>BSBN01001003.1:4800000-6293219 GCA_027924645.1 Cunninghamia lanceolata
AGTCAAAAATAGTGACTAGTTGGAAGAAATGGTGTAAAAACAATGCTTGTCTTGAAAATAGCCACATGCACAGTCAAATGGAGATTGGGTTTGATATCTTGAAGCAAGGACAGACCTCTAAGATGGATTGGTAGGGCCTGAGAAGGTAGGCTTCATGCATTCTTTACAAACAATCTGATTTAGACCATTTTCTTGGAGAAAAAGACAGTTTTCTGATTTCTGTACATCAGCAGTACAGTACGGCTGCATGGTGAAGGAATAGTACCTGTTCTCTATAGGTATTTGGATGATGCAACAATGGTTGATGGTCATTGAGGATTATGAATGTTTAATTTTGTGTAAATGTTCTCCTTGCTTGCAAATATAACCTTCTTTTCTAACACTGTTTTCTTAAAGACAGTCAAACAGCCGTACTTTTCTGTCAGAGCAAGTACTTTGGTGGGGTGTTGAGTCAGAGATTTCAAGTGGACCCTATCCTTGTGAATGCATGTGGTATTTGATCCTTGTTGGAGAGGAATTGTTGAAGGTTTAAGTTTCACAAAGGATACAAGGAAGAGGCTATCACCATAACACTGTCATAGGACAACAAACTATATTTCCTGTCCTCTGTTCTACAAACCATAGCATAACTGATGTTTGTGAGTAGCTGGTGGTTGGATCACATTGAATGTTTATTGTGCCTTTGGAGATAAGGGTCTTTTGGAGTCAAGAGGGGTAGGATGGATTTGTCTATTCCCTATACTACAAGGTCCCCACAGTCTTGAATTGCCGTCATAAAACAGTCATTGTCACTGTCTGAGTAAGTATAATAGTAGGTACTGTGTTAATGATCTCCTGTCCTTGGTAGATGTTGGGAAGATCTTGGTGGTAGAAGATTTAATGTAGTAAGTTGTTCATAGTGACTACAAGGAGTAGATTTTCTTGGCATTGTCAAAAGACAGTCATAGAGAGGTTTGCTATCCACTGTCTTGTTAGAAGTGGAATGGTAGTTTCTTGGTCAGTGACCTTGTTTCATGCATTAGTAAGTGTATGATGATTTATGTTATTGTCCGTGTTGGTAGAGGTATTGGTAGTAGGTGTTGAACTCCTTAAGGTGGGTTGTGCTTCTAAGTTGGGTTGAGTTGTGACTCCCCAAGTGAGTGGTGAGTAGCCTGAGTGGATGACACCTGAGAGTGACCCTAGGCTAAGTTGATTCCTGGAGTAGCCTTGTGTAGGCTTGTAAACACAAACACTTTTGGGAACCTCTTGTAGGAAGTTGAGTAACTTAAGCTCATTTTGAGTGAACTTCTATAATCTCTACCTAACCTCTGCATCAAGAGGGCTACTAGCATTTGGTGTAGTCAATAAGGAAATGGTAAAGAGTTGAAGGGGCAAACTTTGATAAGGGATTTATTTAGTTGTGTTAGAGTTCCTGAGGTGAAAAAGAGACATTGGAAGCAGTGTTGGTCTTTGAGAAGTTGGAAACCCATAGTTTGTGCCCTTGAATTAGGAAATTGCCTTGAGAAGATTGCTTGTGAAGCTAGTAAAATTGCTTATTTAAGCCCATTGTTGTGAAATAAGTCTCCTAGGGATTGAGTTTGATACCTTGCATTGAATCAATTAGTATCAGAGCTTAGGGAGTAGATCTCTTGAGGGAGATTGGTTGAAGTTTGCATAAAGGAAAGGTTGGAATTTGAAGAGTCAAGATGCCTCCTAAGAATAGTGGCACTGTTAGAGAGTTGCAAGAATTAAGGGAGAGACATGCTAAGTTGTTGGAGTCTCATAATGTTGTTTTAGCAAGGCTTGCTACCTTGGAGTCAAGTCAACAAAGAGGTGTGGTTCTAGGAGATGAGAGTGAATCCGAGGAAGAAGGGGAAGAAGAGAATGAAGTAGAGGAAGAGCAGATGGATCCTGATGAACAGAGGACAATAAGGCTTTTGAAGGTAGTAAAAGGAGAGGATTATAAGACCAAGGTTGATTTGCCCATGTATGGAGGAAGTTTGAATGACGAGGAGCTTCTAGATTGGATTGCAGCCATGGATAATCACTTTGAAAGTGAGGATATTCCTAATGAGAAAAAGGTAAAGGTGGCAAAGACAAAACTGAAAGGTCATACATTATTGTGGTGGGAGTATGATCAAGTTGAGAGGAGAAAGAAAGGTAAGTCAAAGATAGTTTCTTGGGATAGAATGGTTGGTAAACTCAAAGGTAAGTTTCTTCCTAAAGATTATAAAGTTCAATTGTTTAAGAGACTCCAAGGTTTGAAGCAAAAGGACTTAGATGTTAAGACCTATACTGATGAATTCTATAAGTTAAGCATAAGATCAGGTAGAATGGAAGGTGAAGTTGAAAAAGTTGCTAGATACCTTGGTAGACTTAGATTTAACATTCAAGATGAACTAGTTGTGGCAAATCTAAGAACAATGGAAGAATGTTTCCAGTTGGCCATTAGAGTGGAAGAGAAGATCAAAAGAAGGCAAGAAAAATCTATTAGAAGTAGAGGCAACAATCAGAGAGGAAGATGATCATTTCCTACATCAAAACAGTCCCATGATGATCAAGAAGATGCAAACCAAAGTAAAGAACAAGTTGCTAATTCAAGGGGTGGATTTAGAGGCTCTAGAGGCAGATTTGGTGTAGGTAGGAGTTCTAATACATTTTCAGGAAGATGCTACAATTGCAATTAGTTTGGTCATCCATCCTTCAAGTGTCCTGAAAGACAAGGCTCTACTTCAAGTATTTGTGAGAAGAGGGCTCAAATTGTGCAAGAGGAGGAAAAGGAAAGTGTGAGTTCACCCTCTCTACGTGTTGTTCCAGAAGTTGGGGAAACATTGATGGTGAATAGACAACTCTTGAAGGCACCCAAGGAGAAGGAGCTGACACAAAGAAGAGCACTATTCAGGACAACTTGCAAATGCAAAGGTAAAGTATGCAAAGTTGTGATAGATTCTGGTTCTACTGAAAATATGGTGTCTAATGAAATGTAGTTGCAAAAATTTCCTCATGAAAATCCATATAAGATATCATGGTTGAATGATAACCAATCCATCTTGGTTAGTGAACAAGCTTTGATTGAATTCAATATTGGTGGTTATAAGGATAAGGTTGTTTGTGATGTTGTGCCAATGGATTATTGTCATGTTTTGCTTGGGAGACCATGGCAGTATGACAAGCATGTCATTTATGATTGTAGAAGCAATAACTACTAGATTGAGCATAATGGGAGTAGTTTCACATTAACCCCATTGCAAGAGGATGTGAAGGATCAGTATGTGAAGGATCAGTCTAGGACAACAAAGGTGATCATGTTTGGCAAGAAAGAGTTTGTGAAGACAAAAGAAGAGGAGCCTAAGGAGTTTGTACTCACTCCTATGTTAGAAGACATCAAAATAGAGAGTTTAAAGGTTGCTTTAGAGTTGAAGAACAAAGGTAATGTGTTGACACCAAAAGCTGGCCAAGAGAAGGATGAGAATCAGTTGTGTGTGCAGACACAAGTTAGATTGAAGGAGCAGAATGCAATTATAGTTGGGATAGTGATTTGTCCATTAGTGTCAAAGGAGCGTGGTAGGCAGTCATATTCTGCCATGACAGTAGCTTTTAAACTAGAGGAGACATGGGTAATTGGAATAAAGAAATTGAAGGTAAGTGTGAAGGCAGAGGTTGAAGAGAATAAGTGTGATTGGCAATAATCAAGGAGTAGATTCAAGCATGCAATGAAGGAACTAGTTCAAGATACATATGATAAGTGTTTGTTTGCAGGTATGACAGTAAGTACATCATCATTTCTTGATGAAGGAACAAGTAGAAGACATGAAGTAGGTCTGACTGCAACAAGGGAGCCATGTCAAGGTGAAGACAAGCTCAAAGATGCAAAGCATGATGCAAGGAAGCAGCACCTGGTTCCATGGAGGAGGTTTCTAGATGAAAGAACATTTAGGGGTCAAGGAGAGATAGCCTTCAAACATGTTCCAACACCCTATAGTCCTCAAAGGGACTTGAAGACTTTTTAAGGCCGAGTGTATGGTGCAGGGGCACCATGATAGCTTAAGTTTGCAAGTTTTATAAATAAGGTCATGTGATAAATTTTGGTGTGTTAAGTCTTTTTCAAGCAAATAAGGTCATAATAGACCACTTCTAGTGTAAATTGAGTCATGTGGGGTTCATTATTGCAAAAGAAGTCATATTTTGTAAAGTTGTCACAATATTGTCTAAGTGCATACCAAGGGTCATGTTGTCTTGTGAAGAAGGTGAATAGTCACCATTTCAAAGTATGGCTATGAACCATTGTAACTAAGTGCCTCAAGCATAAATAGGTTGGATAAACTCATTTTGGTCATTGGGAAGTTGATTGTTGAAGAAAATAACTGAAATAAAGTGCCATTTTCTTGAATTTGAAACGTTTTACTATATTGCAGACCTCTACATGTGCTTGTATGGAAACTTGGTGACCTCAAACCAATTGGATAACATGAAGGAGTGAAATAATTTTTTTTTGCTTCAAGTTTCACTTAATTTCATTCATTTTTGAGGAAGTTATCCGCATTTTTTTGAAAACTGTCCATTAACTCTGTTTTTGAGGGTTTGAAGGCACCTTAATTGCATTAATCATCCATTTGTTGTTAAATTTTTCTGAGACTTAGTAGAATAAGCATGTGCAAATAGTATTTGAAGTGTTTGAGTGATTGTTTGGCTGGATAGAGGTCTGAGATATCAATTTCCAATAAACCCTTATGAAACTTAGCTTAGAATGGCTTAAACAAGGGTTTGATGTTTTGGCTAATTAGAGATTGTTTCCCCTAACGAAAATTGTTGATTCTAAGGTTTTGAAACATGTTGAAAGTGTCAGAGTAGAGTTTGGAAGTTTGGGAGGAGGTTGACATAGGGTTGCTTTGTAAAAGTGACGTAATTGGAGGTTTGTGGTAGTGGAACAATCCATTTTTGGGGACTATGGTCCAAAGGAACCTATACTAAATTTGAGATATATTTTAAAAATCCTTAATTGGTGTCCAAAAAGCCCTTCACAGTCTTGAATTGAGGTCTGAAACAAAAGATAATGAGTAACAATCATATTTGGAGGGCTACTAGCATTTGGTGCAGTCAATAAGGAAATGGTAAAGAATTGAAGGGGCAGACTTTGATAAGGGATTGATTTAGTTGTGTTAGAGTTCCTGAGGTGAAAAAGAGACATTGGAAGAAGTGTTAGGATTTGAGAAGTTGGAAACCCATAGTTTGTGCCCTTGAAATAGGAAATTACCTTGAGAAGATTGCTTGTGAAGCTGGTAAATGTTGCCTATTTGAGCCCATTGTTGTGAAATAAGTCTCCTAGGGATTGAGTTTGACACCTTGCATTGCATCAAAGAAGATGACAAGACTCACAATTAGATGGTGAAAAATGGTCAGGTTTGTTTGGTAACACAACACTAAATTCAAAGCAAGCTCAAGCTGGTAACACAACATTAAGTTCAATGCAAGAGTTTCAAGAAAAAAACCTATGATTTTTGTTGCTTGTGCAGTTTGCAAAGATGTGGAAGGGTTGTAGGCTGAGATGGTTAAAATACCTTAGGCCTGACATCAAAAAGGAGCATTTTGAGAAAGTGATTATTCACTTGCATTCATTTCTGGGTAGCAGGTTTTTCTCATATCCAATTCTCTCTTTTTGTACCCTTGGGCTGAAGCATTTCTTGCTCTAAATTGGATAGATACCTCTATCTATTTCCTGAATGAAGGTAATGTTGTATGTGGGAAAATTGGGTTCTACTGAGAATGATGGATTATTATTTTCTTGTCAATTTTATATGCACAAAACTTAACTCTATACGCGTATTTGGTGTAGGCAAATGTGTGTATTATGACTCGATCTGATAATCAGAGATGACTAAGGGTTCAGGTGCCATGATGAAGTTGATTAAGGCTTATTGGAGGAAATAATATCGGTCAGTTAAAATGACCTAGTACCTTGTAACATGTAAAAATTTGTGTTTAACAATGATAAAAAACCATTTTGTTGGAAGGGGTTAACAACAAAATGAACGACCAATGGCCACGATCATTCCTTAAGGTCTAGTGTTCTTTTGAAGGCCTAAGAGATAGTTATGGGATACGTAGCCATTTCCATTGCTTATGGTCTTTCTCTTGTGTTATTTTTTTGCATTTTTCAAAATTTTAAAAAGGTTTGTTAAATTTAAAGTTAAAAGCAACCTGAATATTTATGATTTTAACACCAATATTGCAAATCAAAAATCACTCTTTTCATAAATGGTAGCTAGCTACTTCCCATAAAAATAGTTCCCAATGGACATAATCATTAACTCAAACATAACGTTATCCAAAGGCATGACAAAATATTTCCCAAATTCATGACATGTAACACTTTTGATAGACATGACACATAATATTGCCACCCATAGACGTGACAAATTATATTGCCCATGAACCTGACGCATTGCTTGTATACAAAATCGGTTGCACTTGACACCATGACACATGTATTGTAAACGCCATTACAATTCCTTTTATTGACGTGCTACAGTGACCTTGATTCACACAATGATAAATCACAAAACAACCAAAAGAAATTAATTAAAAATTTGAAAACAAGATAAAATCATTTTATATAGAAGTACATGTCTTTATTGTGTTGTAGGTGTCTTAGGTCTACTAGAAGAAAGTATAGACTAGGTAGTTGTGGGTCTAGGTTAGGGGAGGCCGCATGAGCTTCCACCTTCACATGGTTGGCCTTGTCAGTAGAGAATAAATATTCTCGAGGCTAAGGGAAGCTCTTTTTTATTAGTCTAGTTTAATTGTAACATTTAAAGTAAAATGTTGTCATTGCAAGATTAGTTATTTCATATTAATTGCATAATGGAATTATAAAAAATAAACAAAATCATGACTTCAAATCCCATTTGTTGATAACTAATTCTAATAATTATAATATTAACAACGATATTAAAAGAATCATAAATCATTCTCGTAAATAATTACATTCAAATTGAAATTTAAAAAAGCAAAAAGAAAGTGAAACTAACAATTGCACCAACATTACTTTCACAAGTCACTCATTAAAAATAAATAGTTCACAATATGAGATTGTTGATGGATAGAGACTGCAAATAGAGTTACCATAAGATTCTAAAAGTCACCCCATGAGAATTTGCCAAACACAATGTCAACTTCTAATTTATAAACGTATTACCTTTATATGAAGCTTGGCGTATGCATGTTCACACATGCAAAATTACATAAAATATTTAAAAAAGAGTAAATTACAAATGATGTCACCATACTTACAAAATGTTCTTGATAAATGTCTATCACAAGCTTTGGAGAGACCAATTTAAGAAACAACTCAATTCGTGTCATGATGCCTACATACTCTCCACATAACATTATTGTTTGATATAGAAACAACTCACTTCGAACATGTTTTGCAAGTGACATTACATTTCCCTTTTGCGAACACTTACAATGATGAAATTTGCATGAGTATGTCATTTTCCATTCGGTGGTGTGGTCATTTTGAGGAAGTGCCTTAATGTATATGCATATCAACAAATGATTCAATTTTATGTAAAGTTGGGCTCATTCTCATAGCCTTTACCTATCTATATGTGCGTGTGCACATTTAACCCTCATCATATCCTTATACACACATACTTTGATATATTCGCATGAGCCTTACATTTATCATACCTATCTGTGAACCTACTCCAATACTATCACTATCCATGTGGATTTGATCTTTTGCAACCTACGATCATTTTCATGATTGGAATATTGAACCTATAGCTGTGAACTTGATCCTTGCCTTTTCAAATTTCAAATTCATATTTTGGCTGAGTGTCAACCATTATTTTCCTCCCTTGAGTTGATTAGGTACGTGTTTCTATGATTTGGTGTTATGTGCTTGTATTTAAAGGCATTTATTTGCACTTATTTCACACATTTGATCTCTTCTACATCCTCTCTCGTCTCTCATATGTCCTCTCTCATGTCGGAGCTTTAACTAGAACAATCAATACCTCAAAATTTGGATTTGGTGCACTAAAAGGAGTAACAAATATGCATCATCACTCCAGGAGGCTTGTGTGCAATATTCCATTTTGTTCACATAATTTTACAAGTTTACCTAGAAGAACTTGTACCTTATATATGTAATGACAACCTTTCCAAGGTATTTTTATAAATGGCCAGGGCCTTAGATACAAATGAAGGTTGAAGAAGTAGAGATAAATTTGACATGTCAGGGAGCAAAATTGAACGTCTTGTAGGGTCAAATTTTGCAACAGAGGACAAGTTCGAGTGATTGTATGGTTGACCCAGAATGTCCTAGGTAAAGGGTATTCCAGGCATTTAAGAAGGACGATAGAAAGATCTAGAGAAGGCTTAGAAGAGCAGAGAAATAGGTGAATGCACGAGAGGGGAGGGATGCGAGTAGTAAACTGAAATATTTAACATCTCATCAGAAGAGGGAAAAGGCGAATTGAGTGTCATAGGAATAGGAATGATACTAATAGTAGTAGATAATGTGGAGATGGCAGGAGGAGGATGCTTAGGAATGGATAAGAGATTTGTAGTAATAACATGTATAGAAGGGAAAGTTGTGGGGTAGAACGTGGATCATAAATAGAAGTTAAAAGTTCATTAGGGGTATGAGTCTAGGTTTGGGTCATAAAGTAAGGTACTTCTGGGAGAAAATTGTTTTCAATGTGTTGGGAAGAGGACATTAATGGGAAGTAGGTAGCGATGGAGGTAGGGTAGGAGGAGGGGAATCACAATAGGTTTAGGTGTAGGAGGTCCCTTGGCTTTGGGTTTGTTTTTTATTAAGGTAAGTAGCATACATCCAGAGAAGAATCATGTTCACGAACAAAAGCTGAGGAAGGAGCTGACATAGGGGCAACACTATTGCTCAAATTAGCATCCAAATCCACCACCGCACCCACAAGAGCCATAGGGGGAACTGACAAGGCATCCTTGGAAGAGTCATCTCCCTGGGAGGAGCCATCATCCTGAGAATCGCAAACCATCAGGTGATCCACGAGTGCATTCTTCCACTAAGTTGGCGCACTCTTGTGGTGAGAGTGAGGACAACCTAATGCCAAGTGACCAATAGAAAAACATCTTTTGCACCTAAAAGGAAGGTCCTCATAGTCAAGTTGTTGCATCCATGGACTTTCCTCAACCATCAATACAACATCTCCATGGAGGGGCTTGGATATGTCAATATCAACCAATATTCGAGAAATCGTAGTGTGCCCGATATTTGAGGTGGTAGAATCTACCTTCAAGAAATGGCCAATAGCATTATTGATGGCCTCATAGCAAGAATCCTCCCAAAATTAAAGAGGAAGATTTGCAAGACAAACCCAGATTGGTCTGATGTTAATTGGCTTGATAAGAGGATTGAAGGACCGAGCCCAATGTTTGATGGAGAGTGAATACTCATCCCACAATCAAACCCTACCATCCAACACTAAATCTCACTCTTGCATGGAGGCAAAAGATGCTATGAAAAAACCTCTAGCACATGGATAAAGCTAAATCTTACCCTCTACCAAGGGTTTCCATAAATCCCTGACTCAGGAATGAAGATCAGGAAGAGAAGGCCAAAGCCCATTAAACTTGCAAATCACTCTGTGGCTCAGGTAGTACTCCTCATTCTTTAAAACCTCAAGGTCACACACCACCAAAGGGTAGAGTAGGCAACTGGCAATGATCTAACTCTTGACTGTGAAGAATGGGACTAAGAACTAGAGCTATTAACAACATCAAGGAATAATTTCTTAGGGCCGCCAAAAGACTGCCCGTCCCCACCAGAAGCAGTCTTGGGAGAAAGACCAAAATTCAGGGACAACCTAGCCACAAAACTATCTTGGACAAGAGCACTGGCACCCACTACCACAGCACCAACACCTAGGGCATCCGCACCTAGAGTGCCCTTAGTGCAAATCAAGCACTCACGCTCTAAAGTTCCTACATGAGTAATCATAGTGCAGACAACCCGTCCCACATTCTGTGTAGGATCCTTGAGCGGCCCTTGAACAGGCTCTCACTCATCGCCATTCAAAATTGTGCCTTCCCGCTCGGAGCTCATTTCCAAAAGAACTTTGGCTTTTGGATTGTTTCATGGTGGGTAGGGTTGGGTTTTTGTCTTAGGTTGAGGTTGGGGTTGGGGTTGCAATTGAGGTTGAGTCTAGTGTTGGGTTGCATTGTAGGTTAGGGATGAGGTCTAAGAGGATGAGTATGAGGGTCGAGATTAGTATGGGAGGTGTAATAGGGTTTGGTATGTGAGGGACATGAAGGTAATTTTCAAGCCCTCCATAGGATGTAGGTTGTTGTAGACACTTGAAATCGTCCCATCATCATTTCAAATCATGTCATCACCTGCTATTTCTTCTATAATTAATGGAATAAATCATATTTAGAGGATTAATTCTCTGATTTCCCTTCCACCATTAATTAAATAATTTTTTATTATTTAATAAATAAAATCACTATTCATCACTATCCACTCATAATTAATTGAATAAGTATGGACTATCTATTCAATTAATTAATCTTCCTCTATAGTCCAACCTTAGGTAATAAATGCAACTATTTATTTACTTAAGCCCATCTCATCCATCCAAAAATTAGATAAATTCAAATATTTATTCAATTCTCTATTTTGTATACTTTTCGTTAGTTGACCAAATCACATCATCAACCATCATTAATCATTTGCACATGCCTAGATATGACTAATCAAGGTAATCTATGTGCAAATTGCTAAAGGGACGTACACATGTCAATCAACATGTACACAAGGGGTACTTGGAAGTGCGGGCAAGTTCTTCGCATCCTTCCAAAAATCTACTTTTTGTCTCTCACCATCCACTTCCAAAATGTAGACATAAAAAAAAACATGGTCTCCACCACCTTTTCCCGCTCCCTACTAACATTATTTTCTCACTAATTTATCCCCCTTTCATCATATAAATTAATTAAATAAATTATTTTATTTAATTAATTTATATGTTCTTCATCATGCCTCGTCCTTAATTAATTAAATATTTTTATTTAATTAATTACCCCTTTTTTCTATCCATCATCTTAGAATTAATTTAAAAAATTATTTTATTTAATTAATTATCCCTCTCCACCATAAGCCTAAATTAATTAAATAAATTCCTTTTTATTTAATTAATTTAACCCCTAACCTTCATATTCCTATGTTATTTAAATAAATTTCATTTTATTTAAATAATGTGATCCCACTAATTTTCCCACAACTAGATTAATTAAATAAAGCATATTTAATTAATCCTAATCCTCCCATCACCCATCTCCCCCAAATAATTAAATAATACACATTATTTAATTATTTGGAATGACGCTTGTCTCATTCCTCATCCCTCTCTCAAATAAACCCAAATTTAAAATTCCTCCACTATAGGACAAAAATCCAAAAGTCAACTCTTAAGTTGATCCTAGCCCTCCATTTTGGAAGATGCCTTGGGAGATGATCTGGGCCATTCATTCCACCTCACAATCTCATTGGACCTCTTCACCTCTCAATCTGAGCCCTCCATTTCAACATGCAATCTCCACCATTGTTCACATCCTCTTCAATTTTCTATAAATTGACATTATCCTTGAAACATTATGTACTCCATGCCATTTTGTTTTAGCCTCATTTTGTTAATTTGCCTCCATTATCAACCTTTGTGCAACCATTTTCACAGAGATATCTCCATATCCATCCTTGCTTATTTATCTCCATTATACTCATGATTATGTTAGTTTAATAGAGAGCAATCCACATTACTTATAATCATTGAGAAAATCCATAAGTGTTGGGTGTAGCTCCAATCAACACTATCTAGGTGAGAATAATTTGTCACTGGATTTGAAAGTATTTGCTTGAGTTTTTCTTATGCTTTATGTTTGTTTTTTTGTGCATTTTTCTATCCTCTAGTTACAACTTTTTTTCCAACATTTTATTAGTATCAACAATAATCAAACTTAAATGAATAAAAAAAATTAGGCTAAAATACACATCCTATTTCCATCTTAAATAAGTAATAATTCCTATACTTCTATTAAATCCACATGGAGGAATGGAAAGAGGGGAAAAAGGGATTACTTCATGGAAAACTAATGAGGCAATGATTAGCCTCATTAGATATTAGAGTGTAATTCATATTTTGTGATGTTTGAAGAGGGTGTAGTAGGGGAAGAATTAGAAGAGAGACTCTAAGGTAGGCACATCATCAACATTTGTTGAGTGGTCTTTAAGAAGTATATATGATTCATCACATGTTGAATAGTCATAGATGGTGAGTATCCCAATGGCAATAATAGGAAGACATATGTCATCTTGGTCTAGGGTAAAGAGAAACACTTGTGAAGGGATAAGGTAGATGGTGGAGTAACTCTACATGTAGATTGCTTGAATGAGGTATGGGGAGGTTTATGTTTGGTGTGAGGATGTGAAATATGATTCTAAGAAGTAGAAGAAAAAGTTTGGTTGAAGAAGGCAAAAAGATGGATGATTATAGAGGACTATTGAGGAGGAGAGAGATTAGGATAAACATGAGGATTAAATATAGGAGTGGGGAGATATGAGTCATGCATCACAATTGAACAAGTGAATGCAAAAATAACAAAGATAGATAAATGTAATACTAATCTAAACACAAACTTTTCTTTGGCTTGGAGTCTCAACCTTTCCTCCTTATGATGATGAGAAAGTGAAATGGTGCTTAGAATGCAGAATTTATTCCAAATTTGGGTATTTGGCATGTTTGAAGTTGTTTGATTCCTTTTGTGATTGATTTGGAGAAGTCTTAAGTGATTTTACACTCAATAAATAGCCCTTTATTGCCTTCTGCGCTAAAATTGGGTGTTATTACAGTTTGCGCTAAAATCTTGTGTCACTGGATATAATCCTTAAAACTGCCACTGCAGGAGGTATCACATTAGGATCCCTATTTTTCATACCTTACAACTGCAAAATCATGTCAAATTTCACAACATTTTACTAAGAGATCCTTGGGTTTTCACCCTAATGCATGTCTTTGAAGCCCTGAATTTGGCTAAGTCTGAAGCCCTGAAACCCTGAAAATTGGTTAAGTCTAAAATCTGGTGAATCCTCCAAAATCTAGAATTTGCAAGTTAAATCCTATGGATTCGCAACCTATCTCAAACATCCTGATAGTATATTTCAAAATATATTGTCACCGAGGGCATTTCAAAATCTGGCAGGAAAACCACCCCTACTATAGTTTGCGAGAAAAATCCACCTTAACGGACATTGCGGGAAAAATCCACCTTACCGGACATTGCTGGAAAAATCCACCTTACCGGACATTGTAGGAAAAATCTACCTTACTAGACATTGCACTAAAAAGTGATCCAGCAGGATATATCCGGCAACTGCTCAGAACCCTGCTATTCGGTAACCTCAAAAAACTCTGCCAAGGTTTTACTTAGTGCATTTTGAAGGAAAGCGGGCATTTTCCACATGACGGGATATTGCGCTAAAAAGTGCTCCTACAGGATATGTTCTGAAGGACCCAAATCTCCTGCCATCCTACAGCCACAAAATTCCCCGCTAGAAGACTTAGCACTAAAATGAAGGCCTGCAGGATATGTCCAGCAGGAAATGTCTAGTAGACCCAAAAAACCCCACTTTTTCATATTTTGGGCTAGAAAACTTGTTTCTCAGAAATAGAACTTGGTTTAATTTATGAATTTGATTTGCATATCACCTCTTTGTATCTTGTCAAGTGTTTTCATCATGCTAGTATGGATTTAGAACATCTTTTGCAAATCCACTAGTTTTGTGAAGATGGCCATGACAACCAAAATTGATTTTGAGCTGCCCCAGATTGATCTATGGCTACAAATGGATACATTTTGCTGCGTCTTGATGGAAAATGATTTGGTTATGATGAAATTGATGTTTGGCATTGTGGATTGCAAGTCTGAAATGATAAAAGGAACTAGCTGGAGCCACCATGAAGGATGAAAACCCAAAGATACCCTGTTGTCCCAAACATGATGAATCTTCATTTTATCAGCCAAACCACTATTGTACCTACAAAAGGAAGTTAGTGTAATGTCAAAGGTGATGGAGATAAGCCTTAGGATCTTGAAGTTACAAGAGATCAGACCTACATCTTGCTATTCCTGCAGATCTTGTTCAATGTCCAGGACATGTTCATAACTATCCCCAGCCATCTAGTCATGCAATGTCAACCGAGTAAGCATCCAGTTAGATATGTCTTCATAAAAAATGTGCCACATACTCTTCTTGACCAATAAACTCATTGGAAAAGTGATTTGTCCCATTAGACAACTGAAAAAGTTGTTATTTCATCTTGTTCTCATGAGCTAAAAAGTTGTAATTTCATATTTTTCCTACAAGACAAAGTCAAATCCAAGAATATAACTACTCACAATTAAATGCCACGCAATCTAGACCATTGGTGTTGAGTTGATCTCCACCGTTCATTGAAAAACTCACTATGCTTGCCTCTCTATATAAAGACAACCTCTCTCATTGTAAAAGATATAAGAAAGCACTAAAGAAAGAATTGTTGGGACTTTGCCATTTTTTTGAATCAATACAAACAAAATTTCATTTTCTGCTGCCATATGAGTTTGTTTTGTTGATTGGATATGGTTATCATGGTTCTTCTTCACCTTTCCAATTAGTTATTTAGTTGCATTTATGGATATTTGATGGATTTCCTATACATGCCACTGATGGCTTGCTGATTATATGTCACTGTGCATGGTTAGTCTGGGCATATTTTATATGAGCTAGGTTTGATTGTGTGAGTTCATTGAATTGTGCCAGGAATTGGGTGTTTGATGAATCTTTCATAGTTTGAAAACCCTTGTGTTTCCTTAGAAGATTGCACAGTCTCTATAGCATTGTGGGTTGCTTGGTTAAGCAAAGATTCATTTATTATTGGGAATCCGTCTATCTATTTATTGATCATTTCTACAATTATCTATAGGATCTTTTATCCCTCTTCTCTCTCCCTTTTCCTTTTGCATTTTATTTATCAGATCTTGTTAGATTAGGTTTCATAAACTTGCATAGTGCTCTCACAGAATCTATACCTAGTGATTGCAAGTTAGCAGATTGCTTGTTGCATGTTGGAATCACATATTTTGTAGCAATCTAAATATATATCAGTTTGTTTATGCATTTTCAAATCAAAAAACTGACCAAGGTCATGTGTAATCAAATCCTAATGCATTAAATTGTATCTATCATTGCATGTAAGTCCCCTTGGTTGGAACAATAAAGTACATATCCACTGAGTTATCCTACAAGATAAGACCTAGCTGTATAAATCTTGGAACAATCCTATTTTGAAGGTTTGTGGTAGGATTCCTTTCAAGAGATGTGAGATACTATTTGTGTCTTACCTACATTGTTGCATGCTAAAAACATGATCAACGCTACCCATAAAAAAATTCCAACCTTGGCCAGTTCAAATCCTGCCTAGAGAGCCTCCACGCAACCACACCACTTCAACACCCACAAACCTCAAAAAAATAAAGAAAAGAGTAACCCTATAGAAATTTGGTGATTTGTTACTTCACACAATGTGATTGAATAGATGGAAACTAGATCATCTCTACCATTAACTACAAACCAAACCAGCTCAAGATGACCCCTGCTCCAATCCAACCTCTTCGATACTATAAATACAAATAGGAAAAGGCTTTAGGGGATCAAACCTTAAATGTTGCTTTATATAGATCTTAGATGGGAGAAGCAATGTGAAACTACAAATAGATGAGAATGGATTTAATGGAGTACTAATGTTGGAATGTGAGCACTAAGCATTGATTGACACCATCAATGTACTCGATGAGCGAATGGTAGATATGAAAACAACAACCATCTTATTGCCACCATGAATGTACTCGATTAGCTTGCATTGCAAGCTTCCCTTTACTCGAGGTGCTAATTCTTTCCACATTCAGAGAAGTGTGAGAAGGAGAAGCATCACAGTCTTGAGCAACAAGTTTCCTTTGATGACTCTGATCATTCCAATGGTCATCTTGTACCTACACTAAGATCCAAACTGTTGAACATGTTCTGATGGTTGTATGAACCTCAACTCGCTTTGCAAGTGAAACACCTATTGGCATAATTTTAATAAAGTCTAGAGGTCTTACTAGAAGTATAATTGCCTAAAAAATTAAAGTTTGAATGTCTCATTATTAGTATAATTACTTTGAAAATATCAACCCTCATTAACTAATGGAGGAAGTAGTTTATTAACTTAAAAGGTGTCTTAGTGGTTGAAATACTTTCAACAACAACAATCACTTAAAGCATTAAGATACCCGTGATTAAAAAAAATCTAATTGACATGAAGTGTTCTAGTTTCTTTACACTAATTTAATAATGCAATAAACCCTTATATTTAAGGAGTACCAAAGGTCCCTTATTTTTAAGGATTGTATCCAATCATAAATGGCCAACAATTCATTTCATCATTGTAGGAGAGTCTAACTAGAATTCATATAGCAAGATATAATTAAGTGCTTGAAGTGATAGTTAATGCACTTCCACCAAGGAGTTGTCCTACATAAACAAGTAATATAAAGCATAGTAGTAATCTAATCATGGAAAGAAACCCACAAGACCCATCATCCCATAGAGAAGTCCAACTCATCTAAGAAAAATAAGAAAAGTAGAATTTGTTTTAGTACTTGTGTCTTCTTCCTTTGGGAGATGGAGGAGATTCATGCTTTCCTACAATTGGGAACTGGTCATACCATTGATGTTGTTGAGTGGCAAACTAGTTCATTGACACCAATCAATGAGTACAACATGGAGGGTTAATGCTATGGCTTTCCAACTCTTTACCCTACAAGTGTTGCAAGCTTTGGGCAACCACGGTTAAGGAGGTGAAAATGCATTAATATGTTCTTCACTTGATGAGATACCATGATAATAGGTTTGGCCAACACCATCATTTTCGCTACTTTATGTATAACCTAATGATGCAGCATCAAAGCCAATCCACTACTTTAATTTATGTGATTGGTTAATGTAGATACTAATCTAGAGTGTATTGATGGAAGACACTTATTCATATTAGATTCTGCATGCACATATTACTCGTACTGGTCATTATCTATTTGGATCAATAAACATTTTAATAAGTATTTATAACCATTAACTTTGAAATCACATACAGAGTTGCAAACTCACATTGAAAAAACACCAGAACACGATATAGAAAGAATAAAGAAAATACTATAACATACAAATATGGATAAGAGAAAAAGCAAAAATAGATGTAAGGAGAATATAAAAAAAGGGAGTCATGCTTAACACCATTAATTTCACCATCACCCTAACCGAAAGGTATGGGATAAATTAGTTGCACATAACATAACAAAGTAAACATATAAACTTACAAACAAAACCCTAATGATATGAATAGTGTATCAAGACATCAAATTCTGACCAATTAATTGCGATTTACTTTAGCAACTGCTGAGTTTATTTAAATGTCATCATTTACACCCACATAATAGATAAAAACAACTAGCTATCCACACAATCTAAAATTTTAGAGAGAAAACCCTAAATCCACAATATCCTACTTGTTTAGTATGGAAAAGGATTGATGGTTTGTGGGTTGTTGTATGGTGGTTTTAGTTTGAATCCTCCTTTCCACTAAACATTCCAAGGGCTTTTCAACTGAGTGCTTCTCCTATCAAAAGGAGAGTCATCTATCAGGTTGGGTTGCCACAAGGGAAGCTGGAAAATTTAGAAGTTAACACACAGTGTCTCTAATTAATGCTCTTATGCTCTTGAAACCCTAATTTAAGCCAAACAGTAAGTAAATATGCAAATTATGACTGATTCTATTGAAATACGACAAAGGGCAGAGAACCTTAACTCACTTTTTTTCACAGCCTAGAGAACAGAAATGTCGGAGACAATGGTGATGGCACCCAAGTCCAAGATGCATCTTTTTCTGTAGAATCCCTATCTCCTTCTGACATTGATTCCTACTGTATCTTTAGTTTCTGACAAATCAGATGCGGAGGATAGTCTTGATGGCACCCTAGTCCAGTGAGGAATCCTCTGTCAGATGTCAGAAGCTCTGTAAACCCTGATTATCACTATCTAGTCTATTTACGTAGCTTCGGATGTTGAGGACAATGTTGATAGCACCCATGTCCTAAAATCTCACACAGTGTCTGCTTCTTTTTAGATCCTGAATCTTTAATGTCCTCCAATCTTCCCTATAACTCCACTTCCTCTAGATCCAATACCTATAACCTGAAATCACAAGGAGTGTGGGAGGGGGTTGTGGTGTTTAGAGGCTTGCCTCAATCAAGCTCCGGAGAGACATTCAAGTCTTCCGAACACCGTTGTCAGAGAGAGTGTGTATCCTTGTGGGATAGAGGCAAAAATCCAAATGATAATGATGATAAAACACAATATATGTCACCTTGATGATGAAGCTCTCATGGAAGGAAGATTCTCTTCAATGCCATGAGGAGAAGATGTAAATCCATCCTGTAAAAACAAACACAATAACAATGTTAGGCTCTACAACACAATGATATCATAAAAATCTCAAATATGCATAAAGTTCACAATCATCTTCTTGATATCTTCTAAATGATAA
The DNA here is from genome assembly GCA_027924645.1 of Cunninghamia lanceolata. Lineage (NCBI taxonomy): Eukaryota > Viridiplantae > Streptophyta > Pinopsida > Cupressales > Cupressaceae > Cunninghamia > Cunninghamia lanceolata. The sequence continues at coordinate 4,818,645 of BSBN01001003.1, forward strand.
CCTACACATGCTTATATATGCAACTACTAAGATTCCCGCTATGAATTTCATAATTGAAACTTATGATGTCAACCCAGGGACCCAAATAATGGTCACAAACCTGACATTTGAATTTAGGGTAAACCCAAAATAGGGCTAGACTAGGGTGCTAGCGCCCTTGTCCACCCCTTGTCTTTGTTTTAGGATCATCAAAATAGTCCCCCTTAGGTCCCATTTGTCACAAGGTCCAAGGGTTTTCTCATTGGGAGTCTGAATTATCATGCAAGATGCTCTAAATTCAATCTAAAGACTCATGAGCTAAACCTTAATAGGAAAAAGCCCCCAAGGGTGCATTTTTTCGACATAACATTTAGCCCCTACTTTAATGTATGTATAAATGTAAGGCCAATACATGCATTAAAGTAAGGTCAACAAACATAACAAACATGCCAAACACGGAGAAGACACGCCAAACATATTGAAGATAATAACAAGACCACAAAACATAGAGAAGATAGTTATAGTCACACAAAACATGGAGAATACAACATTAAAGACATGTAGAGCATAGAGAATATAATGAATGTAGTGATTATTATCTTTTTTGATTTTCCCATATGAAATGCAAAATGCAAGTGCAAGGAAAGTAAACAAACAAATCCCAAAAGTGTGTAGATGAGCTCATCGCCACCGATCTTGCACCTTTTGAGAACAGACATGCCAGACAAAATCCTAAGCTGTAGAGGAGCTCATCGCCACCGGTCTTGCACCTTGAGAATAAACATGCCAAACAAATCCCAAAGTGTAGAGGAGCTCATCACCACCAGTCTTGCACTTTGAGAACAAACACGCCATACACACACACACATGGAAGACATAGAGAAAACATGGTAGACAAGCGATGGAGTGAATCTATTGCTAGGTTCATCACCATCTCATGTACATTACATGCACACACCGACGATTGGGCTTTGCCACAGCAACTGCCAAAAACACGCTTAAGGGTTGAGTTAGTCACAAAACCGCTCCTTGCCTCATAATGAGGACTTTTTGAAAATGATAGGATAATGCAATCTCTTTGAGAAATACACCATCCCCACCTCATGATGAGGGATTAAGATAGAAAAGGGATGCGATATCCCCGCCTCACGATGAGGGCTTAAATGATTGTGATTGATTTTCAGATTGTTCAAACATGCTTTACTATCATCTAAAGCAGACATCTTACCTTATATATGCCCCCACCTTAAGGTGGTTGATATCACATATCGATATCAAGCACGTTAAGGTAGGAAGAAAATGCACAAGGGAACACAAGCTCTCTCAAAGTCCATGCCCCCCAGAGGTGACATGTACTTTACAATCACCAAATGTTCCCACAAACACACAATTTCCTACAAAAAGGTGTTAGTGTCCAAATATACATGATAAACAACAATGCATATGATCAACTACATGAAAGAGCCATGCAAGGTAAAAGACAAATTGCATGGAGCAATAATATTGTTAAAGTGTTGTTAGAAAGATAAGATAACATTGACATCAACATCAAGATAGAGAAATCACATGGAGTGATTCCACTAGCCAAGTGTCGGATAATATGTAACAACCCCAATCGTCATGTATGGACTAGGTCCATTTTTTGATTACTCGCGAAAGGGAAACTAGGTCTGCATCAGTATAATATGTTTTTTCATCATCTGCCAGCTAGGTGGAAACACTAAAGGAAGGTAAACAATAAATCAAAGAGGAGAACAAGTGCCTTAGGGATAGTCACGTAGGAGGGTGCCCCCAAGTCACCAAACGCAACACTATGTCTGTAAGACAAAACACACAACAATGAAATCAGAGGAGAGAAAATATAGAAGAATGATGATACAAATAGAAGAAGGTCATGATAGAGGTGGTCTCCTAGTATCCTTGACCTTACAAGAGAATCAAGGGTCATCCTAGGAGGCCCAACAACACATAACACATCATAGGGGAAACACAACACGAAGGTAAAGGGTTAGAGATACTTACATGTAGAGAGATCCATGCTAGAAGTCGTCATTGAGGAGGTCATCATCCTTCCAATCCTGAATGCTAGATAAAAGTGGTGTGTAAGGTACCAAAGCCCAATTGTTGTTCTTGTTTTCAACTTGTTCATCTTTAAGCTCTTCTTGATTTGTTTCAATGTTAGGTTGAATGTTCTCTTGTTCATTTGTGAGTCGTTGGGCATAAGCTTGTCTTCTCCTCCTCCATTCTTTTTCTAGTCTATTTCTTCTTGTCTTATTGCTTATTTGATCATTGTTGTGTTTTTCTATAGTTTGCACAGTAGAGGAGGAAGGACCATGTTGAAATCTCATTGGTCTTGGTGGAATATTTTATTGTTGATGAAAGCCTCCCAATCCTTGTAAGGATGATGGGGGAGGGACCTCGGCATAAATACCATCTTTCCATGGATGAGGTGGGTTATGGAACCTTTCCTTGTCCACGTTTTTCATGCCAAAAATTTCATCAAAGTCATATTAATCTTGTTTTACACTTGCTTCTTGTTCTTCTCTTATTGGTTGCAAAGGAGACCTAGCCACTCGAGTTAGTTGTTTTTCTTTGTATTTCCTATATTCTATGAAAGTTCTATCTCTTTGTGGATCCAGATCCATCTCAGGTTGCGGCCAAAAGTAATCAAGAATAAAGTTCTTGTCAATAGCCGGAGGTTGATAATCATTACGACGGATAGTACAAATCTCTCCACGTAAAGGAAATTTTATACATTTGTGAATAGTAGAAGTCTAATAGCATTCATAGCTTTAAGCCAAGGATTTCCAGGTTTTACATGGAAGAGGTCAGATAAAGGGATTATATCAAATGACTGATCCACAACTTTATCACAGACTGAGAACATTAGAGTTATCTTGTCAATTGGTTTCATTAAAGATGTATTATGTGTTTTAATTCTCAAATTCGACGGTTCATAAGATTATTGCAGCATTTCATGTTTAAGGAGGAAATCTTCCGTAACCACGTTTGTCATGCAATTAGGATCTATGAGTGTTCCATGCACAGGTTGTTCCATTATCTTCACCGTGATATAAAGAGGCCCTTCGGTATCTACCATTTCTTTGTCATGGGGTGTGAATGATATTTCAAGCTCATGGGCTCTTCTTTTTAAGTGAGGCCTAGGAAAAAACCTAGAATTATTATTATATTGAGAATCCATTTGTAAGTTTGCAAAGGAGTGTCAAATCTCATTTTCAATATCTTCCAAAACTTATGGAAAAAGTGATGTCGAACTGCTGTAAAATGCTTGATTTTTCAACTTTTCACAATGCAAACAAATGAAAAAAGAGGTGTTGTGAACATTTTAAAGAGGGAAAGAAAATTATATGCCTAGTAACAGTCCACTAATGCAAAAATACCTTTCACAACACACTTTTGAAGCAACTCTAGAAGGTCGATAAGTAAAAACCTAGTGAAAATAGGCCAAAATATGCGATTTTTCACCAAATCTTAATGCAAAAGAGTAAGTAAACGGGTGTTGTAAGGAAAATGATGATGGAAAGCAAATTATAAAAGTAATAAAAGCCACATAATGAAAAAAATCCATTACAACACGCCTATAGTGCCAATCCAAGTCAAACCCTAGTGAAAATATAGCTAAAATATGCAAATTTTCACAAAATTTCAATGCAAAGGCTCAAAATAAAGGGTGTTGTAAGGAAATTTAGAAGGGGAAGTAGATAATAACCCTAATAACAGATAATTAGTAGAGAAAAATCCCTTACAACATGCTTGGAGTTCAAATCTAACAAGATGATAAGGCCAAATCTAGTGAAAAATGCAAGTTTTCAAACCCTAGACATGAAATTTCACAAGGAGGCCACTATGATGCAACACTACAATTAAAAATCAGATCTAACAAGTGTTTTAACAAGGTAGTAAAATCTAAAACAAGATTTTGACTACAACTAGCTCATGCAAAACTAGGTTTTCATGAAAAATACAAAATTTCAAGCAATTTCTAACAAATCAAGCATGCAAATGGAATGCAAATGAATTGTAAACAATGAATTTATGTATTGTGTATCAGACTTAATTCAAATAACAGAAATTAATTAAAATTAGATGCCAATCAGTTCAAATTTTTAAAAAATGCAAGTCTAATATGCCAATTTTTTTGAATTTTTCAAAAAAATTTCACATTTTTTGTACTTTTTCAAATGCAATAGAATGAATGAATGTAAATCTATGAAACAACACTCAGAAAGGTGCCAAAAAGTTCAAAAACACGAGTTCACCAAAATGTTTAATGTGGAAAAGGAGAGATGGTTTGTGGGTTGTTGTATGAGGGTTTTAGTTTGAATCCTCCTTTCCACTAAACATTCCAAGGGCTTTTCAACTGAGTGCTTCTCCTATCGAGAGGAGAGTCTTCTATTAGGTTGGGTTGCCAAAAGGGAAGCTGGGAAATTTAAAAGTTATCACACAATGTCTCTAATTAATGCTCTTATGCTCTTGAAACCCTAATTTAAGCCAAACAGTAAGTAAATCTGCAAATTATGACTGAAGCTATTGAAATAAGACAAAGGGTAGAGAACCTTAACTCACTATTTTTCATAGTCTGGAGAATGGAAATGTTGGGGACAATGGTGATGGCACCCAAGTCCAAGATGTAACTTTTTTTGTAGAATCCCAATCTCCTTCTGACACTGATTCCTGGTATATCTTCAATTTTTGACAACTCAAATGTGAAGGACAATGTTGATAGCACCCCAGGGGACTGAGGAATCTTCTACCAGATGTTAGAAGCTCTGTAAACCCTGATTATCACTGTCAAGTCTGTTTCTGTAGCTTCGAATGTGAATGACAATGTTGATAGCGCCCGTGTCCCGAAATCTCGCACAGTGTTCGCTTCTTTTCAGATCCCAAATCTTTAATGTCCTCCAATCTTTCCTACAACTCCACTTTCTCCAGATCTAATACCTATAACCTTCAATCACAAGGAGTGTGGGAGGGGGTTGTGGTGTTTAGAGGCTTGCCTCAGTCAAGCCCGGGAGACACATTCAAGTCTTCTGAACATCGTTGTCAGAGAGAGTGTGTATCCTTGTGGGATAGAGGCAAAAATCCAAATGATAATGATGATAAAACACAATATATGTCACCTTGATGATGAAGCTCTCATGGAAGGAAGATGCTCTTCAATGCCATCAAGAGAAGATGTAAATTCAACTTGCAAAAACAAACACAATAACAATGCTATGCTTTGCAACACAATGATATCATAAAAATCTCAAGTATGCATAAAGTTCACAATCATCTTCTTGATATCTTCTAAATGATAACATACACATGCTTATATATGCAACTACTAAGATTTCTGCCAAAAATTTCATAATTAAAACTTATGATGTCATCCCGGGGACCCAAATAATGGTCACAAACCTGACATTTGAATTTAGGGTAGACCCAAAACAGGGTTGGACTAGGGCACTAGTGCCTTTGTCCACCCCCTGTCTTTATTTTGGGATCATCAAAATAGTCCCGCTTAGGTCCCATTTGTCACAAGGTCCAAGGGTTTTCTCATTGGGAGTCTGAATTATCATGCAAGATGCTCTAAATGCAATCTAAAGATCTAGGAGCTAAACCTTAATAGGAAAAAGCCCCCAAGGGTGCATTTTTATGACATAACACTACTCAACATCCAGAGTAAGCTATAAGCAGGGCATTTAATTCAAGAGAAAAAATAGAAATCTAAAATTTTAGAAAGCAAAGCAACATAAAAACCTACCCATTTTGAAGGCTTGTGCTCATAATGCAAAATTATAAAGTGCATCAAAAGTAATTGAGTCTTCATTGGACAACATTGCCCATCAATTTAAAGTGAAGAAATAAGCTGAGACATTTTTTGTACTATTAATATTTCAACAAAACATGGCATGTTTTTACCATATGTTTCTTAATGGTGAATACTAAAATGACTTGAAATAGGTGGCGCAGGCCCCTCTGCTCTGGAACTATTATTAATATGCATGTACAAGGGGAATGATGAGAATAGGGAAATTATGGCATCACTTATGGTAACAGATGGGTGAATCATGTTCCCAAAAAGAATAGTTCAATGTGTCTCAAACATAATAGAACTTTATCCCCATCTCACAATTCTCTTCACCATTTTCCAGAGCTCCTATAACATTACATAAAGGACTTGGACGGTTGGATTTCAATATCATCCTATAGAATGGGAATCAAAATGTGGAAAATACATTCTAGAATTTTAAATATAGTGGTTGTACTGGTGATAAATTTATTTTGTGATGCTAGAGAATCATTTCAACAAGTGTTTCCTAAGGAGGCCTGTTGTTATATGGACCCTAATCAGACTCAGAGGTTAAATCCCAAATTATTTAACGGGGGTTTGGGGGTAACACCCCCAAGACGAGGTCAAGGGGCAGCATCCCTGCGGGGGCTCGAGGGCAGCACCCCCGAAACCTCAAATGACTTTTATTATTTTATAAAGGCATCAGGAGTTATTTTTTCTATTGGCTGATATAAAAAAACCTATTTTGTAACTAACATAATTCTTGATAAAAATAGCTAAGGGTTAGGGCTTCTGTTGATATTGTATTGTAGCATTTGTAGTAGTATTGAGTTGCAAGGATTGTTGGTTGTAATTGGTTTGATTTAATGGATAATAATATTTGACTCTTTGTTGGTGGATGTAGCCCTAGTTTGGGTGAACCACGTTAAAAATTCTCTCGCTGTTATTAGTTCTGTGTATTTTCATTCCTCTGTTTAATCTTTATTTGAATTAATTGATATCTTCTGCATGCAATCCCTAACAAGGCCCTGCCAATATAGTCAGGGTATTCAAGCATTAAAGAGAAGCCCAACACCTTGATGTTCTATACATACTACGAGGTGATCGACTCTAGCAAAAAATTGTGAACACCCCAATAGTGTTTTGGCTGCAAGGAGGCCAAGGCTACTCCAGCATGGCAGACAAATTTTACGAGGTGGGGCCGTGGAGTCCAACAAGATCTCCTTGTATAGAAACTTAATGCCATGGAATCACCTCTTAGACCTTCCATTTCTTGACAACCCCATCAGAAGAAGCTTCAGCGTAGCCCCCTCTAACTCAAACATCCCTCTCAATGAAGAGCAAATCACTTGTGATCTCTATAATGTGCTACAAGAATTTTTAACCTTAATCACTTCTTTCACTCCCATTGCAAGCTTCTCTCTATTTGAGGCACTAATTCTTCATTTCACCCTAATGTGTCTGGCTCAGATCTTCCAATTGTCCACCGCGTACAGAAAGTCTACAAATTATTGATTTTCAATTGAGTGCGCTTCCTTCACTCTAATATAGATTGGGATAAAAATTAATAGGAGCCTTGTATAACAAGCCTCCAATGAAACTATTTCTTTTTTGACACAACACTATTCCTAGATTTAACCCAAATGACTGAGATGTTTTTAATTGTCATCCTATACTCGCCAAAGAATGGAGACCATCGATTGCAGCCTCGAACCATACAGAACTTGACTCACTCCATGAGTGAAACACCTATCAATGTAATTATTATACCAATAAAAATTTAATTATACATGATGGTGACTCATCCCTCATGAGTGCATTTAAAAACAATGTTTAGAATAATTGAATACATAGGATTTATAAGATTGATGGCACCTTAATCCTACCAATGCACACATAGAATATTGCACAATAATTTCCTAGATGTGTAGTGGGAAAAATAGGACATATCACACATAAAACAATTATTATGAGTAAAAATATTCAAATGTTCATCATAACTTGAATCTAATGTGTTATATACGGAAGTATCAACAGCCTTGTTTTCCTTACACTCTTTGGAATCTTCATATAAATGTGTTCAATGTGTAGTAGAGAAGGGGTGAAGGATGTGTATGATCATATTCATGAGGGGAATTAAGAGGATAAATTTTATGGGAGGAAGGGAATAAGGGTTCAATTGATTTAGGAGAAAAGGTAGGTAGGGGTGTAACTTCACAACTTGGAGTAGAAATAAGGGATGATGAATTATAAGAGGGAAATGACATAATTGAAGAAGGGATTGCAATAGAACAAGAAGGAAAGTGCAAGACATCATGAGGAGTCAGAAGAAAGGGAGACTCATAAGGAGGAAGTACAGATAAAATTGTACTCTATTCCACTATTAATACTCTAACATAAATACTCTATTCCACCTTCTCTTTCCACTATAAATAATCTAACATAAATACTCTATTCCCTTTGATCTTCCCTAGCTTACTATTACTTCTATTATGTGACCTTCTCTTTCCACTATAAATACTCTAACATAATGGAAGTAATAGTAAGCTAGGGAAGATCAAAGGGAATAGAGTATTCAAATACAATGAGAAAAAACGTAGAGAGGAGAATGAATGGGAATAGAGATGAAAGGGTGATCCCTTTAATATTAGAGTACAAAATTCATCTTTTGTGATTTTAGAAGAGGGTGTAGTAGGGGAATAATTAGAAGGAAGTCTCTAAGGTAGGCACATGATCAATATTTGTTGGGTGTTCTTCAAGAACTATATAAGATTCATTAGGTGTTGAATAGTCATAGGTGGTGAATAGCCCAATGGAAAGAACAAGAGGAGACTTTATCATCTTGGTCTAGAGGGTAAAGAGATGAACTTGTGAAAGGATGAGGTAGATGGTGGAGTAACTACATGCACGTGGATTTCTTGAGTGAGGTACGGGGAGGGTTATGTTTTTTATGATGATGTGAAATATCATTCTAAGAAGTAGAGGAAAAAGTGTGGTTGAAGAAGACAAAGAGATGGGTGATTATAGAGGGTCAAGGAGGAGATGGATTAGGATAAGTATGATTATCAAAGATGGAAGGAGGGGCGAGATATGAGCCATGAATCACAAGAAAAATAGCCAAGATAGATAAATGTAATGTTAAACTAAAAACAAAATATAGAAGTGGAAATGTAAGTGATGCAGGAGCATCCCAGGTTGGAGAGCAATCTTGCATCAACCAAAAATATTTGCATTCATTTTGATTTCTTTCATTTTCCCAGTTCAGTACAGTCAGTTTAGTTAGTAGCAGTTTATGTATTTTGGTCTACATTCTACTGCATTTTCATTTTAGACCTTACAGAGATGGCCTTAGAATCTATACATCTTCATGCACATCATATCCAAAACTGAGCTCATTTGGATCAGTTTTGGGAAAGATATCGCTATCAGAAGATCAATTGTTTTCTCATAACAGAGCATTCAGACAGTCTTAGACAATTAGCTAAAGGAGAAGACTTGCAGAGCACTTCCATGACTTGTGGAGCTAAATGACACACCATTCAAAGTAGTTTGGGACATGGATGACCTTCCCTGAGATCCACACCTTGTTTTATTCACTTGCGGAGGAGTACAAGTTGCTTAAGGCCAACCTATCTGTGTACACACATTGCATCTCTTTCATTGGAGTTTTTAATCTACCTTGGCTGACGCGGAGGATTCTTATAATTTGGAAATGATATATATTCATGTAATAGATGCATAAGAAAGTAGTGAATCATGATTGAAGTTTTAGTCTTAGGATTTTGTTCTGTATGGTGATTCAAAGCTATATCTTGCGCATGTATTGTAACTAGAGAATCAGGCCTGTGAGCCCTAATCTGTAAGCCTGCATGTTGCTGACATGTTTGTATTTTGAATCTATGATATAGTGGACATATGAATCTACATTTGTATTCTATAATTGAGTTGCTTCCATCATGTTTACTCTTGTTGCACAACCTAGACTGTTCACTCCATGGACTCTCCTAACCGTGACTGCACCAAGTGGTATCAAAGCAAAGTTTGAATCTAGTGGGAGCAAAGTTGAGCAAAGTTTGAATCCTTTGGGAGTGAAGTGAGATAAGTTGGTGAAGGCATTCCATAAGATCTTGATATGAATAGATTGCCGAACTTGAGGCAGACTACTTGTGTTGTCAACCAATTGCCGATTGTGAGGTAGTTGTCACCTTGCAGTACAATCACCAAATTTGAGGCAGTTACACTTGATCCTAGGAAGATATGCCGCTGAGGAGAATACTTGCTATTGGTACTATGGCTGGAAGAATGGATGAGATGATGGAAACAATGCGAGTTTGATTGGATTCTATTGAAGAAAATAGAAGAAGAAGACTTACACCTCGACCTAATGTTGAAAGTGATGATGATGAAGAATTTTAATATGCTAATCAAAATGAAGAAACCCTAGGAGAAGAAGAAGAATCAAATCAAGTGAAGATGTTGTGAGCTATTTCAAAGATTGGAAAAAAACCTAGAGTGGATGTATCAAACTATACTGGCAATTTTAATCTGGAGGAACCGATTGATTGGATAAATGACCTAGAAGAATACTTTGAATATGAAGAAATTGAAGATCTGCAGAAGGTGAGATTTGCAAAGACTAAGTTGAAAGAGCATGCTACTATTTGGTGGAAATAAGTTCAGTTGGATAGAAACAAAAGAGGGAAAGAAAAAAGATCACAAAATGGGATAGAATGGTAACAAAGTTGAAGAATCATTTTATACCTGCTGACTATGAGTTGGAACTATTGAAGAGATTGTAGAACTTGAGACAAAAAGAGAAATATGTGAAGGAATATACTAAAGAATTTCATAAGATGATCATAAGGATAGGACATAGTGAAGAAGGCAAGGAGAAAGTAGCAAGATACATCAATAGACTGAGATTGAACATTCAAGAAGAACTGGGTTTGGTAAGGATAACAACATTGGAAGAAGCATATCAGTTTGCCCTGAAAGTTGAAGAAAAGTTGAACAAGAAGCATGAGCAGAGACAAAGAGGTAGAGGAGGTAAATTTTAGAGAGGTAGAACATTTTCCAAAGGAGAACGATCATATACAGAGCAAAGCAGACAAGATAGCACATTCAAGAAGGAGGATAGTGATAGTAATTCATACCAGAGAGATGATAGAACTTTCTACCATAGAGGAAAACCTAATTCATATTGGAGTGAAGGATACATAAGATATGGAAGAGGATTGGATAAGAGAACATTCAGAGGAACTTGTTTTAAGTGTGGAGGTGAAGGACATCGAGCATTTGAATGTCATCAAGGAAGTACAAGAAAGAAGACTGAGAACCGTACAAGGACAACTTATGTGGAAGAAGAACGTATTGAATTAGGTGATCCCTATTCAGTTGGTAAACCTGAGAAAGGAGAATCACTAGTCATGAGGAGAGCACTATTTCAAGCAGAGACAAATGAGGAACCACTGCAGAGGAAAAGTTTGTTCCAGACCAGATGCAAATTAGGAGGTAAATGTTGTAAGGTTGTAATTGATAGTGGTAGTTCTGATAAATTTTTTTCAGAGGAGATGGTGACTAAGATGAAGTTGGAAAGATCGAAACACCCTAAGCCATATTAGATAGTATGGATTCAGGATGATCGTAAGGTACTGGTGAGTGAACAATGTTTGGTGAAATTTCATATTGGATCTTATCATGATGAAGTATTGTATGATGTTATGCCTATGGATGTATGCCATATATTGTTGGGTAGACCATGACAATATGATAGAAAAGCTATACATGATGGAAGAAAGAATGCTTATACTATAACATCAAACAAAAAGAGAATTACTTTGATTCCTTTGGAAGACGAACCTAAGGGTGAAGTATGTGGGAATGCTAGAATCAATTTGGTTGATGGAAGGAAATTTCTAGATGGTTTGAGACATGAGAATATATGTTATGCTTTGATTCCTAAGAGCCTGAAACCCTAAATACAGAGAGAGTGGAGAATCGCAACCAAAGGAGATAACTAATTTGCTGATAGAGTATGAAGACATCATATCAGATAATGTACCTCAAGGATTACCATCAATCAGGAGTATCAATCATCACATGGATCTTATACCTGGAGCTAGTTTTCCTAATAAAGTAGCACATAGAATGACATCAATAGAGAATGAAGAATTGAATAGACATATACACGAGTTATTGAGGAAAGGTTTGATCAGAGAATGCTTGAGTCCTTGTGCAGAACATGCAGTGCTAGTACCAAAGAAGGATGGAGAATGAAGAATGTGTACAGACTCTAGAGCAATCAACAAGATCACAGTTAAGTATATATTTCCATTGCCTAGGATGGATGATATTATGGATTGTTTGAGTGGAGCAAAATATTTTACAAAGATAGACTTGAAGAGTGGATACCATCATATCAGAATTAGAGAAGGAGATGAATGGAAGACTACTTTTAAGACAAATGAAGGATTGTATCATGGTTAGTGATGCCTTTTGGATTGACTATTGCACCGAGTACTTTCATGAAATTGATGAATGAAGTTTTGAAGCAATTCCTAGGTAAGTTTGTTATTGTATTGGATGATATTTTAATTTTCAGTAAGAAAAAAGAAGAACATTTGTGGCACCTAAGATAAGTATTGTAGAGACTGAGAGAAGAGAAATTGTTGATAAACATCAAGAAGTGTAGTTTCATGAAGGAAGAATTGGTATACTTGGGATTTGTGATTTCTATGGAATTGAAGATGGACCTTGAGAAGGTTAGAGCAATTGTTGAGTGGCCTACACCTGAGAGCATTGGAGAAGTTAGATCATTTCATTGATTGGCTAGTTTCTATTGGAAGTTCATCCAAAATTTTAGTTCAGTATGCATGCCTATGATAGAGACAATGAGAGGAGACATAAAGGACTTTAAGTGGACATCAAGAGTAGACAAAAGTTTTGAATTGTTGAAGCAGAAAGTGACAAAGCAACCTGTGTTGGCATTACCAGATTTCAATAAGGTATTTCAAGTAGATTGTGATGCAAGAGGAAATGCAATAGGAGTAGTGTTAAGTCAAGAAGGTCGAATAGCATATTTCAGTGAGAATTGAATGTTGCAAGGAGAAGATATTCAGTTTATGATCATGTATTCTATGCCATAATTCAAGCCTTGAAGAAGTGGAGACATTACTTGTTGCCTAAGGAATTTGTGTTGTATATAGATCATCAATCTTTGTAATATTTGAACAATCAAGGGAAGTTGAATCGGAGACATATGAGATGGGTAGAATTCATGTAGAGTTATACATTTGTATTGAAGCACAGGAGTGGAAAATCAAACAAAGTTGTAGATGCATTGAGTAGAAGAAAGAACTTGCTGACACAAATGAGAGTTGAAGTGTTAGGATTTGAAGAATTGAAGAACATGTATGAAGAAGATCTTGATTTTGTAGAACCTTGGAAAGCTTGTAAGGAACCTATTGTGATAGATAGAAGTAAGTGGTTGGATTATTTCATTCAGGAAGATATGTTGTTCAAAGGAAATCAGTTGTGTATCCCTAGGAGTTCAATGAGAGACAATTTGTTTAAAGAGAAGCACATTGGTGGATTGGCAGGACAATTTGGAATTGATAAGACATTAGATTTGGTAAGTGAAAATTACTTTTGGCCTCATATATATATATAAGGATGTAAGGAAGTTTGTCCAAAGTTGTAGAGTATGTCAAGTTGCAAAAGGAAGTAGTCAAAATATTGGGTTGTACAAATCTTTGACAATACTAGAGAGACCTTGGGAAGACATAAGCATGGATTTTATACTAGGATTACTGAAGACAGAGAGGACATGATTCTATATTTTTAGCGGTAGACATATTTTCAAGGATGGTACATTTCATACCTTGTAAGAAGACAATTGATGTAGTGCATGTGGCTAACCTATTTTTCAAGGAGATTGTGAGATTGCATGGATTACCTAAGAGCATAGTTTCAGACAGAGATATAAGATTCATTGGATACTTTTGGAGGACACTTTGGAAGAAGATGAAGATAGAGTTGAAGTTTAGTTTAGCATTTCATCCATAGACTGATGGACAAAAATAGGTAGTAAATAGGAGTTTGGGAAACTTGTTGAGATGTTTGGTTGGAGAGAAGATAGGAAATTGGGATCTAATTCTATCACAAGCAGAGTTTGCATACAATATTTTAGTGAATATGAGAACAAGAAGAACACCATTTGAGATTGTGAAAGGAACTAACCCTAGAGGAGTGGTAGAGTTGAGAGATATCGATGCATGGAGGAAAATAGGAGTATAAAGGAAAAAAAATTGCAGGACACATGGAGACAGTGCATAATCAAGTCAAGAAACATTTGGAAGAAATAAACAATAAGTATAAGAAGCAAACAAATGAGAAGAGAAGACACAAAGAATTTTTAGTAGGAGATGAGGTAATGGTATATCTCAGAAAGAAAAGATTTCTAATTGGGACATATAACAAGTTGAAGATGAAGAAGTTTGGACCTTGTAGGATAGTAAAAAATTTTGATTCAGGAAATGCATATGAAGTAGAGCTACCAGAGACATTGGGTATATCACCTATTTTCAACATTGCAGATCTATATCAGTACTATGAAGGAGATTTCAGTGATAACATTGAAGATCATTTAAAGAAGCAATTACCACAGCAAGTACTGGAGTAGATTGAAGACATCATGGACAACAGACTTGGACACAACACTAGAAGAAAGCAATACAAGGAATATTTGGTAAAGTGGAAAGGTAGACCAGAAGAAGACTCATCTTGGATTTCTCAAGCCAAGGTGGATTAAGACTCAATTTTTCAACAACCCCGTGTGTCTGATGCAGGAGCATCCTAGGTTGTAGAGCAATCTTGCATCAACCAAAAATATTTGCATTCATTTTGTTTTCTTTCATTTTCCCAGTTTAGTATAGTCAGTTCAATCAGTAGCAATTTCTGTATTTTGGTCCGCATTCTACTACATTTTCATTTCAGACCTTGCAGAGCTAGACTTAGCATCTAGACATCTTCATGCACATCATATCCAAATTTTAGCTTATTTGGATCAGTTTTTGGAAAGATATCTCTATCAGAAGATCAATTATTTTCTCATAATAGAGCATTCAAACAGTCTTAGACAGTTAGCTAAAGGAGAAGACTTATGGAGCACTTCCATGACTTGCAGAGCTAAATGACACATCATCCAAAGTAGTTTGGGACATGGCTGACCTTCCCTAAAATCCGCACCTTATTTTATTCACTTGTGGAGGAGTACAAGTTGCTTAAGGCTGACCTATCTATATACACACATTACATCTCTTTCATTAGAGATTGTAATCTACCTTGGTCGACGCAGAGGATTCTTGTGATTAAGAGATGATATATATTCATGTAATAGATATATAGGAAAGTAATGAATCATGATATGAAGTTTTAGTCTTAGGATTTTGTTCTGTAAGGTGCTTCAAAGCTATATCTTGCACGTATATTGTAACTAGAGAATCAGGCTTGTGAGCCCTAATCTGTAAGCTCGCATGTTGTTAGAATGTCTATATTTTGACTCTATGATATAGTGGACATCTGAATCTGCATTTGCATTCTATAATTGAGTTGCTTCCATTGTGTTTACTCTTGCTTCACAGTCTGGACTGTTCACTCCGTGGACCCTCCTAACCATGACTACACAGTATGTCAAACAAGTTCACCAAAATGTAATCAAAGAAAAGACACTTTTCTTTGTTTAAGTGCGATAAATTAGATCAAATAAATGACATTAAAAAATGCATAAAAGAGCCTAAACCTATTTTAAACTAATCACATGAGAGTTGAGAAAATGATTGAAAGCATAGATTTGGAAACATGAAATTAGAAATAGGAACAAACGCTTTCAAACTAGGACTAGGAGGTAGAAAACAAAAAATTAAGAAGGCACAAATCAACTTTGATTTAAGTGGTGAAATTCTAGAAAATGTTTAGGATGAACTTAGAGAACTTCTAGAGATCCATGGTCATTATAGATAGGGAGTCCACTAGGAGAACATCTATTTTGTCTTAGAATTTTGTAAAATTAGAGCTAAAGTTCCCTTGCATTCACTTGGTTTTAGATCTACAATAAAATATTTCAAATAATTTAGACTTATGGGAATAAATTAGACTAGAGAAACCTTTTCGAAGTAAATAAAGAAGAAAAGTAGATATATTTCAAATAATTTAATAAACTTGTTCACCACAATCTTGACTAGTAATATTACTTCTATCTATCAAATAATTTGGACTAGTAGTTAGATATTTTAAATAATTTAGGCTTATTTCAAATAGTTTTAAAAAATATAGACTAGTTATAATTCCATATTATTTGATGGTTAAATCTCTTAGGAGATTTATTTTGGAGCAAAACAGATTTCAAGAATTGGAAAGGTATCACTATCCCTAGATTGTCATTTTCTATTACACATGCTTTATTTGCAGATGATACTCTTTTATTTGGCTATCCTTTAGTTTTTGAGGTTACGATTATCAAAAAAATCCTATTTCTTTACTGCAAAGTTTTAGGTCAATCTATAAATTTGGAAAAATCTAACGATTTCTTCCTAAACATAAACCCCTCCATACAAGCACAAATTAACTCAATACCAGGTTTCAAATTAGATGTACTTCCATGCCAATACTTGGGGATTCCTTTATTTTTAGGTGCACATAACAATGATTTCTGGAGGAAAATTACATTAAATATTAAAAATAGAGTATCATCTTGGAAGGGTCATTGGCTAACTATAGTAAGAATAACATTGATTAAAGTAGTTCTATTGGCTATACCTATCTACATGATGTTGGTTTTAAAAATACCCAAAGGGATATTGCAGGACATTAAGAAGAGGCTAAGAAACTTTCTTTGGAAACACAGTGCAAAAAAAGAGAATAAAATTGCTTTAATCGCCTAGGATAATATTGAGGCCCATAATATGGCCCTTGGGGCTAATCTAGCTTAGAATATATATTCCAAACCTCATACCAAGTGGTGTAAGATAATTTAAAATAAATGCTTGGATACATCAACACCAGGGAGAATATTTACAGCCCCAAATACTCAAACAGGGTCAAAGATGTGGAATTTCATAAAGATTTTTTCTTGAAACTAAGTAGAAAAAAGTTACAATAGAAATAAGAGGCTAAAACTAGGTAAGGTACACTAGAAATTGAAACTTTGATCTACAATTTTGACTTGGCTATGCTCACTAAAATCAAATAGTATAAACAACTTAATAACTTAAAATTAGAAAATGTAGTTTTATGGAAAGTTTGAAGGTCTTGAGAAGTGGGGACACTTCTGTCCTTACTACTATAGGTGGTGCAAGTGTCCTAAGATAGTAGTGATGGTGCTTGTGTAGGGGTTCTGGAGATCTATATCAAAATGGATTAAAAATTGTTGAGGATATTCATCTCAATGTGTTGATCAAATTTTAAATTTGTCTTGCCTATCCAATTTACTCTAGTTCTTGTGTAAATTATCTGTAAAGACATTTTTTTTCTAAATGAACCTTGCAAGGTGGTTATATCAAAGGGGAAGTTGCCTTAGTCATCTACTTGTGATTAATTCAAACATAGATCCACATGGGAATGATAGTGGCATAACAAATCGAAATCAAATCTAAATATAAATTTCTAATTAAAATGAAAATTGAAACACCAACATGCTTATCAAATAGGAAATGTAAGGAAGGAAAGTAAGGCTTGGTGGGAGAAGGGAATGAGAAACAAGATGGAAACAAGAGACAACAAATTCAAGATATGGGGCTATAAGGAGATGAGATGGGAAGGGAAAAATAGCAAATTAGAAAAGTTGGAATGGATCAGAAGGGAAATTAGATAAGGAGAAGAAGAAAACTAGTGAGAGGGAAAGAAGAAGGAATAGGATTACACAAAACTAATCCATGGCTTCAAGATGATGCATGAATGAGCTCCAAATCTTGATGATGGTGCTTCAATGATAGACCAATGCTTCAAGGCTCTAGGACTCGAAAATAGCAAAGTAAATGCTTTAAGAGTACAAGAGGAACTTGAATGTGCAATGTAGTGTGTTGGTATGCATTCTTAAATGGGGTGGGAAGGCTTATTTTATAGATTTTTGGGGTTTTACTATTTTGAGTGGGAACCATTTGAATCAAGATTAGTTAGCCAAGAATAAGTTTTCATTAATTTGTGGAGCCAAGAGAGGGTGGGACACATGTGCTTCCCTAATGGGGGCACATGTGTCCCATATCTTAAGTAAGATGAGCTTAGATGGGAGGAAAGAGGGGACCAAAACAAGATCAATATAGGTAGTTTCAACTCAATTAAAATTTAGATGTGAAAGTTATGGAAGAAATAAGGTGAAAATGGGCTTGCCATAGGAGGGGATAAGTAAGCATTAATTTTTAGAGTAATAACCTTGGAAATGAGAGCGCGATTGGCTTAAGTGTGAAGGAACCTTACAAGAAGGGGTGGAGATGCATGAATTGGGAAATGAAAACATAGGGATAACAAATAGGTCCTAGGAATGGATCAAGACACTTGAAAAGGGGAACAAGCTAAGGGGAGAAGGAAATTATTCTAGAAAGGTGTGAAAATGGGTAAATTAAGAAAGTGAGTACAAAACACGTGTAAAAATAAGTTCTAGGGTATGTAATTTATGCTCTTATAGTACCTCAAAAATTTAGATATCATTGTTCTAAGTTCACATTCAACTAAGTTGTGTAAGAGTCTCCAATAGGTCCTCAAGAACCCAAGATCACCTACAAAACCAAGATTAACCTTACACAATAGAGTTGCAAGAGAATAATTTTGAATTAGGTGCAACAATTAACAATGATATTATTACACACTCCATTGGATGAAATGTACAAAGAGAGGTCACCTTGCTCATAAAGGAAAGGTTGAGAGGTAGGACATCATGTGATCATGACAAGTGCTCTAATCCTATGACATGAGACACAAATATTAAATGCCCTAACTACCTAATTAAACCTAACATGTGAACATCTGTGAATAGGTCCTAACTAGGAACTAGTTAGATAAAGTACCTTGTTCACACTATAAAGGGAGAAATAGAATAGGAAACACTCTTGTTCACACCAACACCCCCCCTTAAGTGCAACTTAGGGAGAAGTAAACAAATGCAAAGATGCAATGATGGGTCCCGATTACTAGGTCATATTAGGTACCCATATATAAACAATCTCTCACAAATGGAGTAAAGGAGAAAACCTAGTGGGAGAAAACTCCTCCCCAAAAAAGAGAAAACAAGAAAGTGAAATAAGTGATGGAAGGACTCAACATGGCCCCATAGGACTACTTATGTCATGAATATACAATCAATTACCCCCCATAGGAGAAATAGAATGAGATAGTAGATCCCCCACAAAGAAGTAGCTCCTATGCCAAGGAGTGCTTGAAGACAAAATACAATCCACTGTCTACAAACAACATTTCTTCCCTTGGGAAGAAACCAATCCAATGGTGGAAATAGAGCCAACTCTTATAATCTAGATGAAAAAGGAATCCTTATCCAAATGGGTAAGTGCACAAAGATGAGGGACCAAAATGGGGTCTTAAGTTGCCACTTTTTTTTTCTGAAATCAGGAAACATTGATGTTGGATGAGAAATTGAAGATAGCTACACTCAAAATTTGAAGATGGAATGAAAACAAGAGTTGTAGTGCTCCGAATCTAGTTTCTAAACTACTAATTTTTTCCAAAAGTGGTTGAGATTAAGGGGTTCAAAAAGGGGGAACACACAAATTGGTTCTATTTTTCTCAAAAAAACATAACATAGCATCTGGTGTGCTCCCCATAAAATGTTAACTTTTTTTTAGTATTTCAATAATTGCTCCAGTGAGAAATTAGGTAACACCATGTAGTTTATCCCTAATTTTTCTGATAATTGTTTAATGAATAAATGATTTTTTAGTAATTTTAAAAGTGGACACATCCTGAAAAACAGAAATTTGAGTGTGCTCCCCCCTAAAATGTTTGAAAACTAATCAAAAATCAATTTTTTTTGAATTCATGTAGAATGGAGTCTAGTTTCTAAAAATATAACTTATTTCAATTTTTGATGAATGGTTAAAAAAACAAGTTAAAAATACTAGACACTAGTTTTTGACAAAAACTAGACACACTTACAAAAGAAATTCAAGATGAAACACTAAATGTACTCAAAATGTGACAAAAATTATATGGCTAGATAGCTAACAGAGAGCTTAAGATTATGGTGGTATTTTTTTTGAGTTTTCATTGAAAAAAGTGCCATCCTGATGAGGAGCACGCTCCAAATTATCTCCATATTTTGCTAAAAGTTGATAAAAACGTCAAACAAAGCACATCATAATGCGAGCGTGTTATAACATGCTCGCGTTATGATGAGCATAACTGGCAATACACATGCCAATTACATTTGCTTGAAAGTTTCTAAAGCCTTTTCAACAAATCCATTTTTTGCATATCTTGCAATCATTGCATTCCATTATAGAACATCTCTTTGAGGTGTTACATCTTACAATTGACATGCCTTGTCTATGCTTCCACACTTTACATACATGTCTACAAGGGCAGCTGCACTTCATATCGTCTCTCTCTATTTCTCTCCCCTCTCTACGTCCTACCCTTTCTTTGAGTCTCTGCTTCCCTCCCCTCTCTACCTCCCACATTCTCTCTCACTCTCTTCTTCCCTCCCCTATCTGCCTTCTACTGTCTCTGTCACTCTCTACTTCCCTCTCCTATCTACCTCCTACCCGCTTTTTGAGTCTTTGCTTCCCTTGCCTCTGTACATCCTACCTTCTCTCTCACTCTCTTCTCCCCCTCCCTCTCTACCTCTTACCCTCTCTCTCAATTTCTACTTCCCTCCCCTGTCTACCTCCTACCCTCTCTCTTTGTCTATGCTTCCCTCCCCTGTCTACCTCCTACTCTCTCTCTCTCTCTCTTCTTCCTTGCCCTGTCTACCTCCTACAGTCCTCTCCCACTCTCTATTTCCATCCTGTCTCTACCTCCTATCCTCTCTCTCACTCTCTACTTCCCTCCCCTCTCTACCTCTCTTCCTCATTCTTCCCGTCCAAAGAAATTTCATAAATTATCTTGTTTCCATTTCATTGAATCCCAATTTATATCATCATCCATCTTTACATGTCCTATTTTTCTTACATTTCCATGTTCTTTGTCGACAAGGGAGAGCAAGAGGGAGGAAAAGGGAGAGAGGATGGAGATGGAGGGGAGAGAAACCTAGGAGAGATACCTGGTGATAGGGAGAGAGATAGATAGATAGAGAGTCCTAGTTTTCTTGTTTTGGAGAGAGAGAGAGGGTGGGTCGGTTTTGAGTTTAGGATTGCTTAAATTTAGGGTTTAGGGGAATCATTTAGGGTTTAGGGGTTTAGGGCTGCTCAGGTTTATAGTTTATGGTTTAAGGGTTAGGATTTAGGGGCATTATTTAGGGTTTAGGGGTTTTGGGAGAGAGAGAGAGGTTTAGAGTTGCTCAGGTTTAGGGTCATCATTTAGGGTTTATGAGCTTAGGGTTGCTTAGACCTTTAGGGGCATTATTTATGGTTTATGAGTTTAAAGGGTTTCTCAAGTTTAGGGTTTAGGGTCTAGGGTTAGGGTTTAGGGGAATTATAAATAGGGTTTAGGGGTTTACGATTGCTTAGGTTTATGGTTTAGGGTTTAGGGGTTAGGGTTTAGTTGTTAGGGATTTAGGGTTCCTTAGGTTTAGGGTAAATAGGGGTTAGGGTTTAGAGAGAGAGAGAGTGAGGGGATCAATAGATATTGGGAGAGATCTAGGGAGATAGAGGTTTAGAGTTTCTTCCATGGTTTATGGTTTAGAGGTTTGGGGTTTAGGGTTTCTCAATTTTAGGGTTTATAGGGTTTGGGGTTAGGGTTTAGGGGCATTATTTAAGGTAACTTAAGGTTAATGTTTTAGGGGTTAGGAGTTAAGGTTTAGAGGTTTAGGTTAGGGTTTAGAGAGAGAGGACTGATAGGGAAATATAGAGGAGACTGAGGGGAGACATAGGGAGATAGAGGGTGAGGGACATGGCTAGAGACATAGGCAAAGAGATTGAGAGGTAGAGGGATGATAGAGACAAGGAGATAGGGTTTAGGGTTGATTAGGTTTAGGGTTTAGGGGTTAGGAGTTTAGAGAGGGAGAGATATGGAGATAGAGGGTGAGGGACATGGCCAGAGAGATTGAGAGGTGGAGAGATGATAGAGACAAGGAGATAGGGGTTTAGGGTTGATCAGGTTTAGATTTTAGGGGTTAGGAGTTTAGAGAGGGAGAGATAGGGAGATAGAGGGTGATGGACATGGCCAAAGACATAGATAGAGAGATTGGGAGGTAGAGGGATGATAGAGACAAGGAGATAAGGGTTTAGGGTTGATCAGGTTTAGGGTTGATCGGGTTTAGGGTTTATGGTTGGTATATATGATGTATAGAATGGTGTAAATGACTAACATATTGGCGCTTATGATATTCTGATGGCTCTTGTGGCTGGCAAAGGGTAAAATGACACCTGTGACTAGCTAGGTGTAGAATGATGTTTGTGATTGATAGGTAGGTGCTACTAAGGAGCATATTGGCACATACGATATACAAAATGGTGCAAATGACTAACATATTGGCACTATGATCTTCTAATGGCTATTGGTGAGGTATTTGTTTGATTTTGATTATTTTTGGGATCATTTGAGATAGAGCTTAGATTGATTTTGGATGGAGTTGGGATGAAATGGATTGGTTAGGGATGATGAGAGGTGAAAAGGACTAGATTAGGAACGATTTGGGAATGATTAGAATGGTTTTAGGGATGGTCTGAAGTGGTTTAGTGTTGATTAGGGAATGATTAGAATGACTTAGGAATAGTTTAGAGATGGTATTTGAGATGAAATCTAGGTTGATTGGAAAATGATTAGGGATGAAGTTAAATTGATTTGGATGTGATTTGGGATGGTGTGAAGTGGTTTAGGGATGATTAGAAGTGGTTTAGGAGTGATTAGAGATGAAATTGAATGGATTAGGGATGATTTGGGATTGATTAGGAATGAATTTGGTTGGAATGAAAGCTTAATGTTTTCATGTTATAGAGATTGGGAGAGATAGGGAGATAGAGGTTTAGGTTTGTTTCTAGGTTTTATGGTTTAGGGGTTAGGGGTTTAGGTTGCTCATTTTTAGGGTTTAGGGGTTAGGGGTTAGGGTTTAGGGGCATTATTTATGGTTTATGGTTTAGGGGTTAAGGTTTAGAGGTTTAGGTTTATGGTTTAGGTAGAGAGGTGAATAGGGACATATAAATGAGACCAAGCATGGGAGAGATATCTATGTCTCCTCTCTCTCTCTCTCCCTATCTCTCGATCTTGCTAGATCTCTTTTGATCCCCTCTCTCTAACTCTACCTTTCTATCTCTTTCTCCCTCACTATTTGAGGTTTACATGAGTTTAGGGTTTCTCAAGTAAATATTGTTTAGGTTTTAGGGTAAGGGTTTAGGGGAATCATTTAGGCTTTAGGGGTTTAGGGATGCTCGAGTTTAGGGTCTAGGGGTTAGGGTTTAGGGTTTACGGGTTAGGCGTTTAGGGTTACTTGAGTTTAGGGGTTAGGGTTTAGGGTTTAGAGAGAGATAGAGGTTTAGGGTTGCTTCCAGGTTTTATGGTTTAGGGACCTTAGGGGTTTAGGGGTTAGGGGTTAGGGTTTAGGGACATTATTTAGGGTTTAGGGGTTAAGGTTTAGAGGTTTAGGTTTATGGTGTAGGTAGAGAGTCGAATAGGGAGATACAGAGGAGACCGAGCCCGGGAGAGATATCTTTGTCTCCTCTATCCCTCTCTCTAACTATACCTACATTTGCTTCGAGGTTTTATGGTTTAGGGACCTTAGGGGTTTAGGGGTTTAGGGTTGCTAGATTTTAGGGTTTAGGGTTCGGGGTTAGGGGCATTATTAAGGGTTTAGGGTTTATGGTTTAGGTAGAGGGGAGAATAGGGATCCCTATCTCTATCTCTCTAAACATATGGATCCCTATCTCTTAATCTATCCCTCGCTGCCTCTCTCTCCTCCTCTTTATCTCTCTCCCCATCCTTCTACCTCTTGAAATCTCTCTCCCTATGTCTCTAGACATCTCTTGATCTCTTTCCCTATTGAGCTATCTATCCTCATAACCCCATCTCTTAATATACCCCTCTCTACCTCTCTCTTTGTATTTCCCTATCTATCTCTTCCTTACTAGATCTATCTCCCTATATCTCCCCTCTCTATATATATCTATCCCATCTCTTAATATATGTACGTCATCTATCCCATCTCAAGTAAATATTGAAGAAATTCCTAATGTTCAGTCTACTTTACCAAATAAAATGCCTCCTAGAATTTTGCATAGGAGACCTAAGTTTCTAATTTATATTGATGAGAATGTATTAGAGCCCATGCATGATAAGATTCCATGCGCACTTGCCAAAGATATGCAAATAAGATATGGAAATTATTCTTTGAGAATTTAAATGAAACTGGAAGATGTCAACTCTTTGTTGAACTGATGAGAAATCTAAAATTTAGGCCCATTATGAAGATTCTTGGCCTAAGAACATCGAATGCATCAAGTGAAAAATGAATTGTCAAGAATCTAATGAGTACGTATGAGAGTGTGGGTTCCACCTCACGTACCAAGGATA
Source organism: Cunninghamia lanceolata (assembly GCA_027924645.1). Taxonomy (NCBI): domain Eukaryota; kingdom Viridiplantae; phylum Streptophyta; class Pinopsida; order Cupressales; family Cupressaceae; genus Cunninghamia; species Cunninghamia lanceolata. The sequence continues at coordinate 4,843,090 of BSBN01001003.1, forward strand.
GTAATGTCACATGACATGTCATTACATCGACAATTGTGAGCCAACAAACAAAAAAGCTCGCCTCATTAGAAAGACAAGTCAACAAATGAAAATAAATAGAAAAACTCTAATGAGAGCCATTCGAAGATGTCAAAGAGTTCAGGATCCAAACACTAATGAATTGTGGGCATTCTCTGGGAGACTCCCATGGAAAGATAAAGTTGTTGTCGAAGCTTTGAGATCACTAATTGAAAGCATTTTTTGGATATGACTCAAATAGAGTTTTTTGGTAAATTTCTAGAGAAGTATCCTCAGATTAAAATTTCTCAAAGATATTTTGAAATGCTAAAACCTTTCTTTGTCAAAATAAATCACACATGCACTACTTGTTGTTGTAGATTACATATTGAATTTTCTAACCATTTTGATGTTTAGATTTGCATACTAACAATGTTGTGTAGGATTGTGGCATATGTGCCCCACCAACTACCTCAAGAGACTTCATATCAATGATTTTATGTGATAGAGAGGAAGGTCAATTATTCTACAGGAAATTATGCTTGGATGGTACATGTCAGCATTGCAGTGGCTTGCAACGTATGCCAATATGTGAACATATGGAAATAACACATGCGGTTGGAAATAGACTAGTAGAGTTTGGCAAGTATAAAATAGTGGCATATAATATGAGAGATGGTAAAGAAGCAAAGAGGTGTGAATATGATATTCAGAAGATTCCAGTGTATCAGTTTATGCCTATATTTCATGACAACATAGTGTATGAGTAGTAAGACATGCCCATAGAGCTCGATGGTTGGACTTGCAATTCAAGTTATGCAAGGACACATTTCTAGTTGGTAGCATTGTTTCAGTTGTCGACTTTGCAGAGAACTACAGTCTACAACCATAGTGTGAGGTGCAATCCCAATATTATAACTCGACACAGGTTTCTATATTTGTGCACATCGCATTCATTCATGTGAATGATAGTACATAGGATGACAGAAAGATCATAAGGGAGTATCATTTTTATATAAGAGATGATCACACACATTCTGCAAGGTTTGTGCAAGGTTGTTTTCAAGTGTTCTACAATGATTTGGCTAGAAGGGGCATAACATTCAGTCAACATTTCATATGGTCAGATAACTGTGTAGCACAATTCAAGATCTTGCGTAATTTCTATTGGCTAAGTAGGAGGCATAATATTACAAATGTTCAACATATGTGGAACTTTTGTGAGGTCGGACATGGAAAGGGGGAGCATGATGGTGCAAGAGAATGTATCAAAAGAGCCATAGCATGAGAACAATTAAAGTATAAAGATAATACAAAGCTGACAGATGCAAAATCAATCGTTGAGTGGTGTAATGCTTCAATGGGTCCAGGTAATGAAGGTAAGTCTTCAGTTCATAGATTTTTTTGGTTGATAGATGATACTAACATTACACCATATGAGGACTGGTGTACACTGATAGGATCAAGTGAGCTACACTCTATCAGAAGCTTAATTGCAGGTTCATGGAGTATACATATGCAGAAGATGGTGTGCTTTTGTTCTACATGTACAATTCATGCCTGTAATGAGTGTGAGTCAAGGGAGTGGGTTAACGAATGGCAGTTCAGTTATCTTTGCCCACTTGACACATATCGATCCCCGACGAAACTCAGATTGATAGAGATGGAATCGTCAGTTGACTTTGACCACATATCAGATCTAGTTCAACCAGGTAATATATCTACTTGCATAGTTAAATTTGAAATTCCTGATGTTATCTTAAACTTTGTAGTATTTTTGTAATGTTGATTAATTTCATCTAATTTGCTACACATATCATTGTAGGGTATGTTTATGCAGTTATTACAGATGAAGATAACGAAGAGGGAATAGATTATTAATTGTGTTGTTGTGTTGAGGCCAAAAAGAAATTAGAGGCCCCAGTTATATATGGAGAAGACATCGAATACCCTATAGGCTCAGTGGTTGTTACTGGAACATGGCTTAGAAGGTACCCACATAAGAGTGTTAATATTTGGCTATTTCAGGAATTTGAGACGCATCAGAAGATTCTTCATTACTCCAACCTTGTCATGGCAACCAATGTTCATTTGATACAATATCGAGGTAGACCTTTGAACAAGACCTTTTGGAAGGTGCGTGACTCTGACCATGAGGCAATACTTGACACAATAAAGAGTAGAGAAGACCCAGATGGTTCATTGGATTAATTTGTAAGTATTTTCATTAATTTTGTAAAGTCATGTCACATTGAGTTGTAAGTATGCACATTAATTTGTAAGTTTACATAGGTTTGTCTTTTTTATTTGCTGGTGCATTTTTACACATATACACATTTTTACATCATAATAGTATGCTTCATGGGGTTAGACCTAAGTGATGGATGAAGTTGATCCTGAGAGTAATGTATAAAATCTAGGTAATGTATAAAATATAGGTATCCACTAGAATACATGTGTCTGAAGTCTTAGGTGAGGCCACATGAGTTTCCACCTTCACGTGGTTCGCCTTGTCAGTATAGAATATTTATATTTCTTGAAGCTAAGGGAAGCTATTTTTCTTAATAGGAAAACTTAAGACCCTAGGATTAGAGGTGTTCCTTCTTTAGCCTTCTTATGTCTTATAGCCCTGTTTTAGTGATTTTTCAACATATCTTCCAAAATTCTTCATCAAACATATCTTGAAACCAAATGGACTTCGCCAATGCATCGGGGTGGGTGGGTAAATGCCAGGGAAGGTATTGTTTCATGTGCCAAGCATCGCAGTCGTTCGGGTTAGTAAGCTACCGACAAAGTCCCTTAAGATCCCTAAGATGAGAAAACTACCAAACTTTGACGGGGCAATTCTCAGAATTTGTGGAAGCTGGAAACATTTTGTTTAGACCTACAGGTGCATGTGGAGTCCATCCACAATAACCTCTCTCAGTTTCGTTCAACTCCAACCCATTTGACCATACCATAATCAAACACATTCTTGCAAAATGCTTCAGTTTCATGTAGTGGAAAGGTGGTAGGAGTGACATTTTACATTCCATAGCTCGTGGGTCCAAATGGACTTTGCCAAGATGTCAGGGTGGGTAGTTAAATGCCAGGGGAGGTCTCATTTCATGCGCCAAGCGTCCCAATCGTTCGGGGCTGTAAGCTACCGACAAAGTAGAAAGTTGCTAACACTAAAGCTTTGCATTCCACAGGTCTTGGGGCTGAACGAACTACACCAATGCATCTAATTGGGTGGGTAAATGCTAGGGGAGGTCTCATTTTGTGCGCCAAGCACAACAGTCGTTCAAGACAACAAGCTATCGACAAAGTCCCTTAAGATCCCTAAGACGAGAAAACTGCCAAACTTTGATAGGGCAGTTATCAGAATTTGGTGTAGCTGGGAACCTTCTATTTAGACCTACAAGTGCATGTGGAGTCCATCCACAATAACCTCTCTCAGTTTTGTTCAACTCCAGTTCGTTTGACCGTACTAGAATCAAACACATTCTTGCAAAATGCTTCAGTTTCATGCAGTGGAAAGGTTGCCAGGTGCCATATTTTTTGTTATGCTCATCATGGGGCCAAACTGACTACACCAACACATCGGGGTGGGTAGGTAAATGGTAGGGAAGGTCTCGTTTCATGCGCCAAGCATCCCAGTCGTCGGGGCTATAAGCTACAGATAAAGTAGAAAGTTGCTAACATTGAAATTTTGCACTCCATAGGTCTTGGGGGCGAATGGACTGTACCAACGTGTCTGGGTGGATGGGTAAGTTCTAGGGGAGGTCTTGTTTCATGCGCCAAGCACCGCAATCATTCGAGACAGCAGGCTACCGACAAAGTCCCTTAAGATTCCTAAGACGAGAAAACTGCCAAACTTTGACGGGGCAGTTATCAGAATTCATGGCAGATGGGAACCTTCTGTTTGGACCTACAAGTACATGTGGAGTCCACCCACAATAACATCTCTCAGTTTTGTTTAACTCCAGTCTATTTGACTGTGCCAGAATTAAATGCATTCTTGCAAAATGCTTCAGTTTCATGTAGTGGAAAGGTTGCCAGGTGCCATATTTTTTGTTTAGCTCATCGTGGGGCTGAATCAACTATATCAACACATCAGGGTGGGAAGGTAAATGGTAGGGAAGGTCTTGTTTCATGCGTCAAGCGTCCCAATCGTTCGGGGCTGTAAACTACCAACAAAGTAGAAAGTTGCTAACACTAAAATTTTGCATTCCATAGGTCTTGGGGGTGAACAGACTGCACCAACGCGTCTGAGTGGGTAGCTAAATGCTAGGGGAGGTCTCAGTTCATGCACCAAGCGCTGCAGTCATTTGAGACAGCAGGCTACCGACAAAGTCCCTTAAGATCCCTAAGATGAGAAAAATGCGAAAACTTGATGGGGCAGTTCTTAGAATTCGTGGCAGGTGGGAGCCTGCTATTTGGACCTACAAGTGCATGTGAAGTCTGTCCAATTTAACCTCTCTCAGTTTTGTTCAACTCCAGTCCGTTTGACTGTGCCGGAATCAAACGCATTCTTGCAAAATACTTCAGTTTCATGCAGTGGAAAGGTTGCTAGGTGCCATATTTTTTGTTTTGCTCATCGTGGGACCAAACCAACTACACTAACACATCGAGGTGGGTAGGTAAATAGTAGGGAAGATCTCGTTTTGCACGCCAAGCGTCCTAGTCGTTTGGGGCTGTAAGCTACCGATAAAGTAGAAAGTTGCAAACACTAAAATTTTGCATTCCACGAGACTTGGGGATGAACGGACTACACCAACGCATCTGGGTGGGTAGGTAAATGCTAGGGGAGGTCTTATTTTGTGTGCCAAGTACTGTAGGTGTTTGAGATAGCGGGCTACCGACAAAGTCCCTTAAGATCCTTAAGACAAGAAAACTGCCAAACTTTGACAGGGTAGTTCTTAGAATTTGTGATAGCTGGGAACCTTCTGTTTTGACCTACAAGTGCATGTGGAGTCCGTCCACAATAACCTCTCTCAGTTTTGTTCAAATCCAGTCCATTTGACCGTACCAAAATCAAACGCATTCTTGCAAAATGCTTCAGTTTCATGCAGTGGAAAGGTTGCCAGGTGCGATACTTTTTGTTCTACTTACTGTGGGGCCAAACCGATTGCACTGACCCATCAGGGTGAGTATGTAAATGGTAGGGAAGGTCTCATTTTGTGTGCCAAGCATCCCAATTGTTCGGGGTTGTAAGCTATCGACAAAGTAGAAAGTTGCTAACACTAAAATTTCACATTCCACAGGTCTTGGGGGTGAACGGAATGCACCAACACATCTAGGTGGGTGGGTAAATGCTAGGGGAGGTCTCGTTTGTAGGTCCAAGTGTCTCAGTCATTCTGGGTTGCAAGCTACTGGCAAACTCAAAAGGTGCTAGCTGTCGGTAGCTTGCAGGCCAGAATGACTGGGATGCTTGGCACATGAAACGAGACCTCCCCTAGCGTTTACCCACCCACACCGATGTGTTGGAATAGTCCATTTGGCCCCACAATGAGTAGAACAAAAAATATGGCACTTGGCAACCTTTCCACAGCATGAAACTGAAGTATTTTGTAAGAATGCGTTTAATTCTAGCATGGTCAAACGGATTGGAGTTGAACAAAATTGAGAGAGGTTATTGTGGATAGACTCCACATGCACCTGTAGGTCTAAATGGAAGGTTCTGAGCTGCCATGAATTCTGAGAACTACCCCATTAAAGTTTGGCAGTTTTCTCGTCTTAGGGATCTTAAGGGACTTTGCCGGTAGCCTGTTGACCCGAACGACTACGGTGCTTGGCACATGAAATGAGACCTTCCCTAGCATTTACTTGCCCACCCTGATGCGTTGGTACAGTCCGTTCACCCTCAAGACCTGTGGAATGCAAAATTTTAGTGTTAGCAACTTTCTACTTTATTGGTAGCTTACAGCCCCAACGATTGGGACGCTTAGCACATGAAACGAGACCTCCCCTAGCATTTACCCACCCACCCCGACACATTAACGAAGTTTGTTTGGCCCCATGAGCTATGGAATACAAAATGTCACTCCTACCATCTTTCCACTGCATGAAACTAAAGCATTTTGCAAGAATGTGTTTGATTCCGGCACGGTCAAACGGATTAGAGTTGAACAAAACTAAGAGAGGTTATTGTGGATAGACTCCACATGCACTTGTAGGTCCAAACAAAAGGTTCCCATCTGCCATGAATTCTAAGAACTATCCCATCAAAGTTTGGCAGTTTTCTCATCTTAGGGATCTTAAGGGACTTTGTCGGTAGCCTGTTGTCTCGAACGACTGCGGTGCTTGGCACATGAAACAAGATCTCCCCTAGCATTTACCTACCCACACAAATGCGTTGGTGTAGTCTGTTCACCCCCAAGACTTGTGGAATACAAAATTTCAGTGTTAGCAACATTCTACTTTGTCGGTAGCTTACAGCCCCGAATGACTAGGACGCTTGGCGCATGAAATGATACCTTCCCTACCATTTACCCACCCACCCTGATGTGTCGGTGTAGTCAGTTTGGCCCCATGATGAGCAGCACAAAAAATATGGCACTTGACAACCTTTCCACTGCATGAAACTGAAGCATTTTGTAAGAATGTGTTTGATCTCGGCACGGTCAAACGGACTGGAGTTGAAAAAAATTGAGAGAGGTTATTGTGGATGGAATCCACATGCACCTATAGGTCCAAACAGAAGGTTCCCAGCTACCACGAATTCTGATAACTCCCTCGTCAAAGTTTGGCAATTTTCTTGTCTTAGGGATCTTAAGAGACTTTGTCAGTAGCCTGCTGTCTCGAACGACTGTGGTGCTTGGTGCACAAAATGAGACATCCCCCAACATTTACCCACCCACCCAAACGCGTTGGTGTAGTCTGTTCACCCCCAAGACCCGTGGAATGCAAAATTTCAATGTTAGCAACTTTCTACTTTGTCGGTAGCTTACAACTCCAAACAACTGGGACGCTTAGCGCACGAAACGAGACCTCCCATGGCATTTACCTACCCACCCTAATGCATTAGCAAATTTTATTCGGCCCCATGAGCTATGGAATGCAAAATGTCACTCCTACCACCTTTCCACTGCATGAAACTGAAGCATTTTGCAAGAATGCGTTTGATTCCGGCACGGTCAAACAGACTGGAGTTGAACAAAACTGAGAGAGGTTATTGTGGATGGACTCCACATGCACCTGTAGGTCCAAATGGAAGGTTCCCATCTACCACAAATTCTAAGAACTACCCCCGTCAAAGTTTGGCAGTTTTCTCATCTTAGGGATCTTAAGGGACTTTACCGGTAGCTTGCTGACCCAAACGAATGCGGTGCTTGGCACATGAAATGAGACCTCCTCTGGCATTTACCCATCCACATGAAGTCTATTTGGTCCCACGAGCTATGGAATGCAAAATGTCACTCCTACCACCTTTCCACTACATGAAACTGAAGCATTTTACAAGAATGTGTTTGATTCTGACATGGTCAAACAGACTGGAGTTGAACGAAACCGAGAGAGGTTATTGTGGATGGACTCCACATGCACCTGAAGGTCCAAATGAAAGGTTCCTAGCTGCCACAAATTCTGATAACTGTCCCGTCAAAGTTTGCAATTTTTTCATCTTAGGGATCTTAAGGGACTTTGTCGATAGCCTACTGACCTGAATGACTATGGTACTTGGCACACGAAACAAGACCTCCCCTAGTATTTACCTGCCCACCTTGACATGTTGGCGAAGTCCATTTAGTCCCACCAACTATGGAATGCAAAATGTCACTCCTACCACCTTTGCTAATTGTCCTTTGTTACTACATAATTGTCTAGACTTTGGGACAACGATTATAACTTTTTCCATGGGTCAAGAAAATGAACTACAGATTGATTTTTAGAAGTTATGACCTTATGTATGTCTAGGACAACCTGGACATCATAAAAATGAGTTTTATCAAACCTACAATAGCCATGAACCTTTGACATGGTGCTTCATTGTTTCATCATGGTTTCATGGAGTTCTCAGTATGATGAGAGAATATTCTTTCCTAGATTATGAAATGTCCATGACAAAATTTCACACCTAGACCACTATATTGCATAAATACACCCAATATGGACTTAGTTAGACCTTATAGCACCAAAAAAAATATGACTTGGACATACAAAACTCACTAAAGACTCTTATTTACAACATTTGACCAACATTGTGAAGGTGCTACTGCACCAATGGGGATGGAGAAAGACTTTTATGACACATTTGACATGATTTTGACTATACCTCTTGATGATTTTGAGTAAGGCAGGGGAGTTCTAAATTTTTGTTTCGACTATTATAACAGTCTTATTATAGCTGATAGGAAGGATATTCATTGTGAAGTTCATAATATGAACTTGATCTATCAAACCTTGCAATAGAATTTACCACTTTATAATGGGAATTGATAATGAAGTTTGTTGTACAAACCCATTCATGGAACTGCCCTGTGAGACATGTATGCAAATTTATGAAACCCATTGATAATGTTGTAGTTGCAACTGCCCTGTGAGGCATGTATGCAAAATGTGGAAGCATGGACAAGGAACATGAACTATTTGACATAAAACCTCAAATAAATGTCACCTCATGGAATTCCATGATTGTGTAGGAGTACAATCAACACTGAGAAGGGGGGTGAATCAGTGTTGATACATAAAAACCAAATTTTTTCCTTCTTTAAAAAATAGTCAATAAGTTTTGTCTGGATTGAATTTATTATTAAATAACACATTCACCAAACCTTCAATTATGTAGAACACATGAAATTATGCAAGTCATCAACACAAAAATTATTCAAGGCATTAACACAAGAAGAATTACCGAGTGGAAAACCCTCCTCGGGTAGAAAAAACACTCAAATTGCCTCACTGGCTTATATGTGAAAACTTCAAGTTTTACAATGTCTCACTGACAAAATATAAGGTCTCACTGACCTACAAGCCTCATTGGCATAGGAAGGTCTCACTGACCACAAGCCTCACTGGCATAGAAAGGTCTCACTGACCAATTCAATTATCCTCATCAAAATAATGTGCAAGACATGATTGCTTCTCAATCTGATTTGCACCATTCATGATTTGTCATCTCTGAGCACACTCAAACCAATCTGCATACTAGTCTCATTATCTCTGTTCAATCAATTCACAATTCATTCACCTAATTATCTGTGCATTGTATTCAAGGTTCAATCTCAAAATATGTTGCAACAAGGAGATTATCATTTCTGCATTATGGTCCTCACATCAACTCTCTTCAGCTCAATTTTCACTCTCCAATAAACATCTGATGACCTTGTCATTCTCTATATTTGCCTCTGCAAAACATGATCTCATACATACAAAAATCATCTATATCTTCTCAAGGATATCTTCAATTTACACACTATTCTTTGCATTTTGATGTATTTGATATCTGCAACAATCAATTAGCATCTGCAAAAACATTCACCTCTAAAAATCAAATCACCTCTGCAAAAATCAATCACTTGTGAAATTGCTCTTGATAGATATATATAGTCTTCAAATCACTTTCATATCTCAAACATTATTGAATTATCTGCAAACTGAAAAAGGCAAATTATTACTGCAAATACATAATTTTTAGATCTCTGCTTTCTAAGACTCTTAACACTCTTGTGTTCACCTTTGCTCATCAATATCTTTGTGTACCATCTTATTTCTCTTTCAACCTTTATTCAAAACAAAACTTCTCAAAACCATTTCCAAAAATATGAAAGGACACATTTCATGTTTATATGTTTCGGGCACACAAAACACCTTCACTATCTCTCAGTTATCTGATCAAAATAGAAAGATTACCTTGAAAATAGCATGAAAGAGTGGGAAAAAACCTTGTTTTTATTCTTTTATACTGTTCACCATCAAATTTAGAATAAAAAGCCAACCGTTGAGCTTCCACATTCGATTTAAATCTTATCCTTTAGATTACAAAGACTCGCCACTTGTCTTTTTAACAACAGACGTCGATTCTTCTTTTCCCGCAGTGTCTTCTGAGTCATTACTCGATGATCGGGCACCCTAGGCATTGGGGCTGATAAGACAACAGAGTTTAAACCCTCAAGTTTATCACTTAAGTGACATTAACGTCATCAACCGGTCAACAAAACGTTATAACATAAAGTGATTGACGGGTTGACAAGGGTTTTGAAGCAGATAACTTAGGTTAGATTAAGTCTTTGAGAGCCTAGGTTTTTGTTAGGTTTTAGACTCTTAAAAACATTAACATAGAGACATCATTAGAGACAACTACTAAAAGATGCTACATAGATCTCAGACAACTTGTACAAAGATAAGGTATGAACATTAACATTGGCTTATACTAAACAAAACAGTGACATTTAGGTCTAAAGACTTAGACAATGTTTAAACTAATATGGTTTAAGGACTTGTAAACTAAAAGACACAGGATATAGAATATGATAATAGATATAACCTGACTCAATGACACAAGAATATCCAAGATAGGAAGACACAAGAATACTTAGGATGTGATGACACAAATAGGACATGACGACAAGATGACATAAAGACATAACTTGAAAAACACTATATACCATGAGATCCATGCCACTGTCAGTGTCTTGCAAAAAACCATGATATCACATATCATAACTGTCATGATACAAGAGTATATCACAGAGATACCAAGCCACTGTAAACTGAGATCATACCACATGTAATGTAGATCAAATACATACCAAGTCACTGAACAGAGAATGCCATGAAAGCATGAAATGATGAAGACTACTCATGAAGACTACTGATTGCATGATTGCATGATACCTTGATGCAGAGTATGGCACACATTATACCAACCTTGTTGCAGAGAGTGCCAAACAATTGATCAAGTCATGATGAAGACCACTAATCAAGACATGATGCCCTTTTTAACATCAATGACCAGGCAACACACAATTGCCAAACAACAAACTCCCCCTTTGATTGACATTGATGTCAAAACATTAAATGCAATCAAAAATTTACTTATCTCCCCCTTTTTGACATACAATGATAGAAATTTACCTCTATTTTGCTCAAGAACCTCATTCATATTGCCCTCTATTCTGTCCTCTGTCATTAGAAAGTTTGTTGATAACAACACAATCCTTTGTTTAAAAATGAAAAAATATAGTTAGAGAGTCAGATATCTCTAAGATATTCCATGAAAGAACATTGATTTAAGAATTTTATTCTAATAAATGCACTGAACACACTGCTCATTGACAGTATTTTTCTATCCTACTTCTACTTCTCACATAGTTTTGATCTGATAACTCTGTCCTAACATTTTATTCTCTGAGATAACACTGACATACTCTGTCCTGTCCCTACAAGATAACTCTATTGTACTAAAGTGATCATGATAAGATAACATTGTGATGACACATGATACCATTGCTAGATATACCAACTACAGTGCTCTGATGACAGCATACAGAAAAAATGTCTTGATTTCTTTTGAGATCAGATTGTCCATTATCACTATCACTGCTTTAATTGATGATTTGTGTGCAACAAAACCTTAATACATAGAAAATGAAAACATTAAAAAGCATAGACCCCTTTGTCTCAGTCAACTGCAGAATGGTCTCAAGATTGAACTTAGCCAAACTTAGACAAACTTAGTTCATATACACAGTCTAAACACCTATCAAATGGAATTTAGAGCTTCAAAAATATATTGGCAAGTACTCCCCCTGAATCCAACATCCTTGAAATTCATTGAAGAGAAGAAAAGGATAGAACCCCTAATCTCTGTCAATAGTGAATGAAGAATACCTCTGTCTCAGTCAATTGCAACTTTGAAAAACTATTGGGAGTGACCTTTTATTTGCTATGCTTATTTGAAGTAACCTTTGAGTGAAATCAACATTATTTGCCTCATGTGATATCACCATAACTCAAATAAGAGAATCACATCATATCAAATATCAACTATGAGTCAACTGTGTGCCATATGTATGCTAAACTAAATAACAACAAACAAAGGTACTCACTGTATGATCATCAATGATATTAAGTGTCAAACAACATCATAAGTAGCCAACTCCAAATAATCCATGTCAAGAAGATCAAGAAGTGACTTCATATGACTGAACCAATGCAACTCAGAATAGGATCTCAACACATCAAAGCAACTTTGCCAACCAATATGCTGTGCTATCAAATATGTTGTGCCATACCAAGACTATCAATATACCTGCACAAACAACTGCTAATAAATCATTAAGCATTAGGCAAAGCAATGTTATTTCCTCGTCAGAGTTTGTAGAGAAGAATACTGTCCACTATCAGAGGAGCATCACTGTCACCAACTGCTATTATCAACACTGTTAGGGAGACATGAAAGTACTTAACTCTGAAATGAGCTTTATTACTGTCATAGGATCATCGTCAAAGAGCCAGAAGATATACTTCATTAACTATCTAGAATTCAAGTAAAAAAATCCATTTCACTGACCATTGTCACAATATGAACTGTCACTATCTCATGATTGAAGCAAATATGAAGATCCAATGATAGAAACAGACATGAACCACCCATTATTCATCTAACTTTGATATTTATGTATCATCAACATCAGAAGAAAGTCTATCTTGTAGTCAACAACACTACAACAAAGCAATAGAGGAATCACTGCAACATAAGTCTGTAATTTTTTTTTTACTAGAGCATCAAATAATCAAAGGTCTGCTGCCATCAAGACCTAGACCAACAAGACTGACCCTCAAGCTTGCTAAACATTTCTGCACCTGTCTCATGCCATACAAAACATCTAGAGATACTCTTTGCAATATACTACTCAAACACCAAATCAATGACCTTCTCTAAATAAGACTATCAACCTTGCTCTTGAACCTGCTATACTTATGTGAACTTGAGATATGAAGAACTCAATCACACAAGGTACTGCCGACAACAACCCCTCAAACCACTGTGCTGCACTAACAAACCAAGATGTCTACAGAGCTCAAACCACTATCCTCTTGAAGCATCAAACGTGAAGAACAACATGATGCAAAGCATGATTACACATGAAGACATCCTTAATCATAACACAATTCTTCCTGATTATTTTTGACCAAAAATAAGGACCACATCATCAACTTGATTCAAGCACAAGATGTGAAGAGGAGGAGACAATATGATTATGCAACTAGATAACACATCTACTAAACTTCCTAGGGATTTTTTAAAAATGAAACAATTTTACAACTCCCCCTATCTTTATGATTCTTTGTTAAGATGTTATACATGTTTCTTTTGCAACATGCACAAGATTAGGCTTAATCTTTTCTTTCACTTGTTTTAGCCTCCAAACTTTCACAGGTCCTTTCTTCTGTTCAAGTTTCTTCATCCAAACCTTTTTCTTTTTCCAACCATTCAAACCAGGTGATGCAATTCTTTCATACATTCTGCAACTATATGCTTTGTGTCCAAGAGTGTTGCAATTATAACAAACTATGTTACAATCATAATCAAATGACTGATAGTACCTTTGAGCACTCATGTTAATCTTCCATGTAGGATCATACCTTCTATGCACTTTACAATTTGTTTTTATGTGTCCAACATTATTGCACTTGTAACAAACATATCAGTATTCCTTTTGCAATCAATTGCTTTGTGTCCAAAATGATTACAATTAAAACAATAACCATTAAATGAATAATTATACTTGTACATGTATGCTTGTTTTATTGGAGCAGTTCTTCTAAAATTTCTTCTTCTTTGATTATACATTTTGCCTTCAGGAGCAGCAGTATGATAACTCAAATCAATTTTCTTTCTGGGAGTCTCTCTGACTTTAGAACACTATCCTTCTTCAAAACCAAGTCCAGTAGTGTCTTCATATAGTTTTTGTTTACTAAGCATCTCATGTAGCTTGCTTGTGCTTTCTTCAAACTCCTTATACTTCTTAGATAAAGCCTTGAGACCATCATACTCTTTTCTCAGATTGATAATATCACCTTCTAATTTTAGATTCTCAATCCTTCTAACTTCAAGGTCAAATTTTGAAACATCTTCTATCCTCTTAGCTTCCTCAACCTCTATCTTCAGACTAATAATCAAATTGTTTGAGTTATCAATTTGTGTCCTTAAATTTGCAATCTGAATACTTACCTCTTCAAGATCAGAAAGTGCTTTGTCTTTGGAGTCTCTTTCTTGTTGTAGCTGCAACATTAATTTTTGGTTCTCCTTCTTATAATTCTTGAGTTCACTTAGAGCATATATGAGCTCTCCTTCCATATCAATCTCACAATCTTGTTCATCATATTCCTGATCATCATCACTTATGATGTTATCTTCTTCTAAAGGAGATTTGACCTCAACATCTTCATGTGAATGTCTTCTATCACTATTATTCTTCTGAGATAACAAGTTGTCCTCTTCTTTATCATCACCTTGATAAATTCTTTTCAATTCTCTCCATATATCCTGAGCTGTAACACAATTCATAACTTTATAGAGAACATGATTAGATAATCTAGATAAAATAGTCTTCTTTGCAATGTCATTGTATTCATGAGCCTCTTTATGACTTGTATCATTAGGTGATAGAGAAGAAATAAAATATCCATTCTCTACAGAAATCCATACACCGTATCCCAATGAGAATATATATGCTTGCATCCTAAAACTCCAAATAGGAAAGTCTGAACCATCAAAGAGGGGAACATCTGAAAACACTTTCTCTTCAACCTATGAGACATTTCTATCAACTGATAATGTATCAACATCTGGAATTGATATAGACTACACCTTCTCATTAGAATGAGACTTGACATTTCTCATGTTCTTATTTCTTTTGCACTTACCCATTATACTCCACCCTCAAGATCTACCCAAGCCGATTAGACTATAACAAGGAACCTTGATACCAATTGTAGGAGTAGAATCAACACTGAGAGGGGGGGTGAATCAGTGTTATACACAAAAACCAAATTTTTCCCTTCTTTCAAAAATAGTCAATAAGTTTTGTCTGGATTGAATTTATTATCAAATAACACATTCACCAAATCTTCAATTATGTAGAACACATGAAATTATGCAAGTCATCAACACAAAAATTATTCAAGACATTAACATAAGAAGAATTACCAAGTGGAAGAGGGTAGAAAAACAACTCAAATTGTATATGTGAAAACTTCAAGTTTTACAATGTCTCACTGACAAAATATAAGGTCTCACTGACTTACAAGCCTCACTGGCATAGGAAGGTCTCACTGACCACAAGCCTCACTGGCATAGAAAGGTCTCACTGACCAATTCAATTATCCTCATCAAAATAATGTGCAAGACATGATTGTTTCTCAATCTGATTTGCACCATTCATGATCTATCATCTTTGAGCACACTCAAACCAATCTGCATACTAGTCTCATCATCTTTGTTCAATCAATTCACAATTCATTCACTTGATTATCTCTGCATTGTCTTCAAGGTTCAATCTCAAAATATGTTGCAATAAGGAGATTATCATTTATGCATTATGGTCCTCACATCAACTCTCTTTAGCTCAATTTTCACTCTCCAATAAACATCTGATGACCTTGTCATTCTCTGTATTTGCCTTTGCAAAACATGATCTCATACATACAAAAATCATCTATATCTTCTCAAGGATGTCTTGAATTTACACACTATTCTTTGCACTTTGATGTATTTGATATCTGCAACAATCAATTAGCATCTGCAAAAACATTCACCTCTGAAAATCAAATCACCTCTACAAAAATCAATCACTTGTGAATTTTCTCTTGATAGATATATATAGTCTTCAAATCACTTTCATATCTCAAACATTCTTGAATTATCTGCAAATTGAAAAAGGCAAATTATCACTGCAAATACATAATTTTTATCTCTGCTTTCTAAGACTCTTAACACTCTTGTGTTCACCTTTGCTCATCAATATCTTTGTGTACCATCTTATTTCTCTTTCAACCTTTATTCAAAACAAAACTTCTCAAAACCATTTCCAAAAATATGGAAGGACACATTTCATGTTTATACGTCTCGGGCACACAAAACACCTTCACTATCTCTCAGTTACCTAATCAAAATAGAAGGATTACCTTGAAAACAACATGAAAGAGTGGGAAAAAACCTTATTTTTAGGCTTTTATACTGTTCACCATCAAATTTAGAATAAAAATCCAACTGTTGAGCTTCCACATTCGATTTAAATCTTATCCTTTAGATTACAAAGACTCGCCACTTGTCTTTTTAACAACAGTCATCGATTTTTCTTTTCCTGCGGTGTCTTTTGAGTCATTACCTGATGACCGGGCATCCTAGGCGTCAGGGCTGGTAAGACAACAAAGTTTAAACCCTCAAGTTTGTCACTCAAGTGACATTAACCTCCTCGACCAGTCAGCAAAACGTTATAACATAAAGTGATTGACGGGTTGACAAGGGTTTTGAAGGAGATAACTTAGGTTAGATTAAGTCTTTGAGAGCCTAGGTTTTTATTAGGTTTTAGACTCTTAAAAACATTAACACAGACACATCATTAGAGACAACTACTAACAGCTGCTACATAGATTTCAGACAACTTGTACAAAGATAAGGTATGAACGTTAACATTGGCTTATACTAAAGAAAACAATGACATTTAGGTCTAAAGACTTCAACAATATTTAAACCAAAATGGTTTAAGGACTTGTAAACTAAAAGACACAGGATATAGAATATGATAATAGATATAACCTGACTCAATGACACAAGAACACTTAGGATGTGATGACACAAATAGGACATGAGGACAAGATGACATAAAGACATAACTTGAAAAAACTATATACCATGAGATCTGTTGGTTTTTCTTCTGAATCAGCATTAGGGTTTGCCACTTCTAATGCATAGGCAGATTCAGCCAACTGAATATAGGAGGTTGCGTGAGCTCCTCCCCTTCACTTCTGGTTCTGCCGCACCAAGGGGGGTGTCCCTATTTGATAAAAGTATAACCTTGACTAGCTCAATGACAGAAGGATTTAACTTGACAGCAATAGGTAGAATACTCTCATGTATGGACCAAGATTTGTGTAACAAATCACAAGGTTGGCAACATTCTTGGACATGATGTCTGGTTGGGTATGAGAGCATGCAGGGATCCTAATCCTACTCCTAAAACTAATAGGTGGAAGGATGAAATGGTTTGATTTGATTTTTGGATGCAAAGCTAGACATGGTATATAACCTCAACACAGAGCTAGATTGGTGCCTATCCAGGGCTTGGAGTCAGTAGACATACACCTGTGAATGATCAGCATGAACAACTAAAACTGGATTTCAGGGGGATATATATGATATCTGCCTTACAGATATCTCCCAATACAGAGTGTTAAGCTGTCTATACTTATGGCATCCCTATTGCAGTATACCCTTCCCAATATTTAATCTGAAAACAGTTTAATCTACCCCTTGAGCAGAAGTTAAAAGATTAAACATTCAACACAGGAATTCTATGTTCTAGAATCTCAGACATTCCTTGAATGCCTGGACTCAGAAGAAAGATACATGCAAAACTGGAGACAGAATCAGCATAACACATGCAAACATAGCATTATTCATATAAAATTGACCATGAAATCAGTGGATTCATGCACAAACGTACAACAGGAGATACATAAACTCGCAAGTTTTGCTGCACAGAGCAACCAAAACCAGTTGTATCTTATTACAAAGCCAAAATGTCCAGTTTTCAACAACAACAAAATGAGTAACACTTCCTGCTTATAATAGCCAAAGAAGCGTACTCAGCATTAATTACATGATGGACATAAAAAAATGTCAGATACAGACTCCACAAAGGAATGGCGCTCAGAAGTTATTGCAGCAACAGACAAGAGAAGCCTTGAGCCCTGCGCCGCCATCTAGAAGTCTTTACTCAAAAATCGAGCAACCTGATTGCTTGTACCATTGCCCATATCTCTGCATTGTCGCCATTAAAGGTCTCAACCACCCGCGGCCTACCTGGAAACTGTCGCTGTGTTCAAATGGAAGTTTCCCGCCAAAACGCATTTACCACAGGTTCAAAAAAATGTAGGAAGAATAGTCCCACATACATGCTGCTGAGACCACTTCATTAGTTTAAAAATGGGGCCGCATACATACCAAGTGTCGAGCGCTTTTGCCGCGCTCGACACACATGCCCCCGCCAAAAGCCCATCGCCAAGACTAACACCATCGGACCACCCCAAAATTCTCTCACCGAGCTCAATAGTCTAGCTGATATAACTTGCTTCGCATTCCCCTTCATCGGCCAGAGATAGACCATCGGGCCGACCTTCCAAACCTTCGCCGATCTACCAAGTTACACCGACAACACCCTCGCAAGCCTCTGTCGGCCAGACATAGTCTATTGGCCAGCCCAAAAGCTTCCTTGGCCAATAGACCAACTCTCCCCGATGGCCACCAAAACACCCTCGTCGGTGAAACCTCCACTGTCGGCCCAACATCTGCCCGTTCACCCGACAGTCTATGTCATGCTGATGACCGTTCCAAATCCCTTGTCGCCAAGACATAGACCATCGGCACACCAATGAAAGCTCCCACCGACCTCAAAAGTCCTGCCGATGCCTTCAAAAATCCTGATGACGTCATCATCATGTCCTGATGATGTCACCATCACCCGTCTGCATACCGCGCAACTCTTATATTCGGATGACGTCATCGCCATATAGGCGCCGGGGTGATATTAGTAAGATAACCTGATATTTTAGAATATCACCCCCCAAACAAAATATCATGATGCACTGTAAACCGGATGATGATGATGACCCCTTTAACTCAAAGAACATCAGGGTGCACTGTAGCTCTACTGCAAGATCGGGATGATATCCAAACATCACCCGATATTGAAACAAGATGATCCTGATGACAAATCTGGTCGACAGAAAATCATGATGATGCTGACCACCTTGGAGAAAATATGATGTTGCTGTTGAAAAATGCTGAGGAAGGCCAACACTTAGGAAATTTTTTGGATTTTTTGGGAAGGTGCCTGCATGAAAATTGCTAAATTAACTAACAGTCAATTCAGGCACCAACAAGATCCATGCCACTGTCAGTGTCTTACAAAAGACCATGATATCACATGTCATAAATGCCATGATACAAGAGTATATCATAGAGATACCAAGCCACTGTAAACTGAGATCATACCACATGTAATGTAGATCAAATACATACCAAGTCACTGAATAGAGAATGTCATGAAAGCATGGAATGATGAAGACTACTCATGAAGACTATTGATTGCATGAATGCATGATACCTTGATACAGAGTATGCCACACATTATACCAACCTTGTTGCAGAGAGCGCCAAACAACTGATCAAGTCATGATGAAGACCACTGATCAAGACATGATGCCCTTTTTGACATCAATGACTAGGCAACACACAGATGCCAAACAATAGATTGTAGGATATGCATACAATGGATTTTTTGAAAAGGTTTTAGACACTTTTAAGAAAATGCAATTGGCAGGTGTAAATCCAAATTCCACAACCTTTGCCAGCATCCTCCTTGCATGTGCCAAAATCAGGTCATTGGAACAGGGTATGGATATCCATCAAAGCATGAGGGATATGGGAATTCTATCAGATGTTGTAGTTGCAACTACATTGAGAGACATGTATGCAAAATGTGGAATCATAGACAAGGCACATGAACTATTCGACATAACACCTCACAAAGGTGCCATCTAATGGAATTCCTTGATTATAGGATATGCACAAAATGGATTTGTTGAAAAGGATTTAGATGCTTTAAAGCAAATATAGTTGGTAGGTGTAAAGCCATATTCCACAAACTTTGCCAGCATCCTCCCTACCTGTGCCAAAATGGGATCTTTGGAACATGGTATGGACATCCATCAAAGCATTAAGGATATGGGAATTCTATCAGATGTTGTAGTTGCAATTGCCCTCAGAGACATGTATGCAAAGTGTGGAAGCATAGACAAGGCACGTGAACTGTTTGGCATGATACCCTAAAGAAATGTCACCTCATTGAATGCAATGATTGCAAGATATGAACAAAATGGATTTTTTGATGAGGCATTAGAAACTTTCAAGAAAATGTGATTGGTAGGTGTAAAGCAAAATTCCACAACCTTAGCCAGTATCATCCTTGCCTATGCCAAAATGGACATCCATCAAAAGGATAAAACATATGGGAATTTTTTTAGATGTTGTAGTTGCAACTGTCCTCAGAGACATGTATGCAAAGTGTGGAAGCATAGACAAGGCACGTGAACTATTTGGCATGATGCCCCAAAGAAATGTCACCTCATTGAATGCAATGATTGCAAGATATGAACAAAATGGATTTTTTGATAAGGTATTAGAAACTTTCAAGCAAATGTGATTGGTGGGTGTAAAGCAAAATTCCACAACCTTATAAATGGTATGTTTGGAGCACAGTATAGATATCCATCAAAGCATAAAGGATATAGGAATTTTGTCAAATGTCGTAGTTGTAAGTACCCTGCAAGACATGTATACAAAGTGTGGAAGCATATACAACGAACGTGAACTGTTTGACATGATGCCTCAAAGAAATGTTGCCTCATGGAATACAATGATTGCAAGCTATGCACGAAATGGACTTTTCATAAGGCTTTAAAAACTCTCAAGCAAATGCACACAAAAATAAATTTCAACCATTTATGCAAATTTTGGCACATCTAAAACTAAATTGCACAACATTAACCAACTTCCTCCTTGCCTATAATTTAATGGGATCTAGAGAACATGGTGTGGACAACCATCAAAGCATAAATGATATAGGAATTTTGTCACATGTATTGTATTTGCAAAGTTGCCCTTGTAGACATGTATGGAAAGTATGGAAGCATAGACAAGGCACATGAACTATTTGAAATGATGCCTTAAAGAAATGCACAGTCCCACATAATTCAATGATTGCAAGATATGCACAAAATGGATTATTTGAAAATGATTTATAAACTTTAAAGCAAATGCAATTGGCACGTGTAAAACCAAATTCTTGTAACAATAATTGATTATCATATTAAATATTTAATGTAAACTATCATATACATAATGTCATGAACATAACATCTAGTTTATATAAAAATCCATATAGGCATGTCCAAACAAAGCCATACAGATATACAAAAATATACATTGGATTAACATACAAAAGTATGTATACAAAGCCATCTAGGCATACAAAAAATGTCCCAAAAACTAGTTTCCTATGGACTTTTATGAAATAATCGGTGGCCCTTCTTTGACTGTGAAGATGGAGAGCCAGTCCGTGACTCATCCTCTCTATGCCGTCGAGCAGACCTCTTTGAATAAAGTTCATCCAGGTGCACCTGTTAATACAAATAAACAATATGTACATTAGTATAGAAAATGTATCAAATATATAACACTGAACATATGTAATTGATCACTTACCGCCAACTGATGATCACTCTTCGTCATCTTTTCTCTAGCTTCTTCGTCCATAGTTGGACAGACTGGAGTTGTGACCTGTTGTAAGAAGCATCAAGAAGCAAAATTAACTAAACATAAATATCATTTACGTACATCAAATGACATGATATAAAACAAGAAATACAAAATTATGACATTTTCATGTTATTGGCTCATACCTCGGTCAAAGCATTTGCAGACATTATGGCGCATCAATGCCTCTTTGCGCTGAATCACGAACATCAGGAGGAGTCTCCAAATTCAGCATCTGAAAATCAAGTTCAAGATTAATCAACAAAATAAATACATAACATTAGTTTAAAAATGTATAATGATTAGAAATGGTTAAATTTACCTCTGTATAACTAGTGGGTTAGCCTCTAGGGGACCAAGGATATAGTGCAGTTATCGGTGACTGTTGAAATCATCAAATTGTCACAAAATAATATTACCATTGACATATCTACAATAATTATGATCATGTGATAAATTACATACCTGTTGTCTTGACCTCCTCTCATAACCTACTAGTGGATGGCTAATGGAGCTAGGACGAAGACTTTGACCCTGAAAATTCATTGTGCAAACAATTACATACATTTGACTTATAATATAGATAATCATATAAAAATAATTACAAATTTCAAATAACAATATATTAAATCATAATGAAATTTATAACAAATTATCTTAGAGTCAATGCCAAATGTATGTTGTAAGAGATCATCATTGAGAACAAGATCATCCAATACGGATGCCCAGATCAATGGATGTTGCCCCTGCATCACATCATCCTACCCCTGCGTCGCAGCATCCTGCAGAGAGTCCTGTCGTGCGTCCTGCGTCCCATAATCAAATAGGTTCCCACATGAACTGCACAAATGTGGGGACACATGATGCCTACTACTCACACCCTCATCAGCCTGGGTAGGATCACCGGCATGCTGTGATAGAGTTTGGGTGAGAGTAGTGAGTGAATGTAACGTCTCCACCTCAACACTCTCCTTTAAAGCCAAAAACAGTGACCTATGATCTGGCCTCCCTCGGGGTATAGGCACACGGTTTTGATCTCGCTGAGCCTCGGGTCTATCTTGGGTAGAGCCACCACCTCTACCCTGGAAATCACGAATGTCAAAATAATTTGGAAACTTGTTCAGGACGAACTCACAATAGAGTTTCCTCAGGAAATATTGTGGTACCTCATCATTATTGCATGGGCACTCATCAAAGACCATGTACCATCTATCCCAAAAGTGTTGGGATATTTCTTCAATCCTACACCAATGTATAGGAAATTGTTTGCAACTTTCTTCTAATCTTTGACCAGTTTTGGGATCGGTAAAGTGTTCACATAATTTAGATTTTGTAATTTTTTCATTCTTGACTTGTTCATATGTTAAGCCATCGGCATAAAATTGTCGAGACCTCTCCCTATAGTCGCAACATCCTGTAGAGAGTCCTGTCGTGCGTCCTGTGTCCCATAATCACATAGGTTCCCACATGAACTGCACAAATGTGGGGACACATGATGCCTACTACTCACACCCTCATCAGCCTGGGTAAGATCATCGACATGTTGTGATAGAGTTTGGGTGAGAGTAGTCAGTGAATGTAACGTCTCCACCTCAACACTCTCCTTCAAAGCCAAAGAGAGTGACCTACGATCTGGCCTCCCTCGGGGTATAGGCACACAATTTTGATCTCGCTAAGCCTCAGGTCTATCTTGGGTAGAGCCACCACCTCTACCCTGGAAATCACAAATGTCAAAATAATTTGGAATCTTGTTGAGGATGAACTCAGAATAGAATTTCCTCAAGAAATATTGTGGTAGCTCATCATTATTGCATGGGCACTCATCGAAGACCATGTACCATGTATCCCAAAAGTGTTGGGATATTTCTTCATTTTGGTGATTTATTTTGTCACTGAATCCATGTGAGCAACAATCTCCTCCAGTGATTTTGCAAGTGTCCTCCTACGATTAGTGGTTCCACTTGGATTGTTTAGGGTTTCAATAATAGTTTGAAGATGTTTCTTGTTTTCTTCTATTATCCCCAAGTAATGTTCTTGATTATCCCTTACATTAAAAGGAGGTGAAGGTGGGTTTGGAGGGTTTTGGGGGTTGTTTTCAACCTCCTCAGCTAGATTTAGGTTTTCTCTTTCTCCAATAACTGTAAATGCAATATAAAAACAAATCAAACATTGCAAAACTCAAAAATTGTTCTCAAACTAACAAAATCAATCAAACCCTACCTTCTTCTTGTGCTGGAGCCTCCAAATTTGCATGACGATGTCTTTGGTGGGAAGGTGGCATTGTGAATTTATTGTTTTCTCTATCAAACTTGAGTCAATAGGCTTTTCCTTAACGCGTTCGTGTTTCTCCTTTTCTTCTTTGTTGCTATCAAAGGAATTCTTGCGGCCGAATGGGCAAAACAGGGTTTTTCTTTTTGCTTTTATTGAAAGCAAAATGCGAGCGCGTTATAACGCGCTCACATTTTTCTTTATTTTTGGAGATGGTGGTGACTTTTTGGTCCCCCCTATCCTTGCATTTACCCAAATGTGTGCCTCAGAATATAACTTTGATGCCCTCATGTTGAAAAATGATGTCCTCACCAAATCTAGAATGAAATTCCCAATCAAAGAAGTATAACCAAGTGAGGAAGGATAGTGAATTGCATCTGAAAAGACCAAAGATGTGATGATATCATGGTCATCAAAGAGGAGGGATAACCCTTCAAATGTGTCCTCCAAATCACCAATGTGAGACTCCACTGCAATGTTTGATAAATATGAATTCCAATCAGGAAGATTGAAATGATCCTGCTGCAAAGAATCATTGTAAGCTCTCAAAGAAGCATTTATGAACTCTAAGTAGCAACAAGAGATGGTGGAGCAATGATCACAATAGAAGGAGAGAGAGAAGCAAGAGAAGAACAATCAAGACATGCTAGATATTCAAGCACTTCTTTTGTATCATAAAGGCTGTATTATTTGCATCATCAATGGGTATGAGGCAATCAATCCATTGTAGGATCATCTGGGAATGGAGAGATATGAGGGTCTCCAAAGATGTCCCAAATCTTATTCCAAAGTGTGTATGGACAATCAATGTCCAAAATAACCCATATAGTGTCATGATCAACACTAGAACAAATCAATCCTATAATATGATCATTTCTATTTACCCATGCATGTTTCTTCTAAGGTGTATCTAGTTCAGGTATGAGTCCATAAAGATAAGACAAAAGATTGGGCCACTTTCAATATGTGAGGATGTCTTTTTTCTAAGTCTCATAATTATCTTTTTTTCGATTTATCACAAAAGGATGATTAGAAAAACCCATAATATCTCCTCAAATGATTAGAGATAAAAAACTCACAAAATTACCCCCCATTTTCACTCAAATATGAGAACCCCTCTAGTAAAATATGATCATAGCACTTTATACATAGTGCAATTACAATTGCCACAAGCCAATACAACAAAGTGGTCTTTGATCTTGGTGTAATGCAAATGCCAAAATAGGCCTTGACAATTTTTAAGAAAAATTAGATCAAACTGATTAGAAATATGAGAAGTGCTCAAAAAATTATACACTTCAAAAAAATTCATCAAAAAGTGTTACCATATGAGCCCAAATGGAGCCTTGGAAGTTCCCAAAATGAGAATTGCTTAGCAGCAGTGATGAAGATCTACAATTTTTGGAAAAACGAGGCACCAAAATCAAATCTGATCACACCATGGAGAATCCTACAAAATTATGGCCCAAATAAAGAATTACTCGAAAAACAAAGCCAAAATAACCAAGTTAGAGACCTCTGAAGTCTGACTACTAAATCAAAATTGCATTGGAGTAGGGGGTTGGAAATTAGTGAGGAAATATGTTGATGTCACTTCTAATAGATTATTCTCTTGACTATCAAAATATGCTCTCCAACCCTGAAACCACATGGTAGGAGCAGAAACTGCTAAGAAGCGATGTGAAACCACTAATCAGACAAATGTTGGTGGGTTTGAGGTAGACTAGAGTTGTTTTTAGGGGTTATACCCCAGAATCTAAAGATGCTACCATGTTTATGGGAATATATCTCGGATCCTACCCAAGATGCAACCGAGATTTTGTAGGGTAGTGTCCACTAGGGTATCACCCCTTGATCTACGGTGAAGATCTGCGGAGCGCAGGAAATGGCAAGGGCCTGCACCAAGTGGGTGGCACCACATGGCAATTCATGAGGGACCTCCAGGTACCATTATAGGGATCCTGTACCCTGAGTACCCGCTGATGCAGGCATTGTCCTACTAATAATTTTTATCCACAGAATAAAGTTTTAAACCTAAAAATCAAATTAATTAACCAACAAAGAAACCTTTACCCAATCGATAACGACCATAGAAGATTTGTCGACATAGGGATGATGCATGATATGATGTAGAGGTCGTACGATGTACAGATTTTTGACAATGACTTTCCTGCAAACCTTAGCAAAATGGTGAATTTTTTCTTGAGCCAAAATATGAAGTGTTATATATCAAAATTTGTCTATTCATCTTTCTGGACTCAATGGTGAGGTATGTTCTGGCCAGAAATGCACCCAACAAAAGCTCAAGTATGAAATACTCCTAAATTTGAGAAGAGACTTGCATATCTGAAGCTATGATACCATGTAAGAGTCTCCAATAGACTCAAGAACCTAGGATCACCTACAAAACCAAGATTAACCTTCCACACTTGAGAGATGTAAGAGAGTAATGTTGAATTAGGTGCAACAATGAACAATGATATTTTTGAGAGTCACTGATTGACTCAAGCCACCAGGATTACCTGCAAAACCTAGGATTAGCTTTCTACAAGAGAAAAAAGTAAAGAGGATGAATTTGCACAATATTGGATGCAATTAATGAATTGGATTAAAGAATTACATGAGAGAACTTGCTTTTATATTTGCAAGTTAAAAAACTCTAATATAACTTAAGAATAACCTAAGACTAAAACTAGCCCTAAGTCAACTTAATAAAGTGTAATTAAATATTTAATTACACCAACAATATTATTACACAATCCATTGTATGAAATGTACAAAGAGAGACCTTGCTTATAAAGGGAAGGTTGAGAGGTAAAACATCATGTGATCATGACAAGTGTTCTAATCCTATGATATGAGACACAAATATTAAATGCCCTAACTACCTAAGTAAACTTAACATGTGAACATGTATGAATAGGTCCTAACTAGGAATTAGTTAGATAAAGTACCTTGTTCACACTACAAAGGGGGAAATCAGATAGGAAACACTCCCGTTCACACCAACAAGTTGCTCTTTCAAAAGAAATTTATTTTGTCTAAATTATCATGAAATAAGATCCATCTTCATTACATGTTATATGTTCATGTTTGGTTAAGCTGCCTCAATAGGAAGCAACTATTCCATCAAAATCACCAAAGGTATGCACTAGGACACAAGATTCTATATTCAATCCGATGTACCTCAAAAATTTGAGATATCATTGTCTACATTCTATATTCATGTTTGGCTAAACTACATAGATAGAACATTACCTCAAAAAGAGGAAATTATTCTATTAAAATTAAACAAAGTTTACACTTAATCCTATATATGGAATTTATACCTTGTTGGGTAGGTTTTCAATACATTTTAAATGTACGATAGAAGTTAATCATATTTATACCAAGCTCTAATAGGCCGACAATGATTATACCTTGATAGATAGATTTTCAATATTTTTTGGCCGATAGGCCATTATATGTGCACACATTTTTTAGCAATAAAAAATTTGGTAGTCTCAATTTTTGGTCATCTAATTGCTAAAAATAAATTCGGTAGTCCCACAATTTTTTGGTAGTCCAACAAAAAACTATGGTACCAAAAAAGAAGTTAGGAAAAATAAAAAATAAAAAATAAAAACTAAAAACTAAAAAGGAAATTGAAATAAGAAAATAAGAAAATCACAAAAACTATGGAACCAAAAAAAGAATTGGACAAAATAAATAATAAATAAAAACTAAAAAGGAAATTGAAATAAGAAAATAAGAAAATCACAAAAAACTATGGAACCAAAAAACGAAATTGGAAAAAATAAAAAATAAAAACTAAAAAAGAAATTGAAATAAGAAAATAAGAAAATCACAAAACTATGGAACCAAAAAAGAAATTGGACAAAATAAATAATAAATAAAAACTAAAAAGGAAATTGAAATAAGAAAATAAGAAAATCACAAAAACTATGGAACCAAAAAAAAATTGGACAAAATAAATAATAAAAAATAAAAACAAAAAAAAATTGAATAAAAAAAATGGAAAAATCACAAAATCCTTTAAAAGTTGCATTTTCTTTTAAAGTTGCATGAGTGTAGTCCAAAAAAAAATTGGAAAAAATAAAAAATAAAAACGACAAAAGAAATTGAAAATAAGAAAACAAAAACTATGGAACCAAAAAAGAAATTGGAAAAAAAATAAAAATAAAAACCAAACATAAAAATTGGAAAAAATAAAAAATAGAAATTGGAAAAACTAAAAAATAAAAACCAAAAAAGAAATTGGACAAAATAAAAAATAAAAATAAAAAAATTTGGTGATGGTTAATTTTTTTAGTTCTTTAAAAAAATAGTTTGGTTAAGATTTAAATTTAATCTTATTTAGTTTGAAATTGGTTTAATTAATTTATTTAATTTATAATTGATCTTTCCAATTTTCTAAATTCAATTTTTTCCTCCATCGTCTATCTTATCATTATTTTTTCTATTATTCTTTTAAAATTAAATAAATTTTTAAAATTTATTTAATTTGGTATTTCCATTATTCTTCTAAAATTAAATAAATTTTCTGGATTTATTTAATTTGGTCTTTTCCATTATTTTTTAAAATTAAATGAAATTTCTAGATTTATTTAATTTGATCTTTTTTCCATTATTCTTCTAAAATTAATAATAATTTTTTTAGCTCTTTAAAAAATAATTTAATTAAGATTTTTATTTAGTTTGAAATTAGTTCTTATTTAATTTTATTAAAAAATATAGAAGATTTTACATTGATATATATGAAAATAGTGTTTATTTATATTAACATTATAATTTTTTTAAGTCCTTTAAATTTTTTTTTTTTTTAGTTCTATCTTATTTAGTTTAGTTTGAAATTAGTTCTTATTTAATTTTATACACTAAAGTTACTTTTTAAAATTGCAAAACTATGTTAGGTTGATTTATTGAATATATATCTTTTATGCACTAAAGATATTTTTTAAATTACAAATTTATGTTAGGTTGAAAGATACTTTTTTAAATTGCAAAACTACGTTAGGTTGATCTATTGAATTTTGTGTACTCCCTGGGTCACCACGACTACCTCCTCATTATTTTTTATAAATATAGGAGATTTTATATTGATATATATGAAAATAGTGTTTATTTATATTAACATTATAATTTTTTTAGTTCTTTAAAAAATGATTTAATATAAAGAAAGGGAAACCTTTTTGGAGAGATAAGGAACCCTCATATTTAAAAATGACTTCAAATTATAAAAAATCATGTGTGTTCATTATCAACTATTTGATCCCATTTAATGAATGACTTGATTGAATCTTGCAACAAACTACTTTTATGTTGCTTTTTTTCTCTCAAAAAATTTAAATTTTTTTTTTTTTGAAAACCCTTATATAATATTATGATTCACTCAATGAATTCTACTGTCCTAATTATTAACTTGATGTGATTTCATGTAGTGTTAGTTGATAAGAGTTGTAGCCATACGTGAATGTAAAGTACAAATACAAATACACACACTAGACAAAGTGAATGCCCAAATTAAATTTCACACAATTCACACAAAATGAATGTCAAAGTTAAAACATACACTTCACACATAGAAAGTGAATATGTGCCAAATTTTAAACATGCTTCATGCACAAAGTTAGTTCAATCACACACAAGTAAACACTCAAGTTGAAATATGCCAAATAACAAACACACACAAAGTGAATGCCAAAGTTAAAACACACTCTTCACACAAAGTTAGTTCAATCACTTCATACATAGTTGATTCAAACACACACTTCATACATATTGTTTTTTAAAAGTTATTTTGTACAATACTTGGTCAATAGGAAATTAGTAACATG
Source organism: Cunninghamia lanceolata (assembly GCA_027924645.1). Taxonomy (NCBI): domain Eukaryota; kingdom Viridiplantae; phylum Streptophyta; class Pinopsida; order Cupressales; family Cupressaceae; genus Cunninghamia; species Cunninghamia lanceolata. The sequence goes on from BSBN01001003.1 coordinate 4,872,718, forward strand.
GATTTTTATTATCCTACATTATTTAGGTATTGCACCGTTCACATAATCTATTGATTGCTTAGAATTTATTTAGTTCATTCACGAGTTACTTGATGTGCTTATTCATTAATACCACTCCATTATTTTTATTTGCGAAAAAATATTTGAAGTTCTTATAGTATTTATAGTCTTGTCTACCAACAACTACATGTAATGACTATCCATAAAAATAAAAATATAAACTATTTAGTGATAGGCTTTTGGTACTTTTACTAGTAACCACATCATGTATGCCAATTGAACCACAAACAAAGTGATAAAAGGAGTCATCTGTCGAAATATATTCTGGTACCCATTCTTTGTTTGTCATTATCTGGGAAGCGACAGAATGGGTTATCACGGGTGTTACTGTGGAATGGCTGTATCTTCTTCCACGCCTGTGGAATGGTGGATTTTCTTGGAAACATACAATGACCTTGACTTTCTCTGTGTATGTTTTCTTCTCTGTTACTGTGGAATGGCCGTATTTTACATGTTTTCCTTGCTTGCACGATGGACAATTTTCTCGGAAGCATCCTGAATGTTTCCTTCTCTCTTCTCGGAAGAACTCAGCGCACTAGCGAAGAAGACAGTATATTTAAGAAGCAGCACTAACAATTATTCCTACCACTGCCTCAACATGGCTAACATTTCGAGTAAGTGGATTCGAGGGTTCAAATTCACCAATCTAATTGCTCAGAGAAATGTAAATTTTATTCAACGTGGGTTTGCTTATGTGCCAAAGGGAGATAGTGATAAGGTTGCTCAAAGCCCAGACGCGAAGGAAATCTTTCCAAAAGGTTAGTTTTTAATCAAATCATCAATAAATATTTCTCTTTCTATATCATTCTTTGTTTTTTCTTTAGTTTACAATTGTTTCGTTTTGGCTGTATTCCCTCAGAAGAAGCTGCCAATATGGCTGAGAAAACTACCAGTAACTTCATGAGGAAATCAAAAACTGCCTCCGGAGGAGAAACTCAAATGTTTTCTACTGTAAGTATTGCTTTCTAATGGAGATTATTATATTGTTTGTACAATTTTGAACCTCCGACCTCTTATGATTTGTATGTTAATATTGTTTTCTTTTGGGTTTGAGAGGATAAATAATTTTTATTATTTTTGTGATCTGTTGGTATTGAGTGTATGAAGTAAGTTGTATGAATAATTGATTTCTTTTTTTCAAGAACTGAGGAGTATTTATTCCATCAAAATCATTTGAGGTACAAACTTAGTCTGGTTCAGGTCAGGATTCTTGGTAGACTCTTTATGGGTCATTCAACTAGTAGACCAACACTATTCTTGAACATCATCCAGTTTTACAGTCAAAGGTCAATTTGGACCAATAAAAATAGGACAAATATTTACTAATTTTTAGTATGGATGAGGTGTAAAATTGCTATTGACTGTTTGACCATTGAACAGTAGAGTGATAAATCAAGGACTATTTAAAAACAGTTTTATTATTTTACTTATAGAAGTGAGCATAAATATTTTTAATTACTAGTTGGCTTTGTTTTACCTAAAGCCCAAATCAGAACTCACTGACTGTTTAAGCTTCGGGGACTAATTGTGCTTCTTCTATATAGTTTGTTTTTTAGCTTAATCTGTGATTAAAAAGCGTTCTAGAAAGAATAAAGAACATTATATTGATATAAACATTTTCAAAATAATTTTGTTAATTCTTGGATTTGGGTTGCTGTTTGTGGGTTCAGGCTGCGACTGCGAGTGTGAAGGGTCCAGATAATCCACCCAAGGATAAAGGATCTCCTCCAATTCATAATAAGTGATCAAGAATCAAAAAAGAATTAGAGGACGTAGCATAGATTATAGAGTATGGCAGTGAAAGTTGTGTTTGTTTGTTTGTTCTTGCTGTTACTTTCAAGACTTGAGCGAAAATAAAGTTGTGAAGTTAATAATATCAAACATGCATTGTGTGCATGTATTAATGGCTTTTCTTTATTGGTATGATTGCCTACAATTTCTTCTCCCTAACCCCTCTAAAATGAGAATAATAAAATAACTAATGCTTAAATGACTAATGCTTAAATGTAAAGATTTGGAGTTCTTTATCAAATGGTGACACAAACTACTGAAAATAAACAACAAACATGATGTTTTTTAAGTAGGGCCCTTTTCCTACCTAAACAGTGACAAGGTAAGCTGTTCAAAGATTTGTACAATATATGCATAGCCCTGCTTAACGATCACATGCTTGTCAAACTGTTAAAGTCTTGGCATATGATAAAACAATGTTCTGCCAAAGTTCAGAAAGATTTATTTCGTTCTCACCCCACAAAAAAAGCCAAAAACAGTAAGTTAAAAACAATGTTCTGCAATAATAGAACATGACGATTGACTGTAAATGTTGCATTAAATTCATATATGTGGTTATTGTAAACTGAGGTGATGGTCAACATATGTCCGTATTAGTCTTGAGTAATTCAACCAATTGAGATTATTGTACTTCACAACGCCATGTGAAACATATAAAAAGTAATCTTGCATTTCGTCGCATTCACGGGAAAGAGAATATTAGATATCGAGAACGATGGGCTTCTTTGGAGTATTTCACGGTAGAAAGGAAAAGTATATTTCCCTAATATAAATTTAGGCTAATTGGGCAATAAGCCTTTTTTAGTCAATGCAAAAACTACCTGCAAATTTGTCTCACGACCCTTTTCGACGGATTTTCTTCAGTCAAAACACTCGCTATTCTTTAATCTTGTCGTTTTCATTGTTATGATTGTTGTTGGGGATAAGCATTGACTAGACTGATTTTACAATACGATGACCGGGTTATGTTCAAAGAACTATTTCCGTGCCCGACAAACGCTGATGGCCGGGCAATAAAGAAATAAAACAAAATTCATACTAGGGAGAGGACTCAGTAGTTGAGTATCGTAACTTCACGCTTCTCAAAATTATATGTGATAATTTCGAATCATTACAAAAAATTTACAGTAGTTTACTTGGCAAGGCCCCTGTTTATCACTACGGTTTTAGGGCCACATCATCAAATATGATGCCACATCAACATGCTTTTTGTTGAGGTGTCAAATAGTTCCCCCAAAAAAGGGTGGACCAATAGGTGTGCATTAAGTCATGTTTTGTTGGTGTGTTGATATGGCATCACATGATTGGTTGCTTTTTAGATCTAAAGGGCACATTTCATTCAATTATTAGTACTTATAGTCAACATTAACAACCTTAAAGTCACAACTACTAGTGGTAAACTTTTAAAAATATTGGGCCTTAAATGCACAAATACTATCTCAGTGATTGGAACTATGGCCTTAAATGCACAAATACTATCTCAGCCATTGGAACTATCTTAGGTATTGGGTCTTTTCCCCTATGTCTTTATACCAATCCTGGGCCTCGGTCTGTTTTATCAAACTCTTTTCTCTGATCAGGGGTCGAGTCACACTATGTCCATTATGTTGCAAAAACTGTAGATGGGATTTTTGTGTGCACCAAGATGTCCTTATATTGTCCTTTTAGTAGATTTTATGCTTTAGACAATACTTTGAGGATGTACTGTGAGGGTTTTATTGTACTGTCAATGACATTTGAATTAACTGAGACCTCTTAGATTTTATTTATTGTGTTTTTGATTATTAATATGCGACCTCTCAGATTTTATTTATTGTGTTTTTTGATGATTAATATGCAATGAGTGCTTTTTTACGTAGCATGATGTCATTTAATAGATCAATTTGTTTAGGGGAGAGGACCTAGTAGTTGAGCACCCTAACTTCACACCTCTCAAAATCATGTGTGGCAATTTTGAATCACTCCAAAATGTTTACAACAACTTATTTGGGAAGGCCTTTGCTTATAACTAAGGTTTCAGGGCCACATCATCAAATATGATGCCACATCAACATGCTTTTTGTTGAGGTGTCAAATAGTTCCCCAAAAAAAGGGTGGACCAATAGGTGTGCATTATGTCATCTTTTGTTGGTGTGCTAATGTGGCATCATATGATTGGTTGCTTTTTAAATCTAATGAGCACATTTTGTTCAATTATAAGTACTTAAACACTAACAACCTTAAAGTCACAACTACTAGTGCTAAAATTTTAAAAATATTAGACCTTAAATACACAAATACTATCGCATCTATTGGAACACGCTCACTAATTGGGTCCTCTCCCCTATCCTATAATTTTTGATAATTTTCAAAATTTCCTTGTGAATTTCTAAGATCATGTTTTCTTAAATCTGAGATTTCTTCTCAATGGAAATAAATTTAATTTCTTTTATTTGTATTTGCTATAGGTTCCAAATGAGGATTTGTGTAGGGTTTTAGAGATATAGATTTTGGTTATGAATTTTCCTCACTACTTGGAGTTAAGGTTTACATGTAGGATTTGTGGGCATTTATCAAATATTAGATTTTGTCTTCATTTATTTTAAGTTCTTATACTCTATAATGGTTTAGACATTAAAGTTTGTGGGTACATGGTGAATCTATTAGGGTGGATTCGCATTTCAAGAAATTAGATGAATAGTTATAGTTATCAAAAGAAGGAAACTAGCTGCAATCTAAAGGGTAACTGCATCGTCATTCAATCATTCATTATTGTTGATCATTGTAGATTAACAAATAATTCTTGTGTATTTCCAAAAATTAGAATGAATTAGAAGTGAAATTAGATAAGGAGAAGAATAAGGCTAGTGAGAGGAAAAGAAGAAGGAATAGGACTACACAAAACTAATCCATGGCTTCAAGATGATGCATGAATGAGCTCTGAATATTGTTGATGGTGCTTCAATGATAGACCAATGCTTCAAGGCTCTAGGACTCCAAAATAACAACTTGCAAATGCTTAAAGAGTACAAGAGGAACTTGAATGTGTAATGTAGTGTGTTGATATGCATTCTTAAATGGGGGTGGGAAGGCTTATTTTATAAATTTTTGGGGCCCAAATTTTATTATTTTGAGCGGGAACCATTTGAATCAAGATTAGTTAACCAAGAATAAGTTTTGATTATATTTTTGGAGCCAAGAGAGGGTGGGAAACATGTGCTTCTCTAATTGGGGCACATGTGTCCTATATCTTAAGTAAGATGAGCTTAGAGGGGAGGAAAGAGGGGCCAAAACAAGATCAATAGACGCAGTTTTAGCTCAATTAAAATTTAGATGTGAAAGTTATGGAAGAAATAAGGTGAAAATGGGTTAGCCATAGGAGGGGATAAGTAAGCATTTAATTTTTAGAGTAATAACCTTGGAAATGAGAGCACGGTTGGATTAAGTGTGAAGGAAACTTACAAGAAGGAGTAGAGACACATGAATTGGGAAATGAAAGCATAGGGATAACAAATAGGTCCTAGGAATGGGTCAAGACACTTGAAAAGGGGAACAAGCTAAGGGGAGAAGGAAATTATTCTAGAAAGGTGTGAAAATGGATAAATTAAGAAAGTGAGCACAAAACATGTACAAATAAATTCTAGGGTATGCAATTTATGTTGTTATAGTACCTCAAAAATTGAGATATCATTGTTCCAAGTTCACATTCAACTAAGTTGTGTAAGAGTCTCCAATAGGTCCTCAAGAACCCAGGATCACTTGCAAAACCAAGATTAACCTTCCACAAGAGCTCTGCAAGAGAATAATGTTGAATTATGTGCAAGAATGAACAACGGTATTATTACACACTCAATTGGATGAAATGTACAAAGAGAGACCTTGCTTATAAAGGAAAGGTTGAGAGGTAGGACATCATGTGATCATGACAAGTGTTCTAATCCTATGACATGAGACACAAATATTAAATGACCTAACTACCTAAGTAAACTTAACATGTGAACATGTGTGAATAGGTCATAACTAGGAACTAGTTAGATAAAGTACCTTGTTCACACTACAAAGGGAGAAACTTGTTGGTGCATTTATTTATTTGCTTTATTGTATTTATTTATTTATGTTGGTGCAACTAATTACCTATGTAATTAGTTTATTAGTTAAATACTTTAATTAATATCATGCACCAGATAGGATAAGCTTACTTAGCTATTAGTCAACATGTGCATTTTTGTAGCACATGATTAACACCTATCTTGTTATCATGGAGTTCCACTCCACTCTTCATGCATGCAGACTTTAGTCAAACTCCACGTGTTGTGTGAGTTCCTGGTTTATCTCATGCATTGCCTTACTCTATATAAGTAATGGCCTCTTGTTTATTTCATACACTTTTATTATGCATTTGATACAAATAGAGTTTATTCAATCATATCTGTATTTCTTCTAGTTAATGCTTTCTTTCAGATTCAATAGATCTTGCTTGATTATTCTAACATGGTATCAAAGCTTATTTGAGTCTTTAGTTAGCTTATATATTCTAGAAGATTGAATCTTATTTTTATTTTCATATTCAAAGAGTATGCTCTTCTCTTGCATTCATGCATGATCTAGAGAATCAGAAATTTAGGAAATAAATTAATGGATTCGAAAGGGGTTTCTATTTGATTTTTGTATGCATGTACAATATGGAGCTCCATGGAGAAATTCTGACCTCACCGGTGAGTCCAAAGTGCCCAAGATAGTAAAAAATACCTATTAATTCATCCGTTTTGGACAAAGGAGGTGAGATTGGCAGAGGGTTTGATCTAGCAGTTCAACACCAGATCCAGGTGAGTATCTAAAAATCAGAGTTTTTTGTGCCAAACAGACCTCACCGTTGCACTTAGAAGATGTGAAAACCCCCATTTGCATATAAAATTTGTCCAATTTTGATAAGTTTGGGAAAAAAGCAAATTTTTTTTGCCTGGTATGACCATACGGACCATATAGGCATAGGCAAAAAAAATAATAATAATAAAAAACAAAAAAAAATAGGCTGCCAGCCCCCGGTAGCATAGCGGCTGGTCACAACAGTGACCATGACCATTTCTCTCTAGCCGCCCATTGACGCCAGTAGGCAACACCGCCCAAGTCACCGCCCAAGTCGCCACCAAATAAAAAATGTGACACTGGGTCACCACCTTTCTACCACTCCAGCTCATGCCACCCGATCACTGCCCACACTCTGCCCAGTCACCGCCTGTCTGCCACCAGAGCGCCACCACCTTGCTACCCTTCATCGTTGAGCAAACAGAATTTATTGGGCAACTTCAGGAGCCCGCCATTTCACCATACAGAGGTATTTTTTGACGAATTGTTTTTTGATATAGGCCAACATTTCGTTCTCTTTGATGTTGTACATTCATTTTTTTTAGATTCCTTTAGATTTTTCCAAAATTAAGTGTTTTCCACAAACAACTCTTGCCAGTTCCGTTTTAGCAACTTTGCAATTCCCTAACTTTCACGTACGACCTCGGATTGAGGTACCATTTTTTTTTAAGTTGATATTTTTTTGAGCACAATGCAGTGGTGTAGAAATTTTTGTACTAAACTACATATTTTCTATACTTTCAACCTAAGGGTTTATTTGAGCTTCTGTGTAAACTGGAAAACTATAATCTAGTCTTGTAATCACATTCAATTATAAAGTGCCCAATCATTAATTTTTTGGGGGGATCAAATTCATTAGTTTAGGGGGGATCTTGTGGTGGTGTATGTGATGTCCTGATATTAAGGCATTGTTTAAATTAAAGATTTAAACGTCATGGTAAGACGATGAAGTTGCTTTCATAAAATATCAATTTGAATAATAATTACATATAGACATATATTATTAATATATATTATTTAATAAATAATATTATATGAATATTTTAATATAATTAAAATATAATATATTTATAATATAAATAACAAATATAAATATAGAAGTCATTAATTTTCCACAGTCCATGATGTTGGATATAAATGCTTTTGGATTTGACTATGTAGTTTATTTTTAATCAAATAAAAATATAAATATTAAAAATATAAATATGATATTATTATAATTATAATCATATATATATATATATATATATATATATATATATATATATATATATATATATTCACCTATGTTATATATAATATATAACCATAAAAATAATATTCTAGCAAATAAGGACAAAGGGACAGCATTGGCAAACATTTAATAATTTAAATAGAGTCCTTATAGTGTTGGCTGACTCATCACATAAAGACAAAAGGGTCACCAGATAAAGATAAGGAGGAAGTGATTATAAATAAGCTGTGATTATAGTCCATGTAATGGTCATAAGATCTGAGACACCATTTCATTCACAAACAAAGAACAACGATTATAGTTATTGGAGGCGATTATGGTTGTAGAAGGGCTGCGTTTGGGTTAAGGACAACCACCTCCAAAAAGGCATGTCCTTCCATCAAAGCATGCCCATAAGGCATATAAGAGGTAAGTGGGTTGAATGTGGGAAGGTAGAATAGGATGGGGATTTCAATAGGCAGAATAAGGAATAATATCTGATAGAATATATAACTAGAAGACCCTTCAGATTTGTAGAGGAGCTTAAAAGCAAAGAGATATCTAAGGAAAATATATATCTTTGAGATATTTATCAAGGGAACAAAAAATCAAGAAAAGACATGTACGGATCAACAAACAAGATATATAGAAGAGGCATCAAATTTTGGTAGGATCTATATATGAATATAATGTGTTGTTTAGATATGATCATGCATATTGTGATATCATCTTCATGATTCATTTTGTATGGCTAATAAAATTGTTTGCAGCTATGAGTTTGATTAGTTTATTATGCCTTAATGTGGATTCTTGCATGAATGCTATGCTTACTATGATAGAAGGAATGTGGGGCAAGAGGGATACAACGATGGGGCACTCTTTTAGGTATGCCACCCCTCTAGGGGGGATTGAATAATCCCATTGGGGCCAAGGGGGTACAAAGGCTACTGCCCTTGGGCTTAGAAGAGATGGCTTCCAGGGCACCTTTTGTGATCTCATTCTCCTATCATAGACATGCAGATTCAAAGGAACCAATCATAGAGAAAGGGAAAGAAAATGATAAGATGAGGGGATAACAGGATAACAGATACCTCACTACGTAGACCACCTCATGTGGATGACATGTGCCACATGAGGCCAAGGGGGGTGGTATATTTGCTCTTGGGCCTAGGGCAGAGGATCCGAGACACCCCATCGAAGTCACACTCCTTGAATCTCTTATGGTTGAGTCTCCCAGATAGTTAGGTTTAGTTGGATTAATAATTCTATTATAAGTTTGTTAATCATGTTAACTTGATTGTGAGAAATATTATTGTGAGTGTTTTCTAACTTGTTGCAGGAACTAAACCAAGCCAAGGTACGCTCTAAATCTTTGTTTGCTTGGAAATTGATAATTTAGGGTAAAATTAGTATTGTTCCTATAATGGACATTACAATGTATCTGTATTTTTCATTTATGATTTGAGTTGATTTCTTTCTTGCATAATGGGGAATCCAAAGTTCCCTCTATTAACGCCATACAACTACAATACATGGAAAAAATGCATGGAACGCATTAATGATGCTTCGCTATACACTATATATAATAACTCTTACTATAGAACCAACTGATATAAAGGATAAGCAACATTGGATATTTAAAACCACAAAGGTTCTAGGATGTATTAGATCTTTTATGTCACTAGATCAGAATTTTCACATTGAATCATGTAAAACTCCAAAGGAAGCTTGGGAAAAATTATAATCATTGTATGGTAAGATAGATGAAGTTCAAGGTTATCAAATTGATAACGAACTCATAAATTTAGATCCTAAGAATTTTTCTAATATACAAGACTATATCACTAAAGTCATTGATCTTAGAGCTCAAATCTTAGAATGTAAGATTGATAAGAAAGATATGCAGTTAGTATTCAGTGCCTTATAGAAATTAGGTCTTGAATATGTTTCCTTTGTCTCTAGTTTTTAGACTCTTAGGCTCACAATGGGACAGGCATACATTAAACCTCCTTTGAAACCTTTGTTGAGATATTAATGGATGAACATGACAAGTTAATAGCCATGGGTCTTTAAATCAAGTCTTCTAAAACACAAGCTCTAGTTGCAAGTCAACCTTAGGAGAAGCAAGCTTCAGGTTCAAGTTCAGGTTCAGGTACAAGTAAAAAGAAGCAAAAATTTAAGAATAAGCCATAGAAAGATATAGAAAAAGGGCAATCATCTAACTCACAAGGAGATTGGAAATCCTCTAACACAAAAGGGGATTCAAATAAAAAGGAGTACCCTCCTTGTGCATATTGCAAAAGGAAGGGTTGTTGTAAACATTCATGTCATTTCAAAGAGATTGATGAACTCAAGAATCTTCTGAAAAAGAACAACATCAATCCCCCTAAACCAAGAGAGTCACCAACTCCTTCATCTTCAGAGAAAGGGAAAGCTATGGCACTAGTTGCAATGGCAAATTCTACAAATTCATGGGTACTTGACTTAGGTGCTTCACACCATATGGGTTTTGATCAAGAACAATTTTTAGTATTAGAATCATGTTCCGTGCCCCATGTTCTTATAGGTAATGACTCTCCAGTAGATGTAATGGGGAAAGGCATTGTTGATGTTGACAATGGTGTATTTGAGGATGTTCTTTGTGTACTTGATTTGTCAACCAACCTTCTCTCAATCTACCAAATCACTCACTTTGAGAAAGGCAAGAAAGTTGTGTTCACCCCAGATTCAGTCACAATCAGAAATTTGGAGGATAATGCCTTAGTTGTAGTGGGACAAGTTGATAATTAATCTTAACTTTATACATTCTCACATTTTGTGCCTCAAGCTTCCTTAAAAGCTTTTCTCAATCACACCGATTCAATGAGCAAGTTATGGCATGAGCGGTTTGGTCACCTGAACTACCACTATCTACAACTTAGTCAACAGGATATGGTTACAAGACTTCCACCAATACAGTTTTCTAAGGGTGTATGTCAAGGTTGTGCCTTAGGCAAGCATCTAGAAGATAAGTTTGATAAAGGGAAGGCTTGGAGGGCTACTCAAGTCCTCAAACTTATTCATAGTGACTTAGTAGGTCCATTTTCATCTTTGTCATTCAACAAAGCCCGCTATGTTCTCACATTCATTGATGACTACTCTAGATATACTTGGGTTTATTTTTTGAAACAAAAAAGTGAAGTATATGATAGATTTATAGAATTCAAGTCTCTTGTAGAGAAACAATCTAGAAAGTAAATCAAGATCCTTCACACAGATAATGGGAGGGAATATGTGAACAACAACTTTGAACAATTCTGTACACTTGAAGGGATTGATCTTCGGCATTATGTTGCATACAAACCTCAATAGAATGGTGTTGCAGAAAGGAAGAACAAACTCTTGAAAGAAATGGAAAGTTGTATGATACATGCAAAATCATTAGTACTTGAGTATTGGGTGGAAGCTATTAATTATGCTACATATATACAGAATAGAGTTCCTCACAAAGATTTAAAGGGTATAACACCTTATGAAGCTTGGTACAGTAGGAAGTCAGTAGTACGGCATTTTAAAGTTTTCAAAAGTACAACATGGGCACACATACCTTCAGAGAAGTGCCGCGCTTTGGAACCACCAAGACAACCTTGAATATTTTTTGGATATCCTAACTATGTTAAGGGATATCGGCTCATTGATCCAGATTCACATGAGCTAATTATATCGAGAAGTGTTTACTTTGAAGAAAGTTCTTTGAACTTGTCTTCCAACATTTCTCATTCTTCTTCCTTGGAAGATTCAGATAACAATGATGATGATCCTCCTGCTCCATATACTCACATGGATATTGAGGTTTTGCCTCCCCATTTGCTAGGTTTGATAGTTGAGATTCCAGTTCCTCCTCCACCTCCACTTCCTCGCCCATTGATGCCTCATTAAGCTAGGCAAACTTTGGAGCACACAGGACCTCTTGTTGGGGATCCATTGGATAGAAAGAGAACACAATCACAACATGAAGATCTTCCACATTCCTACATTGCCACAACTTCTGATCCATAGACCTTTAGGGAAGCAATAGGTATAGTTTAGTGGGATTCAACAATGGAAGAAGAATATAACTCATTTCTAAGGAACAAAACTTGGAAACTTGTTCCTCTTCCTAAGGGAAGAAAGTTAGTTTGATGTAAGTGGATATATTGGACTAAGTTTGTAGCGAATGGAACTATTGATAAATATAAGGCAATCTGATTAGTGGTTAAAGGTTTTTCCCAAGTAGAAGGCATTGACTATACATAAACCTTTGTACCAATTGCTAAGATGAACTCCATTCGCTTGATACTTGCTATTGTTGCAGCTCATGGTTGGGTTGTACATCAGATGGATGTGAAGAGTGCATTTCTTCATGTGGATCTTCAGGAGGAGATATATATGGAGCAACCATAGGGATTCATTCAGGATTCTTCATTGGTATGCCGCTTGCAGAAGTCTCTCTATGGTTTGAAACAAGCCCCTCGGGCTTGGTATGCCAAGATGGACACTTTCCTTCTCTCAGTTGGGTTCTCGAGATGTCACTCAAATCCAAATGTCTATATTCTACGACATGATGATTCACTATTATTCTTGGTTCTCTATATTGACGATATCATTGTTATAGCCCGAGCACAACATCCATCATAGCCAATGTCAAGACTGCACTATAGGATAGATTTGCTATGACTGACTTGGATCTACTGCATTATTTTCTTAGGATTACACTTTCACAGCCCAAGTATGCCATTGACTTGTTAGCTCAGTTTCACATGACTAATTGTAAGCCTGTCCCGACTCCCTTCCTATCTGGAGTCAAGGGTAAAAGCACAAAGCTGTGTCACACTTTTATAAAGGAAACGACCAACGCTTATCTAAATTTTTAACTTGAATCATTAAAAAGTGACATATACATTTTGAATTTTGAAATGATGTAAATTAATGAAATGTATATTTTTTAGTGTATTTTATGTTTGTATTTTTTATAAAAAAATTAAAACTTATTTGAATACATTTTTTTTTGTAGAATTGTCACTATAATTTAGTTGCTGATAAAATGCTGAAAAATGAAGTTAAGTGGGACATCGTTCTTTTTATAGTAAAATTTTATTTTTTTCCTTCAAATTTTTTGTGTGTATTTATAACTTGAAACTTTAGTGCATGGATTTATTTTTTTATGCATTTTGATAAATATATATTTTTAAATAAATATTAAAAGCTGCATGTACTGAAAATAATTATTTCAATGGGACGTCAGCTTTTGTCTTGACTATTTATCCGAAATAGATAAAAAATAATATCATCTTGACATGGAATTTCTTCTCTAGTGCATCATATTTTTTTTAATAAACTTTAGTATTTTTTTTGGTGTTGATGACCTACTTTTAGTAAAAATAAAAAATAAAATATTAACAATAATTAGACTATTAAAAAACCACATTTTTTAAAACTACACTTATAAATCTACAAAAGGGCATTTTTAGATTTTTTAAAAAATTATTTACATGAGTAGGAATTGTTGAAATGTCAACTTTTTTGAAATTTTATTTATTTTTTGGTGAATTGGCCTCCAAGTGGTGCTACATATGTATTTAGTGGATACTTCTAGTTGGAAAAGTTGTGGCCCATATCTAACTTAGCTTGAATAAATCTCACTAGACCATATGTTTGAAAAAAAAAAAATTAGTTAGAAATGTTTAAATTCATTTATGCTGATAAGTCAGCGAAAAGTGTGACACAGTTCTATGCTTTTACCCTCAAACTTGAGGTTCATTGTTCCACTTCATTGGTTGATGCCACTTTGAATCACCAACTTGTAGGCAACCTCATCTACTTGACACATACTTAGCTTGGCATTTAATATGTAGTTGGCATGGTTTCACGCTTTATGTAGGAACCTCATGAGCTTCATTGGAAAGCTACCAAACGCATCTTGAACTACATACAGGGCACTCACAGATACGAGATTCACTACATAGCAGGTACAAGTTCAGACTTGGTTAGATATACATATTTTGATTGGGTTGGCAATTATGATGATTGTAAGTCCACTTTTGGTTACAACTTTCACTTTGGATCTGACCCCATTTGTTGGTAGAGCAAGAAGCAACATGCCATTGTTCTTTCATCGATAGAGGCTGAGTATCATGGAGTTGTTAATGCCACTACTTAAGCTATTTGGATTTAGAATATCCTCACTGATCTTGGTGTTCCATTTTGGAAACCATCAGTCATCTATTGCAATAACGAGAGTGCCATTCAGATCTCGAAGAATTCGGTTCATCATCAGAGGACCAAACACATAGAGATCCATATGCACTTCATCAGGGAGTTGATTCTGACTGAGATCATCGATCTTCAGTATTGTCCTATAGAGGAGCAGATTGCAAACATATTCACCAAATCTTTCACTGAGAGCAAGTATCATCACTTGCATACTCTTTTGGGGGTGCAGGACAACAATTTTTTAGGGGGGTCTCCTAGACCTTATTCTTAAGGAGGAGTTTTTTCTGACATGTTTTCTCCTTCCTTCATATGTGTAACAGGGCACCTAACATGGCTACTCATTGTCGGGACCCTTATCTACATAACCCTACCTAAGTTTCGCTTATGGGGGTGGTGTTGGTGCATTTATTTATTTGATTTATTGCATTTATTTATTTATGTTGGTGCAACTAATTACTTATGTAATTAGTTTATTAGTTAAATACTTTAATTAATATCATGCACTAGATAGGATAAGCTTACTTAGCTATTAGTCAACATGTGCATGTTTGTAGCACATGATTGACACCTATCTTGTTATCGTGGAGTTCCACTCCACTCTTCATGCATACAGACTTCAGTCAAACTCCACATGTTGTGTGAGTTCCTGGTTTATCTCATGCATTGCCTTGCTCTATATAAGCAATGGCCTCTGTTGCAAGTATGAGGTGAGCCAGTGTTGTCATTGATGTCAACATACTCATATTGCATTGACAAGAAGGATTGGATGAGCTGTGTGCTGAGGATATTGAGAAAATTAGCCTCAGTCAGGAACAGTGAAGAACCGTGATGAGAAGAAGGCAAATGTATTGTATAGGTTGAGAACCGGAGGATGCGGATTAAAGGGTTTGTAGATATGAGTCTTGAGATGCTTCAGTTAAGATTTTAGAGGTCCGCATGAAGATCTGAAGGAGTTATGGCTGTCGGTGTAGAACCGGTTCCGGCAAGTATTCATAGGTGACAGAGAATCACAAAAAAGTCCGGTGAGGTCCGGAACTATATAATCCTAATCTGCGGATTGGAAGGAGTCTTTGGGATGTCCTTGTGATGTGCCATCTCAAGTTGTGTATGATTTGGAGGTCCGGAAGTACCTCTTGCATTATGACAGTGGCGACAAACAGTGTTCTTGAAGTTCCGGATAAGGAAGAGAAGAGATTCCAGTAAGTAAAGAAAGTGCGGATGTACCTAGTCATTCAGGCAGGCTTGTGAAGGTTCTTGGATCATGTTGAGGTTGTGTTGTTGGTCTGCACTGATAGTAGAGCCCGGAATTGAAGTTATTCTTCCGGATGAAGTTCTTGCTCTGTTTAGCCGACCAGATGAGTTGTTCATCCTGCGAATGTTCTTGTGGTGGCCGACCGGATGTGTTATTCATCTTGCAGATACTCTTATGGTTGTTTTCCGACTTAGATGTTTGTTCCTAAGTCGATGTCTTGTATAAATAATGGTTTGTGAGTTCATTTCGAAGTGTGGATTGTGTGGATGAGTGTGGCATAGCGAAGAGAAGTGCGAAAGGCAGAGCAGAGGTTTTTGGGCTTAAATGGAACTGATCCGAACATAGTAAAGATGTCATTCTCTAGTTCAAGATTGTGATTCTTATCACTTTGTAGACAGTGTGTCTCCTTGTAGGCAGTGGGCCTCTTTGTGAGCAGTGTGCTCGGGCAGTGAGCCCTAATTGGCAAGTGCCATTCTTTTTCTTATTCTTCTAACAGAGAATAATCCTTGGGTTAATCACCCCGTGGTTTTTCCCTTAACCAGGTTTTCCACGTCAAAATCTTGGTGTTCAATGTGTTGATGTTTATCTGCTCTTGTGTTTATGTATTATGCTTTCATGGATGATTAATTGATATGCTGTTAACTAACAACAAAGAATCAAGTGTTTGAAAGAAGAAGAAGTTTTATACAACTGATTCACCCCCCCCCCCCTCTCAGTTGTATGCCTTAAATCCAACAATTGGTATCAGAGCCAAATTCCTCTGAAAGGAGCTTAACCGCTTGAGGAGATCCAGGATGTCGTCATACAAGAAGGATAGTCCGAAGTTCGATGGAACCAACTTCACTCTCTGGAAAGGTCGCATGAAGTGTCACTTGGAATGTATGGGAAAAGCATACTTGGCTATGGTCTCAAAATCATATGTACCTCCACAAGGTGGTCCGACAACTCTGAATGAAATCACAGATGCTGAAAATAATCTGCGGACCAAGGAAGCCCTACTAAGTGCATTGAATGATTCAGATCTCTCAAATGTTATTGACCTACCAACTGCATATGAGATCCTGACTAAACTGGAACTTCTGTATGAAGGAGATGAGTTTGTCAAAAGTGCAAGGTTGCAAAGTCTGAAAGGGAAATTTGAAAGATTGAAGATGAGAGATGATGAAAACATCACTACCTTTATGCCAAGAGTGAATGAGCTGGTATGTGGAATTAGAAATGCTGGTGGAACTCTAGATGAAAATGAGATTGTCTGCAAAATCCTAAGATCCCTTCCTACTGCCTACAAAATCAAGGTTGCTGCCATTGATGAATTTAGAGCCCACACAACTGTCACAAGAGAACAACTAGCTGGCAAACTAGCTGCATTTGAAATGACCGAGTTTGGAGATGATCCTCCCAAGACTGAATCTGCTTTCAAAGCCAGTGCCTATGTGAAAGGCAAACAGAGATTTGATCTGGGAGAAAACTCATCAAGGAAGATGTCATGGTATGATTAAGCAAGAAGAGACATGGAAGAAGAAGAAGCAGAAACAGCTCAACTTGAAGCCCTCATTGCAAAGAGACTGCCAAGAGGATCCGGTAAGTATGAAGGAAAACTACCCTTTAAGTGTTTCAACTGCAATAAGATTGGTCATTTTGCTTCAAGATGTCCGGAAAGATCTGCAAGGTCTAATACTAACAGACAAAGGTTTCAAAAGAACTGCTATTATGTTCATGAAGAAGATAACAATGAAGGAGTAACAGATGATGAATCAGAACTAGAAAGCAAATCCAGAAATGAATGGGTGTTTATTGCCATCAAGGAAGAAGATTCAATATCCTCTGAATCTGTCAATCACAAGGTTGTGGAAAGAGCTTTGGCTGCTCAAGTGGAAGAAAAGGATGATTGGGTTATTGATAGTGGATGTTCTCACCATATGACTGGTGACAAGAATAAGTTCTTAGATTTGGAAAGGTATGAAGGAGGAATGGTAAAGTTTGGTGACAATTCTGCTGGCAGAATCAGAGGTAGGGGAACTATTTCCTTTGATGGAAAGAGCAAAACAGGTAATGTACTATATGTTGAAGGATTGAAGCACAATCTTCTCAGTGTTGGTCAGTTAGTGGACAAAGGCTATGATCTCCGGTTCAAGAATGGAAAATGCAGAATCTTTACAAGCTCCGGAACTGAAATTGCATCCGGTGCTCAAACAAAAGGTAATATCTTTCATCTGGTTGGTTCAAACAAAAGTTGTCTGTTTGCTCAAGTTGATCAGAGTTGGTTATGGCATAGAAGAATGTGTCATGTGAATTTTGATAACATCATCAAGATAAGCAATATTCAAGCTGTAAGAGACCTTCCAAAATTGGTGAAACCTACAAATAGTTTGTGCAAAGAATGTCATCTAGGTAAACAGAGCAGAGTCTCTTTCAAAAGCAAAGATCAGTCTTCTACCGGATTGTTGGAATTAGTACATACTGATCTCTGTGGTCCGACAAGAATCAAGAGTCTGTAAGGTGATAGATATTTCATGTTGTTAATTGATGATCATTCCTGGATGATGTGGGTTACCTTTCTAAAAGAAAAATCAGAAGCATTTGAGAAGTTCAAAATCTTCAAAGCTATGGTAGAGAATCAAACCTGATTGAAACTAAAGTGTCTAAGGTCTGATAGAGGTGGTGAATTTACATCTGGTGAGTTCATTGACTTTTGTGAGAAGCAGGGTATAAGGAGACAATTGTCTGCTCCTAGGACTCCACAGCAGAATGGAGTAGTTGAAAGAAAGAATCGGACCATCCAGGAAGCTGCCAGGACAATGATGTTGGAAGAAAATGTTCCTCAGATGTTTTGGAAAGAAGCTATCAGCACTGCAGTCTACACTCTCAATCGAGTTCAAATCAGAAACAACACTGGTAAGACCCCCTATGAACTCTGGTTTGGCATCACTCCTACTGTGAAATATTTCAGAGTATTTGGTAGCAAGTGTTATATTAAAAGAGATGAAGATCTAGAAAAGTTTGATGCTAGAAGTGATGAAAGAATTTTCTTGGGCTACTCCACTCAAAGCAAAGCATACCGGTGCTACAATAAGAGATTGAGGAAGATGATAGAAAGCACCAATGTGAAAGTTGATGAAGGAATTGAGAAGCCTTCAAGATTTTATGAGTTTGATGAAGATGATCAAGATGGTGTTCAGGTTCAAGGGACTCAATCCCCTCCGGTAAGTCAGAATCAACTTGATCCAGTAAATCAGAAAGAAGAAATAGGTCAGAATGAACCTGATCAAGGAGCAACAGTGCAGGATATTCCCAAAATTCCAAGGTATGTAAGACTAAACCACTCTGAAGATCAGATCATAGGTGACAGAAGCAAAGGTGTGCAAACTAGAAGGAATGTTGCTCAAAATCAGGATGAATGTTGTCTGATTTCAAAGATTGAACCTAAAACAGTAAATGAAGCCTGCAATGATGAAAACTGGACTAAAGCAATGAAAGATGAATTAATGCAAATTGAGAAAAATCATACTTGGGATCTTGTTCCTAGACCTAGAGACAGGAATGTGATTGGAACCAAATGGGTCTTCCAGAACAAACTGAATGAAGCTGGTGAAGTTATCAGAAACAAAGCTAGATTGGTCTGCAAAGGCTACTCTCAAATAGAAGGAATTGACTTTGAAGAGACCTTTGCTCCGGTGGCAAGAATTGAAGCAGTCAGATTATTTCTTGCATTTGCTGCCTTCAAAGACTTCAAGGTATATCAGATGGATGTCAAGTCTGCTTTCCTAAATGGTGATCTGGAAGAAGAAGTTTACATTGAACAACTGGATGGATTTCAATTGTCTGATAATGATGATATGGTCTGCAAGTTGAAGAAAGCATTGTATGGACTAAAGCAAGCCCCAAGAGCATGGTATGAAAGGTTGGATAAGCATCTTGTGCAGATTGGATTCAACAAAGGTACTGCTGACAGTAACTTATATTTCAAAATTGTTCATGAAAATATTTTGATTGTTGAAGTGTTTGTGGATGATATCATTTTTGGAGGAAATGATAGTATGTGCAAAACTTTTGCAAATCAGATGAAAAGTGAGTTTGAAATGTCTATGCTTGGTGAAATGAATTTCTTCTTGGGCCTGCAAATTACTCAAACAAAGAAAGGAATCTTCATTTCTCAGACCAAATATGTGAAAGAATTGTTAAGGAAATATGGTATGGAAGATTCAAAACCAATGAACACTCCCATGGCAACCGGATGTAAGTTGAGCAAAGATGATGACTCCCCAAAGGTAGATCAGACAAAGTATAGATCAATGATTGGTGGATTGTTATATCTCACTCAGACTAGACCAGATATAATGCAGGCTGTTGGTCTTGTGGCAAGATTCCAGGCTGATCCTAGAGAATCTCATGTTATGGCAATCAAAAGAATTTTTAGGTACCTGAAAGGAACAGTTGAGTATGGTCTATGGTACCCTAGAGATCCGGATTTCTCTCTTCATGCTTACACAGATGCAGATTGGGCAGGAGATGTGGATGACCGGAAGAGCACTAATGGTGGAGCATTCTTTTTGGGGAAGAGATTGGTTTCTTGGCTAAGCAAGAAACAAGATGTAATATCTCTGTCTACAACTGAAGCAGAATACATTGCAGCAGCAGGTAGTTGCACTCAAATCTTATGGATGAAGCAGATGCTAAGAGACATTAAAGTTGAATATGAGGAGCCTATCACAATTTTCTGTGATAATTCAAGTGCAATTAATATTTCTAAGAATCCGGTATTGCATTCTAAGACTAAGCACATATCTATCAAGTTTCACTTTTTGAGAGAACAAGTGAACAAGGAAGAAGTCAGATTGGAGTATGTTCCCTCAAAGGATCAGATTGCAGATATCTTTACTAAACCTCTTCCCAAGGACTCTTTTGAATATCTCCGGGAGAAGTTAGAGGTCATGGCCCCTCCGGTGATGAACTAGGATGCACTGATGTGCATCAGTCCAGTGGATATCACAGTCATATCTTGTGATCCGGATTGATGATGGGGAGCTGCAACTAAGGGGGAGCAGCTGGTATGATTCTGATGTATGAGAATTGCAAGTATGAGCCCTTTGACATTGATGTCAAAGGGGGAGAGAAGACATGTGAAAAACAAGTGGTTGATGATCAAAGGGGGAGCAGTAAAGGAAGAGAAGACATGTGAAAAGTTGTTGTTGATAGGGGGAGCTGTGACAGAAACGAGAAGTTCTTGTCTTGATGGTTTTTCACATCATATGTTGCCATCAATGACAAAGGGGGAGATTGTTGCAAGTATGAGGTGAGCCAGTGTTGTCATTGATGTCAACATACTCATATTGCATTGACAAGAAGGATTGGATGAGCTGTGTGCTGAGGATATTGAGAAAATTAGCCTCAGTCAGGAACAGTGAAGAACCGTGATGAGAAGAAGGCAAATGTATTGTATAGGTTGAGAACCGGAGGATGCGGATTAAAGGGTTTGTAGATATGAGTCTTGAGATGCTTCAGTTAAGATTTCAGAGGTCCGCATGAAGATCTGAAGGAGTTATGGCTGTCGGTGTAGAACCGGTTCCTGCAAGTATTCAGAGGTGACAGAGGATCACAAAAAGGTCCGGTGAGGTCCGAAACTGTATAATCCTAATTTGCGGATTGGAAGGAGTCTTTGGGATGTCCTTGTGATGTGCCATCTCAAGTTGTGTATGATTTGGAGGTCCGGAAGTACCTCTTGCATTATGACAGTGGCGACAGACAGTGTTCTTGAAGTTCCGGATAAGGAAGATAAGAGATTCCAGTAAGTAAAGAAAGTGAGGATGTACCTGGTCATTCAGGCAGGCTTGTGAAGGTTCTTGGATCATGTTGAGGTTGTGTTGTTGGTCCGCACTGATAGTAGAGCCCGGAATTGAAGTTATTCTTCCGGATGAAGTTCTTGCTCTGTTTAGCCAACCGGATGAGTTGTTCATCCTGCGAATGTTCTTGTGGTGGCCGACCGGATGTGTTATTCATCTTGCGGATACTCTTATGGTTGTTTGCCGACTTAGATGTTTGTTCCTAAGTCGATGTCTTGTATAAATAACGATTTGTGAGTTCATTTCGAAGTGTGGATTGTGTGGATGAGTGTGGCATAGCGAAGAGAAGTGTGAAAGGCAGAGCAGAGGTTTTTGGGCTTAAATGGAACTGATCCGGACATAGTAAAGATGTCATTCTCCAGTTCAAGATTATGATTCTTATCACTTTGTAGACAGTGTGTCTCCTTGTAGGCAGTGGGCCTCTTTGTGAGCAGTGTGCTCGGGCAGTGAGCCCTAATTGGCAAGTGCCATTCTTTTTCTTATTCTTCTAACAGAGAATAATCCTTGGGTTAATCACCCCGTGGTTTTTCCCTTAACCGGGTTTTCCACTTCAAAATCTTGGTGTTCAATGTGTTGATGTTTATCTACTCTTGTGTTTATGTATTATGCTTTCATGGATGATTAATTGATATACTGTTAACTAACAACAAAGAATCAAGTGTTTGAAAGAAGAAGAAGTTTTATACAACTGATTCACCCCCCCCTCTCAGTTGTATGCCTTAAATCCAACAGCCTCTTGTTTATTTCATACACTTTTATTATGCATTTTATATGATTAGAGTTTATTTGATCATATCTGCATTTTTTCTGTTTAATGTTTTCTTTCATAGTCAATAGATCTTGCTTGATTATTCTAATAAAATTGAATAGGAAACACCCCCGTTCACACCAACACCCCCCTTAAGTGCAACTTGGGGAGAAGTAAACAAATGCAAAGATGAAATGATGGATCCTAGCTACTAGGTCATATTAGGTACCCATATATAGATAATCTCTCACAAATGGAGTCAAGGAGAAAACCCAGCGGGACAAAACTCCTCCCCAAAAGAGAGAAAACTAAAAAGTGAAATAAGTGATGGAAGGACTCCACATGGCCCCATAGGACTACTTTTGTCACCAATATACAATCAATTACCCCCAGACGAGAGATAGAATGAGATGGTAGATCCCCCCACAAAGATGTAGCTCCTATGCCAAGTAGTGCTTGAAGATAGAATACAATCCACTGCCTACAAACAACATTTCTCCCCTTGGGAAGAAACAATTCCAATGGTGGAAATAGAGCCAACTCACATAATCTAGATAAAAAAGGAATCCATATCCAAATGTGTGCCTCAGAATACAACTTTGATGCCCTCATGCTGAAAAATGATGTCCTCTCCAAATCAAGAATGAAATTCCCAATCAAAGAAGTATAACCAAGAGAGGAAGGATAGTGAATTGTATCTGAAAACATCGAAGATGTGATGACATCATGGCCATCAAAGAGGAGAGATAACCCCTCAAATGTGTCCTCCAAATCACCAATGTGAGACTCCATTGCAATGTCTGATAAATATGAATCCCAATTAGGAAGACTGAAATGATCCTGTTGCAAAGAATCACTGGAAGCTCTCAAAGAAGCATTTATGAACTCTAAAGTAGCAACAAGAGATGGTGGAGCAATGATCACAATAGAAGGAGAGAGAGAAGCAAGAGAAGAACAATCAAGACATGCTAGTTATTCAAGATCCTCTTTTGCATCATCATCAAAGGCTATATTATCTACATCATCAATGGGTATGAGGCAATCCATTACAAGATCATTTAGGAATGGAGAGATATGAGGGTCTCCAAAGATCTCCCAAATCTTAGTCCAAAGTGTGCATGGACAATCAATGTCCAAAATAACCCACATAGAGTCATGATCAACACTAGAACAAATCAATCCTACAATATGATCATTCCTATTTGCCCATGCATGTTTCTTCTAAGGTGTATCTGGTTCAGGTATGAGTCCATAAAGATAAGGCAAAAGATTGAGTCACCTACAATGTGTGAGGATGTCTTTTTTCCAAGTCTCATAATTATCCTTTTTCAGATTTATCACAGAAGGATGATTAGAAAAACCCATAATATCTCCTCAAATGACTAGAGATCAAAAACTTATTGAAAATTATTCCTCATTTTCACTCAAACATGAGAACCCTTCTAACAAAATATGATCATGGCACTTTATACTTAGTGCAATTACAATTGCCACAAGCCAATACAACAAAGTGGTCTTTGATCTTGGTACAATGCAAATGCCAAAATAGGCCTTAAACTGAAAGTACAATTTTTGAGAAAAATTGGATCAAACTGATTATAAATTTGAGAAGTGCTAAAAAAAAGTATACACTTTAAAAATTCATCAAAAAATGTTACCATATGAGCTCAAACGGAGCCCTAGAAGTTCCCAAAATGAGAACTGCTTAGCAATAGCGATGAAGATCTATAATTTTTGTAAAAACCAGGCACCAAAATCAAATTTTGATCACACCATGGAGAATCCTACGAAATTATGGCCCAAATAAAAAATTACTCGAAAAATGGAGCCAAAATGACCAAGTTAGAGGCCTTTGAAGTTTGACTACCAAATAAAAAACTACATTGGAGTAGGGGGTTGGATTAGGGAGGAAATGTGTTGACGTTACTTCTGACATAGTGTTGATGTTAGTAGTAGCCTAAAAGAATATTCTCCTAAGTATCAGAATATGCTCTCCAACCTTGAAACCACCTGGTAGGAGCAGAAATTGCCAATAGACAATGTGAAACCACTAATTAGGAAGATGTTGTGGGTTTGAGGTAGATTGGAGTTGTTTTCAAGGGTTATATCCTGAAATCCAAAGATGCTACCATGAGTATGGGAATATACCTCAGATCTTACCCAAGATGCTGTCGAGATTTTGTCGGGTAATGTCCACTAAGGTATCACTCATTGATCTACGGTGAAGATCTGCAAAGCATAGGAGATGGCAAGGTCCCGTGCCAGGCGGGTGGCACCAAAGGCACCACATAGCACTTCGTGAGGGACCTGTAGGTACCCTATGCAGGGATCCTATACCTTGGGTACCCGTTGATGCAGGCATTGTTGTACTAATAGTTTTTATTCATAGAATAAAGTTATAAACCTAAAAATCAATCGATTAACCAACAAAAGAAACCTTTACCTAGTGGATAATGATCGCAAAAGATTTGCCGACATAGGGATGATGCATGAGATGATGTAGAGGTTGTATAATGTACGGATTTTTGACGATAGCTTTTCTACAAACCTTAGCAAAATGGTGAATTTTTTCCCCTAAATATGAACTGTTATATATCAAAATTCATCTATTTAGCCTTCTAGAGTCAATGGAAAGGTCCGTTTTGATCAGAAATGTAGCCAGCAAAAAATCAATTCTGAAATACTCCTAAATTTGAGAAGAGGCTTGCACATCTGAAGCTTTGATACCATGTAAGAGTCTCCAATAGATTCAAGAACCCAAGATCACTTACAAAAACAAGATTAACCTTCCACAACAGAGATGCAAGAGAATAATGTTGAATTAGGTGCAACAATGAACAATGACATTATTACACCCTCCATTGTATGAAATGTACAAATACAAGTGCAAACAATCTCCTGTCTTTGCACGGCAGAACCTGAAGTCTAGGGGAGACAAGTGCAAACAATCTCCCGTCTTTGCATGACAGAACCTGAAGTGTAGGGGAGACAAGTGCAAACAATCTCCCATCTTTGTTGGCCAAGTCTCACAGTAAATCTGATAATAAGAAATAGAAAATCTTTAGGGTTTGTTGTTTGCTGATTTGGGGACCAACACATTCTATATTCATGTTTGGCTAAACTACATAGAGAACATTACCTTGAAAAGAGGACATTATTGTGTTAAAATTAAACAAAGTTTACACCTACTCTTACAAACACATATGGAATTTATACCTTGTTGGGTAGGTTTTCAATACATTTTAAGTGTACGATAGACTAATCATATTTATACCTTGATAAATAGATTTTCAATGATCATACCTTGATAAATAGATTTTCAATATTTTAACCACATCATGTATGCCAATTGAACCACAAACAAAGTGACAAAATGAGTCATCTGTCGAAAGATATTTTGATACCCATTCTTGTTTGCCATTATCTTAGAAGCGACAAAATGGGTTATCACGGGTGTTACTGTGGAATGACTGTATCTTCTTCCATGCCTGTACCATGGAGGATTTTCTTGGAAACATACAATGACCTTGACTTTCTCTGTGTATGTTTTCTTCTTTGTTACTGTGGAATGGCCATATTTTACATGTTTTCCTTGCTTGCACGATGAAGAATTTTCTCCGAAGGAACGATGGCTTTTTCCTAAATGTTTCCTTCTCTCTTCTCGGAAAGATTCAGCGCACTAACAATTATTCCTACATTTATAAAAATTTAAAAATTATTTGAATACATTTTTTTTTGTAAAATTGACACTATAATTTAGTTGCTGATAAAATGCTGAAAAATGAAGCTAAGTGGGACGTCACTCTTTTTATAGTAAATTTTATTTTTTTCCTTCAAAATTTTTGTGTGTATTTATAACTTGAAACTTTAGTGCATGGATTTATTTTTTATGCATTTTGATAAATATATATTTTTAAATAAATATTAAAAGTTATGTGTGCTGAAAAATAATTATTTCGATGGGACGTCAGCTTTTGTCTTAACTATTTATCTAAAATAGAAAAAAAATTATATCATCTTGACATGGAATTTATTCTCTAGTGCATCATATTTTTTTTAATAAACTTTACTATTTTTTCTTGATAAGACAATCAACCTTATATTTTGGTGTTGATGACCTACTTTTAGTAAAAATAAAAAAAATCAAATATTAACAATAATTAGACTATTAAAAAACCACATTTTTTAAAACTACACTTACAAATCTACAAAAGGGTATTTTTAGATTTTTTTAAAATTATTTACATGAGTAGGAATTGTTGAAACGTCAACTTTTTTGAATTTTTTTTTTTTGGTAAATTGGCCTCCAAGTGGTGCTACATATGTATTTAGTGGACACTTCTAGTTGGAAAAGTTGTGGCCCATATCTAACTTAGCTAGAATGAATCTCACTAGACCATATGTTTGAAAAAAAATGACTTTTAGTTAGAAATGTTTAAATTCACTTGTGTTGATAAGTCAGCCAAAAGTGTGACACAGTTCTATGCCTTTACCCTCAAACTTGAGGTTCATTGTTCCACTTCATTGGTTGATGCCACTTTGTATCGCCAACTTGTAGGCAACCTCATCTACTTGACTTATACTTGGCCTGGCATTTAATATGTAGTTGGCATGGTTTCACGCTTTATGCAGGAACCTCATGAGCTTCATTGGAAAGCTGCCAAACGCATCTTGAACTACATACAGGGCACTCACAGATATGAGGTTCACTGCATAGCAGGTACAAGTTCAGACTTGGTTAGATATATAGATTCTAATTGGGCTGGCAATTATGATGATTGTAAGTCCACTTCTGGTTACAACTTTCACTTTGGATCTGACCCCATTTGTTGGCAGAGCAAGAAGCAACATGCCATTGTTCTTTCATCAATAGAGGCTAAGTATCGTGGAGCTGTTAATGCCACTACTGAAGTTATTTGGATTCAGAATATCCTCACTGAGCTTGGTGTTCCATTTTGGAAACCAGCAGCCATCTATTGCAATAACTAGAGTGCCATTCAGATCTCGAAGAATCCGATTCATCATTAGAGGACCAAACACATAGAGATCCATATGCACTTCATCAGGGAGCTGATTCTGACTGAGATCATCGATCTTTAGTATTGTCCTACAGAGGAGCAGATTGCAGACATATTCACCAAACCTTTAACTAAGAGCAAGTATCATCACTTGCATACTCTTTTGGGGGTGCAGGACAACAATTTTTCAGGGGGGCCTCCTAGACCTTATTCTTAAGGAGGAGTTTTTTCCGACATGTTTTCTCCTTCCTTCATATGTGTAACAGGGTACCTAATATGGCTACTCATTGTCAGGACCCTTATCTACATAACCCTACCTAAGTTTCTCTTATGGGGGGGTGTTGGTGCATTTATTTATTTGATTTATTGCATTTATTTATTTATGTTGGTGCAACTAATTACTTATGTAATTAGTTTATTAGTTAAATACTTTAATTAATATCATGCACCAGATAGGATAAGCTTACTTAGCTATTAGTCAACATGTGCATGTTTGTAGCACATGATTGACACCTATCTTGTTATCGTGGAGTTCCACTCCACTCTTCATGCATACATACTTCAGTCAAACTCAAACTCCATGTGTTGTGTGAGTTCCTGGTTTATCTCATGCATTGCCTTGCTCTATATAAGCAATGGCCTCTTGTTTATTTCATACACTTTAATTATGCATTTTATATGAATAGAGTTTATTCGATTGTATTTGCATTTCTTTTATTTAATGTTTTCTTTCATATTCAATAGATCTTGCTTGATTATTCTAATAAAACCGAATAGGAAACACCCCCGTTCACACCAACACCCCCCTTAAGTGCAACTTGGGGAGAAGTAAACAAATGCAAAGATGCAATGATGGGTCCTAGCTACTAGGTCATATTAGGTACCCATATATAGATAATCTCTCACAAATGGAGTCAAGGAGAAAACCCAGTGGGACAAAACTCCTCCCCAAAAGAGAGAAAACAAAAAAGTGAAATAAGTGATGGAAGGACTCAACATGGCCCCAAAGGACTACTTTTGTCAACAATATACAATCAATTACCCCTATATGAGATATAGAATGAGATGGTAGATCCCCCCACAAAGATGTAGCTCCTATGCCAAGTAGTGCTTGAAGATAGAATACAATCCACTGCCTACAGACAACATTTCTCCCCTTGGGAAGAAACCAATCCAATGGTGGAAATAGAGCCAACTCACATAATATAGATAAAAAGGGAATCCATATCCAAATGTGTGCCTCAGAATACAACTTTGATGCCCTCATGCTAAAAAATGATGTCCTCTCCAAATCAAGAATGAAATTCCCAATCAAAGAAGTATAACCAAGAGAGGAAGGATAGTGAATTGTATCTGAAAACATCGAAGATGTGATGACATCATGGCCATCAAAGAGGAGAGATAACCCCTCAAATGTGTCCTCCAAATCACCAATGTGAGACTCCATTGCAATGTCTGATAAATATGAATCCCAATTAGGAAGACTAAAATGATCCTATTGCAAAGAATCACTGGAAGCTCTCAAAGAAGCATTTATGAACTCTAAAGTAGCAACAAGAGATGGTGGAGCAATGATCACAATGGAAGGAGAGAGAAGCAAGAGAAGAACAATCAAGACATGCTAGATATTCAAGATCCTCTTTTGTATCATCATCAAAGGCTATATTATCTACATCATCAATGGGTATGAGGTAATCCATTTCAGGATCATTTGGGAATGGAGAGATATGAGGGTCTCCAAAGATCTCCCAAATCTTAGTCCAAAGTGTGCATGGACAATCAATGTCCAAAATAACCCACATAGAGTCATGATCAACACTAGAACAAATCAATCCTACAATATGATCATTCCTATTTGCCCATGCATGTTTCTTCTAAGGTGTATCTGGTTTAGGTATGAGTCCATAAAGATAAGGCAAAAAATTGAGTCACCTGCAATGTGTGAGGATGTCTTTTTTCCAAGTCTCATAATTATCCTTTTTCAGATTTATCACAATAGGATGATTAGAAAAACCCATAATATCTCCTCAAATGATTAGAGATCAAAAAGTTATTGAAAATTACTCCCCATTTTCACTCAAACATGAGAACCCCTCCAACAAAATATGATCATGGCACTTTATACTTAGTGCAATTACAATTGCCACAAGCCAATACAACAAAGTGGTCTTTGATCTTGGTAAAATACAAATGCCAAAATAGGCCTTAAACTGAAAGTATAATTTTTGAGAAAAATTGGATCAAACTAATTATAAATTTGAGAAGTGCTAAAAAAAAGTACTGCAATTACAATTGCCACAAACCAATACAACAAAGTGGTCTTTGATCTTGGTACAATGCAAATGCCAAAATAGGCCTTAAACTGAAAGTACAATTTTTGAGAAAAATTGGATCAAACTGATTATAAATTTGAGAAGTGCTAAAAAAAATATACACTTTAAAATTCATCAAAAAAATGTAACCATATGAGCTCAAACAAAGTCCTAGAAGTTCCCAAAATGAGAACTGCTCAGCAATAGCGATGAAGATCTATAATTTCTGTAAAAACTAGGCACCAAAATCAAAATTTGATCACACCATGGAGAATCCTACGAAATTATGGCCCAAATAAAAAATTACTCGAAAATGGAGCCAAAATGACCAAGTTAGAGGCTTCTAAAGTCTGACTACCAAATTAAAAATTGCATTGGAGTAGGGGGTTGGATTAGGGAGGAAATGTGTTGACGTCACTTCTGACACAGTGTTGACGTCAGTAGCAGCCTAACTGAATATTCTCCTAAGCATTAGAATATGCTCTCCGACCTTGAAACCACCTGGTAGGAGTGGAAACTGCCAATAGACAATGTGAAACCACTAATTAGGAAGATGTTGGTGGGTTTGAGGCAGATTGGAGTTGTTTTCAGGAGTTATATCCTGAAATCCAAAGATGCTACCATGCTTATGGGAATATACCTCGGATCCTACCCAAGATGCCGTTAGGATTTTGTCAGGTGGTGTCCACTGAGGTATCACTCATTGATCTATGGTGAAGATTTGCGGAGCACAGGAGATGGCGAGGTCCTGCGCCTAGTGGGTGGCACCAAAGGCACCACATGGCACTTTGTGAGGGACTTGCGGGTACCCTGTGCAGGGATCCTATACCTTGGGTACCCGTTGATGCATGCATTGTCATACTAATAGTTTTTATTCATAGAATAAAGTTATAAACCTGAAAATCAATCGATTAACCAACAAAAGAAACCTTTACCTAGTGGATAACGACCGCAAAAGATTTGCCGACACAGGGATGATGCATGAGATGATGTAGAGGTCGTACAATGTACGGATTTTTGACAATGACTTTTCTACAAACCTTAGCAAAATGGTGAATTTTTTCCTCAAAATATGAAGTGGTATATATCAAAATTTGTCTGTTCAACCTTCTAGAGTCAATGGAAAGGTTTGTTTTGACAAGAAATGTAGCCAGCAAAAAATCAATTCTGATATACTCCTAAATTTGAGAAGAGGCTTGCACATCTGAAGCTTTGATACCATGTAAGAGTCTCCAATAGATTCAAGAACCCAAGATCACTTACAAAACCAAGATTAACCTTCCACAACAGAGATGCAAGAGAATAATGTTGAATTAGGTGCAACAATGAACAATGACATTATTACACACTCCATTGTATGAAATGTACAAACACCAGTGCAAACAATCTCCCGTCTTTGCACGACAGAACCTGAAGTGCAGGGGAGACAAGTGCAAACAATCTCCCGTCTTTGTTGGCCAAGTCTCACAGTAAATCAGATAATAAGAAATGACAAATCTTTAGGGTTTGTTGTTTGCTGATTTGGGGACCAACACATTCTATATTCATGTTTGGCTAAACTACATAGAGAACATTGCCTTGAAAAGAGGACATTATTGTGTTAAAATTAAACAAAATTTACACCTACTCTTACAACCACATATGGAATTTATACCTGTTTGATAGGTTTTCAATACATTTTAAGTGTACGATAGACTAATCATATTTATCCTAAGCTCTAACCGATGCTGACAATGATCATACCTTGATAAATAGATTTTCAATATTTTAACCACATCATATATGCCAATTGAACCACAAACGAAGTGATAAAATGAGTCATCTGTCGAAAGATATTTTGATACCCATTCTTGTTTGTCATTATCTCAGAAGCGACAAAATGGGTTATCACGGGTGTTACTGTGGAATGACTGTATCTTCTTCCACGCCTGTACCATCGAGGATTTTCTTGGAAACATACAATGACCTTCTCTCTGTATGTTTTCTTTTCTGTTACTGTGGAATGGCCGTATTTTACATGTTTTCCTTGCTTGCACGATGAAGAATTTTCTCCGAAGGAACGATGACTTTTTCCTGAATGTTTCCTTCTCTCTTCTCGGAAAGACTCAGCGCACTAGCGAAAAAGACAGTATTTATAAGAAGCAGCACTAACAATTATTCCTACCAGCGGCTCAAGATGGCTAACATTTCGAGTAAGTGGATTCGAGGGTTCAAATTCACCAATCTAATTGCTCAGAGAAATGTAAACTTTATTCAACGTGGCTTTGCTCATGTTCCAAATAGAGATAGTGATAAGATTGCTCACAGCCCAGACGCGAAGGAAATCTTTCCAAAAGGTTAATTTTTAATCAGATCATCAATAAATATTTCTCTTTCTATATCATTCTTTGTTTTTTTTAATTTAAGCTACAATTATTTGGTTTTGGTTGTATTCTCTCAGAAGAAGATGCCAATATGGCTGAGAAAACTACCCGTAACTTCATGAGGAAATCAAAAACTGCATCCGGAGGAGAAACTCAAATGTTTTCTACTGTAAGTATTGCTTTCTAATGGAGATTATTATCTTGTTTGTACAATTTTAAACCTCCGAGCTCTTATGATTTGTATGTTAATATTGTTTTCTTTTGTGTTTGAGAGGATAAATAATTTTTATTATTTTTGTGATCTGTTGGTATTGAGTGCATGAAGCAAAGAGCTCTATGTAAATGTCATCCACTTTCAGAGTTGAACCGGTCAAACAACCAATAGCATTTTTCTATTTCATTCACAACAAAAAGTGTTAAATATAGGAAAACTTTTCATTGGCCAGAATTTACTATTAAATATTGAAGTGGATGACATTTAAGAGCCGAAGCAAAGTTGTATGAATAATTGACTTCTTTTTTTCAAGAATTGAGGGTATTTATTCCATCAAAATCATTTTAGGTACAATCTTAGTCTAGTTGAACTCAGCAGGTCAGGATTCTTGGTAGACTCTTTATGGGTCATTCAACCAGTAGACCAAGACTATTCTTAAACATCAAAGGTCAATTTTGGCCAATAAAAAAAGGACAAATATTTACCACTTTTTAGTAAGGATGAGGTGTAAAATTGCTATTGACTGTTTGACCATTAAACCTTAGAATGATAGATCAACAACCGTTTGAAAACAGTTTTATTATTTTACTTATGAAAGTGAGTATAATTTTTTTTTAATTACTTGTTGCTTTACCTAAATTAGCCTAAATCAGAACTCACTGACTGTTTAAGCTATGAGGACTATTTGTTAATTTTTAGATTTTGGTTGCTGTTTGTAGGTTCAGGTTGCGACTGCAAGTGTGAAGGGTCCAGATAATCCACCCAAGGATAAAGGATCTCCTCCAAGTCATAATAAGTGATCAAGAATCAAAAAAGAATTAGAGGACGTAGCATAGATCATAGAGTATGGTAGTGAAAGTTGTGTTTGTTTGCCCTTGCTGTTACTTTCAAGACTTGAAGGAAATTAAAGTTGTGAACTTAATGATATCAAGCCTGCATTTTGCATGCATGTATTCATGGCTTTTCTTTATTGGTGTGATTGCCTACAATTTCTTCTCCCTTGCCCCTCTAAAATGGGAACAATAAAATAACTAATGTTTAAATGTAAAGATTTGGAGTTCTCCTGTAAAATGGGAACAATAAAATAACTAATGTTTAAATGTAAAAATTTGGAGTTCTTTATCAAATGGTGACACAAACTACTAAAAATAAACAAGCATGATGTTTTTGAAGTAGGGCCTTTTTCCTACCTAAACAGTGACAAGGTAAGCTGTTCAAAGACTTGGGCAATATAAACATAGCCCTGCTTAACGATCACACGCTTGTCAAACTGTAAAGTCATGGCATACATGATAAAACAATGTTCTGCCAAAGTTCAGAAAGATTTATTTCGTTCTCCCCCTTAAAAAACCCAAAAAATAGTAAGTTAAAAACAATGTTCTGCAAGATAATAAAACAAGACGAATGACTGTAAAGGTTGCATTAAATTCATATATGTTTGTAAACTGACGTGATGGTCAACTTACGTCCGTATTATTCTTTCACTAATTTAACCAATTGAAATTATTGTACTTCACAACGCCATGTGAAACATAGAAAAATGTAAATTTGTCTCACGCCGCTTTTCTTTTCCATTCGCCGGATTTTCTTCAGTCAAAACAGTTGCTGTTGTTTAATCTTGTCAAAACACTCTATTGTTATGATAGTTGTTGGGGATAAGCATTGACTGACTGATTTTAGAATACGATGACAGGGTTATGTTCAAAGAACTATTTCCGTGCCTGACGCTGATGGCCGGGCAATAAAGAAATAAAATAAAGCCCATAACAGGGGAGAGGATCCACTAGTTGAGCACCCTAATTTCATGCATCTCAAAATCATACATGTCAATTTTGAATCATTCCAAAAATTTTACAATAGCTTACTTGGCAAGGCCCCTGCTTATAACTAAGGTTTTAGGGCCACATCATCAAATATGATGCCACATCAGCATGCTTTTTGTTGAGGTGTCTGTAACAACCAAAATTCTTAAACAAGACTAAACACAAATATTTACTAGATGAGATAAAACACATAAGGTGAAAAAGATAGAATATCTTTTTTTTATTTAACTTGAAATCAAATTTCAATTGTTTACATAATTTCTTTTCTGAAATATACAACATGATATAATATACAAAGACGACATTCTATTCTTTTAATTACAAACATCTACAATAAATAATGTCTTATATAGTCTTAAGATTCACAAGTCACATAACCCAAAGATATACTGCATCTGGAATTTTGACATCCTTATCGCAAGTCTCGACATGTCTTTAGAGAGAGAGAGAGAGAGAGCATCTTCCCAGTGCTTTTCCTCCAACCATAGACCGGCGGTCTCTAACACATCTTCCAATTGGAAGTGGCCCTACCCTTCATGAAGAGTATAGACCAAAGGTGACCAACGGTAATTTGTCATCTGAGTACTGGTGTTGTAACATACAAAACACTATCGATTATACAACCCTAGATTCCCTCTACCTAAGTATGATCTTTCCAGTAGGTTATGCAATCTAGATACGGTGAATCAACAATGCGCGCAGAGACATATGCATTACTTTGGCCAAATATTTAATATGAATAAACGTTTGTAATAAACACAGTCATTATGTCCACCCACCTCAACTCAGCTTGGATACTATCATAATCCTACAGTGTGACTTGGTTAACTATGTTTTACTATATAGTCTTGACAACTTTAATTTAGTCTTCCCGACTTAGATAGGTTATCAAAACACTGGACCTTATGGATTATCTTTCTATACGAGGATTCTCTTTGCAATATCTGACATCTAAAACCTAACGACACTCAAGAACTTAAGTCGATATATAACAACTAAGAAGGTTACCTTACCAAGGTTAAGCATTATTGGTTAGGAAAATATTTCCTTTCTGACTAGTAAGAATAAACAATCATAGTTAGGGTACTTGCCCCTTCATCGTCGATCTATTTAATGATCACGAAGGTTTAGTATATAAAATTACCCTATTGGGTCAAGTTTAGGTTTTGTCCTCCCTATTCCACCATAATGGAATAACAAACATATATATACATGATGTAATAATTTAATAAGAAAAAGGGTTAACCTCTTGGTCTACGAGGTCATTCTAAGTTTCTCAGCCCTTGACTAAATAGAAGATTGTTTTCCATTGTTCTAAACACTAAGAGGTTATTCAATCTTTTACAACTAGGTTATTATCCCCTTACAAAGAGAGCTTAATTATATCAAACCATATGGTTCTATATGAGTCTAGAATATTGACTTAGGATTGATAAGATAACAATTGTACAAAGACTAGTTTAAGTTTAAGTTGTTGTCAACCTAGGTTAAATGTCTAAGTTGTTATCCTCTTGAACTCAACGTTAAGTTTCTCTTTCTCTTCCACAACTAAGTGATATCAAATAATTAATAAACAAGTGATGAGGGGAATAATTCACCCTTTGCATCTATTAGAAGGTAATCCCATAATGATAATACGATCATTTAAGAACTATTGTGTTCTAAAGAGTATAACGATACCTTTCTCATAGTATTCTACGTTTAACAAAATCTATATTGTTTGGATGTATAGTTTTATAATAACACTAACATCTTGTGATATCATAAAGATACGTATGATCCATTTGCACAATGTCATTCTAAATCTATTTTGTATGAATATGCATATATAATGGACACAGTACTATTCGAGTAAATACTCTCTTAATATCATTGTCTACATTCTATCATTCAGCCATGCACATGAATAGTTATAATATTAACTAATAGACAAAGGAAAGTGTTAATATCTATCAAACGAACCTTCTTTTAAGTACAATAAGCATATACGTCTATTAAAGGCCATTAAAATCACTATACATGAAGGCTATTTTACTCAGAAATGTCGGCCTTTGCGCCATTATAAGACATCGACCTCTAATTGCTTAGACACTTCGACTCAGCAACTGATCAAAAGTATGAAATAATATGAAAAATCATATAATAATTAAAGATTTCACACAAGGAAAGAACCTGTTAGGTTTCTTTGACAGTCAAGGATCGTTCTCACAACGCTTTGCTCCTTCCTCTGTTAATGATTATCCCTTCTTTCTGTGATGATTGTCTATCCTTCTTGAATCGATCCCCCTTAGTCAAGCAGAGAGACTCACAGTAAAATAACCTATGACAACTTCACTATTTAAGATTATTTTCTCTTGAGTGCCTTGTTCTTCTACTCTCCATGCTCAAAATGAACTCCCCTCTATGCCAACAAGTTGTCCCCTTTCTACTGGTTGATCGCCTCTTCAAGACTATCGACCCATCAATAACTTGACTCGACTCAACTCACATATGTGGATGTCTTGCTTCTTACAACTGTGGAAAAATTCAAAAAATTTGTTAAAACAACCTCCTACATGTTCATAGATTCTACCACAAGGAAGCAAGCGTTATGGTTCCTCAAACTTTGCTTTGTTGTCCTTCTCACTAATGACTCTAAGAGAGTCATGGCTTTATAACACATAACTATGACTAACTGCTCTCATAATGGCCGATACCAGAAAATAAATCCACGACTCAAGATCATTAAGTCGCCACTAAGAGTTGTTTAAATGACTTTACAAGTGTCACAAGATCTCCACTAAACATGCCTATGGGACACCGTTAGTTTGAGCATGTGGATTAATAGATATCGTGATATTTATTACCACTTTACACACCACTAAAGGCTCTCAAAAGGATAACCGATACGTAATAAAAATGGTTACTACGATGACTACATCACTAATAGAGTAGGTGGTTAACATTTAGAACCACAAGTAATTCTCGTCAAACAAATTTTCCAAAAATAATAATAATCAAAAGAATAATAATCTTAGACTATATATATAACTTCAATAGAGAGTAATATAATAATGTGATGAATGACTTACATAAAATGTGATAGGGTTGAGTTCATCTCCCCTTCATGAACACATGCTATTTCTCGTTGATTTCATTTTTCCATGAACGAAACATGTGATGATTAAAAACTATAATCATGCCAACAATTTAACCAACTACACCTTGAAGACACAAACAAAAACTATTTACGACATGATCAATGATAAGTGCATTAGTCACAATCGACTAACGTTCTTTCTTGACAACGTTGTTTTCACAAAATGACAAGATCGATGCAAAACTAACTCAAAAAAGATTCTATAAGACATCGACAACCTGTCGAGTCAATCCATAAATTAACCATTAAAATGTGACTTACCTCAATCGACTAGAGTTAACTAACTGAAGAACACTATACTCATTTGACAAATGACCATTTATAACCCAAGGTCTATTCTCCTCTCCTCAGAAGATACTCTCTCTCTCTCTCTCTCTTTCTCGGAGAGTCATCAAAAATTTGTTTTCCTGCATATACTTGCAATCACGAGATCATGATCAATGCATTGTTAGTCCATTCATAAACCTTATGAATAACAAATCAAATTCTCATAACATAAATTGCTAAATCATTACATCATATGCATTGCATTTAATCACATAACTGATATTCAATAAAATCAATATTTTCTAATGACATTTAATCCAACATCAAAATATTTATCCATAGATTCACTTCTATTCACGTAAAAGTAAAAAGTAAAAACAATGCCAAAATTAGGGATGTAACATATCTCTCCCCTAAAGATTCATCGTCCTCGATGATTCAATGTATCAAAATATAATTTAAAACAAGTTTTTGTTTAACTACTAAAAGCATGAAATAAATGAGGAAAATTCTGGTAAAATTCATGGTAATCCTCCCATGTAGTACTATCCTCTGCATACTGGTCCCACTGGACCTTGCACTATCTAACCTCTCTGTTACGCAAGCGGAGCTTGCATGTTTCGAGCACTTTGAGAAGCTCGATTGTGACCACCCTTGGGTCCTACATCTGTAATGCATTCCAATTCAGAATATGGTTATCTCCTGCAATATACTTCTTTAAATAAGAAACGTGAAAAATATTGTGCATTCTAGACAAGGTTGGTGGTAGAGCAATCTTATAGGCAACCAGATTGATCACTTCGAGAACTTCAAAGGGTCCTACATAGCGAGGAGCTAATTTGGAAGACTTCCCAAATTTTATAGAACTTTTCTAAGGTTTAACCCTCAAAATAACTTTCTCTCCAACATAGAATTGTCTTGGTATTCACTTGGTATCAACATAACTTTTCTGTCTATCATTGGCTTCTGCCATTCTTTTCTTGATCAACTTAACTTTTTCTTCCATTTCTAGACCAATGTAATCCTATCTTCTAGCTTATCCCAGCTCATAGGAGTTCGGCATCTTCTTCCATACAATACTTCAAATGGTGCCATCTTAATAGAAAAATAATAGGAATTGTTATAAGCAAATTCCACAAGTGGTAAGTATTCTTCCCACTTATATTGCTGATCCATGCAATACATTCGTAACAAATCCTCCAAAGCCTAGTTAACTCTCTCAGTTTAACCATCTGTTTCAGGATGATAGGCTGTACTCACATTAAGTTTAGTCCCTAGCACTGAGAACAAGGTTTGCCAAAACCTTAATGTTACACATGCATCTCTATCTAAGATAATCTTTTCAAGAACTCTGTGTAATCTAAATACTTCTTGAACAAATTTGTGAGCTAACACTGGTACTCCATCAGTTAAATTCCCCAATATGAAATGTGCTACCTTTGTGAGTTTATCAACTATAACTAAAATGGCATCATGTATGTTCCTAGACATTGGAAGACCCTGAAAAAAAGTCCATACTTATGACTTGCCACTTCCATTCTGGTATATCATGCGGATATAACAGTCCTGCGGGATGTTGATGTTCTACTTTTATACTCTGGCACTCTAGACAACTTGCTACAAATCTTACAGCATCATTCTTCATTCCTTTCTAGAAATAAAGAGGTTTTACATCTACTAGAAGTTTGGTTACTCTTGGATGTCCCGAGTATGGTGCAGTGTGAACTTCTTTCCACACAAGGTTTCTTAATTCAACTGAATTAGGAACACACATTCTTCCTCTGTATCTCAATAGTCCATTAGACTCGAAATGAAACCCATCATACCTTGAATCTTTAGGATTTACCATAAGACCTTGTTTGACCTAATCATAATATTCATCACCTGATAAATTTTGCAACACTAAATCTGTAAAGTTTGCATGTATAGAGACAATTGAAGAAATATGTCTCCTCCGACTCCAAGCATCATCTACTCTGTTCTCTTTTCCTTTGATAAAGTTTATCTCAAAGTCATAGTCAGATATCAACTCTAACCATCTCCTTTGTCGAGCATTTAGATGAGGTTGAGAAAATATATACTTAAGACTTTGATGATCTGACTTATGTACAAAGGTTTTCCCTAATAAATAGTGACTCCACATTTGCAAAGCATGCATAACCGCAGCTAATTTCAGATCATGTGGTATATAATTTTTCTCATAAGCTTTCACCTTCCTTGACTCATAGGCTATCACTCGCCCATCTTGCATAAGCACACCCCCTAATCCTTCTCCTGAGGCATCAGTTATTACCTCAAATTGCCCTTCGAGGTTGGGAACTTTCAAAATTGGTGTTGTCAACTTTTCCTTTAATAAATCAAATGCCTCCTAACATTTATCTATCCATTCAAATCGTTTCCCTTTTCTTTGCAAGGAAGTGAGTGGACTTGCAATACTAGAGAAATTTAGAACAAACTTTCTATAATAACCAGCCAAAACCATGAAGCTACGCACTTCATGCACATTTGTGGGTACATGCCAATCTAGAATAGTTTGGATCTTTGTTGGATCAATAGATATATTCCTTTTGCAGATATTATATGTCCTAGATATTGAATCTCCTTCTAGAAAAAAGAACATTTAGAAAGTTTTCCATATAACTTATGTTCCCTTAACCGTTGCAGAACCACTTACAAATGTTGCAAATGTTCTTCATTCTTAGAATAAATAAGAATATCATCCACAAAGACTAGAATGAACTTGTCTAAACAATCTCTAAACACACTATTCATGAGATTCATGAATGTGGTAGGGGCATTCGTAAGTCCAAATGGCAACACTATGAACTCATAGTGCACATATCTTGTCCTAAAAGTTATTTTGTGGATGTCCTCATTTTTTAATCTTAACTGATGATATCCTGATTGCAAATCGATCTTTGAAAACACCACAGCTCCACGCATATGATCGAAGAGATCATCAATACGTGGTAAAGGCTATTTGTTCTTTATCATTGTTTTATTGAGCATACAATAATCGATACATAGTCGTAGAGCTCCATCATTTTTCTTGACAAAGATAACTGGTGCACCCCATGGTGAAATATTGGGTCTAATCAAACCTTTAGCCAACAATTCTTGTAATTGGGCTTTTAATTCCATTAATTCTGTAGTTGTCATATGGTAAGGTGCTTTTGATATAGGTTCAGATCCTAGTTCAATATCAATTGTAAAATCAAAAACCCTTTTGGGAGGTAGTCCTGGAAGTTCCTCAGGAAAAACATCCTAGAAATTTTGAAGAAAAGGATCTACCTTTCTTCAAAGGACATACTATGCTTTTCAAGACCTTCCTCAATTTGCTCCATTTTTACTGCAAAAAGTTGACAACCCTTTCGTCTAACTCTTTTTAATTGCTTAGCAGAGATAGGTCTAATCTTGACTCCTCTTTGAATACCCTAGAAAATGACTTTATTTCCCAAGTCATTTAAGCATTCAACTATTTTTGAAAAATAGTCAACTTTAGCTTTATGCTTCCATAACTAGCGCATTCCTAAGATTACATCATAGGAACCTAAGGGGGCTACATATAGGTTTACCTCTATTGAAAAACTAGAGAGATCAAGCTTGGCCTCAAACAAACATTGCTCTACCTGAGCCTTTGATTGGTTTACATATTCTATTGACCAAGGTTTAGACATGTACCCAACTTTTCTAGGAAACTTATTCAAAAATCTAGGAGAAACAAAATTTTCAATAGCTCCTGTATCAATCAAAATAGAAATAGGGACTCCAAACAAGGTACCTATCATCTCAATGGGTGTGATTTGGTACTCTTCTTGATGATTGTTGAGAGTTGCATGAATCCTTTGCTGGAAAGATGCTTTTTGAGTAGGTAACACAGTACCTCTTTGCTGACTATTTTGGTTCTTGGTTGGACAATGATTAGCATAATGGTCGCCCCCACATGTAAAGCATCCTCCAATAGGTCTTCTCTTTTCTGTAGACTTTCTAGTATTATCCTCATTTCTTTTGAAATTACCATTCCTTTTCTCATTACCAATCCCACTCTTATTCTTTTGAGTTTCCTTACCATTTATTTTATTCTCATAGCTCATGTCATTTCTTCTTTTGGATGGTTGGGAAGTTGGAGTTCTATTGAATCTCTTGTGCTTTCTATCTCGATAAGTTGAGATGGATTTCAACTTTTGTTCTTGCTTAATTGCCTTCTCATACACCTGGTCCATTGTTGTGGGACCATGTACATCCACCTCACCACCAATTTGAGCATTTAAACCCACGATAAACTTCCTGATTTAGAATCTTTCATCTTTCTGATACTGGGGCACATATTTCAGAAGATGGGTAAATTTCTCCCCATATTCAACTGCTCACATGTTTCCTTGACGGAGATTCTGAAAATCAATCAATTTTTTATCAAAATAAAGTTGTGGTAGCCAGCTTTTGTGAAAGAGTCCCATGAGCTCATTCCAAGTTACTCTTAAGGAACTTAAATTCAGTTCCATTTTCTTATTCATCCACTAGGTGGATGCTTCTCCTGCCAATTGAAAGGCTCCCCAAATCACTTTGGTTACTTCCGAGTAATTTCTGATCTCGAAGTACTTCTCTATTTCCATCAACCAAGCTTCAACTGCATCACTAGTCACTGGGTAAGTGCAGGAAGATGGGGAGCCAAAAAGGAGTCTTAAGTGGCCACTTTTTTTCTGAAATCAGGAAATATTGGCCTTGGATGAGAAATTGAGCATAGTTACACTCAAAATTTGGAGATGCAACCAAAATAATGTTCATAGTGCTCCGAGTCTACTTTCTAAACTACTATTTTTTTTTGAAAATGGCATAGATTAAGGGGTTCAAAAGAGGGAGCCACAGAAATTGGTGTTGTTTCTGTCAAAAAAACATAACATAGCATGTTTTGTGGCTCCCTCAAAAGGTCAACTTTTTTTTGGTATTTTTAAAATCGCTTCAGTGAGAAATTAGCTAATAGCATGTAGTTTATGCTCGATTTTTCTGATAATTGTTTGATGAATATTTGATTTTTTACTAATTTTCAAAGTGGACACATCCTAAAAAATAGAATTTTGGCCGTGCTACCCCTATAAATTTTGAAAACTAATCAAAAATTATTTTTTTATTTTTTTAATATTTGTAGAATGGAGTCTAGTTTCTAAATATGTAATTTTTTTGAAATTTCAATGAATAGTTAATTTACAATGAAAAAAAGACCAAACAGTGGTTTTTGCCCAAAAACGGACACACAAACAAAAGAAATTAAAGATGAAAGGCTTAACATTGTTAAAAGGTGAAAAAAATTACATCGTCAGATAGCTGAGAGAAAGCCTAACATTACCCAGGTGTTTGATTTGTTTGACCTTGAAACACATGCAAATC
Source organism: Cunninghamia lanceolata (assembly GCA_027924645.1). Taxonomy (NCBI): domain Eukaryota; kingdom Viridiplantae; phylum Streptophyta; class Pinopsida; order Cupressales; family Cupressaceae; genus Cunninghamia; species Cunninghamia lanceolata. The sequence continues at coordinate 4,915,219 of BSBN01001003.1, forward strand.
TAAGGGTTAGCACGAACGAAATTATCTAAAATCTTGAAGAATATGGAAAAACACATCTGTTACTGTTCAAAAGGCATTCCAAGACTTTGGGTTGGAAATCCAAAGCAAATCCCAAGCCCAAGGCTTAGGATTCCCAAAGCAAGACATAACGCGAGCGCGTTATAACGCGCTCTTGTTATTCTTTTCTTTGCATTTTTCCTTTTCCACAAAACTTTGTGCTGTTTTTCATGTTTTAAATAACGCGAGCGCGTTATGTTCAACTTAATTTTTTTTATGTTTAAGGCTATTAATCATGTATGTATGTATGCCTATATGTGTATGTATGTATGTATGTATGTATGTATGTATGCCTATATGTATGTATGTATCTATGTATGCCTATATGTATGTATGTATCTATGTATGCCTATATGTATGTATGTATAGTATCGACGGTAGAGGAGGGTAGAGATGGGAGTGAGCTAGATAGGGGAGGAGAGGGGTGGATAAGGATTGAGTGATTAAGGTTTAAGGTTAAGGGTTGAGCATTTAGGGATAGGATTTAGAGCTTAGGGATAAGGGATTAGAGTTTAGGACCTTGAGGGATTAGGGTTTAGGGTTGAGGCTTTAGGGATAACATTTAGGGTTAAGGATCGAGGGATTAGGGTTAAGGTAGAGTGTTGAGGGTAGAGGGATTAGGGATAGGGTTTAGGGTTGAAAGTTTAGGGTTGAGGGATTAGGGTTTAAGGTATAGTTTAGTAGTTCTTGTGGATAGAGCCAGTAAACAATGGGAGATTATTTGCCTGTTTCATAACAATATACCTCCCCTAAGTGCGGGGTGGACAGCAAGAAACATAGATGTACCCCAATGCAAAGCTTTTCTCATAATGATCATCCTTCTGATTTCAACTGTTAATTACTCACTGTGGATGTACCATACGCAAAGCTTTTCTCATAGTGTGTACACCTATTTGCATAATGAACCCCAAATGGGCAAGAAAAACATGCCATATAACATTACTAACATTAAAAAAGTTCATAGCCATTTTTCTGACATATTCTTGCAACTCAAATATCTTTAAGAGAAGAGAGTCAAAAATGATGGGTTTAACAACCTAACATAAGGCAAAGTAGTTTTGTTGGGTTTAGGGATAGGGTTTAGGGTTTAGGGTTGAGGGATTATGGTTTAAGGTATAGTGTTGAGGGTTGAGGGTTTAGGGATAGGGTTTAGGGTTGACGGATTAGGGTTTAGGGTTGACGGATTAGGGTTTAATGTTGAGAGTTGAGGGTTGAGGGTTTAGGGATAGGGTTGATGGTCAAGGGATTAGGGTTAAAGTAGAGTGTTGAGGGTAGAGGGATTAGGGATAGGGTTTAGGGTTAAAGGTTTAATGATTGAGGGTTGAGGCTTTAGGGCTGAGGGTTAAGGGATTGGGGTTTAAAATATAGTGTTGAGCGTCGAGGGTTTATGGATAGGTTTTAGGGTTTAATTTTTAAGGGTTAAGGGTTGAGGGATAGTGTTTAGGGTTTAGGGATAAGGGATTAGGGTTTAAGGTATAGTGTCGAGGGTTGAGGGTTTAGGAATAGGGATAGAGTTTAGGGTTTAGGGACGAGGGATTAGGGTTGAGGGTTGAGATATTAGGGTTGAGGGTTGAGGGATTAGGGTTTAAGGTATAGTGTCAAGGGTTGAGGGTTCATTAATAGTGTTTAGGGTTGAGGGTTGATGGATTAGGTTTTAGGGTTGATGGATTAGGGTTTAAGGTATAGTGTTAAGGGTTGAGGGTTTAGGGTTGACAGATTAGGGTTTAGGGTTGACAGATTAGTGTTTAATGTCAAGGTTAGGGTTAGAGTGTCGAGGGTAGAGGGATTAGGGATAGGGTTTAGGGTTGAAGGTTTAAGAATTGAGGGTTGAGGCTTTAGGGATGAGGGTTTAAGGCTTAAGATATAGTGTCAAGTGTTGAGGGTATAGGGATAGGGTTTAAGTTTTAAGGGTTAAGGGATAGGGATTAGGGTTTAAGGTATAGTGTTGAGGGTTGATAGTTTAGGGATAGGGTTTAGGTTTGAGGGATTAGGGTTTACGGTTGATGAATTAGGGTTTAATGTTTAGAGTTGACGGTTGAGGGTTGACGGTTGAGGGTTGAGGTTGAGGGATAGGGTTAATGGTCAAGGGATTAGGGTTAAATAAGAGTGTCGAGGGTAGAGGGATTAGGGTTTAAGGTATAGTATCGAGCCTGTTGAGGGTATAGGAATAGGGATAGCATTTAGGGTTTACAGATGAGGGATTAGAGTTGAGGGATGACGGATGACGGATTAGGGTTGAGGGTTGAGGGATTAGGGTTTAGGGACAAGGTTTAGGGTTAGGGTTGAGGGATTAGGGTTTAAGGTATAGTGTTGAGGGTTTAGGGATAGGGTTTAGGGTTGAGGGTTTAGGGTTTATGGTTGAGGGATTATGGTTTAAGGTATAGTGTTGAGGGTTGAGGGTTTAGGGATAGGATTTAGGGTTGAGGGATTAGGGTTTAGGGTTGAGGGATTAGGGTTTAGGGTTGACAGATTAGGGTTTAATGTTGAGAGTTGAGGGTTGAGGGTTAAGGGTTTAGGGATAGGGTTGATGGTCAAGGGATTAGGGTTTAAGGTATAGTGTTGAGGGTTTAGGGATAGGGTTTAGGGTTGAGGGTTTAGGGTTAAGGGATTATGGTTTAAGGTATAGTGTTGAGGGTTGAGGGTTTAGGGATATGATTTAGGGTTGAGGGATTAGGGTTTAGGGTTGACAGATTAGGGTTTAGGGTTGACAGATTAGGGTTTAATGTTGAGAGTTGAGGGTTGAGGGTTGAGGGTTTAGGGATAGGGTTGATGGTCAAAGGATTAGGGTTAAAGTAGAGTGTTGAGGGTAGAGGGATTAGGGATAGGGTTTAGGGTTGAAGGTTTAACGATTGAGGGTTGAGGCTTTATGGCTGAGGGTTAAGGGATTGGGGTTTAAAATATAGTGTTGAGCGTCGAGGGTTTATCGATAGGTTTTAGGGTTTAATTTTTAAGGGTTAAGGGTTGAGGGATAGTGTTTAGGGTTTAGAGATAAGGGATTAGGGTTTAAGGTATAGTGTCGAGGGTTTAGGAATAGGGATAGAGTTTAGGGTTTAGGGATGAGGGATTAGGGTTGAGGGTTGAGGGTTGAGGGATTAGGGTTTAAGGTATAGTGTCAAGGGTTGAGGGTTTATTAATAGTGTTTAGGGTTGAGGGTTGATGGATTAGGTTTTAGGGTTGATGGATTAGGGTTTAAGGTATAGTGTTGAGGGTTGAGGGTTTAGGGTTGACAGATTAGGGTTTAGGGTTGACGGATTAGTGTTTAATGTCAAGGTTAGGGTTAGAATGTCGAGGGTAGAGGGATTAGGGATAGGGTTTAGGGTTGAAGGTTTAAGAATTGAGGGTTGAGGCTTTAGGGATGAGGGTTTAAGGCTTAAGATATAGTGTCAAGTGTTGAGGGTATAGGGATAGGGTTTAAGTTTTAAGGGTTAAGGGATAGGGATTAGGGTTTAAGGTATAGTGTTGAGGGTTGATGATTTAGGGATAGGGTTTAGGTTTGAGGGATTAGGGTTTACGGTTGATGAATTAGGGTTTAATGTTTAGAGTTGAGTGTTGAGGGTTGACGGTTGAGGGTTGAGGTTGAGGGATAGGGTTAATGGTCAAGGGATTAGGGTTAAATAAGAGTGTCGAGGGTAGAGGGATTAGGGTTTAAGGTATAGTATCGAGCCTATTGAGGGTCTAGGAATAGGGATAGTGTTTAAGGTTTAGGGATGAGGGATTAGAGTTGAGGGATGACGGATGACGGATTAGGGTTGAGGGTTGAGGGATTAGGGTTTAGGGACAAGGTTTAGGGTTCGGGTTGAGGGATTAGGGTTTAAGGTATAGTGTTGAGGGTTTAGGGATAAGGTTTAGGGTTGAGGGATTAGAGTGAAGGGTTGAGGGATTAGGATTTGATGTTGAGGGTTGAGGGTTTAGAGTTTAGGGTTTAAGGTTAGGGTTGAGAGTTAAGGGATTAGAGTTAAGGGTTGAGGGATTAGGGTTTGACATTGAGGGTTGAGGGTTGGGGTTCGAGGGTCAAGGGTTTAGGGATAGGGTTGAGGTTTAAGGGATTAGGGTTAAAGTAGAGTGTGGAGGGTGTAATGATTAGGGATAGGGTTGGAGGGTTTAGGGATAAGGGATTAGGGTTTAAGGTATAGTATCGAGTCTGTTGAGGGTTTAGGAATAGGGATAGCATTTAGGGTTTAGGGATGAGGGATTAGAGTTGAGGGATGATGGATTAGGGTTGAGGGTTGAAGGATTAGGGTTTAGGGATAAGGTTTAGGGTTGAGGGTTGAGGGATTAGGGTTTAAGGTATAGTGTTGAGGGTTGAGGGTTTAGGATTAGAGTTTAGGGTTGATGGATTAGCATTTAATGTCGAGGTTAGGGTTAGAGTGTCGAGGGTAGAGGGATTAGGGATAGGGTTTAGGGTTGAAGGTTTAAGGATTAAGGGTTAAGGGTTAAGGCTTTAGGGATGATGGTTTAAGGCTTAAGATATAGTGTCAAGTGTTGAGGGTGTAGGGATAGGGTTTAAGTTTTAAGGGTTAAGGGTTGAGGGATAGGGATTAGGGTTTAAGGTATAGTGTTGAGGGTTGATGGTTTAGGGACAGGGTTTAGGTTTGAGGGATTAGGGTTTAGGGTTGATGAATTAGGGTTTAAGGTTGAGAGTTGAGGGTTGAGGGTTGAGGGTTGAGGGTTGAGGTTGAGGGATAGGGTTAATGGTCAAGGGATTAGGGTTAAATAAGAGTGTCAAGGGTAGAGGGATTAGGGTTTAAGGTATAGTATTGAGCCTGTTGAGGGTCTAGGAATAGGGATAGCGTTTAGGGTTGAGGGATGAGGGATTAGAGTTGAGGGATGACGGATGATGGATTAGGGTTGAGGGTTGAGGGATTAGGGTTTAGGGATAAGGTTTAGGGTTAGGGTTGAGGGATTAGGGTTTAAGGTATAGTGTTGAGGGTTTAGGGATAGGGTTTAGGGTTGAGGGATTAGAGTAAAGGGTTGAGGGATTAGGATTTGACATTGAGGGTTGAGGGTTTAGTGTTTAGGGTTTAGGGTTAGGGTTGAGAGTTGAGGGATCAGAGTTAAGGGTTGAGGGATTAGGGTTTGATGTCGAGGGTTGAGGGTTAAGGTTTGAGGGTCAAGGGTTTAGGGATAGGGTTGAGGTTCAAGGGATTAGGGTTAAAGTAGAGTGTGGAGGGTGTAAGGATTAGGGATAGGGTTGGAGGGTTTAGGGATAAGGGATTAGGGTTTAAGGTATAGTATCGAGTCTGTTGAGGGTTTAGGAATAGGGATAGCATTTAGGGTTTAGGGATGAGGGATTAGAGTTGAGGGTTGAGGGATTAGGGTTTAGGGTTTAAGGGGGAGGTATATTGTTATGAAATAGGCAAATAATCTCCCATTGTTTACTGGCTCTATCCACAAGAACTACTAAACTATACCTTAAATCCTAATCCCTCAACCCTAAACCCTATCCCTAATCCCTCTACCCTCAACACTCTACCTTAACCCTAATCCCTTGACCCTTAACCCTAAATGCTATCCCTAAAGCCTCAACCCTAAACCCTAATCCCTCAAGGTCCTAAACTCTAAATCCTATCCCTAAATGCTCAACCCTTAACCTTAAACCTTAATCATTCAATCCTTATCCACCCCTCTCCTCCCCTATATGGCTTAGTCCCATCTCTACCCTCCTCTACCCTCGACACTATACATACATACATATAGGCATACATAGATACATACATATATATAGGCATACATAGATACATACATACATATAGGCATACATACATACATACATATAGGCATACATACATACATGATTAATAGCCTTAAACATAAAAAAATTTAAGTTGAACATAACGCGCTCGCATTATTTAAAACATGAAAAACAGCACAAAGTTTTGTGGAAAAGGAAAAATGCAAAGAAAAGAATAATGCGAGTGCGTTATAACGCGCTCGCATTATGGCTTGGTTTTGATGAGCCTAAGGCTCGTCATTGCCAAGCCATAACGCGAGTGCGTTATAACACGAGCGCGTTATAACGCGAGCGTGTTATAATGCGCTTGCGTTTTGACCCATTTTTTTAAAAATTAATTTGGCCACTTTTTGGCCCCCCATCTTCTTGCAATTACCCCACTATTCCATCAAACTTTGGTGGAGTGACCTTTTTTGAGATAAGAAATTACTCAAAAGTAACCAAGGCAGTTTGGGGAGCATACCAACTGGTAGGAGAAGCATCCACGTGGTGGATGAATAAGAAGATAGAATTGAATTTAAGCTCTTTAAGGGTAACTTGGGATGAGTCGTGGAGCTCTTTTGCAAGAGATGGCTACCACAACTTTATTTTGATAAAAAATTGACTAATTTTTAGAATCTTCATCAAGGAGACATGACAGTGGTGGGATATGGGGAAAAATTCACCCGTCTTCTAAAATATGTGCCTCAGTATCAGAAAGATGAGAGATTCAAGATCAAAAAATTCATCATGGGTTTAAATGCTCAGATTGGTGGAGAAGTGGACGTACATGGTCCCACAACAATGGATCAAGTGTATGAGAAGGCAATCAAGAAAGAACAAAAGCTGAAATCCATCTCGGCATATCATGATAGAAACTGCAAGAGATTTAATGGAACTCCTGCTAACCAACCATTCAAGAGAAGAAATGATAAGAGTTATGAGAACAAGAGAAAAGATAAAGGATCTCAAAAAAATAGGGGTGGACCTGGAAATGAGAAGAAGAATGGTAATTACAAAAGGAATGAGGATAACAATGGAAAGACTTCAGATAAGAGAGGAACTATTAGAGGTTTCTTTACTTGTGGGGGCGACCATTATGCTAATAGTTGCCCTAACAAGAATCAAAATAGTCAACAAAGAGGTATTACACTACCTACTCAACAAGAAGCATTCCAGCAAAGGATTCATGTAGCTCTCAAAAATCATCAAGAAGAGTATCAAATCACACCCATTGAAATGATAGATACTTTGTTTGGAGTCCCTATATCTATTTTGATTGATACAGGAGCCAATAAAAACTTTGTTTCTCCTAGAATTTTGCATAAGTTTCCTAGAAAATCTAGGTACATGTCTAAACCTTGGTCAGTAGAATATGCTAACCAATCTAAGGCTCAGGTAGAGCAATGTTTATTTGAGGCCAAGATTGATCTCCCTAGTTTTTCAACAGAAGTAAACCTGTATATAGAACCCTTAGGTTCCTATGATGTAATCCTAGGAATGAATTGGTTGTGGAAGCATACAGTAAGGGTTGACTATTTTTCAAAAATGGTTGAACGCTTAGATGATTTGGGAAATTAGACCCAATTCCAAGGGATTCAAAGAGAAGTTAAGATTAGATTTATCTCTACTAAGCAATTGAAAAGGGTTAGATGAAAAGGTTGTCAGTTGTTTGTAGTTAAAATGGAACAAGTGGAGGAAGGGTTAGAAAACCCTAGTTCATCTTTTGAAGAAAATTATCCCTTTCTTCAGGATTTTCAGGATGTGTTTCCAGAAGAACTTCCATGACTGTCTCCCAAGAGGGTTTTTGATTTTGCAATTGATATTAAACCAGGATTTGAGCCTATATCAAAAGCACCCTACCATATGACAACTACGGAGTTAATGGAATTGAAAGCCCAATTGGAAGAATTATTGGCAAAAGGTTTGATTAGACCTAGTGTTTCACCTTGGGGTGCTGGACAGTTATTTTTGTCAAGAAGAAGGACGGAACCTTTCGGTTATGTATAGATTATCGTATGCTTAATAAAGCAATAGTAAAGAAAAAATATCCTTTGCCACGTATTGTTGATCTCTTTGACCAAATGCATGGAGCTGCAGTATTTTCAAAGATTGATTTGTGATCGGGATACCATCAGTTAAGATTAAAAGATGAGAATATTCATAAGACATCTTTTAGAACTAGATATGGGCAGTATGAGTTCACAGTGTTGCCATTTGGTTTGATGAATGCCCCTGCCGCATTCATGAATCTCATGAACAATGTATTCAGGGATTGTTTAGACAAGTTTGTTCTAGTCTTCCTTGATGATATACTCATTTACTCTAAGAATGAAGAAGAACATCATCGACATTTGCAATTGGTTCTACAACAGTTAAGAGAACATAAGTTATATGGAAAACTATCAAAGTGTACATTCTTCCAGAAGGACATTCAATATCTAGGGCATATTATATCTACTAAAGGAATATCTATTGATCCTGCAAAAATCACAGCTATTCTGGATTGGCCTGTACCCACAAATGTGCATGAGGTGCATAGTTTCATGGGCCTGGCTGGCTATTATAGAAATTTTGTTCTAAATTTCTTCAGTAGTGCTAGTCCAATAACTTCCCTACAAAGGAAAGGAAAGAGATTTGAATGGACGGACAAATGTTAGGATGCATTTGATCTCTTAAAGGAAAAGTTAACTTCAGCTCCAATCTTGAAAGTTCCTAACCCTGAAGGACAATTTGAGGTAATTACAGATGCCTCAGGAGAAGGATTAGGAGGAGTGCTTATGCAAGATGGAAGAGTTATAGCATATGAGTCAAGGAAATTGAAATTCTATGAGAAAAATTATGCACCACATGATTTGGAATTGGCAGCAGTAACTCATGCTTTGCAAATGTGGAGGCACCATTTGTTAGGGAAAACTTTTATACTTAAGTCAAACCATCAAAGTCTTAGGTATATTTTCTCTCAACCACATCTGAATGCCTGACAAAGGAGATGGTTTGAATTGATATCTGACTATGACTTTGAGATAAACTACATCAAAGGAAAAGAGAATAGAGTAGCTGATGCTTTGAGTTGTAGAAGATGTATATCTTCTATTGTTTATATTTGTGGAAATTTCAAGGATTTAGTGTTACAAAATTTGTTTGGTGATGATTATTATGAGCAATTTAAGTAGGTTCTGAAAGATAATTCTAGAGACCTAAGGTATGATGGATTTTTGTTTGAGTCAAATGGACTATTTTGGTTTACAGGTAGAATGTATGTTCCTGATTCAACTGGATTAAGGGATCTAGTTTGGAAAGAAGTTCATACCACACCATATTCTGGACATCTAGGAGTGACTAAGCCTCTAGCGAATGTTAAACCTCTTTATTTTTGGAAAGGAATAAAGAATGATGCTGCAAGATTTGTAGCAAGTTGTTTAGAATGCTAGAGGGTAAAAGCAGAACATCAACATCTAGCAAGATTGTTGTATCCACATGATGTACCAGAATGGAAATGGCAAGTTATAAGTATAGATTTTGTTCAAGGTCTACCTGTGTCTAGGAATAGACACGATGTCATTTTAGTTGTGGTTGATAAACTCACAAAGGTAGCACATTTCATACTAGGGAATTTGACTGATGGAGCACCAATGTTAGCTCACAAATTTGTACAATAGGTGTTTATATTGCATGGTTTCCCTGAAACGATTATCTCGAATAGAGATGCACGTATAACATCAAGGTTTTGGCAAACTTTGTTCTCTGCGCTAGGGACTAAACTCAATGTGAGTACAACTTATCATCCTAAAACCGATGGGCAAACTAAGAGAGTTAACTAGGTTTTTGAAGATTTATTGTGAATGTATTGCATGGATCAACAATATAAGTGGGAGGAATACTTACCACTTGTGGAATTTGCTTACAATAATTCATATCATTATGCTATTAAGATGGAGCCATTTGAAGCATTGTATGGAAGATGTCAAACTCCTATAAGATGGGATAATCTAGAAGATAGGATTAGCATCGGACCAGAAATGCTAGCTGAAATGGAAGAAAAAGTTAAGCTTATCAAAAAAAGATTGACAGAAGCCAATGATAGACAAAAGAGTTATGCGGATACCAAGTGTGTACTGAGACAATTCTTTGTTGGAGATAAAGTTCTCTTAAGAGTCAAACCTCAAAAAAGTTCTATTAAGTTTGGGAAGTCTTCTAAACTAGCTCCTTGTTACATGGGAACCTTTGAAGTACTCGAAGTAGTCAATCCGGTTGCCTACAGAATTGCTCTACCATCACCTTTGTCTAGAATGCACAATGTTTTTCATGTTTCTTATTTAAATAAATATATTGCAGGTGATAATCATATTTTAAATTGGGATTCCTTACAGATGCAGGACCCAAGGGTGGTCACGATCAAGCCACTCAAAGTGTTAAAAAGTCGCAAGCTCTGCTTGCTTAACAGAGAGGTCTTGCAGTGCAAGGTCCAATGGGACCAATATGCTGAGCAAAATGCTACATGGGAGGATTACCATGAATTTTATTAGAAGTTTCCTCATTTATTTAATACTGTTATAAGTTGAAAACAGTGAACTTGCTTTTAGTTACATTTTGATACTTTATATCATCGAGGACGATGAATCTTTAGGGGAAGGATATGTTACATCCCCAATTTTTGTTTTGCTAATACTTTTAACTTTTACTTGGAAATAAGTAAATCTATTTTGATGTTTAGATTAATATCAAGGAAAGACATATATTTTATTGAATGTCATTTATTGAATTATGGAAATGAATATGTTAAATTGATTTAATAATTGCATAATGAGAATTTGGTTTATTATTTGAATAATGATGCACTGATCGTAATCTGTTGATTTCAAGTCTTATACAGGATTACAGGTTTTGGATGACTCTCAGAGAAAAGAGAGAGAGAGTATCTTTCAAGGAGAGAGATATAGACCTTGGGTTATGAGTGATTATTTGCCAAAATGAGTATGAGTGTTTAACGAAAATGTGAACCAATATCGATAGAGGTAAGTCATGTTTTGTTAGTACACTTTTGAATCTAATCGACAGGTAGTCGATATCTTTTGATTCTTTCTAGTCAAGTTGTGTGTGTGTGTGTCGACATTGTCATTTGTAAAGAAAATGATGTCGTCTGAGTAGGACAGTGTCCATTTACAATTAACGTAAATATTACGTTGTCATTGTTGCAAAATTGTTAAGTTAATATCTTTGAGTTATATAAGGTTTTATTGTCGACATTTAACGTCATATGACGATCTCGTCAAGACAAGTTGACGTGATTTAACGAAGGATTGTGAAGGGGAGACAAGCTCAACCCATTCACATTATACATAAGCCTTTGACTTATTATTATTATATTTATTGATCAAATCATAAACTATCAAATAGGATAAATGTCATGATAAACCATTTTTAATTATATAAACCAATATGTATATGCATCAATTGAGGTTAATACCTCATAATTGTTATTAATGCTTACTCACTTATGAGTAGCTGTAGGCATATGTGAAGGAATGCCTTCATTATAACAAGTGATGGATCGGATCACTTAGTGATCATTAATGATCAAGCTATGTTTTAATTGTTATGTCAGCCTCTTCCAAAGAGGAGTCTGTGGTATTAACACCCCACTCAATGAGCTCCCTACGTTATGCATCTTCCTTTAAAATGTGTAAGACTTTGCAAATTATGTGGATTTGGTTGAAACTGAATCAGTTTGAGTATTGCTTTGTATTTATTATATTTCCAACTGAAAAGAGAAGAAGAATGTTAATCACACGACTCATCAAGAGTCATATTGAAGTCAATAAAGGAACAACTCATTAAGAGTCAATAGCACAATAGAAATTGAGTCATGTGTTAGGATGTAATGGCTGTGAGCTCAGGAGATAGTCGGTTGTAATGCTTGGAAGAGATCGCAGTAAGAGTAAGGTGAAAGCAACAGTTCAGAGAGGAAATCATGACGTCGGTCTCCTGTAGGCGTTGATTGGGTTTATTGTCTCTACAACTCTATTTTAATCTAAGCTGCCAACATGTATCTTTCTTGCTTCATGTATGATGATAGCATTGAAATATCAAATGATCCTCTATGTTATTCACTTTATGACTAGTTGTAAACATTCGTTTATGCCATTTAGACCTTAATATTTAATGCATATTCGCCCAAACCAGTTGAGTTGGTTTTAATGATTCGTTGTTTAGCATCCATAGTAAACTGTTAAATTATCTACAGGAATTCGATGGCATCGATTAATCCTGAATAGGCTGTTGCTTGCTGATATAATCAAATTCTATATCATAGCACACAGAGCCGACCATATACTTATTGTTTTTAAACTGTTAGACATGTCAAAGCATCGTATGATGAACTAAATGACCACATACATGAAGAAGGTTGTTTTAGATATTATGTGCCTTGTAAACTAGTCGCTTAAATGAATGAGTTCCATCATGTAGCAAGTCGAGGATATGATTATGAGTTAATCATACAATAGACTTTCGATGAAATTAGTGCAAATGAAACTTGATAGGTAAACTTATTAGCTATGAGTAATAAGGTTTAAGCATTAAGTTGTGATATTATTATTTTAAATCAATTATTGGTTTAGTCTATGACAAAACAATTTCTATCCATAAGAGACTTAGATTCTTAGTACAATCTTTGGAAACTATTGTATAACCCTTCGAGTGATAGAAAATTAGTAATATTTTGGTATTAGAAATAAGGTCTATAGGAGAATCCTTATTATCTATTTTATCATTCTTGTTTATAATATTCTTTGAAAACCATGACGATGGGGTAGACTAAGTCAAACTAGAAAATGACCTTGTATGGATATATATATAAGTATATATTGTTGTTATCAAAGATATCACGTTAAGGAAAGTAGAAGGTTCTTGTACTCCTTTTTGTAGGAGGAGATGTCTATTCTAGAAACTATATTAATCTTAAACTTGATTAAGTTAAACCAAGGGTCGATTATAAACCTTAGTCTTGTAAGTTGAGATATGGTTATTTTGATATGTCAGACTATTCAAGGTTGTAATGAAAACCCTAGAGTTGAATATGAAATCATATGATTAGTTATGTCATATGGACTTATCTAAGTTGAGTAAACTATTGTCAGGGAAGATGATAAAACTATTTACGTAAACATAGTTGGTGAGAATAAACTGCGAGAATACGACAGTATCCAAGTCAAGTAGGGGTGGGTGAACAATTCGACCACGTTCATTACGAATGTTATTGATATTAAAACTTTGGCCAAAGTAATGCATTCATTTTCTGCATGCATTGTTGGTTCACTATATCTGGATTGCATAACCTATTAGAAACCATACTTATCTAGAGGGTATCTAGGGTTGTATGGTTGATAGAATTTTTGTAGGATACAACACTATGTACTCGGGAAGGCAAATTACCACTGGTCACCTTTGGTCTATATTCTATGTAAAGGGTAGGGCCACTTCCTATGTGGAAGATGTGTGGGAGACCGCCGGTCTGTGGATGAAGGTAAATAACTGGGAAGATACTCTCTCTCTCTCTCTCTCTCTCCAGCAGAAAACATGTCAGGGCTTGTGATAAAAATGTTAGATATTCAGAAGCAATAATTATTCCAAATTTGCTTATGTAATTGATTTACTTTTGCAAATATTTTAAATGAGAAAGACAATATGATATATTGTATTATGTAAGATAATCTTGCATATTGTTGTTACTTGATTATATGTTAAATAAAAGAAAACAATTTTCTCTCATTTTTACCTTATTGAATTACTCTATGGTAAATTCTTATTTTTACTATGTTTTTAGAATGTGGATGTTACAATAACAAACATCCATCCTAAACTACGCACCTTAGACTGCCTCACATACCATTCACAATCTTGGGTTTCTGGGTTTTGTATAAATTGTTAGGGGAATGCAAAGGCATCTAGATTGTCATTAGCTTGGCCCATCATAGGAAATATGAATCAATTGGGGGAACTCTCTTCACAATATGTTTTTGAGATTGGGTTTTGCTCCTACTGTGGTGGTCTTTGGCCAAAGAGTTTTTAAAAACCCATGATTTGATTTTTGCCAACAGGCCTGAATCTGCTATAGCTTATAATGAAAAGAATGTTGGGTTGAAATTATTGGAGACACATGAGGAAATTATGTGTCATGGAGTTGCTGAGTGCCAAGAGAATTGAGAGTTTCAGGTCTTTTTGGTGGAGAAGAGCAAGCATGGCACTGTTGCTGTGAATGTGAGCATCTCTCATCTCCTCTATAATCTGACTGACACTAAATTTTCTGAAGATGATGATTTGGTGGGCAAGGAGCTTAACAAAAGTATGATTAAATCTTTCAACATTGGAGACTTCATTTCTTCCATTGTGTGGATTGATGACTTGAGTGGTGTAAAGCAGAAGATGAAGAAGGCCCACAATTTGTTGAGCAGATTATAGATGAGCACATGGAAGAGCGCAGACGTAGGGGAAATCAAGACCAGAAAGACCATACTTGTGGAGATGGCACAGACACTCGAGAATACATTTTTGTATGCTTCCCTCCCTCTGAGAATAGTATTTCATTTGGTTGAATTATTTGCCTTGTTTAATTCAGTGCCGAGAAGTGAAGGGTATCCTTGAATTTTCAATTATAAATTTTTTGCTTCTTTGCTTCTGACAGGACATGTTTTTAGACAACAATCAACACCTTAGAATGGGCAATGAGTGAGATGGTGATCCTAAACACAGACTTAGAATTCATTCTCTATAGAGCAGATAAGTTAGGCAGATCATCAATTTCAATTTCTATAAAACTCTACCATGTTGATCATTTTGACTGATTGAGTTTACATATTAGCTTGTGAACTTCTTTAACCTCGAGTGGATTTTTTCAGGATAATAATATTCACCACAATAATAAACAGAGGGATTTGGGATTTGTCCTGTGTAGGGAAAAGGTTGACCGTGTGTTTCCTTTCCAGTTTGAATATGAATAAACTCCATCCTCTGCAACAAACAGGTGGACCAACATTTTCAGACCCAAACCCAAACTTAGAAGAGGCCTTTGGTTGCCTAAAGAAGATGACAAGCCCAACAATTAGACGGTGAAAAATGGTCAGGTCTATTTGGTAACACAACATTAAATTCAAAGCAAGCTCAAGCTGGTAACACAACATTAAATTCAATGCAAGAGTTTCAAGAAAAAACCTATGATTTTTGTTGCTTGTGCAGTTTGCAAAGATGTGGAAGGGCTGTAGGCTAATACGGTTAAAATACCTCAGGCCTGACATCAAACAAGGAGCATTTTGAGCAAGTGATTATTCACTTGCATTCCTTTCTATGTAGCAAGTTTTTCTCATATCCAATTCTCTTTCTCTGTACCCTTGCTAAAGCATTTCTTTCTCTAGATTAAATGATTATATATTTCTTATGGACATATACCTCTATCTATTTCCTAAATGAAGATAATGTTGTGTGTGGGCAAATTGGGTTCTACTTGGAATGATGGATTATTGTTTTCTTGTCAAGTTTATATGCACAGAACTTAACTATGTATGTGTATTTGGTGCAGGCAGAGCAGAGGTGTGTATTATGACTCGATCTGATAATTGGAGATGACGAAGGGTTCGTGTGCCATGATGAAGATGATGAATTCTCATTGAAGGAAATAATTATGGTCAATTAAAATGACCTAGAACCTTGTAACGTGTAAAAATTTGTGTTTAATAATAATAAAAAATCATTTTGCTGGAAGGGGTTAACAACCCCCTTCTAAGGACCCAAAAGGAACAATCGTTGGTCACAGTCATTCCTTAGGGTCTAGTGTTCTTTTGAAGGCCTAAGAGATGATTATGGGATATCTAGCCATTGCCATTGCTTATGGTCTTTCTCTTGTGTTATTTTTTTGCATTTTTCAAAATTTTAAAAAGGTTTGTTAAATTTAAAGTTAAAAACAACCTGAGTAGTTATGATTTTGACACCAATATTACAAATCAAAAATTACTCCTTTTATAAATGGCAGCTAGCTACTTCCCTTAAAGATAGTTCCCAATGGACATAATCATTAACTCAAACATAACGTTGTCCAAAGGCATGACAAAATATTGCCCAAAGACATGACACTTAACACTTTTGATAGACATGACACATGATACTGCCGCCCATAAACATGACACATTATATTGCCCATAAACTTGACACATTGCTTGCATAAAAATTGCTTGCACTTGACACCATGATACATGTATCGCAAATGCCGTTACGATTCCTTTTATCGATGTGCTAAATCGACCTTGATTCACACAATGATAAATCACAAAATAACCAAAAAAAATTAATTAAAAACTTTAAAAACAAAACAAAATAATTTTATATAGAAGTATGTGTCTTTGTTGTGTTGTAGGTGTCTTAGGTCTACTAGAAGAAGGTATAGACTAGGTAGTTGTGGGTCTAGGTTAGGGGAGGCTGCATGAGCTTCCACCTTCACGTGGTTGGCCTTGTTAGTAGAGAATGAATATTCTTGAAGCTAAGGGAAGCTCTTTTTTATTAGTCTAGTTTAATTGTAACATTTAAAGTATAATGTTGTTATTGCAACCTTAGTTATTTTGTATTGATTGCACATGTCAGCGAGTAGAATTGAACTTCTTGTAGGGTCAAATTTGGCAACAGAGGACAAGTTCACAATTGTATGGTTGACCCAAAATGTCCTAAGTAAAGGTCTTCCACACATTTAAGAAGGCTGGTAGAAAGATCTAGAGAAGGTTTAGAAGAGCAGAGAAACATATGAATCATAATGTGTTGGGAAGAGGACATTAATGGGAAGTAGGTAGTGATGGGGGTAGGGTAGGAGGAGGGGAATCACAATAGGTTTAGGTGTAGGAGGTCCCTTGGCTTTGGGTTTGTTCTAGGGTGGGTAGGGTTGGGTTTTTGGCTTAGGTTGAGGTTGGGGTTGGGGTTATAATTGAGGTTGAGTCTAGTGTTGGGTTGCATCGTAGGTTAGGGAGGAGGTCTAGGAGGGTTGGGATTAGTATGGGAGGTGTGATAGGGTTTGGCATGTGAGGGACATGAAGGCAATTATCAATGCCCTCAAGAGGATGTAGGTTGTCAAAGACACCTGAAATCGTCCAATCACCATTTCAGCTTTAATCACGTCATCACCCACTATTTCTTCTATAATTAATGGAATAACTCATATCTAGAGGATTAATTATCTGATTTCCCTTCCACCATTAATTAAATATTTTTTTAATTATTTAATTAATAAAATCACTATTCATCACTATCCACCCACAATTAATTGAACACGTATGGACTATCTATTCAATTAATTAATCTTCCTTTATAGTCCAACCTTAGGTAATAAATACAAAGATTTATTTACCTAAGCCTCTTCATGCATCCAAAAATTAAATAAATTTAAATATTTATTTAATTCTCTATTTTGTGCACTTTTCGTTAGTTGACCAAATCACATCATCAACCATCATTAATCATTTGCACATACCTAGATATGGTTAATCAAAGTAATATATGCACAAATTACTAAAGGGGCCTACACATGTCATTCAACATGTACACAAGGGGTACTTGGAAGCACGGGCAAGATCTTTGCATCCTTCCAAAAATCTGCTTTTCGTTTCTCACCATCCACTTCCTCCAAGGTAAATCTCCACCCTTGATTCTCCTTGAATCTTGGGAGCCCCTTTGACTACCATCCAAATCATCACACTTGGGGGCCCTTCACATGCCTCCAATCCTTTCAAGCTCAATGTGAGCCCTTGATCTCTCAAGGCAATAATAGCCCTCCATCCATCCTCCAAACATTATATAAATTGGACCTCCCATATGCCATTTTTACAACTCACTTGAATGCAAAGTTACTTTGCCAGTGTGAGTGCTTAACTTCCCAATTCTCCCCACAACGTATCCTTGGACACATCCACACATGCTTGTGTGAAACAAGGAGGCTTTGGGTGGGAATTTTTGTGTATTTTCATCCTTGTTTTAAACTTTCTTAGTCTGGTCTCGAGGAGGCTTATAATTGTGAATAGAGCCTACAACTAATTTAGTTTAATTTGCTCTTTTATTGTTCACTTTTGTAAGAATGTAGTTGTAAACAAGGGGTTAGGAAGGGTGGATGGAAACAACTAGATTTTTGGAAAGAATGTGGGTCTATTCATATCTATAACACTTGTAAAGATTACATAAAGTGTTGTGTCATGTATAGGGAGGCCCCTTATGCTTAATAATGTAAGAATTGATGGTGAAGTTCCTAAGTTCGGAGAGAGGCCAGTACTCATGAGATGGGATCTTAATTACTCGTTATCATGGACAAACTTTAGGCACTTATGAATTACTAAGGGAACAACTTGTGAAATGTTGACCTGAGGACAACCCAAGAGAACACCAAACTGACCAGAAATTGATATGACATGGTAGAGGACATCAAGACTTTTAGGGCCATTTAATTGATTGAAATCATTTCCTTTGTCAATGCTACTAAATTCCCTCATCATCTTCATCTTGATCATAATATGCACATCTATGCTAGTCCTTCATCATCCTCAATTATTGGATCAGATCATAACATACACCTCTACTTGCACCAAATATGTGTGTAGTGTTTTGGTTTCCTTGTAAATCTCTCCAATAGTTTTTGGAGGCTCGTGGAAATTTCTGCAATCATTTTTCTTTCTCTAGGTCCTTATTTTCTCTAGATTCCATTGCATTTTTGCATTTACCTTTCTTTCCCATTAGGTTTTTCCCTAGTTGAACCAATTTCACCCATTTTCCTTCTCCCTTCACCCCTTTCCATCCCTAATCCATTTCCCATCCACCTTGTTGCCCATTTCCTTCCTCCCCTTGTCTCTTTCCATCAACTAGATCCTTGTTTCCATTTCCTTGTCCAAGTAGGGTTTTTTGTTTAGGTGCTTCAATTTGCATGCTTTCATAGCTTAGATTTAGTTTTTCATATTTTACCATTATCGTATCATGTCCACCATCTTTGTTCACTCGTGAGGGGACTGACTAAGGAAACCTCCAATTTCACCATTTTTTGTAGGGTTTCCTTTATTAATCCATGCTTGCCATTCATTTATGGAGCAATATGTGTCTATCTGACAGAGGTGAAAAAAGTGAAAAGTGCTCAAGATCACATCATGGAGGTCCTCTTCAAATTTTAGCT
The DNA here is from genome assembly GCA_027924645.1 of Cunninghamia lanceolata. Lineage (NCBI taxonomy): Eukaryota > Viridiplantae > Streptophyta > Pinopsida > Cupressales > Cupressaceae > Cunninghamia > Cunninghamia lanceolata. The sequence goes on from BSBN01001003.1 coordinate 4,934,175, forward strand.
AATTCTAGGCTGAGGATCAAGCCTCCCCATGTCAAGCCTGCCACTTTGGGCACGCTACTTTTTCCTAAGCAATTTTCATCTTGCATTAGATAGATTCCATATTTCATAGGTAGCCTCTGTCAGTTGTTCATACTCAACTTTAGTGGGACACAGAGTTAGTTTTTATAAGATAAATTCCTTCCAATTCATCACTCTTTTTCTATCTTTTTCGTTGTTGCATAGGTAGTATATTTTCTATTCTTCCACCTTGCTCACCCCTAAATCTTGCACTTTGCCTCCACCTCACATTATTTCTCCCTTCATAGACACCACTTCTCCACCTCTATACTCCACTTTTAGTTCTCCTCCTTGCTTTGACCAAGACCCTCTAGATCCTGACATCAATATTTGGCTACTCTTTCTTCTTCTACCACTACCTCATGTATTTCATATTCTGATGAGCCTATCATTTCCATCACACTTAGTTCTATACCAATAGACCCTTCACATCGTACTTCATCATCATTTATTCTCATTGATTGTCCCATGCCACATTTATCTCACGAGGACACCCAACCCCATTCACATACACTAACTACATTTGTCCACCCACTGACCTCCACCACTATTTTTCATCTTCTACTACACATGATTCTTGATCTCATCATTCTCCTATCATGATCATTGCGTGTACCCATGATTCTGTACCATTGAATCACATGCAACCTATTATCCCTACACCTATAGCAGTCCAAGGTCTACCTTCTCTTCTACCATATGGTTGTCCTTCTTCTTCTCATATTCCTGCATCTATGTGGGGATCTTTCCCATACATCTCCTTTAAATAATGAATCCCTTTGTGAAGATCTTCATCATATCCCTGTCCATCTTAACACTCTGCCAAAGAAAATCAAATCTATCTTCTAATCTATTTCTTTGGGTAGTATGGACATAATGTTTCCCATAATTAAGCTTCCATCACCACCTTCTATTCACGAAAACTATCCTTTACTCATCATTGCAAGTTATCATAACACTGACATCAAATGAACCTTCATTGATGATAGATGATGCTTTAATGTTTGCACCACCCGATCCTTGACCAAGATCCATGTTGACCCCACTTCATTAGATATGACAAAAAATTCTATTAGTGGCTTTGACGATGATTGTCGAGATTCATTTTGAACATTCACTCTTCCTATCCTTTTTGGCCACATCAGTCTTGACACATTATTCCATGATATGTGAGGACATTTGTCATTTGGTATTCACTTAGGTATACCTTGGATCCATGCCATGTAAGCCATGCCCTCGACCCTTCATCAATAACCCAGATTTATTCATTAGGGTAGAGTTTGGACTATCATATTTCATTTGCATCCCTTGCAACATCATATCCCATGACCATCACCCTTCACCTTCAAGACTCTATCCAACCCTCCTCATTTGAACACTTTCCTCATTTACCTTCTCCATTTCCTCCTCTCCCTTCATTGGTTCCTCCTCTCTTTCCTAAGTTTCACCCACTTGTTAGTGATAACTCTAAGAAAAGGTCCCTCAAAATTTTTATAAAATCCTCACGAATCTTGGCTAAGGGCATTAATTTTCATGGAGAATCTATCATTTTGTGAAAAAATATTAATATTCTTGGCAAATTTATACACGTTACTTGAGATTTGTATAAAATCCTGATGGATCCTGACGAATACTAGCTAAAAGAATTAATTACCATGGCAGATGCTTCCTCTAAAAACTATTATCTTCATCAACGTGGTCCCCCTATATATTTATTTCTTTTTTCCTAATGCTAAAGCGTAAGCCCATGGGCAACGACCACCGATGGGGACAAGGGGCAACACCACCTTGCGAGGGCCAGGGGACACAAGTCGGCAACATGTCGAAACAAATGCATATTAAAAAATTTGAAACTCTCCCACCATAACAAATAAGACACTAAATATGAATGAATCTACACTTCATGTCGCCCTATTGATCGGATGGCTACAATTTGATTCCACAAGTTTATAAGAACGCGTGTCACGAAAAACCATTTTCTTTGCCCAAAATTTATTCTGGTATGTTGAATAATATATAATCATGCAACCCAGAATAGATTCTGGGTAGTGCAAACAATTGTCGATGGATGTGCTTATAAACCATAGAATCAAATCACAAGATTGTCCATCAATATCTAGTCATGTGACCCGAATTAATTTTAGGGAAGATTAAATAGATTTTATGACATGGTTATAAACTTAAAGATTTAAATAAAAAATGTTAGCTCATAGTGGAAATCACTGGTGGGAAATGTGTTGGAACCTTAAAATTTTGGCATCAACGTTGAAAATGAGTTAGGGTTACTTTTTGAATTTTCTGGAAATTCCTTGTTTTTCAAAAGTTATGACCAAGTCAACAAAAGTCAAACTGTATATTGGTCAAATTTTATCTGAGCCAAAGTACATTTGCATAATGCATACAAGCGCATGTGTATCGCAAGCCTTGAGGGCTTCATATACATATATTAGATCCAAAACAAATTAAATCCGCTTTATAATGCAAGAGTTGTGCCTGTGTTTGTATGTATATTTCACAATGTATAAAACATGCAATAGGCAAATACAAATGCAAGGCGCACTAAGATACATAATAGTCAAATGTTGGTTGTGTGTTAACATTAAACCATCACATTCGGAATGCATATCCTTAGAGACAAAAGTGCATATTGGTCAAAGTACATGCAAGACTTTAGATGTAAAAGTGAGCACATGAAAAGCTTTGTATATTTGTGTATGTATAAAAGATGCAAAAGCGAGAAGATACAAATGCATAAAATCATATAAGGATAGAGTATATAAAGGCATAAATCACGCAGATACAAATATGCAAATGCATAAAGGTAAAAATGAAAAACATGAATATACAAACATGCAAGTACCAAAGATGCAAAAACCAAGAAACAAGAACCCAACACAACTAGACCTCGAAATGCATTTGCATAAAATATACAAATGCACTAAACATACAAATGTAAATCCCTAGCTACTTATATGCGAAACAAATGAAAATTTGTATCTAGCCTCCCAAAATGTATCCAAAGGCAACTGTATTCGTCCCAGTCTATTTGCATGTATATTCCAAAATGCATAAAATATACAAAATACAAATGCAAAAGTTGATACGAAGGAATTTTCAACATAATGAAGAGCATAACCGCATATGCATATGTACACAAGAGATAAACCCACTTTCGCACTTATGCATTTGCATTCCTAGTGCATACAAACCCACCACTGTGTATCTTCTAATCATCTCTATATGCATTTGTATAAAAGATGCAAAACGATGAAACATGCATATAGAAATCCAAGAAACAAGCCAAAAGTGATGTTGATATTGAGGAACCATTACTCCATGTGCTTAATCCAACTTAATGATGTCATCCGTAGCTTTGTATTTGTATCTCGTAAAAAGATAAACAAACAAATACAAATGTATCCACTAAAAATTCAAAAAACTATTATCAAGTGAAATTTAAATTGTATCTCAAATTCAAAAAGCAAAAGGATGCCTCATATGTTTTTTCTAAGCATTAAATGTGCACCTACCTCCATGAAAATATTAGTTAGGGATTGTTTAGCGAATAAAAGGAAAATTGAACTATTTTTTTTTTTCAAAATTACAAAGAAATTAGAGAGCACAGAGCATCCCATGAGCAAGAACCAGAGCATTTTGAAGGCAAAGAAGTTAGACTAAATATTTTATTATTGAAGGTAATCAAAATAACGAAAGGTTGCACCAGAATGAATGAAGGGTCATAACCCTAAAATTGCAAAACATATATGAGAGATGAAAATTGAAGAAGCAAGAAGGAATCATCAGAAACAACAATAATCAGAGCAATCAACAATTAGTAGGATTAGTATGTCAATCAATGGAGATTTCCATGCATAAAATGTAAAATCTTATGAAGTAATTTAACGGGGAGGAATATAATAATCTGGTGTTCAAACATTTTTTGGTGTTGAATTATTTGTTAATATCTATTTATATGTGTTATCTGTGCTATCTCGAGAATGGTTTTCCTTTGTTATTTAAATTGAGTATATTAAGGATATGTTTAATTTATCAGGGCACACTTGCCGCACTTGTGTGATTGTACTAATTAGTTTCTAGCAGAAGAGAATTAAATTCCTTTTAATTGATTTCAGTTTATTGGTTTCCACCCGAAATTAAATTCCTTTGAATAGATCACCTTAATTGGTTTCCTTAACTGTAAGAATTAAAATCCTTTCAATTGATCACAGTAACTTGGGAAAATATCATTGGGATTGGGTAAGAAGAGCACAAGTAACTAACCCTGCACGTTTATACAAAGTATAAACATTTGAAAATTGCCAAATAATTTGAGTTAAGCCAAGAGGGAGGACACATCTATCATACACATCCTGATTCCGTTGCCCATAATAGATAAAGCACTGGTCAAATCAAAGTAACATTTCAAAACCTTATTAACATATTCAAGATTCAAACATTAGGAGTAGGAACAACTTTCAACCTTAATATTCTATCTCTCACTTACATGCCACTGTGAGTGGATCACTAAGGTCATACAAATCTACATTAACTATTGAGGTACACCTACCTAGGTTTGGAAGAACCTGAAGAGAAGGGGGCTTTCAATCATATCAGCCCTGTTTTGTTAGCCAAAAGCATTAAGAGAGCTTGGCAACCTCTTAGGGTTTGAAACCTACGTTTTTGAGACCTAACAGAATTGACGACTCTACTGGGGACAACATAATGAAACTTGGTACAAGACCATTTTCAATAGAGTCAAGAAATTATAACTCTACTGGTGGAAAAGACTCAGAAGATAACATCATTCCTCTTTAAAGAGAGGCGGTGACTCTAACAACTCAATCTTAGTCTCTTGCAACATGAATGGTAGGAGATCCAAAACTAATGATAAAAAATTGAATGATAAAAAATCATCCCCACCTTTGAAGGTTCCTGCTAGGAAAACTGGGACATCAAATCAGATCTGAATGCATTAATAACTAGAACACTCAGGAAAATGCATAAGAACAACCCTTGCTAACACATAATAGTTTTACTCCTTTGCATGAATTCAAATTCCATGAAGGATCCCAATCAAAAAATAATCCTACCCAATCTAAACAAAACAAGTTTGATGATATTCTAGACCAATATAGACCTGACCCCCAAAAACAACTTGAATTTGAAGCACAAATGGAATGGGAAATGATACAAATGCAAGCAGAATATGACTATAAAATGTCATTACAGCAAGGTGGGGGATTTCAAAATGAATCTATTAATCAAATGGAGTCCACAGAAACTCAAGGCAATCCACAAAGGGACACAAGAAATGTTGATGAGGTGCAACAAGACTTACAAAGTTTACAGGAAGAACTTAGACTAACCAAACTAAAGGAAGAAGAGGAAAGGATAAAACAAGAATTGCAGCAAATAAGGTCTAGAAGTACAACAAATAGCTCAAAGTATGTTTTGACAAGCAATCTGCAAGGATCACATTAGAATGCAAGTGGTTCAAATACTCCAAAATCACCACATAATCCAAGAAATATTGGTCATGTGTAGTAGAAAATCCCACCATGAAACCCAAGAATACATAATATCCATGTTACTTCCCAACATATGGCTAATACTTATCCACCTCCTGGTCAACAACATGTTCCACCTCACTAGCAAAATGCAAATATGAATCCACACCATAATATACAACAACATCCACCTCACCATTATCACCAACAATATCAACCAAACCAAAACTTGCAAGGACACTTGAATATAAATAGATACAAACAACTAGATTTATCTAGGTACCAAATCTGCCATGATCCTATTGATAATTATTTGAGAAATGCACTTCCAAAGTTTTCTGGAAATAATGCCATTTCAGCAAAAGAACATATCAGAAACTTTGAGATAGTCATGGACAATTATGATGTACAATATGAAGATATCCTTATGAAATTATTCATGTTATCTCTAATTGAAGTTGCTAGGGATTGGTATAAAAACTTACCCAATGCTTCAATTAGCTCCTTGGCAGATTTCAAAGACCAGTTCAAAGAACAATATGGTAGTCATACTGATCCAAATTTTGCTATACATGAACTGACAAGTATTTAAAAGAATTATAATGAGTCAATCATAGATTTTAACCAAAGATTTTCAAAGTTATACCACAAAATTTCACCTGAAATGAAACCTCCTGATGGCATGGCCCTAGATTTATACTTGAAGGCTTTTGACCCTATGACTCAAAAGGCTGCTATGAATATTGAAAGCAATAGGAGGGCTGCTGGAAAACTTAGGAAAGGGGAAAACATTAGAATCCCACAAAGTCCTAATAACCACCAAACTAGGAAAACAAATTTTATTATAGAAATGAAAGGCCTAGTTTACATGACATGCCTTACAACACTAATTAGAAGGATGGGAAGCCTGTAGACAACAAACAAAAGTAGAATTATGGCAAAGACACCCTTGATCCCCTAAAAAGACATGGGACACATATAGTAGAAAGTAATTCATGGTGTATGGCATGCAACCTTCCTCATTCACCTGAATATTATGTAGTGGCTTAATCATTGCAAGAAAATGAAGTATCTTATGATCTGGATAGGAATTATCATACTATAAACATGTTGGAAATGAGACCTAATTCAATTGACGAAGACTACTCATCCTTTGAAGAAGATGGGTTCAAATATGATGTAAGCAACTAGAGGTATAATGTCAACATTGGTCAATAAGAAATCTTCTATGATGAAGAGGATGATGATGAAGGAGTTACTTATACACCCAATATGGTCCCACAGTTCTAGCTTAGAAAACCTACAGAAGAGGAAAAAAGAGCTCTTACAATTGCTGCAGTGGCTCAAGCTAGGACTAATTATAATCTGAGAAATAGAACAATAAATGTGGATCAGGGAACACCAAGAGGCTTGTTCATCAAAGAACCAAACTATAAAAAGGGTGCCATAGATAACTAGAAAAAAAGGAGAAAATCAGAAGAATACACATAAGGAAACATCAAAGATTGAGCAAAATAAGATGAAGGATAGTAGTAAGCAACAATCTCAAGAGAAAGGCTCAAATAAAGAAAAAATAGAACAAATAGCCATTACTCCTTCATTTGATATAACACAAGCATAATCCCAAATAAAGATATCAGTACCATTAATGGAAATGATGAAGATAGATGAATATAGGGATAGTGCTCTCAAGTTGATTTCTGGTATACCAAATCAACAGCAAAGTCATAGCAAAGACAAAGGGCCAAAAAACAAAATAAACAATCTTGGACAAGAGGTCATGAGAAGTCCATAAATTTATTTCGATGATCCCATAACAAAGAATCCTTCCCAAGTGGACCCATTCTACATAACATTATTAATCAATAACAAGTTGTGTCATGTCCCTATAATGATTTATAATTGAATCATTTATTTAAATAATAAGTTAGCCTTATATAAACTAAATATATAATATATTTATTTAAAATATATTATTAATATGTATTAGTTAATAAATAATATTATTAATTTAATATAATTTAAATATTATAAAATATATGAAATATATATATTTAATTAACTAGATAGCGCTCACATTAAATATATCTAATAATATAAATACAAATATTATTATTATTATCTTATATTGTAATATAAATATAAATAATATAATATGAATCATATATCATTTATTACAATGATATAATATAAATAAATAATAATATAAATAAACATCTTTTAACCTATCCTCTTATGATAAGGGAGTTATGTATGGTTAGAACTAGTTTTACCACAAAAGGGAATTAATATAAAGTAATAAAAAATTATAAGAGGGTAAGTATGTTTTTACCACCAAGCATAATAAGAGATGTGTCTCTTCAAACATATCCCTTGAAAGGGAAATAAATAAAGGTTCTGAGATAGAAGGAAAAGATCATCGGAAGAAAGAAGCAATAAAAGGAAATAAATAAACAACAGTGAAGTCAATCAAGGCAATAAGGAAGCAACAACATTAGAATTCATCAAGGACACAGGTACGCTGTTCATTAAGTAATTAAATATATAGTATAATATATGTTAGTAATATTTCAGTATATATTGTGTAAGGTAAATAATGAAGTCAGAAAGGAATGAAATTAAATAAATAAAGATATGTCAATAGGTAAATAGCATTTCATGATTATGAATGAGAAATATAATGCTAGAATAATATAATTATGGCAGAAATAAATGAATTATGATTAGTAGTGAAATAAGGTATTGGTTAATTGTCTCATGCTTGAAAGTAAATATGAATGATATAAACTATATGATAATAATGTGAATTTAAGGCAATGAAACCATTTATATGTCAAAAATAAGCATAAAATGAATTATCAATGAAGCCTAGTATGAGGCTATCAATAAGGATAAATTGAGGTTCCATGAAAGAACAAGAATAGAGATGTAAAGATCTCAAATTGATAAAATTGTGGCTCACGAACTCATGATGTAATCAAAAGGATGTTCAAGCCTCATCCTTAATCACTTTAATCAACCCATGAGTATGGGGTTAAGTTAAGGATGTAAAATTGGACCTAGGTGACCCTCAAGTGGATGAAGAACACCGTGTGTGTGTGAAGTCCCTTGAGCCAAGAGACAAAGGACCCCGGGTGTTGGGAGAAGCTCTTGGGCCTATGGTATTATGAGCTCATAATAAATGTGCCCGACGGTTGGTGACTCTCAATGGGATGAAGAATGCTAGGTGTTGCATGAAGTTCCATTGAGCCAAATGGTGAAGGACCCCAGGTGTTGGGAGAAACCTTTGGGCCTTCGTGTGGGATGGTTAACGCCTTAACAAACCATGCTTATGTGGAAGACAAGGTTGATTAATGATAGGGCTAACCAAGAACTCTCTTTAGATTATGTATGGGAACGATGAGAGAAAGAATATGAATATGAAATGTATGAACATCATATGAATCATAACTATAAGTATAGAGATGAAATGTATGTGATTATGATTATAATTTATAAGCCTTAAATACAATTGTGGAAAATATATGAGTTTGATACTTAGTTATTAACTCTAATCATGATATGAAAAGAAGAATTGAATATTAATGTTCTCTTTTGTAAGTTGAAATTTTGTGCAAGGTTAAGGAAAATTTTGATTTGCTAGAAGGGGACATTACAAGCTGATAAGAAATTGTATGATTGACTCTGGGGCTGCCATAAACATTATGCCCATAGCTATCATGAAAGAATTAGGCATGTGGGTAGATACTACATATTGTAAATGCTACGCAATGGACAACAAGTCTATTCCAGTGGTTGGAATCATGAGAGATGTAGAATTGGAGTTGGCCTAATGTCCTAAAGCTACTTATATAACTGATATAATTGTAATAGATACCCCACCATACTATGGTATGTTGTTATCTAGACAATGGACTATTGCAGTAGGAGGAAGTGTCTAACTTGATTTATCATATGCTACAATACTAGTGAATGGGAAAGAAGTCAGGTTGTGCAGAGAGCCAAGATATGAAAATACAATAGAACGCCTGAATCCAGATCAAATAAATTGCTTTTGTGATTTATATCTTGGGAATTTCAAAATTGAAAAATCACAGCATGAATTACAAAATATAGAATTAATCACTAGAGAGGAACAACTAGATAGAAAAGTTGTATAGCAAATGTATTTTGATGGTGCATGCAGTAAAGGAGGGAATGGGGCAGGATTTGTATTCATCTCACCAATAGGTAAAATGTTCAAATATTCATTCTTGCTATCCTTTTAATGCACTAATAATATTGTTGAATATGAGGCATTGTTGTTGGGTTTAAACATTGCCCTAAGATATGGAATCAAACTAATAGTAGCATATGGTGATTTTAAATTAGTTGTCTCACAGATCAGGGCACAATATTCATCAAAGAACAAGAGATTAAAGCAATATAGAAATGTTGTGTGGGATACCATTGAACTCTTTGATGCATTCTCTATAGATTGGATAGAAAGGTCCAAAAACATAATGGCTAATTTCTTGGCAAATGTGGCCTTGAAGAAAGATGATATTACATTATCAGGGATAACAGAAGTAGAATTAAAGATGAGGCTAGCAATCCCTGATAATATTTATAATTGGCAAGTATTCAATGATGATGAAGATCTTATAAAATTCCTTCATTGTGTGGATCAATATGAATCCCAAGAGATTGATTACAATGCATTTGTGGAAGAGGTAGATGGCAAGCAAACTCTTTTTGGGCAAGAAGTGGTCCAATTTAGAACAAATAAAATACCCAAAGGTCTTGTAGCCCTAGAAAGAGTGTTTGATGGACAGTACAGATATAATCTCAAACCTGTGATAGTTGATCTTAAGGATGTTGAAGAGATTAATTTGGGAACAAAGATAGCCCCTAAAAAGGTTTACATTGGAAAAAGGATAAGTCCAAAAATTAGAGAAATGCTTATAACTTTACTTAGAAAATATAAACATGTGTTTGCCTGGTCCTATGATGATCTAAAGGCATACCGAGAAGACTTATTTTAACATGAAATACCATTGAAACCTGATGCCAAACCATTCAGACAAAGGCAAAGACCTATAAATCCAACGCTGGCACCTAAAATCCAAGAAGAACTCTTGATGCTCAGAGAGGGAGGTATTATCAAACCAATCAAACATTCTTCTTGGGTATCAAATTTGGTACCTGCAAGAAAAAATAATGGTGATGATGCAAGGGCATCTTGCCCTATAGTTTTTAGCTTTCTTCTTTTTCATTGTTTTTGTAGGTGGCTTTGTCTTCTATCTTTATCTTGTAACTCCTTCTTTGTTCGGCCAAGTGGAGTTTCCTGTCGCCTATGTAGTTCTGGAGCCTGCCATTCGTATAGGAATCCAGTTTGTAACTTCTTTTCACCAAGTGGGAAAGAAGTCATGTCACCAAAGGGCATCGCGCCTCTTGCCATCTATATAGCATGATCTAGGTTTAAAGGACTTTCATATTGTTGTCAACCGTTTCTCTAACTTTACGATTAGAATATGGAATATGTGCTAGGTGTTTGAATGATTGTTGGATGATTCATTGAGGGAAGTGCAGAGTCTTAGCCGATGGTTATGAAGCATAGAAAGAGGTTGAATATGTTTAGGAAGCGACAGTTATAGTAGAAGGTTCTTGACTGCTGCAGAACATGAGATGATAGCTGGGATTCTAGAATACAGAGGAGAATATAAATCAACAGTAAACATCAGTAGAGGGGTCGGTTGAAAAGAGTTAGAAATCAGAGGACCAAATAGAATGCAGAGGGTGATGTGAAGTGAAACAACAAGAAGACAGAGATAGATTAGAATTTAGAAAATAAACCAATTGGGGTTGTAGTTTGTATGAGGCTGAAGATGTAGGCCATTAGAAAAAGTTTGTAATGTTTTGATCTGCAATAAAATATAGTAGATTGGAGTGTTTACATTTTGTTTTTGTGATTCTCTGTCAATATATCCACATATGAATATTTCCTGTTGCTGTCATTCTTTTGCTATTCATTTACTAAATTTCCTGTCACTAATTTCTAAATCTTTGTTTAAGCAATCCTTGAGAAGTTGTTGAACATGAGATTGACAAGGTTCCATCAGATTGGTATCAGAGCCTGAGTTAGATTGGGCATTGGTAAGGGTCAAGATGCCTCCGAGAAAAGTGGGCAGAGAAGGTGGCTGAGGTCATGGTAGAAGAGACCATGGTGACCCTAAGTTGTTGCAGAATTTGGTTGCAAGGATGGAAGCCCTAGAGAGAGCATAGAGGAGAGGAAACCCTGATGTTGAAGATATAAGTGATGAGGAGGAAGAATAATAGAGAGAAGAAAATGAGGAAGGACAGGTGGATCAAGAAGAAGAATTTGGTGAAAAATTGATAAAGTTAGTCCTAAGTCTGGGTTCTAAACCCAAGATAGAGGTGTCAACATATGCCAGAAGCCTCAATAGTGAAGACTTGATCAATTGGATCAATGACCTGGATAAATATTTTGAATATGAGGGTGTAGTAGAGGAAAGAAGGGTAAAGTTTGCCTGCACCAGATTGAAGGGCCATGCTGCCATGTGGTGGGACTTTGTCCAAGCTGAGAGGAGAAGAAGAAATAAGGAGAAGATTAACTCCTGGGATTGAATGGTGGCCATGTTGAAGGCCAAATTTCTGCCAAGTGACTATTAGGCTAATCTCTTTAAGAGATTGTAGAATTTGAAGCAAAAGGATATGTCTGTGAAAGATTATACTGAGGAATTTTACAAGTTGATAATTAGATCTGGGCATGTTGAAGAAGATGTGGAGAAGATAGCCCGATATGTAAATGGTCTCAAATATAGTTTACAAGATGAAATGAGACTTTTGTCCCTAAGGAGCCTAGAAGAGGCTTATCAACTTGCCTTAAAGGCATAAGAGAAGCTACAAAGGAAGCAAAGTCAGCAAGAGAAGAAGAGAGGAAGAGGTTTTAGAGGAAGGGGACAACAACATCATCAAGGAGAAGAGGCTAGAAGTTCCAATGGGACAACCAACAATGATAGAGGTGGTTATCCAAATAGAGGAGGAAGATCTTATGGAAGACGTGGTTCACAAGGTAGAGGAAGAGGATTTGCTAAAAAATGTTTCAAATGCAATCAATATGGACATAAGAGTTGGGAATGCTCTGAATCATCACAAGGAGGACATTCAAAGTTTGAGAGAAGCAATCAAGTTGTTCATGTTGATCAAGAGAGTGTGGGATCACCAGTACACCACAAGGATGAAGCAGAATCAGGAGAGTCTTTAATGCTTAAGAGGTTGTTGTTGAAACCACAAAAAGAGAGTCAAGAGCTAGTTCAAAGGAGAGCATTGTTCAAAACCAAGTGTAAGTCACAAGGTAAATGTTGTAAGCTAATTATAGATAGTGGCAACACTGATAATATTGTTACAATTGAGATGGTAGAAAAGTTGAATATTAAAAGGATTAAACACCCTACTCCATATAAAGTGACTTGGTTACAAAAAAGCCATCAAATATTGGTTAGTGAGAAATCCTATGTTGATTTTCAGATTGGTAGTTACAAGGATTGTGTTTTGTGTGATATAATGCCTATGGATGTGTGTCATGTTTTTCTTAGAAGACCATGGCAATTTGATAGGAAATCGGTGCATGATGGAAAGGAGAATACTTATACCATTGAGAAGGATGGAGAGAAGCATACCTTTCTTCCCATAAAGGAGAAAGAAGAGGACAACAACAAAAGTAGTAGTAAGGTAATGTTGGTAAGTGGTAAAGAGTTCTTGAATGATTTGAAAAATGAAGAAATTGGTTATGCTCTGGTTCCTAAACCTAGATGTGTAATTGTTGCAAGTATGAGGTGAACCAGTGTTGTCATTGATGTCAACATACTCATATAACATTGACAAGAAGGATTGGATGAGCAGTGTGCTGAGGATATTGAGAAAATTAGCCTCAGTCAGGAACAGTGAAGAATAGTGATGAGAAGAAGGCAAATGTACTGTATAGGATGAAGAACCGGAGGATGCGGATTAAAGGGTTTGTAGATATGAGTCTTGAGATGCTTCAGTTAAGATTTCAGAGGTCCGCATGAAGATCTGAAGGAGTTGTGGTTGTCGGTGTGGAACCAGTTCTGGCAAGTGTTCAGAGGTGACAGAGGATCACAGAAAGGTCCGGTGAGGTCCAGAATTGTATAATCTTAATCTGCGGATTGGAAGGAGTGTTTGGGATGTCCTTGTGATGTGTCATCTTGAGTTATGTATGATTTGGAGGTCTGGAAGTACCTTTTACATTATGACAGTGACGACAGACTGTGTTCTTGAAGTTCCGGATGAGGAAGAGAAGAGATTCCAGTAAGTAGAGGAAGTGTGGATGTACCTGGTCATTCAGGTAGGCTTGTGAAGGTCCTTAGATCATGTTGAGGTTGTGTTGTTGGTCCGCATTGATGGTAGAGCCCAGAATTGAAGATATTCTTTCGGATGAAGTTCTTGCTCTGACTAGCTGACCGGATGAGTTGTTCATCCTGCGAATGTTCTTGTGGTGGCCGACCGGATGTGTTATTCATCTTGCAGATAATCTTATGGTTGATTGTCGACTTAGATGATTGTTCCTAAGTCGATGTCTTGTATAAATAAAGGTTTGTGAGTTTATTTCGTAGAGTGGATAAGTGGGATATAGTGAAGAGAAGTGCGAAAGGCAGAGCAGGGGTTTTGGGCTTAAATGGAACCGATCCAGACATGGTAGAGATGTCATTCTCTAGTTCAAGACTATGATTCTTATCACTTTGTAGATAGTGTGTCTCCTTGTAGGCAGTGGGCCTCTTTGTGAGTAGTGTGCTCGGGCAGTGAGCCCTAATTGGCAAGTGCCATTCTTTTTCTTATTCTTCTAACAGAGAATAATCCTTGGGTTAATCACCCCGTGGTTTTTCCCTTAACCGGGTTTTCCACGTCAAAATCTTGGTGTTCAATGTGTTGATGTTTATATGCTCTTGTGTTTATGCATTATGCTTTCATGGATGATTAATTGATATGTTGTTAACTAACAAAGAAGAATCAAGTGTTTGAAGTAAGAAGCAAGTTTTATACAACTGATTCACCCCCCCTTCTCAGTTGTATGCCCTAGATCCAACAATTGGTATCAGAGCTAGGTTCCTCTGCAAGGAGCTTAACCGCTTGAGGAGATCTAGGATGTCGTCATACAAGAAGGATAGTCTGAAGTTCGATGGAACCAACTTCACGCTCTGGAAAGGTCGCATGAAATGTCACTTGGAATGTATGGGAAAAGCATACTTGGCCATGGTCTCAAAACCATATGTACCTCCACAAGGTGGTCCGACAACTCTAAATGAAATCACAGATGCTGAAAATAATCTGCGGACCAAGGAAGCTCTTCTAAGCACATTGAATGACTCAGATCTCTCAAATGTTATTGATCTACCAACTGCATATGAGATCTTGACTAAACGGGAACTTCTGTATGAAGGTGATGAGTTTGTCAAGAGTGCAAGGTTGCAAAGTCTGAAAGGGAAATTTGAAAGATTGAAGATGAGAGATGATGAAAACATCACTACCTTTATGCCAAGGGTGAATGAGCTGGTATGTGGAATTAGAAATGCTAGTGGAACTCTGGATGAAAATGAGATTGTTTGCAAAATCCTCAGATCCCTTCCTGCTGCCTACAAAATCAAGGTTGCTGCCATTGATGAATTCAGAGCCCACACAACTGTCACAAGAGAACAATTGGCTGGCAAACTAGCTGCATTTGAAATGACTGAGTTTGGAGATGATCCTCCCAAGACTGAATCTGCTTTCAAAGCCAGTGCCTATGTGAAAGGTAAACAGAGATTTGATCTGGGAGAAAACTCTTCAAGGAAGATGTCATGGTATGATCAAGCAAGAAGAGACATGGAAGAAGAAGAAGCAGAAACAGCTCAACTTGAAGCCCTCATTGCAAAGAGACTGCCAAGAGGATCCGGTAAGTATGAAGGAAAACTACCCTTTAAGTGTTTCAACTGCAATAAGATTGGTCATTTTGCTTCAAGATGTCCAGAAAGATCTGCAAGGTCTAATACTAACAGACAAAGGTTTCAAAAGAACTGCTATTATGTTCATGAAGAAGATGACAATGAAGGAGTAACAGATGATGAATCCGAACTAGGAAGCAAATCCGGAAATGAATGGGTGTTTATTGCCATCAAGGAAGAAGACTCAATATCCTCTGAATCTGTCAATCACAAGGTTGTGGAAAAAGCTTTGGCTGCTCAAGTGGAAGAAAAGGATGATTGGGTTATTGACAGTGGATGTTCTCACCATATGACTGGTGACAAGGATAAGTTCTTGGATTTGGAAAGGTATAAAGGAGGAATGGTAAAGTTTGGTGACAATTCTGCTGGCAGAATCAGAGGTAGGGGAACTATTTCCTTTGATGGAAAGAGCAAAACAAGTAATGTACTATATGTTGAAGGATTGAAGCACAATCTTCTCAGTGTTAGACAGTTAGTAGACAAAGGCTATGATCTCTGGTTCAAGAATGGAAAATGCAGAATCTTTACAAGCTCCGGAACTGAAATTGCATCCGGTACTCAAACAAAAGGTAATATCTTTCATCTGGTTGGTTCAAATAAAAGTTGTCTATTTGTTCAAGTTGAACAGAGTTGGCTATGGGATAGAAGAATGTGTCATGTAAATTTTGATAACATCATCAAGATAAGCAATACTTAGGCTGTAAGAGATCTTCCAAAATTGATGAAACCTACAAATAGTTTGTGCAAAGAATGTCAGCTAGGTAAACAGAGCAGAGTCTCTTTCAAAAGCAAAGATCAGTCCTCTATTGGATTGTTGGAATTAGTACATACTGATCTCTGTGGTCCGACAAGAATCAAGAGTCTACAAGGTGATAGATATTTCATGTTGTTAATTGATGACCATTCTCGGATGATGTGGGTTACCTTCCTAAAAGAGAAATCAGAAGCATTTGAGAAGTTCAAAATCTTCAAAGCTATGGTAGAGAATCAAACTGGATTGAAACTGAAGTGTCTAAGGTCTGATAGAGGTGGTGAATTTACATCTGGTGAGTTCATTGACTTTTGTGAGAAGCAGGGTATAAGGAGATAGTTGTCTGCTCCTAGGACTCCACAGCAGAATGGAATAGTTGAGAGGAAGAACTGGACCATCCAGGAAGCTGCCAGGACAATGATGTTGGAAGCAAATGTTCCTCAGATATTTTGGAAAGAAGCTATCAGCACTGCAGTCTACACTGTAAATCGAGTTCAAATCAGAAACAATACTGGTAAGACCCCCTATGAACTCTGGTTTGGCATCACTCCTACTGTGAAATATTTTAGAGTATTTGGTAGCAAGTGTTATATTAAAAGAGATGAAGATCTAGGGAAGTTTGATGCTAGAAGTGATGAAGAAATTTTCTTGGGGTACTCCACTCAAAGCAAAGCATACCGGTGTTATAATAAGAGACTGAGGAAGATGATAGAAAGCACTAATGTGAAAGTTGAGGAAGGAATTGAGAAGCCCTCAAGATTTTATGAGTTTGATGAAGATGACCAAGATGGTGTTCAGGTTCAAGGAGCTCAATCCTCTTCGGTAAGTCAGAGTCATCCTGATCCGGTAAATCAGGAAGAAGAGTTAGGTCTGAATGAGCCTGATCAAGAAGCAGCAGTGCAGGATACTCCCAAAATTCCAAGGTATGTAAGTCTGAACCACTCTGAAGATCAGATCATAGGTGACAGAAGCAAAGGTGTGCAAACTAGAAGGAATGTTGCTCAAAATCAGGATGAATGTTGTCTGATTTCAAAGATTGAACCTAAAACAATAAATGAAGCCTG
Source organism: Cunninghamia lanceolata (assembly GCA_027924645.1). NCBI lineage: Eukaryota > Viridiplantae > Streptophyta > Pinopsida > Cupressales > Cupressaceae > Cunninghamia > Cunninghamia lanceolata. The sequence continues at coordinate 4,951,555 of BSBN01001003.1, forward strand.
CAATGATGAAAACTGGACCAAAGCAATGGAAGATGAATTGATGCAAATTGAGAAAAATCATACTTGGGATCTTGTTCCCAGATCTAGAGACAGGAATGTGATTGGAACCAAATGGGTCTTCCGAAACAAACTGAATGAAGCTCGTGAAGTAATTAGAAATAAAGCTAGATTGGTCTGCAAAGGCTACTCTCAAATAGAAGGAATTGATTTTGAAGAGACCTTTGCTCCGGTGGCAAGAATTGAAGCAGTTAGATTATTTCTTGCATTTGCTGCCTTTAAAGATTTCAAGGTATATCAGATGGATGTCAAGTCTGCCTTCCTAAATGGTGATCTGGAAGAAGAAGTTTACATTGAACAACCGGATGGATTTCAATTGTCTGATAATGATGATATGGTCTGCAAGTTGAAGAAAGCATTGTATGGATTAAAGCAAGCCCCAAGAGCATGGCATGAAAGGTTGGATAAGCATCTTGTGCAGATTGGATTCAACAAAGGTACTGCTGACAGTAACTTATATTTCAAAATTGATCATGAAAACATTTTGATTGTTGAAGTGTTTGTGGATGATATCATTTTTGGAGGAAGAGATAGTATGTGCAAAACTTTTGCAAATCAGATGAAAAGTGAGTTTGAAATGTCTATGCTTGGTGAAATGAGTTTCTTCTTGGGTCTGCAAATTACTCAAACAAAGAAAGGGATCTTCATTTCTTAGACCAAATATGTGAAAGAATTGTTGAGGAAATTTGGTATGGAAGATTCAAAGCCAATGAACACTCCCATGGCAACCGGATGTAAGTTGAGCAAAGATGATGACTCCCCAAAGGTAGATCAGACAAAGTATAGATCAATGATTGGTGGATTGTTGTATCTCACTCAGACTAGACCAGATATAATGCAGGTTGTTGGTCTTGTAGCAAGATTCCAGGCTGATCCTAAAGAATCTCATGTTATGGCAATTAAAAGAATTTTTAGGTACTTGAAAGGAATAGCTGAGTATGGTCTATGGTACCCTAGAGATCCAGATTTCTCTCTTCATGCTTACACAGATGCAGATTGGGCAGTAGATGTGGATGACCGGAAGAGCACCAGTGGTGGAGCATTCTTTTTGGGGAAGAGATTGGTTTCTTGGCTAAGCAAGAAACAAGATGCAATATCTTTGTCTACAACTGAAGCAGAATACATTACAGCAGCAGGTAGTTGCACTCAAATCTTATGGATGAAGCAGATGCTAAGAGACATTAAAGTTGAATATGAGGAGCCTATCACAATTTTCTGTGATAATTCAAGCGCAATCAATATTTCTAAGAATTCGGTATTGCATTCTAAGACTAAGCACATATCTATCAAGTTTCACTTTTTGAGAGAACAAGTGAACAAGGAAGAAGTTAGATTGGAGTATGTTCCTTCCAAGGATCAGATTACAGATACCTTTACTAAACCTCTTCCCAAGGACTCTTTTGAATATCTCTGGGAGAAGTTAGGGGTCATGGCGCCTCTGGTGATGAACTAGGATGCACTAATGTGCATTAGTCCGGTGGATATCACAGTCATATCTTGTGATTTGGATTGATGATGGGGAGCTGCTACTAAGGGGGAGCAGCTGGTATGATTCTGATCTGTTAGAATTGCAAGTATGAGCCCTTTGCCATTGATGTCAAAGGAGGAGAGAAGACATGTGAAAAACAAGTGGCTGATGATCAAAGGGGGAGCAGTAAATGAGGAGAAGACATGTTGCTAATAGGGGGAGTTGTGACAGAAAGGAGAAGTTCTTGTCTTGATGGTTTTTCACATCATATGTTGCCATCAATGACAAAGGGGGAGATTGTTGCAAGTATGAGGTGAACCAGTGTTGTCATTGATGTCAACATACTCATATTGCATTGACAAGAAGGATTGGATGAGCAGTGTGCTGAGGATATTGAGAAAATTAGCCTCAGTCAGGAACAGTGAAGAATAGTGATGAGAAGAAGGCAAATGTACTATATAGGATGAAGAACCAGAGGATGCAGATTAAAGGGTTTGTAGATATGAGTCTTGAGATGCTTCAGTTAAGATTTCAGAGGTCCACATGAAGATCTGAAAGAGTTGTGGCTGTCGGTGTGGAACCAGTTCCGACAAGTGTTCAGAGGTGACAGAGGATCACAGAAAGGTCCGGTGAGGTCCGGAATTGTATAATCTTAATCTATGGATTGGAAGGAGTGTTTGGGATGTCCTTGTGATGTGTCATCTCAAGTTGTGTATGATTTGGAGGTCTGGAAGTACCTTTTGCATTATGACAGTGACGACAGACTATGTTCTTGAAGTTCTGGATGAGGAAGAGAAGAGATTCCAGTAAGTAGAGGAAGTGCGGATGTACCTAGTCATTCAGGTAGGCTTGTGAAGGTCCTTGGATCATGTTGAGGTTGTGTTGTTGTTCTGCATTGATGGTAGAGCCCAGAATTGAAGATATTCTTCCGGATGAAGTTCTTGCTCTGACTAGCTGATCGGATGAGTTGTTCATCCTTTGAATGTTCTTGTGGTGGCCGACCGGATGTGTTATTCATCTTGTGGATATTCTTATGGTTGATTGCCAACTTAGATGATTGTTCCTAAGTCGATGTCTTGTATAAATAAAGGTGTGTGAGTTCATTTCGTAGAGTGGATAAGTGGGATATAATGAAGAGAAGTGCGAAAGGCAGAGCAGGGGTTTTGGGCTTAAATGGAACTGATCCGGACATGGTAGAGATGTCATTCTCCAGTTCAAGACTGTGATTCTTATCACTTTGTAGACAATGTGTCTCCTTGTAGGCAGTGGGCCCTCTTTGTGAGCAGTGTGCTCGGGCAGTGAGCCCTAATTGGCAAGTGCCATTCTTTTTCTTATTCTTCTAACAGAGAATAATCCTTGGGTTAATCACCCAGTGGTTTTTCCCTTAACCGAGTTTTCCATGTCAAAATCTTGGTGTTCAATGTGTTGATGTTTATCTGCTCTTGTGTTTATGCATTATGCTTTCATGGATGATTAATTGATATGCTGTTAACTAACAAAGAAGAATCAAGTGTTTAAAGTAAGAAGCAAGTTTTATACAACTGATTCACCCCCCCTCTCAGTTGTATGCCCTAGATCCAATAGTAATGACTTCTACAAAGTTGGAGGATTTGCCTATTGAAATACAAGACATTTTGAATGAGAATATGGACATTGTTTCAAATGATTTGCCTAATCAATTGCCTCCTATTAGAAGCATTAGCCATCACATGGATTTGATTCCAGGTGCTAGCCTTCCAAACAAGGCTGCATATAAATTAACACTTATCGAAAATGAGGAGATAAGGAAACAAGTGGAGGACCTTGTGAAGAATGGATTGATAAGGGAAAGTCTAAGCCCATGTGTTGTTCCTGTAGTATTGGTTCCAAAGAAAGGGGGGAATGGCACAAGTGTACTGATTGAAGGGCAATTAATAAAATCACCATAAGATATAGGTTTCCCATACCTAGAATTGAAGATTTAATGGATTATTTGAGTGGTTCCATGTATTTTTCTACGATAGATTTGAAAAGTGGTTATCACTAAATAAGAATTAGACTAGGGGATGAATGGAAGATAGCCTTTAAGACTAGTGATGGGTTGTATGAGTGGCTGGTTATGCTCTTTGGATTGTCTAATGCCCCTGGTACTTTTATGTGGTTAATGAATGAGGTTTTGAAACCATTTATTCGTAAATTTGTGGTTGTATATTTGGATGACATTTTATTGTTTAGTAGGTCTAAAGAGGAGCATATAGAGCATTTGAGGTAGGTTATGAGGAGATTACATAAAGAAAAGTTGCAGATCAATTTAAAGAAGTGTGTCTTTATGAAAATCGAGCTAGTTTACTTGGGTTTCGTGGTGTCAAAAGAAGGGCTGGAAATGGATAAGGAGAAGGTTTAGGCCATACTTCATTGGCGATCACCAAGAAGTGTCATGGAGGTAAGAAGTTTTCATGGTCTTTCTAGTTTTTATAGAAAGTTTATAAGAAATTTCAGTCATGTTGTAGCACCTATTTTGGAGACTATTAAAGGATAGAAAAGACCATTTGTTTGGACCAAGGAGGCTGAAGAAAATTTCAGATTTATCAAGAAGAAGGTGAGTGAACAACCCATACTTGCTTTGCCTGATTTTGATAAAGTGTTTCAAGTTGAGTGTGATGCTAGTGGTTTGGCTATTGGGGCAGTCCTATGTCAAGAGGGAAAACCGGTTGCATATTTCAGTGAGAAATTAAATGAGGTAAAGAGAAAGTATTCTTCTTATGATTTGGAGTTTTATCCTTTGGTTCAGTCCCTCAAGAAATGGAGACATTATCTATTGCCAAAAGAGTTCATTGTGTATATAGACAACCATGCTTTGTAGTTTATAAACAACAAACATAAATTGAATCAAAGGCATGCTAAATGGGTTGAGTATATTCAAAGTTTTAATTTTGTTTGAAGCATAAGAGTGGTCAAATGAATAGAGTTGTTGATGCTTTAAGTAGGAAGAGTTTATTGTTAAGTGAAATACAAACTAATAGTGTGGGGTTTGAAAGTTTGAAAGAGTTGTATGCAGAGGATGCAGATTTTGGAGAAGCATTTGCATCTTGCAATGATCCTATTAGCCGGAATAGAGAGCCATGGACAGATTACATGATTCAAAAAGGTTTGTTGTTTAAGGAAAACAAGTTGTGTATTCCTAGAGGCTCCATGAGAGATAATTTGTCGAAGGAAAAACATAGTGGTAGTCTTGCTAGTCACTTTGGATAGGATAAAACTTTTCTACAGTTGAGCACTCATTATTATTGGCCAAAGATGAAGGAAGATGTGAAAAGATATGTGGAAAGATGTAGAATTTGTCAACATGCTAAGGGAAGAAGTCAAAATGTGGGGCTTTATCAGCCATTACCAGTTCCAACTGGAACTTGGGATTCGATGAGTATGGATTTTGTTTTGGGTTTGCCTCGTACACAAAGGGGTAATGATTCAATCTTTATTGTGGTAGATCAATTTTCCAAAATGGTGCATTTTTGTTAGGGTTAGCTAGCAGAAGATATCAATTAAATGCAAATAAAGATTAAATAGAGGAATGGAAATACACATAAAGCGAGAGACAAGTTTTAACCTGGTTCACCCAAACTTGGGCTACATCCACCAAACAGAGAGTCCAATATTATTATCCAGTAAATCAAACTGATTACAACCATCAATCCCTACAACTCAATACTACTGTAAATGCTACAATACAATCAATAGAAACCCTAACCCTTAGCTACTTTTATCAAGTTTTTTGTCGGTTACAAAAATAGGGTTTTCTTATGTTGGCCAATGAAAAAATAACTCCCAGTGCCTTTATAAAATAATAAAAAATCATGTGAGGTTTCAGGGGCATTGTCCCCGAGCCCCCACGGGGGCGTTGTCCCTCGACCCCGCCCTATATCATGACAGGGAGCGTGCTAGGGGTGCTACCCCTAGACCTCGCAAGGGGCGCTGCCCCTAGACCCCGTCTTGGGGGTGCTGCCCCTAAACCCCCGCAAGGGGCGTTGCCCCTTGACCCCGTAGAAATTTGGGGGGAAATCGCACCGATAAAAGTGTGCTAAATTTAACCTCTGAGTCTGATTAGGCTCCATTTAACAACAATCTCCCACTTGGAGACTGATCAGACTTTGGACACCATATCATCTCCCACTTGGAGACTGATCATAACACCGCTGACGCTGTAGCTCCCACTGGAAATAAGCACCCTATACTCTGTTGTTCTGTTTTTGTTATGTTTAGTCTAGAAGACCAACATAAGCTGAAGAGGAGATCAACTTCTCCCTTGTCACTGCCTTTGTAAACATATCGACTGGATTTTCATCGGTATGTATCTTTTCTAGCCTTAACTGTCCATCATCCAACACTGACCGAATAAAGTGATACCTCAACTGTATGTGTTTGGTCTTTGAATGCAAGGCAAAATTCTTTGGAAGATGTATGGCACTCTGATTGTCTGTATACAAATAACTAGTAACCTGTTGTTTGCCCAATTCTTTCAGGAAAGATTGTAGCCATATCATCTCCTTGCTTGCCTCTATTGCAGCTACATATTCTACCTTTGTGGTGGATAAAGCAACCACCTTTTGCAACCGTGAGATCCAACTCACCACTATCCCACCTACAGTAAAGACATAACTTGTAGTACTCTGCCTGGTATCAATATCCCCTGCCAAATCTGAGTCTACATAACCTGCTAAATCAGTATTAGAGCCCCCAAAACATAAGTGTTTATTGGATGTACCTCTCAAATATTTAAGAATCCATTTTACTGCATTCTAATGTTCCAATCCGGGATTACTCATATACCTACTAACGACTCCTAAAGTATGTGCAATATCCGGTCTTGTGCATACCATGGCATACATTAAACTTCCTACAGCTGAAGCATATGGTACCTTGGACATTTTCTCTTCCTCCTCTTGTGTCTTAGGACACATCTCCTTAGTCAATTTCAAATGACTAGGCGAAGGTGTGCTGATAACTTTTGCATTCTCCATATGGAATCTCTGCAACACCTTTTCAACATAATCAGCCTCAGATAGAGTCAATTTTCTGTTCTTCCTATCTCTACAAATTTTCATACCAAGGATTTGTTTTTCTGCCCCCAAATCTTTCATAGCAAATGACTGTGCTAACTACTGTTTTAACTCTCTGATGTGATCCATGTTATACCCAACTACAAGCATGTCATCAACATATAAACATAAAATAATGTAGCTGTCATTATCCAACCTCTTAAAATAAATAGAATGGTTAGAATTACACTGACTATAGCCTTGCTCAGCCATAAAACTATCAAATTTTAAATACCATTGCCGAGGTGCTAGTTTCAGGCCATACAAACTCTTTTTCAATCTGCACACCAATTTCTCCTTACTTTTGACCTCAAATCCTTGGGGCTATTCCATGTATATCTCCTCCTCCAAATCACCATGGAGAAAGATAGTTTTCACATTTAGCTGTTCCAAATAAAAATCTTGAACAGTCACAATACTTAAAACAGTACGAATAGAAGTCATCTTGACAATTAGAGAAAAAATCTCATTAAAATCAATGCCCTTTTTCTTTACAAATCCTTTTACAACTAACCTGGCTTTAAATATTTTCTTACCTCCATCTTCCTCTTTCAACCTGTAAAACCATTTGTTTGGTAAAGCTTTTTTACCCGCATGTAACTTACATAATTCCCAAAGTCTGATTTTTCAGCAAGGAGTCCATTTCTTCTTTCATTGCAAGCTCCCACTGAACCTGTGTATCCACCTGCATAGCTTCATCATACCATTCTAGTTCACCAGCATCTGTTAATAAAATAGAATACAAAGAGGGAGAAAACCTTTCAGGAGGTCTACTTAGCCTTGTTGACTGTTTAACATTCACTAGAGTTTGTGTTATTTCTGGTTGTTGTTGCGGAGCATGAGGAACCACTGGAACATCACTATTTGGAGTATCATCCAACACCACATAATCCTTTTCTTTCTTCTCATGCTACTGCAACTGATCTTTGTACAACACTTTCTCATTGAATATAACATCTCTACTTCTCACAATTTTTTGATTTTCAAAATCTCAAAGCCTATAACCAAATTCATCAATGCCATATCCAACAAAGGTTCATTTTTTGATTTTACATCCAGCTTGGTTCTATTTTCAGAATCTACATGTGCAAATGTTTCACATCCGAAGGTTTTGAGAAAAGAATAACTCCCCTTCTTACCTGTCCATGCTTCCTCTGGAATACCACAACCCAAAGGAATTGAAGGACCTCTATTAATTAAATATATAGTAGTGTTGATAGCCTTTGCCCACATGTTTAAAGGCAGCCCAACATACAATCTCATGGTCCTTGCACGCTCTATTATTGTCCTATTCATGCATTCAGCCACTCCATTCTCCTGTGGAGTCCCTGGAACCATCTTTTGCCTACGAATTCCATTAAAGGAACAATAATCCTCAAATTCTTTGCTGTAATACTCACCACCATTATTAGATCTAAGACATTTTAATCTTTTACCCATCTCATTTTCAACCAAGCTTCTCCATTTCTTAAATGTTTCAAATACTTCAGATTTCTGCCTAAGGAAATAAATCCATACCTTCCTAGTTGCATCATATACGAATGTAACATAATACCGAGATCCACTGAGAGAAGATACTTGAGATGGTCTCCATACATCTGTATGCACAAGCTCCAACTTTTTATTTTTCTTTTTTTTCCCATCCTTTAGAAAACTGACTCTCTTCTGTTTGCCATACACACAACTTTCACAAAAATCCATATTAATACATTTCAGACTTGGTAAAACTTTCTAAGAATGAAGTACCTTCATACCTTTTTCACTCATATGCCCAAGTCTGTTATGCCACAGCGTTGTCTCAGAACCTGCAACAACTATTTTAGTCTCTTCCTACAAACCTGCAGCAACTGTTCCTGAACCTATTTGTTTTTTCTCTGCAACAGCTAAAGTAGAAGGAACAATATGACTTGTACAAAGATATAAGGTGCCTACTTTCACACCTTTTTCTACTATTAAGGCACCTTTTGAAACCTTCCAATGTTTATCAGTAAATGTAACAATGCAACCTTCTTCAGTAGTTGTCCTGCTGAAATTAAATTCCTACTGAGCCTTGGAATATGCCTTACCTCTTGTAGTAGCCAATGATTTCCATTCTGCAACTTAATCTTAATTCTTCCCTTTCCAACAATCTGACAGGGCTCATTATCTCCCAAATAAACCAGCCCAAAATCCCCTTGGACATAATCAAGAAAATAACTTCTATGGGGCATAGCTTGAAATGAGGCCCCTAAATCTAAAACTCATGAATCATCAACATTATCTAGGGAAAGAATCAAAGCATCATCTTCAGATTTATTACTTACCACATTTACCTCCTTATTGCCTTCTTGTTTGTCTCCTTTATTTTTCTGAGACCAGCAATCTTTCTTCAGATGACCTAGTTTCCCACAGTACTAGCAATCCTTCTGTCCTCTAGATTGGGATCTCTTGTCATTTGATTTTCCTCATGACTTCCCATGACCTCCAGAACCTTTTCCTCTCTCCTTTGATCTGCCCCTGCTTTCTGCATTCAAAACACTTCCTGATGTGGATCCACCTGAGCTTTTCCTACGAATTTCCTCACTCAGAATAACACAAACAACATCATCAAATTTCAAGGTATTTGAACTAGAAATAGAGTTACTAATTGCCATTACCAAACTATTCCAGCTTTCAGGCAATGAACATAATATCAAGAGAGCTCTAACTTCTTCATCAAATTTTACATTTACAGTAGTCAATTGACTAACAATCGTATTAAATTCATTTAAATGATCTGTCATAGATCCACCTTCAACCATTTTTAGATTAAACAAATGCTTCATGAGAAATACCTTATTTGAGGTTGAGGGTTTTTCATACAATTTAGCCAAAACTTTCATCAGACCATCTATTGTCTTCGCTTCTATTATATTCAATGCCATCGATGGTGCCAGGCACAACTGAATGGTTCCCAGTGCCTTTCTGTCAAGAAGATTCCAATCCTCATCAGTCATTGTTGCTGATTTCTTGGCTACTCCTTCCAATGACATCCATAAATCCTTTTGATAAAGGTAATCCTCCATCTGCATCTTCCATAACTGATAGTTCTGCCCATTGAATTTATCGACCTTCAATTTACCCTCATCCGCCATTGCTCCCACTCAACTGTGAGACTTTTCTGTAGATGATAATTGAACACAACCCACTCTGATACCACTTGTTAGGGTTAGCTGGCAGAAGATATCAATTAAATGCAAATAAATATTAAATAGAGGAATGGAAATACACATAAATAATAACAGCGAGAGACAAGTTTTAATGTGGTTCACCCAAACTCAGGCTACATCCACCAAACAGAGAGTCCAATATTATTATCCAGTAAATCAAACTGATTACAACCAGCAATCCTTGCAACTCAATACTGTTGCAAATGCTACAATACAATCAATAGAAACCCCAACACTTAGCTGCTTTTATCAAGCTTTTTGTCGGTTACAAAAATAGGGTTTTCTTAATTAATTATAGAATAAATAGCAACATAATTAAACAGAGGAATGGAAATAGAGTTACTAACCACCATTGCCAAACTATTCCAGCTTTCAGGCAATGAACATAATATCAAGAGAGCTCTAATTTCATCAAATTTTACATTTACAGAAGTCAATTGACTGACAATCGTATTAAATTCATTTAAATGATCTGTCACAGATCCACCTTCAACCATTTTCATATTAAACAAACGTTTCATGAGAAATACCTTATTTGAACCAGAAATAGAGTTACTAATTGCCATTACCAAACTATTCCAACTTTCAGGCAATGAACATAATATCAAGAGAGCTCTAACTTATTCATCAAATTTTACATTTACAGAAGTCAATTGATTGACAATTGTATTAAATTTATTTAAATGATCTGTCCCCTGGACCTCGCAAGGGGCGCTGGCCCTGGACCCCGTCTTGGGGGCGCTACCTCCAAACCCCCGCAAGGGGTGCTTTCCCTTGACCCCGTAGGAATTTGGGGGGAAACCACGCCAATAAAAGTGGGGTAAATTTATCCTTCGAGTCTGATTAGGTTCCATATAACAACAATTTTATACCATGTAAGAAGACTAGTGATGCCACTAACATTGCCAATTTGTTCTTTAAAGAAGTTGTAAGGCTGCATGGTATTCCTAGGAGTATAATTTCTGACAGGGATACTAAATTTGTGGGACATTTTTGGAGGACTCTATGGAGGAAATTAGGTACAAATCTAAATTTTAGTTCTACTTATCATCCACAAATGGATGGCATGACCAACGTTGTCAATAGAAGCCTTGGTAATTTGTTAAGATGTCTTGTTGGTAGTTCACCTAGAAGTTGGGATCTCATGTTAACACAAGCTAAATTTGCAAATAATGATTCCCCAAAAAAAAGCACAAGTTTCAGTCCTTTCTATCTGGTGTATGGTATGCATCCAAGAGGTGTATTTAAACTTTGTGATCTTGCTGGAATAGAGAAGAGGAGTGCAGATGGGGAAGAGTTTGCTCAAGTCATTCATGACATTCAAGAGAAGGTGAATCATAACATTGAGGACAACAATCTATAGTACAAAAGGCATGTTGATCAAAAGAAAAGAGAGTTGCAATTTTAGGTTGGAGACCTTGCATTGGCACATCTTCAAAAGGAGAGATTTCCTACAGGAACATACAATAAACTTCAAATGAAGAAGATTGGTCCATGCCAAATCCTTAGGAAGTTTTCTGCCAATGCTTATGAGATATCACTGCCTACAGAGTTGAATATATCTCCCATTTTTAATGTAGAAAATTTATATCCATATAAAGGGGATAAAGAGGCAGATGAAGCTGAAGCAATTGATTCAACACATGAACAATCTGAGACAGTCACTGCTCCACCAAAAATTGAATGCATTCTAGAAAAACAATTGCTGAAGAAGACCTAGAAGCATGAGTACGTCAAGTATCTCGTCAAATGGAACAATCATCTGGTTGAAGATGCTTCATGGCTCACTAAGGAGGAGATTATCAAACAGGGTCATTCAGTTGCAGACCTCATGAGTAGGAGTTCATGATTTCTTTCTACCCGAGGAGTTTGATGCAGGGGCATCTTACCCTATAGTTTTTAGCTTTCTTCTTTTTCGTTGTTTTTCTTCTTTTTGTTTGTTTTTTGTAGGTGGCTTTGTCTTCTATCTTTATCTTGTAACTCCTTCTTTGTCTGACCAAGTGGAGTTTCTTATCACCTATGTAATTATGTATCCTACCATTCATATAGGAATCCAGACATCACCAAGTGGGAAAGAAGTCCCGTCGCCAAAGGGCATCACAGCTGCTATCATCTATATAGCACGAACTGGGTTCGAAGGACTTTCATACTACTATCAACCATTTCCCTACCTGTGCGATCAGAATATGGAATATGTGCGAGGTGTTCGAATGATTGTTGGACAGTTCATTGAGGGAAGTGCAGAGTCTTGGCTGACAGTTATGAAGCACAGAAAGAGGCTGAATATGTTCAAGAAGCGACAATTATAGTAGAAGGTTCTCAACTGCTGTAGAACATGAGATGACAACTGTCATTCTAGAATACAGAGGAGAATATGAATCGACATGAAACAACAGCAAAAGGGGGTCGGGTGAAAAGAGTTAGAAATCAGAGGACCAAATAGAATGCAGAGGGTGAGGTGAAGTGAAATGACAGAAAGGCAAAGATAGATTAGAATTTAGAAAATAAACCAATTGGGGTTGTTTGTATGACGCCAAAGATTCAAGCCATTAGAAAAACTTTGTAATATTTTGATTTGCAATAAAATACAGTAGATTGGAGTGTTTACATTTTGTTTTTGTGATTCTTTGTCAATATATCTGCATATGAATATTTCATGTAGTTGTTATTCTTTTGCTATTCGTTTACTAAATTTCCTGTCACTAATTTCTGATTCTCTATTTGAGCAATCCTTGAGAAGTTGTTGAACTTGTAACTGGAAAGGCTCCATTAGGTGATATAAGACTGCATAGATTTTTTGAACATCTCATCACTAAAAGATAACTATCCCCTTCCAAACATGGAGACAATGTTGCAACAAGTGATAGGATGTGAATTGTTGTCCATGATGGATGGTTTCTCTAGGTATAACCAAGTAAAGGTTAAAGAAACTGAACAATATAAAACTACTTTTACAACACCTTGGGGTACCTATGTCTATGTGAGAATGCCATTTGGCCTTACAAATGCTGGGGCAACATTTCAAAGGGCCATGGATGTAGCTTTTGCTAACTTGATTAACACAATAATGGTAGTTTACCAGGATGATCTTACAACATAATCTAAAAAGGCAGAAGGCCATTGTCTACACTTAGAAAAAAATTTCATTAGGGCATTGGAAAATGGTATTTATCTGAATCCAAAGAAGTGCCTTTTTGCTGTGACGGAAGGAAAATTACTAGGACACATAGTCTCAAAGCATGGTGTAAGGATTGATCCTGAAAGGGTAGTGTCTATTGATAAAATTCCTATTCCAAAAAATGTGAAAGCTATTCAATCTTTCTTTGGACAAATAAATTTTTTCAGAAGATTCATATCAAACTTCGCAGAAATTCTCAAGCCAGTCTCAAGAATGTTGAAGAAGGGTGCAAAGGTAGATTGGACCAAAGAGGCCATTGATACATTTATGTCCATTAAGAAAGCTATTAAAGAAGCTATTAAAATCCCCAGACTTTGACAAGCCATTCCAAATATTTTCTTTTGCATCTTTTCATACAGTGGTAGCTGTGTTGTTACAAAAGAACAATGAAGGATATGAACAACCCATATCATTTTTTAGTAAATCACTTCAGGGGGCAAAATTGAAGTATGACATTACTGAGAAACAAGCCTATGCCCTAGTAAAAGCAGTGAAGGCATTCAGGCCATATTTGGTTGGAGCCCATGTGATAGCTTATGTACCAAATGTTGTAGTAAAGGATGTCTTTACACAAAATGAATTCACAGGATGAAGATGTAGATGGATCAATAGAATTCAAGAATTTAACATTGACATCCAAATCACTAGGCTTGTTAGAGGTCAAGGTTTGGCCAAATTGATGGTTGAATCAAATATGGGGGCTGCACAAATTTGCAACATAAGAAAAGAAAATAACATTATAGCAAGTATTGAGCATACACCTTGGTACACCAATGTAATGTATTATCTTAAGAACATGAAATGTCCTCAAGTCCTGAATGACAATCAAAGAAGAACTTTGAAACTTGTTGCATCAAAATATGTCTTCATGGATGGAGATTTATACTGGAAAAATAGAGATGGTATTTTACTTTTATGCCTGGATAAAACACAAACCGAGAAGATGTTACAAGAAATGCATAAAGGTGTGTGTGGAGGGCACTTCTCGGCAAAGACTACTGCCCATAAGATAATGAGAGCAGGATACTACTGGCCTGAAGTCTTTAAGGATGCCCACATATATGTGAGAAAATGTGAAGCCTGACAAAAGTTTTCTAGCAAATTAAACTACCAAGGAGCCTTACCATTAAGACCAATGCAAGTTAAAGCTCCATTTCATCAATGGGGAATTGACTTTGTAGGGAAGATTGTAGAAAGATCTAGTAGTGGGTACAAATGGATCTTGGTAGCTATAGGTTATTTTACAAAGTGGATAGAAGCAAATCCAACCAGACAAGCCACTAGTAAAGTGGTGGTTAATTTTCTATTAAAAAACATCATCACTAGGTTTGGAGTTCTGGTGAGACTCATTACAAATAATGGCACATGCTTCAGATCAAAAGAATTCAAAACATTCTATGAATCCTATGGCATAAGAATTTCATATGCTTCCCCATATCATCCTTAGGCCAATGGACAGGCAAAGTCAATCAACAAAAGCATCCTAAAAATAATTAAAAGAATGTTAGAAAATAATAAGAAGGCATGCGATTCAAAACTAAAATTGGATTTGTGGGCAGATAGGGTTACTATAAAGAAGAGCACAGGAAAATCCCCATTTGAATTAGTATGTAGTGCACAAGCTAGGCTTCCTATACATAATCTCTTACCATTTTATAGATTTATTCTTAAAGAAGATATAGATGTTCTTGAACCTATGGAAGAGAGAATGGAACAATTGGCTGAACTGGATGAAATAAGGGCCCAAGCTTAGGAACAAAATGAAAAAATGCAGTTACAGATGAAATACTTATTTGATAAAAGGGCTAAGGAAAGGAAATTCAAGGTGGATGACATGGTTCTAATGTAGAATGCCAGAGGACAGGACAAAGGAAAACATGGTAAGTTTGAGGCATTATGGATGGGCCCATTTATCATCACTGGTGTTAGTAATCATTTATGTCTAGGGTTTTAGACTCGAGCCACTGATGATGCCTGCATAAGTATTCAGGTTTCAAGCATTTAGATATGCTGGCCCCTCCCCACAAATCCAAAAAAGTTCCAACACTTTCGGCCTCTGCAGGTAAAATATGCATTTGCAGGTCAAAAAATCTCTATTGGCCCCTAAAAAATGATGATAAAAATGAGTCGGATGCGTTTCAGATGCATATCAGGTTTCAGTTCTAGTGTCTGAATGCTTCTAAGAGTAGCTGAGAGGGTCTCATTTTGCCAGTGCCGCGGGATCCGCCAAGTGTCGAGCCACAGTTCGGGCCGCACTTTTGTTTCTAATTGATAAATTCATTGCAGAATGTGCCATGTGGTGGAGGATGTTTCTATGTTGTTTCAAGCTACTCCCTGCGGAAAGTGCCATGTGTCAGCAGTGGATGCACTCCCCTAAAAGTTTCAGCTTGCACACGGAAGGCACCATGTGTCCCTAGTGGTGGCTGCGGAGCGCGACAAGTGCCTGTTTCCGAGTGATGTTTCATTTCCTATTTTGGTGCTAAGTGAAGACGCGGGTGGGTCCTAGTGATGATTTACAGTGTCCCCGTGGATCATGCCACGTGTATGAATGCCCTCGACACAGTTTCAAATTACTTCACATAGAAAGTGCCACATGTTAGCTGCGGGGGCAAGGTTCAAAGGTTTCATTGTGTCTGTGGAAGGCACCACGTATCTTTTGTAATGGACGCAGAGCTCGCCAAGTGTCAGCTTCCGCGTATCTCTCTATGCCCCGCGATGCAAGGTAGTGAATGGTGATGGGCCACAATTGTGAGTCTTAAAGTGCCGCAGAAGGTGCCATGTGGTGGATGCGGCGTTAATGTTGCTCTTGTTTATGACCCTTCCCCGGCCGTAGTTAAAAGTTTCTAGATTGCACGGAACCTGCCAAGTGTCAACTTTCGCATGAGTTTCATAGAGTTTCAAATGTTTCAAGAGGTGCCGCGGAGCTTGCCAAGTGTCAGCTTCTGCGCACCTCCCCCTGTTTTTCTTATGAAAGATTCTGCGGGAGGTTGTGGGTCCCATTACCAATGCTTCATGTTTCAAATGTCGCGGGTTGCGATAGTTGTCACCTGCGGGGGCCACTTGAAACTAAGGACACAGTATTGTAAGGTGTTGCGGAGCCTTACAAGTGTCAATTTCCATAAGAGTTTCAGAAAAGGGTCTTTGTGTTTCAAAGAAAGCGCAGAAGCTGCCACCTGTCCCGATGGTCGATGCTGCGAACACCGCCATGTGTCCTCTTTTTTGAAAGGCAAAATGGAAGAAAGTGAAGGGTCAACATTAGAAACATGAAGTGCCTATGTGGCATGACTTGGTTGGCTGGTGACTTTTTAATGTTTTTGGAACCGTTGATATCGGCAATGGGTTTTTGATCAACGGTTAGGTTTTGAACCTGTAGCGATGGATTTTTCCTAAGTGTCTGCAGTCATTTTTGGGCAGGAAAACTTCAGAGGTGCACCATTGCTACATTCTAGAGGCTACGGGTAGATGAAGCAGTAATGGCAGAGTTATAGGGGAGGCATGGGTTGAGTTGACAAGTTCAACCACCTGTTTAATGAAAGAAGTCCCTGAACGGTGGCACATCTCCCTATTTCACCTGTTCCCTCCTCCTTGTCCCTCTACTGATTGATGATTTTGGGTGCCAAGCTAGACGTGCATTGTATCTGGCAAATTTTTGATTTACCTTGTAATTAATTTGCTAAGTACATTGGTTTGCTATAAAAGACAGACTATGTCACTCATTTTGAGGGTTGAAGACCTGGGCAAAGTTTTGGTGTAAATAACGAAAGACAGGGCATCTCCTAGCTATTTTATCTCATTTTTGGAGTTTATGAGTTGCATCATGAATGTATTTTGCACATATGTTCAGTTTCATGTTGATATAGATGGAAAATGCTCTTATGCATGTGTTTATCTATCTGTCTCCTTTGTTGCATGCTTTCCTTCTTTTGAATCTAGTTGCCAAGGGTTTCATAGATTCTAGGATACAGGGTTCTATATCACATGCCTGATCTCTAACTTCCATTCAAGGAATGGATTAAACTGTTCTGGGTTAAGCATGGAGAAGGTTGTATGTCAGCAGGGATATCTGTAAGTAGAGGCAGCTGAATACCCATTCTTGGGTGATATTTGTAAGGCAAGCATCAATCCAACCCCTTGAAACTTGAATGCTAGTTGCAAACCATCTATTGTATACATCTAGTTGACTCCTTGCCCTGAGATAGGCATCGGTATGCACCTGGGTTAGTAGTTATGACCTAAAATCCCTTGTCTTGCATCCAAATTGTATCCATCTTTCCATAATTTTCAACCTGTTAGTGTAGGAGTAGGAATTAGGAACCCCCTGCATGCTCTCATCCTTAACCAGACACATATGTCCAAGAAAGTTGCCAACTTGTGATCTATCATTTAGATATTGGTCCACACATGAGAGTATTATGTTTGTTACTGTCAAGTTAAATATTTCTGTCATTTGGAGAGTGAATGTTATATCTTTATCAAATAGGGATACCCCCCTTGGTGCGGTAGAACCAGAAGTGAAGGGGAGGCAGCTCACACAACCTCCCGTCTCTGTTGGCCAGATCAGCCTGTGCATAGGAACTGGCAAACCCTCTGCGGATGTAGAAAAATAACCAATAGAAATTGGTGACTCCATTGGGGAGACAATGTCATATCCATGAAAAATTGAGTGTAAAAGATTGAAAAATTAGACCTGGAGGTGCTTTGTTGCAGCAAAGGAAAAAGTTGTATGTGTGACTTTGCTGTGGGAGAACCTAGAAAGAAAAAAATCAATTTTCAGCTTCAACCTGTTTGAAGCTCATTCGTCTGCTAAGGAGGTGGTGACTCTGCATATAAGAACCTGATAAGAGGACACCAGAGGTGTTAAATTTGCAACTGCTGCAACATATCCAGGTATTTCATAGTGTTTAAAAGGTTCCCTATATGGTGAAACAACACTGGTTAAAAGGGAAATGTTAGTGAAAGATTGCATACTTTTGTGAGGACCTAGTTTGCATTTCAAAGGAAGTATGCAATATTGTTTAAAAGACTCATTTGGAGGACTTTAGGAAAGTTGAAACAACAGTCTGAAATTTAAGGGCCTAAAGTCATTGTTTATAGAAAATCTGAGTTGAAAAGAGGGTTGCAAATGCATAATGATGTATAATTATCAGCCCCTGCACCCTTGTGAAATGTCAAATGTAATGATGTATAATAGTCAGTCCCAACCATGTAATAGAAAAAGTTTCATACTTGATAGATATAAGCCCATGAACTTTGATGGCATTTGTGGCTATCCAAATGCTTTTCCATCTAAAATAAAAAAAAATTTGCCCAAATTCAATGGTGCTAAGGATGAATCAGTTGAGAAACACTTGCAACAGTTTATAAATGTGATAGATGATTTTGAGATTGACCATGAAGATGTAGTTATGAGATTATTTGTTCAATCTCTAGATAAAGATGCAAGGGACTGGTTCTCCTATCTTCCAGCATACTCTGTCAGATCTTGGCATGATTTTAAATTTGTATTTTTAGATCAATATGGTGAAAGAATTCCTAATTATGCAGTTATTAGTAATTTTATGTATATCCATATTGAAGAAGATGAGTTGATCCCAGCTTTCAACCTCAGATTTATGAGGGCATTGAATGGAATACCCGAATGCATGAGACCTAATGATGCATTGTGCCTTGTTGTTTATTTGGGAGCATTTGATAGGAAAATGAGCTATAGATTGAGAGATAAGGAGCCCACCACATTACATCAGGCACATTAGTTTGCAATAGACATTGAAAATAATTGGAGATATGGAATTCAAAAGGGTTATTTCTCTGAAAATTTTTGTTGCCCTGTAGTCCCAAATGTTAATGAGGGATATAGTTTAAATGTTGGAGATGAATGTCAAAGTACTCACACCACTGCTGTCCTAGTTTTTGCATCATTTCAAGTTGATGATGTTTCTATTATAGAGGAGGATGTCTTGATTTGCCCAACAAATGAAGTTGACAATAATAATTTTTCAAGTAATATTTGCATGCTAGTCCTATACAAAGAGCATTCATGTTTAAATGATCCAGTTGTGCAAAGTTGTGGTCATATGGATCAAGAGTCAATATCAATTTCATCAGGAAGCATTAGAGGACTAGAAAATGATGCAGACAGTTCAACTTCAGAGTGCATTGAAGTAGCAAAAATTTTGTATGTGGGCCAATCAGATGATAGAGATGATATTCATGATCAATTCATGGATCAGGTTTGTTTTTCTTATGACTTTAGATTTGATAATGAAAAAGAAATAGATTGTCATGAAGGAGAAACAGAGACCTTTGCAATAAGTATGAATCCCCTTTATGATGAGCCTGTGGATGCATTTGATATTGTGAGTTATGACAATCATTGGTGCATAATTAACCCTTTGTTTGAAAATGATGACATTGATTTGCAAACTGTAGATAATGAATGCTCAGCATCAGTTGTTTCAGACATGTGCAGTGATGGCAATGGCTATGTGGATCAGGTTTTGCTTTCAATGTCAATAGGTGATATGAATTATATTGAAGGTCTCATATATTCTGTGTGTTATCAGTTTTTGGATCAGCTGGATGTGTGTTAGGTTATATGCAATAGCTAGGTAGATAATGAATATTGCCAAATGCAATATGAGGATATACTATTTGAGGATTATAACATGCATATGTTGCTTAATGCTGAAGGATTTTATAGTATGCATGGCTGCATGTTTGATTTTGAAATGCAGAGAGACAGAGGTTACAGTGATATTGGCAAATTCATAAAAGTGGTAAAGCATGTAATTGATCAGATCAGCATATGGGCAGATTGTTTTAATGTTTTCAGCTGTGGTTGGGATTATTCAGTTTGGAATCAGGCATTTGACAGGATAAAGTTGTGGTTCTTCATTTTTGGCTGCCTGGGGCCGCCAAAATTAATGATTGAAAATATAATTTGTGTGCAGGTTGGTGCAATGCTTAACTCTGTTGCCCAATGGATAAGGCCCAATCTGTGAAACTAGAGATTCTGAGGTCCTCGCCATGCCTGCAAGAGGCATGCATCCCCAGATGGAGCCTATGTTAGTAATCATTTATGTCTAGGGTTTTAGACTCAAGCCACTGATGATGCCTGCATAAGTATTCAGGTTTCAAGCATTTAGATATGCTGGCCCCTCCCTAAAAATCCAAAAAAGTTCCAACACTTTCAGCCTCTGCAGGTAAAATATGCATTTGCGGGTCAAAAAATCTCTATCGGCCCCTAAAAAATGATGATAAAAATGAGTCGGATGCGTTTTAGATGCATATCAGGTTTCAGTTCTAGTGTCTGAATGCTTCTAAGAGTAGCTGAGAGGGTCTCATTTTGCCAGTGCCACGGGATCCGCCAAGTGTTGAGCCATAGTTCGGGCTGCACTTTTGTTTCTAACTAATAAATTCATCACAGAATGTGCCACATGGCGGAGAATGTTTCTATGTTGTTTCAAGCTATTCCCTGCAAAAAGTGTCACGTGTCAGTAGTAGATGCACTCCCCTAAAAGTTTCATCTTGCGTGCAGAAGGTGCCATGTGTCCATAGTGGTGGTTGTGGAGCGCGACAAGTGGCTGTTTCTGCATGATGTTTCATTTCCTATTTTGGTGTTAAGTGAAGACGCGGGTGGGTCCCAGTGATGATTTACAGTGTGCTCGCGGATCATGCCACGTGTATGAATGCCCCTGACACAGTTTCAAATTACTTCACGCAGAAAGCGCCATGTGTCAGCTACGGGGGCAAGGTTCAAAGGTTTCATTGTGTCCGCGGAAGGCGCCATGTATCTTTTGTAATGGACGTAGAGCTCGCCAAGTGTCAGCTTCTGCGTATCTCTCTATGCCCCGTGATGCAAGGTAGTGAATGGTGATGGACCACAGTTGTGAGTCTTAAAGTGCCGCGGAAGGTGCCACGTGGTGGATGCGGCATTAATGTTGCTCTTGTTTATGACCCTTCCTCGGCCGCAGTTAAAAGTTTCTAGGTTGCGCGGAACCTGCCAAGTGTCAACTTCCGCATGAGTTTCACAGAGTTTCAAATGTTTCAAGAGGTGCCACAGAGCTTGCCAAGTGTCAGCTTCCGCGCACCTGCCCTTGTTTTTCTTATGAAAGCTTCCACGGGAGGTTGTGGGTCCCGTTACCAATGCTTCATGTTTCAAATGTCGCCGGTTGTGATAGTTATCACTTGCGGGGGCCACTTGAAACTAAGGACACAGTATTGTAAGGTGTTGCGGAGCCCGACAAGTGTCAGTTTCTGCAGGAGTTTCAGAAAAGGGTCTTTGTGTTTCAAAGAAAGCACGGAAGCTGCCACCTGTCCCGATGGTCGATGCTGCAGACGCTGCCACGTGTCCTCTTTTTTGAAAGGAAAAATAGAAGAAAATGAAGGGTTAGTGTTAGAAACACGAAGTGCCTACGTGGCATGACTTGGTTGGCTGGAGACTTTTCAACGTTTTTGGGACTGTTGATATTAGCTGGTCAATTTTTGAACTTGTAGCGATGGATTTTTCTTGAGTGTCTACGGTCGGTTTTGGGCGGGAAAACTTCAGAGGTGCGCCATTGCTACATTCCAGAGGCTGCGGGTAGATGAAGCAGTAATGGCGGAGTTATAGGGGAGGCATGGGTCGAGTTGACAAGTTCAACCACCCGTTTAATGAGAGAAGTCCCTGAACGACGGCACATCTCCCGAGTTCACCTGTTCCCTCCTCCTTGTCCCTCTGCTGATTGATGATTTTGGGTGCCAAGCTGGACGTGCATTGTATCTGGAAAATTTTTTATTTGCCTTGTACTTAATTCCCTGAGTACATTGTTTTGCTATAAAAGGCAGACCGTGTCACTCATTTTGAGGGTTGAAGACCTGGGCAAAGTTTTGGTGTAAATAACGAAAGACAGGGCATCTCCTGGTTGTTTTATCTCATTTTTGGAGTTTATGAGTTGCATCATGAATGTATTTTGCACATATGTTTAGTTTCATGTTGATATAGATGAAAATGCTCTTATGCATGTGTTTATCTGTCTGTCTCCTTTGTTGCATGCTTTCCTTCTTTTGAATCTGGTTGCCAAGAGTTTCATAGATTCTAAGATACAGGGTTCTGTATCACATGCCTAATCTCTAACTTCCATTCAAGGAGTGGATTAAACTGTTTTGGGTTAAGCATGGAGAAGGTTGTATGTTAGTAGGGATATCTGTAAGTAGAGGCAGATAAATACCCATTCTTGTGTGATATTTGTAAGGCAAGCATCAATCCAACCCCTTGAAACTTGAATGCTAGTTGCAAACCATCTGTTTTATATGTCTAGTTGACTCCTTGCCCTAAGATAGGCACCGGTCTGCACCTGGGTTAGTAGTTATGACCTAAAATCCCTTGTCTTGTATCCAAATTGTATCCATCTTTCCATAATTTTCAACCTGTTAGTGTAGGAGTAGGAATTAGGAACCCCCTGCATGCTCTCATCCTTAACTAGACACATATGTCCAAGAAAGTTGCAAACTTGTGACCTATCATTTAGATCTTGGTCCACACATGAGAGTATTCTGCCTGTTATTGTCAAGTTAAATCTTTCTGTCATTTGGAGAGTGAATGTTATATCTTTATCAAATAGCGATACCCCCTTTGGTGCGACAAAACTAGAAGTGAAGGGGAGGTAGCTCACGCAACCTCCCATCTCTGTTGGTCGGATCAGCCTATGCATAGGAACTAGCAAGCCCTCTGCGGATCCAGAAAAATAACCAGCAACTAGTAAATGTGGTGAAGATTCTTATTACTTACAAAATATGAGTGGTGAAGTACAGGAGTTTCCAGTGTATGGACAATTCTTGAAATACTTCTCTTAAAAATTTTCTTTTTTCCATGCACAGTAGGTTAGGATTTCCATTTCCCACCCTCCCCACCACCATTGGTCTGCGTCCTAGAGAATATTTTCTAAATTCTTACAATTAACTCATATCCATTCATCCCCAAGCAAGAGCCACTATTGGAACCTTAAAATTTTGGCATCAATGTTGAAAATGAGTTATGGTTGCTTTTTGAATTTTCTAAAAACTCATTATTTTTCAAAAGTTATGACCAAGTCAATGAAAGTCAAACTATATATTGGTCAAATTGAATCTGAGTCAAAGTGCATTTGCATAATGCATACAAGTGCATGTGTATCACAAGCCTTGAGGCCTTCATATACATATATCGGATCTGAAACTAATTAAATCCACTTTATAATGCAAGAGTTGCGTCCATGTTTGTATGTATATTTTGGAATGTATAAAACATGCAATAGGCAGATACAAATGCAAGTCGCACTAAGATACATAACAGTCAAATGTTGACAGTGTGTTAACATTAAACCATCACATCTGAAATGCATATCCTTAGAGACAAAAGTGCATATTGGTCAAAGTACATGCAAGACTTTAGATGCAAAAGTGAGCGCATGAAAAGCTTTGTATATTCGTGTATGTATAAAAGATGCAAAATCAAGAATATACAAATACATAAAAACATACAAGCATAGAGTATACAAAGGCATAAAGCACACAGATACAATATACAAATGTATAAAGGTAAAAATGCAAAACACGAATATACAAACATGCAAGTACCAAAGATACAAATACCAAGAAACAAGAACTCGACACAACTTGACCTCGAAATGCATTTGTATAAAATATACAAATGGACTAAACATACAAATACAAATCCCTAGCTGCTTATATGCAAAACAAATGAAATTATGTATCTAGCCTCCCAAAATGTACCAGTCTATTTGCATGTATATTCCAAAATGCATAAAATATACAAAATACAAATGCAAAAGTCGATACGAAGGAATTTTCAACATAATGAAGAGTTTAACCGCATTTGCATATGTGCACAAGAGATAAAGCCACTTTCACACTTATGCATTTGCATTCCTAGTGCATACAAACCCACCATTGTGTATCTTCTAATCATCTCTATATGCATATGTATAAAAGATACAAAATGATGAAAGTGCATATAGAAATCCAAGAATCTAGGTCACATCCATTACAAGAGCTTTATATGCTCCTATTTACTGTTTGCACACAAAAAGAGCAAAAAGCTTAAGATCAAAATCATCTCAGTTGGAGACCATGGAACATAAGAGCCACTGTGAGCATTATATATTTAGAAAATATATGTCACAGATTGTAGACAAGATCTCAATTTATTATCCATGCAAACTTTAAAAATGATATTAATACATGAACCCTGTGTTACCGTATTCTTTGTAATCATCAGATTTGAGGCCTTTTATGCCCTGGATTTTAGAGGCCATGATAAAAAGGACTGAAACAGTCATGTTCATTATTCAATGGTCTTGTTGCTGTCAGACCTATTTATATACAATTTCTAGGTGGAAAATCTTGCCAAACGTCAATTTCAAAGTGAATATGGCCCCAAAATAAAGCGAGAATTTAATAGTAATGGCGATATGGCCCCCCAAAATAAGTGGGAATGTAATATTAAAGGAAAACATGGTTAATGCTTGTAATTTGATATTATAAACCTCTCGCAATTAGGCTGCAATCATGCACCATTTATTGTGGAGAAATAACTTGATTTTAAAGCTTAATGAAGTAATGCTTAGGCAATTTAACCAACACTAAACTAATTTTTTGTAAAAAATGATTATTTTGTCCCCTTTATAGGTTATCCTATTCACCAAAAATGGTGGCCCTAATTTCAACTATCCACCATTTGGAAAATATTTTTCAATAAAAAAATTGAACCACCACTCATCATCATCCACAAAATCCACTTTTGATGCCTCTCCCACCTTTGACCAATTTGTTGTTCCTCCACCTCACCGATGCCATCTGCCTAGAGCCATGAGACATGCAAACCCTACCCATTTAGGAGAGACTCAACCCTCTTCTTCCTCACCATCCTCTTTCTTCCCATCCTTCTACTTCCTCCACTTCCACTCTATTTCTACCATTTGTGTTGATCCCACCCTTTCTCCTCCTCAGGCTATGCTCATAGACAATACTTTAGTACCCCTTCTTAACGACCTTACTAGTGAGTCTCCTTTGCAACTACTTTTATCTCCTAATCTTCTTGTGACTCATTCTCCTCATCCTACATGTATACTTAATGTTGTTCCACATCCACCTCCTAGCGTGTTTGACTCCATCCCTCATGTTCCACCTCTCATTTCCACTTTCACTCCACTAACTGACGTAAACGATTTCATCGATACTTTGTTCTCTAATGATGACCTAACAGATGACAAGCCTACACCGAGTGGTGCTTAGATGCCTGAATTTTCACTCTCTTACCTTATTTTTAACCTGTAGAGCTTCTCTTTTTGTGCTTATTTTCCTCTACCTATGCATGCAGGAGATATAATGCCATCGCTCTAGAGGGTAGTGTTTGATGTTGTATCTTTGTGCTTGTTGTCCTCTATCTATGTGCACAATCTATTTTATACCACCACTCTTGGGGAGGTAGCATCCGATGTTGTGTCTTTGTGCCTGATGCCCTCTATCCCTGTGTGAGTTATTATTCCCCCACACTTGGGGGGTAGCACTCAATGTTGTGTTGTGATTTGCTTGCCTTTTCTTTTGATTCCTCTTCTTCATTTCCTTATCTTTTCTTTTGTTTCCTATTGATTTTGTGTGTCTTTCATGCACCTTTCCTCTTTATGTTGTTTCTTCTCATCTTTGTTCATTCTTCCTTGCTCAACATGGGGATGATGCCAAGTATTCAGGACTCGACACCCATTTTATCGTTGACCCAATTTGAACTTTCCTTCTTTCTTTTATCTTTACTTTCTTTGTTGAAATGTCAATAGAGGACGACAAGCCATAATTTCTTATTATATATCTACTATAAGGACATATAATCTATCCACGTGGGTTCATGTCACATCCCATCATGATTATTGTATCCTTTCTTAGTTTAGATTTGACTCACACATAACAATAAGTTACAAAATGACCAAAAAATATTTAATACTATTTGTCAATAATTAATTTTGATAATTTTATAATATTAACAACAATATTACATATCATAATTTAATCACATAAATAAATACAATCAAACCGAAATTTTAAAAAATGAAACTAACAATCACAATAACATTACTGCCGCAAGCCAATCTTTAAAAAGACAGATAGTTCACAGCGGACATAATCACAATTGGTAATATGAAATTTTTGATAGACAGAGATCACGAATAGAGTTACAATAAGATTCTAAAACTCACTAGAGGGAAATCTCCAAACATAATAGAACCTTATAAACGCATTAAACCTTTATATGAAGATTGACATGTACATAAATTTATACATGAAAACCTACATAAGGTATTCTTAAAAGAGTGATATGATAAATTGCAAACGATGCAGATGATTGTCTATCCAAAAGTGTGTATTATGACTCGATCTGATAATCAAAGATGACGAAGGGTTTGGGTGCCATGATGAAGAAGATGAAGGCTTGTTAGAGGAAATAATTTCGATCAATTAAAATGACCTAGCACCTTGTAACATGTAAAAAAATGTGTTTAATAATAATAAAAAAACATTTTTCTAGAAGGGGTTAACAACCCCCTTCTAAAGACCCAAAAGGAACAGATGTTGGCCATGGTCATTCCTTAGGGTCTAGTGTTCTCCTGAACGCCTTAGATGGTTATGGGATACATAGCCATTTCCATTGCTTATGGTCTTTCTCTTGTGTTATTTTTTTGCATTTTTCAAAATTTTAAAAAGGTTTGTTAAATTTAAAGTTAAAAATAACTTGAATAATTATGATTTTAACACCAATATTACAAATCAAAAATTACTCCTTTCATAAATGGTAGCTAGCTACTTCCCTCAAGAATAGTTACCAATGGACATAATCATTAACTCAAACATAATGTCGTCCAAAGACATGACAAGATATTGCCCAAAGACATGGCACGCAACACTTCTGATAGACATGACACATAATACTACCGCCCATAAACCTGACAAATTGTTGTATAAAAAATCTATTGCACTTGACACCATGACACATGTATTGCAAACGTTGTTATAATTCCTTTTATCGACGTGCTAAAACGACTTTGATTCACACAACAATAAATCACAAAATGACCAAAAGAAATTAATTAAAATTTTTAAAAACAAAATAAAACCATTTTATATAGAAGTATGTGTCTTTGTTGTGCTGTAGGTGTCTTAGGTCTACTAGAAGAAGGTATAGACTAGGTAGTTATGGGTCTAGGTTAGGTGAGACTGCATGAGCTTCCACCTTCACATGGTTGACCTTGTCAGTAGAGAATGTATATTCTCAAAGCTAAGGGAAGCTCTTTTTTATTAGTCTAGTGTAATTGTAACATTTAAATTAAAATGGTGTCATTACAACCTTATTTCGTATTGATTGCATAGTGGAATTATAAAAAATAAACAAAGTCATGATTTCAAATCCCATTTGTTGATAACTAATTCTGATAACCATATATTAAAGGAATCATAAATCATTCTTGTAAATAAATAATATTCAAATTGAAATTTAAAAAAAGGAAAAAGAAAGTGAAACTAACAATCACAACAATGTTACTTTCACAAGTCACTCTTTAAAAATAGATAGTTCACAATTATAGATTGTTGATGGACCGAGACCGCAAATAGAGTTACCATAAGATTCTAAAAGTCACCCCATGGGAATTTGTCAAACACAATGTCAACTTGTAATTTATAAATGTATTACCTTTATATGAAGATTGGCATATGCATGTTCACACATGAAAAACTACATAAGATATTTATAAAAGAGTAAATTAAAAATGATGTCACCATACTTACAAAATGTTCTTGATAAATGTCTCTCACAAGCTTTGCAGAGACCAATTTAAGAAACAACTCACTTCGTGTCACGATGCCTCCATACCCTCCACAACATTATTATTGTTTGATATAGAAACAACTCGCTTCAAACATGTTTTGCAAGCGACATTACATTTCCCTTTTGTGAATACTTACAATGGTGAAATTTGCATGAGCGTGTCATTTCTGATTTGGTGGTGTGCTCATTTCGAGGAAGTCTGTTAATGTATATGCATATCAACAAATGATTCAATTTTGTGCAATGTTGGGCTCATTCTCATGGCCCTTACCTATCTATATGCGTGCATGCACATTTATACCCCATCATATCCTTATACGCACATACTTTGATATATTCACATGAGCCTTGCATTTATCATACCTATTTGTACACCTACTCCAATACAGTCACTATCCGTTTGGATTTGATCTTTTGCCAACCTACGGTCATTTTCATGATTGGAATATTGAACCTATAGCCACGAACTTGATCCTTGCCTTTTCAAAATTCAAATTCATATTTTGGCCGAGTGTCAGCTGTTATTTTCCTCCCTTGTGTTGATTAGGTACGTGTTTGTGTGATTTGGTGTTATGTGATTGTATTTAAAGGCATTCATTTGCACTTATTTCACATATCTCGTCTCTTATACATCCTCTCTTGTCTCTCATACGTCCTCTCTCATGCCAGAGCTTTAACTAGAATAATCAATACCTCAACATTTGGATTTGGTGCACTAAAAGGAGTAACAAATATGCATGCATCACTCCAGGAGGCTTGCATGCAATATTCCATTTTGTTCACACAATTTTGCGAGTCACCTAGAAGAACGTGTACCATATATAGGTAACGGCAACCCTTCCAAGGTATTTTTATATGTGACCAGAGCCTTAGATATAAACAAAGGTTGAAGAAGTAGAGATAAATTCGACATGTCAGGGAGCAGAATTGAACGTCTTGTAGGGTAAAATTTGGCAATAGAGGACAAGTTCGCAATTGTATGCTTGACCCAGAATATCTTAGGTAAAGGGTCTTCCAGGCATTTAAGAAGGATAGTAGAAAGATCTAGAGAAGGATTAGAAGAGTAGAGAAACAGGTGAATGCATGAGAGAGGGGAGGGATGCCAGTAGTAGACCAAAATATATAACATCTCATTGAAAGAGGGATAAGGTGAATCAGATGCCATAGGAAGAGGAATGATACTAATAGTAGTATATAAGGTGGGGACAATAAGAGGAGGATGTTTAGGAATGGATAAGGGATTTATAGTAACAACATGTACAGAAGGGGAAGTTGTGGGGTAGCACGTGGATCATAAATAGAAGCAAAAAGTTCATTAGGGGTATGAGTCTAGGTTTGGGTCATAAAAAAAGTTAAGGTACTTTTGGGAGAAAATTGTTTTCAATGTGTTGGGAAGAGGACATTAATGGGAAGGACGTAGTGAAGGACGTAGGGTAGGAGGAGGGGAATCACAATAGGTTTAGGTGCTAGAGGTCCCTTAGCTTTGGGTTTGTACTAGGGTGGGTAGGGTTGGGTTTTTGGCTTAGGTTGAGGTTGGGGTTGCAATTGAAGTTGCGTTTAGTGTTGGATTGCATCGTAGGTTAGGGAGGAGGTCTAGGAGGACGAGTATGAGGGTAGGGATTAGTATGGGAGGTGTAATAGGGTTTGGTATGTGAGGGACATGAAGGAAATTATCAAGGCCCTCCATAGGATGTAGGTTGTCATAGACACCTGATATCGACTCATCACCATTTCAACTTTAATCACGGCATCACTTGCTATTTATTCTATAATTAATGGAATAACTCATATTTAGAGGATTAATTATCTGATTTCCCTTCCACCATTAATTAAATTCTTTTTTTATTATTTAATAACTAAAATCACTATTCATCACTATCCACCTGCACTTAATTGAATAAGTATGGACTATCTATTCAATTAATTAATATTCCTCTATAGTCCAACCTTAGGTAATAAATGCAACTATTTATTTACCTAAGCCCATCTCATCCATCCAAAAAATAGATAAGTTCAAATATTTATTTAATTCTCTATTTTGTGCACTTTTCGTTAGTTGACCAAATCACATCATCAACCATCATTAATCATTTGCACATGCCTAGATATGGTTAATCAAGGTAATATATGCACAAATTGCTAAAGGGGCCTACACGTCATTCAACATGTACACAAGGGGTACTTGGAAGCACGGGCAAGATCTTTACATCCTTCCAAAAATATACTTTTCATCTCTCACCATCCACTACCAAAAATATACTAACATTATTTTCTCACTAATTTATCCCCCTTTCATCATATAAATTAATTAAATAAATTATTTTATTTAATTAATTTACCTGTTCTTCATCATCCCCAGTCGTTAATTAATTAAATATTTTTATTTAATTAATTACCCCTTTTTCTATCCATCATCCTAGAATTAATTTTTTTTTGTTGTATTTAATTAATTATCCCTCTCCACCATAAGCCTAAATTAATTAAATAAATTCCTTTTTATTTAATTAATTTATCCCCTAACCTTTATATTCCTATGTTATTTAAATACATTTCATTTTATTTAAACTAGTATATTTATATTTAAAAAAATATATCTAAAATACGCTGAGGTATATCTTTTTTCCATAGTTTCTTTGATTTTCTCTTGCAATTTCTTTTTTAGTTTTTATTTTTTAATTTTTTCAATTTTTTTTTTGGTTCCATAGTTTTCGTGATTTTCTCCAGCTTTTTCTCCTTCCAACAGTTTTCAATTTATTTTTTGGTTTTTATTTTTCATTTTTTCCAATTTCTTTTTCAGTTTTTATTTTTATTTTTTTCCAATTTCTTTTTTGGTTCCATAGTTTTTGTGATTTAGCTTTTTCTCCTTCAATCATTTTTAATTTCTTTTTTAGTTTTTTTTCTTTGATTTTCTTAGGTTTTATTTTTTTATTTCCTTTTTAGTATTTTATTTTTTTTTCTTATAAATTTAGGCAAAAAAATGTGTGCTCTCATCCCCACCCTGATGTGACTGTATAACGCCTCTCAGCGTAATAATGTGATCCCACTAATTTTCCCATAGTTGGATTAATTAAATAAAACATATTTAATTAATTGTAATCCTCCCATCATCAATCTCCCACAAATAATTAAATAATACACATTATTTAATTTTTTGGAATGACACTTGTCTCATTCCTCATCCCTCTCTCCAATAAACCCAAATTTAAAATTCCTCCACTAGAGGACAAAAATCCAAAAGTCAACTCTTAAGTTGATCCTAGCCCTCCATTTTGGAAGATGCCTTGGGGGGTTAAGTGCAAGAAGATGGGGGGCCAAAAAGGGGTCTTAAGTGGCCACTTTTTTCCTGAAATCTGAAAATATTGGCCTTGGATGAGAAATTGAGCATAGTTACACTCAAAATTTGGAGATGCAACCAAAATAATGTTCCTAGTGCTCCGAGTCTACTTTCTAAACTACTATTTTTTTTGAAAATGGCATAGATTAAGGGGTTAAAAAAATATAACATAGCATGTTTTGTGGCTCCCTCAAAAGGTCAACTTTTTTTTGGTATTTTTAAAATCGATTTAGTGAGAAATTAGCTAATAGCATGTAGTTTATGCCCAATTTTTCTGATAATTTTTTGATGAATATTTGATTTTTTACTAATTTTCAAAGTGGACACATCCTAAAAAATAGAATTTTGGCCATGCTACCCCTATAAATTTTGAAAACTAATTGAAAATCATTTTTTTCTTTTTTTAATATTTGTAGAATGGAGTCTAGTTTCTAAATATGTAATTTTTTTGAAATTCCAATGAATAGTTAATTTACAATGAAAAAAAGACCAAACAGTGGTTTTTGCCCAAAAATAGACACACAAACAAAAGAAATTAAAGATGAAAGGATTAACATTGTTAAAATGTGACAAAAATCACATCGTCAAATAGCTAAGAGAAAGCCTAAAATTACCCAGGTGTTCGATTTGTTCAACCTTGAAACACGTGCAAATCTGAGGGTTAGCACGAATGAAATTATGTGAAATCTTGAAGAATATGGAAAAATACGTCTGTGGCTATTCAAAAGGCACTCCAAGCCTTTGGGTTGGAAATCCAAAGCAAATCCCAAGCCCAAGGCTTGGGATTCCCAAAGCAAAACATAATGCGAGCGCGTTATAACGCGCTCACATTATGTTTTGCTTTGCATTTTTCCTTTTCCGCAAAAGTTTGTGTTGTTTGTCATGTTTGGAATAACGCAAGCACGTTATAACGTGCTTGCGTTATGTTCCCCTTAAATTTTTTTTATGTTCAAGGCTATTAATCATTTATGTATGTATGTATGCATGTATGCCTATATGTATGTATGTATGCCTATATGTATGTATGTATGTATGTATGCCTATATGTATGTATGTATCTATGTATGCCTATATGTATGTATGTATGTATGTATGTATGTATGTATGCCTATATGTATGTATGTATAGTGTCGAGGGCAGAGGAGGGTAGAGATGGGAGTGAGCCAGATAGGGGAGGAGAGGGGTGGATAAGGATTGAGTGATTAAGGTTCAAGGTTGAGGGTTGAGCGTTTAGGGATAGGATTTAGAGTTTAGGGATAAGGGATTAGAGTTTAGGACCTTGAGGGATTAGGATTTAGGGTTGACACTTTAGGGATAGCATTTCGGGTTAAGGGTCGAGAGATTAGGGTTAAGGTAGATTGTTGAGGGTAGAGGGATTAGGGATAGACTTTAGGGTTGAAAGTTTAGGGTTGAGGGATTAGGGTTTAAGGTATAGTTTAGTAGTTCTTGTGGATAGAGCCAGTAAACAATGGGAGATTATTTGCCTGTTTCATAACAATATACCTCCCCTAAGCGCGGGGTGGACAACAAGAAACATAGATGTACCTTGATGCAAATCTTTTCTCATAATGATCATCCTTCTGATTTCAACTATTAATTACTCACTGTGGATGTACATACGCAAAGCTTTTCTCATAGTGTGTACACCTATTGACATAATGAACCCCAGATGGGCCAGAAAAACATGCCATATAACATTACTAACATTAAAAAAGTTCATAGCCATTTTTCTGACATATTCTTGCAACTCAAATATCTTTAGGAGAAGAGTGTCAAAAATGATGGGTTTAACAACCTAACATAAGGCAAAGCAGTTTTGTTGGGTTTAGGGTTTAGGGTTGAGAGATTAGGGTTTAGGGTTGAGGGATTATGGTTTAAGGTATAGTGTTGAGGGTTGAGGGTTTAGGGATAGGGTTTAGGGTTGAGGGATTAGGGTTTAGGGTTGACGGATTAGGGTTTAGGGTTGATGGATTAGGGTTTAATGTTGAGAGTTGAGGGTTGAGGGTTGAGGGTTTAGGGATAGGGTTGATGGTCAAGGGATTAGGGTTAAAGTAGATTGTTGAGGGTAGAGGGATTAGGGATAGGGTTTAAGGTTGAAGGTTTAACAATTGAGGGTTGAGGCTTTAGGGCTAAGAGTTAAGGGATTGGGGTTTAAAATATAGTATTAAGCGTCAAGGGTTTATGGATAGGTTTTAGGGTTTAATTTTTAAGGGTTAAGGGTTGAGGGATAGGGTTTAGGGTTTAGGGATAAGGGATTAGGGTTTAAGGTATAGTGTCGAGGGTTGAGGGTTTAGGAATAGTGATAGCGTTTAGGATTTAGGGATGAGGGATTAGGGTTAAGGGTTGAGGGATTAGGGTTGAGGGTTGAGGGATTAGGGTTTAAGGCATAGTGTCGAGGGTTGAGGGTTTATTGATAGTGTTTAGGGTTGAGGGTTGAGGGATTAGGTTTTAGGGTTGATGGATTAGGGTTTAAAGTATAGTGTTGAGGGTTGAGGCTTTAGGGATAGGGTTTAGGGTTGACGGATTAGGGTTTAGGGTTGACGGATTAGCATTTAATGTCGAGGTTAGGGTTAGAGCGTCGAGGGTAGAGGGATTAGGGATAGGATTTAGGGTTTAAGGTTTAAGGATTGAGGGTTGAGGCTTTAGGGATGAGGGTTTAAGGCTTAAGATATAGTGCCAAGTGTTGAGGGTGTAGGGATAGGGTTTAAGTTTTAAGGGTTAAGGGTTGAGGGATAGGGATTAGGGCTTAAGGTATAGTGTTGAGGGTTGATGGTTTAGGGATAGGGTTTAGGTTTGAGGGATTAGGGTTTAGGGTTGATGAATTAGGGTTTAATGTTGAGAGTTGAGGGTTGAGGGTTGAGGTTGAGGGATAGGGTTAATGGTCAAGGGATTAGGGTTAAATAAGAGTGTCGAGGGTAGAAGGATTATGGATAGGGTTTAGGGTTGAAGGTTTAAGGATTTAGGGTTGAGGCTTTAGGGATGAGGGTTAAGGGATTAGGGTTTAAGATATAGTGTCGAGTGTCGAGCGTGTAGGGATAGGTTTTAGGGTTCAAGTTTTAAGGGTTAAGGGTCAAGGGATCAGAGTTAAGGGTTGAGGGATTAGGGTTTGACATTGAGGTTTGAGTACATTAAGGTTCGAGGGTTAAGGGTTTCGGGATAGGGTTGAGGGTCGAGGGAATAGGGTTAAAGTAGAGTGTCGAGGGTATACGGATTAGGGATAGGGTTGGAGGGTTTAGGGATAAGGGATTAGGGTTTAAGGTATAATATCGAGCCCGTTGAGGGTCTAGGAATAAGGATAGCATTTAGGGTTTAGGGATGAGGGATTAGAGTTGAGGGATGACAGATTAGGGTTGAGGGTTGAGGGATTAGGGTTTAGGGTTGAGGGTTGATGGATTAGGGTTTAAGGTATAGTGTTGAGGGTTTAGGGATAGGGTTTAGGGTTGAGAGATTAGAGTGAAGGGTTGAGGGATTAGGATTTGACGTTGAGGGTTCAGGCTTTAGGCTTTAGGTTTTAGGGATAGGGTTGAGAGTCGAGGGATCAGAGTTAAGGGTTGAGAGATTAGGGTTTGACGTTGAGGGTTGAGGGTTGAGGTTTGAGGGTCAAGGGTTTAGGGATAGGGTTGAGGGATTAGGGTTAAAGTAGAGTGTGGAGGGTATAAGGATTAGGGATAGGGTTGGAGGGTTTAGGGATAAGGGATTAGGGTTTAAGGTATAGTATCGAGTTTGTTGAGGGTTCAGGAATAGAGATAGCATTTAGGGTTTAGGGATGAGGGATTAGAGTTGAGGGATGATGGATTAGGGTTGAGGGTTGAGGGATTAGGGTTTAGGGATAAGGTTTAGGGTTGAGGGTTGAGGGATTAGGGTTTAAGGTATAGTGTTGAGGGTTTAGGGATAGGGTTTAGGGTTGAGGGATTAGAGTGAAGGGTTGAGGGATTAGGATTTGACATTGAGAGTTGAGGCTTTAGGGTTTAGGGTTTAGGGATAGGGTTGAGGGTTGAGGGATCAGAGTTAAGGGTTGAGGGATTAGGGTTTAACATTGAGGGTTGAGGGTTGAGGTTTGAGGATCAAGAGTTTAGAGATAGGGTTGAGGGTTGAGGGATTAGGGTTAAAGTAGAGTGTGGAGGGTATAAGGATTAGGGATAGGTTTGGAGGGTTTAGGGATAAGGGATTAGGGTTTAAGGTATAGTATCGAGTCTGTTGAGGGTTTAGGAATAGGGATAGCATTTAGGGTTTAGGGATGAGGGATTAGAGTTGAGGGATGACAAATTAGGGTTGAGGGTTGAGGGATTAGGGTTTAGGGATAAGGTTTAGGGTTGAAGGTTGAGGGATTAGGGTTTAAGGTATAGTGTTGAGGGTTTAGGGTTGAGGGATTAGAGTGAAAGGTTGAGGGATTAGGATTTGACGTTGAGAGTTGAGGCTTTAGGGTTTAGGGTTTAGGGATAGGGTTAAGGGTCGAGGGATCAGAGTTAAGGGTTGAGGGATTAGGGTTTGAAATTGAGGGTTGAGGGTAAGGGTCAAGGGTTCAGGGATAGGGTTTAGGGTCGAGGGATTAGGGTTAAAGTAGAGTGTGGAGGGTATAAGGATTAGGGATAGGTTTGGAGGGTTTAGGGAGAAGGGATTAGGGTTTAAGGTATAGTATCAAGTCTATTGAGGGTTTAGGAATAGGGATAACATTTAGGGTTTAGGGATGAGGGATTAGAGTTGAGGGATGAAAAATTAGGGTTGAGGGTTGAGGGATTGGGGTTTAGGGATAATGTTTAGGGTTGAGGGTTGAGGGATTAGGGTTTAAGGTATAGTGTTGAGGGTTTAGGGATAGGGTTTAGGGTTGATGGATTAGAGTGAAGGGTCGAGGGATTAGGATTTGACGTTGAGGGTTGAGGGTTACGGCTTTAGGGTTTAGGGTTTAGGGATAGGGTTAAGGGTCAAGGGATCAGAGTTAAGGGTTGAGGGATTAGGGTTTGACATTGAGGGTTGAGTTCTAAAGATAGGTAAACAGAGATTTTGTATTCAGGTTATTTAGATGTTGATCTATTTAGACTTGAACTAAAATGCTGGACTCTTAATCTAGCCTGAAGAGAGTTTCTATCGTCAAATGCAGATTTATGGGTTTGATTATATTGATTGCCTCTCCAATTTTGGGGTGTGGATGTTTTGGAATCAATCAGGAAGTCTTCAAGAGACTTTGTGGAAGTGGATTGGCAATCGCTTGATAGAACCCCTGCTATTTATGCTTGGATAAGGATTTGTCACAAACCAGAACTTCTTCTTCCAAAGAAGATCTGTCTTTCTTCCTCGATGGGAATTTTCTATCAAGAACTTGATTAGGAGGGCTTGCCCCTTCATTGTTATGCCTATCATATGGTGGAGCATTTGGCAAGCTCTTGTAGGAAACAGGAAAAGTTCTCTCTCAAAAACCTTGTGGTCATTCAAGTCTAAAGGGGAAGGTTTGGAAAGAGAAATGGATCACCAAAGAGATGAAGAATTTCTTATTTCTCAGACACCATCAGTGGTTTTTCTCTGATGTAGAGTGTTGACATTTCTTCTGAATCAGCATTAGGGTTTGCCACTTCTAATGCACAGGCAGATTCAGGCCAACTGAATACAGGAGGTTGCGTGAGCTCCTCCCCTTCACTTCTGGTTCTGCCGCACCAAGGGGGGTATCCCTATAACTCAAGATGTAACCTTGACTAGCTCAAAGATAGAAAGATCTAACTTGACAACAACAGGCAGAATACTCTCATGTATGGACCAAGATCTGCATGATAGATCACAAGGCTGGCAACATTCTTGGACATGATGTCTGGTTGGGTATGAGAGTATGCAGGGGGTTCCTAATCCTACTCCTACAACTAACAGGTGGAGGTATGAAGTGTTTTGATATGAATTTGGATGCAAAGCTGGAAATGGTGTATAACACAAGAACACAGCATGATTGGTGCCTATCCAGGGCTTGGAGTCGGTAGACATACACCTGTGAATGATCAGCATAAATAGCTAAAACTGGATTTCAGGGGGATACACATGATATCTGCCCTACAGATATCTCCCAATATAGAGTGTTGAGCTATCTCTACTTATGGTATCCCTACTGCAGTATACCCTTCCCAATGTTCAACCTGAAAACAATTTAATCTGCCCCTTGAGCAGAGGTTAAAAGATCAGACATTCAACATAGGAATTCTATGCTCTAGAATCTAAACATAAGCAAACATCCAGATCCAGAAGAAGGATACATGCAATACTGGAGACAGAATTAACACAACACATGCTAAGGTAGCATTACTCATATAAGATCAACCATGAAACCAGTGGATTCATGCCAAGTCCTACAACAGGAGATACATAAACTCACAAGAAAAACTGTACAGAGCAACCAGATCAGCTGGTTTTGGATTACAGAGCCAAAAAACTACAACTTTCAACAACCTTGAATGATCAACACCATCTGCATCATATAGCAGGAGGGCGTATTCAGCATTGACTACTAGGTTGACCAAAACTCCCGCCAGATATACCGTACCATAGAAATGGCGCTCAAACTTGAATGCAGCAGGGAGGGGAGGAGACAGGAAGATTTTTTGAGCCTTGCGCCGCCGCCTAGGGATTCAGATCTTCAATCAGGTACTGCATCCATCCACGCCATCGCCCATACCTCTGCAACAATCGCCATTAATGGCGCACCAACCCGCGGCCTCGGGAAGAACATCAAACAGACAGTCGCAACCGCTTCCCGCCGAGATTCATCATCATGATGTTTCGAATATGCAGGATAACATTATCCCACATGCACCCCGCAGCAACCTCCTTTGCACTTTATATACTAGGTCATGAGCATATATCATGTCGGCGCTTTTGCTCCTGACGACACTAGTATAGACTTCATCATCATCATCCTCCAGCAGCATGATATCCTGTTGTTCAAAAAATCACCCTGACGTCATCATGATATTTGAAATATAACCTTCATGATAATCGGCACAACCTGATCCTTCGGAGGAACATCCTCCTGCTGAGCTTATAACAAAAGTCTGGCCGACGAACATCCTGATGACGTCATCATCATATCCTGCTGACGTCATCATCATATCCGCCTACTGCGCACCTCCTCACATCCGGATGACGTCATCATCATGTTTGCAAATATCAGGAGGTCTCTTCAAGATGATCAGTTGTTAGAAATATGACCCCCGCGGACCTTGATGACGTCATCATCATATTAACATCATCATGATATTCGGAAGACAACCGGATATTTGGAAATATCCTCCTGATGTTCAAATATCAGGTTGCACTGTAGCTCCACTGTAAGATCGGGGCGATAACTGAATATGATGATGCTGCTTGAAAAGATCACCCCCAGTAGATAATGCGCGAAGCTAGCAGGCGGATATCTCCTTAATATTAGCATCATCATGATGCTCGAACAAACAAACATATATCCGGATGATATGAAAATATCACCCCCTCCTTCGGGAATATCATGATGCAGATAGGCAGAAAGAAAAATATCACCCTGATATACGGATGACGTCAGCATCATCAGGATGAAGAAACAACGAACAAGAAGTGATACAACATCATCAGGATGATATTGACTAAGATCATCCTGATGTTCGAAATATGATGACCCTAGTGAATATCGGGTCGCACTTAAAACTCTTCAACATCATCATCAGGATGATCATAACCAAGATCACCCGATGATAGAAATATCACCCCGGCGAAATATCATGAAGGCAGAAAATATGATGACCTCCACAAGCAGCAGGATGAAAACTGGAAATATCATGATGATGACGACGACCCTTAGGATAAAACAAGTTAGGTCGAGCAACTCAAAGAATAAGCAACATCATCATCATGCCTGCGCAAGGTGATAAATGGAAGATCACCGGAGACTTTGAAGAATCACCCTCGCAAGCAGATAAGGGCGCACTGTAGCTCGTCAGCATCATCAGGACAAAACCCGAACATCACCCGACAGCGAAATATGATGATGACGATGAGAAACCGGTCGACGGAGAACATGATGATGATGACCATCATCGAAACAAACATGATGACGATGACCTCCTCCTCAAGAAATATGATGATGCAGCTGAAAAATACTGAGGAGGTCCGTTACTTAGAGCATTTTTTGGATACTTAGGGAGAGTGCCTGAATGAAAATTTTTCAAAAAACTACCAGTCAATTCAGGCGTCAACAGTGGCTCTGTCTGGGGACGTGCAGGTGAAAACCTGCAGCGAGAACCCCAGAACTCTGGGATGCAGACCAGTCCCTAATCCATTGGGCACAGAGTCAAATACTGCACTGACCTGCATCACCCAACACACTTGATGGCCTAAGGCCACCAAGAAAAGAAAAACATGTATCTCCCCTTGTCAAATATCTTGTTTTCATCTGCATGCACTGGGTCAAGCTTGGAGATACTACAAAGATCCACCCACAAACAAATCTTGTCATCTGCATATTCAATCCTCTGATTTGGCTTGTCATCATCACCCTTGTGCAGATAACCCTCAGCATCATGTGACATGTGGGTGCAGAATATATCAAACAATGCATGTTCATATGGCATATAGCACTTATCACTTATATCATCATCATGCATTGCAACATGATCTCCTAGCTGGATTGCAAATAGGAAACACTCAGAGTCCACCACACAACTAGGAAGATCAAGGCTCATTGTATTATATGCTGGCTCATCAAAAGAAAAGCTTTCAAAATCACAATTGTGTACATCATGTACACAACCATCTGGTACACCAGGCTGGAAAAGATCAGGCTCTGGCATCTCTTTCAAATCAGGCACATCTTCACAGTTACTTACCTGATGTATGTTGTTTCCTCTTTCATCATGATGAGAAACAGAATCCAAGCCAAAAATAGTGTCTAGATCTTCACCATACTCAGACAGATCCTCATCACCATATGTGTCATAAATGGGTGACCCAGGTGCATCAGTTTCATCATAGTATGCCATTTGTTCATGGGTAGCAGAGCACATCTCTTCATGATCAATGGATTCATTCTGTGGAGGAGTATCAGCCTGTGTGTCATAAGCAAAACAGTCATCAAATGAAAAACAATCATGCTCTGAACTAGCACTTATTTCAATTTCTGACTGCCCTTCATGATCTCCATGTGTTTGAAAGGTAGGCAATGGGTCACACATAGGACTGCTTCTCTGTTTGCTTATATCTTCTCTGTCTTGAGTACAATACTCACAATTTTCTCCACAGGTCCATTCTAAAAATTGCTCATTGCTGTCCACAACCTCATTGTTGTCTTCATGGTCAGATGCCTCATGATTGCAATGGGAATCCTCATTAGTCCTTTCACTGGCATCCTCAACATTCATCTTTTCATCTTCACATGATGCCTTCATGACTTGGTCATTTGCAGCTTCATAACCATTTTTCACACCAAGGCCTGGGGAGAGGGGTTTCAGCAGGTGCATATTTCTCATTTCTTCTACATTCTCAATGAACCTGTATGCCATCTGCATACTTGTCACCTTGAAATCCCTC
This sequence comes from Cunninghamia lanceolata, assembly GCA_027924645.1. Taxonomy (NCBI): domain Eukaryota; kingdom Viridiplantae; phylum Streptophyta; class Pinopsida; order Cupressales; family Cupressaceae; genus Cunninghamia; species Cunninghamia lanceolata. The sequence goes on from BSBN01001003.1 coordinate 4,992,243, forward strand.
AGTAATGCACTAGAGCCCTCCTCAAAAGCTTCAAAGAATATGCCAACACAGGCTGAAATATCAGGTCTGAAACTTTCAGGGACATGTGAAAGGGCTACTGCAAACCTATGACTGAAATCAACACATGGCTCTTCATCTTGTTTTCTGATTCTCATCAATTCTGCAACAAGATCAGCCGGTTCTTTTGCAAATTCTTCTTTGAAACAGTCAGCAAGTTCATCCCAACAGGCAAAGGATCTCTTTGGAAAGCTCAAATACCAGTCTTTTGCTTTTGCATCAAAGGACCTAACAAGAAACCTCATCCACATATCCTCATCTCTGAATGAATATTTTCCCATAAAACTTTGAAAATTTTGGATATGTGCATTCCCATCACATACATTGTGACCACTAAATCTAGGCATCTGACAGTATATCCTAGCAGGCATAGTTTCTACTTTATAATCCACCCATGACAAATCCAGTTGGTCATACAAAGGATCAAAAGGGCTGACAGGAGGTTTAGCTTTCTGACTGGCAGACACAACAGGGTTACTGCTTCTTAGCTGGGCCTGCTCAGCCTCTAAGAATATCAACCTATTTCTTATCTCTTCTATTCCTTTATCCAACATTTCACCACTGAGTGTGGGATAACTCATACTTGGATTCATAAAAATCTCACTCTTAGACATCCTTTGTCTGTCTAAGACCTAAGGCTTCCCCTGGCATCTAACCTATGCAATAAAACAGCAAATATAAAGGAGAAGGAACAAGGTACCTTTTCTCATACAGATGCAGGAATACGTATAACACATTTTTGTCACATCACATACATCCATCTTTCATGTGCATTGGGATCTTTTTTGCAGAGTCGCCACCTCTCCAGAGAGGACAAAATTTACAGCAGCCGAAAGCTACTTTTCCAGGTTCATTCCACCAGCAGAGCAAAACCTCACCAGAGACTGCGGGATATCACTTTACATTAACTTCCCCAGCGGAGTCGCCAATTTGTTGGTGACTCGGATGGGCCACAGGTATATCATTTTTTAGTCCATCCCCAGCAGAGTCGCCAATTTGTTGACATTTCTTCTGAATCAGCATTAGGGTTTGCCACTTCTAATGCACAGGCAGATTCAGGCCAACTGAATACAGGAGGTTGCGTGAGCTCCTCCCCTTCACTTCTGGTTCTGCCGCACCAAGGGGGGTATCCCTATAACTCAAGATGTAACCTTGACTAGCTCAAAGATAGAAAGATCTAACTTGACAACAACAGGCAGAATACTCTCATGTATGGACCAAGATCTGCATGATAGATCACAAGGCTGGCAACATTCTTGGACATGATGTCTGGTTGGGTATGAGAGTATGCAGGGGGTTCCTAATCCTACTCCTACAACTAACAGGTGGAGGTATGAAGTGTTTTGATATGAATTTGGATGCAAAGCTGGAAATGGTGTATAACACAAGAACACAGCATGATTGGTGCCTATCCAGGGCTTGGAGTCGGTAGACATACACCTGTGAATGATCAGCATAAATAGCTAAAACTGGATTTCAGGGGGATACACATGATATCTGCCCTACAGATATCTCCCAATATAGAGTGTTGAGCTATCTCTACTTATGGTATCCCTACTGCAGTATACCCTTCCCAATGTTCAACCTGAAAACAGTTTAATCTGCCCCTTGAGCAGAGGTTAAAAGATCAGACATTCAACATAGGAATTCTATGCTCTAGAATCTAAACATAAGCAAACATCCAGATCCAGAAGAAGGATACATGCAATACTGGAGACAGAATTAACACAACACATGCTAAGGTAGCATTACTCATATAAGATCAACCATGAAACCAGTGGATTCATGCCAAGTCCTACAACAGGAGATACATAAACTCACAAGAAAAACTGTACAGAGCAACCAGATCAGCTGGTTTTGGATTACAGAGCCAAAAAACTACAACTTTCAACAACCTTGAATGATCAACACCATCTGCATCATATAGCAGGAGGGCGTATTCAGCATTGACTACTAGGTTGACCAAAACTCCCGCCAGATATACCGTACCATAGAAATGGCGCTCAAACTTGAATGCAGCAGGGAGGGGAGGAGACAGGAAGATTTTTTGAGCCTTGCGCCGCCGCCTAGGGATTCAGATCTTCAATCAGGTACTGCATCCATCCACGCCATCGCCCATACCTCTGCAACAATCGCCATTAATGGCGCACCAACCCGCGGCCTCGGGAAGAACATCAAACAGACAGTCGCAACCGCTTCCCGCCGAGATTCATCATCATGATGTTTCGAATATGCAGGATAACATTATCCCACATGCACCCCGCAGCAACCTCCTTTGCACTTTATATACTAGGTCATGAGCATATATCATGTCGGCGCTTTTGCTCCTGACGACACTAGTATAGACTTCATCATCATCATCCTCCAGCAGCATGATATCCTGTTGTTCGAAAAATCACCCTGACGTCATCATGATATTTGAAATATAACCTTCATGATAATCGGCACAACCTGATCCTTCGGAGGAACATCCTCCTGCTGAGCTTATAACAAAAGTCTGGCCGACGAACATCCTGATGACGTCATCATCATATCCTGCTGACGTCATCATCATATCCGCCTACTGCGCACCTCCTCACATCCGGATGACGTCATCATCATGTTTGCAAATATCAGGAGGTCTCTTCAAGATGATCAGTTGTTAGAAATATGACCCCCGCGGACCTTGATGACGTCATCATCATATTAACATCATCATGATATTCGGAAGACAACCGGATATTTGGAAATATCCTCCTGATGTTCAAATATCAGGTTGCACTGTAGCTCCACTGTAAGATCGGGGCGATAACTGAATATGATGATGCTGCTTGAAAAGATCACCCCCAGTAGATAATGCGCGAAGCTAGCAGGCGGATATCTCCTTAATATTAGCATCATCATGATGCTCGAACAAACAAACATATATCCGGATGATATGAAAATATCACCCCCTCCTTCGGGAATATCATGATGCAGATAGGCAGAAAGAAAAATATCACCCTGATATACGGATGACGTCAGCATCATCAGGATGAAGAAACAACGAACAAGAAGTGATACAACATCATCAGGATGATATTGACTAAGATCATCCTGACGTTCGAAATATGATGACCCTAGTGAATATCGGGTCGCACTTAAAACTCTTCAACATCATCATCAGGATGATCATAACCAAGATCACCCGATGATAGAAATATCACCCCGGCGAAATATCATGAAGGCAGAAAATATGATGACCTCCACAAGCAGCAGGATGAAAACTGGAAATATCATGATGATGACGACGACCCTTAGGATAAAACAAGTTAGGTCGAGCAACTCAAAGAATAAGCAACATCATCATCATGCCTGCGCAAGGTGATAAATGGAAGATCACCGGAGACTTTGAAGAATCACCCTCGCAAGCAGATAAGGGCGCACTGTAGCTCGTCAGCATCATCAGGACAAAACCCGAACATCACCCGACAGCGAAATATGATGATGACGATGAGAAACCGGTCGACGGAGAACATGATGATGATGACCATCATCGAAACAAACATGATGACGATGACCTCCTCCTCAAGAAATATGATGATGCAGCTGAAAAATACTGAGGAGGTCCGTTACTTAGAGCATTTTTTGGATACTTAGGGAGAGTGCCTGAATGAAAATTTTTCAAAAAACTACCAGTCAATTCAGGCGTCAACATAGAGGACCTACCAAGATGTAAAACATTTAAAGATTAGATGATCTCCAAAGGAAAATCTCCTAATTCTCCCAGAATGTCATCCTTCAGCAAGGCGGGACCAAGTGGCTTGGCTCTTACAGTCATGGATCCTCCCATATTTAAGAAGAATTGTAAGGCTTGGAAGTGTCAGTTGATGAAGCACAGGATGTGGTCATCTCTGCTTATGTTAAGGGAGATAATGCATAGGATGTGATCAATCTATAGTAGGACAAAACGTGAGTGCGTTATAACGCGCTCGCATTTTGTCCTGCTATAGAAATGGTAAAAAAGTGTTGACCCCCATGATCTAGGCCCACATGCTCTGTTTTCATACTGATTCTGTGCGTGCTCTGACAAAAAAGAAGTGCTTTCATGCTGTTGGGAAGTTTACATGCACATTTGACACATTCTACCACCTTTGCATGATCTTTCCACCACCTTTTCTGCTTTGCCAACTTGAGGAGGAAATAACATAGTTTTCACACCAAGTTTGATATATATCTATTCAAGTTTCAATTTTTGTAGTGTTGCAATGTTAATTGTGATTCAATTTTAGGAATTTAACATTATAGATTGGTTAATAGTATTGTTGTTAGTAATTATATTTGAGGGTTATTCAATTTAACATTGAAAAGGAAGCAAGTGGTGAAAAAATCAAATTGTTGAGGAGTTTGATGCAAGAAGAAAAAAACACTACATAATTGGGTACTCTCTCCATTCGAATATTCATTTTTTAGGTATGTCAAGTCTTTACATGCATGTTCTTCACATTTTCCTTAATTCTATTTGAATTACTTTATCATGCTTTATCATACATGTTTAAAATAGACACATTCCCAATCAAGAAAGTAGCCTACAATCTCACATGATGCCATGTATATTTTCTACACTTGGGCTCTTTAATAATTATGTGTAATAAACAGACCTTAACATACCATGATGTCAAACTATACAAGAATAAATCCTTACAACATAATAAAAATACAATCCCACTATTATCTTGTATTCATTTCTTAGGAAGTAATATTGGTCTCTTTATCATGCTACAGACAAATTCTCCGTCATGCTGAGGAAACAATCAAGAATTAAACCAACATAGGAAGAGATAGAAGCTAAGGATGCAAAGAAAGTAGTGGCTATGAGGGAACTTTGTGAGAAGAGGAAATTGGACATGATAAATGAAGACATGCCAATTGAAGAGGAACCACGACCATCACAAAGAGATATGGTATTGGCAGCACAAAAAGAATGAATGCAAAAACTCCGTGCTTCGAGAGATTTGAATACCATAGTTGGAGACACGTCCTCTACCGCAAGTCAACATGTAGGGACACCATCTATCACATCTCAAGTTGAGAGTACATCATCACTCACATGTGATGAAGGAGGTACGCCATTATTCCCACCTCAACCTCAAGGTATGTCATCTATTCCATCTTTGATCGAAGGTATGCCATCGAGCCCATCTCATTTAAATATTGATGAAATTCCTAATGTTGAGATGAATTTACCTAACTTAACACCACCTAGAATTTTGCATAGAAAGCTAAAGTATTTGATTGATATTGATGAGAATATTTTGCAGCCAATGGAAGGTAAGATTCTAAAATGCACTTGTAGAAGATATGCTCATAGGATTTGGAGATTGTTCTTTGAAAAGTTAAATGAGACTGCAAGATGCCAACTATTCATTGAAATGATGCGAAGTATAAAGTATAGGTCTATCATGAAGATTCTTGGGTTGAGAACATTAGAGGCTTCAAGTGAAAAATCTATTGTCAAGAATCTAATGAGTGCGTATGAGAGTGTGGGTAACACCTCGCGCACAAAAGATAGTAATGCAACACGGCGTGTGATTACATCGACTATAGTAAGTAGTCAAATGAGGAAAGTTCATCTCATTAGAAAGACAAGTCAAGAATTGAGAATTAACAGGAAAACTTTATCAAGAGCCATTGGAAGATGCCAAAGAATTGAGGACACTAATGCCAATGAATTATGGGCGTTCTCGGGGAGACTACCACAAAAAGATAAACCAATTGTTGAAGCATTGAGATCACTAATTGAAGACTTTTGGAATAATTACACAAGGGTATCTCCGAATCAAAGGGATGTGGTAAGAAGGAGAATCGGTAGTCAGAACCGTGGGACACATCCAAAGCATTTTTTGGATGAGACTCAAACACAGTTTTATGGTAAATTTCTAGAGAAGTATCCTCAAATTAAAATTTGTCAAAGATATTTTGAAATGCTAAAACCTTTCTATGTCAAGATAAATCACACGCACTATTTGTTGTTGTAGATTACATATTGAATTTTCTAACCATTTTGATGCTTATAGGTCTATATGTTTAGATATGCATGCTAACAATGATTTGCAGGGTTGTGCCATATGTGCCCCACCAACATCTTCAAGAGACTTCATATCAAGAATTTTATGTGAAAGAGAGGAAGGTCAAACATTCTACAAGAAATTATGCTTGGATGGCACATGTCATCGTTGCGGTGGCTTGCAACATTTTCCAATATGTGAACATATAGAAAGAACACATGCAGTTGGAAACGAACTAGTAGAGTTTGGCAAGTATAAAAAAGTGGCATACAATACAAAAGATGGTAAATAAGCAAAGAGGAGTGAATTGGTTATTGAAAAGATTCCAATGTATCAGTTTATGCCTATATTTCATGATAGCATAGTGTATGAGTATGCAAGACATGCCCATAGAGTTCGATGGTTGGACTTGCAATTCAAGTTATGCAAGGACACATTTCCAGTTGGTAGCATTGTTTCAGTCATTGACTTTGCAGAGAACTATAGTCTATAGCCACAGCGTGAGGTGCAATCATAATATTACAACTCCACACAGGTTTCTATATTTGTTCACATCGCATTCATTCATGCGAATGATAGTACAGAGGATGACAGAAAGATCATAAGGGAGTATAATTTCTATATTAGTGATGATCACACGCATTCTACAGAGTTCGTGCAAGGTTGCTTTCAGTTGTTCTACAATGATTTGTCTAGAAGGGGCATATCGTTCATTCAACATATCATATGGTCAGATAACTGTGCGTCACAATTGAAGAACTCACAGAATTTCTATTGGCTGAGTAGGAGGCATAATTTTATAGGTATTCAACATATGTGGAACTTTTGTGAGGCCTAGCATGGAAAGGGGGAGCATGATGGTGCAGGAGCATGTATCAAAAGAGCCATAGCACGAGAAGAGTTAAAGTATAAAGATAATGCAAAGTTGACAGATGCAAAATTGATTGTCGAGTGGTGTAATGCTTCCATGGGTCCAAGTAATGAAGGTAAGTCTTCAATTCCTAGATTTTTTTGGTTGATAGATGATACTAACATTGCACCATATGAGGATTGTTGTACACTGACAGGATCAAATGAGATGCACTCTTTCAGAAGCTCAATTGCAGGTTCATGGAGTATCTATACGCGAAAGATGTCATGCTTTTGTTCTTCCTATACAATTCAAGTCTAGGATGAGTACGACTCAAAGAAGTGGGTTGACGAATGGAAGTTAAGTTATCTTAGCCCACTTGACACGTATCGACCTCCGATGGCACTGGAACTAACACAGATGGAATCATCAGTTGACTTTGACCACATATCAGATTTAGTTCAACTAGGTAATATAGAGCACGTATATGCATCTAATTTCATCTAGTTCAACCAGGTAATGTCATCTTACTTTGTAGTGTTTTTGTAATGTTGACTAATTTCATCTAATTTGCTACACATATCAATGTAGGGCACGTATATGCAGTTATTGTAGATGAAGATAATGAAGAGGGAATAGATTATTACTTATGTCATTGTGTTGAGGCCAAAAAGAAATTGGAGGCCCCTGTTACAGATGGAGAAAACATTGAATACCCTACAGGCTCAGTGGTTATTACTGGAACATGGCTTAGAAGGTACCCACATAAGAGTGTTAATATTTGGTTGTTTCAAGACTTTGACATGCATCGAAAGATTCTTCAGTACTTGAACCTTGTCGTGGCATCCATTGTTTATTTGATAAAGTATTAGGGTAGACCTTTGAACAAAATCTTGTGGAAGGTGCGTGAGTCTGACCATGAAGCAATACTTGACACAATAAATAGTAGAGCAGACCCAGATGGTTCATTGGATTAATTTGTAAGTATTCACATTGATTTTGTAAAGTCATGTTACATTGAGTTGTAAGTATGCACATTAATTTGTAAGGTTTGTCTTTTTTTATTTCCTGCTGCATTTTTACACATATACACATTTTTACATCATCATGTTATGCATTTTTGGTGTCCTTCTCCTGATGCAACCAAACTGACTATTCCAACGCATCCAGATGGGTACGTTTAGGCTAGGCATTATTCTATTTTTCACCCAAACATGTCGAAACAGTCTGAGCTACATTGTACCGACGATATCCCTGAAGAGTCCAAAGTGCAAAAAGGTAGTAATCTTTGACGAGATGTTACTCAAAAACCATGTCACTTAGAAACATTCCATCTAAGGCAACACAATCATGTAGAGTGTCTCTACAATAACCTCTCTTAGTTTTTTATATCTTTGAGGCATTTTCCCGTGGTGAAAGGTTTTCTGCTGCCCCAAAAATCGTCAGAAGGAGGCAATGTAAATTTGCAAAGGGGTGTAACTTTCATCCTGCTCCCGATGCGACCAAAATAGCTATTCCAACGTATCCATATGGGTACATTTATGCTAGTTATGGTTCTATTTTTCACCCAAACATGTCGAAATGGACCGAGCTACATTGTACCGACGATATCCTTGAAGAGTCCAAAGTGCAAAAAGGTAGCAATCTTTGACGAGATGTTACTCGAAAACTGTGTCACTTAGAAACATTCCTTCTAAGGCAACGTGATCATGTAGAGTGCCTCTACAATAACCTCTCTCAGTTTTTTATATCTCTGAGGCATTTACCCGTGGTGAAAGGTTTTCTGTTGCCCCAAAAATTGTCAGAAGGAGGCAGTGTAAAGTTGCAAAGGGGTGTAACTTTCATCCTGCTTCTGATGTGACCAAACTGACTATTCCAACGCATTTAGATGGGTACATTTATGCTAGGCATGGTCTTGTTTTTCACCCAAACATGTCGAAACAGTCTGAGCTACATTGTACCGACGATATCCCTGAAGAGTCCAAAGTGCAAAAAGGCAGCAATCTTTGACGAGATGTTACTTGAAAAATGTGTCACTTAGAAACATTTCGTCTAAGGCAATGCGATCATATAGAGTGCCTCTACAATAACCTCTCTCAGTTTTTTATATCTCTGAGACATTTGCCCGTGGTCAAAGGTTTTCTGCTGCTCCAAAAATTGTCAAAAGGAGGCAGTGTAAAGTTGCAAAGGGGTGTAACTTTCATCCTGCTCCTGATGTGACCAAATTGACTATTCCAATGCGTCTGGATGGGTACATTTACACTAGGCATGGTCCTGTTTTTCACCCAAACATGTCAAAACAGTCCGAGCTACATTGTACCGATGATATCCCTGAAGAGTCCAAAGTGCAAAAAGGTAGCAATCTTTGATGAGATGTTACTCGAAAACTATGTCACTTAGAAACACTCCATCTGAAGAAATGTGATCATATAGAGTGCCTCTACAATAACCTCTCTCAGTTTTTTTATCTCTGAGGTGTTTTCCCGTGGTGAAAGGTTTTCTGCTACCCCAAAAATCGTCAGAAGGAGGCAGTGTAAAGTTACAAAGCATTGCTAATAAATCCTCAATACTCAAACACTCCAATGAACTGAAGCAACTTCTTCTTAGGCGCAAATGTAAGGGTACACAAGGGGAAAATGGTGCCTAGATGACTTAGTGCATTTCTATGACTTCATTCACATGTTTAAATGTTTGAGAAACTCTCCTTTACTAAGCGCTTGTCCTCATGTCAATGTTAAGCTTTATACCTCCTAGGTACTCAATTAGGTGATGTCATTAGATACAACTTACCCTTAGGCACTAATGTAGCTTCTTCAATCTATCACACTTCTAGGCACTCAAATTTGAGGTCTTGGACTTGTATCTTATTCCTAGGCACAATTGGATGATCTTCCTAGATCTAGGCACTCATGATGGTGGGAAATTACTTGAAGGGGCGCCTAAGTCCAATTTGACTTTGTATTTGATATTTTATGACTCCAATTGACTAGGAATGGCTTAATTTCTAAAGTGCTGACTCAATAATGTAAGTTTAAGGTCTTTTCCTCCTAGGGGCCAATTAATGAGTTCACTAGATGCAATTTCTCCTAGACTTGAATATTGTGAAAGAACTTGAAGCTTGGATGGATGTCTTCGAATGCTCGATGAAGAAGTGTTCCAACTTGAAAGGTCCTTTGAAGTGTAGATATTGATGATAACACTTTCCCTTATATGTGAAGTAGATGACTTCTCAAGGAGGCTTGAATGTATCAGAGGGATTTGAAATTGAATGGATGTCTTTGGAATGCTTGATGATGATGAGAAGTTCCTTTGGAGCGGCTACATGCTGATCTTGAAGCGATGATTGATGAGGAATCTAGCTGATACTTGAAGATGAATAGAACTTGAAGTGATAGATGGAAGTCTTTGAACATGATGCAACTGGTGATGTTGTTGATGAAGAAGACTTGAAATATATCTTGTTGTGACCTCTTGGAGAAGCTACCTCTTAAAGTGGTGTTTCCTTGGCAGTGATTACTTCCATCTTAACTCTCTGGCATGAATGAATGTGAAAGGCTCCTTCGGAGCAGCTACATGATGACTCCAGGTGACTCCAAGCTCTTGCTCCTACCTTTTTCTTCAATCTTCCTACAATACAAACCAAGAAACACATCAATCCTCATGATAAACATTTTATAACACAAAGGAATCCTCTTTAAACATGGAATAATCTTATTACAAATCTAGGCGCATATATAGGTAAAAAGAAGAGCAAAGGGTGCCTAACACAAGTTGGTCCATATTTATCACTTTAAATGATTTCAAACAATTGTAATGGCTTAAAGAGGTCAATCTCCCTTAATAGATTCATTCAAAAGGTGTCTTTCAATGCAATTTCTCCCTTAGGTGCCATAATGGGTTTGTACTAATGGAGAGTGTGCCTAGATTTAAATGTCTTTATACTTGCAATTTTGCAATTCTAAATGATGAGACATGTCTTAGAATGAATTCTATCTTTCAAGCACTCACTGCAAAAGGTCATCTCATGCAATTTCACTCAAGGCGCTCATTGAGGTGTCCTCAGAGGCTAAAGTGCGCCTAACTCAATTGCCTTTATCTTTATCATTTTTGTGCTTTCAACAATTGAAAATGACCTAGAGTAATCCTTTCTCTCAAGGCACTCACCTATTGATATGAAATCAAGTTATTTCCCTTAGGTGCAATTTTAGGCTTGTATGGGTGAAAAGTGCACCTTACATCCTTAGGTGGTTCTTTCTAATTCTCAATGATTTCAATCAAATGCCAAGTGTCTAAGGAAGCTTTTGTCTTGAGATGATTAAATTTTGAGGTTCAAATCCCTTCCTCAATCAAGGCACAATCTGAGGGTTGTATAGATGAAAGTTGACTTCAACTTGGGCGCTCATTTGAGTTGGGAGGAGCTAGAATTTGTGCCTAGATTGGAGATAGATATTTTGGCTTATTTGATGATGGTCTCAAGTCTCTCTACCAAGGTGCATTTTGCTGATGTTCTTATTTAAACTCTTATGAAAACTATCTCATCCCTAAGCGCTCATCCTCATGATTTTCATGCACTTAGACTTCAAAGCGCCAAAACTAGTAGGAAAATTCACAATGAGCGCATTTGCTTTGGAATAATTTCTTATTGATCATTAGGCACACTTTGGAGTTGATATGTACTTCCTTTACTTCCATGTACTCAATTCATCATAATTATTGTCAAAGACTTCTCCAAGTTGATTGATAACATGCTTCTTGATGTTAAGATCCTTCATTCACTCCTTCTTCTTAGATCTAGGCGCTCATGATGGTGGGAAATTACATGATGGGTGCCTAAGGTTCAAGATAGGTTCTTTCCACTCATCTTAACTTTCAATCATTGTAGTTAATCTCAAAAGACATCATCCAAAATGAGAAACCTCCAAGACTTGTCATTGTAAGTTGATTTCCTCCAAGGCACCTAGGCTTATGGGGCTCAATTTGATGTATTTATTGAAAGCTCAAGGTGAATTGATGCTTATTGAAAATGCCACGTAATCCTTCATTTGCATTCTAGGTGCCATTTCCTATTGACTTATATACTCCTCCTCATGCTAGGGCGCCATAATGAAGTGGTTTAGACAATAGGTGCGCTTCACTTACTAGAGGCTTGTTCTCCTTCCACCTTAGGCATACTTTTATGGTGGAACAAGTGTCAATGGGCGCCTTGTCTTAAATGAATGCTCTCTCCAAGTTGGGCACCCTTTTGAGGCTTTATGAGTTGCAAATTGCACCTTAACCCTTCATGCTTGTTGCTCAATGTTTGAATGTTTAAGAAAGTCTCCTTTAGGTGCTCATCTTAATGACTTTTTCTCAAGGCGCAATCATCCTAATGACTTGGATATTCATCCTAGTGTTTCAGGATATCAGGCTACCAGACTTAGTCATTTTCAGGATCTCAAACATAAAGAATAACATGATGATTCATTTTTTTGTATTGCATATAGTTGACATTGTATGCTACTCATAAAGAATATTAATATTTTCTGTTCAACATGATGATTCATTTTTTTTTAAATACAACTTTTATTTTTTAGTTCCAAAATGAGGTTTAGGTGATACTTGAATAACAATAGCTAGCTTATTGGATCAACAAACATCCCATGTAATACAATTGGACTTTAAATATTTGAAGTAGCCATCTACAAATATCCATTCAAATGTGGATTTATAATGCAAGTATGGACTCCATCAATAAAAAAGATTTGTATTAACCAAATATCTATATAGGCATACATCAATATCTGTCGATATAAGTATAACATATATACAAAATAGCCATATAGGCTTACAAGAATGCCATATAGGCATACAATGTCAACTATATACAATACAAAATATATGTCCACAAATGCCATATAGGCATACAACAAAACACAATAAAAAGTCATTCCCCTCTGGCTGGTGAAGAGAATAGATCACGAGTAGACTTTGATCTTCTAGGGGATGGAGACGCGCATGTGGGTGGTCTACTACGAACCGGAGGGTTGCTCCTCCTATTTAGTTCTTCCTGCATCTTTAGTTGTTACAATAAAAAGTATAGACATTAATATATAGAAATTACATGTTATAAAAAATGAAACATTTAACAAAATAATCACTTACCGCTACCATATAATCTGTCTCCTCACTTGCCTCAGTAGCAGGAATAGGCCATGGTGATGTCATGTCCTAGAGAAACCATTCAGATAGAAATTAAACTTCAAATCAATAATCTTTTGATTTTTCAAAAATAGACAACTATAACAATGAATGTAAATTGAAATTTACTAATTTGCCTCATACCCCTGTCAATGCCATGGAGCTATGAATCGCAGAGGTCACACCATGCTCCATTGCCCTATGAACATCAGGAGGTGTTTCTGCAGCCTGCATCATCTGGAAATAAAACAACATTATTCAATTACAAAAACTATAATAGTGATGCAAATCATGGCTTCTAACATACACACACATTCATCTAAACATGGAAGTACACACAATAAAGCACACAAGTCACATACAAAAAATCTAGTAAGTACAATTCATTCATTAATCTATTTATTTTATTACCTCTGTGAAGCTTTGAAGTCCACCACCACTAGCAGGTGTTGCTATGAAATCTCCAATATTAACCTATTCAACATCCAAAATCAGATATTAGAATACCATTCATATAATGATGCTATTCACATGTAATATTTATAATTGTTTACTAGTTACATACCCCAACAGTAGATGATCTAGTGTAATATGCAGGTGGAGAACCACTAAAAACTGCATCAACGCTATGACCCTAAAATTTCATTAAAATCATCAAACTAAATTAGTTAATCTTGCATTTCAAAAATGAAATTTAATAAATTAAATTCAATAAACTTGCTAATATTTACCTGAGTATCAAGGCCAAAAGTCTCACTCATGAGGGTATCTGTCATCACCATCTGCTCAGCTGCAGATGTAGCTTGTGCACCTACATCCTGACTATCCATGGGGTCATAACCACAGGCTGATCCGCAAGTCTGACAAGCATGGGGTGGGACCCTACTCCTCTCACTATCTCCCAACCCACTCTGTGTTGCAGGACTGGCATGCTCTATGATGCTCTGGGTCAAGGCACTAATGGACTAAAGTGTATCAACCTCAACACTCTCTTTCACAATGGAAGGGATAGAAATATGCTCATGGGCTGGTTTGCTGATTACTCATCTCATTGCCCACTGTGGGTCAACATGTGCCCCTAGTCTATCTTGTGCTAACCCCCCACCTCTACCCTGTAAGTCCCGCATATCAAAATAGTTTGGCACTTTATTGAGGACAAACTCGTAGTAGAGTTTCCTCAAAAAGTATTGTGGGACCTCATTATTATTGCATGGAGGATGGTCAAAAACCATCCACCACCTCTACCCACAATTGTCCCTTATCACTTGGTTGTTGCACCAATGGATAGGGAACCTCTTGCATGTAATGGGTGGAGGTTGATTTGTTTGTGGGTTTGTGAAAATTAAACACTAGTCTAATTTTGTAATTTGTAATTTTTTCACATCTTGGTATGATAGCTTGTCAGCATAATAATCTCTAAACTCTCTCCTCTTATCCATCCAACTAGTTATTTGCTTGCTAATTGAATCTACATTTGATAACATAGATTCAAGAGATTCAGCAAGCGTGGACCTATGCAAGGTTGAAGTGGAAGGATCTTTCAACCTTGCAATTATATCTTCAATTTCTTTTTTGTTGTTTTCAATTTGCCCCATTATATTTTCTTGTGTTCCAGGGGCATGTCGAGGAATGGATGGAGGAGGTTGTTGTTCTGCAGGATTTTGTGGATTTTGAGGAGGAGGAGGAGGAGGAGGTGCATTAACATTTCCTGACAATTAATGAAATATACATCAAAAAATAACTCAAACCTACCTATTTATAAGCAAATTCAAACAAAAAGACAAATAAACTCACTCCTTTGGCGTGCTCAACGTCGTGGTGACATTTTGGTGATGAATCGATAAGATTTTTGTGTTGAATTAAGGAATCCAAAATGTGAGCGTGCTTCCTAGGGTTTGTAGACTATGGGAATAGTGGAGAAAAAAGAAATAAAATGAGATGACAACCTTTTTATTTATTTATAGTAGTTCATAACGTGCTCGCATTATAACACGCTTGCGTTATAACATGAGTGCGTCATGGTTTGGTTTTGATGAGCCTTAGGCTCATCATTACCAAACCATAACGCATCACATGTTGAATAGTCATAGGTGGTGAGTATCCCAATGGAAATAATAGGAAGACATATGGCTCGTCAAAACCAAACCATGACGTATCACATGTTGAATAGTCATAGGTGGTGAGTATCCCAATGGAAATAATAGGAAGACATATGCCATCTTGGTCTAGGGTAAAGAGAAACACTTGTGAAGGGATAAGGTAGATGGTGGAGTAACTATGCATGTAGATTGTTTGAATGAGGTATGGGGATGGTTATGTTTGGTGTGAGGATGTGAAATATGATTCTAAGAAGTAGAATAAAAAGTTTGGTTGAAGAAGGCAAAGAAATGGATGATTATAGAGGACTGTTGAGGAGGAGAGAGATTGTGATAAATAGGAGGATCAAAGATAGAAGCAGGGAGATATGAGCCATGCATCACAATTGAACAAGTGAATACAAAACTAACAAAGATAGATAAATGTAATACTAATCTAAACACAAATTAGAAGTGGAAATGTAAGTCAAATGAGTTCACCAAAATGTAACAAAAGAAAAGACACTTTTCTTTGTTTAAACTTGTGAAAAAATAGATCAAATGAATGACATCAAAAAATGCATTAAAATGCCTAAATCTAATTTAATATGGTCACATGAGAGTCAGGATTGGTAAAATGATTAAAAATATAGATTTGGAAACATGAAATTGGAAATAGGAACAAACATTTTCAAACTAGGACTAGGAGATAGAAAACTAAAAATTAGAAGGCATAGATCAACCTAGATTTAATTGGTGAAATTCTAGAAAATATTTAGAATGATCGTAGAAGACTTTCTAGAGATTTATGGGTCATTTTAGCTAGGGGAAGCTAGGAACATATTTGTTTTGTCTTAGAATTCTAGCAAATTAGAGCTAAAGTTTCCTCTCATTTACTTGGTTCTAGATCTATAATGAACTATTTCAAATAATTTAGACTTATGACAATAAATTAGACTAGAGAAACTTTTTTGAACTAAATTAAGAAGATGAGTACATGTATTTCAAAGAATTTGAACTTGTTCTCCATAATCTTGACTAGTAATATTACATTCATATGTCAAATAATTTGGATTGATAATTAGATATTGAATAATTTGGGCTCATTTCAAATAATTTTTTAAAATATAGACTAGTTATAAGTTCATATTAATTGAAATAGTTGTTAATTATAAAGAATTTGCCTTGAAACTAAGTAGAAAGAAATTATGATAGAAATAAGAGACTTAATTTAGGTAGGATACACTAGAAATTGAAACCTTGATCTATAATTTTGACCTAGCTATGCTCACTAAAATCAAACAATATTAAACACTGAATTGCTTACAATTAGATAATGCAGTACATTTTGGAAAGTTTGAAGGCCTTGAGGGGTGGGGACACTTGTGTCCTTACTAGTGTAGGGGGCACAAGTGTCTTAGGATGGTACTAATAGTAGTGGTGTAAGGGGTGCTAGTGATCTATCTCAATCTAGCTTAAAATTCTTGAGGATATTCATGATCTCAATGTGTTGATCAAAATCTAAAACTATCTTTCCTATCCAATCTACTCTATTTTTTATATAAATTATATTCAAGACAACTTTTGCTAATGGAAACCTATAAGGTGGTTACATCAAAGGGGAAGCTTCCTTAGTCACCCCCCTTGTGGGTAATTCAAACATAGATCCACATGGTAATGATAGCATGACAATAAACTAAAATTTGAAAATTTAAATATAAATTTTCTAATTGAAATGAAAATCAAAACACTAGCATGATTACCAAATAGGAGATGCAAGCAAGGAAAGTAGGGCTTGGTGGGAGAAGGAAATGGGATACAAAATGGAATCAAGATGAAACAAATTTCATATGGGGCTAAAGAGAGATGATATGGGAAGGGAAAACTAGCAAATAAGGAAAAATTGGAATGGATTGGAAGGGAAATTAGATGAGAAGAGGAGTAAGGCCAATGAGAGGAAAAAAAGAAGAAAAGACCACACAAAACTAATCCATGGCTTCAAGATGATGCATGAATGAGATCCACAGTTTGATGATCTGATGCTTCGCTTATGGACCAATGCTTCAAGGCTCCAATAATCCAAATAGAAAAGCAAAAACTCTACAATTACAAGAGGAACTTGACTGTGCAATGTGGTGTGTTGATATGCATTCTTAAATGGGGGTGGGAAGGTTCATTTTATAGATATTTTGGGCCCAACTTTCATTATTTTGAGTATAACCATTTGAATCAATCTTAGTCAACCAAGAATAAGTTTTCATTAAATTTTTTGAACCAAGAGAGGGTGGGACACATGTGCTCCCCTAATGGGGCATAGGTGTCCCATATCTCAAGGAAGATGAGCTCATATGAGGAAGAAAGAAGGGACCAAAACAAGATCAATGGAGATTGTTTCAACTCAATTAGAATTCATATGCGAAAGTTATGCAAGAAATAAGGTGAAAATGGACTAGCCATAGGAGGATAAACAAGATGATAATTTTTAGAGTAATAACCTTCAAAATGAGAATGCAATTGGCTAAGTGTGAAGGAAACTGACAAGAAGGGGTGGAGAAACATGAATTGGGAAAGGAAAACATAGCGATAAGAAATAGGTCCTATGAATGCTTAAAGACACATGAAAATGAGAACAAGCTAAGGGGAAAAGGGAATTAAGCTAGAAAGGTGTTAAAATGAGTAACTTAGGCAAAACAATAAAATAAGCACAAAACATGTAAAAATAAATTCTAGGGTATGCAATTTATGTTCTTACATACCTCAAAAAATTGAGATAACCTTGTTCCAAGTTAACATTATGCTAAGTTGCCCTTTCAAACGAATCCTATTTGTCAAAATCATCATGACACAAGATCCGTCCACCTTCCATCTTCTATGTTCATGTTTGGTTAAGCTACCTCAATAAGAGGTATCTATTCCATCAAAATCACCAAAGGTTTACACTGTGACACAAGATTCTATAATTAATCTGATGTACCTCGAAAGCTCAAGAGATCATTGTTTACATTCCATCTTCATGGTTGGCTAAACTTATTAGATAAGATATTGCCTTGAAAAGAGGACATTATTCCGTTAAAACTAAATAAAGTTTACACTTGCTCTTATAAACACCAATGGAGTTTATACCTTGTTGGGTAGGTTTTCAATACATTTTAAGTGTACGATAGACTAATCATATTTATACCAAGCTCTAACCAATAACGACAATGATCATACCTTGATAGATAGATTTTCAATATCTTAACCACATCATGTATGTCAATTGAACCACAAACGAAGTGATAGGGGAGAGGACCCGTGAGAGGACCCAGTAGTTGAGTACCCTAACTTCACACCTCTCAAAATCATACGTGGCAATTCCGAATCACTCCAAAAATTTTACAGCAGCTTATTTAGCAAGGCCCCTTCTTATAACTATGGTTTCAAGCCCACATCAACACGCTTTTTGTTGTAGTGTCAAATAGTTCCCAAAAAAAGGGTGGACGAATAGGTGTGCATTGAATCATGTTTTGTTGGTGCATTGATATGACATCACATGATTGGTTACTTTTTAAATCTAATGAGCACATATTGTTCAATTATAAGTACTTATAGTAACACTAACAACCTTAAAGTCACAACTATCAGTGCTAAACTTTTAAAAATATTAAACCTTAAATACACAAATATAATCACACCTATTGAAACATGCCCAGCAATTGGGTCCTCTCCCCTAAAATGAGTTATCTGTCAAAGGATATTTTGATATCCGATCTTGTTTGCCATTATCTTAAAAGCGACAAAATGGGTTATCACACGTGTTACTATGCAATGGCAGAGATTTATATGCGACAAGATAGTTTTCCAAGCTTTTACCATGGAGGATTTTCTCCGAAACATACAATGCCCTTCTTTCTGCATATTTTCTTCTTTGTTTTATCGCCCGGGCTGCTGTGGAATTGCCGTATTTTATATGTGACAAGAGAGGATTTTTCCTGAATGTTTCCTTCTCTCTTCTCGGAAGGACATAGCCTTCTTCCTCAATGTTTCCTTCTCTGTTCTCGGAAGGAATAAAAACACTATAAATAAGCCTGGGATGAGCCAATATTTAAGTAGGACTAACAATTACTCATACCGGTGGCTGAAGATGTCTAACATTTGGAGAATGTGGAGAATGTCCAATCCAACTGCTCACAGAAATGTAAATTTTATTCAGCGTGGCTTTGCTGATGTTCTAAAGGGAGATGGCGATAAGGCTGCTCAAACCCCAGAAAAGAAGGAAATCATTCGAAAAGGTTATTTTTCAATCAAATCATCAATATTTATATTTCTCTTTCTATATCATTCTTTGTTTTTTTAAATTTACAGTTAGTTATTTGGTTTTGGCTGTATTTTCTCAGAAGAAGATGCCTCCGGAGGACAAACTCAAAGATTTTCTACTGTAAGTAATGCTTTCTAATGGAGATTAGTATATTGTTTGTACAATTTTGAACCTCCGACCTCCTAAAAGTTTTTTCTGTTTGAGAGGATAAATATTTGATTTTTATTATTTTTGCAGTCTGTTTTGTAGTGAGTGTATGAATTAAAGTTGCATGAGTAATTGATTTTTTTTCCAAGAATTGTCAGGTATTTATTCCATCAAAATTATTTGAGGTACTTTACAGGACTGGATTTTTGGTAGACTCAACCGGGGCTTAAGTTTCACAGAGGTATTTAGGCATTTTTGCTGTAAAATACAATCCAAATTTTAAAAAGACTGTATCATATAAAAGGAGAGATTTTGCACAAACTGTCAAAATTTATACAGGATTATAATGATATATACATTTGATTTTTATATGATTTACTTATACTAAAGCATATTATAGTATTTGAAGGGCCACATTGAATAGATAACTTTCATAAAAAATTGCTTGACAAGCAAGGTTGACTGTCAAATTTAAGCCCTGCAACCAGTAGACCAAGGCTATTCCTAAACATCATCCAATTTAACAATTAAAGATCAACTTTAATCAATAAAAATAAAATAAATATTTACCACTTTTTTGTGTGGATGAGCTGTAAATTTGCTATTGACTGTTTGACCCAAGGACCATTTGGAAAAAGTTTTATTATTTTACTTAAAAGAAGAGGGGTAAATATTTTTAACTAGTATATTTATATTTAAAATAATATATCTACATAGAGATATCTTCTCAAGGCTATGTCCGTGTTTTTTGAGTTTTCCGTAGTTTTTGTAAATTTTTCCATTTCTTTTTTGATTCCATAGTTTTTGTGATTTTCTCCACTTTTTTTCTTTCAACGGTTTCCTTTTGGTTTTTATTTTTTATTTTTTATTTTTTTACTATATATTTACACACAAGATGAGTGCTCTCATCTCCACCGCACTGTGATTGTAAAATGCATCTCGACATAATTACTTGTTGGTTTTGTTTTACTTAAAGTCCAAATCAGAACACACTGACTATTTAAGCTCTGTGTTTTTGAGCTTAATCTATGATTAACGAGCATTCTAGAGAGAATAAAGAACAATTTATTGATATAAACATTTTCAAAATGATTTTGTTAATTCTTGGATTTTGGTTGATGTTTGTGTGTTCAGGATGCGAGTGTGCAGGGTCCAAAAAGTCCACCCAAAGATCCAGGATCTCCTCCAAAGCATGATGAATAATCAAGAATCAGAAAGGAATTAAAGGACGTGTAGTATGTCAACATAGTTAATGTTAGTGGTTGATAGGTAGAGTAAGAGAGTTAATGTTAGTGTTTTATGGTCAACATAGTTAATTTTAGTGGTTATTAACTTAGACAATTGGATAGGAAAATAAATAAGAGTGGTTGTGTATAGTGCATCTTGCATCTTGATATGCTATAAATATGTATCATTCCATAAATGAAATCAATTCAGTCTTTTGCTTCAGTTTGTTTCTCTGACATGGTATGTATGGATAGATTATTAAATACGGTAGTGAAAGGTGTCTGTTTGCTCTTGCTGTTACTTTGAAGGCTTGAGGGAAAATAAAGTTGTAAACTTAATATTATCAAGCATACATTTTGTGTAGGTATTCATGGCTTTTCATTATTGGTATGATTGCCTACAATTTCTTCTCCCTTGCCCCTCTAAAATGGGAACAATAAAACAAGTACGCTTAAATGTAAAGATTTGGATTTCTTTATCAAATGGTGACACAAACTACTAAAAGTAAACAACAAACATGATGTTGTTATTAAATAGGGCCTTTTTCCTTCCTAAACAGTGACAAGGTAAGTTGTTCAAAGACTCTGGCACTCTGAATTAACATAGCCCTGCTTAACGATCACACACTTGTCAAACTATTAAAAGTATTGGCATATGATTAAATAATGTTATGCCAAAGTTCACATAGATTATTTTATTCTCCCCCCTAAAAAAAACTAAAAAAAATAGTAAGTTAAAAACAATGTTCTGCAATATAATAAAACGAGATGAATGACTATAAATATTGCATTAAATTCATATATGTGGTTGTTGTAACTGAGCTGATGGTCAACATATGTCCGTATTATTCTTTGACTAATTCAACCAATTGAGATTGTACTTCACAACGCCATGTGAAACATAGAAAAAAGTAATCTTGCATTTCATCGCATTCATGGTAAAGAGTAACTTGGACTGCAAGTAAATAATTAATTACCCCCACTAAAATATTAATTACTGTACAGTAAAAATATAATTATAGATGATGGTGAATCCATCATTTCTCATCTCTCTTATGAGTGTATTTATAAACAATGTTTCAAGGAATAATTGAATACATAGGATTTATAAGGTTGATGGCACCTTAATCCTACCGATGCACACATAGAAGATTGCAAAATAATTTCCTAGATGTGTAAAGGGAAAAAGAGGACATATCACACATAAAACAATTATTATTATGAGTAAGAATATTCAAATGTTCATCATAACTTGAATCTAATGTGTTATATACGAAAGTATCAGCAACCTTGTTTTCTTCACACTCTTTGGAATCTTCATATAAATGTGTTCAATGTGTAGTAGAAAAGGGGGTGAAGGAGGTGTATGGTCATATTTATGAGGGGAATTAAGAGGCTAAATTTTATGGGAGGAAGGGAATAAGGGTTTAATTGATTTAGGAGAAAAGGTAGGTAGGGGTGTAACTTCACAACTTGGAGTAGAAATAAGGGATGATGACTTATAAGAGGGAAATGACATAATTGAAGAAGTGATTGCAATATAACAAGAAGGCAAGTGCAAGACATCACGAGGAGTCAAAAGAAAGGGAGACTCATAAGGAGGAAGCATAGATAAAAGAGGTAACAATTGGTAAGAATGAAAAGACACATAAGAGATAGATGATGTGTCATTTATGTAAATGTTATTATAGTGGAAGGAGAAAGTGACATAATGGAAGAAATAGTAAGCTAGGGAAGATCAAAGGGAATAAAGTATTCAAAGTCAATGAGAAAAACTGCAGAGAGGAGAATGAATGGGAATAGAGATGAAAGGGTGATCCCTGATATTGGTGTGCAAAATTCATCTTTTGTGATTTTAGAAAAGGGTGTAGTAGGGGAATAATTAGAAGGCTGTCTCTAAGGTAGGCACATGATCAATATTTGTTGGGTGGTCTTCAAGAACTATATAAGATTCATTAGGTGTTTAATGAAATGAGGGATGTAATAAACATCTCTCACACACACATGCAGAAATAAAATTGCTTTCACTATAGAAAATACTTGCACAATTAATTGCAAAACTAGTTTGCAACTTGCAACCAAATTTGAACCATACTTTCATCTAGTTTGATAAAATGAAATTACATCAGTCCAAAAAGGACAATGGGAATATAATAAACCCTCACAAAGATTCAAAAATCATATATAAAATTGTTTGCTACATCAAACACAAATTTCACAAAACTTGTCTTCCATCTCCTGCAAAATCACAACAAACAACTATTCAACAACACTGGTTCTTCTGGAATCACAATGGCTGTATAAAACAGCTCCAAATCTGCAACAACACCTTTATAAAACCCTCTTGGAGGTCAGCCATGCCTCCCTTTGTCTTCTCTTCAACCTAGAAAAACTCTCTTCAAAAATGAATTGATTTTCATTTTGTATCTCCTTCCAATTTGCATGAAATGTAATTTTCCTTCATTTGATTTTTATTTCAATGTATTCCAAATGCCAACTCATAAATGAAACATCCCCCTCTTGGTAAAAAAGCCAATTTTTATTTATTTTAATTAAATAAATTGACTAAAATAAGCCATTCAAACTTTGTTCCTTGTCATGCTTTGTGGTGGTGCTATTTTTGGCTTTCTTGCTTTTATGCATTAAAGCAAAAATCTGATTTCCTTATCTTGGACAGCCACTCTCTCCATCCCTATTTCTTAGGGGTTTGGGAATCTTAAAAATAATAGTTTAAATGCCATAGAAAGTCTCCAAGAACCCACACTCCTTTTTACTTTTTCCAGATTTTGTGCTTTCAAAGCACGATTCCCACTAGCTCCATTATCTCCACTTTTACCAAATTTAATTTTAAAACATGACATAAAATCCAAATGTGCATCAAAATTAATTGCACAAGATAATATATGAAATACAAACCACCACCAAAAATGCAACAAAAAATTAAACATATTTTTGGTTTACACAGGATTGCCACTATGCCATGGATGCTCCTGCATCAGACACCCATGGTAGAAAGAAAATGTTTCATGAGTGTGAATCATAAATATTTGTAGATTCCATGCTCTTTCTAAATCCATCTTCCCACCTTGTCCACCTGAATATTCTTTCTTACATATCTCTGCAATTTGATATCTCTTCCATCCTTCATTCCTCCTCTTTTTCTCCCTCTTTTCACATAATTCATCTCCCACCAACCTACACTATGAAACTCTAGGAAATCATAAACATTAGCTTCTTGATCATCATGAAATTAATTAAATCCATGCATTACCTCTTTCTCTATGATTGTTGCAACCACTTGTTCATCATCACCCTTGGTTACAACACTATGCTCTTCCTCCTCCATGCCTTCTAAAAGACAATTTTCAGCTGTGCAATCACTTCATCCTCTGCATTCTTATCAATGTTAGTGACATAATCAAAAGATTTATCCTCTCCAATCTGCAACAAACTATCATTCATACCAATCTCTTTATCACATAAGTCAAGAAATGATAGAAAGGGAAGTTCACCAAACAACTTAACATCATCCTTCTCGTAACCTTCCTTACTTTCAACCATTGTGGCTTCTTTTACTAATGCATTCTTTTTTGCCAAATCATCTTCTAAAACACTTTTACCATGCTTAAAAAAATTATATTTAACATCATTATTGCAAAAATCATATTCTACCTCTTTTTCTTTCTCCACTAAAACCTTCATTTTACCTCTCTTGTATGCCATCAATACTACTGCAACTTGCATTAGAAAATCTTCATCTTCATCTTCATCCTCTTTCACTAATTGTTTAACTCCATCAACTAAACAATTTCCATTTCTATGACATACATTTCCATCTTCCTCATTCAAGGGCTTCAACTTGTGTTTGATTCCATCCTTTGTCAAAGAGTATGTATTAGCATACCCATCATGTTGCAAGTATGAAGGTGAACCAGTGTTGTCATTGATGTCAACATACTCATATTGCATTGACAAGAAGGATTGGATGAGCAGTGTGCTGAAGATATTGAGAAAATTAGCCTCAGTCAGAAACAGTGAAGAACAGTGATGAGAAGAAGGCAAATGTATTGTATAGGTTGAGAACCGAAGGATGCAGATCAAAGGGTTTGTAGATATATGTCCTAAGATGTTTCAGTTAAGGTTTCAAAGGTCCGCATGAAGATCTAAAGAAGTTATGGCTGTCTGTGTGGAACCAGTTCCGACAAGTGTTCAGAAGTGACAGAGGATCACAGAAAGGTTCGGTGAGGTCCAGAATTGTATAATCCTAATCTACAGATTGGAAGGTGTGTTTGGGATGTCCTTGTGATGTGTCATCTCGAGTTGTGTATGATTTTGAGGTCCAGAAGTACCCTTTGCATTATGACAATGATGACAGACTGTGTTCTTGAAGTTCCAGATGAGGAAGAGAAGAGATTCCAGTATGTAGAGAAAGTGCGGATGTACCTGGTCATTCAGGTAGGCTTGTGAAGGTTCTTGGATCATGTTGAGGTTGTGTTGTAGATCCGCATTGATGGTAGAGCCCGGAATTGAAGATATTCTTTCGGATAAAGTTCTTGTTCCGACTAGCCGACCGGATGAGTTGTTCATCCTGCGAATGTTCTTATGGTGGCCGACCGGATGTGTGATTCATCTTGTGGATACTCTTATGGTTGATTACCGACTTAGATGATTGTTCCTAAGTTGATGTCTTGTATAAATAAAGGTTTGTGAGTTCATTTCAGAGTGTGGATTATGTGGATGAGCGGAGTATAGCAAAGAGAAGTGCAAAGGGCAGAGCAGACTTTTGGGCTTAAATGGAATTGATCCAGACATGGTAGAGATGTCATTCTCCAGTTCAAGATTGTGATTCTTATCACCTTGTAGACAGTGTGTCTCCTTGTAGGCAGTGGGCCTCTTCGTGAGCAGTGTGCTCGGGCAGTGAGCCCTAATTGGCAAGTGCCATTCTTTTTCTTATTCTTCTAACAGAGAATAATCCTTGGGTTAATCACCCTGTGGTTTTTCCCTTAACCAGGTTTTCCATGTCAAAATCTTGGTGTTCAATGTGTTGATGTTTATCTGCTCTTGTGTTTGTGCATTATGCTTTCATGGATGATTAATTGATATACTGTTAACTAACAAAGAAGAATCAAGTGTTTAAAGTAGAGCAGGTTTTTATACAACTGATTCACCCCCCCTCTCAGTTGTATGCCCTAGATCCAACAATTGGTATCAGAGCCAAGTTCCTCTGAAAGGAGCTTAACCACTTGAGGAGATCCAGGATGTCGTCATACAAGAAGGATAGTCTGAAGTTCGATGGAACCAACTTCACTCTCTGGAAAGGTCGCATGAAATGTCACTTGGAATGTATGGGAAAAGCATACTTGGCCATGGTCTCAAAACCATATGTACCTCCACAAGGTGGTCCGACAACTCTGAATGAAATCACAGATGCTGAAAATAATCTGCGGACCATGGAAGCTCTGCTAAGCGCATTGAATGACTCAGATCTCTCAAATGTTATTGACCTACCAACTGCATATGAGATCCTGACTAAATTGGAACTTCTATATGAAGGAGATGAGTTTGTCAAGAGTGCAAGGTTGCAAATTCTGAAAGGAAAATTTGAAAGATTGAAGATGAGAGATGATGAAAACATCACTACCTTTATGCCAAGAGTAAATGAGCTGGTATGTGGAATTACAAATGCTGGTGGAACTCTGGATGAAAATGAGATTGTTTGCAAAATCCTCAGATCCCTTCCTGCTACCTACAAAATCAAGGTTGCTGCCATTGATGAATTCAGAGCCCACACAACTGTCACAAGAGAACAATTGGCTGGCAAACTAGCTGCATTTGAAATGACCGAGTTTGGAGATGATCCTCCCAAGACTGAATCTGCTTTCAAAGCCAGTGCCTATGTAAAAAGCAAACAGAGATTTGATCCGGGTGAAAACTCTTCAAGGAAGATGTCATGGTATGATCAAGCAAGAAGAGACATGGAAGAAGAAGAAGCAAAAATAGCTCAACTTGAAGCCCTCATTGCAAAGAGACTGCCAAGAGGATCCGGTAAGTATGAAAGAAAACTACCCTTTAAGTGCTTCAACTGCAATAAGATTGGTCATTTTTCTTCAAGATGTCCGGAAAGATCTGCAAGGTCTAATACTAACAGACAAAAGTTTTAAAAGAACTGCTATTATGTTCATGAAGAAGATGACAATGAAGGAGTAACAGATGATGAATCAGAACTAGGAAGCAAATCCGGAAATGAATGGGTGTTTATTGCCATCAAGGAAGAAGATTCAATATCCTCTGAATCTGTCAATCACAAGGTTGTGGAAAGAGCTTTGGCTGCTCAAGTGGAAGAAAAGGATGATTGGGTCATTGACAGTGGATGCTCTCACCAGATGACTGGTGACAAGAATAAATTCTTGGATTTGGAAAGGTATGAAGGAGGAATGGTAAAGTTTGGTGACAATTCTGCTGGTAGAATCAGAGGTAGGGGAACTATTTCCTTTGATGGAAAGAACAAAATAGGTAATGTACTATATGTTGAAGGATTGAAGCACAATCTTCTCAATGTTGGTCAGTTAGTGGACAAAGGCTATGATCTCCAGTTCAAGAATGGAAAATGCAGAATCTTTACAAGCTTCGGAACTGAAATTGCATCCGGTACTCAAACAAAAGGTAATATCTTTCATCTGGTTGGTTCAAATAAAAGTTGTCTGTTTGTTCAAGTTGATCAGAGTTGGTTATGGCATAGAAGAATGTGTCATGTAAATTTTGATAACATCATCAAGATAAGCAATATTCAGGCTGTAAGAGATCTTCCAAAATTGATGAAACCTACAAATAGTTTGTGCAAAGAATGTCAGCTAGGTAAACAGAGCAGAGTCTCCTTCAAAAGCAAAGATCAGTCCTCTACCAGTTTGTTGGAATTAGTACATACTGATCTCTGTGGTCCGACAAGAATCAAGAGTCTGCAAGGTGATAGATATTTCATGTTGCTAATTGATGATCATTCCCGGATGATGTGGGTTACCTTCCTAAAGGAGAAATCAGAAGCCCTTGAGAAGTTCAAAATCTTCAAAGCTATGGTAGAGAATCAAACCGGATTGAAACTAAAGTGTCTAAGGTCTGATAGAGGTGGTGAATTTACATCTGGTGAGTTCATTGACTTTTGTGAGAAGCAGGGTATAAGGAGACAATTGTCTGCTCCTAGGACTCCATAGCAGAATGGAGTAGTTGAGAGAAAGAACCGGACCATCCAGGAAGCTACCAGGACAATGATGTTGGAAGCAAATGTCCCTCAAATGTTTTGGAAAGAAGCTATCAGCATTGCAGTCTACACTCTCAATCGAGTTTAAATCAGAAACAACACCGGTAAGACCCCCTATGAACTCTGGTTTGGCATCACTCCTACTGTGAAGTATTTCAGAGTATTTGGTAGCAAGTGTTATATTAAAAGAGATGAAGATCTAGGAAAGTTTGATGCTAGAAGTGATGAAGGAATTTTCTTGGGTTACTCCACTCAAAGCAGAGCATACCGGTGTTACAATAAGAGATTGAGGAAGATGATAGAAAGCACTAATGTAAAAGTTGATGAAGGAATTGAGAAGCCATCAAGATTTTATGAGTTTGATGAAGATGATCAAGATGGTGTTCAGGTTCAAGGAACTCAATCCTCTCTGGTAAGTCAGAGTCAGCCTGATTCATTAAATCAGGAAGAAGAGATAGGTCTGAGTGAGCCTGATCAAGAAGCAGCAATACAGGATACTCCCAAAATTCCAAGGTATGTATGACAGAACCACTCTTAAGATCAGATCATAGGTGACAGAAACAAAGGTGTGCAAACTAGAAGGAATGTTGCTCAAAATCAGGATGAATGTTGTCTAATTTCAAATATTGAACCTAAAACAATAAAAGAAGCTTGCAATGATGAAAATTGGACCAAAGCAATGGAAGATGAATTGATACAAATTGAGAAAAATCATACTTGGGATCTTGTTTCTAGACCAAGAGACAAGAATGTGATTGGAACCAAATGGGTCTTCCGGAACAAACTGAATGAAGCTGGTGAAGTAATTAGAAACAAAGCTAGATTGGTCTGCAAAGGCTACTGGGTAAGTGCAAGAAGATGGGGGGCCAAAAAGGGGTCTTAAGTGGCCACTTTTTTTCTGAAATCAAGAAATACTGGCCTTGGATGAGAAATTGAGCATAGTTACACTCAAAATTTGGAGATGCAACCAAAACAATGTTCGTAGTGCTCTGAGTCTACTTTCTAAACTACTATTTTGTTTTGAAAATGGCATAGATTAAGGGGTTCAAAAGAGGGAGCCACAGAAATTGGTGTTGTTTCTGTCAAAAAAACATAACATAGCATGTTTTGTGGCTCCCTCAAAAGGTCAACTTTTTTTTGGTATTTTTAAAATCGCTTCGGTGAGAAATTAGCTAATAGCATGTAGTTTATGCCCAATTTTTCTGATAATTTTTTGATGAATATTTGATTTTTTACTAATTTTTAAAGTGGACACATCCTAAAAAACAGAATTTTGGCCGTGCTACCCCTATAAATTTTGAAAACTAATTGAAAATCATTTTTTTATTTTTTTAATATTTGTAGAATGGAGTCTAGTTTCTAAATATGTAATTTTTTTGAAATTTGAATGAATAGTTATTTTACAATGAAAAAAAGACCAAACAGTGGTTTTTGCATAAAAACGGACACACAAACAAAAGAAATTAAAGATGAAAGGCTGAACATTGTTAAAATGTGAAAAAAATCACATCGTCAAATAGGTAAGAGAAAGCCTAACATTACCCATGTGCTCGATTTGTTCAACCTTGAAACACGTGCAAATCTGAGGGTTAGCACGAACGAAATTATGTGAAATTTTGAAGAATATAGAAAAACATGTCTGTGGCTGTTCATAAGGCACTCCAAGCCTTTGGGTTGGAAATCCAAAGCAAATCCCAAGCCCAAGGCTTGGGATTCCCAAAGCAAGAAATAACGTGAGCGCGTTATAACGCGCTCGCGTTATGTTTCGCCTTACATTTTTTCCCGCAAGTCTGTCTTTTGCCATGTTTGACATAACGCGAGCGCGTTATAACGCGCTCGTGTTATGTCCCACTCAAATTTTTTTACACTCAAGGCTATTCATCATGAGGGTTAAGGCATAAGGGATAGAGTTGGAAGGTTTACGGATAAGGGATTAGCATTTAAGGTATAGTATCGAGCCTGTTGAGGGTCTAGGAATAGGGATAGCGTTTAAGGTTTAGGGATAAGGGATGACAGATTACGGTTGAGGGTCAAGGGATCAAAGTTAAGGGTTGAGGGATTAGGGTTTGACATTAAGGGTTGAGGGTTGAGGTTCAAGGGTCAAGGGTTTAGGGACAGGGTTTAGGGTCGAGGGATTAGGGTTAAAGTAGAGTGTGGAGGGTGTAAGGATTAGGGATAGGGTTGGAGGGTTTAGGGATAAGGGATTAGGGTTTAAGGTATAGTATCAAGTCTGTTGAGAGTTTAGGAATAGGGATAGCATTTAGGGATTAGGGATGAGGGATTATAGTTGAGGGATGATGGATTAGGGTTGAGGGTTGAGGGATTAGGGTTTAGGGATAAGGTTTAGGGTTGAGGGTTGAGGGATTAGGGTTTAAGGTATAGTGTTGAGGGTTGAGGGTTGAGGGTTTAGGATTAGGGTTTAGGGTTGACGGATTAGCATTTAATGTCAAGGTTAGGGTTAGAGTGTTAAGGGTAGAGGGATTAGGGATAGGGTTTAGGGTTTAAGGTTTAAGGATTGAGGGTTGAGGCTTTAGGGATGAGGGTTTAAGGCTTAAGATATAGTGTCAAGTGTTGAGGGTGTAGGGATAGGGTTTAAGTTTTAAGGGTTAAGGGTTGAGGGATATGGATTAGGGTTTAAGGTATAGTGTTGAGGGTCAAGGGATCAGAGTTAAGGGTTGAGGGATTAGGGTTTGATGTTGAGGGTTGAGGGTTGAGGTTTGAGGGTCAAGGGTTTAGGGATAGGGTTGAGGGTCGAGGAATTAGGGTTACAGTAGAGTGTGGAGGGTATAAGGATTAGGGATAGGGTTGGAGGGTTTAGGGATAAGGGATTAGAGTTTAAGGTATAGTATCGAGTCTGTTGAGGGTTTAGGAATAGGGATAGCATTTAGGGTTTAGGGATTAGGGATTAGAGTTGAGGGATGAGGGATTAGGGTTGAGGGTTGAGGGTTGAGGGATTAGGGTTTAGGGATAAGGTTTAGGGTTGAGGGTTGAGGGATTAGGGTTTAAGGTATAGTGTTGAGGGTTGATGGTTTAGGGATAGGGTTTAGGTTTGACGGATTAGGGTTTAGGGTTGATGAATTAGGGTTTAATGTTGAGAGTTGAGAGTTGAGGGTTGAGGGTTGAGGTTGAGGGATAGGGTTAATGGTCAAGGGATTAGGGTTAAATAAGAGTGTCGATGGTAGAGGGATTAGGGTTTAAGGTATAGTATCAAGCCTGTTGAGGGTCTAGGAGTAGGGATAGCGTTTAGGGTTTAGGAATGAGGGATTAGAGTTGAGGGATGACGGATGACAGATTAGGGTTGAGGGTTGAGGGATTAGGGTTTAGGGACAAGGTTTAGGGTTAGGGTTTAAGGTATAGTGTTGAGGGTTTAGGGATAGGGTTTAGGGTTGAGGGATTAAAGTGAAGGGTTGAGGGATTAGAATTTGGCGTTGAGGGTTTAGGGTTTAGGATCAGGGTTGAAGGTCAAGGGATTAGAGTTAAGGGTTGAGGGATTAGGGTTTGATGTTGAGGGTTGAGGGTTGAGGTTCGAGGGTCAAGGGTTTAGGGATAGGGTTGAGGGTCGAGGAATTAGGGTTAAAGTAGAGTGTGGAGGGATGACGGATGATAGATTAGGGTTGAGGGTTGAGGGATTAGGGTTTGATGTTGAGGGTTTAGGGTTAGGGTTGAGAGATGAGGGATTAGAGTTAAGGGTTGAGGGATTAGGGTTTGACGTCGAGGGCTGAGGTTCGAGGGTCAAGGGTTTAGGGATAGGGTTGAGGTTGAAGGGATTAGGGTTTAGGGACAAGGTTTAGGGTTAGGGTTGAGGGATTAGGGTTTAAGGTATAGTGTTGAGGGTTTAGGGATAGGGTTTAGGGTTGAGGGATTAGAGTGAAGGGTTGAGGGATTAGAATTTGGCGTTGAGGGTTTAGGGTTTAGGATCAGGGTTGAAGGTCGAGGGATTAGAGTTAAGGGTTGAGGGATTAGGGTTTGATGTTGAGGGTTGAGGGTTGAGGTTCGAGGGTCAAGGGTTTAGGGATAGGGTTGAGGGTCGAGGAATTAGGGTTAAAGTAGAGTGTGGAGGGATGACGGATGATAGATTAGGGTTGAGGGTTGAGGGATTAGGGTTTGATGTTGAGGGTTGAGGGTTTAGGGTTAGGGTTGAGAGATGAGGGATCAGAGTTAAGGGTTGAGGGATTAGGGTTTGACATGGAGGGCTGAGGTTCAAGGGTCAAGGGTTTAGGGAAAGGGTTGAGGTTGAAGGGATTAGGGTTTAGGGACAAGGTTTAGGGTTAGGGTTAAGGGATTAGGGTTTAAGGTATAGTGTTGAGGGTTTAGGGATAGGGTTTAGGGTTGAGGGATTAGAGTGAAGGGTTGAGGGATTAGAATTTGGCGTTGAGGGTTTAGGGTTTAGGATCAGGGTTGAAGGTTGAGGGATTAGAGTTAAGGGTTGAGGGATTAGGGTTTGATGTTGAGGGTTGAGGGTTGAGGTTCGAGGGTCAAGGGTTTAGGGATAGGGTTGAGGGTCGAGGAATTAGGGTTAAAGTAGAGTGTGGAGGGATGATGGATGATAGATTAGGGTTGAGGGTTGAGGGATTAGGGTTTGATGTTAAGGGTTGAGGGTTTAGGGTTAGGGTTGAGAGATGAGGGATCAGAGTTAAGGGTTGAGGGATTAGGGTTTGACGTCGAGGGCTGAGGTTCGAGGGTCAAGGGTTTAGGGATAGGGTTGAGGTTGAAGGGATTAGGGTTTAGGGACAAGGTTTAGGGTTAGGGTTGAGGGATTAGGGTTTAAGGTATAGTGTTGAGGGTTTAGGGATAGGGTTTAGGGTTAAGGGATTAGAGTGAAGGGTTGAGGGATTAGAATTTGGCGTTGAGGGTTTAGGGTTTAGGATCAGGGTTGAAGGTCAAGGGATTAGAGTTAAGGGTTGAGGGATTAGGGTTTGATGTTGAGGGTTGAGGGTTGAGGTTCGAGGGTCAAGGGTTTAGGGATAGGGTTGAGGGTCGAGGAATTAGGGTTAAAGTAGAGTGTGGAGGGATGACGGATGATAGATTAGGGTTGAGGGTTGAGGGATTAGGGTTTGATGTTGAGGGTTGAGGGTTTAGGGTTAGGGTTGAGAGATGAGGGATCAGAGTTAAGGGTTGAGGGATTAGGGTTTGACGTCGAGGGCTGAGGTTCGAGGGTCAAGGGTTTAGGGATAGGGTTGAGGTTGAAGGGATTAGGGTTTAGGGACAAGGTTTAGGGTTAGGGTTGAGGGATTAGTGTTTAAGGTATAGTGTTGAGGGTTTAGGGATAGGGTTTAGGGTTGAGGGATTAGAGTGAAGGGTTGAGGGATTAGAATTTGGCGTTGAGGGTTTAGGGTTTAGGATCAGGGTTGAAGGTCGAGGGATTAGAGTTAAGGGTTGAGGGATTAGGGTTTGATGTTGAGGGTTGAGGGTTGAGGTTCGAGGGTCAAGGGTTTAGGGATAGGGTTAAAGTAGAGTGTGGAGGGATGACGGATGATAGATTAGGGTTGAGGGTTGAGGGATTAGGGTTTGATGTTGAGGGTTGAGGGTTTAGGGTTAGGGTTGAGAGATGAGGGATCAGAGTTAAGGGTTGAGGGATTAGGGTTTGACGTCGAGGGCTGAGGTTCGAGGGTCAAGGGTTTAGGGATAGGGTTGAGGTTGAAGGGATTAGGGTTTACGGTATATTGTTGAGGGTTGATGGATCAGAGTTAAGGGTTGAGGGTTGTAAGGATTCGGGATAGGGTTGGAGGGTTGACGGATTAGGATTTGACATTGAGGGTGAGGGTTTAGGGATAGGGTTGAGGGATTAGGATTTGACATTGAGGGTTGAGGGTCAAGGGATCAGAGTTGAGGGTTTAGGGATTAGGGATCTATAGCAGGACAAAACGCGAGCGCGTTATAACGCGCTCGCATTTTGTATTTCTATTGAAACGGTAAAAAAGTGGTTACCCCCGTGATCCAGGCCCACATGTTCTGTTTTCTTACTGATTCTGTGCATGCTCTGACAAAAAAGAAGTGCTTTCATGCTATTGGGAAGTTCACATGCACATTTGACACATTGTACCACCTTTGCATGATCTTTCCACCACCTTTTCTGCTTTGCCAACTTGAGAAGGAGGAAATAACATAGTTTTCAAACCAAATTTGATATATATCTATACAAGTTTCAATTTTTGTAGTATTGCAATGTTAATTTTGATTCAATTTTAAGAATTTAACATTGAAAAGGAAGCAAGTGGTGAAAAACTCAAATTGTTGAGGAGTTTGATGCAAGAAGATAAAAACACTACATAATTGGGTACTCTCTCCATTCAAATCTTCATTTTTTAGGTATGTCAAGTCTTTACATGCATGTTCTTTACATTTTCCTTATTTCGGATTGAATTACTTTATCATGCTTTATCATACATGTTTAAAATAGACACATTCCCAATCAAGAAAGCAACCTACAATCTCACATGATGCCATGTATATTTTCTACACTTGGGCTCTTTAATAATTATGTGTAATAAACAAACCTTAGTTCATACCATGATGTCAAACTATACAAGAATAAATCCTTACAACATAAAAAAAATACAATCCCACTATTATCATGTATTCATTTCTTAGGAACTAATATTGGTCTCTTTATCATGCTACAGACAAATTCTTCGTCATGTCGAGGAAACGATCAAGAATTAAACCAACACAGGAAGAGATAGAAGCTAAGAATGCAAAGAAAGCAATGGCTATGAGGGAACTTCGTGAGAAGAGGAAATTGGACACGATAAATGAAGACATACCAATTGAAGAGGAACCACAACCATCACAAAGAGATATGGTATTGGCGGCACAAAGAGAACGAATGCAAAAACTTCGTGGTACGAGAGATTTGAATACCATAGTTGGAGACACATCCTTTACCGCAAGACAACATGTAGGGACACCATCTACCACATCTCAAGTTGAGAGTACATCATCACTCACATGTGATGAAGGAGGTACGCCATCGTTCCCACCTCAACCTCAAGGTATGTCATCTATTCCATCTTCGATCGAAGGTATGCCATCTAACCCATCTCATTTAAATATTGATGAAATTCCTAATGTTGAGATGAATTTACCTAACTTGACACCACCTAGAATTTTGCATAGAAAGCCAAAGTATTTGATTGATATTGATGAGAATATTTTGTAGCCAATGGAAGGTAAGATTCCAAAACGCACTTGTAGAAGATATGCTAATAAGATTTGGAGATTGTTCTTTGAAAAGTTAAATGAGACTGCAAGATGTCAACTATTCGTTGAAATGATGCGAAGTATAAAGTATAGGTCTATCATGAAGATTCTTGGGTTGAGAACATCAGAGGCTTCAAGTAAAAAATCTATTGTCAAGAATCTAATGAGTGCGTATGAGAGTGTGGGTAACACCTCACGCACAAAAGATAGTAATGCAACACGGCGTGTGATTACATCGACTATAGTAAGTAGTCAAACGAGGAAAGCTCATCTCATTAGAAAGACAAGTCAAAAATTGAGAATTAATAGGAAAACTTTATCAAGAGCCGTTGGAAGACGCCAAAGAATTGAGGACACTAATGCCAATGAATTATGGGCGTTCTCGGGGAGACTACCACAAAAAGATAAACCAATTGTTGAAGCATTGAGATCACTAATTGAAGACTTTTGGAAGAATTACACAAGGGTATCTCCGAATCAAAGGGATGTGGTAAGAAGGAGAATTGGTAGTCAGAACCGCGAGCCACATCCAAAGCATTTTTTGGATGAGACTCAAACACAGTTTTATGGTAAATTTCTAGAGAAGTATCCTCAAATTAAAATTTGTCAAAGATATTTTGAAATGCTAAAACCTTTCTATGTTAAGATAAATCACACACGCACTACTTGTTGTTGTAGATTACATATTGAATTTTCTAACCATTTTGATGCTTATAGGTCTATATGTTTAGATATGCATACTAACAATGATTTGCAGGGTTGTGCCATATGTGCCCCACCAACATCTTCAAGAGACTTCATATCAAGAATTTTATGTGAGAGAGAGGAAGGTCAAATATTCTACAAGAAATTATGCTTGGATGGCACATGTCATCGTTGCGGTGGCTTGCAACATTTGCCAATATGTGAACATATGGAAATAACACATGCGGTTGGAAATGAACTAGTAGAGTTTGGCAAGTATAAAACAGTGGCATACAATACAAAAGATGGTAAAGAAGCAAAGAGGTGTGAATTAGTTATTGAAAAGATTCCAGTGTATCAGTTTATGCCTATATTTCGTGACAGCATAGTGTATGAGTATGCAAGACATGCCCATAGAGCTCGATGGTTGGACTTGCAATTCAAGTTATGCAAGGACACATTTCCGGTTGGTAGCATTGTTTCAGTCGTCGACTTTGTAGAGAACTACAGTCTATAGCCACAGCGTGAGATGCAATCACAATATTACAACTCCACACAGGTTTCTATATTTGTGCACATCGCATTCATTCATGCGAATGATAGTACAGAGGATGACAAAAAGAGCATAAGGGAGTATCATTTCTATATTAGTGATGATCGCACGCATTCTACGGAGTTCGTGCAAGGTTGCTTCCAGGTGTTCTACAATGATTTGGCTAGAAGGGGCATATCGTTCAGTCAACATATCATATGGTCGGATAATTGTGCATCACAATTCAAGAACTCATAGAATTTCTATTGGCTGAGTAGGAGGCATAATTTTACAGGTATTCAACATATGTGGAACTTTTGTGAGGCTGAGCATGGAAAGGGGGAGCATGATGGTGCAGGAGCATGTATCAAAAGAGCCATAGCACAAGAAGAGTTAAAGTATAAAGACAATGCAAAGTTGACAGATGCAAAATCGATTGTCAAGTGGTGTAATGCTTCCATGGGTCCAGGTAATGAAGGTAAGTCTTTAGTTCATAGATTTTTTTGGTTGATAGATGATACTAACATTGCACCATATGAGGATTGTTGTACACTGACAGGATCAAATGAGATGCACTCTTTCAGAAGCTCAATTGCAGGTTCATGGATTATCCATACACGAAAGATGTCATGCTTTTGTTCTTCTTGTACAATTCAAGTCTGGGATGAGTGCGAGTCAAAGAGTGGGTTGACGAATGGCAGTTAAGTTATCTTAGCCCACTTGACACGTATCGACCCCTGACGGCACTGGAACTAACACAGATGGAATCGTCAGTTGACTTTGACCACATATCAGATTTAGTTCAACCAGGTAATATAGGGCACATATATGCATCTAATTTCATCTAGTTCAACCAGGTAATGTCATCTTACTTTGTAGTGTTTTTGTAATGTTGACTAATTTCATCTAATTTGCTACACATATCAATGTAGGACACGTATATGCAGTTATTGCAGATGAAGATAATGAAGAGGGAACAGATTATTACTTATGTTGTTGTGTTGAGGCCAAAAAGAAATTGGAGGCCCCTGTTACAGATGGAGAAAACATTGAATACCCTACAGGATCAGTGGTTATTACTGGAACATGGCTTAGAAGGTACCCACATAAGAGTGTTAATATTTGGCTATTTCAGGACTTTGACATGCATCGAAAGATTCTTCATTACTCGAACCTTGTCGTGGCATCCAATGTTCATTTGATAAAGTATCAGGGTAGACCTTTGAACAAAATATTGTGGAAGGTGCGTGAGTCTGACCATGAAGCAATACTTGACACAATAAAGAGTAGAGCAGATCCAGATGGTTCATTGGATTAATTTGTAAGTATTCACATTGATTTTGTAAAGTTATGTTACATTGAGTTGTAAGTATGCACATTAATTTGTAAGGTTTGTCTTTTTTTATTTCCTCCTGCATTTTTACACATATGTACACATTTTTACATCATCATGTTATGCATTTTTGGTGTCCAAAGTGCTGATGTGACCAAACTCATAACTCACCCTACTAGACACCATTTGATGATCTCTCCAACACTCTGGATCCAGGGCGCCCAATCATGATGATGACCTATATACCATTCTCCCAAGGCGCTCATAATGAATGAATGATAAGGAGTGCCTCGACCTCTATAATCAAGGTGATTTTAAGTCACTTTCAGTCATTTGGGGTCAGTTTGAGTCTTTGAGTCATGTTGCAAAAAAGTGTCAATGTTGTCAAGTTGCACAAAGCAACTTTTGCATTTTTGGTGTCCTGCTCCTGATGCGACCAAACTGACTGTTCCAACGCGTCCGAATGAGTACATTTATGCTAGGCATGGTCCTATTTTTCACCCAAACATGTCGAAACAGTCGGAGCTACATTGTACCGACGATATCCCTGAAGAGTCCAAAGTGCAAAAAGGCAGCAATCTTTGACGAGATGTTACTCAAAAATCGTGTCACTTAGAAACATTCCGTCTGAGGCAACGGGATCATGTAGAGTGCATCTACAATAACCCCTCTCGGTTTTTTATAGCTCTGAGGCATTTGCCCGTGGTGAAAGGTTTTCTGTTGCCCCAAAAATTGTCAGAAGGAGGCAGTGTAAAGTTGCAAAGGGGTGTAACTTTTGTCCTGCTCCTGATGCGACCAAACTGACTATTCCAACGCGTCCGAATGGGTACATTTATGCTAGGCATGGTCCTATTTCTCACCTAAACATGTCGAAACAGTCAGAGCTACATTGTACTGATGATATCCTTGAAGAGTCCAAAGTGCAAAAAGGCAGCAATCTTTGATGAGATGTTACTCGAAAATTGTGTCACTTAGAAACATTCTGTTTGAGACAACGGGATCATGTAGAGTGCCTCTACAATAACCTCTCTCAGTTTTTTATAGCTCTTAGGCATTTGCCCGTGGTGAAAGGTTTTCTGTTGCCCCAAAAATCGTCAGAAGGAGGCAGTGTAAAGTTGCAAAGGGGTGTAACTTTCGTCCTGCTCCTGATGCGACCAAACTGACTGTTCCAACGCGTCCAAATGGGTACATTTATGCTAGGCATGGTCCTATTTCTCACCCAAACATGTCGAAACAGTCGGAGCTACATTGTACCGATGATATCCCTGAAGAGTCCAAAGTGCAAAAAGGCAGCAATCTTTGACGAGATGTTACTCGAAAACTGTGTCACTTAGAAACATTCCGTCTCAGACAATGGGATCACGTAGAGTGCCTCTACAATAACCTCTCTCGGTTTTTTATAGCTCTGAGGCATTTGCCCGTGGTGAAAGGTTTTCTGTTGCCCCAAAAATCATCAGAAGGAGGCAGTGTAAAGTTGCAAAGGGGTGTAACTTTCGTCCTGCTCCTGATGCGACCAAACTGACTATTCCAACGTGTCTGAATGGGTACATTTATGCTAGGCATGGTCCTATTTCTCACCCAAACATGTCGAAACAGTCGGAGCTACATTGTACCGACGATATCCCTGAAGAGTCCAAAGTGCAAAAAGGCAGCAATCTTTGACGAGATGTTACTCAAAAATCGTGTCACTTAGAAACATTCCGTCTGAGGCAACGGGATCACGTAGAGTGCCTCTACAATAACCTCTCTCAGTTTTTTATAGCTCTGAGGCATTTGCCCGTGGTGAAAGGTTTTCTGTTGCCCCAAAAATCGTCAGAAGGAGGCAGTGTAAAGTTGCAAAGGGGTGTAACTTTCATCTTGATCCTGATGCGACCAAACTGACTGTTCCAACGCGTCTGAATGGGTACATTTATGCTAGGCATGGTCCTATTTCTCACCCAAACATGTCGAAACAGTCGGAGCTACATTGTACCGACGATATCCCTGAAGAGTCCAAAGTGCAAAAAGGCAGCAATCTTTGACGAGATGTTACTCAAAAATCGTGTCACTTAGAAACATTCCGTCTGAGGCAACGGGATCACGTAGAGTGCCTCTACAATAACCTCTCTCAGTTTTTTATAGCTCTGAGGCATTTGCCCGTGGTGAAAGGTTTTCTGTTGCCCCAAAAATTGTCAGAAGGAGGCAGTGTAAAGTTGCAAAGGGGTGTAACTTTCATCCTGCTCCTGATGCAACCAAACTGACTGTTCCAATGCGTCTGAATGGGTACATTTATGCTAGGCATGGTCCTATTTCTCACCCAAACATGTCGAAACAGTCGGAGCTACATTGTACCGACGATATCCCTGAAGAGTCCAAAGTGCAAAAAGGTAGCAATCTTTGACGAGATGTTACTCGAAAATCGTGTCACTTAGAAACATTCTGTCTGAGGAAACGGGATCACGTAGAGTGCCTCTACAATAACCTCTCTCAGTTTTTAATAGCTCTGAGGTATTTGCCCGTGGTGAAAGGTTTTCTGTTGCCCCAAAAATCGTCAGAAGGAGGCAGTGTAAAGTTGCAAAGGGGTGTAACTTTCGTCCTGCTCTTGATGCGACCAAACTGACTGTTCCAACGCGTCCGAATGGGTACATTTATGCTAGGCATGGTCCTATTTCTCACCCAAACATGTCGAAACAGTCGGAGCTACATTGTACCGACGATATCCCTGAAGAGTCCAAAGTGCAAAAAGGCAGCAATCTTTGATGAGATGTTACTCGAAAACCGTGTCACTTAGAAACATTCCATCTGAGACAACGGGATCACGTAGAGTGCCTCTACAATAACCTCTCTCAGTTTTTTATAGCTCTTAGGCATTTGCCCGTGGTGAAAGGTTTTCTGTTGCCCCAAAAATCGTCAGAAGGAGGCAGTGTAAAGTTGCAAAGGGGTGTAACTTTCGTCCTGCTCCTGATGCGACCAAACTGACTATTCCAACGCGTCCGAATGGGTACATTTATGCTATGCATGGTCCTATTTCTCACCCAAACATGTCGAAACAGTCGGAGCTACATTGTACCGACGATATCCCTGAAGAGTCCAAAGTGCAAAAAGGCAGCAATCTTTGACGAGATGTTACTCGAAAATTGTGTCACTTAGAAACATTCCGTCTAAGGCAATGGGATCACGTAGAGTGCCTCTACAATAACCTCTCTCGGTTTTTTATAGCTCTGAGGCATTTGCCCGTGGTGAAAGGTTTTCTGTTGCCCCAAAAATCGTCAGAAGGAGGCAGTGTAAAGTTGCAAAGGGGTGTAACTTTCGTCCTGCTCCTGATGCGACCAAACTGACTGTTCCAACACGTCCAAATGGGTACATTTATGCTAGGCATGGTCCTATTTCTCACCCAAACATGTCGAAACAGTCGGAGCTACATTGTACCGACGATATCCCTGAAGAGTCCAAAGTGCAAAAAGGCAGCAATCTTTGACGAGATGTTACTCAAAAATTGTGTCACTTAGAAATATTCTGTCTGAGGCAACGGGATCATGTAGAGTGCCTCTACAATAACCTCTCTCAGTTTTTTATAGCTCTGAGGCATTTGCCCATGGTGAAAGGTTTTCTGTTGCCCCAAAAATCGTCAGAAGGAGGCAGTGTAAAGTTGCAAAGGGGTGTAACTTTTGTCCTGCTCTTGATGCGACCAAACTGACTGTTCCAACGCGTCCGAATGGGTACATTTATGCTAGGCATGGTCCTATTTCTCACCCAAACATGTCGAAACAGTCGGAGCTACATTGTACCGATGATATCCCTGAAGAGTCCAAAGTGCAAAAAGGCAGCAATCTTTGACGAGATGTTACTCGAAAACCGTGTCACTTAGAAACATTCCGTCTGAGACAACAGGATCATGTAGAGTGCCTCTACAATAACCTCTCTCAGTTTTTTATAGCTCTTAGGCATTTGCCCGTGGTGAAAGGTTTTCTGTTGCCCCAAAAATCATCAAAAGGAGGCAGTGTAAAGTTGCAAAGGGGTGTAACTTTTGTCCTGCTCCTGATGCGACCAAACTGACTGTTCCAACGCGTCCGAATGGGTACATTTATGCTAGGCATGGTCCTATTTTTCACCCAAACATGTCGAAACAGTCGGAGCTACGTTGTACCGACGATATCCCTGAAGAGTCCAAAGTGCAAAAAGGCAGCAATCTTTGACGAGATGTTACTCGAAAACCGTGTCACTTAAAAACATTCTGTCTGAGGCAACGGGATCACGTAGAGTGCCTCTACAATAACCTCTCTCAATTTTTTATAGCTCTGAGGCATTTGCCCGTGGTGAAAGGTTTTCTACTGCCCCAAAAATCGTCAGAAGGAGGCAGTGTATTAAGTCAGGATGAAAGCCTATTCACTCTAGGCGCCTGTTTTTGACCAAATCACACATGCGCCTTGAACAACTCTGTCTTCAAGGCGCTTTTCTCTAATCTTTGTAACTCTCTAAATCCACTAAGGCGCAAATTTTACCTCTTGGGCTCAAGATATAGGTTCTTCATCCAAGGTGCCAGAATGGTCCAAAGGCGCATTTCACCTCTAACCTCACCTCTGACCTTACTTGGAGGCGCTAAACCTTTTGACATTTCAAGTAACTTCAAGAGAACTATTTTTCCTTAAGGTGGTTCACTCCTTGCAATTGGATGTATGGTACTTGTAACTCATTTGATTGACTTTGGAATGTTTCTTCTTCTTGCAAAGTAGATAAGGATGATATAAGCTTACTTCATGAATCGGAGTAGAAATCTCTCTTGGACTTGCTAGGTGAAAGGACTTGAACTTGAAGGACTTGAAGTTGATGAAGTGATCCTTCATGATGGCCTTTGACATTACCTTCTCAGAGTGTAGATGATAACACCTTCCTTGGATAAAGTGGATAACCTCTGACCTAAACTTTGAAGCTTGATGAATCTTGAAGATTGGGTTTCCTCCTACTCCCCTTCTGGGCTCCACTCCATCAAAGGCGTATTTAGTTGTCCAAGGTGCCAACATTCACTCAGGGGCACCCAAAGAGAAAGTTTACAACTCTAAGGCGCTAAACTCTTATGCAAAAATGGTCATCATCAAAGGCGCAAAAATGGGTCTCTGGGCGCCAATCTCTACAAGACATTCCATCTCATTGCTCTCCTCCATTACAAGCGCTCACTTACCTCAATCTTGGGCACATACCAACATCCCAACATCCAAATCACCTAGGCGCTCAAAACCTTCAAGACTCAAGGCGCATTTTATGATCAAACAAGGTATCTCCTGAACAAGGCGCTCATAGTCTCATCAGGGCGTTAATCATCATCATGAGCGCTCATATTGTTCTAGGCGCACAGTTATCTCTGGAATGCTCAAGGCGCTCAAGGCGCACATACCCTTCTCTAGGCTAGTTTACACTTATTCAAGGCGCTCATTCCAAACTTACATGAACTCCTCATTACAAGACACACAAACTAGATGATCCTAGGGCATAAGGGCGCTCATAGGAGTTGTTATGTGTCATTTTGGCCAAGGTTTTTCAGAGCAGTGAAGACATTAGGAAGGGGATGATCGTTTGGATAGTTTTGAATGCTTTATTTCTCCTTGTTTAAACTAGGCGCTCACTGAGGATTGGAGTAGCCTTTGCACCCTCACATCACGTTAATCGGCATTTCAGAGGCAATCATAGTATAGGAAGATTTGCACCTTGAAGAAGAGAGTTATCTGGTGAGCGCTTAGGAGTTCTGGCGCCTAGGGGAAAGGTCTAGGTAGAGCGCCTTCAGACTTTGACAGTGAAGTGCCTTAAGGAGTTGGATGATGTTTTTGCCTAGAGTGGAGATGATGTTTTTAGCGCCTTAAGGATGATGATGGAGCGCCTTGGAGTCAGGTTAGTCTGGAGCACCTTAAGAAGGTACAAGTGTTTTGAGCGCCCTAATGAGAAGTTGTCTTGGCACCATAAGTTGTTCAAACGAAGATATGTGCCTTGGATAGTTGCAAAGACCTAATTTAGCACCCAAGGTTGGAAGACTCTTTGTGAGCGCCCAGTGTTTGAAAGCTCTTTGTGTTTGGTGCATTAAAATGAATTTGGCACCTAAGTAGTATTGAAACACTCAATTGAGCGCCTAAAGCCCATGAGAGAAGTGATATGCGCCTTGATAGGAATATCATGGAAGATGAGTTTACTGAATGGCGCCTTGAATGACTTGGTTGATTAAGTGTTTTAGCGCCTAGATATGGGATGAATCATTGAGCGCCTTTGGTTGAGATGATGTCAGCACCTTTGAGATTATAACACCTTGGAGTCAAGTTCGAAGGAGCACCTTGAGAAGGTAAAACACTTCAAATGTTTTCAAGGAATTGGAGAAGTCACTTAGTGCCTAGAAGGAATTCCAGAACAAGAGGGTTGGAGCGCCTTGAGCTTCAAGTCAGATATGCGCCTAGACCTCTACCCTTTAGCAAGTTGAAGCCCTCTGAGCCTTGACAAAGTGAGAATGCCTTATAGTGAATATGCGCCTTGGGCAAGGTTGAATACAAAGTTGAGGAGTATATCATAATGAGTAAGTGTACTGTAGGGTTAGATGATAAAGACTAGTGCCTTG
Source organism: Cunninghamia lanceolata (assembly GCA_027924645.1). NCBI lineage: Eukaryota > Viridiplantae > Streptophyta > Pinopsida > Cupressales > Cupressaceae > Cunninghamia > Cunninghamia lanceolata. The sequence goes on from BSBN01001003.1 coordinate 5,036,676, forward strand.
AGTGTCTTGGTCAAAATTTTGACGTGAGAAGTCTTGCAAGATCAAACCCTGGAGTGCGCCTTAGAGAGAACCTATTGATCCTTTGCTTTGACAAGATTTGGGCGCCAGAATGATCCTTAATAAATGGAATGTATCTACACCAATTTTGCGCCTTTAGGGAAGTGATGGTGGCCAGAATGATCCTTAATCTCATGTTTGTGCGCCTAGGTCTAGAAGCAAGATTTGAGCGCCTTAGGATAGGGTTTTTTGCACCTTGTCTTGGAGAGTGAATTTGCGCCTTGGATGATGTTGAAGTGCCTTGGGATGAAATGCGCCCAAACTTACAGAGGGCCTTCAGTGAGGGAGTTGAAGAGAGTGATTAGAGGAAGGATAGCCTTAAGATCAAACTAAGTACTTAGAAACCTAAGATTAGCACCTTATTTGAAGTTATACACCTATTCTGGCGCCAGAGAGTGAGTTTGAGTGTGAAGAAGTGAATGTCTGCGCCTTGAAGGGGATACAAAGGGAAGATGATGCACCTTGATGGGTTGATGATGGAAATTTGCGTTTTGGAGCTAAATGTGCACGTTGAATCTAAATGATATTTGAGTGCTTAGAGGTAAATAGGGGCGCCTTTGAGAATTCTTTGTGCTTTAAGGAATGGATTGTGGTGCTTTGGACTAAGGTAAGTCCTGAGCACTTCCAATGTTTTTAAGGAGCGCCTTGAAGGAGATAGTGCATAGAGGTACAATGAATCTTCCGGAGAACATGGATAGACAACTAAGTCTCCAACTTGAGTCTTCTAAGTGAATTGGATGATGAAGAGAGTCTAGTCATTTTAGGCACTAGTATCAGGATGAATCATCCAAAATGGGTGCCTAGAACTAGAAGGTGCCAATGCATGAGTTCAAGGATCCTCCATTGGAGCGCCTAGTCCAGATGGCTATAGATTGAAAGTTTTAAAGCTAAGTGATGTCTCTTAGGTGAATTCCTAGCCCAGGTGCAAATAGAATAGAACTCTCTCACATAGTTGAAATTGACTTGATAGAAGGAGATAAGTCTTAAGGACTAGTTTGGCGCCTCACTTGCCTATCTCACCTTTGAAATACGCTTTGGTTGATGATCATCATTGATGGCGCCTAGTGAAATGTAAAGCTATTTGCATCTCCAGAGGATCAAAATTGGATTAGGAGATCATCCTTGCAGTTGAGATTGACAGAGAAGTGTTAAAGGAATCACTTCAAATGGGTGCCTAAGCTAGTTGAGGTGCATATCAATTCCACTGTAACTCCAGACTGATGCTTAGGATCCAGTCATCTCCTAAGGCGCAGTTCCATTCACCCATGACCTTGCTTGGCGTCTAAAACTTGGAAACTCCTTTGGAAAGCTCCTGTTGCGCCTAGAAGATGAGTTTGGGATATCAACTTGCAAAAGGCTTAGAAACTCTTCAAAGATGTTAGGCACAATCCCATGGCACTGGAGCTCAGTTTTGGCGCCTTCAAGGAATAGCACATGAAGAAACTTGGGAGGTCAGGTGCTTGTAAAAGGGAACACCTTGGAACATCTTCCAGGGGTTGAAGTAGTAAGAAAACATCAAGTGAGTCTAGGCGCACTCCCTTGTGTGAACAATTTAGCTCTGGCACCTAGCCACAGAGTGAGCCAGAAGAAGTAGTTTGGACATTAGAAGATAGGCGCTCATTCTACAATGAAGCATTCCACCTTCCTAATCAACAAAGACTTGCAAGAATTGACAAAGGAAGCTAAGGCGCACCTTCTACTTGTTTCCACCTCCAGAATGCGCCTAACCTTGAAAGGGGGTTCAAAGATGTTTGTTAGACCTTTTCACTCAAGGCGCTCACCTTAGGCACACTTTCTAAGTCCTTGTCACCTCAAGGAAACACCTAGTTTGGAAGGCGCTTGCCCTGTTCTCCACTCCTTTCAATTGGCGCCTAGAACACAGAATGCATGAAAGGAGCGCCTAGACTCCAGAGGGCTCATTTGGGCGCCTAGCATTTAAAACACTTTCATAATGATGATGTTTTGGTGCCTACTCTTGGAAACAATCCAGAGCATCCATAACTCTAATTGGTGCCTAATGTTGACAAGGCGCAACTTCAGGAGGAGGTCACCTCAACTTGGCGCCCAAGTCAGAAAAACCTGTAAATCCTTCAAATATGCGCCTACCTTGTGAGGTGATGAGTTGAACATTCCAAATCTTCAAATGTTGCTCAAGTAAGGAAGACATTGTAACATCAAGGCTTCAAGGCCTATCCTTGTATTTCCATTGAATGAGTTGTACTTCATGCTATTGAAAGCATTTTCCATGTAATAAGACATTGCAAGTTGATTGAATCAAGTAACAAGACAAGTACCCAACTCTAATGTTGTTTCATTCAAATAGTTATCTTGATGTATATCTTTATGTTATTGAAGTAGTTGATGAATTGTTAGCAAGTAAAAGTGTTTAAGTAAGGAAAATTTTTCGTAGAACTAGTTGGGTATCTTACACTTACACCATGCCTATCCATCAAACATCACAATGCAATCAAAATCCTAACAACATGCCCATGATCCAAGATCAAGTGCAATCATGCAAAGATATTATCAATCACAAGCCTATTAAGAATGAACTAGAGTCTTCTAGTACCATACTTTTCCATCAAACACCATCATGTAATCCATGGCCTATCAAGCCTATCAAAGAAAATGCAAACATCCTATGTAATACAATCAGACTTTAAATATTTGAAGTAGCCATCTACAAATATCCATTCAAAAGTGGATTTATAATGCAAGTATGGACGCCATCAATAAAAAAGATTTGTATTAACCAAATATCCATATACGCATACATCAATATCTGTCGATATAAGTATAACATATATACAAAATAGCCATATAGGCTTACAAGAATGCCATATAGGCATACAATGTCAACTATGTACAATACAAAATATATGTCCACAAATGCCATATAGGCATACAACAGAGGAACACAATAAAAAGTCATTCCCCTCTAGCTGGTGAAGAGAATAAATCATGAGCAGCCTTTGATCTTCTAGGGGATGGAGACATGCATGTGGGTGGTCTACTACGAACCCGAGGGCTACTCCTCCTATTTAGTTCTTCCTACACCTTTACCTGTTACAAAAAAAAGTATAGATATTAATATATAGAAATTACATGTTATAAAAAAATGAAACATTTAACAAAATAATCACTGCAGGAAAAGGCCCTGGTGATGTCATGTCCTATAGAAACCATCCAGATAGAAATTAAACTTCAAATCAATAATCTTTTGATTTTTCAAAAATAGACAACTATAACAATGAATGTAAATTGAAATTTACTAATCTGCCTCATACCCCTGTCAATGCCATAGAGCTATGAATCGCAGAGGCCACACCCTGCTCCATTGCCCTATGAACATGGGGAGGTGTATCCGCAGCCTGCATCATCTGGAAATAAAACAACATTATTCAATTATGAAAACTATAATAGTGATGCAAATCATGGCTCCTAACATACACACACGCTCATCTAAACATGGAAGTACACACAATAAAACACACAAATCACATACAAAAATTTAGTAAGTACAATTCATTCATTAAACTATTTATTTTATTACCTCCGTAAAGCTTTGAAGTCCACCACCGCTGGCAGGTGTTGCCATGAAATCTACAGTGTTAACCTATTCAACATCCAAAATTAAAAATTAGAATACCATTCATATAACGATGTTATTCACATGTAATATTTATAATTGTTTACTAGTTACATACCTCGACAGTAGATGATCTAGTGAAAAATGTAGGTGGAGAACCACTGAAAACTGCATCGACGCTATGACCCTGAAATTTCATTAAAATCATCAATTTAAATTAGTTAATCTTGTATTTCAAAAATAAAATTTAATAAATTAAATTCAATAAACTTGCTAATATTTACCTGAGTATCAAGGCCGAAAGTCTCACTCAGGAGGGTATCTGTCATCACCAGCTGCAGATGTAGCCTGTGCACCTGCGTCCTGACTGTCCATGGGGTCATAACCACAGGCTGACCCGCAAGCCTGGCAAGTATGCGGTGGGACCCTACTCCTCGCACTATCTCCCAACCCACTCTGTGTTGCAGGATCGGTATGCTCTATGATGCTCTGGGTCAAGGCACTAATCGACCTCAGTGTATCGACCTCAACACTCTCCTTCACAATGGAAGGGATAGAAACATGCTCGTGGGCTGGTCTGCTGATTACTCGTCTCACTACCCGCTGTGGGTCAAGACGTGCCCTTGGTCTATCCTGTGCTGAGCCCCCACCTCTACCTTGGAAGTCCTGCATATCAAAATAGTTTGGCACTTTATTGAGAACAAACTCGGAGTAGAGTTTCCTCAAAAAGTATTGCGGGACCTCATTGTTATTGCATGGAGGATGGTCAAAAACCATCCACCACCTCTGCCCGAAATTGTCCCTTATCGCTTGGTTGTTGCACCAATGGATAGGGAACCTCTTGCATGTAATGGGTGGAGGTTGATTTGTTTGTGGGTTTGTGAAAATTGAACACAAGTCTACTTTTGTAATTTGTAATTTTTTGACATCTTGGTATGATAATTTATCTGCATAGTAATCTCTAAACTCTCTCTTTTTATCGGTCCAACTAGTTATTTGCTTGCTAATTGAATTTACATTTGATAACATAGACTCAAGAGATTCGGCAAGCGTGGAACTATGCAAGGTTGAAGTGGAAGGATCTTTCAACCTTGCAATTATATCTTCAATTTATTTTTTGTTGTTTTCAATTTCCCCCATTATATTATCTTGTGTTCCAGGGGCATGTCGAGGAATGAATGGAGGAGGTTGTTGTTCTGCATGTATTTCTTCCTCAAGATTTTGTGGATTTTGAGGAGGAGGAGGAGGTGCATTAACATTTCCTACAATTAATAAAATATACATCAAAAATCAACAAAAACCTACCTATTTAGGAAGAAATTCAAACAAAAAAATAAAGATAACTCACCCCTTTGGCGTGCTCGACGTCGCGGCGGCATTTCAGTGATGAATCGACAAATCTTTTGTGTTGAACGGTGTTTTGTAGAACGCGAGCGCGTTTTTGCAAGGGTTTTATGCTGCGGGCGGAGGAAAAGCTCATAGAAATGAAATGAAATGAAATGGCAGCGGGGGTTTTTTTTATAAGAAACAGTTTAAAACCGAGCGCGTTATAACGCACTCGCGTTTCGCCTTAAATTTTTTTGAAAATTATTTGGCCACTTTTTGGCCCCCCATCTTTTTGCACTTACCCTACTCTCAAATAGAAGGAATTGATTTTGAAGAAACCTTTGCTCCGGTGGCAAGAATTGAAGCAGTCAGATTACTCCTTGCATTTGCTGCCTTCAAAGACTTCAAGGTATATCAGATGGATGTCAAGTCTGCCTTCCTAAATGGTGATCTGGAAGAAGAAGTTTACATTGAACAACCAGATGGATTTCAATTGTCTGATAATGATGATATGGTCTACAAGTTGAAGAAAGCTTTGTATGGATTGAAGCAAGCCCCAAGAGAATGGTATGATAGGTTGGATAAGCATCTTGTGCAGATTGGATTCAACAAAGGTACTGCTGACAGTAACTTATAATTCAAAATTGATCATGAAAACATTTTGATTGTTGAAGTATTTGTGGATGATATCATTTTTGGAGGAAGAGATAGTATGTGCAAAACTTTTGCAAATCAGATGAAAAGTGAGTTTGAAATGTCTATGCTTGGCAAAATGAATTTCTTCTTGGGTCTGCAAATTACTCAAACAAAGAAAGGGATCTTCATTTCTTAGACCAAATATGTAAAAGAATTATTGAGGAAATTTGGTATGGAAGATTCAAAGCCAATGAACACTCCTATGGCAACCGGATGTAAGTTGAGCAAAGATGATGACTCTCCAAAGGCAGATTAGACAAAGTATAGATCAATGATTGGTGGATTGTTGTATCTCACTTAGACTAGACTAGATATAATGCAGGTTGTTGGTCTTGTGGCAAGATTCCAGGCTGATCCTAGAGAATCTCATGTTATGGCAATCAAAAGAATTTTTAGGTACTTGAAAGGAACAGCTGAGTATGGTCTATGGTACCCTAGAGATCCGGATTTCTCTCTTCATGCTTACACAGATGCAGATTGGGCAGGAGATGTGGATGACTGGAAGAGCACCAGTGGTGGAGCATTCTTTTTGGGAAAGAGATTGGTTTCTTGGCTAAGCAAGTAACAAGATGCAATATCTCTGTCTACAACTGAAGCAGAATACATTGCAGTAGTAGGTAGTTGCACTCAAATCTTATGGATGAAGCAGATGCTAAGAGACATTAAAGTTGAATATGAGAAGCCTATCACAATTTTCTGTGATAATTCAAGTGCAATTAATATTTCTAAGAATCCGGTATTGCATTCTAAGACTAAGCACATATCTATCAAGTTTCACTTTTTGAGAGAACAAGTGAACAAGGAAGAAGTTAGATTGGAGTATGTTCCCTCCAAGGATTAGATTGCGGATATCTTTACTAAACCTCTTCCCAAGGACTCTTTTGAATATCTCTGGGAGAAGTTAGGGGTCATGGCCCCTTCGGTAATGAACTAGGATGCACTGATGTGCATCAGTCTGGTGGATATCACAGTCATATCTTGTGATCTGAATTGATGATGGGGAGCTGCTACTAAGAGGGAGAAGCCGGTATGATTCTAATGTGTAGAATTGCAAGTATGAGCCCTTTGCCATTGATGTCAAAGGGGGAGAGAAGACATGTGAAAAACAAGTGGCTGTTGATCAAAGGGGAGCAATAAATGAGGAGAAGACATGTTGCTGATAGGGGGAGCTGTGACAGAAAGGAGAAGTTCTTGTCTTGATGGTTTTTCACATCATATGTTTCCATCAATGACAAAGGGGGAGATTGTTGCAAGTATGAAGGTGAACCAGTGTTGTCATTGATGTCAACATACTCATATTGCATTGACAAGAAGGATTGGATGAGCAGTGTGCTGAAGACATTGAGAAAATTAGCCTTAGTCAGAAATAGTGAAGAACAGTGATGAGAAGAAGGCAAATGTATTGTATAGGTTGAGAACCGGAGGATGCGGATCAAAGGGTTTGTAGATATATGTCCTGAGATATTTTAGTTAAGATTTCAGAGGTCCGCATGAAGATCTGAAGAAGTTATGGCTGTCTGTGTGGAACCGGTTCCGGCAAGTGTTCAGAGGTGACAGAGGATCACAGAAAGGTCTGGTGAGGTCCAGAATTATATAATCCTAATCTGCGGATTGGAAGGTGTGTTTGGGATGTCCTTGTGATGTGTCATCTCGAGTTGTGTATGATTTTGAGGTCCGAAAGTACCCTTTGCATTATGACAGTGATGACAGACTGTGTTCTTGAAGTTCCAGATGAGGAAGAGAAGAGATTCCAGTATGTAGAGAAAGTGCGGATGTACCTAGTCATTCAGGCAGGCTTGTGAAGGTTCTTGGATCATGTTGAGGTTGTGTTGTAGATCCGCATTGATGGTAGAGCCCGGAATTGAAGATATTCTTCCGGATGAAGTTCTTGTTCCGACTAGCTGGCTAGATGAGTTGTTCATCCTGCGAATGTTCTTATGGTGGCCGATCGGATGTGTGATTCATCTTGCGGATACTCTTATGGTTGATTACCGACTTAGATGATTGTTCCTAAGTCGATGTCTTGTATAAATAAAGGTTTGTGAGTTCATTTCAGAGTGTGGATTATGTGGATGAGCGGAGTATAGCAAAGAGAAGTGCGAAGGGCAGAGCAGACTTTTGGGCTTAAATGGAACTAATCTAGACATGGTAGAGATGTCATTCTCCAGTTCAAGATTGTGATTCTTATCACCTTGTAGACAGTGTGTCTCCTTGTAGGCAGTGGGCCTCTTTGTGAGCAGTGTGCTTGGGCAATGAGCCCTAATTGGCAAGTGCCATTCTTTTTCTTATTCTTCTAACAGAGGATAATCCTTGGGTTAATCACCCCATGGTTTTTCCCTTAACCGGGTTTTCCATGTCAAAATCTTGGTGTTCAATGTGTTGATGTTTATCTGCTCTTGTGTTTGTTCATTATGCTTTCATGGATGATTAATTGATATACTGTTAACTAACAAAGAAGAATCAAGTGTTTAAAGTAGAGCAGGTTTTTATACAACTGATTCACCCCCCCTCTCAGTTGTATGCCCTAGATCCAACACATCATGCACTGCACACCTGTCAAACTGCCATGGTTTTCCCAATAACACATGACAAACATCCATAGAGATTATATCACACAATACTTCATCATGATAATCACCAATCTTAAACTTTACTAGACATTGTTCATTTACTAGAACTTTGTGGCCATCTTTGAACCAAGCAATCCGGTATGAATGTGGGTGTCTTCTCCTTTCCAGCTGTAACTTATTCACCATTTCTTCAAAAACAAGATTGTCAATACTACCACCATCAATAATGGCATTACAAACTTTACCTTCACATTTGCATCTCATTCTTAACAATCTTCTCCTTTGAGTAGGTTTTTTCCCGTCATTCATCAAAACTCTTCTTAAAACAAGTACTTCTCCATTCTCTGCCTCTTCTGAGTGCGAAGACTTAGCATCTTCCTCATTTACATTCACTTCCCTTGCATTATTTCTAGTCCTCTTAGTTGTCTTCTCTTTCTCTGGACACTCATAAGATCAATGTCCTTCTTCTCCACATCTGAAACAAGTTAATTTATAATTTCCTCTTCCAAATCCTCTACTTGATCTTCCTCTTCCTTTGAAGTTTTGATCATGGGTTTGATTTGAACTCTCACCTCTTTCTTCCTTTCTACCCTTAGTGTCTCCAATCTGATTTTTGTCCTCATACTGCTGCACATTATTTTTACCCTTTCCTCTTTGCTTATTTTCAAATCTATTGTTCATTCTTTCTTCAATCTTCAAGGCAATTTGATATGCATCTTCCATTGTCAAAACTCTCGCCAAAGTCATATTTTCTTGAATGCTTGGCCTCAAACCATTAATGTACCTTGCAATATTCTCCTTAGTTGCTTCAGCATGTCCCATTCTAATGAGAATCTAATGAAACTTCTCATTGTATTCTTTTACTGTCTTTGTTCCTTGCTTCAAGCCTTGCATCCACTTGAGCAAATCCAATTCATAGTCTATAGGAATAAATTGCCTTTTCATGTTCTCCACCATTTTTTCCCATTTGGTAATTCTATCTTTTCCTCTTCTTCCTCTTTCTAATTAAACCTCTCTCAACCATATTGAAGCATGTCCATTCAACCTTGTCTTGGCAAATTTTACTTTATTAGGATCTTCTATCTCTTCAAATTTAAAATATTCCACCATATCATTAAGCCAATCTACTAGTTCCTCTGGATTCAAACTTCCATTCAATGTGGGCACATGCATCTTAGGCCTTTTTCCTATCCTTGATAATGCAATTACCAAAGGATCATGAGCAATTGTTGTTGTTGCTGCACCTTGGCTTCCAGCTTGACTAGCATTCTTTGTACTCTCATCATCATTTCTTGGATCTTTTATTCTTGCAAAACCTCTCCTTATATCATCTTGTAAAGTCTCTACCTGTCTTCTCAAGGCTTTAAAATCATCATCTCTAAAAAAATTATCTACTCTTCCTCTTCCTCTACCCATACCTCATGGGGCTCCTCTAGCAAACATCTCTACAACACAACTCATAAGTCCTAGTGTAAACTGCCTCTCTTCGGCGGTCTGTCTACACACTTAGGATCAAACTTGCTCTGATACCACTAATGAAATGAGAGCTATAATAAATAGATCTCACATGAAATCTCTTACACACAGGCAAAATAAAAATTGCTTTCACTACAAAAAATACTTGCATAATTAATTGCATAACTGGTTTGCAACTTGCAACCAAATTTCCATACTTTCATCCAGTTTGATAAAATGAAATTAAATTAGTCCAAAAAGGAAAATGGGACTGTAATAAACCCTCACGAAGATTCAAAAATCATATATAAAATTGTTTACTACAGCAAACACAAATTTCACAAAACTTGTCTTCCATCTCCTGTAAAATCACAACAAACTATTCAACAGCACCGGTTCTTCTGGAATCACAATGGCTGTACAAAACAGCTCCAAATATGAAACAACACCTTTCTAAAACCCTCTTGGATGTCATCCATGCCTCCCTTTTGTCTTCTCTTTAACCTGGAAAAACTCTCTTCAAAAATGAATTGATTTTCTTTTTGTATCTCCTTCCAATTTGCATGAAATGTAATTTTCCTTCATATAATTTTCATTTCAGTGTATTCCACATGCCAACTCATAAATGAAATGTCCCCCTCTTGGGAAAAAAACCAATTTTTATTTATTTTAATCAAATAAATTGACTAAAATAAGCCATTCAAACTTTGTGCCTTGCCATGTTTTGTGGTGGTGCTATTTTTGGCTTTCTTGCTTTTATGCATTAAAGCAAAAATTTGATTTCCTTATCTTGGGCACCCATTCTCTTCATCCCTATTTTTCATGGGTTTGGGAATCTTAAAACTAATATTTTAAATGCAATATCAAGTCTCCAAAAACCCATATGCTTTTTTTCTTTTTCTAGATTTTGTGCTTTCAAAGCACGATTCCCACTAGCTCCACTATCTCCATTTTTACCAAATTTAATTTTAAAACATGACATAACATCCAAATGCACATCAAAATTAATTTTACAAGATAAAATATGAAATTCAAACCACCACCAAAAATGCAATAAAAAATTAAACATATTTTTGGTTGACACAGGATTGCCACTATGCCATGGATGCTCCAGCATTAGACACCCACGGTAGAAAGAAAATGTTTCATTATTGTGACTCATAAACATTTGTAGATTCCATGCTCTTTTTGAATCCATCTTCCCACCTTGTCCACCTAAACATTCTTTCTTACATATCCCTACAATTTGCTATCTCTTCCATCCTTCATTCCTCATCTTTTTCTCTCTCTTTTCACATAATTCATCTCCCACCAACCTACACTGTGAAACTTTGGAAAATCATAAAAATTAGCTTCTTGATCATCATGAAAGTAATTAAATCCATTCATTATCCCTTTCTTTGTTATTGTTGCAACCACTTGTTCATCATCACCCTTGGTTACAACACTATGCTCTTCCTCCTCCATGCCTTCTAAAAGACAATTTTCAGTTGCAGTCACTTCATCCTCTACATTCTTATCAATGTTAGAAACATAATCAAAAGATTTATCCTCTCCTACCTGCAATAAACTATCATTCATACCAATCTCTTTATCACATAAGTCAAGAAATGATGCAAAGGGAAGTTCACCAAACAACTTAACATCCTCCTTCTCGTAACCTTCCTTACTTTCAACCATTGTGCCTCATTTTACTAATGCATTCTTTGCTGCCACATCATCTTCTAAAACACTTTTACCATGCTTAAAAAATCAGATTTAACATCATTATTGCAAAAATCAGATTCCACCTCTTCTTCCTTCTCCACTGAAACCTTCATTTTACCTCTCTTGTATGCCATTAGCAGTTTGCATTAGCAAATCAAAATTTTCATCTTCATCCTCTTTCACTAATTGTTTAACTCCATTAACCAAACAATTTCCATTTCTATGACATACCTTTCCATCTTCCTCATTCAAGGGCTTCAATCTGTGTTTGATTCCATCCTTTGTCAAAGAGTATGTATTAGCATACCCATCATGCACTACACACCTATCAAACTGCCATGGTCTTCCCAATAACACATGACAAACATCCATAGAAATTATATCACACAATACTTCATCATGATAATCACCAATCTTAAACTTTACCAGACATTGTTCATTTACTAGAACTTTGCGGTCATCTTGCAACCAAGCAATCTGGTATGGATGCGGGTGTCTTCTCCTTTCTAGCTGTAATTTATTCGCCATTTCTTCAGAAACAAGATTATCAGTACTACCACCATCAATAATAACATTACAAACTTTACCTTCACATTTGCATCTCATTCTGAACAATCTTCTCCTTTGATCAGGTTCTTTCCCATCATTCATCAAAACTCTTCTTGAAACAAGTACTTCTCCATTCTCCACCTCTTCCGAGTGCGAAGACTTAGCATCTTCTTCATTCACATTTGCTGCCCTTGCATTATTTCTAGTACTCTTAGTTGACTTCTCTTTCTCTAGACACTCATAAGATCTATGTCCTTCTTCTCCACATTTGAAACAAGTTAATTTATATTTTCCTCTTCCAAATCCTCTACCCGATCTTCCTCTTCCCTTGAAGTTTTGATCATGGGTCTGATTTGAACTCTAACCTCTTTCTTCCTTGCTTCCCTTAGTGTCTCCAATCTGATTTTTGTCCTCATACTGCTGCACATTATTTTTACCCTTTCCTCTTTGCTTATTTTCAAATCTCTTGTTCATTCTTTCTTCAATCTTCAAGGCAATTTGATATGCATCTTTCATAGTCAAAACTCTTGCCAAGGTCATCTCTTCTTGAATGCTTGGCCTCAAACCATTAATGTACCTTACAACCTTCTCCTTAGTTTCTTCAGCATGTCCCATTCTAATGAGAATCCGATGAAACTCTTCAGTGTATTCTTTTACTATCTTTGTTCCTTGCTTCAAGCCTTGCATCTTCTTGAGCAAATCCAATTCATAGTCTACAGGAATAAATTACCTTTTCATTTTCTCCACAATTTTTTCCCATTTGGTAATTCTATATTTTCCTCTTCTTCCTCTTTCTAATTGAACCTCTCTCCACCATATTGAAGCATGTCCCTTCAACCTTGTCTTGGAAAATTTTACTTTATCAGGATCTTCTATCTCTTCAAATTCAAAATATTCCTCCATATCATTAAGCCAATCTACTAGTTCCTCTGGATTCAAACTTCCATTCAATGTGGGCACATCCATCTTAGGCCTTTTTCCTATCCTTGATAATGCAATTACCAAAGGATCATGAGCAATTGTTGTTGTTGCTACACCTTGGCTTCTAGGTTGACTAGCATTCTTCGTACTCTCATCATCACTACTGGGTATCTTATTCTTGCAAAACCTCTCCTTATATCATCTTATAACATTTCTACCTATCTTCTCAAGGATTTAAAATCATCATCTATGACAAAATTATCTACTCTTCCTCTTCCTCTACCCCTACCTCGTGGGGCTCCTCTAGCAAACATCTCTGCAACACCACAACTCACAAGTCCTGGTGTAAACTGCCTCTCTTCAGCAGTCTGTCTACACACTTAGGATCAAACTTGCTCTAATATCACTAATGAAATGAGGGCTGTAATAAATAGCTCTCACATGAAATCTCTCACACACAGGTAGAAATAAAATTGCTTTCACTACAGAAAATACTTGCACAATTAATTGCAAAACTAGTTTGCAACTTGCAACCAAATTTTCATACTTTCATCCAGTTTGATAAAATGAAATTACATCAGTCCAAAAAGGACAATGGGACTATAATAAACCCTCACAAAGATTCAAAAATCATATATAAAATTGTTTTCTACAACAAACACAAATTTCACAAAACTTGTCTTCCATCTCTTGCAAAATCACAACAAACAACTATTCAACTGCACTGGTTCTTCTGGAATCACAATGGCTGTACAAAACAGTTCCAAATCTTCAATAACACCTTTATAAAACCCTCTTGGAGGTCAGCCATGCCTCCCTTTTATCTTCTCTTCAACTTGGAAAAACTCTCTTAAAAAATGAACTGATTTTATTTTTGTATCTCCTTCCAATTTGCATGAAATATAATTTTCCTTCATTTGATTTTCATTTCATTGTATTCCACATGCCAACTCATCAATGCAACGTCCCCCTCTTGGGAAAAAATCTAATTTTTATTTATTTTAATCAAATAAATTGACTAAAATAAGTCATTTAAACTTTGTGCCTTGTCATGCTTTGTGGTGGTGCTATTTTTGGCTTTCTTGCTTTTATGAATTAAAACAAAAATCTGATTTCCTTATCTTGGGCACCCACTCTCTCCATCCCTATTTTTTATGGGTTTGAGAATATTAAAAATAATATTTTAAATGCAATAGAAATTCTCCAAAAACCCACACTCCTTTTTGCTTTTTCTGGATTTTGTGCTTTCAAAGCACGATTCCCACTAGCTCCACTATCTCCACTTTTACCAAATTTAATTCCAAATTACAAATTTAACTTTAAAACATGACATGACATCCAAATGCACATCAAAATTAATTTCAAAAGATAAAATATGAAATTCAAATCACCACCAAAATGCAATAGAAAATTAAACATATTTTTGGTTGACACAGGATTGCCACTATGCCATGGATGCTCCTACATCAATGTTAAATAGTCATAGGTGGTGAATAGCCCAATGGAAAGAACAAGAAGAGACTTTATCATCTTGGTCTAGGGTAAAGAGATGCACTTGTGAAGGGATGAGGTAGATGGTGGAGTAACTACATGCATGTGGATTTCTTGAGTGAGGTACAGGGATGGTTATGCTTTTTATGATGATGTGAAATATGATCTAAGAAGTAGAAGAAAAAGTGTGGTTGAAGAAGGCAAAGAGATGGGTGATTATAGAGGGTCAAGGAGGAGAGAGATTAGGATAAACATGAGGATCAAAGATTGAAGGAGGGGCGAGATATGAGCCATGGATCATAAGAAAAATAACCAAGATAGATAAATGTAATGCTAAACTAAAAACAAAATATAGAAGTCGAAATGTAAGTCAAACAAGTTCACCAAAATGTAACAAAAGAAAAGACACTTTTATTTTTTTAATTGTGATAAATTAGATCAAATCAATGACATTAAAAAATGCGTAAAAGAGCCTAAAGCTATTTTAATCTAATCACAGGAGAGTTGAGATTGGAAAAATGATTGAAAGCATAGATTTGGAAACATGAAATTAGAAATAGGAACAAACACTTTCAAACTAGGACTCGGAGGTAGAAAACAAAAAATTAAGAAGGCACAAATCAACTTTGATTTAAGTGGTGAAAATCTAGAAAATGTTTAGGATGATCTTAGAGAACTTTCTAGAGATCCATGGTCATTATTGATAGGGGGTCCACTAGGAGAACATCTATTTTGTCTTAGAATTTTGCCAAATTAGAGCTCAAGTTTCCTCTCATTCACTTAGTTCTAGATCTACAATGAAATATTTCAAATAATTTAGACTTATGGAAATAAATTGGACTAGGTAAAAGTTGGTTATATCAAAGGGGAAGTTGCCTATCCAATTTACTCTAGTTCTTCTATAAATCATCTATAAGACATTTTTTTCTAATGGAACCTTGCAAGGTGGTTATATCAAAGGGGAAGTTGTCTTAGTCATCTGCTTTTAATTAATTCAAACATAGACCCACATGGGAATAATAGTGGCATAACAAATCAAAATTAAATCTAAATATAATTTTTTTAAATTGAAATGAAAATCGAAATACCAACATGCTTATCAAATAGGAGATGTAAGGAAGGAAAATAAGGCTTGGTGGGAGAAGGAAATGAGAAATAAGATGGAAACAAGAGACAACAAATTTGATATGGGACTATAAGGAGATTAGATGGGAAGGGGAAATAGAAAATTAGAAAAAATTGGAATGGGTCAGAAGGGAAATTAGATAAGGGGAAGAATAAGGCTAGTGAGAGGAAAAGAAGGAATAGGACTGCACAAAACTAATCTATGGCTTCAAGATGAGGCAAAATGAGCTCCAAATCTTGATTATGGTGCTTCAATGATAGACCAATGCTTCAAGGCTCTAGGACTCCAAAATAGCAAAGCAAATGCCTTAAGAGTACAAGAGGAACTTGAATGTGCAATTTAGTGTGTTGATATACATTCTTAAATGGGGGTGGGAAAATGTTAAGATTACGATGCCATCAACCTTGTAAATCATATGTAATTAATTACTCCTAATATTGTTTGTAAATCACCCATAAGGGATGAAAGGTTTCACAATAGCGATCTTGTTTCAGCCACATGTTTATATCCGGTCCCCAATGCTAATTCATCTGTGATGGGGGGTCGCAGGGGGTTTCCCCCTTGCGAGGGGTCTGGGGGATCAACCACCCAGTGGGGAGTTGATGCAGCCTAGTTTGGGGGTCTTCTCAGACAACCAATACTAGCAGCACTGGAACCACAATAGTAAAAATTTCTTACCAGTATCACTACTATTCTTAGAAATTTATTCATATAGACAAAGTAGAGAAATTTGTGCACATTTTCTCAATCAAATGGCTGCAGACTTTATTAGTATGCTTAGGAATGAGTTCAAATACAAAAAATTTCACCATTTTACTAATCAACATTCCTTAAACTTATCTCTCTATTCCATGGACCTTTATTTATGGTGACTATGTACAATACCTTTGTTCTAGTTGCTCCAATTTCAATCGGCCTCCAATTCAAACTGGTTATTCTGTACTCATATCGATCTCTGCTCTAGTTGGTTGCTCCAAAATCCCAATTCACCCTCTCTACAACTCAACTTTACTGTTATTATCTTTTCAAATCACTATTTATTCATTTTTTTGGGCTTGGCTGATCCTATTTTCCTTATCGATCCCTTCATCAAATGGATCAATTTATTCTTTTTGTGGGCAATGAATTCACTTCTTTGTTTTCTTATTGATATGGTCCCCTTTGGCAGTGTAACACCTTTTATTCTTCTTTAGTTTATTTTTCTTTACTCTCCTTCTAATTCCCTTGTAGCTCCCACACTCTAGTTGACCCTCTTTCAACGTCGATCTGTGATTTTCTTTTTCCAATTCACTATTCTTTTCCCATCTAGAGCTTGGGCAAACCCACCTCTATGTTTTCCTTTTACATTTATCATATTCAAACCAAGAGATCAATGAAAAGTCACCCATTTCGCAAATGGAGCGACAAGATTTTTTTTCAAACAATGGTCAAACTCCTTACATACCACACAATCAAAATGGTCTTTTCAAGAATCTGGAAGATAGTTTATTAAGGAGATAATAAAGGTATGTTTCCACGACCTTTAATCGCCCAATCTCATACTAGTGACCCTTATTTCAAATCTGTTGCTATATGTTTTGAAATATACTTAATGCCTCAAGTCTAGGATACTAGAATAAAAGGAGGTGCCGCCTCTTTTAGAGTAATTAAAATGATTTTAAATGAACCCAAAAAGAGGGTGGATTCATATCGAGTCAACATGCCTAGAAATTTCAATCAAAACTGAAAATAATTCAAGGGAGTACATTTATCAAACATATGACAAATGAACAACGATCATCGACACTCTAAACCAAAAATAATACAAAATGAAAACAACACGAAGTTGCTAGTAGCTGCGACAACCTCATCACACCACAAAACACAACTGAATCAACAACTAAATGAGAACAAACACAATTGAACTAATCATTATTTTTTGGGTTGATGTAGGATTGCACGTGCGCTTGAGTGCTCTTGCATCAGGGGTCTAGGGGTCGTGCGCCCCGATAGGGGTTAGGGGGTAGCGCCCCTAAAACCTCATTTTATTTATATTTTATCATTGTAAATTTGGACCATTTATCAGTAGGTCACAGATCTGATGGTTGATACTATGTCCATTTTCTTGCCCTAGAAGGCAACCCCTTTTTATAAGGATATTTGTAGTACATTTTTAGCAGAGTTGAGAGTAACAGGCACCACTGAATTGAAAACTAAAGAAGAAGAGGAAGTGCATGTATTGTAATCTCATATTTGAAGATAATACAACTTGGAGCCTCTTTTCTTGGTGGAGCTTTTTACCCAAAAGGGTTTTCTCCATGTTACATACTGTGTTATGTGTTCAGTTCTTAATGCATGTTATTTCTATGTAGTGGTTTTTATTTCTGTTGTAATCTCCATTAATTCTACATTATTTAGAGGACATTAATAATGTTTGAATTAAATTTCCATTGTGTGGGTTGCACCTTCATTTCTAACATTTGGTATCAGAGCTTGGCCAATTTTGATTCTTGGGTGGTAGTGTGAAGATTTTTTAGCTCTAGTGGGAGATTTGGTTGTTTGTTTGCAAATCTTGTGTAGATATCATGGCTTCATCCACTGTTGCTTTTAACTCTCGATAGGACATGGAATAGTTCAATAGCATGGGGTATGAATTGTGGAAGCTAAAAATGGAGGATTTGCTAGAAGAAAGAAACCAGTGGTTGGCTTTTATGAAAGAGAAGAAACCTGATGATGTTACCTCTGATGAGTGGGAATGATTGGATAAAAAGGTATGAGGTACTGTATGCTCAAAATCACAACTCAATGGCCTCACAGGTGGTTGAGTTAGCTTTGGCACACACACGGACCCTCTCTCCTTTCCATGGGGTGAATCGCCACGTCACTCTCACTCTCGTGGAAGTAGCCAGTCAAGAGGAAGTGAGACACGAGGGTGGTTTGGCTTGTTGGAGAGCTAGACTTTGTGGAGAGGAGTTGACTAGTTCTGGGGCCTATGTTGTTGTGCGCTTGTTTGTATGCCATGTTCTGTGACTTTAGTTGTAAAGATAACTATATGACCTGAAGGGTCACTAGTTAACATTCTCCCATTGGGGTTTCAGATGTTCCAACATTGTGTGGGTTGGATATTATTCTTGTTGATGTTTAGTTGTTGTTCACATCGTTGGATGAGTGCTTGTTATATCAGGAGTTGTCTAAATCCTTCTTGTTGTGGTCTTGGATGGATCTCCTCTATTTCATCAAGGATTTCCTTCACCCACTCAACTATAAGTCCAGGGTAGATTCATGAGCCTAAACAAGGGAGGGATGGTCTAAGCTAACCTTGACTAGACCTAGGGTTTTGACTTAGGGTTTGTGTGACTTAAGATTTGACTTTGTTTCGATCTTGTGATGAAACCAAGGGTTTTGACCAATGTTGATTGAAGTTGACCTTGTGTTGGGACCAAGGGTTAGCAAACCTTCTATGTTGCTAATGTTTTTGTTCTTTTTGGATTTTATATGAATGCAAGCCTACATGAATGCAAAATGTCTTTTTGTGTTTTTTTATGCTTTTTGAAATCAAAGTACATTTTTTAATCTAGGAATTAGAAAATGTATGCAAGCTATGATGAAGTTATCTAATGCAATGTATTCTATGTTTTTGTTTGTTTTCTAAATATGTGGATCAATCTAATCTAAGAAAGGAAATGGCTTTTAATCTATGAACTTTGGAAAGGAAAACTAATTTAACAATGCAAATCTACTTATCCTATTAAGGAAAAAGTAACATGTATTTACTTATCCCAAGAGCAAAGTTTTGATTATCTAATTATTGTGAAATAGAAAAAAACATGAAAGAACTTGGGGATGCGTGAGCTTCCACTACCCTTAGAAATCCTTGTATTGGCAACCTCTAATCCTCTTGTAGTAATGGGGTGATCCTTTTGGCGACAACAAGAAAAGAGAAGTAAAAGAAGCTTGGGAGCTTTGAGAAGAGCTCAATGAGAGCTTGATGAGCACTGTGGCTTGTGATGTGAGCAACATATGGACGTGAAATGAGCTTGTATGAAAGCTAGATAAGATAACAAATAAAAGAAAAAGGCTTCTATGTCATGTATGAGCATGAGAATACTTGATTTGGAGAGTAATATCCTGCAAGAATTGTGTGCACAAATGAAATTAAACCTCCCTTTGTGCTTGAGGGAGGGGGGGTATTTATAGGTTAGAAGAAGGGATGAGAGGGGAAGAAGAAGGAGAGTTAACCCAATTTGATTGGAGAGTTAACTTAGAAGACTCAAGAGTGATCTAGGCTAAAATTGGAGTGATCTACCCAGTAAAATCTTATTACTTAAGAAGAAGTGAAGAAAGAGGAGTGCATGAGAATGCAAGAATTATTAACTAAAGATAAAATAGAGCTAATTATACATGTGTGGGTGCATGAAATAGTTATCTCTATCTTTGGCACAAAAATCCATGCAAACAAGAAGAAAAATGGGTGAAAATGGAGCTATTTTGAGCTAAAAACTCAAGTGAACTCACAGTTGGAAACACGACAGGGTCACCCGAGGGTGACCCATGGGCAACCCTCAAAGGAGGGAACCTAGGTGAAAGTCCATGGTGGGAGATGGAAGAGGAGATGAAAAGGAGGGGATCTACCTCTAGAAACAGGTCAATCATGTGTGAAAATCCAAATCTCCACTTGCAAAGTAGGATCTCCCAGGGGGAGATTTAGAAATAATAGGAGGAGATTTGGATTGTTTGAGTGAAACTAAAAATTGAAAGTTGGAGATGGTCAGAGAGGACCTCTAGAAGGCCTTTAGGGGTGGGAATGGATGAAAAACACTGGGAAAAGGTGAAAACACACCTACAAGATACATACATGGCTTAGGAACAAGGTCGCAAGCATAGGAAATGCAAATCGACAAGTGTCGTTCAAGGATGATCCCACAATAGTGGGTTACACTTTTTTGCCAAAGTTGACATTGAAATGAACATTTTGAAAAAAATCTTAACTTTCAGACACCTATAGTTGCTAAATTGTGAGGAATTTGAAGATGATGTAAACTAATGATTTGTCACATTTTGTCTGTAGATTCTAAATATATATATTTTAAATTTTTTGGAATCAAATTATATTTCCTTTTCCATCTCCTTCAATAACTAGTTTCTAATAGTAAACAACATTTTTAAAGAGTGAAGTGTACTGTGTAAAACATAACTTTTTTCTATGAAGGATAAAATTCTAATTTTTTAGAATTTAGATTTGTAACTACGATATCTAGAGGATGCATTTGTTTCATAATGATTTATTGAATATTGTTTTTTAATTAATTTTTGAAGTCAAACCAATTACAATTTAGACATAGGTGTACTATAAAGAGCATAATTTTTTTTGTATGTATTGGAATTCAATTTTTTGTTTTTTGTTGGAATAAGGACATCAATACCTAGAGGACGTGTATTTTTTTGAATTTTTTTTTCTATATTTTCCTATTTTTTTGTATGTATGAAACAGAGACCTTGATGTTCATTAAAAAACCTACATTCACAAGAAATAAAAATGAATATAATAATCAAATTATATATATTTAAAATTATACTTTTTGGGAAGCTTATAATAAGGACTACATACTTACAAAACATAAAATTTTAAATGAATTCATTTGATCCCCCAAATGGTAAATCAAAAGTGGTTTTTTTATCAACATTTTGTTAGGTGTAGAGGAGACTCCATGATAGGTATGGTTTAAAACTAGCGGGGTTCTATCCAAGGGGGTTTGATCTAAGGGGGTTTGATCAAACCCTATTCAATTACAATCCTTTAAATGGAACCTTTCAAGGCTTAAATCATTACATTTTATAAAAATATGTGATTTCAACAAAAAATTGGATGCCCCAGAAAGTGTAACCCATTATTGTGGCAGCACGTCGAAAGCAAAGAGAGAAAATGACAAAGAGGAAACAAAACAAGGAGGAAGAAAAAACATGCCACCAAGAGAATTGCTGCTGAGAGGATGCTATTTCATGCTTACATGTATGTGAAAAGGATTATGAATCATCATAGGGGTCCTCGTGGAGGCTATGCGTGATTTTGGTGCTTACATATTTGCCCCCTCAGGGATGGTAGTCTACATGAAAGGTAGGTACCATTCCCAAACTAGGCCTTACCTGTTGTCGATTTCCCCAAAATTGTACTTGCAATAACTAGTATTAGTTTGGAATGTTAGATATATCAAAAGGAGTAATGAAAACTGAAATGACGAACATACCATAGATCATTTGAGTTTGACTAGTTGTTTACCTTTGTTGGTGAGACCTATAGGAATGAATGCATGCAAAACGAATGCATGAGAGATACATAAAACAACTAATCTAAAAATGCATAAATAAAACTAAGCTAAGGGAGAGAAAACGTGAGCAAATTAGTGAGATTTGAGAGAATTGGTGACATAATCGATTATGTGAGTAGTCGTTGGGTAGATATCGCCGAGGAGATCATAAAGATGGCCACCTCTTCTTTTATCATTGAGATATAGATACGCAAATAATGAAAAACCCTTCTCTAAAACCTAGATTGAATTTTGTGAAAAATCTCTTGAAATTATCTGTCTTTGGTGATTTTTTTGTTGCATTGTCTTTTTTTTGCTGTTTAGAGTAGTTCTTGTTTTTCATTTGTTGAAATTAGTTGAGAAACAAGGTTTTTACAGCATTTTTTTGTTCAAGGGATAGACACATATGGTTTCCCCTTTTTCCAAATAGGTCACCCGGCGAGAGATCTAGCTAAGCAATAGGGTCACCCAATGGAGATCTGTCTGTGCAACAGAGTCACCTAGGGGAGATCCTACCAAACGTTTGGGTTGCCCAAGGGATCTGATCTGATGAAAGGGGTGACCTTGCCAGATCAATTCTAACTGAGATTTTATGTTTTCTGACCTTTACTTCACTTTGTTTTGATCTAATTTGAACACTAAATTCATTTGTTTATTGCAATTTTGGAGGTTTATATGCTTTTTGTGATATTTTCTACAAGTTTTATGATTTTTAGGGGTTTTCTGAGTTGACAAGATCTAATTTAAAGTTCTTTTCTGATTGGCAGGATATGAGGATCCATTGGAATGCCAACCATGAGTAGTTATGGCTTTCAGAGATGTATTCTTCATTATCTACCGATGATCATGCTATCTTGAGGAGAGCAATCTTGTCTAGGGTTTGCCACATGCCACTTGTACACCCTGTGGCATGCATTTGTTGTGACATTGTGACTTACTAGGATGTAGACAAGAATGCTTAGGTTCCCTTAGGTTTCAGGAGAGTGGACCATTACTCTATGATGTGTATCGTATTTTAGGGTTTGTTGTGAGAGGACACCCACTTGTCCTACCAACTAGCGAGTCCTCAGAGGGCAAGACATCTTGGGCACAGATTATGGGGGTGAGCCACCCTAAGGATCAAACTGGAGTTCAACTTACTTCAGTACCATGATTTCACATTCCTCTCTTGAGCTTGATTGGCTTGATCGCATCAAGGCTGTCTAGAGAAAAGGCCTTGGCTCGTTTAAGATGGTGTTGGGCACTAATTATATAGGGCATTGAGCAAGGCAAAGTTAATGCTTGGGGACCAAACATCCTAGCCATGGTTTATCAAGACTTCTATCGTATTGCAGAACGCGAGGCTCATGCTTTTAGCCACTCCTCTTTGATCATGACTTGGATCTTTGAGCATATTAGGCCTTACCTGAAGGTGATTCCTCTTCCCAACTGACGATTACTGAGAGCTGCTAGGTGGGCTAATGTGGGCCATTTTGATACTTCTTTGCATGTTGTGGCTACTCTTACAGATACAGATGTGATATTTGACCCCTACATAAATATGGAGGGTGCATGGTCTCATGATAGATAGATGAGGGAGCATTCTCTTAGCATATCGGAGCTTTCAAATTGTAATGGTCTAGTCGAGGCTCATCATGTTGTGTACGTCTTATAGTAGTTCGGTGAGGACTTCCCAGAGGAGTTACCCCTAGTTTCTACTTGTTATAGGTCTAACCAAGAGATGGGTGAGATTAGATAGAGGACTATTGTTTGGACCCCTTTGACTCTTGAGGTTTTGATTACCAAATCTTCTAGGACCCCAAGAGGGGGACAGAGGGGAGGGAGAGGAGCTCCTTCCCAAGGACTCATTGTTGTGGGTGACTCTAATTCTATTGACAAAGACTATGTTCATGATGGGGATGACTTGTCTGACGAGGGACCAGTAGGGGGTGCATAGGAGATAAATTTTAATGAGGATGATATCCCTGAGGGTTCTTCCATTGTACCTAGACCTCCTCACTTTGATGAGGTAATGCAACAATTCGATCCTACTTGGTAACCTGGTGACCCACGTGAGTCTACTATTGTTTTGTTGATTTCCTATTGTCCTTTCTTTTCTTTCATTTTTGTCAAGAATCGTCACATCTTTTATCTTGGCTTGCTTTGTAGGTAGCGTTGAGGAGTGGAGGGTTTTTGTTTGCGAGGTCAACATTGGTTTGGCTACCCCCTTCACTAGGCTAACCTGAGAGATGTATTTAGCTAATCCCGATGTGCCCCCTACGACTAGGTGACACACTGATGTCTTCGCTCTTGCTTATCATGGGTGTCAGGAGAGTGCTACTTTGAAGGCCAAGAATCTCATCCCTAAGGGTGAGAATTAGGTTCTTTGTGAGATGACTCCCCTTGGGATTCGACAACAAGAGCTTAGCATTGCGATACCTTCACATTCTCACACTCATAGCAGGGCACCTCACTCACATAGCTCTCATGGAG
Organism: Cunninghamia lanceolata; assembly: GCA_027924645.1. Lineage (NCBI taxonomy): Eukaryota > Viridiplantae > Streptophyta > Pinopsida > Cupressales > Cupressaceae > Cunninghamia > Cunninghamia lanceolata. The sequence goes on from BSBN01001003.1 coordinate 5,060,919, forward strand.
AGACAAGTGCTACACACAAACAGAGGAGCAGGAGTCCTGGGGGTTCCATTGGAGGGAACCTCCCTTGAGCTTATTTAATTTTTACCTTCTTGAAGCCATGCCCCCTTGCATGGGGAGCCTTACTTTCTCTTGAGAGCATTGTGTCATAGCTCTTGTACTCTTGTAAATGTAAACCTCTAATATATCAATGAAAGTTTGTCTTTTTAAGGTTGTTTTGCTATCATATGAGTACTCATCTCTTCTGCACTTTGGAAGTTTAAGAACTCTTTGATTATGTTTAGACCTTCAACTCTAAGAATACAAGCATGATAATGATGACGTGTTTTTGTAAACTTTTTGGAACATATATGAAATGCAGGTTACGATATGCAGATGCAAGAACACAAGCGATGCTGAAATGAAAAAAAATTACTTCTATGGAATTCCATGAGTTATGACATTAACTTGATTGCTTTGGAACTCTTTTTTCTGATTTTGGTATGAATGCATTGTGGAACAAACAATATGACTGCTCTTTAATATGATTTTCAATCCAAGGGATTATAGGCTATTTTGGTATAAGAGACCTATTCAAGTCATCACTAGGAATGAAGGGGGGAAATGGCAATTGTGAAAATAGGGAATTCCAAGACCTAAAAGGATCACACATATCTAGACAACCTTAGACTCCTTACTGAAATGAAAATAATACAAGAGTGAGTCATTCACTGTAATGCAAGATGAATAAAATGATATTGAAATGCAAGAAACAAAACTCTTTTGGACATTTTTTTATGTTTGTAATTTTTTTGTATTTTTGGAATATTTGATTTTTTTGTATTTTTATGTTTTATGATTTTTATGATTTTTATGATTTTCAGAGATAGTATTTCTTGAGGTGAAAGGCATTGACTGTTTCACCAAATTCCTCTCCCTCCATTGTACACAAGAGATAGGCACCATTTCTGACATCTTCTTTAACTATATAATGACCTATCTAGTTGGGTCTAAACTTGCGTCCTTCACCGGCTCTTTTATCGATTAGGTTGTCAAATCTGAGTACTAAGTCTCCCACTTGAAAAGGTCTTGGGATGACTTTTTTGTTATATTGTTTCTTTATCCTTGTGAGGTAGGAGTCATGTCTTTGAACAACTCTTAATTATTTTTCATCGATCATTTCTAATTCAACCAATCTTACTGCTCGATATTCCTCATTATCCAATAGGCCTTGCAATGACACTCTTAGGCTAGGCAATTCTACCTCCAATGGTAACACCACTTTTGACCCAAAAGTGGGGGCATAAAGGGGTGGTTCTAATGGGAGTTCTTATGCTCATTGTGTAAGTTCAAAGAGTTGGATATAACTGCAAGTGCCAGTCTCTTTTGGATTCCTTCACAATCTTGACTAATATTGACTTCAATTTTTTGTTTGTCACCTTTGTTTTCCCATTCCCTTGAGGATAGTAGACCAAAGCATAATTATGATTGATGTGGAATCTCTCACATAACTCTCTTACTTGTGGATTTTTTAATGACGAAGCATTGTCTATCACTATTACTTGGGGTATCCCAAATCGACAGATGATTTGATTCAATATGAATTTTGTAATTATTGTCCCTGAAACTATAGTGAGAGGGATGGCCTCTACCTATTTGGTAAAATACTCTATTGCGGTGATGATGAACAAATGTCCATCCATTGACGAGGAAGATATCTTTCCTACCAAGTCTAAGCCCCAAGTAGAAAAAGGTGAAGGAGTAACTATAGGTTGCAAATCTCTTGTCGGTGTGTGATGGACATGTGAGTAGGCTTGACACGTTAGGCATCTTTTTACAAATTTGATTGCGTCTCCTTGTAAACATGGCCAGAAATATCTCAACTGATGTATTTTTCTTGTTGTAGTGTGACCACCAAAATGTCCTCCATAAATTCCACTACGGAATTCTTCCAAGATTTTGTGTGCCTCTTCTTTGTCAACACATTGAAGCAACATCCCATCCAAGGCTCTTCGGTATAATACATCATCAATCAAAACATATCTTGCAGTGAGGATGTGTAAGCATCTCTTCCCTAAGGGAGTCATGTTCTTTGGATAAGTTCTATTTGCGAGATAGTTCACAATATCTTTGTACCAATATGAAGTGATGTATTTTTCAAGATCGATTGCGCAAATTTCTTCATCAAGGAAGTCTTTGTTTATGGGCTCCTCTTGAGGAACCAGATTGTCTACTAGCCAATTTGCTATCACTTGTCCTTCGACTGACTTTTGGTTGACGTAAGTTAGTTCAAACTCACTCAATAACATCACAAATCATCTAGCCCTCCTTAACAACGTTGGTTGGTTTAAGGATGTTCTCAACTATTCATATCATATCATAACTCTAGTTTCTTAGTTCAACATGTAACATCACAATCTCTGAGTTGAGAAAACTATGGCCAAACATTCCTTTTCAGCCTGAGTGTAATTATTCTCATATTCTAGCAAGGTTTGACTTATGAAATATATAGCTCTTTCCCTTCCACCTTCATCCTCCTGAGCCAACATGCAATCTATGGAAATATCAGGTGCTCTAAAATATAAGATGAAAGGTTTGTCATGTTTTTGTAGCATTAACATGGGTGGAGTCAACAAGAATTTCTTTACTTTCTCAAATGCATACTGATAATCCACTGTCCAGGTTATGCCAACTTGCTTCTTCAACAATTGATTGATCAGGTGAATTTTGAAAGTTATATTGGGTATGAAACGCCTGATTATGCCTAGTTGTCCCAAAAAGGTTCTTACCACTGTCTCACTTGTTGGTGGGGTTGCATTTAAGACCGCCTTAACTTTTGTTGGATCTATATCAATTCCTCTTCATGAAACAATGAAGCGCAACAATTTGCCTACTGTGACTCTGAAAACACACTTCTCAAGGTTTAGTCTTACTTTGTATTCTCGAATTTGATTGAAAATCTTGCGAAGATCTCCTACATGTGTTCATCTTTTCTCAAATTTAGCCAAAATATCATCAACATATGTTTCCACTATCTTGTGAATGTAGTCATGGAAGATGTGTGTCATTGCCCTCTGATAGGTAGCCCCAGCTACATTTTTCAATCCGAATGGCATGACTACATAACAAAAGGTCCCCCAAGGGGTTGTGAATGTCATTTTGTTTTGGTCTACCACTGACATTCTAATTTGGTTGTACCCCAGGAACCCATCCATAAGAGAGAGTACCTCATACCCTGTGGTTGAATCAACAATCTAATTGATGGATGGTATGGGAAAGTCATCTTTTGGACAAGCTTGATTGATATCCTTAAAATCAAGACATATTCGTATTTTCCATTCTTCTTTAAACCTGGGACAATGTTTGACACCCAAATCAAATAATCCATTAGTTTGATAAAGCCCAGATTCAACAACTTCTTCAATTCTTCTTTTACCATTTCAGCTACTTGAGGTTTTATAGGTGTCAATTTTTATTTTATGGGTTTTCCATCAGGTTTTGTTACTAAGTTGTGAACCACGATTTTTGGGTCTTGCCCCAGGATGTCCAAATATGTCCAGGCAAAGACATCAAAGTATTCTATAAGGAGCTCAATGTACTCCTCTAATTCTTCATCATTCAGTTCTCCTCCCAATTTTAACATTTTTGGTTTCTCAGGGGTTCCCACATTGATATTGATGGTATCTTTGGTTAATGATCAATGTCCTTCAAATTTTTGAGGTGCAGGTGGTAAATTTGAGTTTGCTTTGATCTAGAGAATTTCATTTTCTCTTCCAAAATAGTCATCGGATTGAGGAAGGAGCATATATCATTTCTTATGGTACACTCTTGGGAGCCCATCATAAGCACACAAACATTCCAGGATGGCTTCATCATTCTCGACATAATCTCAGGTTGGTTTCTCCATTTGATCTACAACATAGTTTAGAATGCTCAGTAACTCTTCACTTTCCAATAATGGTTCTCCACAAATTGACACAATGAATTCTGAATTCTGGAGTTGCGTATGTGGTGAGAATAGGGAAGCTGATGTGGCCATCAAATCTGCTACTTGGTTCTCTTCTCTAGTTATGGCTCTTATGGAAAAGAAGTCAAAGAGTTGAACTGGTTTCCTGATAGTTTCTTTGTATGGTCATAGTCATTCCAATTTTGTTTCATAATTTTCTGTGACTTGGTTGATCACTAGATGGGAGTCCCCAAAAGCGAAGACCCTCTTGATTCCCATTCTCGTGGCTAACATGACTCCTAGGAATAAATCTTTGTACTCAAAAATGTTATTTGTGCAAAAGAAATCCTACTTAAATGTGAAAGGGAGAACTTTCACTTCCAGAGAGTTTAGGATTATTCTCATTCCTACCCCTATTTTACAATTGGCTTCATCAAAGTGTAGAGTCCATAAGTCTTGATTGTTTTGTGGTTGGGTTGTTTCTCCAAATTCATAAGTTGATTTTCACTTTTCCTCCCCTTCTTAGATGATTTCTATTGTTCCAACTGAGAGATTCTTGATGTCATACTCGTCCATGCAGGGGATGGTTGCTAAGCCAAATGGAGCATGAGACTTGGTGATGTGGGGATCAAAGGGGACTTCTCTGAGGTTGTCCATGCTTTGATATGATGTGTTGAGAGTACTTATCTCTGGCTAAGAGTCCTTCTTTTCTTCTTTCATTTTTTCTTGCGTGTTTAACTTTTTATCCTTTTCTTCCTATTCCTTTCTATAAATACTGAAAGGATCAGGATTTGCTTTGATAATGCAAAATTTTTCCCGAGTGATGGAAATGAATTCTTGAAAAAATGTGGATGCCATGGCCTTCATGGCATGAATCCAAGGTCTTTCAAGGATCATATTGTAATTGGTTTCTTTGTTGATGACATAGAAGTCTTTGGGAACAGTTTTAGACATTAGAGTGAGCGGTAGGCTGATCCTTCCAACTATTTGAATGTCATGACCATCATATATCCTTAAGGTGGAAGCTTGTTGCTTTATACTCATTTTGCTATATCCCATCCTTCATAGGAAGGAAATTGGCAAGAGGTTAATTGTCGATCCTTCATCTACTACCACTCTTTTTATGATGACCTCTTCAACTTGAACTTGTATGTATAATGGCGAATCATTTTTCTCACTTCCTCAATCTTTTGGGAGTTTTGAAATATTGAACATGAGAAGGGTTGGTTCGTCTTGTGTTGAGCATCCCACCTCTAATACTCCCAAGAATTTTTTCCAATGTGAAGGCGAGGTTCTCAATAAATTTACCACTTGTGAGAAGATGTTTTCCGTTTGGTCCATTCGTTCCTCCTCTTGGATCACAAATAGTTCTTAGTTCAATTCCACACAATTGGAGTTTCGTTGATTGACATTCCCTTTTTTGTCCTAAGGTTCTTTCTCTTTTCTTTGGGATTGAAGGAGAGTGAGGAAATTTCGTTGTTGTTTTGGGGTAATTTTGAGATACCTTTATTGTACCCATAGTAGGTTTTTGTTTCATCACCTTTTGTTCCATGGAACCAACAATATGTATTAGAATCATAGGAGAAACAACTTGGTCCTTGGTTTCCTTTTTGATGCCATTTATCATTATTGGGAGTACTCTTCACAATTTTGTTATCTTTGTCCATGGGGATATTTGAGGTACTATTTTTAGCTCCTTTCGAGACTTTAAGTCTTCCATTAGTGTCACAGGTCCTTCAACCACTATCAATGGCTTCTTGGTTGATCCTTAAAGCACTTTCCAAGTCCTCTTCATAGGAATTGTAAGGTAACTTTTGAATGTCTTCTCTCATATCCTTGTTTAAGGCATGTAAGAAAAGGTTGCATAATTCACGATGGTCCATGTTTGGAGCACTAGTTGAAGGATAGAGAACTTGTCTCCATCGAGTAACAAAGTGGGCTACTAATTCATTCAGTTCTTGTTTCATGTTCAAGAACTCTCTGATCCCTATCTTCATGAGTTTTGTTCATGTCGAAATCCATGACAAACTCTTTGATTAACTCCCTGAATTAGTGTATCGAGGCTTCTGGTAGGCGATAATACCAATCCAGAGCTATTCCTTCTAACGTCTTTGTGAAGATCTTGGTGGCAACCCCATCCCAAGGCAGGAGTTCTCTTATTGTGATAGTATAAGCTTTGATATGCAAATTGAATCACCCTCTCCTTTAAACTTTGGGAGATTAGGTAATGGTTAAGGCAACTGAACATTTCTTATGATCAAGTCAAGTGGTTCTTTCAAGTATTCCAAGTATGTGCCTAAAAAGGCACTCTATGATTAAGGAGTTGATATCATTAATCCCATAGGAGGGTTCTGGTAACCCATTGTTTGATATGCTTGGCTTCCTAGCATTGCTTGATTGTTCTGAACAGTAGGGTTTCCATTCAGGAATGTGTCATTACTCGTATTTCTTGAGTAGTAGTTGAGGTAGGGTGGGATTCTGAGATGTCCCTCAGTCCTGTTCAATTATGATATTATCATATGACTTCTGTCTTCTTTTTGGAGTAGGTTATTCTGCTTCCAGGGTTCTAATTCTTTAGACTAGTGATGCAATCAAGTCTGCAGGAGTGGGACATCTAAACACTTCCTCATTTCTAGGGTTTTCTCTTCGAGTGTTATCACAATTTTGTATTTCTTCTCACATGATGTTTTCTCTTTGTTCTTCCTGTAGAGAAACCTTTAATGCTTCTTAGGCATCTCTTGCCTCTTGTAAGTTTCTTTCCAACCTTCTTACTTCCTCATCAAGATGAGTACTTGAGGTACTTGTGGATAGTTGATCCGGAAGGTGGATTTCTAATCTTAGTTGTATTCTTCTAGCTTTGTGAGGTGCATTTCGTATGGCAGAGTTATGTTCCCATGTAGGATTGTTAAAATATAGAGAACACCTGGGTCCTCTTTGGTCTTGCTCATAATTAGAGTCTTCGTAATCGTAGCAATTTAAGATTGGTGCATTTGGGTCAGGTGGCATGTACCTATCAAAATAGGGAGTTTCTAGTTCCCTAAGTTTAGATCAAGTTCCATCATATTCAAGGGTGCCATAGACACCACAAAATAAATGGAATGAGCGAAGGTGAAGGTGATGAAAGCAGAAGCAGTGAAGGCAAATACGAAGAATAAAGTGATAATGTTTGAAACTTTTTGAAGTGCCAAATGTTCTAATGTTTTAATGGGATCTGAACTTTTGGAACATGAACAACCTAGACAAAAGTGTTTTCTCTTCACGTTAGGTTCACCAAAATATGTATGCTCAAAATTGTGACTCAGTGGCCTTGAGGGTGGTTGAGTCGGCTTAGGTACACACACGGACCCTCTCTCCTTGCCATGGGGCAAACTGCCATGTCACTCTCACTCTTGTGGAAGTAGCTAGTCGAGAGGAGGTGAGACATGGGGGTGTTCTGGCTCATTGGAGAGATAGACTTCATGGAGAGGGGTCGGCCAGTCCTGGGGCTTGTGTTGTTGTGCACTTGTTTGTATGTGGTGTTCTATGACTATAGTTGTAAAGATAACTATATGACCCGAAAGGTCACTAGTCCTCGTTCTCCTATTGGGGTTTCAGATGTTCCAACGTTGTGTGGGTTGGCTATTATTCTCATTGATGTTTATTTTCTGTTCGTGTCATTGGATGAGTGCTTGTTGTATCAAGAGTTGTCTAAATCCTTCTTGTTGTTGAATAACTAGTTGGTCTTGTTGTGGTCTTGGGTGGATCTCCTCTATCTTGTCAAGGATTACCTTCACCCACTCACCTCTAAGTCCAAGGCACATTCATGAGCCTAAACAAGAGAGAGATGGTCTAAGCTAACCTTGACTAGACCTAGGGTTTTGACTTAGGGTTTATGTGACCTAAGGTTTGACTTTGTTTACTTTGTTTGACCTTGTGATGAAACCAAGGGTTTTGACCAATGTTGATTGAAGTTGACCTTGTGTTGGGACCAAGGGTTTGCAAACCTTCTAAGTTGCTAATGTTTTTGTTCTTTTTGGATTTTATATGAATGCAAGCCTACATGAATGCAAAATGTCTTTTTGTGCTTTTGCATGTTTTTGGAAATCAAAGTGTTTTTTCTTGATCTAGGAATTAGAAAATGTATGCAAGCTATGATGAAGTTATCTAATGCAATGTATTCTATGTTTTTGTTTGTTTTTTGAATATGTGGATCAATCTAATTTAAGAAAGGAAATGGCTTTTAATCTATGAACATTGGAAAGGGAAACTAATTTAACAATGCAAATCTACTTAGTCTATCAAGGAAAAAGCAACATGTATTTACTTATTCCAAGAGCAAAGTTTTAATTATCTAATTACTCTGAAATTAAAAAAAAGCATGAAGGAACCTGGAAATGCGTGAGCCTCTACCACGCTCAGAAATCCTTGTATTGGCAACCTCTAATCCTCTTATAGTAGCGGCTGATCCTCTTGGCAAAAACAAGAAAAGAGAAGCAAAAGAAGCTTGGGAGCTTTAAAAAGAGCTCAATAAGAGCTTGATGAGCACTGTGGATTGTGATGTGAGCAGCGTATGGATGTGAAACAAGCTTGTATGAAAGCTAGATGAGATAACAAATAAAAGCAAAAGGCTCCTATGTCCTGTATGATCATGAGAATGCTTGATTTGGAGAGCAATAACCTACAAGAACTATGTGTACAAATGAAATTTCTTCCCTTTGTGCTTGAGGGAGGGGGGTATTTATAGTTTAGAAGAAGGGATGAGAGGGGAAGAAGAAGGAGAGTTTTTTGGCAACATGGTCAAGAGACACTGCTGATATGTTGGAGACTTGATGTTGTCATTAATGGCAACAATCAGACATGATTTGTAGCAGTTTCAAAGACAAAGTTGTGTGTAGCCTTTTGGACTGGAAAGACTAACTTAGCCAAAATTAACTAAGTATTGGCAGTTTACCAAAATAGTGATAATGATTCAGTTGGTACTCCTCCATGGATGAAGATCCTGCTATGCAGTTCTAGAATGTTATACTGAGATGTTATACAATGTTGTATCCTAAGTTTCATGTCTTGAAAATCTTCATAAGTCTTATTGTAAATTGCCTAAATCTGGTAAGCAAAGTGCAATGAGGAACAGTACAGAACACTTGAGTAATTCACTCTACATTCCTCCACTATTGGTTATCTCGATGTGCAATTTGAAGGTGCTGTAAACACATAAGATAGCTATCTAATTCCAGACTTACACTATCTGAAGTCCACCAGAAGATCATCTACAATCTTCCAAGTTTTAGCAGTCAGTTTGACAGTGTTTAACTAAGACAGAGGTAACAGTTCTGAGATCCGCATATCACCACAAAAGAATATTATGACTTTTGGTTATGAAGGTATTAATTGGTGATGTCTAATGAATGTTTGATGTGAATTTTGGAGTTTCATTTGATCTGCAATACAAGTTATGATATGACAGACAATAAAGTTTAAGTGTGTACTTTAGGATAAGGCTGACACACAGTTGGATTGATGTGTGGTAAGGAGATACTATTTAGATCATTATTCTAAGTGGTTCAATAATTGATCTAGACCTATATATGAAGATTCTTGAATGATTATATGAGTTCGCATTCTTGATTGTGTAAAGGATCAAGCTGACAATGTACAACTTTAGTATACAAGTTTCATATTTTGCATGCCGACCTAGTTTTGGGATAATTCATGTTGCAGATATATATATTTGATAAATTTTGGTATTGGAGGTATGTATTGTGTGAGTGTGGTGTGAATTCGATGTGTATGTGATCTGAGGCAATTTTGTGATGGGAAAAGAACAGTAAAGGATTGAAGAACAGAGTATATGTGAATAGGATAGAGAAACAAAGAAAACATTATGAAGTCATTTGAATCTATATACTGAGATATCAATGGAACTGTAATTCAACATTTTGTAGATGCATCTGTAGTAGTTCAATCTTGGCAGTGAGCCATTCTCTCTTCTCTTCTTTTCCTTCATTGCAGTGAGCCTTATGCAGTGAGCACTTCTTTGGATAGTGAGTCCTTGGGCAGTGAGCCCTAAGGTAGTGAGCCTTCATGTAATTTATTTTTGATATCATAATATATTGTGAGCTAACACTCACCATGGTTTTTCCCTTTTTGGGTTTTCCACATAAAAATTCTAGTGTTTGTGTTATGACTTTGTGGCTACTCTTCTCATGTTTACTTTGCTTTTATGTTATTGAATTTGGTAAATGGATTAATGAATATGTGAAAGAAAGGTTTTATAGAATACTGATTCACCCCTCCCTCTTAGTATTCCTTGTGTTCAACAATTGGTATCAGAGTGAGGTTCCTTGGAAGAAGTTTAACAGCTTGAGGAAGATTTGGGAAAGTGAACACATGGCATCCAAAAGATATCCTACTTCTCCAGAAGTAATTCTAGGTAGTATCACATTTGATGGTTTACATATGTTAGAAATGAAGAACTAAAAACTACTCTTGAAGATCTTGATAAGTATGAAGCTGATATCAGGGAATTGAAGGAGAATGTCAAGATAGCTAATGAATGCATCCTAAAGCTAAGAGAGCAAGTTAAGAGATAAAAGGATAGGAGAAAAGAGTTAAGTGAACAGTTGAAAGCAGCAAATGAAACCCTAAATGATCTATCAATGCTGATTGAAGAGAAAGAAAAGGCTAAGGAGCATTTAAATCAAGTTTTGAAAGAAAACTCTGAAGAGTGAAAAATTGGCAAAAGATGTTGTGCTTCTGAAATTTGACCTAGAAGTTGCTAATAGCTATAAAGAAAATTTCAAACTAAGTTCTACAAAGATTGATGAGTTGATTGAAAATCATAAAAGTCCTGATGATAAGCAAGGCTTGGGTTTTGAAAGAGGAGAAAGTTCTAAGTCAGGACAAGCTAACACTAAGATGAAGAGAGTCAATGACAATCAAGTCTAGAATCAGAGAAACAAACCTAGAAGACCTCCAGTCAGACAACCCAATGCTCAAAGGTACCCATATTTTGATGGCTATTATTTTAATTGCAATAAGTTTGGTCATAAGGCTACTCAATGTAGGACTAGAAGTCAAAATATTCTATCATTCTCTAGTCAATATTTCAATTGCAAGAAAATTGGTCATAGATCAAATGGATGTAGAAGTCTGGTAAAGAATGGTTTTAACAATAAAAGGAACACTCAATCTTTCAATGGAAAGTACTTTGCATGCAATTGATTTGGGTATATGGCTATCCAATGTAGATCAAGAATGAATCCAATTAATGGAAGGAATCAAGGATAGAGGAATGTGGTATGCTACAATTGCAATAGACTTGGACATGTTGCAAAATTCTACAAAAGTAAGAATGAGAAAATAAACTATCCTGCAAAGAAGGGGAAAACAGAGTAGAGGGAAGGCAAAGGAAAGATCAAGGTTGATCTGGTAGAAACCAAGAATGAAATGAGCAAGATCTGGATTAAGAAGGATGTAAAAGAGGTCAAGGATGAATCCACACTAGCTACTGGTGCAGATACTTCCTTCGGGAAGTAAATTGGGAGCTTTGGCTCAGGGGAAGCTTTTATTGAATATCTTGATCCCCTAGCCAGATAGTGGGTGCTGAGATCTAGCACTAAGGTATGAGTTAAAGTAGTATTGGATGAATCATTTGGAGAAGAAACTAGTAGAAAAAGACCTAATGCGGCACATTGCAAGCAATCTTAATCGACTATGCCTATCAGTGAAGTGTTTGACAGTTTTTTGAGAACATCATTTATGACGACTAGGTTTTTGTATAACAAGGGTTAAAAAGAGGTGCATTAAAAAGATTAATCACTTTGTATTCAAGCTATCAAGTGTCCAAGGAGAATTGAAGTAGAATTCTAGGAGACTTCAACGATTTCTGGTGATTCAAAGCAACTCAGAGCGATTTCAAGTGAGGAAAACCCTAATTCAGGAAAAGAGGTATTTACAGTTTGAAATGATACAGTGATCTTGTTTGAATTCTTGTGGAAATAGTGACACCACAAGTTATTGATATCACTGAGAGACCATGATTAAAATTTAAGAAACATCCATACAAATCTACAAAAGTTGATCCTAATGGTGCATTTTTGGAAATACCCTATGGTGTGATGCATGAGGAAGACATTATGGCTTACATTCATGTTGTCCTAGAAGAACTTAAGGATTATCATTTTGTGGAACTATATATGAATCATCTATGCGGTAGTGATTATGAATTAAAGGATGAATACAAGGTATTGAAAGAAAAGAAATTTGTGCAATACATGGACTTTCCAACATTTGCAGAGGACGCATAGGTCCAGTATGTATTGAGCAGAATTCACAATGAGTTTATGTGGCTTAACACACCATTCATGATCACAAAAGATGCTATAAGGGCTATTACAGGGTTGAATTCTACTAGAATAGTGCCTGTGTTGAAAGCCATAAAAAATAGCACAATGACGGAAGCCACAGGTGCTCAATTGGACAAAAGGGCATTGACAGTTAATGACATTGAAGACCATATAGTTAGGTTTGCATCCATGGTGATCGGTTACAAGATCTACTTCACAAACTGGGAGAAGTCTGCCTCTGGTACTGCCATATACACAGCCTATGAGATGGTTAAGAAGAATGCAAATTATGACCTTTGTGAGTTGTTCTGGCAACAATTAATGGAAAATCTGAAGAAGACAAAAGAGCGCAAATATCCCTTCAAGTTTGTTACGTTGATCATCTGCTTATTTTTCTATTTCATGCAAGAATTACCAGGAATGAAGTTGATCTGGTCTAGTAGTCAACTAGTTTCTATACAAATTAGAAATCACTTGAATAACATAGGAAGACAGGATGCATAGAATACAACCCTGTGCCAAGAATTTTCATAAAGACAATGCAATCTAGGCAAAGAATACTAGAGAAAATAGTTGAGAAATACAAGAATGATATATGTTTTATTGTAAATAAAGATCAATGCATGATGGAGGCTGTTGAGCTGAGGACAGTTTGGGTCCTTCCAATGGGCTATGAAGTAGATGAAAATATACTAGATAGTTATGCTAAGCTCATGTTGAGAAAACCTAGGGACACCAATGAGGCAAGGTTTGGTATTTATGAAGAGTTATCTGTAAAAGTTCATGTTGAACTGAGAAAGCCAGAAACTCAGAAAAAGATGAAGAAAATGGTAGAGGAATATGCCCACAGCATAGGACTTACTAAAGAATAGATTGCTAAAACAAGAGCAAGGGCTAAAGTAGCTAGGGTAGCTAGAGAAATGAAGCAAGGTGAGCCTAAAAAAGCTCTGAAAAAGTCTGAGAAGAAAATGAAGGAGCTTGTGGTAACAAGGAAAAGAACAAGAAGTACAACTTCCACTAAAACTACTATTGCATCCTCTGATCCCACACCTTCTATGAGTGTGGAAGCACCTGTAAAGAAAAACACTACAAAAGAGCACAAAAGAATGAAAACCAAGGGGAAAAGCATGTATGTGAGTATTAGAGTTGATGATGAGGAGACTGAGTCCGATGAGGAAGTGAAGAAAATGAAAGTTAAGGCTACTAAATCCTCTAGGAGCAAAAAGGAGAAGCCCTCCAGTAAGGGCAAAATCAAAAAGTCAAGATAAGCTGAGACTGAGAAAGGAGAAGCTACAATAAATTTGGAAGATGTCTTGAAGGCTATAATAGTTGATGGAAATCTAAAGCCTATAGATCAACTGTATGATGATTATGATGATGTAGACAAAGACATCATTAAGATTGTTATAATCAAATATTTGGAAATATATAATAGAGCCCTCATTGAGGTAGTTGTTGTGCCTCGCACACACGCCCCATTCCAAAATAGGGACCCCCTCTTTCAATTTGTCTTAAGATGTCAAATAGATCTTTTTCATCTCCTAAGTGGTTAAGTGGTCAAAGTGCATTTTGATCATGATTGAATGATGATGTTGAAAAATCACTTCAAGAATCTACTAAGTCAGATTTTCATATCCCTTTTCATGGCCTTGAATTGCCCTTGTGCGCTAAATTGCTATCCAACTGACCTTTGTACTGATTTGCCTTCCAACCAACCTGGCATTAAAATCCTTTATCACCGACTTCAGCGTTAGTTTTCCTCATGACGGACTTTGCGCTAAAATCAACCATCTCTGACTTGCGCTATATTGTTCGATCAACAACTAAGTCGGATGAGGCCAAAATTCCTGCAAGTCCAAAGGACCATAAAGTCCCGCAAGCTGCATAAAGTTGAGCCTGTAGTCATAGCGCTAAAAGGAACTCTCACCGACCAGGTCCATCGCATCCAATTTCCCCGCCAAGTCTGAGCACATGAAAAGCCGCGCGAAAACCCTAATTTGTCAACTGTACATCGTGCATTAATGGCGATTTGGCTGGGATAATAAAAGGGATAACCTCCTTCATTTTAGTTGTTTTTCCATTTGATCAAGGTTCCGGAGCTCCCTTTGCGATCTTTGCTGCCCGTTGAACGCTTTTGTTGCTGTTTGCCCGAGTTTGAATCTACGACCACTTCCTACCTGTGTGAATCAGACACATTTTCTACACTAGCCAGGTAGGGTTTCCAAATCTTCTCTTTTTGAGCCTTCACTGTATACGGTTAGGGTTTGATTGAATGTTTTCTTTCCAAGAAAATACCTTTAGGGTTTTTAGCTAGGGTTTCATACACGAACTATTTTTTTTCAATCAAAACCTAGTTTGAATGTCCCTTTGAAAACATAGATAGATTGTTAGACCTGGCTGAAGTTTTCATAAATTACAAAGACATTTGGTTTAAGCGCTAAACTTGAGTCCAACCGACCTGTAAGCATTCCAAATCGTCCAGTTGGTCGGTGACCTTTAAAACCCGCGTCGTGCTTTGAAACTCACTTCGGTGCTAAAAACATTGACCTCTGACCTACGTAGTCATGTCGTGATTAACCGATTAGATCAGCAGGACCTCAAAACCCCGCAAGCCTTGAAAACTACATTTGCAATAAAACCTCTTGTGCTAACCTTGCGCTAAATGACCCCGTCTCTGACTTGGTCAGATGCATCGAATAACTCTACAAAATCGGTGACATCCCAAACTCTCGCTAAAAACAAGACAACGGCTTTGCACTAAAAGTGATTCCTTCCAACCCCGCGCTTTAACACTCTTTCACCGACTTGGTCAGTCAACCTCAAAATTCACACAAGTCAAACCAAGCTAAATCCCACGCAAATGTAATGAAGATAATCTCAAAGAAACTTGCACTAAAAACATAATCGACTAACTTAATAACCAATGAAAGGTCGGTGACCTTCAAAAGCTGCGCAAGTTGGTAACAACCAAAACCCACACAAAAGCCAAAAGAGAATGAGTAGTAATAAAACCTTAAGTCAGACAAGCCCGTTTTTCCCGCTGAGGTCGGCAAACCCCAATTTTAGCACTTTTTTGCCTGCAAGTCGGTTGACCCTAAAAATAGCGCAAACAATACAAAATGGCTGTGTTTTAAAGAATTTTCAAAGGGAAATTGTCAGGAATGATAGAGTTAATGTTGTAATGCATAGATAATGATGATTTTCATGCTTTCAATAAGATTTCTTGCAACATTAAAAGTTTTTTGCATGCATTAATGATAAAGTGTTATAGGTGTAATGGTGATAATTGTTAGATTTGAGATTCTTCAAAAGGGTATATCAGTAGTACTAGCAGATTCATTAAAGTTCATCTTAAGCTCAGGAGTGTGTGAAAGAATTCTCAAGGTGTCAAACTTATAAGGTCCGGTCCTTCAGATTAAATGACTGCCTGAGCCATGAAGTACGAATTCAAGGGAATCCCTCCAGAGACCAAGATTCACTCTAGGTGGAGTGATGTAGGAGATACAGGCCTAGGTCACATAGACCTAGATGATTTCAAATTGAGGATCTTCAATCCAAACCCAACTCCTAGGGCCAAAATACTCAGAGATAGTGGTATATCACAAGTTGTTGCCTTCCCCACCTCAGTACAATGTGCAAAATTGATGGCAACCTATGCAGATAGATATGATATCATAACAAGGACAATTCAAACCACCAACGGGGATATCCTAGCTGATTTAAGTCCACCCTCTCTAGCTGAGACCTTTGATATTCCATGGCACAAGGTCATGACTATGCCAGACAAACAAGGATCAGAGGGGACTTATAACAAAGATGTAGAGGGATGCAGAAAACACATGAATGACAATTGGGCTAAAAATAGAAGGTCTACCCTTAGCAAATTTCCCCAAGTGCTATATAGGAGTAATTTTCATGATGACATCAGAGATTTGATAACTTTTTTGAGTAGAATCTATGGATTACCTACAGCTTCCACTTTTGAGGGGTGGATGTTTGTTATCATCATTGAGATACTGAAAGGGACTAAGTTCCACTAGGTCCAAATCCTTAGTGATAACATTCATGAGGCCTTTAGCAACTTCAAAGAGAAGAGATACTTTAGATGGACATCTTATGTCATCTATGCATTAGCAAGGAGAAATCACTATGTTGTGTTCTCCAAGATTGGAGAAGTTGGGAATGATGAGCAAACCCAAATGAAAGTATATGAGTGTTACCCATAGTTAACCTCATCTCAATCTTTGATACATTTCAAAAGGGTAAATGATGCTTTCACAATGTATATAGCCAGATTGCTGCAAGGTAACACAGCCTTGAGGATTTCCACTGAAGTAATGAATGAAATAACTAAATATGGCAGGTGGTATATCCAATTTGAGAAATTCACATATTTAAGAGTACAAGGCTTCACTGGGATGGCTTACAGACTTCCCAGATATCCCGATGACAAGACAGTACTTCTGGAGTTGTCTAGATAATTAATACCCCATGTTGAGAAACTCAAACACTTGCATAGAACCAATGATCAGTTTCATATTAGGTTTGGCAAGGGGAACTATGAATGCCCTTCTTTGGCATTGGTAGAGCATTCTGACAAAGAGTTCCAACTCCTCAACTTACACTATTACAATGCAAGGGATCATTTTGATCCAAATAAAGTGATGGAAAGACTTGTGAGTAAGAAGTTGTTCCACAAGATACACATTGAAGATTTTTGGGCCAATTGCCCAAATGATTATGAAATTATGAAGAAGGCACATTCAAGTCTGCCTCTAGCTTTCATCAAGAAGTTCCACATTATGGTAGTACCAGACCAGTTACAAGATGATGAAAATGTTATGGTCAAAGGACCTTGGGAGGCTTAATACCATCAGCCTATTCCATTACCAAATTGGGAAAATGCAGAAGAAAGCTCCTTGGATACTATCATGAGAGAATCCATCAGATTATGAAAGGCTTGGGTAAGGGGTCAGGTGGCTGCTTTAGAAGGACAGGGAATGCAGCTCACTTATACAACATTAGAATTAGATAAGGACTCTGGAGGAGAGGAAGATGAACCAATCAATGTCATAGATGAGGCAGAGTTGGTTGAGAAATAGAATTCAGACAATGAAGAACATATATCTCTGACAGAAAAGGCAAAGAAAATTAGGAAACCATCTGCAAGGCCTCCTCCAATGAAAGATCAACCTCCCTCTACCAGGACAAGGGCCTCCAAGAAGCGAGACATGCCAAGTGGCCCTAGAGAAGGTTCTAAGGCCAAGAAAGCAAAGGTAAAAGAGGTATGTAAAGAGTATGTTGTAACAAAGAAGGATTCTAATCCTCCAACTTCCCTATCTCTTGCTACCCAAAGTATAAGCACTATTGCCACAACCCCTGTAGCTTCTACTACCACTTCTTCCTCCACCACTTCTTCTACTGCTGCATCCACTTCACCTATGAGCTCAGCTACCATTGCTACCACCTCTCCCACGTCTGTCATTGCAGCTACTTCTTGCTCATTGGCAATTTCTTCCAATGTCCCTAGCAGCCCTATCTCCCCCGTTGTCGCCACTTCATGCCCCTCTACTACTACACTTACACCTTCTACTTCTTCCACCGATTACCCACCTCCATAACACTACCTCCTATTTCCACCATCCTTTCACCTCCTCTTCCTCTACCTCCACTACCTTTTCCTTCACCTCTTGTCATCTCTTCTTCCTTATCAGCAATACTAGCTAATTTAACATAGGTCAATGTGCCTCCAATAGTCATATCTTCTGTTGTTCCTATTTCACAAATGCCTGCAAATTCTTTGGTCGTACCATTGCTGCCTGAGATTGACAAAGTATGTGCAGAGATGGTTTTGCATGAGCTCGAAGCAACATTTGAGGGGGAGAAAGATGTGTTAACAAAAGAAAACAATGAAGACTCCAATGAACCTCTGACTAATGTTGAAGTCATTGATGTATCTGACAGTCCTCCAGATAAAGATCAAATGGAGGAAGTTTTCAAGTTGGCCCAAGAAAAAGAGAAAGAAGAGGAAATAAATACAGAAAAAGATGAAGAACTAGAGGAAGAATAGAAATAACTCGAAGAGCTAGCTGTAATTGATAATGACGAAGCCACTGAATTGAATAAATCTTCTGCACCTGAATGGCTGCAAAGCACAATGGCATATCCTGAGCCACAAGTGGAAATAATGCAGCTAGATTTGACTATAATTTTGTCACAAGCTTAGAGGCCCAGGAAACAAAAGAAGGCCAAAATTTAGTCCAATATCTACAAGGATGAATCAAGATCAAGAATTGCAAAAATAGCAGTCCCGCCAACTGATGCAGCAAAAGAACAGGTCAGGGCGGAGGATTATGTGATATCTATAGTTGATTTGGGACCTACCACTCGTGCTCAAAGAGTGGACAATTTTAAAGAATCAATTACATCAATTTTGGAACAGCTAGACAAAGATGAGCTGTCCAAGAAGGATTTGAAACACCAGAATGAAGAGCTCTGCACTTGCCTTCAGTTTTTGGTTAAGCCAGTAGATGCAGGAGGAGATATAAGGACAATACCCACTTTCCTATCTACTAATGAAATGGCCAGACTGGGCAAGATAAGATCCAAATCCCAAGGTACAAAAAAATGGCTATCTAAAGTTTTTGAGATGGGATGTGAAACTATCAATGCCTCTACTCAAGTGCACAAGAAGCTAGTAGAATTGCACAAGAAATGGAAAGATCTGTGTGAGGAATGTGACTCCTTCGATGAATATTAATCACATATGTATCCTTAGATAAAGAGCATCAGGGATTTGCCCACCCAGACTCTAGTTGTAGAGAATATTCTAACTGGGAACCAGCTACCTAAGGCCATTGAATGGTATCAATAGCTACTTTTGAGAAAAGAAACTTTTGAAAATATAAAAGAAGCATATAAGCAAGTCCATGAGGAGCCACGATCAATCATATATGATATCAATGATTCTTTGAAGGATTTCCTGGAGACATCCTATGATGACTATGCCCCATGTGATATCGAAAAGTGTAAAGACAAATTACATAAGGTAATTTTTTAAGATGCCGAGCTCAGTATGGAGGATAAGTTAGATAAGGTAAGCGACCTCAGGGCCGAATTCAAGGCGTTTCAAAAGGCAGGTGCAGAAATAGAGAAAATATATAGTAAATTTAGTTAGGAACTGGAGATGTTTGACTACCAGATCAACCATTTGAAGGATCCAAACCCATTAGAAATTAATCTTGCACTTGACGCATGGCTGACTTATCGCAACAAGCTGGCTGGCGAAGACAAAATTGATTTAGATGAAGAGTCTTACTATTATTTTGAATATTTTAAGGATGTAATCCTGTCATAATTGTAAATTATTATATTTGGGGTAGCATGTGACTCTATTTTGTCTTTTCTGTGCTTTTAAAATGTTCTTTTATATTAATATATTGAGTTGTCTAGTCAAATTGACTAGATTCAATGTATCTAGAGGTTGTTTTTCATCTTTTTCATAGAAGACAAAATGTAATCTGAGAATTGATGTGAGCTGTTGTAATTGTATTTATTGATGTAATCTAGACCATCCATGTCGAGTTAATCTCCACCATTCATTTGAAAACTCGGTATGCTACTTTTCTATATAAAGGGATGCCATTCCCACTGTTTGTAAGAGGGAATTTGATACCGAATTGTTGACTCTATACCATTTGAAGTGATGCAAAGCAAGTTTATGTAGGTTTTCTGAGAATTTGTGTATTGTGTTCGTTACTTGGTTTTCATGGTTCACTTCTTGCTCTCCCATAGTTAGTTAGTTGTGCTTTTATAATGTTCATGGTTTGTTGAAAGTATCTGATGAATACTCTAAGTCCATACTTTTAGTTATTTGCTGATGGTAGATAGCTGTGTAAAGTTAGTCTGGACTGATCACTTGTGCTAAAGTTTAATTGCATTTCATAAGTTAAGTTGCACCGTTTATTAGGTATTTAACAAATGAATGTAATCTAAAAATCTATTGACTTCCATTGGAGATAGCACCATTTTCTACAGTACTGTAACACCCATTTCAGTTTGGTAACTCAGAAAATTGGTTAAGTTCTGAGAGTATTTCTCTACTGAAGGTAGCCTATGCAATGTAAATGTCATTTAGGATTCTTCTAAAACCCTAACCTTTTGCATTTTCTTTAAAACCATCGTTAAATTAGAAGTTTCAGTAGCATTTTACACTGCTTTGTTAGCTAAAAATCATAAAAGGGTTTATGTGTATTTGCTGCCCCAAACTTGAAGATCTGCAGATTGCATGTAAGACCCCTTATAGGCACAGCTAGAGCATACCAACTGAGAGATTCCAAGCAAGCTAAGACCTAGCTGTATTATCCTTGGAGTAGTCTTACCTAGGGTAGGAAACTTTTCAAGAGAGGTGTGAAACCAACAATCACACCTCATTGTTGTGTGCTAAAACCACCATCAACAGAATTGGCACTAGAAGTAGGGCCAAGAACTATTTTCCCTCTGCTTATAAATCAGCAAGTCTGGGGACTAGACAGAGACATACTAGATCCATCTCAGCTGGATAAGAGTTGCTGTCTCTGACAAAATTTAGATGAACAAGAAGGGATCAAGGGATACCAAGAGCCCCAAGAGCTCAGTCAGTCCCAAGGAACACAACTGCAGCTCCTTTTAATCCTCCTAACATGGCTTTCTTTTCAGGAAATAAATAGTCTCCTTTTCTATTCAACGCTTACCATGATATGCCAAAGAACCCAAATAAGTTTTGTTCAAAGTTCAGAGTAAACGATCCAGATAGGACTGCAGATGAGCACATTAAAATCTTTGAGGCTAACATGTTCATGTTGCAAGTACAGTATGAGGATGTGATATGTAGGTTGTTCCCTTATTCTCTACAGGATGAAGCTTATTATTGGTTTGCTAACCTCCCTGCAGCATCCATAAATTCATGGTTGAACCTGAAGAATGCATTTCTAGATAGGTTTCAAATGCCTACCACTCCAACTGAGCTTTATCGGTCTTTTGTAGAAATCTGTTGAGGTGAAGGAGAGATGATAACTAGAACTTTCAACATCGACCAAACCAATCCTGGAACACCAGACCGAACAATGATACTAGGCCCCCCCAGTCGTGTGATGTTAGCTAAAGCAGCTTTGTCTACTTGGTGCAGACTGCACAACACGAATGCTCACTCTAAACTAGACTGCCTAGAATTTCATATCACATCCAGTATCTTCCAGATGGAGATTCAAAATGCTGAAACTTAGGAGACCCCGCCAACAGGATTTGAAATTGTTCCTTCTCAGAGGTATGACATTGCTCTAGTTCTTGATAGTTATACATTTCCATTCCAAGATGATAACCAACCTGAAGAAGAAGAGTCTAAAGAAGTCAATGCTTATCAACAGTATAATAAGACTCCTTACAACCTAAGAAGTAGCAAGCCTAAAGGTCCTTTCACCACCTCCATCCCTCCAAATAGCTATCAGATTCCACCAGACCCAAAAGCTTCCAATAAACCTGAACCCCCAAAAGTCACTCATCAACCAGTATATCAGGGGGCTACTGCTAAAAGTTCTCAATGGTCTAACATAGTGAAAATGGGGCAGTATGTAACTGAGGAACTCAAGAAAATGAAGGTTAGTCTTTCTGTATATGAGTTACTTAAAATACCCGAGGTTAGGACATCTTTCTTCAAAGATATGGGTGCTGGAACCAAAACTGATTATGTACAGAAAGAAAATGTCACCAAAGATAATGTTGACAAAGGGAAAGAAAGAGTACATGTGACTGACGTGGAACAAAAGATAACATTGTATAAAGACAAGAGGGAAAGTCCTCCTTTCCTCTTAACACCCAGGATATTTAATAGAAACCTTCATAACTGTTTAGTAGATTCAGGTGCTTCCACGAATGTAATGTCGTTATTAGTCTGTAAATCACTTGGCCTCACTCCAGCCAAGTCTTCCATAAAAGTGACACAACTAGATAAGACTTAAGTGAATGTAGTAGGTGAGTTGAATAGGATACACATGCAATTGGCTTCTGATCCAAGGGTGCAACAATATATAGATATTCAAGTAGTGGACATTCCAGATCAATATGACATGCTTTTGAGTAGAGATTGGTCTAGAACTTTGAATGGTTACATGGCAACCGACTTTTCTCATATGTGGCTACCATGGAGAGGGTTGGCCAACCAGATACGTATTGAAAGAGAACCCAAGATGAAACGTATGATTATAGAGTATAATCAGCCCAATGAGATTTTGTTTTCATAAGTTGATTTGGGAGTTTACCTTCCACATGTCAATCAAACAGAGGAAATCCTTATGTTGAGTTGCTTAAGATCCCCTAACCCTCCACTTACAGAAAAATGGGAAAGTACAGAAGCATACATTCAATCAGATTCAGGAAACTCTTCAGAAGAAGATGAACCAGGGATATTTGAAGGATTCCATGATTTCATAGCCAAATTTGTACAAGATCAAACTGCTGTTGGAAAACAGGCTCAAATGGACGAGTTATTACTGCCCAACTAGTGCTGCATACATGATACATCACATCCTGAATTTACTTGCCAGCTGTGTCAAGAGGCAGTGAAACAAGTACAAAGACAATTAAAGATCCCCATAATTCTGAAGGAGGTACCAATTGGCAAAAAGAAGGAAAAACTGGAGCCTCTACTTTATGAGAAGAAATTAGTGAAACAGAATGATAATAGCAAAGACTTCCGCTTATGGACCTTAAGATTTGATGGCTCAAGGCAAGGGTCTAGAGTAGGGGTCGAGTTAATTAGCCCTACTAGGAGCTCATATTTGGCATCACAGAGACTGCAGTTTCCATGCACAAACAACGTAACTAAGTATGAAGCATTGGTGCAAGGATTGTTGCTAGCACTACAGAAGAAGGTCAAAGTTATCCAGGTGTTTGGTGATTCTGAATTAGTGGTAAAACAAGTAAGAAAGCAATATTCATGTTTTGATAAGAGGTTGAATCGGTATAGGAATAGAGTCTAGGGCCTAATAGAATGCTTTTACAGTTTTAACATCCAATTGATCCTGAGATGACATAATCATGTTGTAAATGCTCTAGCTCAGACAACAAGTACATTAGAGCCAATGTCCATGACAGGATTAAAGAAATTTTCTATTGAATTTGTCGCCACCCCATCTATACCTGATAATGTTACAAATTTTCAAGTTTTTGAAGATGATCAGCACATAATTAACTTCCTTACTTCATCTGATGTTTTCACTGCTTAGATAATAGATGAAGAAATGGAGCCTGCTGAAATGGATTTGGAAGGAGTATTGAACCTGAAAACAAATATGATTCCACAGGGAATGGTAGAATTGGAAAGATTGTTTGATGCAGACAATTTAGGAACCCAAAGGAAAGGAGAATCTCCAGGGGGAAAGTGTGGCCCATTTAACTTGGGAACCAAAGAAAATATCAAGAATGTGTTCATTGGGAAACCTAGTACTGAAGAAGAAAAGACAGGAATCATACACGCACTAAGAGATTACCATGAGGTTATAGCATGGAGCTATGAAGATCTAAAGACATACGATACCTCAATCATCACGCACACCATCCCATTGAAGCCAGGAGCAAAGCCATTTAGACAAAGACAACGGCCAATGAACACCTTATTGGAACCACTAATTTTTAAAGAAGTTCATAAGTTGTTATCATCAAGGATAATATTTCCAGTCAGACATTCCGCATGGGTAGCAAATTTAGTTCCAGTCTGAAAGAAAAATGGAGAAATCAAGCTTTGTGTTGACTTCCATAACTTAAACAGATCATCTGAAAAGGATAATTACCTGCTGCCTTCTTTGGATGAAGTATTACAGATTGTTAATGGGTCCCAGATGATGTCATTCTTAGATGGATATTCTAGTTATAACCAAGTGATGGTGGAATATGAAGATAGACTAAAGACGTCTTTCACCTACAAATGGGGCATCTATGCTTATCGCCGCATGCCATTTAGTTTAATAAATGCTGGTGTAACTTTTCAGCGTGCAATGGATGTCACTTTCAAAGGATTAGTTGGAAAGTGTATTATCATCTACATGGATGACCTCATGGTATTCTCAAAAAGGTGAGAAGATCATGTAGCAGATTTAAGAAAGGTGTTGCAGCAATGCAAAGATTATGGTATATCACTCAATCCCAAGAAGTGCATCTTTGGAGTAACTGAGGGGAAGTTACTAGGACGTGATATCTAAGCAAGGAATATCTATCGATGCAAACTAAATCCAAGCAATACTCAAAATACCTCCCCCAGCTAGCAAGAAGGAGCTTAAGTCATATTTTGGTAAGATCAACTTTGTACGTAAATTTATCACAGGTTTTGCTAAGATTGTTCGACCTCTTAACGCCATGCTGAAAAAAGATGCCAAAATGGATTGGACTCCAGAAGCCAAGGTTGTCTTCACAGAAATTAAACAAGCTATAGCCAATGCGCCCGTCTTGGTAAGTCCTGATTACACTTTGCCATTTCAGATTTACTCATTTGCTTCCGAGCATACTTGTGCTGCAATGTTGACGTAGAAGAGATCAGTTGATGATGAAAGGCCTATCGCTTTCATAAGTACTCCATTAAAAGACACAGAACTAAGGTATCCAAATGTGGAGAAACAAGCATATGCTTTGGTGAAGGTAGTCAAGAAGTTCTATCATTACATTTTGAGAAGTCAAGTAGTTGCTATAGTCCCAGATGCAACAGTTAAAGCATTATTGATGCAAAGTGAATTAGGACAAAGAAGAGGGAAATGGGTCACCATCCTACAAGAGTTCGATATAGATATTCAACCCATGAAGTTGGTAAGAGGTCAGGCTCTAACTAGGACAATGGCTAAAGTGGGACCAAGTCTAGTCTCCCAACAGTACCTATTAGAAGACGTTTCAAAAGATGAATGGTATGGAGATATCATGTTTTATTTACTTAATCAACGCTATCCACCATGGCTGAATTTAGTTCAAAGGAGAGCACTCAGACTATAAAGCAACAGTTATATGATAAAAGGATCAATCCTTCACAAGAAGAATCACGAAGGCATCTATCTGAGGTGTTTGGATAAGTCATAATTCAATCAAGTATTGACCAATTTTCATGAGAAATTTAGGATAGGTCACGGATCAGCCCACTCAATAGCTAATCAGATCCTTTGAGATGGATATTATTGGCCAACATTGTTTAAAGATGTCTATTCACATGTAAGAACTTGTCACATATGCCAGACCACTGCACACAGAGAGCGGTACGCTACCATGCCCTTGCAACCAGTAGTGGAGGTATGACCATTTGCTCAGTGGGGCCTCAACTTTATCAGTATGATCAATCCACCTTCCTCTACAGGCCACAGGTATATTCTGACTGCTACTGATTACTGCACCTAATGGTCTGAGGCAATAGCTTGTAAACAATGCACCACAGAGGTAGTTGTTGAATTTGTTGAAAAACATATTATCACTAGATTCGGTTGTCCATTTTCTATAGTTTGTGATAATGGCCCTGCCTTTTCCTCATTACATTTTTCTAACTGGGCATTTGATTATGGGATCACTCTCAAGTTCTCATCTAATTACTATCCACAAGGGAATGGGGTAGTTGAATCAATGAACAAAAATCTACTCGAGATCATTAAGAAATTATTAGACAAAAACCCCAGAGACTGGTATACTTAGCTTAAATTTTCCTTATGGGCTGATAGAATCTAACTCAAAGCGGCCTTGGGCATGTCGCCTTACCACCTAGTCTATGGGATTGAACCCATCTTTCCCATCCATTTGAGGATTCCCGTACTGCAATTCATGCAAGACTACCTTGGAACTGATGATCAATTGTCCTCTAGGTTAGCTCAGTTGCTGCACCTTGAAGAGAAATGCAATGCTTCTATAGAAAACTTTGCCAAACATCAGGGAGTAGTAAAATGATGGTTCGACAAAAGAGCCAAGGTTAAAGCCTTTCGCATTTCTAATTTGGTCCTATATTGGGATAAGTCACATGAAAAGAAGGGAGAACATGGTAAGTTTGATAAACTTTGGTTAGGTCCCTATCAGATCTATGAGATCCTTGGAGACAACACATATCGACTCAAGAGCCTTACTAGTGAGGAGCTCGCATTGTCTGTCAATGGCCAGTTCCTAAAGCACTACTTCTAGGCCTGAGAGGTAGTCATGCCTCATCTTAGTGTACATAGTTAGGGGTTTGTTTGCTTTGGTTAGCTTAGGTTGCCTTTAGTTTGGTCTTTCTTTCTTTCCTTTGCTTTCCATAGTTGTTAGATGCTTTGCTTAGATTAGTTGTCCTTTTTGTTTTGCTTTTGCTTGCTGCGCTTGCTCTTGTGCGGGATCTTTGTTTTAGAAAGTGGAGGTAGTTGTGTGGACTTGCAAGTACTTCTTTGATGGGTGAATAATCTTTTCTTTGAGAAGCCAAGGTTCGACCTAAATCTTGCTGTGGTTTCCACTGTTAGGCTAAGAGGTATGATGCATTTTCATAGAAAATGAGTCATTAGTTGGTGCACTTCAAGTAGCTAGGCAAGTCTGAGTGATCTTGTGTCAAGTGAAAAGGTTGACTCCTTCTTCTACCACATGTACTATCAATAAAAAAGGAAGGCATGTGACACTAAGTGTTTCTAGCCTATATTAGGTGAAAATAAAAGGTGTTTTTCAATGCCAGACCCATTACAGTGCAATTCAAAAAGAGACTACCAATTGAAAATTCTCACAAGAGGTACTATCCAGAAATAATTATCATCAAACCATTGTGTCAAAAGTATTTTTTGCCATTTGTTCTTCTCAAGGCTCATCACATCTCAAATATTTGAGCATTTCTTGATGGTAGAATGGTCTCAACTTCCTAGCTTGTCATAGAGGATCTTGGATGAACTTAGTTTCCAAATGATGGGAATGAATACAATCACACGTGCACTCAGGTTTTTAGGATGTGGATGGTTGCACTAGTTGGTGATCTTAGATTCTTTGATAGGGTATCTTTCTTTTTTCGCTTAATATGTGGGGAACATAGAGATTCTGGGTTCAAACTGAAAGTTTATCATCAAAATGATCAGGAGCATTTCCTCGCAGAGTCGCCATTTGTTGTGCCTCACACACGCCCCATTCCAAAATAGGGACACCTTCTTTCAATTTGGCTTAGGATGTCAAATAGATCTTTTTCATCTCCTAAGTGGTTAAGTGGTCAAAGTGCATTTTGATCAAGATTGAATGATGATGTTGAATGGTAGAATGGTCTCAACTTCCTAGCTTGTCGCAGAGGATCTTGGATGAACTTAGTTTCCAAATTATGGGAATGAATACAATCGCACGTGCACTTAGGTTTTCAGGATATGGATGGTTGCACTAGTTTGTGATCTTAGATTCTTTGATAGGGTATCTTTCTTTTTTCGCTTAATATGTGGGGAACACAGAGATTCTGGGTTCAAACTGAAAGTTTATCATCAAAATGCTCAGGAGCATTTCCTAGTAGAGTTGCCATTTGTTGTGCCTCGCACACATGCCCCATTCCAAAATAGGGACCCCTTCTTTCAATTTGGCTTAGGATGTCAAATAGATCTTTTTCATCTCCTAAGTGGTTAAGTGGTCAAAGTGCATTTTGATCATGATTGAATGATGATGTTGAAAAATCACTTCAAGAATCTGCTAAGTTGGATTTTCATATCCCTTTTGATGGCCTTGAATTGCCCTTTTGCACTAAATTGCTATCCAACTGACATTTTCGCTGATTTACCTTCCAACTAACCTAGCGTTAAAATCCTTTATCACTGACTTCAGCGTTAGTTTTCCTCCCGATGGATTTTTGCGCTAAAATCAACCGTCTCCAACTTACGCTATATCGTTCGATCACCGACTAAGTCGGATGAGGCCAAAATTCCCGCAAGTCCGAAGGACCATAAAGTCTCGCAAACTACATAAAGTTGAGCATGTGGTCACAACACTAAAATGAACTCTCACCAACCAGGTCCGTCGTGTCCAATTTCCCTACCAAGTCCGAGCACATGAAAAGTCGCTCGAAAACCCTAATCTGTCAACTGTACGTTGTGCATTAATGTCAATTTGGCCAGGATAATAAAAGGGATAACCTCCTTTGTTTTAGCTATTTTTGAATTTGATCAAGATTCTAGAGCTCCCTCTGTGATCTTTGTTGCCAATTACACACTTTTGCTGCCGTTTGCCCGAGTTCGAATCCACAACCACTTCCTACCTATGTGAACCGAACACATTTTCTACACTGGCTAGGTAGGGTTTCCAAATCTTGTCTTTTTGAGCCTTCACTGTATATGGTTAGGGTTTGATTGATTATTTTATTTCCAAGCAAACGCCTTTAGGGTTTTTATCTAGGGGTTTGTACACAAACTATTTGTTTTTCATTCAAAACCTAGTTTGAATGTCCCTTTGAAAACGTAGATAGATTGTTAGACCTGGCTGAAGTTTTCATAAATTACAAAGACATTTAGTTTAAGCGCTAAACTTGAGTTTGACTGACTTGTAAGCATTCCAAATCGTCCAGTTGGTCAGTGACCTTTAAAACCCGCAGTGTGCTTTGAAACTCACTTCGGCACTAAAAACATTGACCTCCAACCTACGTAGCCATATCGTGATTAACCGATTAGATCAGCGGGACCTCAAAACCCTGCAAGCATTCAAAACTACATTTCCACTAAAAACCTCTTGCACTAACCTTGTGCTAAATGACCTCATCACTGAATTGGTCAGATGCATCGAATATCTCCACAAAATTGGTGACATCCCAAAGTCCCGCTGAAAATAAGACAATGGCTTTGCACTAAAAGTGATTCCTTCCGACCTCGCTCTTTAACACTCTTTCACCAACTTGATCGATCAATCTCAAAATTCATGCAAGTCAGACCAAGCTAAATCCCACACAAATGTAATGAAGATAATGTCAAAGAGACTTGCGCTAAAAACACAATGGACTAACTTAACAACCAATGAAAGGTCGGTGACTTTCAAAAGCCACGCAAGTCAGTAACAACCAAAACCTATGCAAAAGCCAGAAGAGAATGAGTAGTAATAAAACCTTGAGTCAGACAACCCTGTTTTTCTCGTTGAGATCGACAAACCCCAATTTTAGCGCAAACAATACAAAATGGCTGTGTCTTAAAAAAATTTCAAAGGGAAAGTGTTAGGAATGATAGAGTTAATGTTGTAATGCATAGATAATGATGATTTTCATGCTTTCAATAAGATTTCTTGCAACATTAAAAAAAATTGCATGCATCAATGATAAAGTGTTATAGGTATAATGGTGATAACTGTTAGATTTGAGATTCTTCAAAAGGGTATATCAGTAGTACTAGCAGATTCATTAAAGTTCATCTTAAGCTTAGGAGTGTGTGAAAGAATTCTCAAGGTGTCAAACTTATAAGGTCCGGTCCTGCAAATTAAATGACTGCCCGAGCCCAAGCCATGAAGTACAAATTCAAGGGAATCCCTCCAGAGACCAAGATTCACTCTAGGTGGAGTGATGTAGGAAATACAGACCTATGTCACATAGACCTAAATGACTTTAGATTGAGGATCTTTGGTCCAACCCAACTCCTAGGGCTAAAATACTCAGAGATAGTGGTATATCCCAAGCTGCTGCCTTCCCCACCTCAGTACAATGTGCAAAATTGATGGAAACCTGTGCAGATAGATATGATGTCATGACAAGGACAATTCAAACCACCAACGGGGATATCCTAGCTGATTTAAGTCCACCCTCTCTAGCTGAGACCTTTGATATTCCATGGCACAAGGTCATGACTATGCCAAACAAACAAGGATCAGAGGGGACTTATAACAAAGATGTAGAGGGATGCAGAAAACACATGAATGACAATTGGGCTAAAAACAAAAGGTCTGCCCTCAGCAAATTTCCCAAGTGCTATATAGGAGTGATTTCCATGATGAAATCAAAGATTTGATAACTTTTCTGAGTAGAATCTATGGATTACCTACAACTTCCACTTTTGAGGGGTGGATGTTTGTTATCATCATTGAGATATTGAAAGGGACTAAGTTCCACTAGGCCCAAATCCTTAGTGATAACATTCATGAGGCCTTTAGCAACTTCAAAGAGAAGAGATAATTTAGATGGACATCTTATGTCATCTATGCATTAGCAAGGAGAAATCACTATGTTGGGTTGTCCAAGATTAGAGAAGTTGGGAATGATGAGCAATCCCAAGTGAAAGTATATGAGTGTTACCCACAGCTGACCTCATCTCAATCTTTGATACATTTTTAAAGGGTAAATGATGCTTTCACAATGTATATAGCTAGATTGCTACAAGGTAACACAGTCTTGAGGATTTCCACTGAACCAATGAATAAAATAACTAAATATGGTAGGTGGTCTATCTAATTTGAGAAATTCACATATTTAAGAGTACAAGGCTTCGCTGGGATGGCTTACAGACTTCCCAGGTATCCCGATGACAAGACAGTGCTTCTGGAGTTGTCTAGACAATTAATACACTGTGCTGAGAAACTCAAACACTTGCAAAAAACCAATGTTTAGTTTCCTATCAGGTTTGGCAAGGGGAACTATGCATGTCCTTCTTTGGCATTGGCAAAGTATTCTGACAAAGAGCTCCAACTCCTCAACTTACACTATTACAATGCAAGGGATCATTTTGATCCATAAGGTGATGGAAAGATTTGTGAGTAAGAAGTTGTTCCACAAGATACACATTGAAGATTTTTGGGGCCAATTGCCCAAATGATTATGAAATTATGAAGAAGGCACATTCAAGGCTACCTCTAGCTTTCATCAAGAAGTTCCACATTATGGTAGTACTAGACCAATTACAAGATGATGAAAATGTTATGGTCAGAGGACCTTGGGAGGCTCAATACCATCAGCCTATTCCATTACCAAATTGGGAAAATGCAGAAGAAAGCTCCTTGGAAACTATCATGAGAGAACCCATCAGATTAAGCAAGGCTTGGGTAAGGGGTCAAGTGGCTGCTTTAGAAGGACAAGGAATGTAGCTCACTTATATAGCATTAGAATCAGATAAGGACTCCGGAGGCGAGGAAGATGAACCAATCAATGTCACAAATGAGGCAGAGCCAGCTGAGAAACAGAAGTTAGACAGTGAAGAACATATATGTCTGACAGAAAAGGCAAAGAAGATTAAGAAACCATCTGCAAGGCCTCCTCCAATGAAAGATCGACCTCCCTCTACCAGGACAAGGGCCTCCAAGAAGTGAGACATGTCAAGTGGCCCTGGAGAAGGTTCTAAGGCCAAGAAAGCAAAGGTAAAAGAGGTATGTAAAGAGGATGCTGCAACAAAGAAGGATTCTAGTCCTCCAACTTCCCTGTCTCCTGCTACCCAAAGTATAAGCACTGTTGCCACAATCCCTGCAGCTTCTACTGCCACTTCTTTTTCCACCATTTCTTCTACTGCTGCATCCACTTCACCTATGACCTCAGCTACCATTGCTGCCACCTCTGCCATTGCAGCTACTTCCTGCTCATTGGCAATTTCTTCCAATGTCCCTAGGAGCCCTATCTCCCCCATTGTCGCACTTCATGCCCCTCTACTACTACACTTACACCTTCTACTTCTTCCACTCAATTACCCACCCCTGCAACATTACCTCCTATTTCCACCATCCTTTCACCTCCTCTTCCTCTACCTCCACTACCTTTTCCTTCACCTCTTGTCATCTCTTCTTCCTTATTGGCAATACTAGCTAATTTAACATAGGTCAATGTGCCTCCACTAGCCATATCTTCTATTGTTCCTATTTTACAAATGCTTGCAGATTCTTTGGGCATACCACTGCTACCTGGGATGGACAAAGTATGTGTAGAGTTGGGTTTGCATGAGCTCAAAGCACCATTTGAGGAGGAGAAAGATGTGTTGACAAAAGAAAATAATGAAGACTCCAATGAACCTCTAACTAATGTTGAAGTCAGTGATGTATCTGACAGTCCTCCAGATAAAGGTCAAACGGAAGAAGTTTTCAAGTTGGCCCAAGAAGAAGAGAAAGAGGAAATAAATACAGAAAAAGATGAAGAACCAGAGCAAGAACAGAAACCACTCGAAGAGCTGGCTATAATTGATAATGATGAAGCCACTAAATTGAATAAATCTTCTGCACCTAAATGGCTGCAAAGCAGAATGGCATATCCTAAGCCACAAGTGGAAATAATGTAGCTAGATTTGAGTATAATTTGGTCACAAGCTCAGAGGCCCAAGAAACAAAAGAAGGCCAAAATTTAGTCTGGGATCTACAAGGATGAATCAAGATCAAGAA
This sequence comes from Cunninghamia lanceolata, assembly GCA_027924645.1. Taxonomy (NCBI): domain Eukaryota; kingdom Viridiplantae; phylum Streptophyta; class Pinopsida; order Cupressales; family Cupressaceae; genus Cunninghamia; species Cunninghamia lanceolata. The sequence continues at coordinate 5,093,463 of BSBN01001003.1, forward strand.
TTACGGAAATAGCAATCTCACCAACTGATACAACAAAAGAACAGGTCAGGGCAGAGGATTATGTGATATCTACAATTGATTTGGGACTTGCCACTCGTGCTCAAAGAGTGGACAATTTTAAAGAATCAGTTACATCAATTTTGGAATAGCTAGACAAAGACGAGCTGTCCAAGAAGGATTTGAAACACCAGAATGAAGAGCTCCGCACTTACCTTCAGTTTTTGGTTAAGCTAGTAGATGCAAGAGGAGATATAAGGACAATACCCACTTTCTTGTCTACTAATGAAATGGCCAGACTGGGCAAGGTAAGATCCAAATCCCATGGTACAGAAAAATGGATATCTAAAGTTTTCAAGATGGGATGTGAAACTATCAACGCCTCTACTCAAGCTCACAAGAAGCTAGTAGAATTGCACAAGAAATGGAAAGATTTGTGCGAGGAATATGACTCCTTCGATGAATATTACTCACATATGTATCCTCGGATAAAGAGCATCAGGGATTTGCCCACCCAGACTCTGGTTGTAGAGAATATTCTAACTGGGAACCAGCTGCCTAAGGCCATTGAATGGTATCAACAACTACTTTTGAGAAAACAAACTTTTGAAAATATAAAAGAAGCATATAAGCCAGTCGATGAGGAGCTACAATCGATCATATATGATATCAATGATTCTTTGAAGGATTGCCTGGAGACATCCTATGATGACTATGCCCCATATGATATCGAAAAGTGTAAAGACAAATCACATAAGGTAATTTTTGAAGATGTCAAGCTCAATATGGAGGATAGGTTAGATAAGGTAAGCGACCTTAGGGCCAAATTTATGGCGTTTCAAAAGGCAGGTGCAGAAATAGAGAAAATATACAGTAAATTCAGTCAAGAACTAGAGATGTTCGACTATTGGATCAACCATTTGAAGGATCTAGACTCGTCAGAAATTAATCTTGCACTTGACACATGGCTGACTTATCGCAACAAGCTTGCTGGCGAAGACAAAATTGATTTAGATGAAGAGTCTTAATATTATTTTGAATATTTTAAGGATGTAATCCCTTCATAATTGTAAATTGCTATATTCGGGGCAACATGTGACTCTATTTTGCCCTTTCTGTGCTTTTAAAATGTTCTTTTCTATCAATATATTGAGTTGGCTAGTCAAATCGACTAGATTCAATGTATCTAAAGGCTATTTTTGTCTTTTTCATAGAAGACAAAATGTAATCCAAGAATTTATGTGAGCTATTGCAATTGTATTTATTGATGTAATCTGGACTGTCGGTGTCGAGTTAATCTCAACCGTTCATTTGAAAACTTGGTATGCTTCTTTTCTATATAAAGGTCTGCCATTCCCACTGTTTGTAAGAGAGAATTTGATGCCAAATTGTTGACTCTATACCATTTGAAGTAATGCAAAGCAAGTTTCTGCAGGCTTTCTGAGAATTTGTGTATTGTGTTCCTTACTTGGTTTTCATGGTTCATTTCTTGCTCTCCCATAGTTAGTTAGGTGTGCTTTTATAATGTTCATGGTTTGCTAAAAGTATCTGATGAATACTCTAAGTCTATACTTTTAGTTATTTGCTGATGGTAGATAGCTATGTAAAGTTAGTCTGGACTGATCACTTGTGCTAAAGTTCAATTGCATTTCATAAGTTAAGTTGCACCATTTATTGAGTATTTAACAAATGAATGTAATTTGAAAATCTATTGACTTCAATTGGAGATAGCACCATTTTCTGCAGTACTGTAACACCTATTTCAGTTTGGTAACTCAGAAAATTGGTTAAGTTTTGAGAGTATTTGTCTACTTAAGGTATCTTATGCATTGTAAATGTCACTTAGGATTCTTCTAAAACCCTAACCTTTTGCATTTTCTTTACAACCATTGTTAGATTAGAAGTTTCAGCAGCATTTTACACTACTTTATCAACTAAAAATCATAAAAGGGTTTATGTGTATTTGCTGCCCCAAACTTGAAGATCTGCAGATTGCATGTAAGACCCCTTGTAGGTACAGCTAGAGCATACCAACTAAGAGATTCCAAGCAAGTTAAGACCTAGCTATATTATCCTTGGAGTAGTCTTACCTAGGGTAGGATACTTTTGAAGAAAGGTGTGAAACCAATAATCACACCTACGTTGTTGTGTGCTAAAACCACCATCAACAATAGTCACTGATCTCCCAGACAACTTGGCAAGCATAATATCTACTAAGAAGGAAGCCACAATGACTGAAGATATGGAGGTAAGAGACAATACATTGCTAAAATTTTGTCTAGATGTGACTCCTGAGGAGAGAACCAAAGTTTTGAAGATCCAGAGATAAAATTGAAATAAAGAGGAGGATCAACACTCTGATGTCAAGGAACAAAAATAAATTTGTGAAGGACATATAGAAAATAATACTTGATATCCTGAAAGATCTTAACATCCCAACTATATATGACAAAGAAGAAAAAAATGTTGGTGATGATAATTATTTACCGGAAGTCGGTCCTAATCAAGGCTTAAATCAAACAAAGACTCCTCCGGTAAGCCCAGGAAAAGGTGAAGAGATGAAAGAGAAAGAATAATATAAATGTCCTAAGAATGTTGAAACCCTTGCGGAACAAAAAGAAGTTGATGATCAAGAGGATGAACAAGCTGAGAAGAACCCTCTCTGGGACAAAACATTGATGAACAAGAGGCTATGGACCTAGAACCACCAGAGCAGAATCAAGAAGAAGAAGTGTCTGATGATATGGCAAGAGACACTGCTGCCACGCAAGATCCAGTAAATACTGTCAAGGAATTTTTGGAGAAGCAACAAGGAACACAAGTTTTGGATGCACCTAAGTTTTTGCAAGGTCCAATCAACTTTGAATCAATTTCTCCCTTGCAAAAGTTGAAACTAGGATCAATTGTATAGTCCAAAGCTCAAGAAGAAATTTTGAAATCCTATGTCCAAGACAGTGAGCTCATTGATAAGGCATCTGATGTATTGGAGAAATTGATGCTTGGACTACATAAAGTTACAACACTTGCACCATCTAAGCAACTTAAAGGGCTCATAATCTCTATAAGTACTCATTTTGAATCCTTTGAAATAACAGTAGATACAAAGGTTAGAGCAGAAATTAGTGATAAGAGGCTAGTTGAGCTAAAAGATAAGATAGCTAAAGATGCAATTTTGTTAGATAATAGCATCAAGAATATAGAGACTGCCATTAAGGATGCTAGTGATATGTACAAGTTTTGTGTAACTTGGCCTAAGTCAACAAAAGAGTTGAAGGAGAAAATAGATGAATTAGAGCTTAAATTGTTAAAGATCTCTGAAACCTTTGACCCATCAACTGACTCCATCTCAAACAAAAGGTCAGAAATAGAAGACATTCATGCACAAATAAATAGTTTGCAGAGTAAGAAAAAGGCCACCAAGAGTAGAATGTGTCAAGTAAGAGAAATAATAGAATCCAAGCTTGATTCTATGATTGGTTTGCAAGTAGAGGTAGTAAGGATAAAGGCAATAATTGATGTACCTACAACTATTGATAAGGTAGAAGAGTTGGTGTTTCAAGTGAATGGAAACATTCAAATTTTGAACAGTGCCAAGACCAAGAGGGATGGAAAGATAGCTCAGTTGGAAGTCATATACTCAGACATCCTCTCCACTTTTTAGTTAGTAAAATTTTGATTACATCTATACATATGCAACTAAGCATAACAGTTTTGCAATACAATTTTGTTACTTGTACATACACCTTTGCCATTAATGTCAAAGGGGGAGAAGAAGATCCAGTGGAAAATGACCAAACATCTTAAGGGAAGAAGAAAAACAAAGTGTACATAGTAAAGGGGAGCAGCATAAGCATTTTTCACTAAGTGTTGCCATCAATGCCAAAGGGGGAGATTGTTGGCAACATGGTCAAGAGACACTATTGATATGTTGGAGACTTGATGTTGTCATTGATGGCAACAATCATACATGATTTGTAACAGTTCCTGAGACAAAGTTGTGTGTAGCCTTTTGGTCTAGAAAGACTAACTTAGCCAAAATTAACTAAGTATTGGTAGTTTACCAAGACAGTGATAGTGATTCAGTTGGTACTCCTCTATAGATGAAGATCCTACTATGTGGTTCTAGTATGTTAGATGTTTTACAATGATGTATCCTAAGTTTCATGTCTTGAAAATCTTCAGAAGTCATATTGTAAATTGCCTAAATGCGGTAGGTAGAGTGCAGTGAGAAACAATGCAGAACACTTGATTAATTCACTCCACATTCCTCCACTACTGGTTATCTCGATGTGTGATTTGAAGGTGTTGTAAACACATATGATAGCTATCTAATTTTCCATATTTACAGTATCTAAAGTCCATCAAAAGATCATCTACAAGCTTCCAAGTTTCAGTAGTCAATTTGATAGTGTTTAACTAAGACAGAGGTAACAGTTCTAAGATCCACATATCGCCACACAAGAAAATTAAGACATGTAGTTATGAAGGTATAATTGGTGATGTCTAATGAATGTTTGATGTGAATTTTGGAGTTTCATGTGGTCTGCAATAGAAGTCATGATATGACAGACAATAAGGTTTAAGTGTGTACTTTGGGATAAGGCCGACACACAGTTGGATAATTGTGTGGTAAGGAGATAATGTTTAGATCATTAATCTAAGTGGTTCGATAATAGGTCCAAACCTATATGAAGATTCTCAAATGATTATATGAGTTTGCATTGTTGATTGTGCAAAGGATCAAGCAGACAAGGTACAACTTTGGTATATACAAGTTTCATATTTTGCATGCCGGCCTAGTTTTGGGATAATTCATGTTGCAGATATATATACTTGATGAATTTTGGTATTGGAGGTATGTATTGTGTGAGCATAGTATGAATTTGATGTGTATGTGATTTGAGGCAATTTTGTGATCAGAAAAGAATAGTAAAGGACTGAAGAATAGAGTATATGTGAACAAGACAGAGAAACAGAGCAAAGATTATGAAGTAATTTGAACCTGTATGCTGAGCTATCAATGGAACTATAATCCAATATTTTGTAGATGCATCTATAGTAATTCAATCTTGGTACTGAGTCATTCTCTCTTCTCTTCTTTTCTTTCATGGTAGTGAGCCTTATGCAGTGATCACTTCTTTGGACAACAAGTCCTTGGGCAGTGAGCCTTCATGTAATTTAGTTTTGATATCATAATATATTGTGAGCTAACACTCACTGTGGTTTTTCTCTTTTTTGGTTTTCCACGTAAAAATCCTGGTGTCTATGTGTTATGACTTTGTGGCTACTCTTCTCATGTTTACTTTGCTTTCATGTTATTGAATTTGGTAAATGGATTAATGAATATGTGAAAGAAAGGTTTTATAGAATATTGATTCACCCCCCTCTTAGTATTCCTTGTGTTCAATAGAGTTAACTCAATTTGATTAGAGTTAACTTAGAAGACTCAAGAGTGATCTGGGTTAAAATTGGAGTGATCTACCCAATAAAAGCTTATCACTCAAGAAGAAGTGAAGAAAGAGAAGTGCATGAGAATGCATGAATTGTTAACTAAAGATAAAATAGAGCTAATTATGCATGCGTGGGTGCATGAAATAGTTAGCCCTATCTTTGGAATGAAAATCCATGCAAACAAAAAGAAAACAGGTGAAAACAAAGCTATTTTGAGCTAGAAAAATTGAGTGAACTCATAGATGGAAACACAACAGGGTCACCCATGGGTCATCCCTTTCACTAGTCAAGGTCGTTCAGGGGGCCGCCCATGGGCGACCCTCAGAGGAGGGCACTTGGGTGAAAGTCCATGGTGGGAGATGGAAGAGGAGATGAAAAGAAGGGGATCTACCTCTGAAAATAGGTCAATCATGTGTGAAAATATAAATCTCCACTTGCAAAGTAGGATCTCCCTGGGGGAGATCTAGAAATAATAGGGGGAGATTTGGATTGCTTGAGTGGAACTAAAACCTGAAAGTTGGAGATGGTCAGGGACGACCTCTAAAAGGCCTCTTGGGGTGGGAATGGATGAAAAATACATGGGAAAGGTGAAAAAACACCTAAAAGATGCATACAAGGCTTAGGGACAAGGTTGCAAGCACAGGAAACGCAAATCAACAAGTGTTGAAAAGTGTCGAAAGCAAAGAGACATAGAAAACAACAAAGGGGAAACAACACAAGGAGGAAGAAAAGACATGCTGCCAAGAGAATTTCCACTAAGAGGATGTTATTTCATGCTTACATGTAAGTGAAAAGGATTATGAGTCATCATAGGGGTCCTCATGGAGGCTTTGCATGATTTTGGTGCTTACAGGTACAATCCAGTTGCGTCTTACAAATTCTATTCTACTGAATGTTGCGAGTGAGAAGTCCACACATAGCTTGGCAAAGCATCTGGGTGAGATCTACCAAGCCAAGAGTATGGTAAATAAGCTTTATTTAAGACATAAGTTATATTCCATGAAAATGAAAGAGGGTGAATCAGTTATAAAGCAAATCAATTCGTTTAATTTGTTATTGAGTCAACTAGCATCTGTAGATGTTGAGGTGAATGAAGAAGATAAATGTATATTGATTCTTTATTCTTTGCCTGAGTCATGGGAGAATGTTATTTTGGCTATCACTACTAACCTCACAAATCTAAATTTGGATGCTCTTGTTTCAGTTTTGTTGTCACATGAATTGCGGAAAAAAAGTTTAGATAGTTCAGGGGATGCTCTCAGTGTCAGGGGAAGGTCTATGGAAAGAGGACCAAAAAGAGATCAGAAGGGGTCTAAAGAAAAGTCTAAGGGTCATTCTAAGACTCCTGGAAAGAAGAACAAAGTCAAATGTTGGAACTGTGGAAAGAGAGGACATGTCAAAAAGGAATGTAAAAACTCAAAGAAACAATAGGATTCCGCGACTGATAAGTCTTCAAATGTAGGTGATGAGGTTTTACTTTCTGCATGTAATGTTGTTTCTCATGATTATTTGTTAGTTGACTCAGGATGCTCATACCACATGACTCCACATAAAGAATGGTTTTCCACGTATGAAGAGTATGATGGAGGAAATGTGTACCTCGGGGACAACTCTACATATCCTATCATTGGACGAGGGAAGGTAATGTTGTGTTTCAGTGATGGGAGAATTAAAACCCTCCCTGGTGTTTTGCATGTTCCTAGATTGGCTATAAATTTGTTTTCTATTTCAAAATTGAATGATTTGGGAATGCATGTGACATTTGATAAGCATGGCTATAGATTGGTGAGAGGAAACTTGGCGGTAGCGAAGGGAAAAAGATTGGGAACTTTGTTTAAGATAGAAGCTACTATTATTTGTAATGCCTCTTATGCATCTGAGGCTAATACTGAAAACACATGTATGCTATGGCACCGTAGATTGGGCCACATAAGTCGGTCTAGTTTAAAGACTATTTTGAATAAAAAATTGTTAGACAGTTTATCCTATTCTGATGAAAGTTTCAAATTCTGTGAACATTGTGTGTTTGGAAAATAGAATAGATCTCCATGTCCTTCAAGTACTAATAAATCTAATGATAAATTGGAACTTATTCATTTAGATGTTTTTGGTCCAGTGGGTGTTGAATCAATTGGAAAATCTAGATATTTTGTTTCCTTCATTGATGATGTCTCAAGGTTTACCTAGATTTATTTTATGCGTCACATATCTAAAGTTTTCACTAAGTTTAAGGAATTTAAATCTTTAGTTGAAAAGCAATTAGATTATAAGATAAAGGTTTTGTGATCTGACAATGGAGGGGAATATTGTTCTAAGAAATTTGATGAGTTTTGTAAGCATGCAGGTATTGTTAGACAGAAAACTACTTTGTATACTCCACAATAGAATGGAGTGGCAAAAAGGATGAATTGAACAATAATGGAAAGAGCCAGAAGTATGTTGAGTGAATCACAGTTGAATAAATGCTTTTGAGCAGAAGCTGTGTGTACTACAAACTACTTGATTAATAGATTTATGTGTAAGGCTCTTGTTTCAACTCTTTATGAAATGTGGACAAGTAATAAACCTTTTGTTTTACATTTAAGGGTATTTAGCTATGAGGCTTATGTTCATGCACCTACAGAAAAATGTATTAAGTTGGATCCAAAAGTTGAAAAGTGTATTTTCATTAGATATGATGATAATGTAAAAGGTTATAAGCTTTGGAATCCACTAACTTGAAAGATTATCTATCCTAGAGATGTTATTTTCAGGGAACTTAGTATTATTTCATAACCTGAATAGCCAAAAGAAAAAAAAGAAAAGGTGAAGAGAGTGCACTTTGAATTAGAGCATGAAGATGCACCTCAAGAAGAACAAAATGATGGATTGGGTGGTGAAGAAGCAGAAGAAGACTCGAGTGAAAGTTTCGATGAGTAATAATCTGTTGTAACAGAAGAAATTGGTACAAATGAGCATGTAGAAGAACTTGATGACTCTCTTAATCCACCTCTAATAAGATCCACAAGACAACGGAACCTAGTTGACAGGTATAGCCCACTATATTTTCGTTGTGTATTTGCTTTATTGAGTACTGATGATGAGCCTAGATCCTATGTAGGGAAGCTATTCATGTAGATGATAGTGAGTCTTGGCAGTTAGCCATGCAGGAGGAGATGATGGCTTTAGACTCTTGCAACACCTGAGATCTTGTTCATTTTCCCAAAGGAAGAAAGGCCATAGGTTGCAAGTGGGTCTTCAAGAAGAAGTTTGGAGTAGATGGTTCATTGGAGAAGTACAAGGCTAGACTGGTAGTCAAGGGCTACTCTCAGAGAGAAGGAGTTGATTTTGGTGAAATTTTCTCTCTTATTGCTAAATTAACTTCTATTAGATTTCTCTTATCCAGTGTTGCAGCTCGTGATTGGGAAATAGAGCAAATGGATGTTAAGACTATATTCTTGCATGGAAATCTTGAGGAAAAAATTTACATGCAATAGCCTATAAGTTTTGAGGTAAAAGGGAAAGAACATTGGGTTTGTAGATTGAAGAGCTCTCTTTATGGTCTGAAATAGTCCCCCGAAATGTGGTACCAAAAATTTGATTCATTTGTGTTAAAATTAGGTTTTGTTAGAAGTGAGAAGGATCATTGTGTGTACATTCATTGTATTGATGATTCTATTTTGATCATTGTATGTTGATGACATGATATTTTTCAGAAATACTAAGGGTATGATTAGCGAGTTGAAATCCCAACTTTCAGGTGCATTTGAAATGAAGGATCTTGGAGCTGCAAGGTATATTTTGGGGATGGAGATCAAAAGGAATAGAAGTAATAGAAAACTTTGGTTATCTAAAAGTAAGTATGTGAACACCATTTTGCAAAGATTTAGTATGCATGACTGTAACCTAGTTAGAGTTCCTTTACCCATTGGTACTAAGCTTTCATTAGAATTGTGTCCAAAGAATGAGGACGATTTAGAGGATACATCTAAGGTGTCATATGCTAGTGGTATAGGGAGTTTGATGTATGAAATGATTTGCACTAGACCAGATATTGCCCAAGCAGTGGGAGTTTTGAGCAAATTTATGTCTAAGCCTAGTAGACAACATTGGAATTATGCAAAGAGGATGTTCAAATATCTAGAAAGTACTCCTAATTACTATTTGGTTTATTCTAGTACTGACAGTGCTGACAAAACTTTGGACATATAGAGATTTGTTGATAAAGATTGGGTAGGTGACTTGGATAGTCGAAGGTCCACTAGTGGCTATGTGTTTACATTGTTTGGCAAAGCAATGAGTTGGATGAGCAAAAGACAGCCCACAATTGCTTTGTTCACCATTGAAGCAGAGTATATGGCTACTACCCATGTCTCTAAGGAGGCAATTTAGTTGAGGAGATTATGTACATGTATTGGTTTTGATTTTAGGATCATTCAAATTGGTTGTGATAGCCAGAGTGCCATTTGTCTAGCCAAAAATCCTATGTATCATGCTCGAACTAAGCATGTTGATGTACAGTATCACTTTGTTTGAGAAATGGTTGCAAGTGGACAGATTGAGCTGAAGAAGGTAGATACTCAAGAGAATGTTGTAGATGCTTTGACCAGGCCTATGAGCACAGAGAAATTTGTTTGGTGTAGAGAGGACATGGGCCTTACTTCTAGTGCCTGATTATTTTATGGTTTTCCTATGGGCATTTACAATGTATGATGTCAAGTGGGAGAATGTTAGGATTAAGGTGCCATCAACCTTATAAATCTATATAATTAATTAGTCCTAATATTGTTTGTAAATCACCCATAAGGGATGCAAGTTTTCACTAACAATGATCTTGTTTTAGGTGCATGTTTATATCCAATCCCTGACACTAATTTGTTTGTGACAGGGGGTCGTAGGGGGCTTCCCCCCTGCGAGGGGTCTAGGAGGATCATCTCCCTGGTAAGGGGTCTGAGGACTATGTTCCCTAGCAGGGGTTCGAGGGCAGCGCTCCCGAAACCTCATTTTATTTATATTTTATCATTGTTAATCTAGACCATTTGTCATTAGGTCATAGATCTTATGGTTGATATTATGTCAGTTTTCTTGCCCTAGAAGGCAACCCCCTTTTATAAGGATATTTGTACTACATTTTTAGCAGAGTTGAGAGTAACATGTGTCATTGGATTGAAGACTGAAGAAGAAGAGGAAGTGCATGTATTGTAATCTCATATTTGAAGATAATACAACTTGAATCCTCTTTTCTTGGTGGAGTTTTTTTTACCTAAAAGGGTTTTCTCCACGTTACATACTATGTTATGTATTTAGTTCTTAATGCATGTTACTTCTATGTAGTGGGTTTTACTTCTGTTGCAATCTCCATTGAGTCTACATTATTTAGAGGACATTAATAAGGTTTGAATCATATTTTCATTGTGTGGTTTGCACCTTCATTTCTGACATGACTTGAACAAGGCTCTAGGACTCCAAAATAACAAAGAAAGCACTTTAAGAGTACAAGAGGAACTTGAATATGCAATGTAGTGTGTTGATATGCATTCTTAAATAGGGGCGTGAAGGCTTATTTTATAGATTTTTGGGGCCTAAATTTTATTATTTTGAGAGGGAACCATTTGAATCAAGATTAGTCAACCAAGAATAAGTTTTCATTATATTTTTAAATCCAAGAGGGTGGGACACATGTGCTTCCCTAATGGGGGCACATGTGTCCCATATCTTAAGTAAGATGAGCTTAGATGGGAGGAAAGAGGGGACCAAAACAAGATCAATAGAGGTAGTTTCGGCTTAATTAAAATTTAGATGTGAAAGTTATGGAAGAAATAAGGTGGGGTTAAGTAAGCATTTAATTTTTAGAGTAATAACCTTGACAATGAGAGCATAGTTGGCTTAAGTGTGAAGGAACCTTACAAGAAGGGGTGGAGACACATGAATTGGGAAATGAAAACACAGGGATAACAAATAGGTCCTAGGAATGGGTCAAGACACTTGAAAAGGGAAACAAGAAAAGGGGAGAAGGAAATTATTCTAGAAAGGTGTGAAAATGGGTAAATTAAGAAAGTGAGCACAAAACATGTAAAATAAATTCTAGGGTATGCAATTTATGTTCTTATAGTACCTCAAAAATTGAGATATCATTGTTCCAAGTTCACATTCAACTAAGTTGTGTAAGAGTCTCCAATAGGTCCTCAAGAACCTAGGATCACCTGCAAAACCAAGATTAACCTTCCACAAGAGAGCTGCAAGAGAATAATGTTTCAATTAGGTGCAAGAATGAACAATGATATTATTATACACTCCATTGGATAAAATGTACAAAGAGATGACAAGTGTTCTAATCCTATGACATGAGACACAAATATTAAATGCCCTAACTACCTAAGTAAACTTAACATGTGAACATGTGTGAATAGGTCCTAACTAGGAACTAGTTAGATAAAGTACCTTGTTCACACTACAAAGGGGGAAAGCAAATAGGAAACACCCCCATTCACACCATAACCCTCCTTAAGTGCAACTTAGGGAGAAGTAAACTAATGCAATGATGGGTCCTAGTGACTAGGTCATATTAGGTACCCATATACAAACAATCTCTCACAAATGGAGTAAAGGAGAAAACCCAGTGGGACAAAACTCCTCCCTAAAAGAGAGAAAACAAGAAAGTGAAATAAGTGATGGAAGGACCCAACATAGCCCCATAGGACTACTTATGTCACCAATATACAATCAATTACCCCCACAGGAGAGAAAGAATGAGATGGTAGATCCCTCTGCAAAGAAGTAGAGCTCCTATTCCAAGGAGTGCTTGAAGATAGAATACAATCAACTGCCTACAAATAACATTTCTCCCCTTGGGAAGAAACCAATCCATTGGTGGAAATAGAGCCAGTTCCCATAATCTAGATGAAAAGGGAATCCTTATCCAAATGTGTGCCTTAGAATACAACTTTGATGCCCTCATGTTGAAAAATGATGTCCTCTCCAAATCAGGAATGAAATTCCCAATCAAAGAAGTATAACCAAGAGAGGACAGATAGTGAAATGCATCTGAAAACATCAAAGATGTGATGACATCATGGCCATCAAAGAGGAGAGATAACCCCTCAAATGTGTCATCCAAATCACCAATGTGAGACTCCACTGCAATGTTTGATAAATATGAATCCCAATCAGGAAGAATGAAATAATCCTGCTACAATGAATCACTAGAAGCTCTCAAAGAAGCATTTCTAAACTCTGAAGTAGCAATAGGAGATGGTGGAGCAATGATCACAATAGGAGAGAGAAGCAAGAGAAGAACAATCAAGACATGCTAGATATTCAAGTTCCTCTTTTGTATCATCATCAAAGGCTATATTATCTGCATCATCAATGGGTATGAGGCAATTCATTGCAGGATCATCTGGAAATGAAGAGATATGAGGGTCTCCAAAAATCTCCCAAATCTTAGTCCAAAGTGTGCATGGACAATCAATGTCCAAAATAACCCACATAGTGTATTGATCTTGACACTAAAACAAATCAATCCTACAATATGATCATTTCTATTTGCCCATGCATGTTTCTTCTAAGGTGTATCTGGTTCAAGTATGAGTCCATAAAGATCAGACAAAAGATTGAGTTGCCTGCAATGTGTGAGGATGTCTTTTTTCCAAGTCTCATAATTATCCTTTTTCAGATTTATCACAGAAGGATGATTAGAAAAACCCATAATATCTCCTCAAATGATTAGAGATCAAGAACTTATTGAAAATTACTCCCCATTTTCACTCAAACATGAGAACCCCTCCAACAAAATATGATTATGGCACTTTATACTTAGTGCAATTACAATTGCCACAAGCCAATACAACAAAGTGGTCTTTGATCTTGGTACAATGCAAATGCCAAAATAGGCCTTAAACTGAAAGTACATTTTTTGAGAAAAAATGGATCAAACTGATTATAAATCTAAGAAGTGCTCAAAAAATTACACTTAAAAAAAATCATCAAAAAATGTTACCATATGAGCCCAAACGGAGCCCTAGAAGTTCCCAAAATGAGAACTACTCAGCAACAGCGATGAAGATCTACAATTTATAGAAAAACCAGGCACCAAAATCAAAATCTAATCACACCATGGAGAATCCTACGAAATTATGGCCCAAATAAAAAATTACTCAAAAATGGAGCCAAAATGACCAAGTTAGAGGCATCTGAAGTCTAACTACCAATTCAAAAATACATTGGAGTAGGGCGTTGGATTAGGGAGGAAATATGTTGATGTCACTTCTAACGCAGTGTTGACGTTAGCAATGGCCTAACAGAATATTCTCTTGACTATCAATGATTAGAAAAACCCATAATGCCTCCTCAAATGATTAGAGATCAAAAACTCGCAAAATTACCCCCCATTTTTACTAAAACACTTGAACCCCTCCAACAAAAATATGGTCATGGCACTTTATACTTAGTGCAATTACAATTGTAACAAGCAAATATAACAAAGTGGTCTTTGATCTTGGTACAATGCAAATGCCAAAATAGGCCTTAAACTAAAAGTACAATTTTTGAGAAAAATTGGATCAAATTGATTAGAAATCTAAGAAGTGCTCAAAAAATCACACTTAAAAAAATCATCAAAAAATGTTACCATATGAGCCCAAATGGAGCTCTAGAAGTTCCCAAAATGAGAACTACTCAGCAACAACGATGAAGATCTACAATTTATAGAAAAACCAAGCACCAAAATCAAAATCTAATCACACCATGGAGAATCCTACGAAATTATGGCCCAAATAAAAAATTACTCAAAAATGGAGCCAAAATGACCAAGTTAGAGGCCTCTGAAGTCTAGCTACCAATTCAAAAATGCATTGGAGTAGGGCCTTGGATTAGGGAGGAAATATGTTGATGTCACTTCTGACGTAGTGTTGACGTTAGCAGCGGCCTGACAGAATATTCTCTTGACTATCAAAATATGCTCTCCGACCCTGAAACCATCTGGTATGAGCGGAAATCGCCAATAGACAATGCAAAACCACTAATCAAGCAGATGTTGGTGGGTTTGAAGCAGACTGGAGTTGTTTTCATGGGTTATATCCTAAAATCTAAAAATGCTACCATGTTTATGGGAATAAACCTTGGATCCTACCCAAGATGTTCCTGGGATTTTGTCGGTGGTGTCCACTAGGGTATCACCCGTTGATCTACGGTGAAGATCTGTGGAGCATAGGAGATGGCAAGGGCCCGCGCCAGGTAGGTGGTGCCAAAGGTACCATATGGCGCTTCATGAGGGACCTGGGGGTACCCTGTACCCTAGGTACCTGCTGACACAGGTACTATCTTGCTAATATTTTTTATCTGTAGAATAAAGTTATAAACATGAAAATCAATCTATTAACCAATGAAAGAAACCTTTACCCTTTGGATAACAACCGCAAAAGATTTGTCAACGCAGAGATGATGCATGAGATGGCATAGAGACCATACAATGTATGGATTTTTTATGACTACTTTTCTGCAAACCTTAGCAAAATGGCAAAAACAAAAATTGAGCCAAAATATGAAGTGTTATATATCAAAATTAGTTTGTTTAGCCTTTTGGACTCAATGCCAAGATCTGTTTTGGCCAGAAATGCACCCAACAAAAAATCAAGTTTGAAATACTCCCAAATTTAAGAAGAGACTTGGAGATCTAAAGCTCTGATACCATGTAAGAGTCTCCAATAGACTCAAGAACCTAGGATCATCTACAAAACCAAGATTAATCTTCAAGAGAGATGCAAGAGAATAATGTTGAATTAGGTGCAACAATGAACAATGATATTATTACACACTCCATTGTATGAAATGTACAAAGAGAGACCTTGCTTATAAAGGGAAGGTTAAGAGGTAGGACATCATGTGGTCATGACAAGTGTTCTAATCCTATGACATGAGACACAAATATTAAATGCCCTAACTACCAAAGTAAACTTAACATGCAAACATGTATGAATAGGTCCTAACTAGGAACTAGTTAGATAAAAGTACCTTGTTCAAACTACAAAGGGGGAAACCTCATAGGAAACACCCCCGTTCACACCAACAAGTTGCTCTTTTAAAAGAATTCTATTTTCTTTAATTCATCATGACACAAGATCCATCTACCTTACATGTTCTATGTTCATGTTTGGTTAAACTACTTAAATAGGAGGTACTGGTGCAGGAGCTCAGTTTTGTGTTGTTTTCTAGTTAATTTTTCATGTTAGTTATTTACCTCTAAGGCTTTAAAATCCGTTTTGTTGTGTTGAAATAAAAGACTTAGTCATTTGTTTGACTAGTCTAATTTTGGAGTTATCCTAGGCCTATTTTCTAGGAGTTATAGTTTTGAAATTTGGAGTTTTCTTTAGAAACTTATTTTTTATGAAGAAAACTGCCTTTTCCTTAGATTTTCTGCCTTCCTAGGCAGTTGTACGGACAAATGGGAAGTGGAAGAGTTTTAGAAACTTCCTATAACATCAGTTGTAAAGACATACCAAGAATAGAGGAAAGGAGGAGTCTTTTAAGGAGGAAAAAAACTGTTTTTCTGCATTTTTTTCACTGAAACAGCAGCTTGTACGGCCTGGTACGGATCTTTTGTGAAGTAAAATGTTAAAATTTTGTTAGGATTGTAAGATAGCTTTCATTTGTATTTATTTGGGGTCTTTGATACTCCTGTAGAAGGGAGAAAGAATCTAAATTGTAGAAACTGTTTAAAAACCCTCTTAACTGGGGTTTTGATCCAAAAAATGATGAATTTGTCCTCTATCCTCTGAAAGTATCGACCATTTTCAGAAGGATGGAGGAGAATAGGGTAGGTTTTATTGTTTTCTTTGGTTGGTAGGTGGAAGACTCCTTCTCCAAGCACTTGGTATGACTCTAGCTAGTCAAAACCAGTGACTAGTTAGTAGAAGACCATGGCAGCATTGGGAATGTGTCAACAGCAATAAATAATAGTCATTAAATGGTGAATTTGCTGTCTTGTGGAGAGAACAAGACTGTATGATTGTTTGGTTGGCTTGGCACTTACAAATATGCTACATTTCTGTCTCATAACCTTCTAGAATAGGCCTTTTACATTGAAAGAAATAGTTTGTTGTTATTTAGAGTTGTGACAGAGTACGGTTCTGTAGTTTGAAGGACAGTTCGAAGCTCATAATGCAGTTTGGAAAGGGTATGGTATATGGAATGCCTTTTAAGGTCTGAGGAAACTTCTTGATGTAATAGTTCTCAACGTTACCAGAGAATAGTCTACCTTGAACACTGTTTTTTTAAAACAGCCAATAGTAATTGTTGTCCACAATCATGTTTAACTCAGAGTTGTGATCATTTTGTCAACAATTTACTATTGTTCTTATCCTCTGAAGACACATGTGGAGTTGATGAGAAGATCCTTACTGATATATGTGTATAATGCCAATTTATTGTTCACCTAAACTACAAGATATGACTGTCCTTCTAACATTGTCATAGGACAGTCAAACTATTGTTGTTGCCCTCTGTCTACATGGAGTAAATGGTTGCTGTTTGCATGGAGTATTTAGTATGCATTGAGTGTTGAGGTCATTGGAGACCTTGAGAGGTTGTTAAACAAGACTTAAGCCTACTCTTAAATACTGTCGTAGAACCTTGTTTATGACAGTCATACTCAATTTGCTGTCCACTGTTGTGTTTGGAAGTAAAATATAGTTTATTGGTTAGAGACCTTTGCTCATGCTTATCATAGATAGGTGTATGATGGTATTTGTTGCCTATGTTGGTAGAGGTATTGGTAATAGTTGTTGTGTTCTTGAAGGTGGGTTGTGCTTCTGAGTTGGGTTGAGTTTTGACTCCCCAAGGTAAGTGGTGAGTAGCCTAAATGGATGGCACCAGAGGGTGATCCTAGGCCAAGTGGATTCCTATAACAACCTTGTGAGGCTTGTAAACACAAACACCTTGTAAACATTTTGGAGGAAGTTGAGAGAACTTCTTCAATCTCTAACTTACCTCTGCATCAGGTACCTATTCCATCAAAATCACCAAAGGTATGCACCATGACACAAGATTCTATATTCAATCCAATGTACCTCAAAAATTCAAGAGATCATTGTTTACATTCTATGTTCATGTTTGGCCAACATTGCCTTGAAAGGAGGACATTAGTATGTTAAAATTAAATAAAGTTTACACTTACTCTTACAAACACACACACACACACACACACACACACACACATATATATATATATAGAATTTATACCTTGTCGGGTGGTTTTCAATACATTTTTAAGTGTACGATAGACTAATCATATTTATACCAAGCTCTAAGTGATGCCGACAATGATCATACCTTGATAGATAGATTTTAAATAACCACATCATATATGCCAATTGAACTACAAACGAAGTGATAAAATGAGTCATCTGTCTAAAGATATTTTGATACCCATTCTTGTTTGCCATTATCTCAGAAGCGACAAAATGGGTTATCACGGGTGTTACTGTGGAATGACTGTATCTTCTTCCACGCCTGTACCATGGAGGATTTTCTTGGAAACATACAATGACCTTCACTTTCTCTGTGTATGTTTTCTTTTCTGTTAATGTGGAATGGCCGTATTTTACATGTTTTCCTTGCTTGCACGATGAAGAATTTTCTCCGAAGGAACGATGGCTTTTTCCTGAATGTTTCCTTCTCTCTTCTTGGAAAGACTCAGCGCACTAGCGAAGAAGACAGTATATTTAAGAAGCAGCACTAACAATTATTCCTACCAGCGGCTCAAGATGGCTAACATTTCGAGTAAGTGGATTCGAGGGTTCAAATTCACCAATCTAATTGCTCAGAGAAATGTAAACTTTATTCAACGTGGCTTTGTTCATGTTCCAAATAGAGATAGTGATAAGATTGCTCACAGCCCAGACGCGAAGGAAATCTTTCCAAAAGGTTAATTTTTAATCAGATCATCAATAAATATTCCTTTCTATATCATTCTTTGTTTTTTTTTCTTTAATTTACAATTATTTGGTTTTGGTTGTATTCTCTCAGAAGAAGATCCCAATATGGCTGAGAAAACTACCAGTAACTTCATGAGGAAATCAAAAACTGCATCCGGAGGAGAAACTCAAACGTTTTTACTGTAAGTATTGCTTTCTAATGGAGATTATTATATTGTTTGTACAATTTTGAACCTCCGAGCTCTTATGATTTGTATGTTAATATTGTTTTCTTTTGTGTTTGAGAGGATAAATAATTTTTATTATTTTTGTGATCTGTTGGTATTGAGTGCATGAAGCAAAGTTGTATGAATAATTGACTTCTTTTTTTCAAGAATTGAGGGGTATTTATTCCATCAAAATCATTTGAGGTATAATCTTAGTCTGGTCGTTTCTTTTAATCAGCAGGGAAGGATTCTTGGTAAACTCTTTATGGGTCATTCAACCAGTAGACCAAGTCTATTCTTGAACATCATCCAATTCAAGAATCAAAGGTCAATTTGAGCCAATAAAAATAGGACAAATATTTACTAATTTTTAGTATCGATGAAGTGTAAAATTACTATTGACTGTTTGACCATTGAATATTAGAATAATAGACCAAGGGCCATTTGAAATTTTTTTATTTTACTTATGAAAGTGAGTATAAATGAGTGCTTCTGGATTCAACTGTGTATGTTTTTGCTTCAACCTTTCAGATCATACTTAATGATCCATCATCAGAACTCTCCTCTTCCTAATGAAAGATCATTGAGTATGATCCGAAATGTCGAAGCAAAAACATTCACAATTGAATCCAGAAGCACTCTCACTTATTGTCATGGACTGTGGAAAACTCATGCCTACTATTGAACATAAATATTTTTAATAATTACTTGTTAATTTTGTTTTACCCAAAGCCTAAATCAGAACTCACTTAGACTGTTTAAGCTCTGGGGACTAATTGTGCTTCTTCTGTATAGTTTATTTTTTAGCTTAATCTGTGATTAAAAAGTGTTCTAGAAAGAATAAAGAACATTATATTGATATAAACATTTTCAAAATGATTTTGTTAATTCTTGAATTTTGGTTGCTGTTTGTGGGTTCAGGCTGCCACTGCGAGTGTGAAGGGTCCAGATAATCCACCCAAGGATAAAGGATCTCCTCCAATTCATAATAAATGATCAAGAATGAAAAAAGAATTAGAGGACGTAGCATAGATTATAGAGTATGGTAGTGAAAGTTGTGTTTGTTTGCTCTTGCTGTTACTTTCAAGACTTGAGAGAAAATAAAGTTGTGAACTTAATGATATTCATGGCTTTTCTTTATTGGTATGATTGCCTACAATTTCTTCTCCCTTACCCCTCTAAAATAGAAATAATAAAATAATTAATGCTTAAATGTAAAGATTTGGAGTTCTTTATCAAATAGTGACACAAACTACTGAAAATAAACAACAAACATGATGTTTTTAAAGTAGGGCCTTTTTCCTACCTAAACAGTGACAAGGTAAGCTGTTCAAAGACTTGGGCAACATAAACATAGCCCTGTTTAACGATCACACGCTTGTCAAACTGTTGAAGTCTTGGCATATGATAAAACAATGTTCTGCCAAAGTTCAGAAAGATTTATTTCGTTCTCATCCCCCCCAAAAAACCCCCCAAAAAAACAAAAAAATAGTAATTTAAAAACAATGTTCTGCAATATAATTAAAAAAACAAGACGATTGACTGTAAATGTTGCATTAAATTCATATATGTGGTTGTAAACTGAGGTGATGGTCAACATATGTCCGTATTATTCAACCAATTGAGATTATTGTACTTCACAACGCCATGTGAAACATATAAAAAAGTAATCTTGCGTTTCGTCGCGTTCACGGTAAAGAAAATATTACATATCGAGAACGATGAGCCTGCTTAAAGTATTTCATGGTATAAAGGAAAAGTTTTTCCTAATTAGCCCGTAGGCTTTTATACGTGAGCATTATAGTGCTCGTAATTGTCCCACGCCGAAAAATAATTCACGCCGGAAAATTTTCTAAACTCATCGGTTTTTCCTATCGGCGTATTCCTTGAATCTCCTATGGGTAAGGTGCTACTGTAAATTTAGGCTAATTAGGCGATGGCTTTTTTAGTGTGAACTTTCAATGCAAAAACTGCCTGAAAATTTGTCTCACGCCGCTTTTCTTTTCCATTCGACGGATTTTCTTCAGTCAAAACACTCGCTGGTATATTCCTTCGCTATTCTTTACTAATTTTTATTGTCGTTTTCATTGTTATGATGGTTGTGGGGGATAAGTATTGAATAGACTGATTTTACAATGCGATGACCGGGTTATGTTGAAAGAACTATTTCCATGCCCGACAAACGCTGATGGCTGTTTTAAAATATCATTGAAGAGTCAATGTTGGCCAATAAAAATAGGATAAATATTTACCACTTTTTATTGTGAATGAGGTGTAAAATTGTTATTGGCTGTTTGATCATTGAAGTGGATGATGTTTACGTAGAGCCAATTATGATGGTCGGGCAATAAAGAAATAAAACAAAGCCCATACTATGTCTTTATACCAATCCTGGACCTTGGGCTATCTTATCAAACTTCTTTTCGCTGATCAGGGTCGAGTCACACTGTGTCCATTTTGCTACAAAAGTATATCGGATTTTTGTGTGCATCAAGATGTCCAAGTGTATTGTATTTTAGTAGGTTTTAAGCTTCAGTACTTTGTGGATGTACCTCGAGGGTTCTATTGTACTTTTAGTGACATTTGAATTAATTGAGACCTCTCAGATTTATTTATTGTGTTTTTTGATAATTAATATGCGATGAATGTTTTTTTATGTGGCATGATGTCATTTAATAGATCGATTTGTTAAGGGGAGAGGACCTAGTAGTTGAGCACCCTAACCTCATGCCTCTCAAAATTATACGTGGCAATTTTGAATCACTCCAAATTTTTTACAGCAGCTTATTTGGCAAGGCCCCTACTTATAACTAAAGTTTCAGGGCCACATCATCAAATATGATGCCATATCAGCATGCTTTTTGTTGAGGTGTCAGATAGCCCCCCCTACCCCCAACCCCCCCCCGCCCCCCCCCCCCCAAAAAAAAAGGATGGACCAATAGGTGTGCATTAAGTCATGTTTTGTTGGTGCACTGATGTGGCATCACATGATTGGTTGCTTTTTAAATCTAATGAGCACATTTCGTTCAATTTTAAGTACTTATAGTAACACTAACAACCTTAAAGTCACAACTACTAGTGCTAAACTTTTAAAAATACTATCGTACCTATTGGAACATGCTCACTAATTGGGTCCTCTCCCCTATCCTGTAAATTTTGACAATTTTCAAAATTTCCTTGTGAATTTCTAAGATCACGTTTTCTTAAATATGATATTTCTTCTCAGTGGAAATAAATTTAATTTTTTTTATTCATATTTGCTATAGGGGCTTCCACACGATGATTTGTGTAGGGTTTTAGAGATAGGGATTTTAGTTATGAATTTTCCTCACTACTTGGAGTTAAGGTTTACATGTAGGATTTGTGTCTATTTATCTTTTTGTCTTCGTTTATTATAACTTCTTATACTCTATAATGGTTTAGACATTAAGGTTTGTGGGCACATGGTGAATCTATCAAGGTGGATTCACATTTCAAGAAATTACATGAATAGTTATAGTTATCAAAAGAAAGGAACTAGCTGCAATCTAAAGGGTAACTGCACCTTCATTCCATCATTCATTATTGTTGATCATTGTAGATTAACAAATAATTCTTGTGTATTTCAAAAAATAAATTCATGTGTATGATAACTATCTAGGATACTATTGCTAGTAAACTTTTGTATTTTTTAAAAAATTATCATGTTATGGTCTATATTCAAAATGAAGTCACCTATTCTGTGTTGAATGCTCATGAGTTATGACATCAATAATATAACATGGTAGTCTTGTATTCTTGGTTTGGTTTACGAATGGTAAAATTAAGATCATGTAATAATATTACCATCTATTTGTATTGCCTTCATGTCTATCTACTATTGTTTATAAGATATAAGATAGGTAGATAAATAGATTGTAACATGTAAATTGAATACAATTTTTAGTGTGTATGATATATAAGATGTCCATTGCCTGCTTACTTGTTATACTCATAGGGTAAGTAAAGTTTTTGTATAGTAGAGTTAAACTTGAGGTTCATATTTAGCCTCCTTGTTTGAATAACTTATATTATTGGTTTAGTATTCATCTCCCACCTAATCCATTAAAATTGTTCCTCATTCAATCTCATCCTTTCATCTTTCAATCTCTCCAACATAGGAAACACCCATGCTTCAATCTATCCATCACACTTTGGACTATACTTTAATCTATCCATCACACTCTTGACTATGTTTGTGTTGTTACCCTTGCTGGGTTCAAAGAAATTGGGCACAATCACTACAACCCCAACAATAGTAGAAGCTATATGTGTGCCATGTTCATGGCTGTATTGAGGAGATTTTTATTCTAAGGTTTCATTAATACAATTTTATCATGCCACCTACCTCCTACAATGTCAACATTGATTGAACTCCACATTTATGTAGCTAGAGTGAGGTTGCATTATTGAAAACAAGTATCGCAACCTTGAATGGAAGTAAAAATTGCTTTTTTGTAGGTCGTCATATTTCTACTCAACACAATCCTACTTGTTGATGGTCCTTTTAACACACATGCAACACAAGAAAGTTGAGATTCAACCTGTCTCTACTGTAAGGACAACTAATCTAGGAGGGATCAACTATCCCCAAGGTCTAGGGAGTTGGGTCACAACTATGCTGCGCAAGCACAAGTTAAATGCAGACAGTTTAATAAGGGGCCTTGGTTTTCTTCCTATTATTCAAAATGGATCATAATTGATTTATATTTTAACATTTTTCTAAAGAAAATTCAAAAGATTATAAGGAATGCAAGAAATGATTGGTGCAACATTTATATTTTTCCCTTTATATCAACAAATCTATCTAAGAAATTATCTAACTGTAGTATTAAAATCAATTATAAACTCAATTGTTCATACCACTATTGCAAGATTCAAAGGATTTCAAAATGATAACATGAATTGTATTTTGATTACCGTATTCCACATGTAAATCAAAAATAGAATTCAAAATTTAAGCCAAGATTTCAAAATTTCTCAAACAAATATGGAAGTAAAGATTGAAGTTCAAAGCATTACACCAAATGCATGGAGACGAATCCAATGGAATTGACAACCATCTTGTAAAATTTTCTTCAAATTTGAGTACAAGACATGTAAATCCAGCAAGAACACACTGGAATTACATGATATGTTTCTGAAAAAACTATCTCCTCTAAACTAGAATGATGTAAAACTAACTAATTTGCTAAAAAATTGAAAATACTTAGTATGGACCGATAGCCTAATTCTTCAATTAGCATACCTTTTTCACAAAACAGGTCCTTCACTTATATAGGCGTCCCTAAAAGCAAATTGCTTTCAAAACAAAAAGAAAAGATGCCTTAAAGCACATGCAACGCTTTGTCCTTATTTTCATCCTAAAAAAAAACATGCAATTAAGAAAGAAACAACAATTAAAGCATTACATATCTGTATGCATATCCCATTTTGACTTTTCAAACCCTAATATCATGCAAAAATCTTGGAGCCCTAGAAAAGAGGAACTTTTGAATGTTTGGTAGGGTCCACTTATAAAATAGTGAATCCCTTTTTATAAAGAATTTGAATAAAAAATCTTTACAAAGAATATTCCTCATAATAAAAAATAAGACTAACTAGATGTAGATGCTCTCCCAGAAGATTGGCCACACTTGTACTCTACAAAGTTTGATAAAAGCAACTCAAGTCACTCCTCATTAGGCCCATCCAACCACTCCATCTTGAACTTGAATACGTTAGACTTACTGAAGACCTGTTCACATTTTTTCTCCAACTTCTCGCGGTCTACCATTGCAAGTTTGAAATGTGCCTTTTCCTTTACAAACCCATCCAAAATTTCTTCATTTAACCATGAAGGGGCAACCAACAAGTTCTGCATTTTATTCATGAATGCTTCCTTTACCTTTTCCTTTGTGTCAGCTCTACGTTTATCAGGTAGAAACACCTCTAGGCCAACCACTACATTAATGAAAACTTCAAAAATAGCCATGAACTTGAAAATTTCCCTTTGTAGGGCTAGTAAACCAGGGGCATATTCAACAAGTTGATCAATCTTATATTGGGAGATTTTTATACAATGTTCCAAAAAGTCTAGATCTTTATCCTGCAAAATGTTGGAATTCAACAACTCTTCTCTATTCATTCTCCTTATTTCCTTCACCAACTTTAGGTTTTCCTATAATGTCTTGTTATGCTCATTAGCCCCTGCTATAAAAGAATTTAAATTATCTACAATCTCACATGATCTATTATAAAAAGGGTAATGTTGATCAAGAATACCAACAGGTTTATTCAGAAACTAGGCCACCCACCTATCCACCATAGTTAATTTTTGCTTCATGGCCTGTAGGGTGTCCACTTCCTACTTGGACATCAAAACTGGTACATTTGTAATTGTTTGTTGTTGTGTGATTGGGGTGAGTAAACCTTTGACAAATGTCTTCATTTGATTTAGTTGCATTTTCAACTCATCCTTGGCTTGTTTATCCTTTTGTATTCTTACCTTCACAACACTAACTGCTGAGTCCAAAGAATTTATTTATTTGTCTCGGGTCTATTTACCAAATTTACCCTTGGAATTTGATAATCCTCTGCCAAGAGTTCCCTGTCATCTTTGTCTGTTAAATAGGAATCGTAATTTCTACAATCTTTTCTCCATGCTCATTGACTTTGACAAAAGATAAGGTCCTTGGCTTCTTCTTGGACTTCTTCTTATCTACCTCTACCATCATATCCTGCAGGCTCAAAGGTTTAACCACTATTTTTTACCTCTTTTGCAGGTTCAAATTTAACCATAAAGGGATTGTAGGAGGTGGAGGCTGATTTTGCAATGTTTGTCCATCCTATTGTTGCTCTTCATTGTCACCTCTGTCTTCTTATATCTTTTTGTTTAATATGAAAAAGGTGAATGATGAAAACTAGGATGCACACTAGATCAAACCCTTTTCCATAACACATTCAAGGAAAAGACCGAGCCAAATCACTACCAAATGGAAGAGGACTTAGCTACAGATCTTGTACTCAGGTATGTTGTTGATGGATCAAATTTAATTCATCTTTTTTATCAAACCCTAGGTTAACAATGCATGAAACCCTAGTTCTACAATGATCATCTTATAACAAAATATGTACAACAACAATCCAGAATCCAATTGCACAAGGATGATCAAGAAGATGATAGAACATGTCTCTTGAAGTAGTAGAGGTGTCCGAGGACTAATTCAAGACTACCCAAGTCCTGATTAATAGAACCTACATAAGTTGTAAACTAGAAAGATGTTGCAGATGCTGCCTTGATGCTAGATTTGAAGTCAAAAAGGGTAGTAAGACTAGGGTGCCACCGCCCAAGTCTTAGATAGAGGGGTATTCTGTAATTGTTGTTAGATCTCGAAACCTTGATCTTTACTCAGTATTCCTGTATCTTCATATTATCCAGATCTCGCTCTTGTAACCTACACACAAGAAGATAAGAAAGGGGTTTAGGGGTTATGGTGTTTAGGGATTTGCCTTAGTCAAATCCTAGGATAGCATTCTTGAAATCTTCCCAACACTATTTATTGATAGAGAGTGCATGCTCTCATGGGGGTAGAGGCTAAAAAAAAGATAATAATGATGAATCAAATTATGATAAACAACAATGATATCAACTATGTGATGATCCCTTAGAATGATGAAGATCTCTCAACTCCTAAGGTGGATAGATGATAGCTTCATGCCTGCAACAAACACACATGACAAATCTACTCTAGAATCACAATGAATGCTCTTGCTTTCTTTACTTCAGTATCTCAAGTTGGCTATCTCTATCTTGTTTCAACCCAGTTTCAAATGAACTCAGAAACACACTTATGTATGGTTTCCCACTCATGATCATGAAATTAAACCAAAAGAGATGACAAAGAGAAACCTTTTGAAAGGTCCTAGGCCGACGTAAACTTAATTTTGCCCCGACCAAGTCTTTGGGCTCCTTTTGGGTTTGAGATAAGATAAGTGAAGGGGCCCTTATTCCAATTTTACATTGGTGTCAGACAATTTTGTATCGGGATGAACATTTAGAATGAATAATGTAATCGTGAGGACCTAGGAGCTAAACAAGGAGTTAAAAAGACAAGTGTCTAGACACTTTTTACTCCATAACATTTAGCCCCCACTTTAATGTGTGTATGATCTTACAATCAGTACATGCATTAAAGTACGGACAAAAACACATCAAACACTAGAGCGAAGACACACCCTAAGTTCAAAAGACCATCTCTAGCCCCCAAGCTTAGGCAAACATACAAAAACACTTGACAATAATGTAAAACACATGGAAGATAGTAAAGAAGCATGTAATACATGGAGAAGATAGTAAAGAAGCACACAATACACAAAGTATACACGGAGAGAAGACATGATTAAACAATTATACAACCCTAATTAGGCGATGGGGGAGCTCATCGCTATGCACCACCATCAAAGCACACAAAACACACAACATGGGGTGAGCTCATCGCTACATGCCTCCACAAAACACGCAAGACACATGAAAAACACAGGGAATACACGAGCATCATAGAGTGTGTTGTTGACCCACTACACATCTTATACAAAGAAAAAATGAGTGATACGGAGGAGCTCATCGCTATGCTCTAACATCTAAGACATGCCAAACACACCTGACAGATGATCTATGCTACCACAACTACCAAAGACATGCTTAAGGGTGAATACCTCAAGATCCAACCCCACCTCCCATAGGAGGACTTTTTAAAAAAAGGATGTGCAACCTACTCAAGGGAATACATCATCCCACCTTTCACAGAAGGGCTTTCAAAAGCATGCAACCCCACTTGCATCGCGAGAGATGCCTTATGGTGAAAAGGAAGCATGTGCACAAAGTATACGACCCCACCTACATTGTGGAGATGCCTTGCGGTGAAAAGGAAGTATACACAAACACACAAAACATAGTATATAATCCCACCTGCATTGCGGAGATGCCTTATGATGAAAAGAAAGTATATGCAAACACAATTTATCACAATGTCTAAGATATCCAAGCATTTACCACAATATATGTCCCCACCTTAAAGTGGTTGCTCTTGCTTGCCGGTAGCAATCATGTTTAAGGTAAGGTTGAAAACACGCGAGGGAACAAGAACTTTTGCAAAGCCCATACCCCAAAGTGACATGTGCTTACAATCACTGAATTGTTCCCAACAATCACAATAGAAACACATCAATATCATTTTCTAACAACCATTGATCAATAATAAGCTTTGGTTAGGAAATCTATTTCTAAGATAATAACCAAATCATCTCATGA
The DNA here is from genome assembly GCA_027924645.1 of Cunninghamia lanceolata. Classification (NCBI taxonomy): domain Eukaryota; kingdom Viridiplantae; phylum Streptophyta; class Pinopsida; order Cupressales; family Cupressaceae; genus Cunninghamia; species Cunninghamia lanceolata. Next base: position 5,121,338 of record BSBN01001003.1, read on the forward strand.
AATTAATATAGAAATAAAGTAACATATCACTTAACAAACCAAGGCTATACGTACGAGTTTGGAACTGACTATATCCGTGAGATTATACTTAAGGTATCTCTAAACTGAGTGTAGCTACAAGGTGAGACAAAAGCAAATCAAAGTACATAGCAACAGATTTAGAGTATTGCAAAGGCTTGTTACAACAATTTCACAATATGATACATGACCACACCACAACACAGTGATTCTACTAGTCAAGTGTCAGTAACAAATTACCCCTGTCTTCATATATGGACTAGGTCCATCTTTATTCTTGTTTAGGGATGCACGGTCCTTATTAGAAGTGTATATTTGTTGTTGTCATCCGCCAACTAGTAGAGCCACAAGTACAACAAAATAATGAAATCACAGAACATGAGAGAGGGGACAAAAATGACTTAGGGTCACAATGTGGGAAGATGCCCCCAAGACACTATCCACAACGTTATGCCCCCAAGGCAGCACACACAATAATTACAACAAGAGAAGAATAGAGAAACAAATAGAAGGAAACATCACAAGGGAGGAAGTCTCCTTGTATCTTTGACTTTACAAGAGTATCAAGGGTCATCCAAGGAGACCTAAACAAACATTTAAAACTACACGAGTGAACACAACACAACACTTAAGAGGAGGCCACCCGTGAGAGCAACTCAAAGAGGTGCTACATCAAAGGTGGTTGAATGAGTTAGAAATATTTACCTACTAGTGATTGTCCTTAATCAAATCATCTTCTTCATAATCTTGATCTTCAATAGGTGGTACATAGGGCACTATAGCCCAACTTGAAACTTCTTCCTTTAGCTTTTCTTTTGATTCCATTTCTATCAGAGGGATGTTCTCTTCTTGTGGAGATATCTTTCGAGCTAAGGCTTGACGCTTTCTTCTTCTTCCCCTTGCATTTCTATTTCTTCTAGTCTTGTTAGTTATATTTCCCAAGGGAGTTTCTTCATCTACCATCAAAGACCTTCACGATTTTCTGTATTCTTGGTCATTTCAAAAGAGGAAGTCCGTAAAAAATTGATTTTATAACTTTGTGATGAATAGATTTGGTCTTGAAGGTTTTTCTCCCGATCCTTGTAAGGATGGTGGAGGAGGAACCTCGACAAAAAATCCCTTTCCTTTCGGTCGAGGTGAATCCTTCAACTTAGGCTACTTTTCGCTCTCTATTAGTTGGATAGGAGGAATTGTAGCCTCAAAGGACTGAGAGGCTCCAAGAGTGTTCTTGCCATATGACATTTCAACTATTTTCTTTGCTTTGTACTTTTGATATGCCAAGAAGAATTGATCTTGTCTTGGTTGATTTGGTTCGATAGGTTGTGACCAAAAATAATCTAGATTGAAATTTCCACGAGTGGCTAATGGTTTCCATCCACTGTGATGAATAACATGCACTCACTCTTTGAAATTTTTGTTTTGCAAAAGGGTTTGAGGGAAGTTGAAGGGTCAAATTCGAACATTGGAAGCATTTTTCTAATGATCGGGTGTTACAGTAGGTGACTGAGTAGAAAATCAACATTTTTAAATTTTGAGACTTTCTGGATATTAGTGTGTCATGTGGACATCTACGCGTAGCGTTAGTGTCCTATAGAAATCACACAAAATTCAACATGTGTTCCCAACAAAATGAGAAGAATTAGAATTTGATTGAAAATTTTGGCAATTTGGTGAAGGAAAAGGCTAAGGATAGGATAAAATGATCCCTAAAACATACTAAGGGAATGGACACTAAAGCAAACTTAAAATCTAGAATGAAATTTCAAGGGTATGCAATTTTCTGTTGGAACTAGTTTGGACAACTGAGAGGGGGGGATTCAGTTGTCACACAATTTAAACTTTTCTATCTTTAATCTTCTTTTACAACTTACAATCAAATAAACATTAAAGCATGAATCAATAACACATGAACAGAAGCATAAATAATACATTTGACTGAAAGACTTTTAGCATGGAAACCCGGTTAAGGGAAAAACCACGGTGGGGGTTAACCCACAAAGATTATACTTTGTAAAAGTATTACAATGAGGAATGCACATGCATTCAGTCTCACTACCTAGAGCTAACTACTCAAAAGAAGGCCCACTGCCTAAGAAGAAGATTACAATAAATTTGAATTGATATTAAGCATCTATCAATGCTGGAGTTCAGTTCCGGTTAAGCATAGAAAATTGACTTGACACACTTCATCCTTACTCTGCTCCTCTTACTGCTTAGATAACATCTGAACTTTTTATCTCTACTCTTTTTCACAATTACACCATAGTCGCAACACACACACACACCAAAATCATCCATATCCATCGGCTATATATCTCTGCATCTTGATCTTTGATCACTTTCCAGTCGACTTCAAGAATAATTGGAGCTTTATTGAATACTCTGCTCTGTCAGCTAGATCCATGCACAACTTGAGACGCGGACCAAAACTTGCACTCACAAATCATCAAACAAGTCGGCCACTATCACTAGTCATCACTACTTGTCCAATCAACAACTTCCATACATCCAAAACCAAGATCATTTACAAGGTCGCCTGTTCTTCTTTTGTCTGTTATGTCAAACTGAAACCCGATACTCAGAAGCTAATATCTTTTGAGTCCTTCATCTCTGGAGGACAAAACTCTGGATTTAGAGTATCTTGACAATGCTTACAACTACCTCAGATCCGCAACAAACCATGCCTTTCCACCAGAGAGATCCAGACCAAGATACCGGACCCTGTCACCTGCTTTGTTCCTGATTACCCAGACTTAGACAAATTCTGAATCTGATTCTAGTGTGAACAAATTGTGTTATGCGGATGATTGGGATGATCTTAGTTGCCATCAATGACAACACCTATCAATGCGAAGTAGTGTCTCTTGCCAACATTTTCTACGCTAAATTTAGCCCCCACTTTAGCGATCTGATGACACTAAGTGATAAGCTATGCTAAAGTACATAAATGAAATATTGAAAGTAAATAGCATCACAAGAGGATACCCAAAAGGATACTGTAAAGGATGTAGAGCTCTTCAAGTAGAGGAATCGAGCCCTTAGGATGAGAACCTACAAAACAAATACGTTAGAAGATAAAAACTTGCAAGACAACAATGTTAGAAAGCATAAAACTACAAAACCACTATATCAGAGCATTGAAAAAATACATATAAACATAAACACCCCACACAATAGACAAAGAAAAATTTTGAGTCAGCAAAGTGAAAGAGACCTTAATGTGAAAGGTTGTCTCAATATTATGCACCGTCCCCAAAATATAACAAAAATAAAGAAAACCACAAGTAGAGGAATTCTAAAGAGGAGAGAAGAATATAATGAGTTGATTGATTGCTTCAAGGAGAGAATGCACATAAATAGACATGGAAATAATCAATATGAACAAAGAAGAGTACATGACTCAGGCACTAGCTTACTCTATTGTTAGAGGTCATGTAAATCACAATACCCTCATGGATACGAGCTAGAAAGATGCATTATGTGAGGTGACCATGTGTGTAATAGGTAGGTCATATGAAAGACACAAGCCAACAAATTGTATTATGCTAGGTGGCTCATAGACTATGGATCACAGGCTAGCACTTGCTACATTATGCTAGGTGATCATGAGTGTAAAAGGGTAGGTCATATGAAGCACATAGATTAAGAAATTGTATTATGCTAAATGGCTCATATGCTACCAATGTCTTAGGGAGCATAAGAATAAACGCCTCATGGAGCATAAAAATAAATGTCTCAGGGAGTGTAAAAATGAATAACACCTCAGGGAACATATTAAACACCAAAACCACAAGGGGTGAATGCTTCAGGGAGCGTGAAATAAACAACACCACAGGGGGTGAATTAATACACAATGGCTCAGGGGGTGAAAATAAAGTAAAATGCATGTATGAATGCACATTTGAGTAGAATATATGCTCCCATTAAAGTAATTAGATAAAGAAATACATGTAATTGATTTTAAGGTAAGTGAGAGGGGGTAAAGAAAGAAGAGTGTCCATAGGAAGGACACTTGTAGGATGTCTACTTCTGGAACAAGTTGCCACTGTCCTCTAGAATAGGAGTGAGGACAACAAAGATAAATGAGGTTGTGTTGTTACCTAATAAATGAGAAGGTAGTTTCACCTGAGATTGTACAACCATGCATGACAACAAGCGAAGAGAAAGCTACATGCCACATAACAGGTAGCAGCATAGCAAAGTGATAATAGAATCAACCAAAGTCAATGATGAAGTGACTAGAATGACTTAGTGAAATCCACATCACAAGGAGGATGAAGTAAAGAGTTCACCAAGGGTAGAGCTACAACATGAGTGAATGTAGAAGTTATAGGAGGAACACTAACAATAGACTAAAACAACTTCTCATCACAAGGAGAGAGAAGTGTATTATCAAATTTGAGGTGATAGGAAAATAAAGTTGTTTTCCTATTAATACAAAGGTGATCTCAATGTCATAATAGAGGTAGTAACAAAGTGATGATACATGTAAACTTGATATCATAACCCATGACTCTCAATATTATAACAAAGGTAAGTTGAATGCCATAATAGAGGAATCTCAAAAGGATGACAAAGGTAAGCTTGATGTCATAACCAAGGACTCACAATATTATAATAGAGGTAAACTCAATATCATAATAAGAGAGTCTCAAAATGATGACAAAGCTAATCTCAATGCCATGTGTAAACTAAAAAGAAGAATGAAAGCCTAAGTGAGCTAGACAGAGGTAAATCTTGATGTCCCATCAAAGTACACCTAGCCAAGTGAAGAAGAAAGAAAATTCTATGAAGATAACAATGTGCCTCTAATAAACGTAGAAGATAGAGAAGGAACATCAACAAGAGACTGAGACATTGACTCATTAGAAGAGGTCTATTTAGTTTTTGCATGAAGAGAATTATAAGAGTTGGTATGAATAGAAATAGGCTCCATAGATATAGGAGGCTGAGCTATGGGAGAAGTACATGTGTGAGAAGCATCATATCCAATATCATATTCATCATGAGAAAGAAAAGTGGCATGACTTTGTCTGGATTCAACTACTAAATCAATGTCATCATTATGTAAAGAAGGAAAAGGTGCATCATAAGATGAGACATGAATGCCACTTGTATCAATAAGGCCTTGTATTATGTATTTTAAAGATTGACATTGATTGGTAGAATGACCAAGCTCTCTGTAATACCCACAAGAAGGAAGTGCGGTTCATGACTATGCTTAGAAATTTTCTTACACATAGGAGGGGGAAGAGTGATTAACTGATTCTCCAAAATAGTGGATAGAATACTCTAAGGAGATACAGTGGAAGAATGTTCAATATGTATCGAAGGAGGACTTTCAGCCAAAGCGACATTCTCAAAGTGATGAATGATACTAGCATTCTCACCTTTATCTTCAAGAGGGAGTTCATCCTCCAAGAAAAAATGAGGGGATGAACAAGAATAGAGTCCATCATGACAAGATAAGGGGTTTATAAATGTATGAGCCTCATCATCACTCAAAGGAGAGTCATCAAAAGCACTGAAATATATTTTGTCAATAGAACTTTGAGAATTACGCGATGAAGAAGTATCGTCAACTGTAAATATAGGATCCTCATAGGTGATGAAGGAAGAGAGAGAGAGATCTCTACATCCTTCGGGAGGTCCAAAGACTGTGAACACTTAACCAAACAATGAAGAGAAGAGAAGGATGTCTCCAGATCCTTAATGATGTCCAAGGAGCTTAACATGCAACAAAAGGAGAGAGAAGAGGTGTAGAGGTCTCCACATCCTTGGTGATGTCCAAGGCGCTTGAACATACAACCAAAGGAGGGAGAGAAGGTAAAGAGGTCTCCACATCATTGGTGATGTCCAGGGGACTTAAAAATGCAATTAATGGAGGGAGAGAAAGTAAAGAGGTCCCCACATCCTTGGTGATGTCCAAGGGACTTGAACATGCAACCAAAGAAGGGAGAGAAATAGGAAGAGACATGCAATCATCATGGACTATGGAAGATGTGGTAGAAGTAGAAGTAATATGCTGAACATCTATGCATGGGGGATCCAATGTGAGGTGAGACTCCTCATATACTAATGCCTCGTCTCTAGAAGAGAGAGCATCGAAATAAAGAGAAGGTAAAGTATTGTTAAGAAATGTACCAATGATTTCATCCTCTTGCACCAAAATATCCTCACAAGTAGGAGGAATTTTAGGAGAGTGATCAAAAGAATACAGTGACAGGAAGAGCTAAGTCACCATCAAATGCATGGAATGGAACATCACTTTCACAAAATTTATGAGTAAAGTTGGAAAGTAATAGAAAAAAAGAAGAGAACATGCTGTAATTTTTTTTAGGAAATAAAAAGGAAGAAATTTTGTGTTAGAGCGGCTGGTTCACCAAAATATAATGAAGAAAAAGTGAAATGATCACTTTTTGCATTACATGACATAGATGCTGGAATGGAAATTACAAATTTATAGAAATTGGAAACTAATTTTAAAAAATGAAATTTAGAGTTGAAAAGAGGATGAAGAGAGGAACCTGGTACCGAAAGGAGAAGCTCATTGTCTAGGATGTCGGCGCGTCATGGATGTCTGCGCTAAGTGTTGTCATCCATACGACACATAAATGAAAACAAATTTTAGAAAATACAAAATTTCACCCAACAACTCACCCATATTTGTAAAAATAGAACAAGGGAGCACAACAAAAAGGTACTAGATAATATAGAAATATAAATAACAATGATAAACTAGTTAAATCAAATGAAATGATAGAAATAACAAAGGGGAAGGAAGAAATCTGCAAACCTCTGTGCATTTGATTTTTTCTCCACAACCTGCACAACACAGAATGAGAAAAATGTTTGGGGTTATTTGGGGGTTTGCCTCAGTCAAACCCCTGCTTCGGTATTTCTACCTCCATAAAAACCAATGATAAAAGGATAGAAAGTAACATGTGCTCCTATCCTAAGTGCATCTAGGAATTAAGACCATTGACAACAAAATAAAACTAAGAGCATTATCCCTAGTCTACAAGGAAACACCCTAGTGTATGAAAGACAAGTAAGGTGGTGGTCTACACCAAGATTTGCCAATGTAGAAATGTAGAAACAAATGATAAAGAAGATACAACAATATTTTTTCCACAAACAACTCTTGCCAGTTCCCATTTTAGCAACTTTGCAGTTCCATAACTTTCACGTACGACCTCGGATTGAGGTATCGTTTTTTTTTAAGTTGATATTTTTTTTAGCACAATGCAGTGGTGTAGAAATTTTTGTACTAAACTACATATTTTCTATACTTTCAACCTAAGGGCTTATTTGAGCTTCTGTGTAAATTGGAAAACTATAATCTAGTCTTGTAATCACACTCAATTATAAAGTGCCCAATCATTAATTTTTTGGGGGGGATCAAATTCATTAGTTTAGGGGGGATCTTGTGGTGGTGTATGTGATGTCCCGATACTAAGGCATTGTTTAAATTAAAAATTTAAATGTCATGGTAAGACGGTGAAGTTGCTTTCATAAAATATCAATTCGAATAATAATTACATATAGACATATATTATTAATATATACTATTTAATAAATAATATTATATGAATATTTTAATATAATTAAAATATAATATATTTATAATATAAATAACAAATATAAATATAGAAGTCATTAATTTTCCACAGTCCATGATGTTGGATATAAATGCTTCTGGATTTGACTGTAGTTTATTTTTACTCAAATAAAAATATAAATATTAAAAATATAAATATGATATTATTATAATTATAATCATATATACATAAATATATTCACCTATGTTATATATAATATATAATAATAAAAATAATATTCTAGTGAATAAGGACAAAGGGACATCATTGGCAAACATTTAATAATTTAAATAGAGTCCTTATAGTGTTGGTTGACTCATCACATAAAGACAAAAGGGGCACCAGATAAAGATAAGGAGGCAGTGATTATAAATAAGCTGCTATTATAGTCTATGTAGCGGTCATAAGATCTGAGACATCGTTTCATTCATAAACAAAGAACAACGATTATAGTTATTGGAGGCGATTATGGTTGTAGAAGGGCTCCGTTTGGGTTAAGGACAACTACCTCTAAAAAGGCATGTCCTTCCATCAAGGCATGCCCATAAGGCATATAAGAAGTAAGTGGGTTGAATGTGGGAAGGGTAGAATAGGATGGGGATTTCAATAGGCAGAATAAGGAATAATATCTAATAGAATATATAACTAGAAGACTCTTCAGATCTGCAGAGGAGCTTAAGAGCAAAGAGATATTTGAGGAAAATATATATCTCTGAGATATTTATCAAGGGAACAAAAAATCAAGAAAAGACATATGTACAGATAAACAATCAAGATATATAGAAGAGGCATCAAATTTTGGTAGGATCTATATATGAATATAATGTGTTGTATAGATATGATCATGCATATTGTGATATCATCTTCATGATTCATTTTGTATGCCTGATAGAATTGTTTACAGTTATGAGTTTGATTAGTTTATTATGCCTTAATGTGGATTCTTGCATGAATGCTATGGTTACTATGATAGAAGGAATGTGGGGCAAGAGGGATACGACGATGGGGCACTCTTCTAGGTATGCCACACATCTAGGGGGGATTGAATAATCCCATTGGGGCCAAGGGGGTACAAAGGGTACTACCCTTGGTCTTAGAAGAGATGGCTTCCAGGGCACCTTTGGTGATCCCATTCTCCTATCATAGACATGCAGATTCAAAGGAACCAATCATAGAGAAAGGGAAAGAAAATGATAAGATGAGGGGATAACGGGATAACAGATACCTCACTAGGTAGACCACCTCATATGGATGACATATGCCACATGAGGCCAAGGGGGGTGGTATATTTGCTCTTGGGCCTAGGGCAGAGGATCTGAGACACCCCATCGAAGTCACACTCCTCGAATCTCTTATGGTTGAGTCTCCCAGATAGTTAGGTTTAGTTGGATTAATAATGCTATTATAAGTTTGTTAATCATGTTAACTTGATTGTGAGAAATATTATTGTGAGTATTTTCTAACTTGTTGCAAGAACTAAATCAAGCCAAGGTACGCTCTAAATCTTTGTTTACTTGGAAATTGATAATTTAGGGTAAAATTAGTATTGTTCCTATAAGGGACATTACAATGTATCTGTATTTTTTATTTATGCTTTGAGTTGATTTCTTTCTTGCATCATGGGGAATCCAAAGTTTCCTCTATTAATGCCATACAACTACAATACATGGAAAAAATGCATAGAACACATTAATGATGCTTGGCTATACACTATATATAACAACTCTTACTATAGAACCAACTGATGTAAAGGATAAGCAACATTGGATATTTAAAACCACAAAGGTTCCACGATGTATTAGATCTTTTATGTCACTAGATCAGAATTTTCACATTGAAGCATGTAAAACTCCAAAAGAAGCTTGGGAAAAATTATAATCATTGTATGGTAAGATAGATGAAGTTCAAGGTTATCAAATTGATAACGAACTCAGAAATTTAGATCCTAAGAATTTTTCTAATATACAAGACTATATCACTAAAGTCATTAATCTTAGAGCTCAAATCTTAGAATGTAAGATTGATAAGAAAGATATGAAGTTAGTATTTAGTGCCTTACACAAATTAGGTCTTGAATATGCTTCCTTTGTCTCTAGTTTTCAGACTCATAGGCTCACAAGGACAGGCATACATTAAACCTCCTTTGAAACCTTTGTTGAGATATTAATGGATGAACAAGACAAGTTAATAGCAATGGGTCTAATCAAGTCTTCCAAAACACAAGCTCTAGTTGCCAGTCAACCTTAGGAGAAGCAAGCTTCAGGTTCAAGTTCAGGTTCAGGTACAGGTAAAAAGAAGCAGAAATTTAAGAATAAGTCACAGAAAGATATAGAAAAAGGGAAATCATCTAACTCACAAGGAGATTGGAAATCCTCTAACACAAAAGGGGATTCAAATAAAAAGGAGTACCCTCCTTGCGCATATTGCAAAAGGAAGGGTCATTGTAAACATTCATGTCATTTCAAAGAGATTGATGAACTCAAGAATCTTCTGAAAAAGAACAACATCAATCCCCCTAAACCCAGAGAGTCACCAACTCCTTCATCTTCAGAGAAAGGGAAAGCTATGGCACTAGTTGCACTGGAAAATTCTACAAATTCATGGGTACTTGACTCAGGTGCTTCACACCATATGGTTTTTGATCAAGAATAATTTTTAGTATTAGAATCATGTTTCGTGCCCCATGTTCTTATAGGTAATGACTCTCTAGTAGATATAATAGGGAAAAGCGTTGTTGATGTTGACAATGGTGTATTTGAGGATGTTCTCTGTGTACCTAATTTGTCAACCAACCTTCTCCTAGTCTACCAAATCACTCACTTTGAGAAAGGCAAGAAAGTTGAGTTCACCCCAGATTCAGTCACAATCAGAAATTTGGAGGATAATGCCTTAGTTGTAGTGGGACAAGTTGATAATCAATCTTAACTTTATACATTCTCACATTTTGTGCCTCAAGCTTCCTCAAAAGCTTTCCTCACTCACACCGATTCAATGAGCAAGCTATGGCATGAGTGGTTTGGTCACCTAAACTACTGCTATCTACAACTTAGTCAACAAGATATATGGTTACAAGACTTCCACCGATACAGTTTTCTAAGGGTGTATGTCAATGTTGTGCCTTAGGAAAGCATCTAGAAGATAAGTTTGATAAAGGGAAGGCTTGGAGGGCTACTCAAGTCCTCAAACTTATTAACAGTGACTTAGTAGGTCCATTTTCATCTTTTTCATTCAACAAAGCCCGCTATGTTCTCACATTCATTGATGACTACTCCAGATATACTTGGGTTTATTTTTTGAAACACAAAAGTGAAGCATATGATAGATTTATAGACTTCAAATCTATTGTAGAGAAACAATCTAGAAAGTAAATCAAGATCCTTCACACAGATAATGGGAGGGAATATGTGAACAACAAGTTTCAACAATTCTGTACACTTGAAGGGATTGATCTTCATCATTCTGTTGCATACAAACCTTAGCAGAATGGTGTTGCAGAAAGGAAGAATAGATTCTTGAAAGAAATGGCAAGTTGTATGATACATGCAAAATTATTAGTACCTAAGTATTGGATGGAATCTATTAATTGTGCTTCATATAAACAGAATAGAGTTCCTCACAAAGATTTAAAGGGTATAACACCTTATGAAGCTTGGTACAGTAGGAAGTCAGTAGTACGACATTTTAGAGTTTTCAAAAGTACAACATGGGCACACATACCTTCAGAGAAGTGTCGCGCTTTGGAACCACAAAGACAACCTTGCATATTTGTTAGATATCCTGACTGTGTTAAGGGATATCGACTCATTGATCCAAATTCACATGAGCTAATTATATTGAGAAGTGTTTACTTTGAAGAAAGTTCTTCGAACTTGTCTTCCAACATTTCTCATTCTTCTTCCTTGGAAGATTCAGATAACAATGATGATGATCCTCCTGCTCCATATACTCACATGGATATTGAGGTTTTGCCTCCCCCTTCGCTAGGTTTAATAGTTGAGATTCCAGTTCCTCCTCCACCTCCACTTCCTCACCCATTGATGCCTCATTAAGCTAGGCAAACTTTAAAGAATGCAGGACCTCTTGTTGGGGATCCATTGGATAGAAAGAGAACACAATCACAACATGAAGATCTTCCACATTCCTACATTGCCACAACTTCTGATCCATAGACCTCTAGGGAAGCAACAGGTATAGTTGAGTGGGATTCAACAATGGAAGAAGAATATAACTCATTACTAAGGAACAAAACTTGGGAACTTGTTCCTCTTCCTAAGGGAAGAAAGTTAGTTTGATGTAAGTGGATATATCGGACTAAGTTTGTAGAGAATGGAACTACTGATAAATACAAGGCAATCTGATTAGTGGTTAAAGGTTTTTCCTAAGTAGAAGGCATTGACTATACAGAAACCTTTGTACCAATTGCTAAGATGAACTCCATTCGCTTGATACTTGCTATTGCTGCAGCTCATGGTTGGGTTGTACATCAGATGGATGTAAAGAGTGCATTTCTTCATGGGGATCTTTAGGAGGAGATATATATGGAGCAACCACAGGAATTCATCCAGGATTCTTCATTGGTATGCCACTTGCAGAAGTCTCTCTATGGTTTGAAACAAGCCCCTCGGGCTTGGTATGCCAAGATGGACACTTTCCTTCTCTCAGTTGGGTTCTTGAGATGTCACTCAAATCCAAATGTCTATATTCTACGACATGAGGATTCACTATTGTTCTTGGTTCTCTATGTTGACGATGTCATTGTTATAGCCCGAGCACAACATCCATCATAGCCAGTTTCAAGACTGCACTACAGGATAGACTTGCTATGACTGACTTGGGTCTACTGCATTATTTTCTTAGGATTGAGATTGCACGGTCTTCTTCCAGGATTACACTTTCAAAGCCCAAGTATGCCATTGACTTGTTAGCTTAGTTTCACATGACTAATTGTAAGCCTGCCTCAAGTCCCTTCCTATCTGGAGTTGAAAACTTGAGGTTCATTGTTCCACTTCATTGGTTGATGCCACTTTGTATCGCCAACTTGTAGGCAACCTCATCTACTTGACTCATACTCGGCCTGGCATTTAATATGCAGTTGGCATGGTTTCACGCTTTATGCAGGAACCTCATGAGTTTCATTGGAAAGCTGCCAAATGCATCTTGAACTACATACAGGGCACTCACAGTTATGAGATTCACTACATAGCAGGTACAAGTTCATACTTGGTTAGATATACAGATTCTGATTGGGCTGGCGATTATGATGATCGTAAGTCCACTTCTAGTTACAACTTTCACTTTGGCTCCAACCCCATTTGTTGGCAGAGCAAGAAGCAAAATGCCATTGTTCTTTCATCGATAGAGGCTGAGTATTGTGGATTTGTTAATGCCACTACTGAAGCTATTTGGATTCATAATATCCTCACTGAGCTTGGTGTTCCATTTTGGAAACCATCAGTCATCTATTGCAACAACCAGAGTGCCATTCAGATCTCAAAGAATTTGGTTCATCATCAGAGGACCAAACACATAGAGATCCATATGCACTTCATCAGGGAGCTGATTTTGACTGAGATCATCGATCTTCAGTATTGTCCTACAGAGGAGCAGATTGCAGACATATTCACCAAACCTTTCACTGAGAGCAAGTATCATCACTTGCATACTCTTTTGGGGGTGCAGGACAACAATTTTTCAGGGGGGTCTCCTAGACCTTATTCTTAAGGAGGATTTTTTTCCGACATGTTTTCTCCTTCTTTCATATGTGTAACAAGGTACCTAACATGGCTACTCATTGTCGAGACCCTTATCTACATAACCCTACCTAAGTTTCGCTTATGGGGGGGTGTTGGTGCATTTATTTATTTGATTTATTGCATTTATTTATTTATGTTGGTGCAACTAATTACTTATGTAATTAGTTTATTAGTTAAATACTTTAATTAATATCATGCACCAGATAGGATAAGCTTACTTAGCTATTAGTCAACATGTGCATGTTTGTAGCACATGATTGATACCTATCTTGTTATCGTGGAGTTCCACTCCACTCTTCATGCATACAAACTTCAGTCAAACTCCACGTGTTGTGTGAGTTCCTGGTTTATCTCATGCATTGCCTTGCTCTATATAAGAAATGGCCTCTTGTTTATTTCATACACTTTTATTATGCATTTTATATGAATAGAGTTTATTCAATCATATTTGCATTTCTTCTGTTTAATGTTTTCTTTCATATTCAATAGATCTTACTTGATTATTCTAATAAAACCGAATAGGAAACACCCCCGTTCACACCAACACCCCCCTTAAGTGCAACTTGGGGAGAAGTAAACAAATGCAAAGATGCAATGATGGGTCCTAGCTACTAGGTCATATTAGGTACCCATATACAGATAATCTCTCACAAATGGAGTAAAGGAGAAAACCCAATGGGATAAAACTCCTCCCCAAAAGAGAGAAAACAAAAAAGTGAAATAAGAGATGGAAGGACTCAACATGGCCCCATAGGACTACTTTTGTCACCAATATACAATCAATTACCCCCATATGAGAGAGAGAATGAGATGGTAGATCCCCCCACAAAGATGTAGCTCCTATGCCAAGTAGTGCTTGAAGACAAAATACAATCCACTGCTTACAAACAACATTTCTCCCCTTGGGAAGAAACCAATCCAATGGTGGAAATAGAGCCAACTCACATAATCTAGATAAAAAGGGAATCCATATCCAAATGTGTGCCTTAGAATACAACTTTGATGCCCCCATACTGAAAAATGATGTCCTCTCCAAATCAAGAATGAAATTCCCAATCAAAGAAGTATAACCAAGAGAGGAAGGATAGTGATTTGTATCTGAAAACATCAAAGATGTGATGACATCATGGCCATCAAAGAGGAGAGATAACCCCTCAAATGTGTCCTCCAAATCACCAATGTGAGACTCCATTGCAATGTCTGATAAATATGAATCCCAATTAGGAAGACTTAATGATCCTGTTGCAAAGAATCACTGGAAGCTCTCAAAGAAGCATTTATGAACTCTGAAGTAGCAACAAGAGATGGTGGAGCAATGATCACAATAGAAGGAGAGAGAGTAGCAAGAGAAGAACAATCAAGACATGCTAGATATTCAAGATCCTCTTTTGTATCATCATCAAAGGCTATATTATCTACATCATCAATGGGTATGAGGCAATCCATTGTAGGATCATTTGGGAATGGAGAGATATGAGGGTCTCCAAAGATCTCCCAAATCTTAGTCCAACGTGTGCATGGACAATCAATGTCCAAAATAACCCACATAGAGTCATGATCAACACTAGAAAAAATCAATCGTACAATATGATCATTCCTATTTGCCCATGCATGTTTCTTCTAAGGTGTATTTGGTTCAGGTATGAGTCCATAAAGATAAGGCAAATGATTCAGTCACCTACAATGTGTGAGGATGTCTTTTTTCCAAGTCTCATAATTATCCTTTTTCAGATTTATTACAGGAGGATGATTAGAAAAACCCATAATATCTCCTTAAATGATTAGAGATCAAGAACTTATTAAAAATTACTCCCCATTTTCACTTAAACATAAGAACCCCTCCAACAAAATATGATCATGGCACTTTATACTTAGTGCAATTACAATTGCCACAAGCCAATACAACAAAGTGGTCTTTGATCTTGGTACAATGCAAATGCCAAAATAGGCCTTAAATTGAAAGTACATGTTGACCTATTTTCCTCTGTACAGAGTTAAATAGTTCACCTTGTGTTTTCCTTGAAAATCCTTTAGAAAATGACCCTACAAGGCTTAAATCCTTCAATACTCATGTTGTGCATTGCAAAAAATCCTAAAATCTTGCTTGAGGAATCTTTGCCAAAAACCCAGAAAAACCCAGAAATCTTTTTGCTTCAAGTATTTTGCATCGCAGGGTTTCTCAGTTTTATGCTTAGTATTTGTGTATGCATTTTTGAATGTATATTCGCATGTACATTCGCCTTGTATGTTTCTTTGTTTGTATGTTCGCGTGGTATGTTCATATATACAATTGCACATACAAAGGTAATATACAAGGCAAATATGCAAAGGCCATATGCAAAGGAAAGATGCTAGGTTGACATACAAAGGGGGAGATACATTTGGTGGGGTCCGCTTTGTATACAAAGGCATTGTATCTCATGTACAAGTCACATTGTATATACGATATACAAGCACATATACAAAGGAAAAGATGCATCGCAAATCATACAAAGAAAGGCTGCAAAGACATATAAAAGGAAACATACATTTGGTGGGGTCCATCAGTTGTATGTATGTACAATTGTATGTTTGCACATACAAGGGAAACATGCAAGGAAAAGATGCAAAGGAACATACAAAGCCTGGACCTGAAAGATATTGTGTTATGGTTTATACAGGCAGAGGTAATTGAATGTATCTTTTGTTTGTATGTTTCACGTTGTATGTTTACACATACAAGGGCAATATACAAAGCCAATATACAAAGGTCACATGTATATGCCGAAATGAAGTGTTTGCATGCAAGTGGTTTGTATGCAATTTTCCTTTGTATATTTTGCATTGTATATGCGATATACAAAGGTTAGATACAGTGGCGATATACAAGGCGGACCCAACTGTAAAATCAAATTTGGCAAATTCAGCGTTGAGTTCTGCAGTTTGTATGGTGAGGTGCTTGTATGTGCCGATATAGAAAGAAGAAAAGATATGGGCTGGACTTGTTCTCAAGTTACAATATGGTTGATAATCTTTTGAGTTCCACATTGCATGTATATTTGCGATTGTATGTTTGCATATACAATTCGATATACAAAGGGTTTGCATGCAAGGGATTTCGGTGAGACAATATGCATCGGCCGCTCTGTTTTTAGTCATTCTGACCGCCGATAAGAAGATGCAATTTTTCAGCGATGGTGTTAGGCCCTGCTCAGCGACCAATCAGGTGAGGACACGTGGCAGGGGTCTATATGCAAAGAGGGATACAAAGTAAAAGCCCACAATTGTATGTTTGTAATTGTATCTAAGCACATACATTTGTAGATACAAAAGTGCAGGAGCATTTGTATATACAAGTGCAGTTTGCGTATGAAAACGATATACAGGTGCAGTTTAACCGTAACTTTGACTGCCCATATCTCCTCCATTTTGGTGAATTTCAGCATGCTTCAAAAGACAAAAATGCTTGTTTTTGCCTCCTCTTTCATCTGGCGGGCTTTAATGGGGGATATTTTCACTTTCAAATTTTGGATCTGAATTTGCATGTTTTGGTGACTGGACGTTTCAGCGACCATTTTGCATATGCAAATGCAGATATTTGTTGCATTTATGGATGCAGGTTGATGATGCAACAGCTTGCATTGAAGACTAGAAATATCTCTCATCTGCCCCTGTTCTAAATATTTTCAAGTTATAATTTCTACAGGTAGACGTCCCTTCAGCCAGATTTTTTCTGACAGCCCATGGGCAAATCGATTGTAACCGACTGAGGTCAAAAGTAAAATGCTATATATACATGTAAAACAGATGTATATGGTTGTTGGTTGTTCTTCTGGGCTATTTTTGTAATGGCTACTTGGCCTCTATAATCAATAAATTGGTATTTTTTTGCCTCTCTTCTATTATTTTTAGCACTGTGTCTTTGGATTAATGTAGGCTGTGTACTGTGGACAAAATGATCCCTTTCATTCCTCCATTATTATGTTTTGACCTCTGTTAGAATCAATACGAGTCTGTGTAAGTCTTTCTAGCTGTGAGATTATTACCGTGTCGATTCAGTTCCTGCCAAACACATTTTAATCTGGTGCATCACTTATTTCATTTCAACATTCCTTCTAACCCTTTTCCCAGCAAGTATTAGCACTAGGTTTAGATGCATTTCTCTAAGCATTAGGCCTATTAAGAGGAAGCCAGCCTTTCCCGGAGGTCTGATCTCAGTTCGCAAGGTCCCACACTTCGAGATCATTCCCATGATAATCTTCAGATTGCTGAAGTTTTACAACTGTAGCAAGGGTGCAAATCTGGTTGATAACAGTACAATTTTTGAGAAAAATTGGATCAAACTGATTATAAATTTGAGAAGTGCTAAAAAAAGTACACACTTTAAAAATTCATCAAAAAATGTTACCATATGAGCTCAAACGGAGCCCTAGAAGTTCCCAAAATGAGAACTGCTCAACAATAGCGATGAAGATCTGTAATTTCTGTAAAAACCAGGTACCAAAATCAAAATTTGATCACACCATGGAGAATCCTATGAAATTATGGCCCAAATAAAAAATTACTTGAAAAATGGAGCCAAAATGACCAAGTTAGAGGCCTCTGAAGTCTGACTACCAAATAAAAAACTACATTGGAGTAGGGGGTTGGATTAGGGAGGAAATGTGTTGACGTCACTTCTGACATAGTGTTGACGTTAGTAGCAGCCTAACAGAATATTCTCCTAAGTATCAAAATATGCTCTCTGACCTTGAAACCACCTTGTAGGAGCGAAAACTGCCAATAGACAACGTGAAACCACTAATTAGGAAGATGTTGGTGGGTTTGAGGCAGATTGGAGTTGTTTTCAGGGGTTATATCTAGAAATCCAAAGATACTACCATGCTTATGGGAATATACCTCAGATCCTACCCAAGATGCCATCGGGATTTTGTCAGGTGGTGTCCACTGAGGTATCACTCGTTGATCTACGGTGAAGATCTGCGGAGCACAGGAGCAGGTGAGGTCCTGCGCTAGGTGGGTGGTGCCAAAGGCACCACATGGCACCTCGTGAGGGACCTGCGGGTACCCTATGTAGGGATCCTATACCTTGGGTACCCGTTGATGCAGGCATTGTCGTACTAATAGTTATTATTCATAGAATAAAGTTATAAACCTGAAAATCAATCAATTAACCAACAAAAGAAACCTTCACCCAGTTGATAATGACTACAAAAGATTTCCCGACACAGGGATGATGCATGAGATGATGTAGAGGTCGTACAATGTACGAATTTTTGACAATGACTTTTCTACAAACCTTAGCAAAATGGTGAATTTTTTCCCCAAAATATGAAGTGTTATATATCAAAATTTGTCTGTTCAGCCTTCTAGAGTCAATGGAAAGGTCCGTTTTGACCAGAAATGTACCCAGAAAAAAATCAATTTTGAAATACTCCCAAATTTGAGAAGAGTCTTGCACATCTGAAGCTTTGATACCATGTAAGAGTCTCCAATAGATTCAAGAACCCAAGATCACTTACAAAACCAAGATTAACCTTCCACAACAGAGATGCAAGAGAATAATGTTGAATTAGGTGTAACAATGAACAATGACATTATTACACACTCCATTGTATGAAATGTACAAACACAAGTGCAAACAATCTCCCGTCTTTGCACGGTAGACCTGAAGTGCAGGGAAGACAAGTGCAAACAATCTCCCATCTTTGTTGGCCCAGTCTTACAGTAAATCTGATAATAAGAAGTGGCAAATCTTTAGGGTTTGTTGTTTGCTGATTTGGGAACCAACACATTCTATATTCATGTTAGGCTAAACTACATAGAGAACATTGCCTTGAAAAGATGAAAAGAGGACATTATTCTGTTAAAATTAAACAAAGTTTACACCTACTCTTACAAACACATATGGAATTTATACCTGTTTGGTAGGTTTTCAATACATTTTAAGTGTACGATAGACTAATCATATTTATCCCAAGCTCTAACCGATGCTGACAATGATCATACCTTGATAAATAGATTTTCAATATTTTAACCACATCATGTATGCCAATTGAACCACAAACGAAGTGATAAAATGAGTAATCTGTCGATACCCATTCTTGTTTGCCGTTATCTCAGAAGCGACAAAATGGGTTATCACGGGTGTTACTGTGGAATGACTGTATCTTCTTCCACGCCTGTACCATGGAGGATTTTCTTGGAAACATACAATGACCTTCTCTCTGTATGTTTTCTTTTCTGTTACTGTGGAATGGCCGTATTTTACATGTTTTCCTTGCTTGCACGATGAAGAATTTTCTCCGAAGGAACGATGGCTTTTTCCTGAATGTTTCCTTCTCTCTTCTCGGAAAGACTCAGCCCACTAGCGAAGAAGACAGTATTTATACGAAGCAGCACTAACAATTATTCCTACCAGCGGCTCAAGATGGCTAACATTTCGAGTAAGTGGATTCGAGGGTTCAAATTCACCAAGCTAATTGCTCAGGGAAATGTAAACTTTATTCAACGTGGCTTTGCTCACGTTCCAAATAGAGATAGTGATAAGATTGCTCAAAGCCCAGACGCGAAGGAAATCTTTCCAAAAGGTTAATTTTTAATCAGATCATCAATAAATATTTCTCTTTCTATATCATTCTTTGTTTTTTTTTCTTTAATTTACAATTATTTGGTTTTGGTTGTATTCTCTCAGAAGAAGATGCCAATATGGCTGAGAAAACTACCAGTAACTTAGTGAGGAAATCAAAAACTGCATCCGGAGGAGAAACTCAAATGTTTTCTACTGTAAGTATTGCTTTCTAATGGAGATTATTATATTGTTTGTACAATTTTGAACCTCCGAGCTCTTATGATTTGTATGTTAATATTGTTTTCTTTTGTGTTTGAGAGGATAAATAATTTTTATTATTTTTGTAATCTGTTGGTATTAAGTGCATGAAGCAAAGTTGTATGAATAATTGACTTCTTTTTTTCAAGAACTGAGGGTATTTATTCCATCAAAATCATTTGAGGTATAATCTTAGTCTGGTCGTTTCTTTTAATCAGCAGGGAAGGATTCTTGGTAAACTCTTTATGGGTCATTCAACCAGTAGACCAAGTCTATTCTTGAACATCATCCAGTTCAAGAATCAAAGGTCAATTTGAGCCAATAAAAATAGGACAAATATTTACTAATTTTTAGTATCGATGAAGTGTAAAATTACTATTGACTGTTTGACCATTGAATATTAGACTAATAGACCAAGGGCCTTTTGAAATTTTTTTATTTTACTTATGAAAGTGAGTATAAATGAGTGCTTCTGGATTCAACTGTGTATGTTTTTGTTTCGACCTTTCGGATCATACTTAATGATCCATCATCAGAACTCTCCTCTTCCTGATGATGGGTCATTGAGTATGATCCGAAATGTCGAAGCAAAAACATACACAGTTGAATCTAGAAGCACTCTCACTTATTGTCATATACTGTGGAAAACTCATGCCTAGTATTGAACATAAATATTTTTAATAATTACTTGTTGGTTTTGTTTTACCTAAAGCCTAAATCAGAACTCACTTATACTGTTTAAGCTCTGGGGATTAATTGTACTTCTTCTGTATAGTTTGTTTTTTTAGCTTAATCTGTGATTAAAAAGCATTCTAGAAAGAATAAAGAACATTATATTGATATAAACATTTTCAAAATGATTTTGTTAATTCTTGGATTTTGGTTGTTGTTTGTGGATTCAGGCTGCCACTGCGAGTGTGAAGGGCCCAGATAATCCACCCAAGGATAAAGGATCTCCTCCAATTCATAATAAATGATCAAGAATGAAAAAAGAATTAGAGGACGTAGCATAGATTATAGAGTATGGTAGTGAAAGTTGTGTTTGTTTGCTCTTGCTGTTACTTTCAAGACTTGAAGGAAAATAAAGTTGTGAACTTAACGATATTCATAGCTTTTCTTTATTGGTATGATTGCCTACAATTTCTTCTCCCTTGCCCCTCTAAAATGGGAATAATAAAATAATTAATGCTTAAATGTAAAGATTTGGAATTCTTTATCAAATAATGACACAAACTACTGAAAATAAACAACAAACATGATGTTTTTAAAGTAGGGCCTTTTTCCTACCTAAACAGTGACAAGGTAAGCTGTTCAAAGGCTTGGGCAACATAAACATAGCCCTGTTTAACGATCACACGCTTGTCAAACTGTTGAAGTCTTTGCATATGATAAAACAATGTTCTGCCAAAGTTCAGAAAGATTTATTTCGTTCTCACCCCCCAAAAAACCCAAAAAAAAACCAAAAAAACAGTAATTTAAAAACAATGTTCTGCAATATAATTAAAAAAACCAAGACGATTGACTGTAAATGTTGCATTAAATTCATATATGTGGATGTAAACTGAGGTGATGGTCAACATATGTCCGTATTATTCTTTGAGTAATTCAACCAATTGAGATTATTGTACTTGACAACGCCATGTGAAACATATAAAAAAGTAATCTTGCGTTTCGTCGCATTCACGGTAAAGAAAATATTACATATCGAGAACGATGAGCCTCTTTAAGTATTTCATGGTACAAAGGAAAAGTTTTTCCTAATTAGCCGGTAGGCTTTTTAGCCGATAGGCTTTTATACGTGAACAGTATAGAGCTCGGAATTGTCTCACGCCGAAAAAAAAATTCACGCCGGAAAATTTTCTAAACTCGTCGGTTGTTCCTATTGGCGTATTCCTTGAATCTCCTATGGGTGAGGTGCTAGTGTAAATTTAGGCTAATTAGGCGATGGCTTTTTTAGTGTGAACTTTCAATGCAAAAACTGCCTGCAAATTTTCTCACGCCGCTTTTCTTTTCCATTCGACGGATTTTCTTCAGTCAAAACACTCGCTGGTATATTCCTTCGCTATTCTTTACTAATTTTTTTTGTCGTTTTCATTGTTACGATTGTTGTTGGGGATAAGCATTGAATAGACTGATTTTACAATGCGATGACCCGGTTATGTTCAAAGAACTATTTCCGTGCCCGACAAACGCTGATGGCTGTTAATTTTGGCCAATAAAAATAGGATACATATTTACCATTTTTTAGTGTGAATGAGGTGTAAAATTGTTATTGGCTGTTTGATCATTGAAGTAGATGATGTTTAAGTATAGTCAATTATGATGGTCGGACAATAAAGAAATAAAACAAAGCCCATGCTATGTCTTTATACCAATCCTCGACCTCGGGCTATCTTATCAAACTTCTTTTGGCTGATCAGGGTCGAGTCAAACTGTGTCCATTTTGCTACAAAAGTATATCAGATATCTGTGTGCATCAAGATGTCCAAGTGTATTGTATTTTAGTAGGTTTTAAGCTTCAGTAATTTGTGGATGTACATCGAGGGTTCTATTGTACTTTTAGTGACATTTGAATTAATTGAGACCTCTCAGATTTATTTATTGTGTTTTTTGATAATTAATATGCGATGAATGTTTTTTTATGTGGCGTGATGTCATTTAATAGATCGATTTGTTTAGGGGAGATGACCTAGTAGTTGAGCACCCTAACTTCATGCCTTTCAAAATTATACGTGGCAATTTTGAATCACTCCAAATTTTTTACAGAAACTCATTTGGCAAGGCCCCTGCTTATAACTAAAGTTTCAGGGCCATATCATCAAATATGATGCCATATTAGCATGCTTTTTGTTGAGGTGTCAAATAGCGCCCCCCCCCCCCCCCCCCCCCCACCAAAAAAAAAAAAAAAAGGATGGACCAATAGGTGTGCATTAAGTCATGTTTTGTTGGTGCACTGATGTGGCATCACATGCTTGGTTGCTTTTTAAATCTAATGAGCACATTTTGTTCAATTATAAGTACTTATAGTAACACTAACAACCTTAAAGTCACAACTACTAGTGCTAAACTTTTAAAAATACTATCGTACCTATTGGAACATGCTCACTAATTGGGTCCTCTCCCCTATCCTATAATTTTTGACAATTTTCAAAATTTCCTTGTGAATTTCTAAGATCACGTTTTCTTAAATCTGAGATTTCTTCTCAGTGGAAATAATTTTTTTTTTTTATTCCTATTTGCTATAGGGGGTTCCACACGATGATCTGTGTAGGGTTTTAGAGATAGGGATTTTAGTTATGAATTTTCCTCACTGCTTGGAGTTAAGGTTTACATGCAGGATTTGTGTCTATTTATCTTTTTGTCTTCGTTTATTATAACTTCTTATACTCTATAATGGTTTAGACATTAAGGTTTGTGGGCACATGGTGAATCTATCAGGGTGGATTCACATTTCAAGAAATTACATGAATAGTTATAGTTATCAAAAGAAAGGAACTAGCTGCAATCTAAAGGGTAACTGCACCTTCATTCCATCATTCATTATTGTTGATCATTGTAGATTAACAAATAATTCTTGTGTATTTCAAAAAATAAATTCATGTGTATGATAACTATCTAGGATACTATTGCTAGATGTAAACTTTTGTATTTTTTTTTAAATTATCATGTTATGGTCTGTATTCAAAATGAAGTTACCTATTCTGTGTTGAATGCTCATGAGTTATGACATCAATAATATAACATGGTAGTCTTGTATTCTTGGTTTGGTTTACGAATGGTAAAATTAAGATCATGTAATAATATTACCATCTATTTGTATTGCCTTCATGTCTATCTACTATTGTTTATAAGATATAAGATAGGTAGATAAATAGATTGTAACATGTAAATTGAATACAATTTTTAGTGTGTATGATATATAAGATGTCCATTGCCTACTTACTTGTTATACTCATAGGGTAAGTAAAGTTTTTGTATAGTAGAGTTAAACTTGAGGTTCATATTTAGCCTCCTTGTTTGAATAACTTATATTATTGGTTTAGTATTCATCTCCCACCTAATCCATTAAAATTGTTCCTCATTCAATCTCATCCTTTTATCTTTCAATCTCTCCAACATAGGAAACACCCATGCTTCAATCTATCCATCACACTTTGGACTATACTTTAATCTATCCATCACACTCTTGACTATGTTTGTGTTGTTACCCTTGTTGGGTTCAAAGAAATTGGGCACAAGCAGTACAACCCCAACAATAGTAGAAGCTATATGTGTGCCATGTTCATGGTTGTATTGAGGAGATTTTTATTCCAAGGTTTCATTAATACAATTTTATCATGCCACGTACCTCCTACAATGTCAACATTGATTGAACTCCACATTTATGTAGCTAGAGCGCTTGGTTGCATTATTGAAAACAAGTATGGTAGCCTTGAATGGAAGTAAAAATTACTTTTTTGTAGGTAGTCATATTTCTACTCAACACAATCCTACTTGTTGATGGTCCTTTTAACACACATGCAACACAAGAAAGTTGAGATTCAACTTGTCTCTCCGGTAAGGACAACTAATCTAGGAGGGATCAACTATCCCCAAGGTCTAGGGAGTTGGGTCACAACTATGCTGTGCAAGCATAAGTTAAATGCAGACAGTTTAATAAGGGGCCTTGGTTTTCTTCCTATTGTTCAAAATGGATCATAATTGATTTATATTTTAACATTTTTTTAAAGAAAATTCAAAAGATTATAAGGAATGCAAGAAATGATTGGTACAACATTTATATTTTTGCCTTTATATCAACAAATCTATCTAAGAAATTATCTAACTGTAGTATTAAAATCAGTTATAAACTCAATTGTTCATACCACTATTGCAAGATTCAAAGGATTTCAAAATGATAACATGAATTGTATTTTGATTACTGTATTCCACATGTAAATCAAAAATAGAATTCAAAATTTAAGCCAAGATTTCAAAATTTCTCAAACAAATATGGAAGTAAAGATTGAAGTTTAAAGCATTACACCAAATGCATGGAGACGAATCCAATGGAATTGACAACCATCTTGTATTAATTTCTTCAAATTTGAGTATAAGACATGTAAATCCAACAAGAACACACTGGAATTACATGATATGTTTCTAACATAACTATCTCCTCTAAACTAGAATGATGTAAAACTAACTAATTTGCTAAAAAATTGAAGATACTCAGTATGGACCGATAGCCTAATTCTTCAATTAGCATACCTTTTTCACAAAATAGGTCCTTAACTTATATAGGCGTCCCTAAAAGCAAACTGCTTTCAAAACAAAAAGAAAAGATGCCTTAAAGCACATGCAACGCTTTGTCCTTATTTTCATCCTTAAAAAAACATGCAATTAAGAAAGCAACAACAATTAAAGCATTACATATCTGCATGCATATCCCATTTTGACTTTTCAAACCCTAATATCATGCAAAAATCTTGGAGCCCTAGAAAAGAGGAACTTTTGAATGTTTGGTAGGGTCCACTTATAAAATAGTGAATCCCTTTTTACAAAGAATTTGAATAAAAAATCTTTACAAAGAATATTCCTCATAATAAAAAATAAGACTAGCTAGATGTAGATGCTCTCCCAGAAGATTGGCCACACTTGTACTCTGCAAAGTTTGATAAAAGCAACTCAAGTCACTCCTCATTAGGCCCATCCAACCACTTCATCTTGAACTTGAATAAGTTAGACTTACTGGAGACCTATTCACATTTTTTCTCCAACTTCCCGCGGTCTACCATTGCAAGTTTGAAATGTGCCTTTTCCTTTACAAACCCATCCAAAATTTCTTCATTTAACCTTGAAGGGGCAACCAACAAGTTCTGCATTTTATTCATGAATGCTTCCTTTACCTTTTCCTTTGTGTCAACTCTATGTTTATCAGGTAGAAACACCTCTAGGCCAACCACTACATTAATGAAAACTTCAAAAATAGCCATGAACTTGAAATTTTCCCTTCATAGGGCTAGTAAACCAGGGGCATATTCAACAAGTTGATCAATCTTATATTGGGAGATTTTTATACAATGTTCCAAAAAGTCTAGATCTTTATCCTGCAAAATGTTGGAATTCAACAACTCTTCTCTATTCATTCTCCTTATTTCCTTCACCAACTTTAGGTTTTCCTATAATGTCTCGTTATGCTTATTAGCCCCTGCTATAAAGGAATTTAAATTATCTACAATCTCACATGATCTATTGTAAAAAGGGTAATGTTGATCAAGAATACCAAGAGGTTTATTCAGAAACTAGGCCACCCACCTGTCCACCATAGTTAATTTTTGCTTCATGGCCTATAGGGTGTCCACTTCCTACTTGGACATCAAAATTGGTACATTTGTAATTGTTTGTTGTTGTGTGATTGGGGTGAGTAAACCTTTGACAAATGTCTTCATTTGATTCAGTTGCATTTTCAACTCATCCTTGGCTTGCTTATCCTTTTGTATTCTTACCTTCACAACACTAACTGTTGAGTCCAAAGAATTTATTTGTTTGTCTTGGGTCTGTTTACCAAATTTACCCTTGGAATTTGATAATCCTCTACCAAGAGTTCCCTGTCATCTTTGTCTGTTAAATGGGAGTCGTAATTTCAGCAATTTTTTCTCCATGCTCATTGACTTTGACAAAAGATAAGGTCCTTGGCTTCTTCTTGGACTTCTTCTTATCTACCTCTACCATCATATCCTGCAGGCTCAAAGGTTTAACCTCTATTTTTTACCTCTTTTGTAGGTTCAAATTTAACCATAAAGGGATTGTAGGAGGTGGAGGCCGATTTTGCAATGTTTGTCCATCCTATTGTTGCTCTTCATCGTCGCCTCTCTCTTCTTATATCTTTTGTTTGATATGAAAAAGGTGAATGATGAAAACTAGGATGCACACTAGATCAAACCCTTTTCCATAACACATTCAAGGACAAGACCGAGCCAAATCACTACCAAATGGAAGAGGACTTAGCTACAGATCTTGACCTCAAGTATGTTGTTGATGGATCAGATTTAATTCATCCTTTTTATCAAACCCTAGGTTAACAATGCATGAAACCCTAGTTCTACAATGATCATCTTATAACAAAATAAGTACAACAACAATCCAAAATCCAATTGCACAAGGATGATCAGGAAGATGATAGAACATGTCTCTTAAAGTAGTAGAGGTGTCCGAGGACTAATTCAAGACTACCCAAGTCCTGATTAATAGAACCTGCATAAGCTGTAAACTGGAAAGATGTTGCAGATGCTGCCTTGATGCTGGATTTGAAGTCAAAAAGGGTAGTAAGACTAGGGTGCCACCGCCCAAGTCTTAGATAGAGGGGTATTCTGTAATTGTTGTTAGATCTCGAAACCTTGATCTTTACTTAGTCTTCCTGTATCTTCATATTATCCAAATCTCGCTCTTGTAACCTACACACAAGAAGATAAGAAAGGGTTTTAGGGGTTATGGTGTTTAGGGATTTGCCTTAGTCAAATCCTAGGATAGCATTCTTGAAATCTTCCCAACACTGTTTATTGATAGAGAGTGCATGCTCTCATGGGGGTAGAGGCTAAAAAAAAGATAATAATGATGAATCAAATTATGATAAACAACAATGATATCAACTATGTGATGATCCCTTAGAATGATGAAGATCTCTCAACTCCTAAGGTGGATAGATGATAGCTTCATGCCTGCAACAAACACACATGACAAATCTACTCTAGAATCACAATGAATGCTCTTGCTTTCTTTACTTCAGTATCTCAAGTTGGCTATCTCTATCTTCTTTCAACCTAGTTTCAAATGAACTCAAAAATACACTTATGTATGCTTTCCCACTCATGATCATGAAATTAAACCAAAAGACATGACAAAGAGAAACCTTTTGAAAGGTCCTAGGCTGACGTAAACTTAATTTTGCCCCGACCAAGTCTGTTGGCTCCTTTTGGGTTTGAGATAAGATAAGTGAAGGGGCCCTTATTCCAATTTTACATTGGTGTCAAACAATTTTGTATCGGGATGAACATTTAGAATGAATAATGTAATCGTGAGGACCTAGGAGCTAAACAAGGAGTTAAAAAGACAAGTGTCTATGGTAAGTGCAGGAAGATGGGGGGCCAAAAAGGGGTCTTAAGTGGCCACTTTTTTTCTGAAATCAGGAAATCCTGGCCTTGGATGAGAAATTGAGCATAGTTACACTCAAAATTTGGAGATGCAACCAAAACAATGTTCGTAGTGCTCCGAGTCTACTTTCTAAACTACTATTTTGTTTTGAAAATGGCATAGATTAAGGGGTTCAAAAGAGGGAGCCACAAAAATTGGTGTTGTTTCTGTCAAAAAAACATAACATATAATGTTTTGTGGCTCCCTCAAAAGGTCAACTATTTTTTGGTATTTTTAAAATCGCTTGGTGAGAAATTAGCTAATAGCATGTAGTTTATGCCTGATTTTTCTAATAATTTTTTGATGAATATTTGATTTTATACTAATTTTTAAAGTGGACACATCCTAAAAAATAGAATTTTGGCCGTGCTACCCCTATAAATTTTGAAAACTAATTGAAAATATTTTTTTTATATTTTTAATAGTTGTAGAATGGAGTCTAGTTTCTAAATATGTAATTTTTTTGAAATTTGAATGAATAGTTATTTTACAATGAAAAAAAGACCAAACAATGGTTTTTGCCTAAAAACAGACACACAAACAAAAGAAATTAAAGATGAAAGGCTTAACATTGTTAAAATGTGAAAAAAATTACATCGTCAAATAGCTAAGAGGAAGCCTAACATTGCCCATGTGTTTGATTTGTTCGACCTTGAAACACGTGTAAATCTGAGGGTTAGCATGAATGAAATTATGTGAAATTTTGAAGAATATAGAAAAACACGTCTGTGACTGTTCATAAGGCACTCCAAGCCTTTGGGTTGAAAATCCAAAGCAAATCCCAAGCCCAAGGCTTGGGATTCCCAAAGCAAGAAATAACGCGAGTGCGTTATAACGCGCTCGCGTTATGTTTTGCCTTGCATTTTTCTTTCCCACAAGTCTGTTTTTGTCATGTTTGACATAACGCAAGCACGTTATAACGCGCTCGTGTTATGCCCCCGTCAAATTTTTTATGTTCAACGCTATTAATCATGAGGGTTAAGGGATAAGGGATAGAGTTGGAGGGTTTAGGGATAAGGGATTAGTGTTTAAGGTATAGTATCGAGCCCGTTGAGGGTCTAGGAATAGGGATAGCGTTTAAGGTTTAGGGATGAGGGATGATAGATTACGTTTGAGGCTTTAGGGTTTAGGGATAGGGTTGAGGGTCGAGGGATCAGAGTTAAGGGTTGAGGGATTAGGGTTTGACATTGAGGGTTGAGGGTTGAGGTTCAAGGGTCAAGGGTTTAGGGATATGGTTTAAGGTCGAGGGATTAGGGTTAAAGTAGAGTGTGGAGGGTGTAAGGATTAGGGATAGGGTTGGAGGGTTTAGGGATTAGGGATTAGGGTTTAAGGTATAGTATCGAGTCTGTTGAGGGTTTAGGAATAGGGATAGCATTTAGGGTTTAGGGATGAGGGATTATAGTTGAGGGATGATGGATTAGGGTTGAGGGTTGAGGATTAGGGTTTAGGGATAAGGTTTAGGGTTGAGGGTTGAGGGATTAGGGTTTAAGGTATAGTGTTGAGGGTTGAGGGTTTAGGATTAGGGTTTAGGGTTGACAGATTAGCATTTAATGTCAAGGTTAGGGTTAGAGTGTCGAGGGTAGAGGGATTAGGGATAGGGTTTAGGGTTGAAGGTTTAAGGATTGAGAGTTGAGGCTTTAGGGATGAGGGTTTAAGGCTTAAGATATAGTGTCAAGTGTTGAGGGTGTAGGGATAGGGTTTAAGTTTTAAGGGTTAAGGGTTGAGGGATAGGGATTAGGGTTTAAGGTATAGTGTTGAGGGTCGAGGGATCAAAGTTAAGGGTTGAGGGATTAGGGTTTGATGTTGAGGGTTGAGGGTTGAGGTTCGAGGGTCAAGGGTTTAGGGATAGGGTTGAGGGTCGAGGAATTAGGGTTAAAGTAGAGTGTGGAGGGTATAAGGATTAGGGATAGGGTTGGAGGGTTTAGGGATAAGGGATTAGGGTTTAAGGTATAGTATTGATTTTGTTGAGGGTGTAGGAATAGGGATAGCATTTAGGGTTTAGGAATGAGGGATTAGAGTTGAGGGATGACGGATTAGGGTTGAGGGTTGAGGGATTAGGGTTTAGGGATAAGGTTTAGGGTTGAGGGCTGAGGGATTAGGGTTTAAGGTATAGTGTTGAGGGTTTAGGGATAGGGTTTAGGGTTGAGGGATTAGGATTTGACATTGAGGGTTTAGGGTTTAGGGTTAGGGTTGAGAGATGAGGGATCAGAGTTAAGGGTTGAGGGAATAGGGTTTGACGTTGAGGGTTGAGGGTTGAGGTTCAAGGGTCAAGGGTTTAGGGATAGGGTTGAGGTTGAAGGGATTAGGGTTAAAGTAGAGTGTGGAGGGTGTAAGGATTAGGGATAGGGTTGGAGGGTTTAGGGATAAGGGATTAGAGTTTAAGGTATAGTATCGAGTTTGTTGAGGGTTTAGCAATAGGGATAGCATTTAGGGTTTAGGGATGAGGGATTAGAGTTGAGGGATAAGGGATTAGGGTTGAGGGTTGAGGGATTAGGGTTTAGGGATAAGGTTTAGGGTTGAGGGTTGAGGGATTAGGGTTTAAGGTATAGTGTTGAGGGTTGACGGTTTAGGGATAGGGTTTAGGTTTGAGGGATTAGGGTTTAGGGTTGATGAATTAGGGTTTAATGTTGAGAGTTGAGGGTTGAGGGTTGAGGTTGAGGGATAGGGTTAATGGTCAAGGGATTAGGGTTAAATAAGAGTGTCGAGGGTAGAGGGATTAGGGTTTAAGGTATAGTATCGAGCCTGTTGAGGGTCTAGGAATAGTGATAGCGTTTAGGGTTTAGGAATGAGGGATTAGAGTTGAGGGATGATGGATGATAGATTAGGGTTGAGGGTTGAGGGATTAGGGTTTAGGGACAAGGTTTAGGGTTAGGGTTGAGGGATTAGGGTTTAAGGTATAGTGTTGAGGGTTTAGGGATAGGGTTTAGGGTTGAGGGATTAGAGTGAAGGGTTGAGGGATTAGAATTTGATGTTGAGGGTTTAGGGTTTAGGGTTAGGGTTGAAGGTCGAGGGATCAGAGTTAAGGGTTGAGGGATTAGGGTTTGATGTTGAGGATTGAGGGTTGAGGTTCGAGGGTCAAGGGTTTAGGGATAGGGTTGAGGGTCGAGGAATTAGGGTTAAAGTAGAGTGTGGAGGGTATAAGGATTAGGGATAGGGTTGGAGGGTTTAGGGATAAGGTATTAGAGTTTAAGGTATAGTATCGAGTCTATTGAGGGTTTAGGAATAGGGATAGCATTTAGGGTTTAGGGATGAGGGATTAGAGTTGAGGGATAAGGGATTAGGGTTGAGGGTTGAGGGATTAGGGTTTAGGGATAAGGTTTAGGGTTGAGGGATTAGGGTTTAAGGTATAGTGTTGAGGGTTGATGGTTTAGGGATAGGGTTTAGGTTTGAGGGATTAAGGTTTAGGGTTGATGAATTAGGGTTTAATGTTGAGAGTTGAGGGTTGAGGGTTGAAGGTTGAGGTTGAGGGATAGGGTTAATGGTCAAGGGATTAGGGTTAAATAAGAGTGTCGAGGGTAGAGGGATTAGGGTTTAAGGTATAGTATCGAGCCTGTTGAGGGTCTAGGAATAGGGATAGCGTTTAGGGTTTAGGAATGAGGGATTAGAGTTGAGGGATGACGGATGACAAATTAGGGTTGAGGGTTGAGGGATTAGGGTTTAGGGACAAGGTTTAGGGTTAGGGTTGAGGGATTAGGGTTTAAGGTATAGTGTTGAGGGATTAGAATTTGACGTTGAGGGTTTAGGGTTTAGGGTTAGGGTTGAAGGTCGAGGGATCAGAGTTAAGGGTTGAGGGATTAGGGTTTGATGTTGAGGGTTGAGGGTTGAGGTTCGAGGGTCAAGGGTTTAGGGATAAGGTTGAGGGTCGAGGAATTAGGGTTAAAGTAGAGTGTGGAGGGTATAAGGATTAGGGATAGGGTTGGAGGGTTTAGGGATAAGGGATTAGAGTTTAAGGTATAGTATCGAGTCTGTTGAGGGTTTAGGAATAGGGATAGCATTTAGGGTTTAGGGATGAGGGATTAGAGTTGAGGGATGAGGGATTAGGGTTGAGGGTTGAGGGATTAGGGTTTAGGGATAAGGTTTAGGGTTGAGGGTTGAGGGATTAGGGTTTAAGGTATAGTGTTGAGGGTTGATGGTTTAGGGATAGGGTTTAGGTTTGAGGGATTAGGGTTTAGGGTTGATGAATTAGAGTTTAATGTTGAGAGTTGAGGGTTAAGGGTTGAGGGTTGAGGTTGAGGGATAGGGTTAATGGTCAAGGGATTAGGGTTAAATAAGAGTGTCTAGGGTAGAGGGATTAGGGTTTAAGGTATAATATCGAGTCTGTTGAGGGTCTAGGAATAGGGATAGGGTTTAGGGTTTAGGAATGAGGGATCAGAGTTGAGGGATGACGGATGACAGATTAGGGTTGAGGGTTGAGGGATTAAGGTTTAAGGACAAGGTTTAGGGTTAGGGTTGAGGGATTAGGGTTTAAGGTATAGTGTTGAGGGTTTAGGGATAGGGTTTAGGGTTGAGGGATTAGAGTGAAGGGTTGAGGGATTAGAATTTGACGTTAAGGGTTGAGGGATTAGGGTTTGATGTTGAGGGTTGAGGGTTGAGGTTCAAGGGTCAAGGGTTTAGGCACAGGGTTGAGGGTCGAGGAATTAGGGTTAAAGTAGAGTGTGGAGGGTATAAGGATTAGGGATAGGGTTGGAGGGTTTAGGGATAAGGGATTAGAGTTTAAGGTATAGTATCGAGTCTGTTGAGGGTTTAGGAATAAGGATAGCATTTAGGGTTTAGGGATGAGGGATTAGAGTTGAGGGATGATGGATTAGGGTTGAGGGTTGAGGGATTAGGGTTTAGGGATAAGGTTTAGGGTTGAGGGTTGAGGGATTAGGGTTTAAGGTATAGTGTTGAGGGTTGAGGGTTGAGGGTTTAGGATTAGGGTTTAGGGTTGACGGATTAGCATTTAATGTCGAGGTTAGGGTTAGAGTGTCGAGGGTAGAGGGATTAGGGATAGGGTTTAGGGTTGAAGGTTTAAGGATTGAGGGTTGAGGCTTTAGGGATGAGGGTTTAAGGCTTAAGATATAGTGTCAAGTGTTGAGGGTGTAGGGATAGGGTTTAAGTTTTAAGGGTTAAGGGTTGAGGGATAGGGATTAGGGTTTAAGGTATAGTGTTGAGGGTCAAGGGATCAAAGTTAAGGGTTGAGGGATTAGGGTTTGACGTTGAGGGTTGAGGGTTGAGGTTCAAGGGTCAAGGGTTTAGGGATAGGGTCGAAGGTCAAGGAATTAGGGTTAAAGTAGAGTGTGGAGGGTATAAGGATT
Organism: Cunninghamia lanceolata; assembly: GCA_027924645.1. Classification (NCBI taxonomy): domain Eukaryota; kingdom Viridiplantae; phylum Streptophyta; class Pinopsida; order Cupressales; family Cupressaceae; genus Cunninghamia; species Cunninghamia lanceolata. The sequence goes on from BSBN01001003.1 coordinate 5,154,987, forward strand.
AGGGATAGGGTTGGAGGGTTTAGGGATAAGGGATTAGGGTTTAAGGTATAGTATTGATTTTGTTGAGGGTGTAGGAATAGGGATAGCATTTAGGGTTTAGGGATGAGGGATTAGAGTTGAGGGATGATGGATTAGGGTTGAGGGTTGAGGGATTAGGGTTTAAGGATAAGGTTTAGGGTTGAGGGCTGAGGGATTAGGGTTTAAGGTATAGTGTTGAGGGTTTAGGGATAGGGTTTAGGGTTGAGGGATTAGAGTGAAGGGTTGAGGGATTAGGATTTGATGTTGAGGGTTGAGGGTTTAGAATTTAGGGTTTAGGGTTAGGGTTGAGAGATGAGGGATCAAAGTTAAGGGTTGAGGGATTAGGGTTTGACGTCGAGGGTTGAGGGTTGAGGTTTGAGGGTCAAGGGTTTAGGGATAGGGTTGAGGTTGAAGGGATTAGGGTTTGAGGTATAGTGTTGAGGGTTGATGGATTAGATTTAAGGGTTGAGGGATTAGGGTTGAGGGTTGTAAGGATTAGGGATAGGGTTGGAGGGTTTAGGGATAAGGGATTAGAGTTTAAGGTATAGTATCAAGTCTGTTGAGGGTGTAGGATTAGGGATAGCATTTAGGGTTTAGGGATGAGGGATTAGAGTTGAGGGATGACGGATTAGGGTTGAGGGATTAGGATTTGACGTTGAGGGTTGAGGGTTTAGGGATAGGGTTGAGGGTTGAGGGATTAGGATTTGACGTTGAGGGTTCAGGGTTTAGGGATAGGGTTGAGGGTTGAGGGATTAGGATTTGACATTGACGGTTGAGGGTCGAGGGATCAGAGTTGAGGGTTTAGGGATTAGGGTTTGACGTTGAGGGTTGAGGGCATTTTCTATGAAGAACTTGATTATGAGGGCTTGCCCCTTCATTGTTATGCCTATCATATGGCGGAGCATCTAGCAAGACCTTGTAGGAAAAAGATGTGATCAATGCAAAGGATGTGATGAATCTATAGCAGGACAAAACACGAGCACGTTATAGCGCGAGCGCGTTATAGCGCGCTCGCGTTTTGTATTTTTATTGAAACGGTAAAAAAGTGGTTACCCCCGTGATCCAGGCCCACATGCTCTATTTTCTTACTGATTCTGCGCGTGCTCTGACAAAAAAGAAGTGCTTTCATGCTATTGGGGAGTTCACATGCACATTTGACACATTGTACCACCTTTGCATGATCTTTCCACCACCTTTTCTGCTTTGCCAACTTGAGAAGGAGGAAATAACATAGTTTTCACACCAAGTTTGATATATATCTATTCAAGTTTTAATTTTTGTAGTGGTTCAATGTTAATTGTGATTCAATTTTAGGAATTTAGCATTGAAAAGGAAGCAAGTGGTGGAAAACTCAAATTGTTGAGGAGTTTGATGCAAGAAGATAAAAATACTACATAATTGGGTACTCTCTCCATTCAAATCTTTGTTTTTTAGGTATGTTAAGTCTTTACATGCATGTTCTTTACATTTTCCTTATTTCGGATTGAATTACTTTATCATGCTTTATCATACATGTTTAAAATAGACACATTCCCAATCAAGAAAGCAACCTACAATCTCACATGATGCCATGTATATTTTCTACACTTGGGCTCTTTAATAATTATGTGTAATAAACAAACCTTAGTTTATACCATGATGTCAAACTATACAAGAATAAATCCTTACAACATAAAAAAATGCAATCCCACTATTATCTTGTATTCATTTCTTAGGAACTAATATTGGTCTCTTTATCATGCTACAGACAAATTCTCCATCATGCTGAGGAAACAATCAAGAATTAAACCAACACAGGAAGAGATAGAAGCTAAGAATGCAAAGAAAGCAATGGCTATGAGGGAACTTCGTGAGAAGAGGAAATTGGACACGATAAATGAAGACATACCAATTGAAGAGGAACCACAACCATCACAAAGAGATATGGTATTGGCGGCACAAAGAGAATGAATGCAAAAACTTTGTGGTACGAGATTTGAATACCATAGTTGGAGACACGTCCTTTACCGCAAGTCAACATGTAGGGACACCATCTACCACATCTCAAGTTGAGAGTACATCATCACTCACATGTGATGAAGGAGGTACGCCATCGTTCCCACCTCAACCTCAAGGTATGTCATCTATTCCATCGTCGATCAAAGGTATGCCATCTAACCCATCTCATTTAAATATTGATGAAATTCCTAATGTTGAGATGAATTTATCTAACTTGACACCACCTAGAATTTTGCATAGAAAGCCAAAGTATTTGATTGATATTGATGAGAATATTTTTAAGCCAATGGAAGGTAAGATTCCAAAACGCACTTGTAGAAGATATGCTAATAAGATTTGGAGATTGTTCTTTGAAAAGTTAAATGAGACTGCAAGATGTCAACTATTCGTTGAAATGATGCGAAGTATAAAGTATAGGTCTATCATGAAGATTCTTGGGTTGAGAACATCAGAGGCTTCAAGTGAAAAATCTATTGTCAAGAATCTAATGAGTGCGTATGAGAGTGTGGGTAACACCTCATGCACAAAAGATAGTAATGCAACACGGCGTGTGATTATATCGACTATAGTAAGTAGTCAAACGAGGAAAGCTCGTCTCATTAGAAAGACAACTCAAGAATTGAGAATTAATAGGAAAACTTTATCACGAGCCGTTGGAAGATGCCAAAGAATTGAGGACACTAATGCCAATGAATTATGGGCGTTCTCGGGGAGACTACCACGAAAAGATAAACCAATTGTTGAAGCATTGAGATCACTAATTGAAGACTTTTGGAAGAATTACACAAGGGTATCTCCGATTCAAAGGGATGTGGTAAGAAGGAGAATCGGTAGTCAGAACCGCGAGCCACATCCAAAGCATTTTTTGGATGAGACTCAAAACAGTTTTATAGTAAATTTCTAGAGAAGTATCCTCAAATTAAAATTTGTCAAAGATATTTTGAATTGCTAAAACCTTTCTATGTTAAGATAAATCACACATGCACTACTTGTTGTTGTAGATTACATATTGAATTTTCTAACCATTTTGATGCTTATAGGTCTATATGTTTAGATATGCATACTAACAATGATTTGCAGGGTTGTGCCATATGTGCCCCACCAACATCTTCAAGAGACTTCATATCAAGAATTTTATGTGAAAGAGAGGAAGGTCAAATATTCTACAAGAAATTATGCTTGGATGGCACATGTCATCGTTGCGGTGGCTTGCAACATTTGCCAATATGTGAACATATGGAAATAACACATGCGGTTGGAAACGAACTAGTAGAGTTTGGCAAGTATAAAATAGTGGCATACAATATAAAAGATGGTAAAGAAGCAAAGAGGTGTGAATTAGTTATTGAAAAGATTCCAGTGTATCAGTTTATGCCTATATTTCGTGACAACATAGTGTATGAGTATGCAAGACATGCCCATAGAGCTCGATGGTTGGACTTGCAATTCAAGTTATGCAAGGACACATTTCCAGTTGGTAGCATTGTTTCAGTCGTCGACTTTGCAGAGAACTACAGTCTACAGCCACAGCGTGAGGTGCAATCACAATATTACAACTCCACACAGGTTTCTATATTTGTGCACATCGCATTCATTCATGTGAATGATAGTATAGAGGATGACAGAAAGATCATAAGGGAGTATAATTTCTATATTAGTGATGATCACATGCATTCTACGGAGTTCGTGCAAGGTTACTTTCAGGTGTTCTACAATGATTTGGCTAGAAGGGGCATATCGTCCAGTCAACATATCATATGGTCAGATAATTGTACATCACAATTCAAGAACTCACAGAATTTCTATTGGCTGAGTAGGAGGCATAATTTTATAGGTATTCAACATATGTGGAACTTTTGTGAGGCTGAGCATGGAGAGGGGGAGCATGATGGTGCAGGAGCATGTATCAAAAGAGCTATAGCACGAGAAGAGTTAAAGTATAAAGACAATGAAAAGTTAACAGATGCAAAATTGATTGTCGAGTGGTGTAATGCTTCCATGGGTCCAGGTAATGAAGGTAAGTCTTTAGTTCATAGATTTTTTTGGTTGATAGATGATACTAACATTGCACCATATGAGGATTGTTGTACACTGACAGGATCAAATGAGATGCACTCTTTCAGAAGCTCAATTGCAGGTTCATGGAGTATCCATACACGAAAGATGTCATGCTTTTGTTCTTCCTGTACAATTCAAGTCTGGTATGAGTGCGAGTCAAAAGAGTAGGTTGACGAATGGCAGTTAAGTTATCTTAGCCCACTTGACACGTATCAACCCCCGACGACACTGGAACTAACACAGATGGAATCGTCAGTTGACTTTGACCACATATCAGATTTAGTTCAACCAGGTAATATAGGGCATGTATATGCATCTAATTTCATCTAGTTCAACCAGGTAATGTCATCTTACTTTGTAGTGTTTTTGTAATGTTAACAAATTTTATCTAATTTGCTACACATATCAATGTAGGGCATGTATATGCAGTTATTGCAGATGAAGATAATGAAGAGGGAACAGATTATTACTTATGTTGTTGTGTTGAGGCCAAAAAGAAATTGGAGGCCCCTGTTACAGATGGAGAAAACATCGAATACCCTACAGGATCAGTGGTTATTACTGGAACATGGCTTAGAAGGTACCCACATAAGAGTGTTAATATTTGGCTATTTCAGGACTTTGACATGCATCGGAAGATTCTTCATTACTCAAACCTTGTCGTGGCATCCAATGTTCATTTGATAAAGTATCGAGGTAGACCTTTGAACAAAATATTGTGGAAGGTGCGTGAGTCTGACCATGAAGCAATACTTGACACAATAAAGAGTAGAGCAAACCCGAATGTTTTATTGGATTAATTTATAAGTATTCACATTGATTTTGTAAACTTATGTTACATTGAGTTGTGAGTATGCACATTAATTTGTAAGGTTTGTCTTTTTTTATTTTCTCCTGCATTTTTACACATATGTACACATTTTTACATCATCATGTTATACATTTTTGGTGTCCTGCTCCTGATGCGACCAAACTCATAACTCACCCTACTAGACACCATTTGATGATCTCTCCAACACTCTGGATCCAGGGCGCCCAATCATGATGATGACCTATATACCATTCTCCCAAGGTGCTCATAATGAATGAAAAGAAAACCAAGGGCGCCCAAGCTTAATAGACTTATTTCTTTCAATTTTGATGATCCAAACTCTTGTAATATGACATCCACTTTCATGCCTTTAGATCTTCCTTCATATATAGGGCGCCAAATCAAGTTGAAAAATCTACATAAGGGTGCCAAACTAGATGAAAGGAGACATGAAATGCGCCTTAGGACTCCATGCTAAGGTTTGAGCCATTAAAGTCTCTTGATATTAGGTGCTCATGATGATGAATCTTAGAGCTTTTTCCTTTCCTATGTGCTCATCTAAGATGTTTGAATGATAAGGAGCACCTCAACCTCTATAATGTACATTGGGCACCAAATGAAGGTGATTTTAAGTCACTTTGAGTCATTTGGGGTCAGTTTGAGTCTTTGAGTCATGTTGCAAAAAAGTGTCAATGTTGTTAAGTTGCACAAAGCAACTTTTGCATTTTTGGTGTCCTGCTCGTGATGTGACCAAACTGACTGTTCCAACGCGTCCGGATGGGTACATTTACGCCAGGCATGGTCCTGTTTTTCACCCAAACATGTCGAAACAGTCGGAGCTACATTGTACCGACGATATCCCTGAAGAGTCCAAAGTGCAAAAAGGTAGCAATCTTTGATGAGATATTACTCGAAAATCGTGTCACTTAGAAACATTCCGTCTGAGGCAACACAATCATGTAGAGTGCCTCTACAATAACCTCTCTCAATTTTTTATAGCTTTGAGGCATTTGCCCGTGGTGAAAGGTTTTCTGCTGCCCCAAAAATCGTCAGAAGGAGGTAGTGTAAAGTTGCAAAGGGGTCTAACTTTTGTCCTGCTCCTGATGCGACCAAACTGACTATTCCAACGCGTTCAAATGGGTACATTTACGCTAGGCATGGTCCTATTTTTCACCCAAACATGTCGAAACAGTCTGAGCTACATTGTACCCACGATATCCCTGAAGAGTCCAAAGTGCAAAAAGGTAGCAATCTTTGACGAGATGTTACTCAAAAACCGTGTCACTTAGAAACATTCCGTCTGAGGCAACGCGATCATGTAGAGTGCCTCTACAATAACCTCTCTCAGTTTTTATAGCTCTGAGGCATTTGCCCATGGTGAAAGGTTTTCTGCTGCCCCAAAAATCGTCAGAAGGAGGCAGTGTAAAGTTGCAAAGGGGTGTAACTTTCATCCTGCTCTTGATGCGACCAAACTAACTATTCTAATGCATCTGAATGGGTACATTTACGCTAGGCATGGTCCTTTTTTTCCCCTAAACATGTCGAAACAGTCGGAGCTACATTGTACCGACGATGTCCCTGAAGAGTCCAAAGTGCAAAAAGGCAGCAATCTTTGACGAGATGTTACTCGAAAACCATGTCACTTAGAAACATTCTGTCTAAGGCAACGTGATCACGTAGAGTGCCTCTACAATAACCTTTCTCAGTTTTTTATAGCTCTGAGGCATTTGCCCGTGGTGAAAAGTTTTCTGCTGCCCCAAAAATCATCAGAAGGAGGTAGTGTAAAGTTGCAAAGGGGTGTAACTTTCATCCTGCTCTTGATGCGACCAAACTGACTGTTCCAACGTGTCTGAATGGGTACATTTACACTAGGCATGGTCCTTTTTTTCACCCAAACATGTCGAAACAGTCCGAGCTACATTGTACCCACGATATCCCTGAAGAGTCCAAAGTGCAAAAAGGCAGCAATCTTTGATGAGATGTTACTCAAAAACTGTGTCACTTAGAAACATTCCGTCTAAGGCAACGCGATCACGTAGAGTGCCTCTACAATAACCTCTCTCAATTTTTTATATCTCTGAGGCATTTGCCCGTGGTGAAAGGTTTTCTGTTGCCCCAAAAATCATCAGAAGGAGGCAGTGTAAAGTTGCAAAGGGGTGTAACTTTCGTCCTGCTCCTGATGCGACCAAACTGACTATTCCAACGCGTCTGAATGGGTACATTTATGCTAGGCATGGTTCTATTTTTCACCCAATCATGTCGAAACAGTCCGAGCTACATTGTACCGACGATATCCCTGAAGAGTCCAAAGTGCAAAAATGTAGCAATCTTTGATGAGATGTTACTCGAAAACTGTGTCACTTAGAAACATTCCGTCTGAGGCAACGTGATCACGTAGAGTGCCTCTACAATAACCTCTCTTGATTTTTTATAGCTCTGTGGCATTTGCCCATGGTGAAAGGTTTTCTACTGCCCCAAAAATCATCAGGAGGCAGTGTAAAGTTGCAAAGGGGTGTAACTTTCATCCTGCTCTTGATGCGACCAAACTGACTGTTCCAATGCGTCCGAATGGGTACATTTACGCTAGGCATGGTCCTGTTTTTCACCCAAACATGTCAAAACAATCCGAGCTACATTATACCCATGATATCCCTGAAGAGTCCAAAGTGCAAAAAGGCAGCAATCTTTGACAAGATGTTACTCGAAAACCATGTCACTTAGAAACATTCTGTCTAAGACAACGTGATCACATAGAGTGCCTCTACAATAACCTCTCTCAATTTTTTATAGCTCTGAGGCATTTGCCCGTGGTGAAAGGTTTTCTGCTGCCCAAAAAATCGTCAGAAGGAGGCAGTGTATTAAGTCAGGATGAAAGCCTATTCACTCTAGGCACTTGTTTTTGACCAAATCACACATGCGCCTTGAACAAGTGATGCTACAAGTGGTGAACAAAATGGGCGCCTTAAAGAATTGAGCCCTCCAAGACATCTTGCAATTGCCTAAAAGTCTAAAATTTACATAAGTGAGTTAAGGCGCCATTTTCCATCTCCAGAGCCTCCTTTGAGCACCTTAACATGGAGTGAATGTTTTAGTCTATGAAAGATTGCGCCTAAAGAATATAACAATCCCTTGAGTCACTAGGATGAACTAAGTTAACAAAAGGAACTTCATTGAGGGAGGCACACTTGTGCATCTAGATAACTCCAGTTTAGTGCCTGAGAAAAAGCATGTTTAGAGACACCCCTCGAATGAACCCTCTAGAACTAATAACCATAGCTCAAGATCCATAACCATGAGAAGATAAAGCATTAAAAAAATTCATCTAAAGGATGGGAAATACCTCTTAGATGATAGTCTGCCGAGTAGACCAAGAGTGGGGAATGAGAATGCTCGTCAAAGATACACCAAGCCACAATGACTCTCTCCAATAAGAATCTTCTCTAGGTCCATAATTAACTCACGCCCATATCCAAGTGAAAGTCTCCTTGGTCTTCTTGCTAAAACCTCTAAAGGGTAACCATCTCAACAAGTGTCTCTAATCCCAAGAGAACTCTAGCCTCACCCAAGTCTCGAAGTATGTATGAGAACCTACAACCAATCAATCCATGTTAAGCTCCAAATGCAACACCACATTATCATGAAGCTCCCAAGCACATGACCAATGTACTCAATACCAAGAGAACCAACAAAACCACTGTCAAAACTCCAACTACAAAATTAGGTATCCAAACATGAAATCATGATCTAACATCTCCTCCTAGAAGATCACATGCACCAATACAGACATCCTAGTCTCAAGAGAACTTGTATCATACTAATACTCTAATCTAGAATCAAGAGTCCACCAAGACACACTACCAAACACCTCTAAACCAAGGATCAACGTCTACAACCACATGAAGATAACCATTACACCCAACCACTATATAAGATCATCCATCACTAGGTGATGAATACACATCACTATCAAAGCAACATCCATCCTCTCATCCCAATGCAACATACCAATGCGCAAATGAGCATAGACAAGGAAAAATAACAAAGTCATCCCGTGGATATAGGCAATATGCATTCAAGTCATCCCACTACAATCAATGAGGTGTGCATCCCAAAAAAATGCATAACTTGTAGATCCCAACCATTGAAAACATGCAAAATCATCATCACATTAGTAATCATCATCACATTAGTAAACTAGTAAACATCATTTGCATCCATACTTAAACCAATCTTATTGTTGTGTTTGATGTGTCCTCTTTCAAACAACCATTTAACAAAATTTGAGTCCAAACAATAAACATTTACAACCATAAACATCTCAAAGTCCAAAATCCAAACATTCTATCATCCTTAATCATTTCCATCATGGACCCTTGGTTTGAAAAAATCATTATGCAAGATAAAAACCCTATGCCTATTACCTTGTCCGAGGCTCATGTAAAACCCAAAATGATTAGCCTAGTACCATGTGTCATGTCCCCGTTCCCGGCTTGATCATCAAGTGTATAATGGATTAGCCTATTCCTCATTCCTGGAGGCTAATTCCAAATGATGAGGGAATGAATTGGTTTTAGACTAACTCTATCTGTTTGTTTTGCAGGAACAAGGTCAGAACCCTAAAATTTGACTAAGTATGGAAGCTTGGGAGCCTAGGCGCCCATTTCACTCCAGTTTTCCTTACTAAGTGCCTAGCATAAGGATCATCCAAATTAAGCGCCTAAGAACCTCAAGGCACCTATACATGTTTCTAGGGATCCTCCAATTGAGCGCCTAGCATAGATGGATGAAGATTGAAAGTTTTCAAGTTAAAGATGTCCTTTGGGTGAACTCACAGCACTAGGCACATGTGTTGGTTGGAACTCCTTGGATCTAGCGCCTAGGATTGAAAGCCTTTGATGAGGAGAGAAGTCTCAAGGCCTAGTCTGGTGCCCTCACTTGCCTACCCCACCCTCAGAATGCACCTAACCTTCATAAGGCGTTAACACTCTATTTTGAGCACCTAGCAGGGGATAATGGATAGATTAAAGCTTGGGAGCTAAGGAAAGTCACTTAGATGAATAATCAAGATTGAAATGAGAAACTCCTAGCCAAGGCACAAAATTCCTTAATTCTGGCATCCAGAAATCAAATCTAAGTAAGGCGCTCTTTCCATTTACCAAAGGCTCTATTAGCGCCCTTGGTTGATGATCTCTCCAGACACTTGAAATGGTGCCTAGTGGATCTTTCAACTTGTACCAGGAAGAAGGGAAGCATTCTCAGTGTTGTTCAGATAATCTAAGTTGTAAAGTTAACAAGGAATAGAGCCAGAGGACAAGGCGCACTTATTGGTCTCCATCACCTCAGAAATGTGCCTAATGCAGTTGGTGTCAACTTCCCTCTTTCTAGCCTCCAAATGGAGCCTAGAGTCAAAAAAGGATTTCACTGAATAATGTTAATGTTTTGAGCATCAAACTCTGCTTGGTGCATACCTATGCTCTTGCAACCTCAAATTAGCGCCTAGGGTTCAGTCATCCTCCTAAGACGTGGTTTTGCTCCTCCATAACCCTGTTTTGGTGCCTAAACTTGGAAGTACCTTGAAGACTTGGATTAAGATGGAATTCACCTCCAGAATGTTAGGCGCTTGATAGAAGATAAAGGTGCTAGGGTAAAAGAGCTTCAAAAGTTTGATGTCAAGTGTGAATTGAGATAATAGGCGCTGATACCAGTTGACATTACTCCAAACATGCACCTAAGAGAGATGCAAGTCCCCAAGACCAATTTTGGAACAAGGCGCTCCATCAGAGGGTAAGATGATAATCCTTGGAAGTCAAGTGTTTCAAAGATTCTTTGAGAAATTGACAAGTTGTAACCTAGGCGCCAAAACCCCTGAGAATCCTCCTATCTGGTGCCTAGTTAGAAGAACACTAATATTGCACCTAAGTGAATTTGAGTGTCAATATAGAGTCATCAAACCCCACCAGACGTTCATCCATGTCTCTACCACCTCAAGGAAGCGCCCAGCTTAGGATGGCACCTAGTCTGGTCTCTACTACCTTTAGTTGGCACCTAACCCTAAGAGTCTTGCAACTATGACGTTCATCCATGCAACAAGCAAGGTGATGCTCCCTTGTGATATTGTGAGGTGTTGACATTCAGTTGAGATCATTGAGTTTGATTGAGTTGATCAAGTGTAGACGCCATTGTAAACATCAAGGCTTCAAGGCCTTTCTTTTGTATCTCCATTGAATAAGTTGTAACTTCATGCTATTGAAAGCATTATCTATGTAATAAGACATTGCAAGTCGATTGAGTCAAATAACTAGACAAGTACCCAACTCTAAGGTTGATTCATTCAAGTAGTTATCTTTGATGTATATCTTTGTGTTGCTGAAGTAGTTGATGAATTGATAGCATGTAAAATTGTTTAATAAGGAAAAATTTTCGTAGAACTAGTTGGGTATCTTACACCATGCCTATCCATCAAACATCACAATGCAATCCAAATCCTAACAACATGCCCATGATCCAAGATCAAGTGCAATCATGCAAAGATATTATCAATCACAAGCCTATTAAGAATGAACTAGAGTCTTCTAGTACCATACTTTTCCATCAAACACCATCATGTAATCCATGGCCTATCAAGCCTATCAAAGAAAATGCAAACATCCTATGTAATACAATCGGACTTTAAATATTTGAAGTAGCCATCTACAAATATCCATTCAAAAGTGGATTTATAATGCAAGTATGGATGCCATCAATAAAAAAGATTTGTATTAACCAAATATCCATATAGGCATACATCAATATCTGTCGATATAAGTATAACATATATACAAAATAGCCATATAGGCTTACAAGAATGCCATATAGGCATACAATGTCAACTATGTACAATACAAAATATATGTCCACAAATGCCATACAACAAAGGAACACAATAAAAAGTCATTCCCCTCTGGCTCGTGAAGAGAATAAATCACGAGCAGCCTTTGATCTTCTAGGGGATGGAGACATGCATGTGGGTGGTCTACTATGAACCTGAGGGCTACTCCTCCTATTTAGTTCTTCCTGCACCTTTACCTGTTACAAAAAAAAGTATAGACATTAATATATAGAAATTACATGTTATAAAAAAATGAAACATTTAACAAAATAATCACTTACCGCTAACATATAATCTATCTCCTCGCTTGCCTCAGTAGCAGGAATAGGCCCTGGTGATGTCATGTCCTATAGAAACCATCCAGATAGAAATTAAACTTCAAATCAATAATCTTTTAGTTTTTCAAAAATAGACAACTATAACAATGAATGTAAATTGAAATTTACTAATCTGCCTCATACCCCTGTCAATGCCATGGAGCTATGAATCGCAGAGGCCACACCCTGCTCCATTGCCCTATGAACATGGGGAGGTGTCTCCGCAGCCTGCATCATCTGGAAATAAAACAACATTATTCAATTACGAAAACTATATTAGTGATGCAAATCATGGCTCCTAACATACACACACGTTCATCTAAACATGGAAGTACACACAATAAAACACACAAATCACATACAAAAATTTAGTAAGTACAATTCATTTATTAAACTATTTATTTTATTACCTCCGTAAAGCTTTGAAGTCCACCACCGCTGGCAGGTGTTGCCATGAAATCTACAGTATTAACCTATTCAACATCCAAAATCAGAAATTAGAATACCATTCATATAATGATGCTATTCACATGTAATATTTATAATTGTTTACTAGTTACATACCTCGACAGTAGATGATCTAGTGAAAAATGTAGGTGGAGAACCACTGAAAACTGCATCGATGCTATGACCCTGAAATTTTATTAAAATCATCAATTTAAATTAGTTAATCTTATATTTCAAAAATGAAATTTAATAAATTAAATTCAATAAACTTGCTAATATTTACCTGAGTATCAAGGCCGAAAGTCTCACTCAGGAGGGTATCTGTCATCACCATCTGCTCAGCTGCAGATGTAGCCTATGCACCTACGTCCTGACTGTCCATGGGGTCATAACCACAGGTTGACCTGCAAGCCTGGCAAGTATGCGGTGGGACCCTACTCCTCGCACTATCTCCCAACCCACTCTATGTTGCAGGATCAGCATGCTCTATGATGCTCTAGGTCAAGGCACTAATCGACCTCAGTGTATCGACCTCAACACTCTCCTTCACAATGGAAGGGATAGAAACATGCTCGTGGGATGGTCTACTGATTACTCGTCTCACTACCCGCTGTGGGTCAAGACGTGCCCCTGGTCTATCCTGTGCTGAGCCCCCACCTCTACCCTGGAAGTCCTGCATATCAAAATAGTTTGGCACTTTATTGAGGACAAACTCGCAGTAGAGTTTCCTCAAAAAGTATTGTAGGACCTCATTATTATTGCATGGAGGATGGTCAAAAACCATCCACCACCTCTACCCGAAATTGTCCCTTATCGCTTGGTTGTTGTACCAATGGATAGGGAACCTCTTGCATGTAATGGGTGGAGGTTGATTTGTTTGCGGGTTTGTGAAAATTGAACACAAGTCTAATTTTGTAATTTGTAATTTTTTGACATCTTGGTATGACAACTTGTCTGCATAGTAATCTCTAAACTCTCTCTTTTTATCGGTCCAACTAGTTATTTGCTTGCTAATTGAATTTACATTTGATAACATAGACTCAAGAGATTTGGCAAGCATGGACCTATGCAAGGTTGAAGTGGAAGGATCTTTCAACCTTGCAATTATATCTTCAATTTGTTTTTTATTGTTTTCAATTTGCCCCATTATATTATCTTGTGTTCCAGGGGCATGTTGAGGAATGAATGGAGGAGGTTGTTGTTCTGCAGGTATTTCCTCCTCAGGATTTTGTGGATTTTGAGGAGGAGGAGGAGGAGGTGCATTAACATTTCCTGACAATTAACGAAATATACATCAAAAATCAACAAAAAACTACCTATTTAGAAAGAAATTCAAACAAAAAAATAAAGATAACTCACCCCTTTGGCGTGCTCGATGTCGCGGCAGCATTTTGGCGATGAATTGATAAGCTTTTTGTGTTGATTGGCATTTTGCAGAACGCGAGCGCATTTTTGAGGGTTTGAAAGCCACGGGCAGAGGAGAGAATGAGAGTGAAATGAAATTGAATTGCTTTTTTTTAATTTATACTAGGTCATAACGCGAGCGCGTTATAACGCGCTTGCGTTATGGCTCAGTAATGACGAGCCTAAGGCTTGTCATTACCAAGCCATAATGCGAGTGCGTTATAATGTGCTCGCGTTATGACTTAAATTTTTTTGAAATTATTTTGGCCACTTTTTGGCCCCCCATCTTCTTGCACTTACCCTCTAGACACTTTTTACTCCATAACATTTAGCCCCCACTTTAATGTGTGTATGATCTTACGATCAGTACATGCATTAAAGTACGGACAAAAACACATCAAACACTAGAGCGAAGACACACCCTAAGTTCGAAAGACCATCTCTAACCCCCAAGCTTAGGCAAACATAGGAAAACACTTGACAATAACATAAAACACATGGAAGATAGTAAAGAAGCATGTAATACATGGAGAAGATAGTAAAGAAGCACACAATACACAAAGTATACATGGAGAGAAGACATGATTAAACAATTATACAACCCTAATTAGGTGATGGGGGAGCTCATCGCTATGCACCACCATCAAAGCACACAAAACACACAACATGGGGTGAGCTCATCGCTACATGCCTCCACAAAACACACAAGACACATGAAAAACACAGGGAATACACGAGCGTCATAGAGTGTGTTGTTGACCCACTACACATCTTATACAAAGAAAAAATGAGTGATAGGGAGGAGCTCATCGCTATGCTCTAACATCTAAGACACGCCAAACACACCTGATAGATGATCTATGCTACCACAACTACCAAAGACATGCTTAAGGGTGAATACCTCAAGATCCAACCCCGCCTCCCATAGGAGGAATTTTTAAAAAAAGGATGTGCAACCTACTCAAGCGAATACATCATCCCACCTTTCGTAGAAGGGCTTTCAAAAGCATGCAACCCCACTTGCATCACGAGAGATGCCTTATGATGAAAAGGAAGCATGCGCACAAAGTATACGACCCCACCTACATTGTGGAGATGCCTTACGGTGAAAAGGAAGTATACACAAACACACAAAACAAAGTATATAATCCCACCTGCATCGCGGAGATGCCTTATGATGAAAAGAAAGTATATGCAAACACAATTTATCACAATGTCTAAGATATCCAAGCATTTACCACAATATATGCCCCCACCTTAAAGTGGTTGCTCTTGCTTGTCGGTAGCAATCATGTTTAAGGTAAGGTTGAAAACATGCGAGGGAACAAGAACTTTTGCAAAGCCCATACCCCAAAGTGACATGTGCTTACAATCACTGAATTGTTCCCAACAATCACAATAGAAACACATCAATATCATTTTCTAACAACCATTGATCAATAATAAGCTTTGGTTAGGAAATCTATTTCTAAGATAATAACCAAATCATCTCATGAAACTAATATAGAAATAAAGTAACATATCGCTTAACAAACCAAGGCTATACGTACGGGTTTGGAACTGACTATAGCCATGAGGTTATACTTAAGGTATCTCTAAATCGAGTGTAGCTACAAGGTGAGACAAAAGCAAATCAAAGTACATAGCAACAGATTTAGAGTATTGCAAAGGCTTGTTACAACAATTTCACAATATGATACATGCCACATCACAACACAGTGATTCTACTAGTCAAGTGTTAGTAACAAATTACCCCTGTCTTCATATATGGACTAGGTCCATCTTTATTCTTGTTTAGGGATGCACGGTCCTTATTAGAAGTGTATATTTGTTGTTGTCATCCGCCAACTAGTAGAGCCACAAGCACAACAAAAGAATGAAATCACAGAACATGAGAGAGGGGACAAAAATGACTTAGGGTCACAATGTGGGAAGATGCCCCCAAGACACTATCCACAACGTTATGCCCCCAAGGCAGCACACGCAATAATTACAACAAGAGAAGAATAGAGAAACAAATAGAAGGAAACATCACAAGGGAGGAAGTCTCCTTGTATCTTTGACTTTACAAGAGTATCAAGGGTCATCCAAGGAGACCTAAACAAACATTTAAAACTACACGAGGGAACACAACACAACAATTAAGAGGAGGCCACCTGTGAGAGCAACTCAAAGAGGTGCTACATCAAAGGTGGTTGAATGAGTTAGAAATATTTACCTACTAGCGATTGTCCTTAATCAAATCATCTTCTTCATAATCTTGATCTTCAATAGGTGGTACATAGGGCACTATAGCCCAACTTGAAACTTCTTCCTTTAGCTTTTCTTTTGATTCCATTTCTATCAGAGGGATGTTCTCTTCCTGTGGAGATATCTTTTGAGCTAAGGCTTGACGCTTTCTTCTTCTTCCCCTTGCATTTCTATTTCTTTTAGTCTTGTTAGTTATATTTCCCAAGGGAGTTTCTTCATCTACCATCAAAGACCTTCATGATTTTCTGTATTCTTTGTCATTTCAAAAGAGGAAGTCCGTACAAAATTGATTTTATAACTTTGTGATGAATAGATTTGGTCTTGAAGGTTTTTCTCCCGAACCTTGTAAGGATGGTGGAGGAGGAACCTCGACAAAAAATCCCTTTCCTTTCAGTCGAGGTGAATCCTTCAACTTAGGCTACTTTTCACTCTCTATTAGTTGGATAGGAGGAATTGTAGCCTCAGAGGACTGAGAGGCTCCAAGAGTGTTCTTGCCATATGACATTTCACTATTTTCTTTGCTTTGTACTTTTGATACGCCAAGAAGAATTGATCTTGTCTTGGTTTATTTGGTTCGATAGGTTGTGGCCAAAAATAATCTAGATTGAAATTTCCACGAGTGGCTAATGGTTTCCATCCACTGTGATGAATAACATGCACTCACCCTTTGAAATTTTTGTTTTGCAAAAGGGTTGAGGGAAGTTGAAGGATCATATTCGAACATTGGAAGCGTTTTTCTAATGATTGGGCGTTACAGTAGGTGACTGAGTAGGAAATCAACATTTTTAAATTTTGAGACTTTCTGGATGTTAGTGTGTCATGTGGACGTCTACGCGTAGCACTAGTGTCCTATAGAAATCACACAAAATTCAACATGTGTTCCCAACAAAATGAGAAGAATTAGAATTTGATTGAAAATTTTGGCAATTTGGTGAAGGAAAAGGCTAAGGATAGGATAAATGATCCCTAAAACATACTAAGGGAATGGACACTAAAGCAAACTCAAAATCTAGAATGAAATTTCAAGGGTATGCAATTTTCTGTTGGAATTAGTTTGGACAACTGAGAGGGGGGGATTCAGTTGTCACACAATTTAAACTTTTCTATCTTTAATCTTCTTTTACAACTTACAATCAAATAAACATTAAAGCATGAATCAATAACACATGAGCAGAAGCATAAATAATACATTTGACAGAAAGACTTTTAGCATGGAAACCTGGTTAAGGGAAAAACCACGGTGGGGGTTAACCCACAAAGATTATACTTTGTTAAAAGTATTACAATGGGGAATGCACATGCATTCGGGCTCACTACCCAGAGCTCACTACTCAAAAGAAGGCCCACTGCCTAAGAAGAAGATTACAATAAATTTGAATTGATATTTAGCATCTATCAATGCTGGAGTTCAGTTCTGGTTAAGCATAGAAAATTGACTTGACACACTTCATCCTTACTCTGCTCCTCTAACTGCTCAAATAACATCTGAACTTTTTATCTCTGCTCTTTTTCACAATTACACCATAGTCGCAACACACACACACACCAAAATCATCCATATCCATCGGCTATATATATCTGCATCTTGATCTTTGATCACTTTCCAGTCGGCTTCAAGAATAATTGGAGCTTTATTGAATACTCTGCTCTGTCAGCTAGATCCATGCATAACTTGAGACGTGGACCAAAACTTGCAACTACAAATCATCAAACAGGTCAGCCACTATCACTAGTCATCACTACTTGTCCAATCAACAACTTCCATACATCCAGAACCAAGATCATTTACAAGGTCGCCTGTTCTTCTTTTGTCTGTTATGTCAAACTGAAACCCGATACTCAGAAGCTAATATCTTTTGAGTCCTTCATCTCCAGAGGACAAAACTCTGGATTTAGAGTATCTTGACAATGCTTACAACTACCTCAGATCTGCAACAAACCATGCCTTTCCACCAGAGAGATCCGGACCAAGATATCGGACCCTGTCACCTGCTCTGTTCCTGATTACCCGGAATTAGACAAATTATGATTCTGACTTCCAATGTGAACAAATTGTGTTATGCAGATGATTGGGATGATCTTAGTTGCCATCAATGACAACACCTATCAATGCGAAGCAGTGTCTCTTGCCAACATTTTCTACGCTACATTTAGCCCCCACTTTAGCGATCTGATGACACTAAGTGATAAGCTATGCTAAAGTACATAAATGAAATATTGAAAGTAAATAGCATCACAAGAGGATACCCAAAAGGATACTGTAAAGGATGTAGAGCTCTTCAAGTAGAGGAATCGAGCCCTTAGGATGAGAACCTACAAAACAAATACGTTAGAAGATAAAAACTTGCAAGACAACAATGTTAGAAAGCATAAAACTACAAAACCACTATGTCAGAGCATTGAAAAAATACATATAAACATAAACACCGCACACAATGGACAAAGAAAAATTTTGAGTCAGCAAAGTGAAAGAGACCTTAATGTGAAAGGTTGTCTCAATATTATGCACCATCCCCAAAATATAACAAAAATAAAGAAAACCACAAGTAGAGGAATTCTAAAGAGGAGAGAAGAATATAATGAGTCGATTGATTGCTTCAAGGAGAGAATGCACATAAATAGACATGGAAATAATCAATACGAACAAAGAAGAGTACATGACTCAGGCACTAGCTTACTCTATTGTTAGAGGTCATGTAAATCACAATACCCTCATGGATACGAGCTAGAAAGATGCATTATGTGAGGTGACCATGTGTGTAATAGGTAGGTCATATGAAAGACATAGGCCAACAAATTGTATTATGCTAGGTGGCTCATAGACTATGGATCACAGGCTAGCACTTGCTACATTATGCTAGGTGATCATGAGTGTAAAAGGGTAGGTCATATGAAGCACATAGATTAAGAAATTGTATTATGCTAAATGGCTCATATGCTACCAATGTCTTAGGGAGCATAAGAATAAACGCCTCATGGAGCATAAAAATAAATGTCTCAGGGAGTGTAAAAATGAATAACACCTCAGGGAGCATATTAAACACCAAAATCATAGGGGGTGAATGCTTCAGGGAGCGTGAAATAAACAACACCACAGGGGGTGAATTAATACACAATGGCTCAGGGGGTGAAAATAAGGTAAAATGCATGTATGAATGCACATTTGAGTAGAATATATGCTCCCATTAAAGTAATTACATAAAGAAATGCATGTAATTGATTTTAAGGTAAGTGAGAGGGGGTAAAGAAAGAAGAGTGTCCACAGGAAGGACACCTGTAGGATGTCTACTTTTGGAACAAGTTGCCACTGTCCTCTAGAATAGGAGTAAGGACAACAAAGATAAATGAGGTTGTGTTGTTACCTGATAAATGAGAAGGTAGTTTCACCTGAGATTGTACAACCATGAATGACAACAAGCAAAGAGAAAGCTACATGCCACATAACAGGTAGCGGCATAGCAAAGTGATAATAGAATCAACCAAAGTCAATGATGAAATGACTAGAATGACTTAGTGAAATCCACATCACAAGGAGGATGAAGTAAAGAGTTCACCAAGGGTAGAGCTACAACATGAGTGAATGTAGAAGTTATAGGAGGAACACTAACAATAGACTAAAACAACTTCTCATCACAAGGAGAGAGAAGTGTATTATCAAATTTGAGGTGATAGGAAAATAAAGTTGTTTTCCTATTAATACAGAGGTGATCTCAATGTCATAATAGAGGTAGTAACAAAGTGATGATACATGTAAACTTGATATCATAACCCATGACTCTCAATATTATAACAAAGGTAAGTTGAATGCCATAATAGAGGAATCTCAAAAGGATGACAAAGGTAAGCTTGATGTCATAACCAAGGACTCACAATATTATAATAGAAGTAAACTCAATATCATAATAAGAGAGTCTCAAAATGATGACAAAGCTAATCTCAATGCCATGTGTAAACTAAAAAGAAGAATGAAAGCCTAAGTGAGCTAGACAGAGGTAAATCTTGATGTCACATCAAAGTACACCTAGCCAAGTGAAGAAGAAAGAAAATTCTATGAAGATAACAACGTGTCTCTAATAAACGTAGAAGATAGAGAAGGAACATCAACAAGAGACTGAAACAGTGACTCATTAGAAGAGGTCTATTTAGTTTTTGCATGAAGAGAATTATAAGAGTTGGTATGAATAGAAATAGGCTCCATAGATATAGGACGCTGAGCTATGGGAGAAGTACATGTGTGAGAAGCATCATATCCAATATCATATTCATCATGAGAAAGAAAAGTGGCATGACTTTGTCTGGATTCAACTACTGAATCAATGCCATCATTATGTAAAGAAGGAAAAGGTGCATCATAAGATGAGACATGAATGCCACTTGTATCAATAAGGCCTTGTATTATGTATTTTAAAGATTGACATTGATTGGTAGAATGACCAAGCTCTCTATAATACCCACAAGAAGGAAGTGCGGTTCATGACTATGCTTAGAAATTTTCTTACACATAGGAGGGGGAAGAGTGATTAACTGATTCTCCAAAATAGTGGATAGAATACTCTAAGGAGATACAGTGGAAGAATGTTCAATATGTATCGAATGAGGACTTTCGGCCAAAGCGACATTCTCAAAGTGATGAATGATACTAGCATTCTCACCTTTATCTTCAAGAGGGAGTTCATCCTCCAAGAAAAAATGAGGGGATGAACAAGAATAGAGTCCATCATGACAAGATAAGGGGTTTATAAAAGTATGAGCCTCATCATCACTCAAAGGAGAGTCATCAAAAGCACTGAAAGATATTTTGTCAATAGAACTTTGAGAATTGCGCGATGAAGAAGTATCGTCAACTGTAAATATAGGATCCTCATAGGTGATGAAGGAAGAGAGAGAGAGATCTCTACATCCTTCGGGAGGTCCAAAGAGTGTGAACACTTAACCAAACAATGAAGAGAAGAGAAGGATGTCTCCAGATCCTTAATGATGTCCAAGGAGCTTAACATACAACAAAAGGAGAGAGAGGAGGTGTAGAGGTCTCCACATCCTTGGTGATGTCCAAGGCGCTTGAACATACAACCAAAGGAGGGAGAGAAGGTAAAGAGGTCTCCACATCATTGGTGATGTCCAGGGGACTTAAAAATGCAATTAATGGAGGGAGAGAAAGTAAAGAGGTCCCCACATCCTTGGTAATGTCCAAGGGACTTGAACATGCAACCAAAGAAGGGAGAGAAATAGGAAGAGACATGCAATCATCATGGACTATGGAAGATGTGGTAGAAGTAGAAGTAATATGCTGAACATCTATCCATGGGGGATCCGATGTGAGGTGAGACTCCTCATATACTAATGCCTCGTCTCTAGAAGAGAAAGCATCGAAATAAAGAGAAGGTAAAGTATTGTTAAGAAATGTACCAATGATTTCATCCTCTTGTGCCAAAATATCCTCACAAGTAGGAGGAATTTTAGGAGAGTGATCAAAAGAATACAGTGACAGGAAGAGCTAAGTCACCATCAAATGCATGGAATGGAACATCACTTTCACAAAATTTATGAGTAAAGTTGGAAAGTAATGGAAAAAAAGAAGAGAACATGTTGTAATTTTTTTTAGGAAATAAAAAGGAAGAAATTTTGTGTTAGAGCGGCTGGTTCACCAAAATGTAATGAAGAAAAAGTGAAATGATCACTTTTTGCATTACATGACATAGATGCTGGAATGTAAATTACAAATTTATAGAAATTGGAAACTAATTTTCAAAAATGAAATTTAGAGTTGAAAAGAGGATGAAGAGAGGAACCTGGTACCGAAAGGAGAAGCTCATTGTCTAGGATGTCGGTGGGTCATGGATGTTTGCGCTAAGTGTTGTCATCCATACGACACATAAATGAAAACAAATTCCAGAAAATGCAAAATTTCACCCAACAACTCACCCATATTTGTAAAAATAGAACAAGGGAGCACAACAAAAAGGTACTAGATAATATAGAAATATAAACTAGTTAAATCAAATGAAATGATAGAAATAACAAAGTGGAAGGAAGAAATCTGCAACCCTCTGTGCATTTGATTCTTTCTCCACAACCTGTACAACACAGAACGAGAAAAACATTTGGGGTTATTTGGGGGTTTGTCTCAGTCAAACCCCTGCTTCGGTATTTCTACCTCCATAAAAACCAATGATAAAAAGATAGAAAGTAATGTGTGCTCCTATCCTAAGTGCATCTAAGAATTAAGAGCATTTACAACAAAATAAAACTAAGAGCATTATCCCTAGTCTACGGGGAAACACCCTAGTGTACAAAAGACAAGTAAGGTGGTGGTCTACACCAAGATTTGCGAATGTAGAAATGTAGAAACAAATGATAAAGAAGATACAACAATATTACTCAAAGCAAAAATAAGAACATTATTACCAGTATGATTGTAGAAGATAAAATAATGTCCCGGATATGTGCCTTCATGGATCCTTTGCTGGGATCCTTTGTTAGGCTACCATGCTCACAGGATATGTGCCTTCAGAGATCCTTTGCTAGGATTCCACGCTCACAGGATATGTGCCTTCAAAGATCCTTTGCTGGGATGGTGTGCTCGCAGGCTCTGGGCTTTCATTGGGCCAACGAACTTGAGGGTTTGAATTGGGGTGCTAATGCTTGGACGATAATGCCTTGGGAATTGAAACCCCAATAGTGGTCTCGGCGTAAAGCCAAGGGAAGAGATCCCTGTAATGTTCTCTGGGCTCAGACCACACTAAAAACCCCAAACAAAAAAAAGAGCTCGGAGGTTCAAAATTGTATAAACAATATAATAATCTCCGTTAGAAAGCAATACTTATGGTAGAAAACATTTGAGTTTCTCCTCTGGAGCTAGTTTTTGATTTCCTCGTGAAGTTACTAGTAGTTTTCTCAGCTGTATTGGCATCTTCTTGTGACAAAATATAGCCAAAATGAAATACTTCTAAATTTTAAAAAACAAAGAATGATGTAAAAAGAGAAATATAAATATTGATGATTTGATTAGAAAATAACCTTTTCGAAGGATTTCTTTCACGTCTAGGCTGAGACCAATCTTATGACCATCTCCCTTTGGAACATGAGCAAAGCCACATTGAATAAATTTACATTTGTCTGAGCAGTTGGATTGGAGAGTTTAAACCCTAGTCTCCACTTACTCCAAATGTTAGCCATCTTGAGCCAGTGGTAGGAATAATTGTTAGTGCTGCTTCTTAAATATACTGTCTTCTTCACTAGTGCGTTTTCTGAGAAGAGAGAAGGAAACATTCAGGAAGAAGGCCATCGTATGCTTCGGAGAAAATTCTCCATCGTTCAAGCAAGGAAACCTCTCTTGTCGCATGTAATGTTCGGCCATTCCAGAAAGAAGGCCATTGTATGTTTCGGAAAAAATAGTCCATGGTACAAGTGTGGAAACCTGTCTTGGCGCAAGAAGACACAACCATTCCACAGTAGCACGTGTGATAACCCATTTTGTCATTTTAAAGATAATGGCAAACAAGATTGAGTGGGTACATCAAAATATCTTTCGAGAGATTTTATCACTTCAATTGGCGTGCATGATGTGGTTAAAATATTGAAAATCTATCTATCAAGGTATAAACATTGTCGGTATTAGTTAGAGCTTATATAAATATGATTAGTCTACTGTACACTTAAAATGTATTGAAAACCTACCCAAAAAGGTATAAATTCCATTCACATTTGTAAGTGTAGGGTAGAAAATTGCATACCCTTGCAATTTTATATTATATTTTGAACTTGGTTTAGTGTCCATTCCCTTAATATGTTTTAGGGATCATTTTAACCTAGTCTTAGCCTCTTTCTTTCCCAAACTGTCAAAATTTTCAATCAAATTCTAATTCTTCTTATTGCGTTGAGAACACATGTTGAATTTTGTGCGACTTCTGTAGGACACTAGTGCTATGTGTGGATGTCCACATGACATGCTAGTGTCCTGAAAGTCTCAAAATTTAAAAATGGCAATTTCCCACTCAGTCACCTACTGTAACGCTTGTTCATTAAGAAAATGCTTCCAACGTTTAAATCTGACCCTTCAGCTTCCCTCAAACCCTTATGCAAAACAAAATTTTTGGATCTCTCTTAATCTATCTCTCTTGGCTATGCTTAGCTACACTTACCTCCATTGTTGAGTCTGCTAAAGTTGTATGCTACTGAAATCCTCTTGGACATTATTTTATCTTCTTAGAAAATGCACTAGCGAAGAAGACCATATATTTAAGAAGCAACACTAATAGTTATTCCTACCAGTGGCTCAAGATGGATACCATTTGGAGTAAGTGGTTACTAGGGTTTAAATACTCCATTCCAACTGCTCAGAGAAATGTAAATTTTATTCAACGTGGCTTTGCTCATATTCCAAAGGGAGACGCTGATAAGATTTCTCTCAACCCAGACGTGAAGGAAATCCTTTGAAAAGGTTATTTTCTAATCAAATCATTAGTATTTATATTTCTATTTCTACATCATTCTTTGCTTTTTTTTTAAATTTAAAAGTATTTTATTTTGGTTGTATTATGTTAGAAGAAGATGCCAATATGGTTGAGAAAACTACCAGTAACTTCACGAGGAAATAAAAAACTAGTTTTAGAGGAGAAACTCAAACATTTTCTACTGTAAGTATTGCTTTCTAATAGAGATTATTATATTGTTTGTACAATTTTGAACCTCTGAGCTCTTTTTTTTGTTTGGGGTTTTTAGTCTAGTCTGAGCCTAGAGACCCTTATGGGGATCTCTTCCCTTGGATTTACGCTAAGACCACTATTGGGGTTTAAGTTCCCAAGGCATTATCACCCAAGCATTAGCACCCTAGTTCAAACCCTCAAATTTGTTGGTCTAACAAAGGCCCACAGCCTGCGAGTACACCAGCCTAGCAAAGGATCTCTGAAGGCACATATCTTGTGAGCATGGAAGCCTAGCAAAGGATCTCTAAAGGCACATATCCTGTGAGCATGGCAACCTAGCAAAGCATCCCAACAAAGGATCCATGAAGGCACATATCCTGTGGGCATGGTAGCCTATCACAGGATATGTGCCTTCATGGATCCTTTGCTGGGCTGCCATGCTCACACAAGGTTTGTGAGCTCTTTCGCCCAGCGGGGGTTTGAACCCTGGTGGTGATCACCACAACAAGGTAAACTCACCACTACATTGCGCCCTTAATGAAAACCTCCGAACTCTTTTTTGGTTGAGAGGATAAATAATTTTTATCATTTTTGTAATTTGACGGTAGTGAGAGTATGGTATGAATAATTGACTATTTTTAATCAAGAACTAAGTGGTATTTATTCCATCAAAATCATTTGAGGTACAATCTTAGTCTTTCCTCTTCTTATACTCAGCAGGACAGGATTCTTGGTAGACTCTTTATGGGTCATTCAACTAGTAGACCAAGGCTATTGTTAAACATCATCTAGTTCAACAATCAAAAGTCAATTTGGGCCAATAAAATAAGATAAATATTTACCAATTTTTAGTATAAATGAAGTGTAAAATTGCTATTGATTGTTTGACCATTGAACATTAAAATAATAAACCAAGGGCCATTTGATTTTTTTAATTATTTTAAATATGAAAGTGAGCATAAATATTTTTAATAATTAAGTTTGTTAGTTTTGGTTTACCTAAAATCTAAATTAGAACACACTAACTGTTTAAGCTCTGGGACTAATTGTGCTAAGTGTGTTTTTGAGCTTAATCTGTGATTAAAAAGCATTCTAGAAGGACTAAAGAACATTATATTGATATAAACATTTTCAAAATAATTTTGTTAATTCTTGGATTTTGGTTGTTGTTTGTGGGTTCAGGGTGCGACTGAGAGTGTGCAGGGCCCAGATAATCCACCCAAGGATAAATGATCTCCTCCAATTCATAATAAATGATCAAGAACCAAAAAATAATTAGAGGACATAGCATAGATTATAGAGTATGGTAGTGAAAGTTGTGTTTGTTTGCTCTTGCTGTTACTTTCAAGACTTAGAGGGAAAATAAAGTTATGAACTTAATAATATCAAGCATGCATTTTGTGCAGGTATTCTTGGCTTTTCTTTATTGGTATAATTGCCTACAATTTCTTCTCCGTTGCCCCTCTAAAATGGGAACAATAAAATAACTAATGCTTAAATGTAAAGATTTGGAGTTCTTTATCAAATGGTGACACAAACTACTAAAAGTAAACAACAAACATGATATTTTTTAAGTAGGGCCTTTTCCCTACCTAAGCAGTGACAAGGTAAGATGTTCAAAGATTTTGGAAATATATGAGACGCCAAGGTGTAGACCGGTTGGTCGAACCATTGAAAGACAAGAAAATCGACATAGGTTAAAGCCTCGCCTTACCCAGCTGCTCCAGTTTAGATCAACTGAGGGGCTTTCACGTGGCCCAGAGGATTAGCTTTGGCTCACCCGGACAGACTCAACAACAAGGTCGCAGTTGGTCGCGGTCGCTGAACCAGAGACACCTCTAAGATATAAAAAAAGATTTGGGCAATATAAGCATAGCCCTGCTTAACGATCACACTTGTCAAATTGTTAAAGTCTTGTCATATGATAAAACAATGTTCTGCCAAAGTTGAGAAAGATTTAGTTCATTCTCAACCCCCAAAAAAGCCAAAAAAAAAAAATAGTAAGTTAAAAACAATGTTCTGCAATATAATAAAACAAAATGATTGACCGTAAATGTTGCATTAAATTCATATATGCGGTTGTTGTAAACTGAGGTGATAGTCAACATATATCTATATTATTCTTTGAGTAATTCAACCAATTGAGATTATTGTACTTCACAACACCATGTGAAACATATAAAAAAGTAATATTGCATTTCGATGCATTCACGGTAAAGAGAATATTAGATATCAAGAACGATGAGCCTCTTTAAAGTATTGCATGGTATAAAGGAAATGTATCTTTTTCTAATGTAAATTTAGCCTAATTAGGTGATAGGCCTTTTTAGTGTGAACTTACAATGCAAAAACTACCTGCAAATTTGTCTCACGCTCCTTTTCTTTTTCATTAGACAGATTTTCTTTAGTTAAAACACTCGCGAGTATATTATGCCTTCTTTATTCTTGACTCCCGAGCTTTTTTTTTTTTTTTGTCATTTTCATTGTGATGATGCTTGTTGGGGATAAGCATTGACTAGACTAATTTTACAATAGGATGATTGGGTTATGTTCAAAGAACTATTTCTGTGCCCGACAAATGCTGATGGCCATGCAATAAAGAAATAAAACAAAGCCCATCCCATGTCTTTAGGGGAGAGGAACCAATTGTTGATTGGACTGTTGATTGGGTTTTGCTTTGTATATGCTTCTAACATTACAAAAGAATGAGTTGATCTTTTGGATTGGATGGTTAAAACTCTCCCTATTGCTGATTGGATTATTGGTGGGGATTTCAACATGGGGGAACATCATTGTGATCGGTGTTGGGTTAGTCCATTTAAAATTAGCAATGAAGAATTTAATAGCTGGTTGTATTATCGAAATTCCCTAGAGGTGGTTGATCCAATAAATGACAGATTTACTAGTCATGCTAGCAACTGGTTTACTTGGACCAACTGCAAATTAGGCGAAGATAGAAAATTGAGAAGGCTAGACAGGTTTTATCTTTCGTCTAATCTATCATTGATTCATGCTTCTTCTGATGATTACATTCAAGCAGATTACTCTACTACACCGTTTGATCATTATCCAATATTCTACGATGTTTCATGTGAGCTAATATCAATTGTTGTCTCTCCACTTCCCTTTAAACTTAATATTTCTCATCTAAAAAACCAAGATGACTTATTTGCCCTAGTGGGGATGTGGAATTCTTTCCCAAAACCACAAGAAGGTGAATCCACCTGATTGAGTGGTGGTGTGCTGCAATTGATCAATGCACGACCTTTCTTCATATCTTTGGAAGGAAAATGGCCAGCCAATGAAAACGCAAAGAAAGATCCCTTCAAGGAATGTTGGAGCATGCTAGAAAGAAACTAAATATTGGCCGTAATAACATTAATTTGCAAACCTCTATTGCTATCACAGAGGCACAACTGCGCTAATTAGATTACTATAGAGGACAAGGGGCTAAGATTCATGCTAGATTACATTGGATAAAAGAAGGGAACAAAGGCTCCAAGTATTTTTTCAATTTTTTAAACTACAAGCATAAAAAAGAAAAAAATTGTGCAATAAAAGACGAATTTGATAATCTTCATACCAACCCCTTTGAGATTAGTATGATCTTCCAAAACTTTTATGAAAATCTTTTCAAAGATGACCAACCATGGAATGACATCCAATCTACTTTGGAGGAGATTGTTGAAGAGTATATTCCTAATAAAATTGATCCTAGTTATAGTCGTTTCTTAGATCAGATGCTTTCTTTGGAAGAGCTTGAGCATGTCTTTTTTTTTATGGCTTCTAATAAGAGCCCGGGTATTGATGGTCTTCCAGTGGAATTCTATCAATCTATGTGGCCACACATTAAAGAGGATTTTTATTTACTTTATTTGGAAGCCTTTGAAAAAGTTTCTTTAGGTCCCATCATAAATATGGGCCTTATCAATCTTTTACCTAAAGGGAGAAATGAAGACAATATTTCAGGATAGAGACCAATAACTCTTCTCAATACTTCTTATAAAATAATAGCGAAAGTGTTGGCTATTCGAATCAAACCCATGGTACAAGGTATTGTAAGATAGGAGCAAACTGGTTTTTTGGGTGGACGATACATTCTTGATAATCTCATTCTAGCTTGGGAAACTGCTGAATGGGCTCAACAATTAGGTCAAGATGATCTTTTAATTAAAGTGGATTTTGACAAGGCCTATAACAAAATTCGATGGAATTTTATACTTAAGATGATGCAATGGCTTGGGTTTGGCTCCAAAATTCAATTTCATGTGCAAATGTTGTTTAAAGATGCTAATGTTTACATTTTAATTAACCAAACTGTTACTAACTCTTTTCCTCTACAACATTCTATCTGACAAGGGTGTCTGCTATCACCATTCCTGTATGTTCTCACAGCTGATGCTATGGGGTATTTATTACAAAAGGCTAATCAGTTGAAGCTTATATCAGGAGTTTCAATTCCTCAAAATGTTGCATTCATTAATTCTCATTTTGCTGATGACAGCATGATGTTCCTACAAAATTCTGAGGATGAAATCAACAATGCTATGGAAATTCTGGATTTGTATTGTACGGTCTTAGGTTCTCAGCTCGCACATAACAAAATTGAATTTTTAATGACTCAATCAGGTCCCAGTCCTTGATGGATACCTAAAGAATGGAAACAAATTAGGTATGGGGAAATTACTAGATATCTCAGGATACCTTTTGGTTTGGGTGTTTCACTCACTGATATGTGGAGATGATACATAGATAAGCTCAAGAAAAAAAAATTAATTGGGGTAATAAGTTTTTATCTTGTTCATAACCACCCATGTCTATTATTCTTCTTGTTGGATGTCTTTGAATAGAGGTTATGAGGATTTGAACAAACTCATTCGCTAATTTTTATGGTCTAAATGGGATGGTAGTGTTGGCTTTAAAACTACTTCTTGGGCACATTGCATTCAACCTAAATCTAAAGGAGGTCTTGATTTGATTGAACCAAGGACACAAGGAATTTGTTTAGCCACCAAATGAATAATTAGGGCAATCTGAGGAGATGAACCTTGGAAAGTGTTGTTTCGTCACAAGATTTACTCTACAGCTGTTAAAAACAAATGGCAGTCTGTTAACTAGAGGGATAAGATTCTTATGGCATCATATTTTATAATCAAAGTGTCACCTCCTTATCAATCTGTGTGGAAGGCATGGCAACATGTTTGTCATTTACTTGAGTAGAATGGTACATCTCTTCAATATGGCTTCAATTTTGGCTCTTCATCACTATGGTGGAATAAATAGATCCAATATCATGGACTACCTCTTGCTGTGAGTTTTCCTAGGCAAGCCTACTATTTGTTTAAGAAAGGGATTCGTCAGGTGGGATATATTTGGGACTTCACTGTGTTGAACTGGGATCCTTGGCAATCTGTTAAACTTTGCTTCAGGTTAAATAATAGTTGGGAACATTTTTTTATCTTTATACAAACTTTTCCTATAGAACTTTCTATGAAAATGTGTACCAATGTTCCTTGCAATTTTTTTAAGGATTGGCAATGGCTTTCTGTTTTCCACTTTAATTCATTTTCACTAAAGAGAATCTAGACAAACAACTTATGCCAAGATTACTTTTAAATCCTCGTTTAAACCTCAAGTGGAGGTGCAGATTTAGTGAGAAATTTTGGACTGAGTTGTCCGGCCAGATATGGGATTCTAAAACTGACATGGATGCTCAATTTTTGGCCTGGAAAATTTTTCATTTTTAAATTGCCTATTGAAGGCAGGCTGAGATGTTTTCTTACTTATCCTCCCAAATGTCCATTTTGTCACTTAGATGAAAGCATAAAACATATTTTTTTGGGAATGTTTGTATGTTAAGAAACTTTGGAAATCTATTCATAATGATCTGCCTACGCGATTTTTAAGCATCAATTGAACTAGCATGAAGCGTTGTTGGGGGTGGGTCTACATAATAATGTTTTTGCTAATGATGTCAGACAGGTTATTTTGCTGCATATTTGGGAAATTAGATGTTTGGCAGTTTTTTAGAAAACCATTTCTCATCAGGAAGCAGTCCAATTGTAAGGATTTACTCTGATGTATTCATGCAAATTATTTCCTTATTTACGTAGCTTCAAAGAGATTCAAAGAAAAAATGGAAAATGGGTGATCAAATCCAGCTTGTTAAAATCCAAATGCTTTAGCTTCGAAGAAATAGGGATTTGGATCCAAAGTTAGGTAAAATGATACTTTCTATGAAATGATTGTTCAATTCATTGTGCTGATGGTCTTACTGGGAATAAGCAGGGATTCTTATCAAGTGTTATGTTTCACTACAGTGGAAGCATCTATTGTTTTGGGTTATGTCAAGAGGAGTCTTGTTAAAGACAGTTTGGTGTGGATGAGATTCAGGGTATCTTGGTCTATTTCGCTGTGACAGAACCTTTTGTTTTTCACTCATTTTTACCAGAGTTATTATTAGTGGATTGACTTACAGATATGGGAATCCTCTTCTCCAAGGAACTCATTGTGTCCCTAATTGCTACCGTTGTCCCTACAAGAGGAACAAATCTCAGCACTCCATTTAAAACCCTTAGCATCATATACCTTTTGGAAGTAGTCAGAGATTTTTAGCCTACATGGGAGAAGATATCCTTTTAATTGCATAGGTTGTCCAAAAAAAAACAGAGGTCTACTTAGTAAGCTCTATTGGTTGTTAGCTGCGGTTCTTGGGCATAAATAGTCTGCTTTAGAGTGGGTGCTCGGTCTCATGCAAATAGAGGTTTTTTGACAGGGTCATATGAAGAGCTCAGAAGAAGGATGTCTTCAAAATTTTCTTCCAGTGACTATTGGAGAAGACGATGTTGGGTTTATATTTATATTTGTAATAGGTTTCTGCATATGGATAATAGTTATGTTTCATTATGTTTATATGTCTTTGTGACAGGTATTTTTGGCTAGCAGGAGTACTTCCTAACGAGCTGGTATTGTATATATTTGAAACTCTTTCTGGCGAGAGTTTCTAGTTTTTGGTCCTTGTTGTGACAGTAATGTGTGCATGTTATGCATATATGTGAGGTGTATATTTTTGTATTGTACTCATGAAGGGTTATCGCTATTTTGTTTTAACTGCGTGTAGTTGTTAATTGTTGCTTTCCTTTTTGTAGTCTTTGACTGCTCTTCATTTGTAATTGCATTCTTTTGAAATAAAAAAAATAGTTGTGATAGTATTTGTGTATTTAAGGTCCAATATTTTTTAAATTTTAACACTAGTAGTTGTGACTTTAAGGTTGTTAGTGTTGACTATAAATACTTATAATTGAATGAAATGTTCTCTTTAGATCTAAAAAGAAACCAATCATGTGATACCACATCAGTGCACCAACAAAACATGACTTAATGCACAACGATTGGTCCACCCTTTTTTTTGGGAACTATTGGACACCTCAACAAAAAGTATGTTGATGTGGCATCATATTTAATGATGTGGCCCTGAAACCTTAGTTATAAGTAAGAGCCTTGCCAAATAAGCTACTATAAAAATTTTGGAGTGATTCAAAATTGCCACATATGATTTTGAGAGGCATGAAGTTAGGGTGCTCAACTAGTGGGTCCTCTCCTCTATACCAATCATGGGCCTCTGGCTATTTTATTAGACTTATTTTGCCTGATCAGGGGTTGAGTCACACTATGTCCATTTTGCTACAGAAGTAGATCAGATTTCTGTGTGCACCAAGATGTCCTTGTATTGTCTTTTTAGTAGGTTTTATGCTTCAGACAATACTTTGAGGATGTATGACGAGGGTTCTATTGTACTGTCAATGACATTTGAATTAATTGAGACCTCTCAGATTTTATTTATTATGTTTTTTGATGATTAATATGCCATGAATGATGTTTTATGTAGCATGATGTCATTTATAGATCGATTTGTTTATCCTATAATTTTTGACAATTTTCAAATTTTCCTTGTGAATTTGTATGATCACGTTTTCTTAAATCTGTGATTTCTTCTCAGTGGAAATAAAATTTTTTATTCGTATTTGCTATAGGGGGTTTCATGAGGATTTGTGTAGGGTTTTAGAGATATGATTTTAGTTATAAATTTTCCTCACTGCTTGGAGTTAAGGTTTACATGCAAAATTTGAGGCCATTTATTAAATATTAGATTTTGTCTTCGTTTATTATAACTTCTTATACTCTATAATGGTTTAGACATTAAGATTTGTGGGCACATGGTGAATCTATTAGGGTGGATTCACATTTCAAGAAATTACATGAATAGTTATAGTTATCAAAAGAAAGGAACTAGTTGCAATCTAAAGGGTAACTGTGTCTTCATTCAATCATTCATTATTGTTGGTCATTGTAGATTAACAAATAATTCTTGTGTATTCCAAAAAATTAAATCACGTGTATGATAAATATCTAGGATACTATTGCTAGATATAAACTCTTGTATTTTTTTTTAAATTATCATGCTATGGTTTATATTCGAAATGAATTTACCTATTCTGTGTTGAATGCTCATGAGCTATGACATCAATAATATAACATGGTCTTGTATTCCTGGTTTGGTTTACGAATGGTAAAATTAAGATCATGTAATAATATTACCATCTATTTGTAGTACCTTCATGTCTATCCACTATGGTTTATAAGATATAAGATATGTAGGTAAATAAATTGTAACACATGTACATTGAATACAATTTTCAGTGTGTATAATATATAAGATGTCTATTGCCTACTTACTTGTTATAAGGATAAGGAAAGTTTTTGTATAGTAGAACTAAACTTGACGTTCATATTTAGCCTCCTTGTTTGAATACCTCATAATATTGGTTTAGTAAATTTATCTCCCACCTAATCCATTAAAATTGTGCCTCATTCAATCTCATCCTTTCATCTTTCAATCTCTCCAACATAGGAAACACCCATGCTTTAATCTATCCATCACACTTTGGACTATGCTTTAATCTATCCATCACACATTGGACTATGTTTGTGTTGTTACCCTTGCTAGATTCAAAGAAATTAGGCACAAGCACTACAACCCCAACAATTGTAGAATCTATATGTGTTCCATGTTCATGGTTGTATTGAGGAGATTTTTATTCCAAGGTTTCATTAATACAATTTTATAATGCCACCTACCTCCTACAATGTCAAAATTGATTAAACTCCACATTTATGTAGCTAGAGGGAGTCTGCATTATTGAAAGCAATTATCGCAGCCTTGAATGGAAGTGAAAATTACTTTGTTATAGGTAGTCATATTTCTACTCAACACACTCATACTTGTTGATGGTCCTTTTAATGCACATGGAAAATATGCAAGATGTGATTTAACTGGCCTCTTCTGAAAGGACAACTGATCTAGGAGGGATCAACTATCCCCAAGGTCTAGGGATTTAGGTCACAACTATGTTGCGCAAGCACAAGGTAAATGTAGACAGTTTAACAAGGGACCTTGGTTTTCTTCCTATTGTTCAAACTGGATCAGAAATGATTTATATTTTAATGTTATTTTAAATAAAATTCAAAAGATTATAAGGAATGCAAGGAATGATTGGTGCAACATTTATACTTTTGCCTTTATATCAACAAATCTAGATCTAAGAAATTCTCTAAATGTAGTATTAAAATCAGTTATTTAAACTCAATTGTTCATACAAGTAGTGCAAGATTCAAAGGATTTCAAAATGATGACATGAATTGTATTTTGATTATTGTATTCCACATGCAAATAAAAATAGAATTCAAAATTTAAGCCTAGATTTTAGAATTTCTCAAACAAACATCGAAGTAAAGGTTGAAGTTTAAAGTACTACACCAAATGCATGGAGACGAATCAAATGGAATTGAGAACCATCTTGTATTAATTTCTTCAAATTTGAGTACAAGACATAAATCTAGTAAGACCACACTGGAATTATAGGATCTGCTTTCGATAGAATTATCACCTCTAAACTAGAATGTTATAAAACTAACTAACATGTTGAAACTTGAAAATACTTAGTATGGACCGATAGCCTAATTCTTCAACTAGCAAACCCTTTTTGAAAGGAAGCAAGGTAAGCGGAAACAAGTTCCTACACCAATCTAATGAGGGAAAGTAGTGCAAATTTTTCTTAGATCTTTATAGTTATAGTTATGTTTCACATTAACAGAGAGAATAACACAAATTCACAAACAAGTATAAATGCAATGACACAAGATATACGTGGGGAAAACCCTTTTGGGTGAAAAACCCCACACTCTAAAGCCTGCACAATATATTATCAAATATGAAGGAGATTACAACACACTTGCAATGTAAGTTCTTCCAAGAGTTGTCACAATGTCAAAACTGGAATAATTCTGGTAGCATAATGATACCTGCAAATGAACCATACATCTCAACACTCCAAGCACTTGTATATATAAAGAAGTAGTATGAATAGAGGAAGCTTCTCGAGCAAGTCAACATAGGAATCTCATCCAAATCCATGTGGCCCAATTTCCAAGGCCATAAAACATGCATATGACACTTGTAAGAGATTCTCTTTCATCCCTTACAACCCCCCAACTTGGGTGCCCCAAATTGCCAAATTAAGGTATGACAGATGCTCTTACAATGTCATAAAATCCATCATATATGACAACTCTTACAGCTCTAAGAGAATCTGTCATAACTGAATATTAATAGCATATTATCTTACAACATGTCAGTCAAACTTGGGTGCCTACTTCCTCCATGTAAGATGCTTTTTGACATTTGTCTTCACCTGTCATAGGATCTTCTATTTCTAGCTCTTACATGTCATAGATTTTGTCATAGGAATCTGTCATAACTCTTACGCGTCATAAACCTCTTACAACACCCAAAAGATGCCGACACATGGCAAAATTATTCTACCACAAAGTGGGATGCCTATCTCCTCATATGAGGACAAAAATACATCTAGTCACTTTCCTTGTAGGATGACACATCACCGTGCCAACTCCCACAAAGTGACAAAATAAGATTTGCATACAAATTTCAATAATAGGCAAAAAATAAATACAATTAAATGATAAATGCTAGGAACTTGCAAAGGTTGAGACACCTTAATTCCCAACATTCTCCCACTTGTCGAACACCTTTCAAGAGCCAATAGAATGACATGATTTAACTGCTAGGGGCCAAGAGGCCCATAGACTCTGACCACCATCTGAACTTCTCTGTGCTCATGATCTTCGTCAAGGAATCTGTAACATTCGCCAAAGTATCAACCTTCTCCAAATTCACCTTCCCATCCTCTACCAAATCACGTACAAATTGGTACTACACATAAATGTGCTTGGTCCTCACATGGAAAGTAGGATTCTTTGCCAAACATATGGCACTCTAGTTGTCACAAGAAATGGTAATCTTCCCTGCATCAAACCTAATGTTAGAACACAATCTCTTAAGCCAAATGGTTTCCTTACAAGTATGAGTAGCTGCCATGTACTCTGCTTCAGTTGTAGACAAAGCAACCACAGGTTGCTGCTTACTCATCCAAATAATAGCACCACCGAACATAGTGAACACATAAGCATTGGTGGATCTCCTGTTGTCAGTCACTTGCCCAATCTGAACCCACAAATCCATGAATACTCACAGAATGCTAAGTACCAGTAGGATAACCATGATAGCACAAGGCATATCAAAATTACCCCGTAGATATCTGAAAACTCTCTTTATAGCATCCCAATGTATCTGTCTACGATTAGCCATGAATCGACTAAGGAATCCCACTGCTTGGACAATGTTTGGTCTTGTACAGATCATCGCATACATCAAACTTCCAACTGCACTAGCATAAGGTACTCTGCTCATATCATCCATCTCAGAAGGAGACTTCAGACAATCTGTAATAGATAACTTTATCCCAATCGTAACAAGAACAATCAAAGATCTGCAATTTGCCATGCTTAATCTCTCCAACACGGTCTTCACATACTTATAATGGATTAACCAAAGTTTTCTATTTGCTTTGTCTCTTTTGATCCCCATCCCCATAATGTACCTGACTGTCCCTAAATTTTTCATTTCAAACTATGCTGACAACTAAGACTTCAAATTAGAAATCAAACCTTTACCATTCCCAATTAGTAACATATCATCAACATATAATGTTATAATGAGAATGCGATCATTGTCAAATTTGAAATACACACAATGATCCAATTTTAATCTCAGAAATCCAATACTCAAAACAAAGACATCAAACTTTTGGTACCACGTCGTAGGAGACTACTTAAGACCATACAAAGACTTTTTCAACTTGAAAACTAGATTTTCTTTACCTTTCACAATGTAGTGCTCTAGTTGTGACATATAAATCTCCTCCTCCAAATTACCATGAAGAAATGTTGTCTTCACATCCATCTGCTCCACCTCTAAATCATATGCTACTGCAAGAGATAACAAGAACCAAATAGATGTCAGCTTTGCAACTGGAGAGAAAATCTCACCATAGTCAATTCCCTCCACCTGTGAATACCCCTTCGTGACTAACCTTGCCTTATATTTGTCAATCCTGCCATCTGAACCAAACCTTTTCTTGAACACCCATTTGCATCCAACATGATTTCTTCCTTCAGGAAAAGGCACCAAGTCCCAAGTATTATTCTTTTCCAAAGAAGCCATCTCTTCTTCCATGGCCTCCTTCTAGCAACCTACATCTTTCATACCCATAGCCTCCCTTATGGTCCTAGGCTCATCAACATTAGAAATCAAAGCAAAAATACAACTGGAATCATGTAACGAATAACCAAACCTTTCAAGTTGTCTCCTTATTCTCGTGAACCTCCTCACAAGTTGAGGTTGAGGTTCTTCATCTTCTTCTTCTAAACTTTCAGAGCTGCTATATCTCTCCTCATCGTCAGATCCAAATGGTGTCTTTGGTTCAACTTTCTCAAGGGTGGGAGGAAGCTGAACCAAATAATCTTTCTTTTCTTCTTTCTTTAGCTGTAGAACAACAGAAGAAGGATTGAGCTCTTTGAAGATCACACTTCTGCTATACAGAACTCTTTCAGCCACTAGATCTCATAGCTTGTATTCTTTCACACTGATGCCATAACTGATGAAGATACATTTAACTACCATGCTCTCCAACTTGGACCTCTTCTCCATAGGCACATGTGCATATGCCTCATAACCAAATACTCGAATGTGTCTTAATGAAAGCTTCTTACCAGACCATGCCTCCATAAGGGTCTTGTTAACGAGCGTCGATGTAGGAGACTTGTTAACCAGGTAAAAAGCAGTAGCAACAACTTTAGCCCAAAACTTTTGTTCTAGGCCAGCTCCACTTAACATGCTCCTATCCCTCTCCATCAACATTCTATTCATTCTTTCTGCAACTCCATTTTGTTGAGGAGTATATGAAGTTGTCTTATGCCTCTCAATACCTTGTTCTTTATAGAACTTGTCAAAATCTGCTGAGCAAAACTCACCACCATTATCAGTTCTCAAACATTTAATCTTTCTATCTTTTTGATTCTCAACAAGAGCCTTAAACTCTTTAAATCTTGCAAAACTTCATATTTACTCCTAAGGAAATATACCCATGTCCTTCTACTGTAGTCATAAATAAATGAAACAAAATACACATTTTGAAATCGAAGGAACATTAACAGGACCAAAAACATCAAAGTGAACTAGATCCAATACCTCAGAAGATTTATGAGAACTATGGTAAAACTGAACATGATTTTGTTTTCGATATATGCAGTGTTGAAAAAAATCAAATTCAAGGTTACAATCATCCATACCCTCAATGAATTGTTTATTTTTCAAGGTCCTCATACTCTTTTCACCAATATGTCCAAGCCTTTGGTGCCACAACATTGTTTTCTCATCAGGAAGTTTCATCTCCATAGAATGAGCACCCTTGGGTACCCAGAAAGCACGACCATCAGAAGTAGATGCTACAGTCTTCTTGGCTACTAGTTCCAATGGTGAGGATGAACAATATGAAGCTCTCTTCATTGAAACAGAGGCACCATTGCACTAAACTATGCATGCATCAAGCTAAAACAAAGTGCCAATCCGAACACCCTTAGCCAACACCATAGCTCCTCTCGTCATCTTGCATCTTCCATTCGAGAAAACAACCTGCACACCCACATCATTCAGTTTTCTTACAGATAATAGGTTTCATGCCAACCCAGGGATATGCAGTACTCCATTGATCCCCTTCACTCGACCATCAGGGAATCTGATCTGGACTCTTCCATGGCCAACTATTTCCAGGTGAGAGTCATCACCCAGGTACACCTTCCCACCATCGAACTCTTCATACTTCAAAAACCAATTTATGTGGGATGTCATATGAAATGATGCACCAGAATCAATTAACCACACATCCTTAGATGCATGTGTTGCCAAGGAAGCGACAAACACTTCTCCATCATCTTGAGAGGACTTGTCGGAGTCAGAATCATGGTTTTTTTTCTTCTTCTTTTTCTCCTCCTTGCAATCCTTGCAGAAATAACTAGGTTTTCCATAGTTCCAACATAAGGCCTTGGAATTTCTAGGAGACTTTGATCTCCCATGGGATTTGGATCTTCCTTTGTCTTCTTTCTTCTTGTTCTTCTTCTTTCCCTTCTCTTTGGATCTACCACGAACTGCAAGAGCCTCCTTAGCCAACTCGGAAGACTTTCTCTCCATTTCTTCAGACAACAATGAAGAAACCACTTCATCCATCTTGAAGGTGGTAGTGGTTCTCCCAATGGCCACCACAAGGTGGTCCCACGAATCTAGTAAAGAACACAACAATGTCATGCAACGATCCTCTTCCTCTATCTTCACACCAACATAGGTCAACTGAGCAACAAGCATATTAAAAGAATTGAGATGATCTATCACAGATCCTCCATATTCCATCCTCAGAGAGTACATCTTCTTTCTCAGGAATATCTTGTGTACCAAGGACTTAGCCTAGAAAACATCACCAAGCTTCTTCCACAACTCTATTGTAGTTTTCTCCTCGTGGATGTTTAGGAGCATAGAATCAGCCAAACAGAGCCTTATGAGACCCTTGGTCTTCCAATCCATCTAATCCTGATATTCTTGTTTCATGCTTTGGGGTTTGGTGTCAGATATCATGAGCTATAAATCTCTATCCACTAGCATATCCTCCATCTTGAGTTTCCACAACTCAAAGTTACCTCCATTGAAGTTTTGATCTCAAATCTCCTAGATGTACTTGCCATCTTCTCACTGCAACAAGATCACAAAATACTTTGCAAGACTCCCACTCAATCGAAGATTAGTACAAAAAACCCTCTACCCAGCAGCTAGGACCAAAACTGACCAGGCTCTTATACCAACTGAAAGGAAGCAAGGTAAGTGGAAACAACTTCATACACCAATCTAATGAGGGAAAGTAGTGCAAATTTTTCTTAGACCTTTACAATTATAGTTATGTTTCACATTAACAGAGAGATTAACACACATTCACAAACAAGTATAAATGCAATGACACAAGATATACGTGGGGAAAACCCTTTTGGGTGAAAAACTCCACACTCTAAAGCCTGCACAATATATTATCAAATATGGAGGAGATTACAACACACTTGCAATGCAAGTTCTTCCAGGAGTTGTCACAATGTCAAAACTAGAATAATTCTGGTAGCATAATGATACTTGCAAATGAACCATACATCTCAACACTCCAAGCACTTGTATATATAAAGTATTATGAATAGAGGAAGCTTCTCGAGCAAGTCAACATAAGAATCTAGTCCAAATCCATGTGGCCCAATTTCCAAGGCCATAAAACATGCATATGACACTTGTAAGAGATTCTCTTTCATCCCTTACAACCCCCCAACTTGGGTACCCCAAATTGCCCAATTAAGGTATGACAGATGCTCTTACAACGTCATAAAATCTATCATATATGACAAGTCTTACAACTCTAAGAGAATCTATCATAACTGACTATTAATAACATATTATCTTACAACCTGTCAGTCAAACTTGGGTGCCTACTTCCTCCATGTAAGATGTTTTTTGACACTTGTCTTCACCTGTCATAGGATCTTCTATTTCTGGCTCTTACATGTCATAGATTCTGTCATAGGAATCTATCATAACTCTTACTCGTCATAAACCTCTTACAACACCCAAAAGATGCCAACACATGGCAAAAGTATTCTACCACAAAGTGGGATGCCTATCTCCTCATATGAGGACAAAAATACATCTAGTCACTTTCCATGTAGGATGACACATCACCGTGCCAACTCCCACAAAGTGACAAAATAAGATTTGCATACAAATTTCAATAATAGGCAAAAAATAAATACAATTAAATGATAAATGCTAGGAACTTGCAAAGGTTGAGAGACCTTAATTCCCAACATTCTCCCACTTGTTGAACACCTTTCAAGAGCCAATAGAATGATAGGATTTAACTGCTTGGGGCCAAGAGGCCCATAGACTCTGACCACCATCTGAACTTCTTTATGCTCATGATCTTCGTCAAGGAATCTGTAACATTCGCCAAAGTATCAACCTTCTCCAAATTCACCTTTCCATCCTCTACCAAATCACGTACAAAGTGGTACTGCACATCAATGTGCTTGGTCCTCACATGGAAAGTAGGATTCTTCGCCAAACATATGGCACTCTGGCTATCACAAGAAATGGTAATCTTCCCTGCATCAAACCTAATGTCAAAACACAATCTCTTAAGCCAAATGGCTTCCTTACAAGTATGAGTAGCTGTCATGTACTCTGCTTCAATTGTAGACAAAGCAACCACAGGTTGCTGCTTACTCATCCAAATAATAGCACCATCGAACATAGTGAACACATAAGCACTAGTGGATCTCCTCTTGTCAGTCACTTGCCCAATCTGAACCCACAAATCCATGAATACTCACAGAATGCTAAGAACTAGTAGGATAACCATGATAGCACAAGGCATATCAAAATTACCTCATAGATATCTAAAAACTCTCTTTATAGCATCCCAATGTATCTTTCTAGGATTAGCCATGAATCGACTAAGGAATCCCACTGCTTGGGCAATGTCTGGTCTTGTACAGACCATCACATACATCAAACTTCCAACTACACTAGCATAAGGTACTCTGCTCATATCCTCCATCTCAGAAGGAGACTTCGGACAATCTGCAATAGATAACTTTATCCCCATCATAAGAGGAACAGTCAAAGATTTGCAATTTGCCATGCTGAATCTCTCCAACACGGTCTTCACATACTTACAATGGATTAACCAAAGTTTTCTATTTGCTTTGTCTCTTCTGATCCCCATCCCCATAATGTACCTGACTGTCCCTAAATTTTTCATTTCAAACTATTCTGACAACTAAGACTTCAAATTAGAAATCAAACCTTTACCATTCCAAATTAGTAACATATCATCAACATATAACACTATAATGAGAATGCAATCATTGTCAAATTTGAAATACACACTGTTGGTTATTTTCCCAGACTGGATGCTTGTTCCCAGTTATCCCTACAAGGTAGCCATCATTGATCAACAGGATCCCCGGGCTAGGGGCCAACAGTACAGGAGATAGACTCTATAAATATGTCCTCTTCTTCTTTAGGCTCTGCAGAACCAAGGGGGGTATTCCCTACTCAACATCTATGACACATGCACATGAACTTACTTGGATGTTGATACAAAGCAGATAAATCCTCTCTTATGTAGACCAAAACTATGAAATAAGTGCAAAGGGGCTAGCTTTGGGCCTATGCTCAGTAGTGAGACAGAGGATTTTGATCCTAAACTACTTCTAATATCCTAAAGGTTTGTATTTAAAGTCTGAGTTTGATTTATATTTGGATGCAAAACTAGGACCTTGGTTGTGACCCCAATACAAGGCTAGATCGGTGCCTATTTCAGGGCTCAGAGTCAATAGACATACACATGTGAATGTACACATAAACTTACATTAATGACTGAGTTTCAAGGGGATTGTTTAATATCTGGCTTATAGATACCTCCCAAAATTGAGTATTCGGTTACCTCTGCTTAAAAGATCCTAACTGCAATCTATTCTTCTTAACACTTAACCTAAAACATTTAATCTACTCCTTGAGCAGAAGTAAAAAACCAAGCATTCAACATAGAAATTCCATATTCAAGAATCTTGGACACCCCTTAGCTGTTTAGATTCAAAAGAAGAATACATTCAATTTGGAGACAAGTGACAGAACACATGCAATGAAGCATTACTCATTTAA
The DNA here is from genome assembly GCA_027924645.1 of Cunninghamia lanceolata. Taxonomy (NCBI): domain Eukaryota; kingdom Viridiplantae; phylum Streptophyta; class Pinopsida; order Cupressales; family Cupressaceae; genus Cunninghamia; species Cunninghamia lanceolata. The sequence continues at coordinate 5,198,029 of BSBN01001003.1, forward strand.
ATCAACATGAAACTAGTAGATTTATGCATTAAACATTCAACATGAGATTCATAAACTCACAAAAAACATCTAAAACAGGGCCACCAACGAAGTTGTATCTTATCACAGCACCCAAATATTGTCCAATTTTCAACAACCACAATGAGCAACACAGTTTGGCTTTTATACCAAGACTGTGTACCCAACAAAAAATAATTACAAGGAAAATCTAAAAGCTACCCAATTCAATGCATGAGGAATGGCACTCAAAAATATTCAATGCTGCGAAGAGACAAAGAGGAATGAGTAGGTGGAATCAGGATATGCACCGCTGCTCCAGGACTTTCATCTTCAATCGAGTGGTTGACTTGTCATTTCCGTTGTCCATCCTCTGCAAATCTACCATCAATGCTTCATCTACCCGTGGGATGCAACAATAGATGCATCTAGAGATTTCCCCGCTCAAAAATGGGCTTACATGCTCAGGAAAAACCATCGCTGTAGGATCAAAACAAGGCCATCGATCCACTCCTATCACTGAGATCCATGACTCAAAATTGCACTGACTAGTCGTCAGCCAGTGAAAACGTGCCACGTAGGCACCCCATGATTCTATTGCTGGCTTTTCACTTTTTCATTTTGCCCTTTTCACCCTTGTATATGCATGAGCAAATGCATATACAAACGCTACTGTTCACCTGCCAAAAACCCTTGTATATGCAAGAGCAAAAGCATATACAACTATTCATCATACGAGGCAGACCCCAAACTGTTATAGAGAAAATTGGAATTTTCAATCGAGTCCACCTTGTATCCTCTTTCCTTGCATATTTCCTTGTATATGCGCATATACAAATGCCTCATACATAAAAGGTGGATCTCAAAAATTTATCCGCCGCATCTGACTTCTCCTTCGGGTCCAGAATGCATATTTCTTCATTGTATATCCGAATGTATATTTTGTTTGTATGTTGAATATACAAACACAAACATACAAGAAGGGAATCCATTCAAAATATTCCATATACATTTTTCCCTTGTATATTGAACATGTACAAACCTGTTTGTATAAAACTGCGGCGGGCTCCACCAAATGCATCTCTGCTGCACTAGAGCAAACGTATGTGCGCCAGCCTTTGTATATTTTTCAATGTACATTTCCATTGTATGTCGAATATACAAATACAATGTACAAGACCCAATATACAAGCAGGAATATTCCAAGGTATATACCTGCAATGTATCTTTTCTTTGTATCTAACTGTTGTATGTCTGAACATACAAGCCAAATACACATGCGAGCTAATATGCAAGTAGTGAATATTCCTGGAATCTTCAATGTATATTCTGCCCTTGCACATCTTCCTTTTGAACCCGATATGCATTTGGATATGCATACAACTGCAAAATATTCCTGGGAATCTTCAAAAGATTCCCGCTTGTATATGCAACCCAATATGCATATAAAATGCCCATAACTTAGTTTTTTCACCATTTTTGGAAGCCGATTGAGATTTTGCAAGCCTGCCAACATACATTTCACCTTTGCATACACAGAAATTAGCACTTTTCTCAAGTGCGACAGGAAAAAGCAGTAAAACACTGTATGTAGGTCGAGGACCAATTCAAACTAAGGCACTAGGGGCTTGTGGGAATAAACACAGGAACCTACAGACCCAATTTCAGAACCCTAACCCTAGGTGAACACCACCACACACAATGATCCGATTTCGATCTCAGAAATCTAATACTCAACACAAAGACATTAGACTTTTGGTACCACATCCTAGGAGACTGCTTAAGACCATACAAAGACTTTTTCAACTTGAAAACTAGATTTTCTTTACCTTTCACAATGTAGTGCTCTAGCTATGACATAAATCTCCTCCTCCAAATTACCATGAAGAAATGTTGTCTTCACATCCATCTGCTCCACCTCTAAATCATATGCTAATGCAAGAGATAACAAGAACCAAATAGATGTCAGCTTTGCAACTGGAGAGAAAATCTCACCATAGTCAATTCCCTCCACCTGTGAATACCCCTTCACAACCAACCTTGCCTTATATTTGTCAATTCTGCCATCTGAACCAAACCTTTTCTTGAACACCCATTTGCATCCAACAGGATTTCTTCCTTCAGGCAAAGGCACCAAGTCCCAAGTTCTATTCTTTTCCAAAGAAGCCATCTCTTCTTCCATGGCCTCCTTCTAGCAACCTACATCTTTCATGTACCCATAGCCTCCCTTATGGTCCTAGGCTCATCAACATTAGAAATCAAAGCCAAAATACAACTGGAATCATGTAACGAATAACCAAACCTTTCAAGTTGTCTCCTTATTCTCGTGGACCTCCTCACAAGTTGAGGTTGAGGTTCTTCATCTTCTTCTTCTGAACTTTCAGAGCTGCTACATCTCTCCTCATCGTCATATTCAACTGGTGTCTTTGGTTCAACTTTCTCAAGGGTGGGAGGAAGCTGAACCAAATAATCTTTCTTTTCTTCTTTCTCTAGCTGTAGAACAACAGAAGAAGGATTGAGCTCTTTGAAGATCACACTTCTGCTATATAGAACTCTTTCAGCCACTAGATCTCATAGCTTGTATCCTTTCACACTGATGCCATAACTGATGAAGATACATTTAACTACCGTGCTCTCCGAATTGGACCTCTTCTCCTTAGGCACATGTGCATATGCCTCATAACCAAATACTCGAATGTGTCTTAATGAAGGCTTCTTACCAGACCATGCCTCCATAAGGGTCTTGTTAATGAGTGTCGATGTAGGAGACTTGTTAACCAGGTAACAAGCAGTAGCAACAACTTTAGCCCAAAACTTTTGTTCTAGGCCAGCTCCACTTAACATGCTCCTATCCCTCTCCATCAACATTCTATTCATTCTTTCTGCAACTCAATTTTGTTGAGGAGTATACGAAGTTGTCTTATGCCTCTCAATACCTTGTTCTTTATAGAACTTGTCAAAATCTGCTGAGCAAAACTCACCACCATTATCAGTTCTCAAACATTTAATCTTTCTATCTTTTTTATTCTAAACAAGAGCCTTAAACTCTTTGAATCTTGCAAAACTTCATATTTACTCCTAAGGAAATATACCCATGTCCTTCTACTGTAGTCATAAATAAATGAAACAAAATACACATATTTTGAAATCGAAGGTACATTAACAGGACCAAAAACATCAAAGTGAATGAGATCCAACACCTCAGAAGATTTATGAGAACTATGGTAAAACTGAACACGATTTTGCTTTCCATATATGCAGTGTTGGAAAAAATCAAACTCAAGGTTACAATCATCCATACCCTCAATGAGTTGTTTATTTTTTAGGGTTCTCATACTCTTTTCACCAATATGTCCAAGCCTTTGGTGCCACAACATTGTTTTCTCAACAAGAAGTTTCATCTCCATAGAATGAGCACCCTTGGGCACCCAGAAAGCATGACCATCAGAAGTAGATGCTACAGTCTTCTTGGCTACTAGTTCCAATGGTGAGGATGAACAATCTGAAGCTCTCTTCTTTGAAACGGAGGCACTATTGCACTAAACTGTGTATGCATCAAGCTAAAACAAAGTGCCAATCTGAACACCCTTAGCCAACACCATAGCTCCTCTCGTCATCTTGCATCTTCCATTCGAGAAAATAACTTGCACACCCACATCATTCAGTTTTATTATAGATAACAGGTTTCATACCAACCAAGGATATGCAGTACACCATTGATCCCCTTCACTCAACCATTAGGGAATTTGATTAGGACTCTTCAATGGCCAACTATTTCCAGGTGAGAGTCATCACCCAGGTACACCTTCCCACCATCAAACTCTTCATAATTCAAAAACCAATTTATGTGGGATGTCATATGAAATGATGCACCAGAATCAATTAACCACACATCCTTAGATGCATGTGTTGCCAAGGAAGTGACAAACACTTCTCCATCATCTTAAGAGGACTTGTCAGAGTCAGAATCATGGTTTTTTTTCTTCTTCTTTTTCTCCTCCTTGCAATCCTTGCGGAAATAACTAGGTTTTCCATAGTTCCAACATAAGGCCTTGGAATTTCTAGGAGACTTTGATCTCCCATATGATTTGGATCTTCCTTTGTCTTCTTTCTTCTTGTCCTTCTTCTTTCCCTTCTCTTTGGATCTACCACGAACTGCAAGAGCCTCCTTAGCTGACTCGGAGGACTTTCTCCCCATTTCTTTAGATAACAATGAAGAAACCACTTCTTCCATCTTGAAGGTGGTAGTGGTACTCCCAATGGCCACCACAAGGTGGTCCCATGAATCTGGTAAAGAATACAACAATGTCATGCAACGATCCTCCTCCTCTATCTTCACACCAACATAGGTCAACTGAGAAACGCACATATTAAAAGAATTGAGATGACCTATCACAGATCCTCCATACTCCATCCTCAGAGAGTACATCTTTCTTAGGAATATCTTGTGTACCAAGGACTTAGCCTAATAAACATCACCAAGCTTCTTCAACAACTCTTTTGTAGTTTTCTCCTCGTGGATGTTTAGGAACATAGAATCAGTCAAACAGAGCCTTATGAGACCCTTGGCCTTCCAATCCATCTGATCCTAATATTATTGTTTCATGCTTTGGGGTTTGGTGTCAGATATCACGAGCTATAAATCTCTATCCACCAGCATATCCTCCATCTTGAGTTTCCACAACTCAAAGTTGCCTCCATTGAAGTTTTGATCTCAAATCTCCTAGATGTGCTTGCCATCTTCTCACTATAACAAGATCACAAAATACTTTGCAAGACTCCTACTCAATCAAAGATTAGTACAAAAAACCCTCTACCCAGTAGCTAGGACCAAAATTGGCCAGGCTCTTATACCAACTGAAAGGAAGCAAGGTAAGTGGAAAGAACTTCGTACACCAATCTAATGAGGGAAAGTAGTGCAAATTTTTCTTAAATCTTTACAATTATAGTTATGTTTCACATTAACAGAGAGATTAACACACATTCACAAACAAGTATAAATGCAATGACACAAGATATATGTGGGGAAAACCCTTTTGGGTGAAAAACCCCACACTCCAAAACCTGCATAATGTATTATCAAATCTGAAGGAGATTAGAACACACTTGCAATGCAAGTTCTTCCAGGAGTTGTCACAATGTCAAAACTAGAGTTATTCTAGCAGCATAACAATACCTACAAATGAACCATACATCTCAACACTCCAAGCACCTGTATATATAGAGAAGTAGTACGAATGGAGGAAGCTTCTAGAGCAAGTCAAAATGTGAATCTCATCCAAATCCATGTGGCCCAATTTCCAAGGCCATAAAACATACATATGACACTTGTAAGAGATTCTCTTTCATCCCTTATAACCCCCCTACTTGTGTACCCTAAATTTTCCTAATTATGATATGGCAGATGCTCTTACAATGTCATAAAATCCGTCATATATGACAACTCTTACATCTGCAAGAGAATCTATCATAACTGACTATTTATAGTAGATTCTCTTACAACTTGTCATAGTCAAACTTGGGTGCCTACTTCCTCCATGCAAGATGCTTTTTGACACTTGACTTCATCTGTCATAAGATATTCTATTTATGGCTCTTACATGTCATAGATTATATGATAGGAATCTATCATAACTCTTACGCATCATAAACCTCTTACAACACCCAAAAGATGCCAAAACATGGCAAAAGTCTTCTACCACAAAGTAGGATTCCTATTTACTCATATGAGGACAAAACTACATCTAGTCACCTTCCATGTAGGATGACACATCACCATGCCAACTCCCACAAAGTGACAAAATAAGATTTGCATACAAATTTCAATAATAAGCAAAAAAAAAATACAATTAAATAATAAATGCTAGGAACTTGCAAAGGTTGAGACACCTTAATTCCCAACACTTTTCACAAAATAGGTCCTTCACTTATATAGGCACCTCCAAAAGAAAAAATGATTTCAAATTGCCTTAAAGCACATGCAGTGCTTTGTCCTTGTTTTCATCCTCAGAAAAACATGGAATTAAGAAAGAAACAATAGTTAAAGCATTATTATCTGTATGCATATCCCATTTTGACTTTTCAATGCCTAATATCATGCAAAAATCCTAATGCCCTAGAAAAGTGGAACTTTTGAATGTTTGGTAAAGTCCACTTATAAAACAATAAATCCCTCTTTACAAAGAATTTGAATAAAGAATCTTTACAAAGAATATTCCTCATAATTATAAAAAATAAGACTAGTTGGATGTAGACGTCCTCTCGGAAGATTGGCCACACTTGTACTCTACAAAATTTGATAAAAGCAACTCAAGTCGCTCCTCATCAAGCCCATCCAGCCACTCCATCCTAAACTTGAATACGTTATACTTACTAGAAACTTGTTCACATTTCTTCTCCAACTTCCTGAGTTCTACCATTGCAAGTTTGAAATGTGCCTTTGCCTTTAAAAACTCATCCAAAATGTCTTCATTTAACCCTAAAGGGGCTGCCAACAAGTTCTGCATTTTATTCATGAATGCTTCCTTAACCTTTTCCTTTGTATCAACTCTACATTTGTCAAGTAGTAACACTTCTAGGCCAACCACTACATTAATGAATACTTCAAAAATAGCCATGAACTTGAAATTTTCCCTTTTGAGAGCTAGTAAACTAGGGGCATATTCAACAAGCTGATCAATCTTATATTCAGAGATTCTTGTACAATGTTCCAAAAAGTCTCGATCTTCATCCTGCAAAATGTTGGAATTCAACATCTCTTCTCTATTCATTCTCCTTATTTCCTTCACCAACTGATGCAGGGGCATTTTCCCCGCAAAGTTTTTGTTTTGTTTAAGTTTTGTTTGAAGCTCTCTAATTCTCTAAATGTTATGTAGACATTCAACCTATTTTAAGTAAGTTATTAATTCTCTCAAGTGTCTTTAGTCAGCCTCCTATTGACTGAGCGAGCAGTTATGAATTGGTTCCTTGATTCTTTTCCAAATAGTTATGAATTGGTTTCTATCACCAATTTGAGTTGTTGAATTCCTATTTCAAAACAATTTTTAGAAACTTCAATAGAAATGCAGAGGAGGAACAAAAAGACTAGTTTTGGGCATGCTTTTCTTGAACAGAGGTCGATGCCTCAAGAGGATATAAAGATGGACATTGTGGAGACTCAGAGGAGGAGGATGGTGGTGTAAGGGAAGCCTAAGATTGATGAAGAGAAGAATGATAGATTCTGCGTATGAGGCGGAAGCAAATATGAAATGTATTTTGATTGTCAAGTATTAAATTGTTGAATGTGTAGTTTCTATATATGGTCGAATCATTGGAATCTTAAATAAATAAGTTTTGATTTACAAATGCCTTTCAATAGTATGTATGATGAACCTTGTGTGAATACATTGTAATGTGGAGAGACTTTTATTTCTGTAGCTTGCATGAATGAATGCTTGTGTCTATCCTCCTGTCGCTTGGGCAAAGAATAGGGTTATACATTTAAAAACATTCTAAAAATTCTCATTATTGTTGGTGTTTCCTCTATTTTCCTCTATGTTCTATTGTGATATGTAAGTTGCAGATAGTTGCCATCAGATTAGCTGCCATCACCAACTTTAGGTTTTTCTCTAATATCTCCTTCTGGTCATTAGCCCCCGCCATAAAAGAATTTAAATTATCTTCAATCTCACATGCACTCCTGTAAAAAGGGTAATGCTGATTAAGAATACCAAGAGCTTCATTTAGAAACTTGGCCACCCATGTAGCTACCATAGTTGATTTCTGCTTCATGGCTTGTAGAGCATCCACTTCTTGCTTGGACTTCAAAACTGGTACATCTGTAATTGTTTGTTGTTATGTGATTAGGGTGAGTAAACCTTTGACAAATGTCTTCATTTGATTCAACTACATTTTCAACTCATCCTTGTCCTACTTATCCTTTTGTATTCTTACCTTCACAACACCAAATACTGAGTCCAAAGAATTCATTTGTTCCTCTTGGGTCTATTTACCTAAATTTACCCTTGTAATTTGATAATCCTCTGCTAAGAGTTCCCTATCATCTTTGTCTATTATAGGAGTTGTAATTTCTAATATCCTTTCTCCATGTGATGTAGAGCAGGGGTTCAAACTCAAACTAATGGAGGCATATTTTACAACAATGGGCTCAAAGACAAATTCCTCAACTTTCAAAGGCAAACAATTCAGGGCAACTTACTTCACAAGGCACATTGTTTTTGGTTCCTCAGGTCCAAAAGCTCAAACAAGGTTACATACACTCTTTATTCACCTCAATGACTCTAACTCACTCAACCAACCCCTCACAAGAACCTTCCTGCAACAATCATTGGTCCTTTTCTCACAGACTGTTCCTAATGCTAGTAGCCCTCCAAAATGGACCGTCAGAACTTTTCTCTTAGAGTAGGTGTAAGAACCCAGATCTAAAGAAACTTTTGGGTACCCTTTTGGCTCTTTAAAAACATGATTCAAAATGGGCTATAGGTGTTTTGGACCAACACCTTCAATAATTCACTGTCATGCTACAACTAGGCCTAATTAGCCCTCTTTTCCAAAGCAAGTACTTGAAATCTAAACACCAGACTTCTCCTGTCAACTTTAGGGGTCTCAACACATGTCTTAGGGTCCCTTTACACAGATTTCATCACTACATTTCATCACAAGGTTGCTATTTTGCCAATTCATTCATCTATCTAGTCTTCTAAGCCAAAAACAAGAGAAAATTAGACTAGGGCTTGGTCAAATCCAACCCAAACTCCATATCTTGCATAAATAACCACCAAAATCTTAAAGAACACCCTAAGAGCCTCCATTCCACCAAGTTTGGTCAAATTCCAACTGTGGAATGGGTCTCAAATCCTCATTTTTGTTGCCAAACCCTCAACTAGGATTTCACAGACTTGTTTTTACAAAAATGGCTGTAACTTTTGTTAAACCCAATAAAAATTAATGAAACCAACTGCAAACAAAAGCTACTTCACTACACTTTCCAAAAAACTTAGGTTCTTGCCATTTACAGGTCGTACAGGGCCATACCACGATCTTGAGCAGTCAAAAAGATAGAAAACCGCATGAAACAGGGTATTCTTTTATTATTTCAACTTCAATACAAGACTCTCCCCCTTGCATCGACTTGTGTGAGGACTTTTAAACATTTACACATCAAAACAAAACTGATTCAACCAACTCAACTATCTTTTAAACTTCCTTGATTGTTGGTATTCCAACCTTGTGCATTTTTGCAATTACAACAATTTGACAACTTTTACATCATTTTGCAATATTAACCTTATGGACTCTAAATGACTCAAATTACATAAAAAATGGTCTATTGGACCTTATTACAATGTTGAAACATCAAAATTGAATCAAAAATCAAAAGTTGCCTCATGGAGACATGAAGTTGTCATGGTGCACCTACACCAAACTCCCGGCCAAAAGAAATCTCAAGACCTCCTAGATCGAGGATCTAGTAACAAGTCTTCATCCTTTGAATTATCCTCCTTGATGTCCTCTATGATCTACCTCTTGTCCTCTTTGAAACAGCTCCAATTGGTCTTCATTTTCACTTTGGGTTTCATCTTGTCCATACAAACTTGCTTTCCTTTTACCTTGTCACATTGAAACTGATGTTTTTTGTCCTGATGGATTGCATCATCTACTTCAGCACCTTGCTCCTCTCCCATGACCTATTTCATATTGAATTTTGGTTTGTTTCTCCTCAAAATTGCTATCACAACAAGAAAGTGATAGATGTCTTCCTTGTCCTTTTGCCTTTGTAATGTATTCATGATCTATGCATCTTTGTTTTTCTCTTCCATCTGATATTCTACCCCTCTATATGTTGCTTTCCCAAGGTTACCAATCTTTGATATGAAAGAAATAGAAAAACTACTATCCTCCTTTGCAAACAATGAAGGAAACATTACATCACCATACCTTTGTAATATCATTTCATCCTTCACCTCTGCTATCTTCGTGCCTTCAAACTCTAATATGGTTGCAACCTCTAACTGCTCTTCTTCTTCTTCCTCTATTATCTTCACTTGTCTTCTTTTTTGAATCAGCCTCTGGATAGTCCATACAACCTTCTTCTTCATTGTCAAGTGCCAACTGAGTGCTCTTTTGAGCAACTACTCCATCTCATCTTTCATCCTTCTTCTCATCTCTTCCAGTTGTTCCATATCCTACCTCAGTTCTTTTATCTCTTGGTCAAACTCCATTTGTTTTGCCCTCTTTTTTTCCTCTTCCCTCTTCCTCTCTTCTTGCTTCTTCTTTTGTGAACCCCCAGCCTATAGGTCCCTTCTCAACAAATCCATCTTCTCTTCAAGCAAGTCCCTTTAACCTTGCTTCCTCTTGTCTTTGCCTCACTTAGGTCTCTTCTCTTTTCCTCTACCTAGTCTTTTGGCAACCAGGTTCTCTCTTCAACCTGCACAAACACAAACACACAAACACCAAACTCTCTTGCCTAGACCTTCTGAGCTTTGATACCAATTGATGCAGAGCTCAGGGGTTCAAACTCAAACTAATGAAGCATATTTCACAACAATGGGCTCAAAGACAAATTCCTCAACTTTCAAAGGCAAACAATTCAAGGCAACTTACTTCACAAGGCACATTTTTTTTGGTTCCTCAGGTCCACAAGCTCAAACAAGGTTACATACACTTTTTATTCACCTCACTGACTCTAACTCACTCAACCAACTCCTCACAAGAACCTTCCTGCAACAATCATTGGTCCTTTTCTCATGGACTGTTCCCAATGCTAGTAGCCTCCAAAATGGACTGTCAGAACTTTTCTCTCAAGGTAGGTGTAAGAACCCAGATCTAAAGACACTTTTGGGTACCCTTTTGGCTCTTTAAAAACATACTTCAAAATGGGCTATAGGTGTTTTGGACCAGCACCTTCAATAATTCACTATCATGTTGCAACTAAGCTTAATTAGCCCTCTTTTCCAAAGCAAGTACTTGAAATCTAAACACCAAACTTCTCCTGTCAACTTCAGGGGTCTCAACATATGTCCTAGGGTCCCTTTACACATATTGCATCACTACATTTCATCACAAGGTTTCTATTTTGCCAATTCATTCCTCTATCTAGTCTTCTAAGCCAAAAACAAGAGAAAATCATACTAGGGCTTGGTCAAATCCAACCCAAACTCCATATTTTGCATACATAACCACCAAAATATTAAATATCACCCTAAGAGCCTCCATTACACCAAGTTTGGTCAAATTCGAATGGTGGAATGGGTCTCAAATCCTCATTTTTGTTGCCAAACCCTCAACTAGGGTTTCATAGACCTGTTTTTACAAAAATGGTTGTAACTTTTGTTAAACCCAATAAAAATTAATGAAACCAACTGAAAACGAAAGATACTTCATTTCTCTTTCCAACAAACTCAGGTTCTTGCCATTTACAGGCCGTACAGGGCCGTACCACGATCTGGAGTAGTAAAAAAGATAGAAAATCGCAGGAAATATGGCATTCTTTTATTGTTTCAACTTCAATACAAGACTCTCCCCCTTGCCTCGAGTTGTGTGAGGCCTTTTAAACCTTTACACATCAAAACAAAAATGATTCAACCAACTCAACTATCTTTTAAACTTCCTTGATATTCCAACCTTGTACATTTTTGCACTTTTGCATTTTTTCAATTACAACAATTTGACAACTTTTACATCATTTTGCAATATTAACCCTATGGACTCTAAATGACTAAAATTACATAAAAAATGGTCTATTGGACCTTATTACAATGTTGAAACATCAAAACTGAATCAAAAATCAAAAGTTGCCTCATGGAGGCATGAAGTTGTCATGATGCTCCTGCACCACCATGCTCATTGACTTTGATGGAAGATAAGGTCCTTGGCTTCTTCTTCGACATCTTCTTATCTACTCTACAATCATATCCTATAGGCTCAAAGGTTTAATGACTATTTGTTTCCTCTTTTGCAAGTTCAGGTTTATTGTAGGAGGCAGAGGCTAATTTTGCAATGTTTGTCCATCCTGTTGCTTCTCTTCATCGTTGCCTCTCTTCTATATTTTCTTCCTCTTCAATCCTCTCTTCCTCATAAAATTTCTCCTTTTCTTGAGATTTTCCTTCCTCCTCTAGTTTTGCTTCTTCTTCCATGAACTTTATCATTTTAGCATATTTCTCTTGTTGTTCAACAGTTCTTATGTGTTCAGGTGTTGTTCTTCAGCAATCAAGACATGATCTTCCATCTTTTGTTGCGCCTTATCCACATCATCAAAAGAAATATGAGTTGAGGTTTCTTTAGGGCAATTATCCCTTTTAAATACATCCCCTAATAGTTCAAGGATAGCCTCTTCCTAATTCATAGGCATATCCACCTGATCACTCTGTGTGGCTTCATGTTGCTCTTGATGTTTTGTCTCTTCTTCATATGCAACAGTCTCCTCTTCCTGGTGCTCTGTATCTTCCTGTTGAGCATTCTCTTCAATGATCTCTCCTTGAGCTTCATCTTCTTGAGTGACTTCTTCTTCTCCTTCACCATTATAAATATCAATGACTCCAATATCATTAAATGGTTGACATGCACGAGGGCCAATTTCACCAGTATCATTAAACAATTCACATGTATGAGGACCAATTTCTCCAATACCATTATAACTCCATGCTCATTTGAGGGCCATATTCACTTAGAAAATTACAACATATGTATTTGATGGAGGTCCATTTCGCCTAACATATATAAGTGTCATATTAATAGTACATGGGATTCACCAAATTATTATACTACCATTTGAAAATCTCATGGTATTTGCCAAATATGCATTGATATAAATGCATTCGAAATTCGAATTAGTCCTTTACACATTTTGTTCAGCTCTGAGCTCTCAAATCTTTGATTCATCTTGGATCATAGAGAAGTTATAGCTACAGGCATTGGCGAGTCATTGAAAGGTAAGTGATGATTTCTTTACTGTGTAATAATATAAGATTCATGTTGATTATTTATGTCTTTGTTTGGTTTCATTGTTATAGATGATATTGATTAAGTAGTAGTTAGGAGTCTAGGACTAGGGAGATATCTTAATCTAGGACCCAAGGAATCAGGGATCTATATTCTATCATCTATGATTCCTTCTTGAACAAAATGACATTTTTTATATAGCTTTTAATTCGTGAGAGATGTCGAGCAAGAAGAAGTTGTTTGAGGATGGTGAAGGGAGGTCAAGGTCATTAAAATAGAGAAACATAAAGTCGTACTTTGGCAATGTTGGCGGTCCATCTGATGGAGCTACAACATCAAAACCTATACCATCTATTAACTTGGATCACAATGCTATGGATGATATTCCAAGGAATACCCAAGGTAGCAAGAATGGTGACAATGTCACAGATGATGTTCCAGGGGCAGGGAATACCCAATGTACTGGGAATGATGAGAATGTCACTAATGATGTTTAAGGGAATACCTAAGGTAGCGGGAATGACGACAATGCCACAGATGATGTTCAAGGGAATACCCAAGGTAGCATGAATGATAATAAGAATAAATCAAACTCAAAAAATGATAATGTAGTTAATGAAGTTATAGAAATCAATGAAGATGAAGATCCTGCAAGTGCATGCAAGGGGAAAAGAAAAGCCAAATCAAAAAAGGGGTGTGAGTGGGAAATGTCAAGGAGTTTTCAGATTGATTGGGTGTCAAAATTCCCATTCATTTAATCGGTGGAGAATACAAACAAAGATGAACCTCCCATAGAATGCAAGTGTAAGATTTGTAGTTGGAAATATCATAGGGACAAGAGGTTGTAGCTAAAACTCGACACCATAGAAAAACATATTGGCAAAGTTTATGAAAAACAAATCATAGATGGACAGGAAAAATCAGTGATAAGATGGAAAATGAAGGAAGAATGTCTACATGTAAAGAATGCCCTCAAATATGATGTGCATATGCAAAGAAAGGAGAAGATTCATGTAAGTGGAGGTTCAATTGAAGCTCAATTTGGAAAGATGATGGGAGAAGCACAAATGGCAAAAAATGTTCAGTTGGGTGTTGTTTTTCATATTTTGACCAGAGGGCATCCTATGACAGACTACCCAGAATATAATAGTTTATTATCTTTTATAAGCATTCCTAATTTTCCTAACACACATTGGTCAATAAACAGTGGATGGGAATGGGCAAGTTGTCTTGTTGATGTGGAAAAATTTGATTTACAGGAAAAAATAAAAGAGTCAACTTTTATTGCATTATCTCTAGATGAAGTTACAACAATAGATAATACTTCTTGGGTATGTATGCATGTGTATACTGTGGCAAATCATGTCTGCCAACCCCATCTACTCTCTGTTTATAAAATGAAGGAGAATGCAACATCACAAAATCTATTTGAGATAGTTAAGAAATCTTTGATTGAAATTGGATGTATGGATGACTACACAATTTCCAAAAAGTTGGTGTGTGTAGGGACGGATGGAGCTTCAGTAATGCAAGGTCATAGGAATAGTTTGTGTGTAAAGCTACAAACTTCTATTTCACCATACATGATTGGCATTCACTACATGGCCCACAGGATGAATTTAGCATTTAAAATGTTGAGCAAGTTTCCTATAGTATCAAAAGTTGAAGATCTAGTCTGTGATCTCTACTCATACTTCTGCTGAAGACCCAAACATTTTTTTAGAATTTCAACATTTTGCTGAGGGAGTAACTATAGGAAACAAGCTTCTTAAGGATGTTGATACCAGATGGATCTGCTTGCATGAACTAGTGAAAAGAGTTTTTGCAGAAAATTAATCCTTGATTAGTGTAATGTGTGACCATCGCTTCACAGTTGACAGGGCTCCTGACCTCTTACATAGGTTAAGTGACATAGAGATACTCCTCATTTTAGCTAGTATTCTTCCCATGCTAGAGGAAATGAACGTGCTTGTGAAAAAATCCCAAGAAAGAACTATGTATATTTCTGAATATACTAAACTACATCAAATGATATGCATGACCCTCAATAATCTATATCTATCAGACAAGACCTTCATAAGTCCAAAATTTAGCAGCTGGCACTTGATAACAAATGTGACCAATCCTGCTATTTTTTTACAGTTTAATGATGGTGGGGAGTTATGTGTCTCTATAAAGGGATTTGAGATACCAATGCACTTTTTAACAAGGTCAAGTGTACTATTAGAGAAGAACCTATTTCAAGGGAAGATTTTGACACGATTGTTAATTCTGTAAGTACTACTTTAAGGAATATTGTAAAATATCTTTCCTTGGAGATTAGAGATCGATTCCCTTGTGATGAACTACTTGAAGCCATGTCTATAGTGTATCCTCAATATTGGGTCAACTATGTGCCTAGTGATTATAAAAACAAGATAAAGACCTTAACAGATCATTTTTACAGAAGTATAGAATTCGATGGACAACAAATAGAAGGAATTTTAAATCAAACTAAGCTTAGAGAGCAATCAGGTCAATTTGCAACTTCAATGATGGAACAATTTAAACTCATGGAGGCTCCCCACCAAGAGGAATTGATAACAAATCTTTGGGAAACCTTAAGTCAAAGCGAAATATTGTGTGATGCATTATCATATTTTTTTGAACTTGCTGATTTATGTCAAACCATGATATTGGGGTTGGTGGAGGATGAGAGAGTTTTCAATGCATTGGGGTTCTTGAAATCAAAGATAAGGAGTAAACTTGACAAGAATTTGGAAAACTGTTTGAGAATGTATACAACTAGACATGATATCTAGAGTTTTCCTTTTGATAGGGCACTCACAATCTGGAGGTCCTTATGTGAAAGAAGAGGCTTGTGCAACATTTCAAACAATAATAGCACACATGACAATGACATGCTAAATACCAGAACTACATGTAGTGGTAGTGGTGTTGATGAGACACTCTTAAGTGGACATATGGAGATAGAATAAAATGAAGAACATGATCAGGATGACACTGGATATCATGGTCAGAGGGAGGAGAATAAGGATGACAAGATGATTTGGCAATTTGAAGGGAATTAGCAGTTTGATGCAGAGGCATCCACACTAAAACCTTGACATACAGCATGTATGTCCGCAACCCATCATCATCATGATATTTTCCTTAACACTGTCATCGTCATCAGGATAATCGTCATCAGGATATCGGGGCAGCAGGATATTGAAGGAGCTCCATGTGACGTCATCGTCATCAGGATAATCATCATCAGGATATTGGGGTGACGTAAGCATCGAAGGAAAGGTGCATGAGTTATTTTCTATTGGGGAGTACGGTGCAGGAGCACCTACTTGACAGCTGGCCTCCATGAGGCAGTTAGTTTGTTTTGAGTCTTGTTAATGTTTCCAAGAAGGTCTTATAAGACCAATGCATGTAATAAGGTCATGTTGACCATACTTTACTATTTTTAGATAGTTTGTTAGGACAGCTGTTATGCTGTGTGTTCGGTTGGATCCTCCCAGCCGCTTGGAAGCTCCCAGCCGCTTGGAGTCAGGTCAGTAGTACTCGCAGGAAATCCTATTTATGTAGTAGGATCGGTTAGTGTTGGATATCATCGATCATCGATCAGACTTTGCAGAAAGTGAGGTAGAGTGAAAGACTGAGCATTGTATTACATCTTTTGAAATCAATAAAGAGATCCTGTTGTGTCAATTCTCTGTTTGGATTCCATTGTGTGATCGATTTGTTGTTTTGGTGGTTACATGGATTCGCTGATCCATTCCACCGGTTGATTCGTCGAATCGGTGGAATGGCTATGTACAGTAGTTTAGGATTTAGTTTGCATTTTCTGTTTGTTCATGTGCATATTTGCAGGATCGCAATCAAGAGGTGTTGAGAACCCTAGCATGGGTATGTGCTAGGTCGTGTTGGTTGTTAGAGTCTAGAAGATCACCCTGAAAGTAGGTCGGGTCACCTCAGGAGGTTCGGCGGATCAAAATTCACTAAGGTTGGAAAATCCATTGCAACGGCATCATCAGGATATTTCTGCGTATATCCTGCAGGTACTTCAGGCATCATCCGAGTAGATGGAGGTGAGCATGATGCAGTAGTTTGAATAAAGTGAATGTGTTTTGGGGTGATCATCATCAGGTGTTGCCGAGGAGGAGCGTATCGGCATAAGGTAGAAGATCGGGTTGATAAAACCATCGCGGGCCGATAATGTTAAGTTTGGCCAACAGCAGGATATTGAAGGAACTGCATGTGACGTCATCGTCATCAGGATAATCGTCATCAGGATATCAGGGTGACGTAAGCATCGAAGGAAAGGTGCATGAGGTTGTCGTCATCAGGATATATGGAAGGAACCGGATGTTCTATATCCTGCTGATGAACATGATGTTGAACATCATGATGCTGAAGAAAGAGGTTGGCAGTAAGATGAACAGTGAACATCAGGAGGATGTTTGCGCTTGCCGAATATGATGATGCTGCCGATAGCCAAATATGATGATGCTGCTGACAGGCGAAAGGGCGAAGGTTTGTCTGTAGGAGTCATTAATACAACCAGCATGTTATAATCCTATCAGCTTATCATCATCATCATATTTCTTGCTAACACAGACAGCATCATCATATTTTGAAGAGGCATGAAATATCCTCCTGCTAACTACTGTTCACTTCCTTATCGCCTTTCGCCTTTCGCCTGTTAGCAGCATCATGATATTCGGCAAGCGCAAACATCCTCCTGATGTTCACTGTTCATCTTACCGCCAAACTCTATCTTCATCATCATGATGTTCAGCATCACCTTCATCAGTAGGATATAAAATATCCGGTTCCTCCGATATATCCTGATGACGACAACTTCAAGCACCTTTCCTTTGATGCTTATGTCACTTCGATATCTGACTATTCAAACAACAGCATCATGATATGACTTATCCGGTCATATTGAAACATCCTGATGATGTTACCCAAACTTTATGCTGATGACTTACGCCGATGCCAAAACACTTAGCGACAGTAGGATAAACTTGCATAGGGTGATATTCGCAATATCCTGATGATGATGACGTCACATGCACCTGATGATGATGTCAATGCACCTGATGATGATGTCAACAGGATATAAGACACTTATATCCTCCGCAACATGATAATGAATATCCAGGTGATCTCTTAATATCCTGATGATGACCTCTCCGATCCTTAGCCAAAAAGTGAACTTTCACTCCTGCATGAGATAGCGACATGCGGACGATGGATACACTCGAAAGATGATCCTGACGATGATATACACACTAAGTATATATCCGACTTATATCATCCTGATGCACTTGAAACATACCACACATGCCTCTACAAACTTTCTGACATCTGATGGTAACTTAGGCCAAAAGTAATGTCTTCGGACAAGATCAAGAGTCTTATCTAGACCAAAATGACCTGCCATAGCTCCACAATGTTTCTCCTTAATGATGTTTAACCTCATAGAACACCATCATTAATGTATTCCAAGGTGTTCTATGAGGTTAAACATCATTAAGGAGAAACATTGTGGAGCTATGGCAGGTCATTTTGGTCTAGATAAGACTCTTGATCTTGTCCGAAGACATTACTTTTGGCCTAAGTTACAATCAGATGTCAGAAAGTTTGTAGAGACATGTGTGATATGTCAGAAAGCTAAAGGCAGGTCGACTAATGCAGGTTTATATCAGCCCTTACCTATTCCTTCCAGACCATGGGAAAGCATAAGTATAGATTTTGTCTTGGGTTTACCAAGGACAAGGAAAGGGTTTGACAGTATTTTTGTTGTAGTGGATAGATTCAGCAAAATGGCACATTTCTTGCCATGTAAAACCACTGCTGATGCTTCATACATTGCAGATTTGTTTTTCAGGGAGATTGTCAGAATCCATGGATTGCCATTGAGCATAGTGTCAGATAGGGATGTGAAGTTTATTGGTCACTTCTGGAGAACTCTTTGGAAGAAACTTGGAACAAATTTGTCTTTTTCCTCTGCATATCATCCTCAAACGGATGGACAGACTGAAGTAGTGAAACGTTCCTTAGGAAATTTGCTTAGATGTTTGACAAAACAACATGGAGAAAAGTGGGATAATATTCTATCTCAAGCTGAATTTTCATATAATGATACTGTCAATAGGAGCACAGGGAAATCACCTTTCCAGATAGTTTATGGTATGCATCCCAGAGGAATTTTGGAATTGAGAGATCTACCTATAGTAGACCCTGTTAGTGCAGACGGTGAAGCTTTTGCAGAAGCCATCAAAGAGGTTCATGATCAAGTCAAGACCCAACTGCAGCAAACCACCTTGAAGTATAAGGAATATGCTGATAAAAAGAAGAAGGATGTACAGTATGATGTTGGAGATTTGGTATGGGTTCATTTGAAGAAGGACAGACTTCCTAAGGGAAAATATACTAAACTCATGCAGAGAAAAGTTGGACCATGTCAGATCTTGCACAAGCATGGACAGAATGCTTATGAGCTACAACTCCCCCCTGATCTTGGTTTGTCCCCTATATTCAATGTATGTGATTTAACTCCATACAAGTCTTATCCAGATGCAGATCAGGAACTCCTACAGGATACAGTCCATGATAACATTCCCAAGCATGATCCTCCACAGTTGCAGAAGGTTTTGGACACCAGAGTGGTCAAACAGACTCGGAACAAACAGTACTTGGAGTATCTAGTCTCTTGGAAGGGAAAACCTAATTCTGAAGCAGTCTGGATGACTGAAGAGCAGATCCAGAAACATGGTGCAGATCTTCATACTCTCATCTCAAGTGGACTTGAGATTTCTTCTTCTGGGGAGTATGGTGCAGGAGCACCCCTACAAGACAGGATATAGGTTCATTGTCCGCATGTCAGGACATCAGTCTATTTTTAGCATGTTTGATTTCATAATGTAATAAGGTCCATTGGACCAATGCATATGTATTAGATCAGCCTAGGAGAGTGTGCAGGCAGTTAGAGTTCGTGATCAGGTAGTATGAGCTGTCCTCTCCCAGCCGCTTGGAAGCTCCCAGTCGCTGGGAATCGAGTTGGTAGTACTCGTAGGATATTGCTATAAATAACTCAGATCAGTAGGGTTTGATATCATATTAGAGAATATCATATCAGTGAGAGAGTAGTAGTTATGTTATGGTGTACTGGTGATTGAGTGAAATCCAGAGATCAGTCCAGACATTGTGAAACATTGTAGAAACAGGACATTTGTGTTTCATCTAAATAAGATCTCATCAATTGCATTATCTGGTTTATCAGTTGTTTATGTTTTGATTTCTGTTCTGATTACAGGTTAATGGATTCTTTCAACCCTTCCACCGGTTGATTCTGTGAATCGGTGGAATGGTCATGCATGTTAGTTTAGGTTGTATTTTAGTTTTCTGTTTATGCATTTCATTGTGTGGGAGATCGATCAGTAGCATGCTATGAATCAACCTAGCATCCTCATGTGCTAGGGTTAGGAAGATAAACTGTTAAGTTTTGATCGAAGGTGATCCAGTCCGATCATCACATTTTCTTTGTGAAATTGTGCGGTTCTGTGAGTTTGCATGCAGCTGACGGATATACAGGGATCTGCATGTGCTTTTCCAGACGGAGTGAATCGCATCGTCATCCGTGAGTATATCGCTATCCGGATCGGGTTATGAAGCTGACGAAGACTGTATGTTTCAAGTGCATCAGGATGATATAGGTTGGATATATACTTAGTGTGTATATCGTCGTCAGGATCATCTTTCGTGTGTACCCATCATCCGAATATTGCTATCGCATGCAGGAGTGAAAGTTCACTTTTTCGGCTAAGGACCGGAAAGATCATCATCAGGATATTAAGGGATCACCCGGATATTCATTATCATGTTGCGGAGGATATAAGTGTCTTATATCCTGTTGACATCATCATCAGGTGCATTGACATCATCATTAGGTGCATGTGACGTCATCGTCATCAGGATATTGCGAATATCACCCTATGCAAGTTTATCCTGCTGTTGCTAAGTGTTTTGGCATCGGCGTAAGTCATCGGCATAAAGTTTGGTTAACATCATCAGGATGTTTCAATATGACCGGATAAGTCATATCCTGATGCTGTTGTTTGAATAGTCGGATATCGGAGTGATGTAAGCATCGAAGGAAAGGTGCTTGAAGTTGTCGTCATCAGGATATATGTTGTCGTCATCAGGATATATCGGAGGAACCAGATATTTTATATCCTGCTGATGAAGGTGATGTTGAACATCATGATGATGAAGGTAGAGGTTGGCTGTAAGATGAACAGTGAACATCAGGAGGATGTTTGCGCTTGCCGAATGTCATGATGCTGCTGACAGGCGAAAGGCGAAAGGCGATAAGGAAGTGAACAGTAGTTAGCAGGAGGATATTTCATGCTCGTCTGAAATATGATGATGCTGTCTGAGTTAGCAAGAAATATGATGATGATGATAAGACGATAGGTATTATAACATTTGTGTTTCATCTGAATAAGATCTCATCAATTGCATTATCTGGTTTATCAGCTGTTTATGTTTTGATTTTTGTTCTGATTACAAGTTGATGGATTCTTTCAACCCTTCCACCGGTTGATTCTGTGAATCGGTGGAATGGTCATGCATGTTAGTTTAGGTTGTATTTTAGTTTTCTGTTTATGCATTTCATTGTTTGAGAGATCAGTTGGTAGCATGCTATGAATCAACCTAGCATCCTCATGTGCTAGGGTTTAGGAAGATAAACTGTTAAGTTTTGATCTGAAGGTGATCCGGTCCGATCATCATATTTTCTTTGTGAAATTGTACGGTTCTGTGAGTTTGCATGCAGAGGACGGATATACAGGGATCTGCATGTGCTTTTCCAGACGAAGTGAATCGCATCGACATCTGTGAGTATATCGCTATCCGGATCGGGTTATGAAGCTGACGAAGACTGTATGTTTCAAGTGCATCAGGATGATATAGGTTGGATATATACTCAGTGTGTATATCATCGTCAGGATCATCTTTCGTGTGTACCCATCATCCGCATATCGCTATCGTATGCGGGAGGAAAAATCATTTTTTTGGCTAAGGACCGGAGAGGTCATCATCAAGATATTAAGAGATCACCCGGATATTCATTATCATGTTGCGGAGGATATAAGTGTCTTATATCCTGTTGATATCATCATCAGGTGCATTGACATCATCATCAGGTGCATGTGACGTCATCGTCATCAGGATATTGCGAATATCACCCTATGCAAGTTTATCCTGCTGTCGCTAAGTGTTTTGGCATCATCGTAAGTCATCGGCATAAAGTTTGGTTAACATCATCAGGATGTTTCAATATGACCGGATAAGTCATATCCTGATGCTGTTGTTTGAATAGTCGGATATTGGAGTGATGTAAGCATCGAAGGAAAGGTGCTTGAAGTTGTCGTCATCAGGATATATCGGAGGAACCGGATATTTTATATCCTGCTGATGAAGATGATGCTGAACATCATGATGATGAAGGTAGAATTTGGCGGTAGGATGAACAGTGAACATCAGGAGGATGTTTGCGCTTGCCGAATATGATGATGCTGCTGACAGGTGAAAGGCGAAAGGCGATAAGGATCCTCCTGATGTTCACTGTTCATCTTACCGCCAAACTCTATCTTCATCATCATGATGTTCAGCATCACCTTCATCAGCAGGATATAAAATATCCGGTTCCCTCCAAATATCCTGATGACGACAACTTCAAGCACCTTTCCTTCGATGCTTATGTCACCCCGATATCTGACTACTCAAACAACAGCATCAGGATATGACTTATCCGGTCATATTGAAACATCCTGATGATGTTAACCAAAGTTTATGCCGATGACTTATGCCGATGCCAAAACACTTAGCGACAGCAGGATAAACTTGCATAGGGTGATATTCGCAATATCCTGATGACGATGACGTCACATGCACCTGATGATGATGTCAATGCACCTGATGATGATGTCAATAGGATATAAGACACTTATATCCTCCGCAACATGATAATGAATATCCGGGTGATCTCTTAATATCCTGATGATGACCTCTCCGGTCCTTAGCCAAAAAATGAACTTTCCTCCCGCATACGATAGCGATATGCATGAAATATCCTCCTGCTAACTACTGTTCACTTCCTTATCGCCTTTCGCCTGTCAGCAGCATCATCATATTCGACAAGCGCAAACATCCTCCTGATGTTCACTGTTCATCCTACCGCCAAATTCTACCTTCATCATCATGATGTTCAGCATCATCTTCATCAGCAGGATATAAAATATCCAGTTCCTCCGATATATCCTGATGACGACAACTTCCAGCACCTTTCCTTCGATGCTTACGTCACCCCGATATCCGACTACTCAAACAACAGCATCATGATATGACTTATCCAGTCATATTGAAACATCCTGATGATGTTACCCAAACTTTATGCTGATGACTTACGCCAATGCCAAAACACTTAGCGACAGCAGGATAAACTTGCATAGGGTGATATTCGCAATATCCTGATGACGATGACGTCACATGCACCTGATGATGATGTCAATGCACCTGATGATGATGTCAACAGGATATAAGACACTTATATCCTCCGCAACATGATAATGAATATCCGGGTGATCTCTTAATATCCTGATGATGACCTCTCCGGTCCTTAGCCAAAAAGTGAACTTTCACTCCTGCATGAGATAGCGACATGTGGACGATGGATACACCCGAAAGATGATCCTGACGATGATATACACACTGAGTATATATCCAACCTATATCATCCTGATGCACTTGAAACATGCAAACTTCGTCAGCTTCATAACCCAATCCGGATAGCGATATACTCACTGATGCGATTCACTCCGTCTGGAAAAGCACATGCAGATCCCTGTATATCCGTCCTCTGCATGCAAACTCACAGAACCGCAGAATTTCACAAAGAGAATATGACGATCGGGCCGGATCACCTTCAGATCAAAACTTAACAGTTTATCTTCCTAAATCCTAGCACATGAGGATGCTAGGTTGATTCATAGCATGCTACCAACTGATCTCTCAAACAATGAAATGCATAAACAGAAAACTAAAATACAACCTAAACTAACATGCATGACCATTCCACCGATTCACAGAATCAACCAGTGGAAGGGTTGAAAGAATCCATCAACTTGTAATCAGAACAGAAATCAAAACATAAACAGCTGATAAACCAGATAATGCAATTGATGAGATCTTATTCAGATGAAACACAAATGTCCTGTTTCTGCAACAATGTTTCACAATGTCTGGGCTGATCTCTGGATCTCACTCAATCACCAGTACAACATAACACAACTACTACTCTCTCTGATTTCTTTCTTTCCCACTAAAATGATTTTGGCTGCCCCCTGTGCTGTAGCATTTTCCTGTAATGGCATCAACATAATAGTCTTCCCATCTTTCTTGATGGTGTAGGTATTAGCATACCCATCATACAGTACCCTCCTATCAAATTGCCATGGTCTACCCAACAGTAGGTGACAACATTCCATGGGCAAAATGTCACACAAAACTCTATCATGATATGCTCCAATCTGAAAATCCACTTATGCCTGTTCATAGACAAAAAGTGATTGACTATCACTCACCCAAGATGCCTTGTAAGGGTGTTGATGTGGAATCCTTTCCAAATTCAGTTTATCCACCATTTCCTGAGATACCATGTTGTCTGTTGAACCAGTATCAATGACAACCTTACATACTTTACCTTTGCTCTTGCATGTGGTCTTGAAAAGAGCTCTTCTTTGCATCATATCCTTTGATGTCTGCAAACTAATTCTCCTTAGCATCAATGCTTCTCCCTCCTCAGGATATCCATAATCGTCAGGATCCCTATCTCCTTGATAAGGGTTTGAACTCTGCACACTTTGCTCTACTTTCTCTTCTTGCACAAGTTGTACTTTTAGGGAATTAGCAGTTATTAGGTATTTATACTATATTTCATGTTTCAAACTCCATAATGTTGTTGATGACATTTTATTTGTCTATCAGTGATGTACATTCTTCATTTTCAATATAAAAATTTAATATTTTCATATTATTATTGTGTGATACCAATAAATTTTACAAGCATTCAACTAAATGCAAAGTATTTTTTCTTCTCTATACCATAGTAGCATTTCATTTGTTTTCCTTTATTGCATTGCATAGTAATCAACAAAAATAACATATTAATATACAACATTAGCAAATTTTTAATGTGTATGTAGAAACCAGAGTTTTCCTGAAGTAGGCAATCAAATAATATAGATAATTTGAACAATGAACACAAATGGATTTTAGTGTTATATTGATTTCAAATGAAGGTCCAAAGGAATACATTGAAGTATTACATTTACAATGTACAATAACTTGCTCAAAACCAACTCTGCATAATGTTCTATTGGAAACACATATTACTAAATCATTTTATCATCTTTTGCAGAGTTCTCCACTCTTCATCTAATGAAAGTGTAACTTTTCTTAACCCAATGTGAGCAAGTTGTAAGTGTGACAAAAGTTTATAATTCATATATTTACTTGGCTTCAATGTTTCACTAAAAGTTCCATTCAAGGTTATCAGTGGTGAGATAGAATCCAAAAAGTTTGCCTCATCAAGATTTTCAGGAAACTGGTCCTTATCCAACTTTGTTTTATCCTCCATATTCTTTTTGAAATCAACCTTTCCAATGTATCGGCATGATGGGTCAAAAGCCCCGGCAAGCCAAGCTTTCTAAAGTATTCTTCATTTGTTTGCATCCTCTTTGTCAATACTGCAGCTTGTTCCAAAATATCACGCACTTGTTCCAGCTTCTCACATTTTTCAATGATAGATGAGGCCTTTATTATGGCATCAATATGGTTCTCAATTCCTTTCAATTCCAATTCTTCACCACTAGCTTTGTAGATTGATTCCAAAATGTTTTTTTGCTTCTGACAGTTTTGAAGTTGCCATGTATCAATTTTCAACAATGTATTTTTTGAGTGTATTACTACATAATAGTAGATCATGTGTGAATTCAAACATTTTAGACATATCATCAATCCTCTTCATCATTTTCTCCCACATGTTATGTTTTATATAAACCATTGTGTTTCTATAAAATTCAAATACATTCTTTTGGGAGGATTTTATTTCATTTTCTACATTCTTCAATTTTATCTACAAATTTTTAGAATTTTTTCTCTCTTTCTCCACTTTTTCTTCCCATAGATGTCCTACTTTTTTTGTTGCCTACAGTTTATCTTTGGCTTGATTCAAGGATTGTTCTAATTTTTCTAAATTGGCTTTTTCAATATCATAATTTTTTTACTTTCACTTAACATTTTCTTCAGTTTATTCACTTCCACCTCTATCTGTTTATTCACTACACTTGTAGATGTAGAGTTAGAGTTTTTTATCCTTTTCTCTAATTATTTGGTCTTGTTCTCTGTTGCTTTCCTCTTGGCTTTTTCAATTGCTATGTCTCCCTGTAACTTTTCTATTAGACTCTGCAACCTATTACATAAATCACAAAGTCAAATGAAAATGAGCAATTTGAATGGAATTAACATCACTGAATATATTTTTCTTCTGTTGTAACTCAATTACTGGAACCTGTGACTTGTCTATATTACAACTCTAATTTTTAGACAATATATTCAAAAAAGTTACCAGGAAATTAAAAAACAACCATACCTTTTTTGTTCTCTCTCTTGCTTTAGCAATGATGTGTACACCACTTCATTGTTCCTTTTTGATACATTAATTTTGTCAGAATTTTTCATTCCAGAAAAATCCACTTGGATGGTGCTCACCTCATAATCAGAGCATTGCATCTAGTTCTCTGGTTTATTTTGAACTTTGGGCACAATAATCATGCAATCCATTTTTTTGATTTCTAGTTCAAATGTAGTCAATACCCTAGTTCTTGCAGGCTCTGAAGTTGTAGTAGTCTCTATCTCTAGCACTTGCTTCTTATGTGTTTTAGATATTTTAGCTTTCTTTTCAAACTCAACTTTGTAATCAGAATTTGTGATACTTGACATAACTTTGAATGGCGAAGGAGTAGTTGTAGTATTGGCAGTATCTCTAATTAATTGAGGCTGAGGATTAGCCATTTTTGTCCTAGTCACACTAACAATAGGAGGGGGGTGCCTTTTGGAAACAATTGCTTTGATGTGGATGTGGAATCAAATATTTTGCTTCTTAGTATTTAAAAGACCTTGTTCTCTAAGTTTGTCTATAGTATCATCTAATTTTATTGATGACCTCTTGTGAGTTTGTTGTTGTGACTCTTGTTGACTAGTACTACTATTACTTGTACCATTGCTAGATTTGCCACCAATAGCACTAGAATGTCCACCATCCCCTGCAGGAAAAGAATGAGAAATATGCAGATAAGAAGACCCTTGTGGTACTGTTAGTGATTGGATCTCACTTTGAGGATTTGAAGCTAGAATAAATCTAATCTCTTGATCTGTATGTGTATGCCCTTTGGCTTGTTCATCACCTCCAATTGTAAGTCAAAGATCATTAGGTTTTCTAGGGCATACCTCTGGTACAATCCAAATGCCTTGTCCTGTGGGCCCCAAACCACCACCTTCATAACCCAAATTTTGGGCTATTGATGCCCCTGTAGTAAATGTTTCTCTTGTGGTCTCACTCATATGAGGTCTGAATGTATAGGCACTAAGATTTGTGGGTTTTTCTTCATCCTCATCATCACTTTCAGCATTAGACGCTTCATTGACAGTGGGATGCTCTATATCCCACAATTTACTGAACTCTTAATCTTCTAAGTTTTCTTCAAATTTTGCAGTAGCTTTTGGATCACCAAGATCCTTCCTCATGGACCAAAAGGCACTAATTTTTTAGTGTGACTATTATCCCTTTATACAAGCCTCTTTTAGAGTCTGTGGAATTTTTGTATATGTAGATTTTTTAGCACCTTTTCTATAGAAATTGT
The DNA here is from genome assembly GCA_027924645.1 of Cunninghamia lanceolata. Taxonomy (NCBI): domain Eukaryota; kingdom Viridiplantae; phylum Streptophyta; class Pinopsida; order Cupressales; family Cupressaceae; genus Cunninghamia; species Cunninghamia lanceolata. Next base: position 5,225,949 of record BSBN01001003.1, read on the forward strand.
CATATCTCTTATTTTCCAGTGCCACCTCTGCATCTCTCCATGTTTGTGGAATTGGATGCAATCCCATTATTTCTAATGACAATATTTCAAAAGAAATACCTCTTTGACCAGCAGTTTCTTCCATGACTTTTCTGACCTCATCCCAAGAATTCTTGTTTCTTAACATTTATAGTAGGGGTTTACTTTCATGTTGAATTCTACTTGGAGCATTCTTATTGGCCACAAGCCTTGTTTTAATCACATCACATGGGTCATATTGCTAGTGAGAGTCAACATCAAATTTAAAAAGTTGTAAAATTTCATGTGCCATAGTGAATGCTTTTCTCTCGAATGTGAACCCTCCACATGAATAACGTAAGAAAGGAAATATGCTCTTGTTTTGCTGACTAACAAAGTGCAGTTGATCTTTACTCTCCATGTGTCATATATATTCCAATGCAAAATCCTCTCTATCACATGTATTGGAAGTTTGTGGGGCTTTACTCCTGATCCATAAAATCTTAGGATAGTATATTCCTCCATGAAGTACCAGTCAACCAATTGTATTTCTTTTCCCAATTGAATGCAATTTCTACAAGACTCGGGCAATCTAGCATTGGAGTATTTGTAATGGCTTGATACAATGGAGCCAAAAAGTAGTCCACAAAATGATTGTAGTTCTTTTGATTATGATACATCTTTATCTTATGGGTCCAATCTAGTAGTCCAATTTTATCTGGCTGAATTTGAAGCTTGTTGTCCTAAAACATCCCATCAAACTTCACTAGAAAAAAATAACACAAGTAGGTTGTGAACCTAAATGTCTTTCTGTTGGAACTAGGAGTGGGAGCTTCACTTTGACTTCATTTAATCATTAAAAAATGATCATGCATTGATCTTGCAATGTGGTCAAGAAATCTATATTTAGCAGGCAGATTGCATTGATGGATATTGTATACCATTTCAAGGAGGCTTGCACCCACTTGACTATTGTTATCCAATCTAAGGCAAAACACTAGCATGGAAACAGTATCCTGAATGCATGTTTTAAAAATTTTAATTTTATAAGGAGGCTTATGATTCTGATTGAGTAGGGCACATTCCAATGTTAGAGATTTGATAAAAAAAATTATCATCTTCACTAACTACTTCATAAGTACTAGCAAGTTTTTCTAGGTTTATGTGGACTTTTCTACATTCTTTAGCGGTAAAATCCAACAATTTGCCAAAATATTCTCCATTAGTGGGAAGCATTACTTCCTGCCTATCTTTTATAACTATGGCTTTTCTAAAATTTCATCATAATTTTGGGCACGTACCATGATAAATTTAGGGCAAGGGAAAACCTTAGGCAACATCAGGCGTCCCGATCTGACCACCGATGGTGTAGTCATCCCGCTATTTGGTATTGGTTTTTTTGGGTCAGGTTGCACTCTACATACCTTATTCTCCAATGAAAATCTAAGTGTTGAGGTAAACCTTCCAAAGATTACAGGGTCATAAATATCATGGTATTCATCTGTAAAATTTGAGTTTTAAGCAGTCTGGTGTAGTCTGTTTTATCTCTTTCTTTGTTATTCCCAATTTTTGGTCTGGTAGTACTGGTAGACATGCTTGTAAACACTCAACCCTAAACCCCAGTCCCCAAGATTGAAAAAACTAAAGTTTCAAGGAGAATAGTAATAGCAATAGTAATAGGAATAAGTATTTCTATATTTCACTTACCTGAAAAAGATGAATACAAAGACTGGCACTGAGTGACTCCGTGGCATCACACAATCGATATTAGAATTTCTGGTGCACTGTAATCTCCTCAGGTCCTTTACCCTCTTACTTCCAAATAGTATCAATTAAAATTGCTAAATGCTAACTCTAAGTGCCAACTGTGAAGTAAAGCGAGTGAAATGTATTACATTCTTTTATTAAAGTTATAAATTTTATTTATTCTCGAGGAAGTTAATTTTTTTTAAAAGTTATTATATTCTATTCTATTCTTCACTTTCAGTACAAGTTTGTAGTTGTAGTTGTACTACTACTGAGTACTCCCACTTCAAACAAAATTTAAGGATGACATGCAAGTCTGCAACTTGAATTAATAATTTAATACTTATACAACACGTATGTCGAGCCATGGAATTGAAAACTATCGTATAATCTCAACCGTTGATCTTTGTAAATCTAATGGCTCTTGATTGATTCCAGAGGTTTGAGTTCCCATGTCTAGCGCTCCAGACTTTCATTCCAAAATTCAACTACAACTGTCCATATAGCATCGAAACATTCATCGAACGGCAATACATGACGCTAAATTCTGAATATAATATAGGTTAGATATATTATATAATAATTAGAATTATATATTTTATTGTATAATAATTATATTATATTATATATATATAATAATTATTCAACTGTTGATCTTTGTAAATCTAACATCTCTAGATTGATTCTAGAGGTATGAGTTCATAAGTCTAGCGCTTCGAGCATTTTGTTCCAGAATTCAACTAAAGTCATCCATCTGGTATCGAAACATTCATCAAACAGTGATACATGGCGCTAAAGTCTGAATATAATATAGGTTAGATATATTATGTGAAGTCAGCCCCATTTTGATGATATAATATAGGTTAGATATATTATATAATAATTATAATTAATACTACATAAAATATTATAATATAGGTTTAAGGTTAGATATATTATTATAATATATTATATAATAATTAAATTATATATATATATATATAATAATAATTCTACCGTTGATCTTTGTAAATCTAATGGCTCTAGATTGATTCCGGAGGTATGAGTTCACAAGTCTAACTCTTTGAACGTTTCATTCTGGAATTCAACTACAACTGTCTGGTGGTACCTATCTAGTTTTTAGGGTTTTGATTTAGTTTAATGCAAGTGTTTTACTTATTTTCCTTAAAACCCTAAGTCTTATAGTCAAGAGTTCACTTTATGTTCTATTTTGTTGTTGACCATCTAGCCTAGGTTCCTGGTTAGCTAAGTTATAACCTTATGTCTTTTATGTTGTGAGTTAACTGGCCCCCAGGTCTTGAGTTACCCTTTCTAGCTCGTCAAGTCATATGCATTGCAAAGTCTTAGTCTTATATCCTTGTAAGGGTCTGAAAGTGCCACTTGGCAGGATATCACAAGCCTGCACAATGTTGAAGGTCACGTCATGTTTGCACCGCGGGACTGCGAGGTGAAGAAAGGTGTCAAGGATATCATGGCCTATGGCCATAATATTGATGATTTAGTTGAATGAAGGATATGGTGCTAGGTGTCGAAGGATCGAGTGAAGTAGTGGGGCCATATATATTGAAGATCTGATGGTAGTGCATCCTCGCAGGAGAATCTTGTCTGCAGGAAAGATTCTCCATGCTAGTACGAGATGTTGACACCTAGATAACTCCTGAAAAGAAGAGTAAGGCTTGCATAATGGATGTCCATGTGGAAGCCTTAGCATGCACCGGTGGAGTCAAAAGGAGGTGATATATTTTCTACTGCGCCACTACAAAATGATGCCATGTGGCCACATAGGACAAATAAGTTGAAAAGTCAGGAAGAAGGCGCATCTGAGATGGAGTAATTTGATTGGCCGGGTGTTTTTCATGTAAAGGCCTAGATTTTCAAATCTGGTAGTTGATTCATGGCCGTCAATCTCATAATATGAATTTTGCATCAATGGTTGGAATTTAAATTTTCTGTGTAGATGTTGGGAGCCACCCCTGTATCACAAATTCATAGTGATGGTTGAGAAGACATGCATTTATGCACCGAACCCTAATTTGTAATCTCGATTAAAGTTGAAGGTAAGGGTTTTTCATAGTGTTTTCATAAACATGAAGAGGATTTATGCACAACATGCAATTGGACAAGAAAATATTGTGATTTCAAGATTCTGCAACTAAAACCTATAAGTTATTCTTGCCTACTGTGTCTGTTTGAAGTTGAATTGTTGGCTAGTAGAGGATATTTTGAGCATTCTTAGAAGAGAAAACCCTAGTCTGGTGAAGTGTTATTTCAAAAAATGAGTCAAACAAGTCAGCCTTCAACTTCTAAGAGGAGTCTGGATGAGGATTTAATGAAACAATTTATAGGGTCTTCAAGAAGGCTAGTGAATGCATACGGTCTAGGTAGGCCTAATGATAGACTGTTAGATTTATGTTCTAGGTGTCAGGATGCTAAATTTCCTGCATGCATGGGTGGACTTTGTTTAAGCATTGACATGATAGGAAGGAGTACAAAGCCCCTGTTTGTAATGCATGGAATTTGGATGTGGCGAAGTTGATGTGCCCTAATGTATTTGTAAATTCTGACCTGGTAAGGGCTATTGCATAAAGATATGATCCCGCTTCTAGGACTATTAGGGTAGGGAATAATGAAGTCATGATTAGTACAACAAAGGCATTCATCACAAAGGTATTTATCCTCAACCTTGCTGTAAACAAAAAGATTGATTTCTACGTCCTAAAAGATGAATACAAAAGAGCTCAGCATGCATACAAAGTATTCAAGTTGCCTAAGCAGAGAGCAAGGGGAATTGATGAAAAGTTAATTAGAATATCAGATAGTGAAGAAGAACCTTTTGATGTTTCACAATTCATGCATTACTTTGTAAAGACTTACCACACTCTGTGCCATGTACTGAGAAGAGATGCATTGGATAAGATCCCAGTTCCTATGATGATGTTAGGTGTAAATGTACAAGATATTTCAACTAGTGAAGCATTTGATTATGCAACATATATAACAGACAAGATGCATGAGCAGTTATTGAAGATTAAGAACAATCTGTATGTTGTAGATGCAAAGGCAAAATTTAAATGGTATTCAATTATGTGCCATATGTTTTTATATACTGGGACAAGGATGTGGAATCAAGCTTTGCATGTCAGATATTTTGAACATGATGGCACTCTTCTCCCTGTCCAATTATGGACTCATTTGTAAGATATGCAATGTGAAAGTTCAAACTATGTGATTTTTGAAGAACATTTTGTGAGAAGGTTGCTGAAGTTTATGGAGCCTGAAGGTGAAAGGGTTCCAAGGGATGTATTAGATTTTCTGAGACCATTGGATAGAACCCATGAATTAGGAATTCAGCATAATTGGGGAGATTAGTTCCTACACACCCGCTCTACTTGCATTAGAGTTTGTGGGAGAAAGGTTGCACCACATATACTACCAAAGTATGTGCCAAGGAGGATTGCATATTTAGAAATTATCTAGCAATTGAATGAATCCGATAAAGGACACCTGAGATTGCAGAAGAAAGGGTCATTTTTCCCTACTGCCACCAAGTTTTGTGACTTCTGGGCTACAAATAAAGATTCTTTAGATCAAATTGATTCAATTTTGGAAGATTACAAGATGGGGTTCGAAGACCCAAGGGTTTTTGATCCAGAAGGTTTCATCAATAGGGTGAGACTTAATGTCAAAATGCCACAATTCACCCATCTGGTCCTGTTTGATGAGGATGTAGTGAGAAACTGTGCTACCATGGAAGAAATTCATTTATTAAGGGAAAAGGGGAGAGCAGTGATGGAAGGGGAAAGAATGAGAAAAAATTTGAATTCTGCATATCTTGGGGCTTTTGTAGAGGAAAATGACCCAATAATAAGGATTCATAAAATTCTTGTCAATGCAAAGATTGATTGAAAGTGCCCCTGTAGATGAAGATAGACCTACATATGATCCAAGGAGTACAATCAAGCCATATAGTAGGATAAATAAGTCTCCCGATTCACCTCAAGCCAAAAAATTGAAAATCATTGACTTGGAGCATGAAGAAGAAATAGAGTTTGTGGACTTGGAGGAGGGAATTAATGAACAAGAACAAGAAATTTCTCAATAGGTAAATTCACTTGAGAGAATAAGGCCTTATGTCTTTCTAGATAACAGGTTGGCAAGGTCACTTTCTAGTAACCAAGTAGATATAGAGGACATCAGAGTGCTTGCTTGTGCACAATTTTTAGAAGATGATGCCTTTGTCAATACCCCTAAATTTAAGGGGTATGTGTTGAAATTGAGAAATGAAGAATTTCAGAAGAAAGTGGAAGAAGAAAAAAGAGGAACTGATCCTGAGAAGTATGAAGAAATAACACAGAGGGTGCTTAATGAATTGAGCTAGGATATCAACAAGATGACCCCTGATGAAGGGAGAGCTTTGGTGGAAAAGAGTGGTTTGTTGTTACTTCCTCATTGGACTTTGGTAGATGCAATTGCATTTGATACTATCACAAGGATGGGCATAGATATCTCTGATGATCAGGTAGACAAAGCACTCTAGTGAAGGGTTCAATCCCAAATTTGAGACCTTGGTAATATGGGTATTGGCCCCAAACAATAAAAAGCCAAGGATGGGTTTAGGTGAATTAACAGAAGATGTGATAATAACAAGAGTATCAAATACTCTAGCTCCTCAAGCTGCAAGCTTGAGTGTTCACACAACTCAATTTGCTAAGGTTGTCACCAATAAATTGTAGGAATATGATGAGATTTTATTGAAATATGGATAGGTAATGCCAAAATTGAATAAGTACAAGGGGAAAATGTTGCTATCACCAAGTACTTCAATTCAAAATGTTTCAGTCCCTGTGGATGCTGCAGAAGCTTTCCCAAAAGACAGAGAGACATTGCTCTCAGAGATAAAAGAGTTGAAGGAAGAAGTAAAAAGTTTGAAAGATGAGAAGAAGACCACTGTTAAGGAAATGGTTACAAATTTGATTAACCATAGGCTATCCAAGATTACAGCTAGGGTTGATGATACATGGAAATCTTATTTAGGTTTAAGGACAGCCCAAGACAAACATGAGAAGGATAAGGAATGCTTGAAGGACATGATTAGGGTATGGCTACCTAGAATTGGAGAAATAAGGGAAATTCATAGATGTTAAATGTTTGCCTCTGATGCTCTAGAAAAAATAAAATTAACCCTTGACATGTTGCTTTAGTTAGAAGAGGTAGTGGCTTTCCATCTAAAATTGGATAAAGTTTTGAAGGAGAAAAGACAATCAATTGAGAAGATAGATAAAAAGATTATGCCAAGCATATTGGAAAATGATAGACAAATAAAGAGTTTGGAGAAATGGAAGGTTGATTTTGAAGATATAGCTGGCCAGCTTGTATCTTCAAGTTGTGTAGTTGGTGATCCAAATATGAAAATTTTAAGTTCTACACTTGATAAGCTACATGCATTGGAGTTAAATTTTGAGATATTCTATAAGGAGTCAAAAATCTTATTGGATGCTAGGTATGCAAGGCATAATGAAAAAATAGCAAAATTGATTCCTTTCCAATGGCCATCAGAGAAAGCATGTGCAGCTTGGGTGGAGAAGTATGGATAAATGTGTCTAGGGTGAACAAAGAGCCAATCATGTGATATGTCTTCTTCATCATTGGGATAAAACACTTCTAACAGTTTTTGGGCATCACCAAGTTGAATTATATTTTGACTTTTTCTCTTTCATATGTAATTTGAATTAGCTTCCCAATGCCTATGGTGGTGGCTTGTAGTGTAAGATTTGTAACCGATAGTTGGTAATGAGTTTTAGGGAAACATGTTCTTGTGTCTATAAAAGAACATGCTATTCCACTTTGTAAAGAGATTGGAAGATTTAGGAAACTTTGATAATGAAATATAGAGCAATTTCTGAGAAGTTATCCATATTCTGAGTAGTAAGTTTCAATTTCTTGCATGTTGAATGTACTTTCTTTATAAACTTTATATCAATTTTAGATTGCAATATATGAAAAATGCCTTTGAGTATGTGTTTCCATCAATTGTTTCCTGTGTTGTTTGGATTTCTCTTTTGAATGAGGATACTAAGGGTTTCTAAGTTCTTGAATATACATTTGCTATATTGCATGTCTGGTTTATTCCTTCTATTCAAGGAATAGATTAAAATTCTTGGAGTCAGATATGGGGAGATGTGTTTTGTAATAGGGATATTTATAAGAAGAGTTGTTGGAAATACCCATTATTGGATTGTTATTTGTAAGACAAGAACGCACTCAATCCTCTGAATCTGGATGTTTGTTTTATTTATGAGAAGTAATCTGTATGCAGGGAATTGACTCCAAACCCTAGGATTGGCACCGATAGAGTTGGGTTTATTTTAATAAATCACCTATAATCAAACAATCACATACATAAAAAAAGAAGAACAAATCAACTTATCAGTTTTTAGGACTAGGATTAGTTCTATGTTCTCTGAGCCAATTAATGAAGTAGTGTCTAAAGCTAGCCAACTTTGAAACAATTATACAGTTTTGGTCTGCATCCAAGAGAATATATCTGCTTTAAGTTTCAATATTCAGTTGAAATAGAGGTTTGTCATATTGATATTGAATTAAGGGAATACCCCCCTAGGTTTACAGAGCTTGAAGTGCAGAGGAGAACAAGCAATTGTCTTCTATTCATTGGCCACTGACTTGAGAATCCTCAGCATAAAAGATGGCAACTTTTTAGGGAAACTCAAACCATCAATTGGGAACACCAACACCGTCCATCTGATAAAATTATGATAAAATGCCACATGTCAGGAAAGTACCTTTGGTGGGACATTGGAATGCCACATGTTAGAGGCTCGGAGGGGATAACTTATTCTAAACCTTATTAGATTAAAATTTAAAACCTTAGTAGCTTTATCATATATTATTTTATTATCTGATAATAACGTAATATATGATAATAATTATAATAATTATATAATAAATATATGATAATAATATATTCCAAAGGTTAGTTCCTTGTTAAATGGCTTAATCTAACCTTGTCTAGAGAAAAGAGGTAGCACTAACTAAAATGAATGTTGAAAACAAAAGAAGATGACACCAAGATGAAAATATATTATCCTTGATCTAATTTAGGAAGAAGGCTTTGGGGAAGGCTTTGCAAATTGTTCGAGGGTTTTCTTTCCCTCTTCGGGCAAGATGTAGGGCTTTCCTCTTGATTTGAGATTTGGTCCTCCTGTTTCTTTTTTTTGCAAGATTTATAGAATCCATCTGTACTCCTTCTGATATATTGGTCTTTATTTGCTTAACATTGACCTAGGTTTCATTGTGTTTTGTGCTTGTTTGTTTCATTGCCCCGCTCAAGTGTTAAAGTTTTTGAATTTAAACTTTATTGGTTTCCCACCTATGTTTATTATTTGTCTCCGTGCTTTGGGACTTATGCGCTTTGGTTTCCATATTGTATACCGCTGGCCGAGGCCTTTCCTCCTCAACCAGGAGCATTAATGGAGGCATTGAATAGAGTTAAGGAGGTTACAGGAGGTACTAATGGCAATGTTAATGGTGGGGCTACTAGAAAAACCTTCAGGAAGGCACTCGGTGTCCAAAATGCCAACTCTCCACCTAAAGATGCGTGCTTCCAAGCATGGGAGGAGGGAGAATAAATCCTTGGAGGTAGTGGGCCTAGTGGTTCTAAGGTCAAAGGGGGGAGTGGAGGAGTCGGAAAAGGTAAGACTTCTTATTTTCTACTGAGGAAACTAGTCCTTCACCCTAATTTGAGTATGCAAAAGGCTATTAGAGAAGAGGAAAATAGACTAAAAGACATTGCACTATTTTTTTGTTTGTGTGGATATTGAAAAGTTACCTGCAAGGAGATTCTTTGATAACTGGCTAAATACTGTGTGGGGCAAAAGGTTGGGTGTGCATGTCTCTTTCTATAGAATAGTTTCTAAAGGCATTTTTGTTATTTTATTGAAGAATCACTCGATGCAAAAAAAAATCTTAGAGAGAGATGTTTGGAATGTTGGTAAATCATTGTTCAAGGTCCTCCCATGGAGCCCTGAGGCCTCACCACAAGATATTAAATTTTGCTCAATCCCAAGATGGGTATTAATCAAAAACCTTCTTGTCCAACTTTGGGATTTTTTTCCTAATCTGTTAGTGTCCTTGGGCAAGACGTTAAAGGTTGAGGATCCAATGGTTTCCTTGCCTCATCTAGATGCAAGGGTTTTGTTATCTTTAAAGCCTAGGGTTGTTATTCCAAAAGTCTTACAAGTTAATCTTGGGAAAAAATTGGTCGAATGCATTGTTGTGGGTTTGGGGGGCTTAATTCCTATTTTCTATGCAAGTTGGATGCTCACCAAAAGAAGGATTGTCCAGTGATCAAATTGAGAAATTATGGCAAAGAGTTGAGCCAGAGGTCTCTGTTAAAACTGCTCTGGTCTCAAAGGGGGGACCTAGAAGTGCCCTGGAGATTGGTAAAGATGTTTGTCCTCCGGTCTCTGAGGCAAGTCCTAGTTCCTAGCCTTTTAAATCTAGTGACGGGCCTCTGGTTGGTGCTCTTAGAGAGGTGCACAATAGCTTTGAGAAGTTGGTTCTTGATGACTTTCCTTCTAGTGAAATAGTTTTGGGCTCCTCCCCGATGGTGGAGATGGATCCTAATTCCTCTCCTTCTGCTGATAAGCCTAAGCTGGTCTTTGGTGGTGTGGGTTGTGATATTCCTAAACCTCTTGTTTCTGAGATTGCCATCTCTCCAAGGATGGAGGCCCTTCTGTATCCTCCTAAAATGTTTCTCCTCTCTCTAAGAAAGATAGGGCGGTCTGGGACTCACTTTTGGATGAGTCCCATGACCTAGTCGCCAGAGGTCTTGATTTGGCTATCTCTGCTCAAAAATCTGATACTGTACCCAGTCCATTCAATAAGGGAGACCCATCTCTAGTGGTACCTTTAAATATAAAAAAATGCGTAGCAGTTGGCTCTGGTGAAAATCAAAGAGAATATGTTGTCAAATAAAATGGAAAAAGTTCTAGAAGAATGTGGCTCCCCTATCCAGTTTAGACCACCCGACCCCTCAAAGGTTTGCAGTGAAGCCCCCATTGAAGGCATCAAGGATGAGAAAGGTGAATTGGAAAAATAGAGAAGAGGTCTATAAAATTGAAGAGGGAAGAAAAAAAGGAAATATGTTAGGAGAAGTTTGACTGTTGGGAAAAGGGTAAAAGGAGCGAAACTCCCTAAATGTTTTGACAATTTGGGAGTTTCTAAAGAAGAGACTCTTTGAGCTTTCCATCTTGTTTTCCATGAAGTGCTTCAGTTGGAATGTGTGGGGTTTAGAATCCCTTGATAGGAAGTACATTGTTAGGGATTTTGTTAATAAACATAGAAACATGGACTTTCTAATGCTCTAGGAAGTTAAGGCTACTAGATTTCTATTAGATAATGCTCTAAGATTCTTTTGGAAAGATTCAGTAAAATTTTACACTAAGCATGAGAAGGGTAAAGGTGGTACTACATTCCTCATTAATAAGGAGTGGGGACAATTTGTCTCTCGGTCTGGGTTCTCCCCAAGTAATAGATGTGCATGGGTAACTTTTGATAGAAAAGGTATGAAATTTGGTCTTTGTTCCTTGTATGCTTCTAATGATCATAGAGAAAGAGGGGTCCTGGTGGAGTGGTTAACTAATCACCTTCCTAGGATCCCTTGGATTTTTGTAGGGGATTTCAATATGGTTGAGTTCAATGAGGATAAAATTGGTGGAAAGAGTGTGGTATGGAATGAAAATGATTTTTTTTGGATAAGATTTAAAAAGACTCTCAGGTTAATGGACCCTTTGGAAGAAATCAAGAATAGAAGTATTGGGATTTGGTATACATAGTGCAATGCCTAGGTTAGAAACAAAAGGATTTACAACAGATTAGACAGAATATATGTTAATAAAGAGTTTTTTCAGTTTAACTCTCATCATGGTGATAATGTTGTTAAAGTTACCCCAAGTTCTTTATCTGATCACCACCCTATATCTGCAGATATTCTCTTTATCAATCATGACATTGCCCCTAAGCTAAAGTCTAAAAACTCTTTTAAGCTTAATGTGCAACTCCTAGAAAATGAGGATTGGAAGATGGACATTGTCAGCCTAAGAAATATTTTAAAAGTCACATCTAGAAGTTCTAGTGCCATAAGGTACTAGGAAGAACTTGTTAAAGCTTCTCAAGATTTGTTCAAAATATGTGGAAAGGAGTTGGCTATGGATAGAAGAAGGGAGGAAAAGGAGCTTCAAGTTGAGTTTCTGGACATTGAGAGAAGGCTACATGGTTCTCCCTTTGATGACAACTTGATTGCTCAGCTGGGAGTTACTAAGGATAGGCTTAGGAGGTTTCAAGTGCACAAGGCACATGGTGCTAAAACTAGAGCCAGGATGAATTGGATTAAAGATGGAGACAAGGATTCTAAATACTTCTTTGATTTATTAAGAAGTAAGTTTTTGCAAGAACATATTGAATCTATCACTGAAAATGGTACCACATACTCTGATGTTAATGAGATTAAGGAACTCTTTAGAGAGTTCTATGAGAATCTTTTCAAGGCTAAAGATGGAAAGGCTAAATGTGCTGAAGCCCAAAAATTATCCTCCCTTATCTGTCCCAAGAAAATAGATGAGTCAATGGCTGAAAGATTGAAACAAGAGGTGTTTAAGGAAGAAATTAAAAGTGTAACTCTTTCAATGAGTAATTGTAAGTCTCCAGGCATAGATGGGTTGTCTGTTGAATTTTATAAATCTAATATTGACTAGGTGGTGGATGATCTCTTTGATGTGTATCATGAGGCTATAAGGATTGACACTTTGGGGAAGGAGATCAATATAGGCCTTATTAATCTCCTTCCCAAAGGGGGAGATAAGTCTAATTTGTAGAACTGGAGACCTATTTCACTTCTTAATGTCTCCAACAAAATTATTGCTAAAGTTTTAGCAAGAAGATTGGTAGATATTTTACCTTCCATAATTAATGTTACTCACACTAGTTTTATCAAGGGAAGATACATCTTAGAGAACTTACTCACTAGTTGGGAAGAACTTCACTGGGCTAAGGAGTCAAGTCAAAATGCTTGTATTCTCCTACTAAACTTTGAGAAGGCTTATGATAGAGTGGAATGGTCCTTCATCCTAACTGTTCTTAAGGCTTTTGGTTTTCCATAGGAATTTAGGAGAATGGTGGAGATGCTATTTTGTGATGCTTCTACACAAATTGAAGTTAATGGATCTCTCACCTCCTTCTTTCCAATGGGGAGATCCATTAGGAAAGGTTGCCCTTTGTTCCCTGCCCTCTTTGTCATTGCATTAGAAGCTTTGTTTTATATGTTGAGAACAGACAAAATCCCTTGTAGTATTAAAGGAATTGAACTTCCAGATGGAAACTCACTCTTAAACATGCAATTTACAGATGATACTGCATTATATCCTGTCTTGGAAAAAGAAAATTTAGAAAACTTGAAATTTAGACTAAATAGATTTTGTTGTGCCTCTGGTGCCAAGGTATCTTTCAATAAATCTATTCTTCTTAGATGGTTTGATTCTCTGCTTGATTAGGTTGGTGAGGGGGATTGGCAATGGGGGTTCCTAAAAATCTGGTCAGGCTTTGAGGGATTCCTTTTGCCATTGACCCCTCTCTAAAGCACATGTGGGATTGGTTGTTTGCCAAAATTGAAGTCAAGCTTAAAAATTGGAATAGACAAGTGCTCTCTCTGATAGGGAGATTTCAGGTTTGTCAAAAGATTTTATCTTCTTATACTACTTTTTATGCTTCCATGTGGTTATTCTCAAATATGCAAATTGATAGCATCCAAAAAGTGATTAGGAATTTTCTCTAGTCAGATGGTAATGGTAAGAATAAGAAACATTTTGTAAACTGGAAATGGTTTTGTATCAGCAGAGACTTTGGGAGCTTGGGTCTGAAAGACCTTAAGCTTCAAGGCATGGCTTTGGTGGAAAAATGGATTGTGGGATCCCTGGAGGGTGAGGAGCCTTGGAAAGTCCTTGTTAGGAATAACATTAGGCTGGCTCACCCTAGGAAAGCTCAGGGCTGGGGTAACTTGCATCCTTTTGATTATCTTTTTGGAGACTTCAAAGTGAAACCTTTTGGGTCGGTGGTCTTTGGGTCCATCTGGAGAGCATGGGAGGTTGTCATAAACCTGATCTCTTTTTCTGAAGTGAATTTCCCTTTGAAATAGTGGGGGGCACTATTCTATTTGGTGGCATTTGAGATATAAAGACAAGCCCTTGGTGCAGATCCAAGGTTGATTAGGTTTAAAATGACATAAGTTGGGCTTGTCTGCTTTAAGTGATGTTCTCTCTGTTAATGTCATCATAAGCTGGGATAGTTTTAAAATAGAATTTGGGTTAAGAGATAGTCAAAAGAGGACATATTCAGTTCTGCTTGTAGCTTTTTCAAGTAATCCTATTCAGCCCCAATTGTTAAATGAGGAGGTTTGGTTGGAAAAACTAAGTTGGAAAGATGAAACCAAGGTGAAAGTGTGTGAATCAAAAAGGATTTATAAGTTTCTTACAAACATAGATGAGATCTTAGAGCATTGTGTCAAAGCATGGAATCTAAAAGTTATTGTCTGGGATCTAGCTGTTGTCTTTAGGAATATTTGGGCTAAACCCTTGGAACCTAAAAAGGGGTGTTTTAGGTGGTTACTACTTTTAAAAAAGTTACATGTTGGTCATAATAATCATGTTTGTACTATCTGTAATGTTTTTGAAACTTGTGACCATATCTTCTTTGATTGTCCTTTTTCTTGTCATGTTTGGAACCTATTCATGGGCAGTGTGTCAAATTGGTCATTGAGTAATGTGAAATGCAAGATGGAAATTTTATTTGGTTCTATTTCAGGGTTTAATGCTAGATCTAATGCTCTTTGGCTTTCTTTAACAACTAAAATTTTATGGATTTTGTGGAAGAAAAGAAACCATTTTCAAGGAAGGAGAAGAAGTCTTACTGAGTTAGATTTAAAACTCACACTTGTTGACTTGTTTATACAGTAATTCTTTCTTTAGACAACCAGTTTGAGCACCTTCTAAAGATTTCTAAACAAGGTTCTTCTGGGATTTGCAAAGAGGATTTCAAACAGTCTAAAGTGAAACCACGAAGTCTAGACAAAGCTTATTAGATATTTAGCATAAAGTTGGATGATCTTCACAAAAGGTATAGTGGTCTTCATCTCTCTGAGCCTAGTTTACAACAAGGTTCTGAAGGTGGATTTCAAAGATTACACAAATCTCCTGACAGGTAATTGGATAGCTCTCATGTTGAATCTCCTGGTGAGATGAATGTTTTGAATAGCAGGGTTGAATCTAGGTACACAGTCGCAGATAGTTGTGAATCAGTTCCAATGTTGGTGGATGATATGTCAGAATCTTTAGATAATTTCCTAAGTTCTAAGAACTTTTTGGATTGATATACGTGGACAAAACTAGTTTAATTTTAGTACTTCTATGCTTTTGCAAATAGCTACTTATTGTATGGATTAGTATAAATATGGAGATTTTGTAAAGGTGGCTCCCTTGGACACAATGATTGTACTTAAGTTTTGATAATATGAATGAACTATCTTTAAGACAAAAATAAAATATATTATCCTTGAAGATTAAATTCAATAGTTAACAAAATAAAGCACACACATCAATAGCAATGTAGGGAGTAATTAATCATCCAAAAGTAATAACAAAAATATGATAGAAACATAATTCTACAACTTCATATGTTAAATGAATAATAACTAATAGAATAAATTAAACACATCAATAATAATGTAGAAAGTAATTAATCATTAAAAAATAATTATAATAATAGGATAGAAACACATTTTTTGATCGATAAACTACACCATGTGTGGGAAATTATATTAATACAAAAATATTTACATTCAATTCGAGCCTAGAGGGCTCTTCGTAGATTAATACAAGAGCACTCATTGTGCCAAAAAAAATATAGTGCCAAGAAAATTCCTAAAATTAGCCCTCTAATATACTAGCCCAAGCTCCAAAAACACACAGCACCAGCCACCAGCTTGAAAACTTGCCACCCTACCACCCCGGTCCCTAGCGTGGTAATTTCCAAAAAAGTGGCCTTGGGACTAGAAGCCTGACCACTCCTATGGCCAGTAGAATTCCCCCGCACTCACAATGGTTGTGAAGTGATCAATTCATATTTGAGTCTCATCTCTATCCATTCGATCCAATTGCCCACCGAAGAAAGTCTCTCCCACAAGCCGCCCAAAGCCTATGCCTTCCTAGTTGGTACTCATTCATGTTTAGCAAGAATGACTGCCTAGCTACACCCTCCTCTTCCTCCTGTAGCTTCTTCAGGTCTCTTAGCCACGAGATCTTGACTCCCAATTCTGTAAAAACCACCATATCTACGTCGTCCAAAAGAATATCTGAATTGAATACCTCCTATAGAATCACCAACGTATCCACCTTTGCCTCTCCTAGGTCAAATAAAGAAGCTAGAAAGTGCGAGGAAATGTTTATATTTACCCTATATCTATAGACCAAGAAGTCTTTATCCAGGGCCATCTTCACTACCTCAAGGAAGAGTTTGTTCTGCTACTTACAAATGATCATCAGTCTGCAATTTGTGATATGACCTAGAAAGGTGACCTAGTGCATATTACAATGGAGCCTTATGGGAGTCTCCATCCCATGTTTTGAACAAGCCAGACGAGTGTCATTTTGTTGGAGACCTCCAGGATTTAAAGGAAGTTCATTAATGAACACATGCCTCAGGTGAAAGATGCATTTATTCATTATCTAGATTTTTGTAGCATCAATCTTCGGTTCGTGTTGTCATTAATAATTATAATTCATTATTCCTCATGCTAGAAGGGTTGTCATAAGATCTCACAGGAGTTGGGAGAGCCATTTAATGCCTGGGAAAAGTATTTCGCAGCCCACCAAATGCAATTAATGGCTTCAAGTTCACTAATATTTAATGACTGGAAAAAGTATTGTTGCTTCAATAATTATTTAATAATTATTAATAATATATAACTATTATTATATTGTATATTGTATTATATAATATGATCAACATCATATCTTATTAATTTATATTATATATTATATTAGTATTAGTATTAGTAATGATATTAATATAATATATAATGTTAATCATTTAATATAGTTAATAATAATAATAATATATTATATTATATTGATACAATAATGAATATATTATAATATATAATAATTATTCAACCGTTGGCAGTCAATAATAATATATAAGCATGGCGCCTTATCGCATTGTCACAGATCATTTAAGTTTTCAGCTTAAAGCAAGGCTATGATGAGGCAAATCTTTGCGACTAGACAATAGAGACAGCCACATGTCAGAGGCTCAGAGGGGATACACTTGAGGCCCTGATAAATATTAAAAATATATCAAAATAATATTAAAATAGATCAGGGTGATTAAAAACAAGGACCCACAGGGAATACGTGGTGTCTTCGCGCACCGTCGTAGCTTCATAAATATAGCTTAAATGGAGGTTGCGATGTCCACGATGAAATCAAAGTTATAATAAAATAAAGGGGCTTGGGGACGGTAACTTAGAGCAAAGAGGATAGTAACTCAACGACCACCAAGGGGATAAAATAACAACTTAAGTTGGGGAAACTAGTTACACAGGTCAACGATCAATTAGAAGGATAAACCCTAAATGCCTTAGACAACACCAGCTGCAGTGTTTTTACTTGGAGATTTTATAGAGTGAATCATGATAACATAAAAACCATAAAATTTTGAATCGACATAACACATCCTTTTATCTTTGCCCTTTTTATACATCGCTATACATTACCATTGAACTCATTTCTTTTTTCCATGTGATGAATGTTATTTAATATTGAAAATTTGAACCATCTATGATCTATATACATTGCAATTTGCCATTAAACTCATGTCAATTTCAAACTGTAATTACTTCTATATTTTTTATTAAAATTTAACATCACCCTTCAAAACAGATTGGGGAATTACATCGTACATGAACATCTAACCAACATCTAACATATGCAAAAAACACACACAGACTATTGAATCCAGAAGCTCTTCATGCAATACTGTCATGGACTGTGGAAAACTCATGCTTACCATCTAACCAACCTCAAAGTTCCAAACAAAACTCCTATCCTTCAACCTTCAAACCTTGCTTTGATCCTCCAAAATCTTTTTGGTTCCTCTTTTCGACGATGCTTAATGAATATTTCACTGTAGTCCATAATTATCCTATTAATAAGTAATGGCTCCGTTACAAATTCAATTATGTCCTCATTCACAATGTCAGTAAATGATTTACTATAGAACCTTGCTTTATATGTACAAGAAACCACTAGGTATGGGTAACAATAAGGCCAGTAAAGGAGAATTAAATTGATTATCTTGAGGTCAGTGGTAATTGGGTTGCAATACCAATTCCATGCGTCAATTCAAATTTCTAGTTTCTCATACATGCATGCATGTGTGGGAGATTCAACCCACCACCTAGAATAGAATGCATCATTTGAAAATGTTAAAAGTGTCAATTCTTGACACGATTTATTCCACTTGATGAATGCTTGTATTTCTTCATTTCGAGACATACAAAGCAATAACATCCTGCATAGCCACACACATATAAAATTTTCCATCATTAGATTATTACTATTCTACATCTGTGAACTAAGAACTCTATCACACAGTTAAATTCAAAATCATGAATGATCACAAAATAAGTACTTAGTAACTTACTTTCTTCGCACAGCTGCTGTAATGAAAGCCATTACTTTGAATTTTTATAGTTTATTGATTCTTCTACTATCTAAAACTTAGTAATGCAATATAAGGTTGAAATAATAAATACTATCATATATACATGACATGTACTGTCGTGACAAATGGGTAATAAATAACAAGCAACTCCATTTAATTGACTCTGTCGTACCCTAGAAACTCACATTGGCTAATCTATGCAGTATGTCACTTGCCATTAATGAACTCAATTGGCATTGGTTAATCTAGCTAGTTAAGTGCTTTCAATGAAATCAATAGTACAACTCTAATTAATGATAAAGCAAATTGTTCCACTTGTAAATTGTTCCACCGTTTGATGAACCATTGAACAAATGATGAACGATTGTAGTTGAATTCTTGAAGGTAGATCTCTAATGGTACACATTACCAACAAAATCCTTTAGAATCAATTAGGAGCTGTTAGATATTAATAGATCAAAGGTTGAGATATATATAAAATATATATATTTATATTGATTATTGTATAAAGGTCAAGGTGGCAACAGAGCGCAAGCCCTCAACTATAGAAAATTATAAATTTGGGTGTGTCAGTACTTTGGTCTAAAATAAAACTTATGCCTCATTGACATGCGCAGCGGAAGTGACATTTGTCCTTTCGTAATAAATAAGGAATGTCTTAAACTCTTTTGTTTAATATAATATAATAATATGGGTTATCGATATAGATTATAATTGTTGACAACATTTTAATTCTTTTGTCTTATTATCTATTATTTTTAGATGTTTAGGGTGAAAAAGTAGGTTTTCTTAAACAAGATTAAATCCTATTTCTCTACTAACTAAACATTGGGATTACTGGCATGTTTAAGGCCTGTTGCCCTGGGGGCTATTTTGTATAGGGTTCTAGACCCTCTTTTCCAGCTGAACTAATTAAAAACATTGGGAAGAGAAGAACCGAGCTTGGGATAAAGCTACTGATTGCTTGTACATTCCCTAATGCTAATTAGGTTTGATCAGGTGTTTAAACTAAGGTTTTATCAAGTGTCCTTATTCACTAATCAATTAAACCCTATATACGCCTAAAAATGACATGACTCTGCCCAAATAAATATTCTTAATATTTATTTTAGTCAAATTCCTCTATTAATAAATAAATAAACCCATTTATTTATTTGATTGATATTCTCCCAATAATTAAATAAAATCAATTTATTTAATTAAAATTCTTAAAATTCTTCTAAATTCCTCCAACAAATTAAATAATATCAATTATTTAATTGTTTCTTCCAATAATATCTTCTCTAAATTTAAATAAATCAAATATTTATTTAAGTTTTCCATTTCTTTGAAATTGAGTTATCTCTAAATATAATTCAATCCTTGTGCACATGCAATTAAATATTCTAAATATTTAATTGAGTTAAAATATCTTCTCATCCTTATGCAATTTCCATTCTCTAGTTCTATTCTCTTAACTGATTAATCTATTCTTTTAATTGATTAATCTCTTCAGTTAACTCATTCTTCTATTTTATTAATTTCTCTCATGCAAAATAGAGCAAGACACATGTCTTTTTTCTATTCACGCACATTCCTCAACCATTCTCAACCATCGATCTTCTTATTCTTTCTATACCATTGATCTTCTCTCTCTCAAATCTATAAATTGAACCTTATTCTTCCATTTCATTCATCCAAGCTTCAGTATTGTTACTCTGTAGGAATTACAGTGCGCCTTTGGCACCCACGTCATTCCTTTTTGCTTGCGATCAACTTGTTACCATATCACTACCATTGTTGTGAAGCTCATCTTTATTACAAAGCACTATCATAGCCATTCTCCATTGACAATCTTGGAATAGCAAGGAAGCGCACTCTCTGAGGGCCTTATTCATACATGCAAGATCGATTGAGATAGGCAACCAACGGAAGCTATGAAGTATTGAGGTTTGCAAAGGTTTCATCTTTGTTTGTTTGATCTTGATTATTTCCTTTTTCATTGAGTTTTGGGTATTATTGATATTGATATATTGATTATTCATGTTTACTCTAATTTTCCCTTAACATTTTTGGCGCTCACCATGGGGCCTAGCCCCGATTTAACCCAAAAAATGAGTTTTTGTGCATTAGGATGTCGTACACATGAGGAATCTACTCATTTGACCCATCCTAACACGCATCTGCTGTCTGTTCTGATGCATCCAATCTTTCAGCGCATACAATCTCTATTTCAGTGCATATAACCTCTGATATGATGCATCTACTAATTCTGTGCATATACTCTATATTCCTGAACTTTTGACCTCTGTCTCAGTACATTTGTACTCCTGTGCTTCTGAGCTCTGTTTATGTGCATTTAGGTTCTGAAGTTGCGTATCTGTTCTAAACAGTGGTTTTTAGGGTATTTCTTTTGGTTTTCACTAACGCTAACACTTTTTCATAGGAATACTCTTGGATCTATTTTGTAGGCTAGGCCACTGGTTTAGTCATATAGTTGCATTTGTTAATTCACATTTTGATTTCTAAAGACAAGTAGATGGATGTTCATGCAAATCTCACGTAGTCTTAACTAGGAAGGTGGTAACTGAATCATTGCTATCTTGCATATCATTGAATCATTGCTATATTTCTATCTTTCAAAGTTAGACACATTGCTATCTTGGTAAAATTGAACCATTGCTATCTTGTTATCACTTCAAAGTTAACAAATTTTTGTGCCTGCCCAAGTAGATAGCTCATTTAGTTTTTTTCATTTTAATTAAGGGAAAAGAACCGCTATCTTTTGTGTTTTTGGGAATGATACTAGGCCTATGCTCTCCCCTATCTTAGGTGACCATAATGCCAGACATATCATTTTCACATGTGTTTAACCTTTAGAGAGGCCTGCCCTTAGATACCCATCCATCCTTGGGGAATGACCTTAAGTGGTAACAAGCTAAAGCCAAGCTCTGCCAAGCCACTATAAATAAATTGTGTTTGGAGCGAAAGCTTCAAACAATGAATGAAGTTGTGTTATACCAACAGCCAACCTCCCCCAAAACCCTCCAAGGCACAACCCTTGTAGGCTGGGAGACTCCATAATAGAGACTAGTGCTACCGCATGTATAACCACTCGAACGATTGCACTTATTAAACACCTTTGTTTTTAGTAGCCAAAAACCCCTATAAGCCAGTGCTGGGAAGGGTGATTATTACCTCCCAAAGATGCCTCACCTAAAAATAGGGAGAATTCAGTTTATATTGTCACAACTAGCCTAGGATTTGTACTTGCTTTCTTGTCAAAAAGAGTCAAAGAATCACAAAAAATCTGAAATATATATGAAATCATTCTTTGTGTTGGTTGTGTCTTCTTGCCATAATTGACAAAATCAGATCAAAGAGACCAACTTGCAACCAAGAAACCAAAAAAATACTAAAGAACGTGTCAAACTTTGCAAAAACATTCAAAAAGACTAGAGTTGCACATTTATCTTATGAAGCTACACTTTTGTTTCGACCTACTGCGCATTTGCTGCGACTTCCTATGCATATATCACCTATTGTTGCGCGTCTGCTTTTTACTAGTACTGCGCATTCATAACGACTTGCTGCACTTATACACTCTACTTTTGTGCTTTTGTTTCTGCGCGTCTACCACAGTGAGCATCTCCACCTCTTTTGCAAGAAAATTTTCCACCTTTCTGAGTACCCATTTCGGTCTTGTGTCAGTTTCTGTGGAGATGACAACTGAATTAGAAGAACTGGCTCAAGAACTCAAGTACTAGAAGTTGTAGTTAAACTTAGACACCTCCTCTCAAGGTCATATAGCAATTGCTCAAGAACTCCAAGCCATACAACAACAATTTGTAATCTTACAAGCTGAACATGCCAGTACTAGCTACACCACACCCCAGAGTCATACATTCTTGTCCCGTCTTAATGATACTCATGATAAGGAAAACACCACCTCATGTGGAAAATAGTATACCACTCTGTCTACTAGTCCTCCTTCACCATCTTCTAAGACACATATCCCAAAGCATACAGTCCTACGCCAACACCACCATCGAGTTCCCCAAACTCTAAATGGACAACCAAAAAAGCCTTAGATGAGTTTTGGGGAAAATGTTTTCCAAATTTATACAACAAAAGAAAAGCTAGGGAGAACTCCAAATCCACCCATTCCTTACCTCATTCATCTACCCAAATGCCTACAAAGGATGTGATCCAAGGACTACCAACAGAGATTCAACCATGTCCCCAAATTCTGGTCCTTGACCTTATCAAAGAGCCTTCCAAAATTTCCATTGCCCCAACTTCATCATGTAATCGGCAACCCCTCGAGTATGTTGAAAATCCTACTACCATGAACCAAAGTCAAGGTCCATCGCACCTCCATATTGTTGACCGAGTTCCTATCCAAGAGACCTCTACCTCCACTTCAATTCAAACACCTCAAGCATTATGTCAAGAGCACACTTTAGAACATGTGGAAACATTCGACCTTTGTCTAAATCAAGATCAAAGCACCCCCATCTGACGCATGCATAACCTTTATCTTTTCGATGATCCTATACCTATACATGAGCAAGAGATCCAATTTCCAACCATGCATAACCTATATCTTTTCCATGATCAAGATACTACCTTTGATGAAGAAGCTATCCATGAGCAACTTGATCCTATACATGAGCAAGAGAGCCAATTTTAACCTCTCCATAACTTCTATCATTTCTATGATCAAGGCATTATCGTTGATGATGAACCTATACAAGAGCACATTAATCCCATCATGCTTAATCCTATCTATGATCAAGATCCCATCTACGATTAAGAGCCTACCTATGATCAAGATCCCATCTACGATGGAGAGCCTGTCTATGATCAAGCAGACCATGATGATCCTATTAGCCTACTTTATGCATTCCATGGTCTTGAGTTTATCCATGATCCAACAACTTCCACTTCCCTTGATGAGACACTTGCCTCCCAAGAAAGCATAGAAAATCAAACCAATAATAATCCTCAACCATCCATTATCAACCATGCTGCAAATCCCTCACCATATATCCTTAGTCTTACTGCTTTCATTCATGAGTGTTCCTCCTTAAAACACCAGCAACCATTATCCTATATCTCACCTTCTCCATCCAATAAGGAACTCGTGTCTAGTGTTCCAACTACACATAATCCTACTGTCCACTGCATACTCCAACATATGAACTATCAAGGTAAAGGCTTAGGCCTTCATGAACAAGGAATTTTGGAGCCCATCCATGTCAATGTTCATCCTCATTCATACGGCCTTGGATACATACCCCAAGGTGAACAAACTCAAGATGCTAGTACTTCCTCCATGCCTTCTAAATCCACCACTTTCCATCATACATCCTATCCTATCCCCAAAACGTATTTCGCCATTCCACCTCCATCATCATACAATTGTCAAAAGCATGTGACCATACACCTTCCACCATCAAATCTACCTCCACTACTTCCAACTCTGAATATCCCTCCCTTCATTTTACCACCACTTCTTCCAACACCTTATCCATCCATCTATGAATCTTCTAACAATCCCAATCATGACCAATAGATGCACATGTTGTCTAAACAAAGAACTTCCTCAAACTCCACTTCCACCATCTCAAGAGAATTCAACCATAAAAATTTGGATGCCTCTACCTATCAAGTCAAAAATCTGAAGAGTCCTCATGTCATAGGATACAAAAGCCAAGAATCAAAGAAGTGTCCTCAAGAGCTGCATACACTCACACACCTATATGCCAAACTGAAAAAGGTGTGGGTCCGCATCCAACAAATGATTACCTCCGAAGCTACACAAAAACTGCATACACCTAAGCCCATACCTTCACAGGTACTATCTAAAAGTAAAATGGCTTGGGTACCTAAGAAAAAAGCTATCTAGTCAAATGAGGTATCCACCTCTCAAGAATCTCAACCATCCACTTTCTCCCATTCCATCCAAAAGTCTCAAATTCCTCCATCCCAAATGACAAGCAAAGCTCAGAAAAATACTCAATCTATGTGGATCCCTACATGCCTAAGTCATTCATCCACAAGCAAAAGTCTTTGTTGCTTCCTACACTACTTTCCCATCACTGGCTTCAATGTTTATCATGGTATGTGCAACCGTTGGTCATGATTCCCTTCCATCCCACAAACATTTTCATATACCTCCATCTCCCCTTCCTTCTGTTGGTTATTTTCCCAGACTGGATGCTTGTTCCCAGTTATCCCTACAAGGTAGCCATCATTGATCAACAGGATCCCTGGGCCAGGGGCCAACAGTACAGGAGATAGACTCTATAAATATCTCCTCTTCTTCTTTAGGCTCTACAGAACCAAGGGGGGTATTCCCTACTCAACATCTATGACACATGCACATGAACTTACTTGGATGTTGATACAAAGCAGATAAATCCTCTCTTATGTAGACCAAAACTATGAAATAAGTGCAAAGGGGCTAGCTTTGGGCCTATGCTCAGCTGTGAGACAGATGATTTTGATCCTAAACTACTTCTAATATCCTAAAGGTTTGTATTTAAAGTTTGAGTTTGATTTATATTTGGATGCAAAACTAGGACCTTGGTTGTGACCCCAATACAAGACTGGATCAGTGCCTATTTCAGGGCTCGGAGTCAATAGACATACACATGTGAATGTACACATTAACTTACATTAATGACTGAGTTTCAAGGGGATTGTTTAATATCTTCCTTACAGATACCTCCCAAAATTGACTATTCAGTTATCTCTGCTTAGAAGATCCTAACTGCAATATATTCTTCTTAACACTTAACCTAAAACATTTAATCTACTCCTTGAGTAGAAGTAAAAGACCAAGTATTCAACATAGCAAACCCATATTCAAGAATCTTGGACACCCCTTAGCTATTTAGATTCAAAAGAAGAATACCTTCAATTTGGAGACAAGTGACAGAACACATGCAATGAAGCATTACTCATTTAAATCAACATGAAACTAGTAGATTTATGCATTAAACATTCAACATGAGATTCATAAACTCACAAAAAACATCCAAAATAGGGCCACCAACGAAGTTGTATCTTATCGCAGCACCCAAATATTGTCCAGTTTTCAACAACCACAATGAGCAACACAGTTTGGCTTTTATACCAAGACTGTGTACCTAGCAAAAATTAATTACAAGGCAAATCAAAAATCTACCCGATTCAATGCATGAGGAACGGCGCTCAGAAATATTCAATGCTGTGAAGAGACAAAGAGGAATGAGCAGGTGGAATCGGGATCTGCACCGCCGCTCCAGGACTTTCATCTTCAATCGGGTGGTTGACCTGTCCTTTCCATCATCCATCCTCTGCAAATTTGCCATCAATGGTTCATCTACTCGCGAGATGCAACAGCAGATGCATCTGGAGATTTTCCCGCTCAAAAATGGGCATACGTGCTTAGGAAAAACCATCGCTGCAGGATCAAAACAAGGCCGTCGATCCACTCCTATCGCTGAGATCCACGACTCAAAATCGCACTGACTAGTCGTCGGCCAGTGAAAATGTGCCACGTAGGCACCCCATGATTCTATCGCTGGCTTTTCACTTTTTCATTTTGCCCTTTTCGCCCTTGTATATGCATGAGCAAATGCATATACAAACGCTACTGTTCACCTGCCAAAAACCCTTGTATATGCAAGAGCAAAAGCATATAGAACTGTTCATCAGACGAGGCGGACCCCAAACTGTTATAGAGAAAATTGGAATTTTCAATCGAGTCCACCTTGTATCCTCTTTCCTTGCATATTTCCTTGTATATGTGCATATACAAACGCCTCATACATACAAGGCGGATCTCAAAAATTTATCCAGTACATCTGACTTCTCCTTCGAGTCTGGAATGCATATTTCTTCATTGTATATCCGAATGTATATTTTGTTTGTATGTTGAATATACAAACACAAACATACAAGAAGGGAATCCATTCAGAATATTCCATATACATTTTTCCCTTGTATATTGAACATGTACAAACCTGTTTGTATAAAACTACGGCAGGCCCCACCAAATGCATCTCTGCTGCACTGTAGCAAATGTATGTGCACCAACCTTTGTATATTTTTCAATGTACATTTCTATTATATGTCAAATATACAAATACAATGTACAAGAAAAGGAATATACCTGCAATGTATCTTTTCTTTGTATCTAACCGTTGTATGTCTGAACATACAAGCCAAATACACATGTGACCTAATATGCAAGTAGCGAATATTCCTGGAATCTTCAATGTATATTCTGCCCTTGCACATCTTCCTTTTGAACCCGATATGCATTTGGAAATGCATACAACTGCAGTATATTCCTTGGAATCTTTGAAAGATTCCCGCTTGTATATGCAACCCGATATGCATATAAAATGCCCATAACTCAGTTTTTTCACCATTTTTGGAAGCCGATTGAGATTTTGCAAGCCTGCCAACATACATTTCACCTTTGCATACACAGAAATTAGCACTTTTCTCAAGTGCGACAGGAAAATGTAGTAAAATACTGTATGTAGGTCAAGGAACAATTCAAACTAAGGCACTAGGGGCTTGTGGGAATAAACACAGGAACATGCAGACCCAATTTCAGAACCCTAACCCTAGGTGAACACCACCAATGGCTCTGACTGGGGACGTGCAGATGCAAGACTGCGGTGACAATGAAGCAACTCTGGAGCAGACCATATAAAACACAAAACTCAAAACACGACCGGCTATACAAGGCATGTACAAAATATTTACATTTAGTTTAGAGCGTGTACAGAAGTTACCCATTTATGAGAAGTAAGGCTTCAAGAATTGACCATGCATAGGCAATTCCAACAATTCACCGCTCAGGGCCTGGAGAAAATAGGAATGTTCTCCATGAGTGTCACTGATTTGGTATGGGCCCATCCACAAGGGCTCAAATTTACCATGTTTATCCTCATCCTGGCTCCTTGCATTCCATAGAAGAACCATATCACCTATCTGAAACTTTCTTTCTGTAGCCCTTTTATCAAACAGAT
This sequence comes from Cunninghamia lanceolata, assembly GCA_027924645.1. Taxonomy (NCBI): domain Eukaryota; kingdom Viridiplantae; phylum Streptophyta; class Pinopsida; order Cupressales; family Cupressaceae; genus Cunninghamia; species Cunninghamia lanceolata. Next base: position 5,253,497 of record BSBN01001003.1, read on the forward strand.
ATTTTACCTTTTGTTGTCTCTTGATGTTTGTTTTCTGTGCCTCCCTTCTCATTTCATCCAGTGCAACCATCTAATTTATTCTTTCAGTCATTGAGTCTTCAATTTCCTCTTCATTTTCTTGTATGAATTTATAGACTGGTAGGAAGTTGTTCACAGGGAACTTAGCTGCTTCACCATATACCAATTCAAAAGAAGATCTTCCTGTTGCTTTCTTGACTGTTACTCTGTCAGCCCATAATGCTATCTTTAGCTTTGAATCCCAATCTCTTTTGTTTTTACCTACCATCCTTTTGACAATTTTCATGAGGCTTTTGTTGCTTGACTCTGCTTGACCATTTCCATGAGGATGATATGTTGATGCATGCAGCAAATTAATTCCATAAGTATTGCAAAAATCAATAAATTCACCAGACCTGAAGCATATTGCATTATCCGTGACTACTTTGGCTGGTACTCCAAATCTGATAATAATATTTTCTAGAAAGAAATCCATTACCACTTTGCTTGTAGCTTTTTTAGTTGGAATGGCTTCAATCCATTTAGTGAAGTAATTAGTAGCAACCAAAATCCAACTATGTCCTCCACTTGATTTTTCTGAGATTTTCCCTATGAAATGAATTCCCCATTGCTGAAATGGAGCTTCTATAGTTATAGTCCTAAGGGGCAACGTACCTCCATATTTTAGCTTTCCTGAGAACCTTTGGCAAGGATCACATTTTCTTATCATTCTATGTGCATCTAAGAAAAGAGTTGGCCACGAGTAGCCAGCTCTGAGGATTTTGTGGGTTGTTGTATGGGCAGCATAATGTCCACCACACACTCCATTGTGCATGTCACTTAGAATATCCTTGGCCTGATTTTCATCAATACACCTGAGTAATACACCATCAGGATTTTTCCAATAAAGCTCTCCTTGAACAATGATGTATTTAATAGCCTATAGCTTCAAGGTCCTCTTCTGATCATCACTGAGATGAGAAGGACAATTCAAATTCTACAAATAATGTATTATGTCCTTATACCATTCAGATTCTGACATATTTATAATTTCATTATGCACTACATTCACTCTAGATTTGACTGCGTCATCAATTTTGCCAAACCTTGTCCTCTTACCAATTTTGTGATCTGTATTTCAATGTTGAACTCCTGCAATTTGTTTATCCATCTGCATCTTCTTCCAGTTACCGCATGCTGAGTAAAGATATCTTTAACTGCTGCATGAGGCACGTATGCAACTATGTGAGAGCCCACCAAATATGGCCTGAAGCTCTTGACTGCTCTAACCAGTGCATACACCTACTTCTCCATGAGGTCATACTTTAATTCAGTAGCCTACAATGACCTGCTAAAGAAAGCTATAGGTTGTTCAAACCCTTCTTCATTTTTTTGTAATAAGCATGCAACAATAGTATGGAAAGAAGCAAATGAGAACAACTAAAATGGCTTAGAAAAATCAGGGGATTTTAGCACAGGAGCTATCTTTATAGCCTCTTTTATGTTCTGGAATGATTTAGATGATTTATCTTCCCATTTGACAGTTGTATCTTTCTTCAACATTTTAGAGATATCTTTGGTGGTCTCTACAAATTTAGGCACAAATCTTCTATCAAAATTAATTTGTCCAAAGAAGGACTAGACACCTTTCACTGTTCTAGGGATCTGAATTTTGTCAATTGCAGCCACCCTCTCAGGATCAATCCTGACTCCATCCTTGGAAACAATGTGTCCAAGCAATCTTCCTTCTACCACCCCAAAAGCACATTTCTTTGGGTTGAGCGAGATGCCATACTCTAATGCTCTAATAAAGATCTACTCCAAATGAATACAGTGCTGCTCCTCCTTTTTTTAATAAGCAGTCAAATCATCCTGATACACAGCCAAAATTGAATCAATTAATCCTGCAAAAGCAACATCCATTGCCCTCTGAAATGTGGCACCCGCATTTGCCAGTCCAAATGGCATCCTCACATATACATAGGTTCCCCACAGAGTAGTGAAAGTAGTCTTGAACTATTCTGATTCTTTCACTTTCACTTGATTGTACCCTGAAAATCCATCCATCATGGATAAAAGTTCACAGCCAGTGACCTTCTGCAACATGGCTTCCATGTTTGGCAATGGATAATTGTCCTTCAAAGAAGATACATTCAGATTTCTAAAATCCACACACAGTCTTATGTCACCATTTTTCTTTCTAACCGAGAAAAGATTGGACACCCAAGTTGAGTGTCTGATAGGCATGATTATTCCAGCCTCCCTAAGCTTCATAAGTTCTTCTTGCATTTTAGGAGCTAAAGTTGGGTTGATAGGTCTCTATTTTTGTCTAAATGGTTTAGCTCCAGCCTTCAAGGGGATTTCATGTTGAAATAAATCTTCCCTATAATCTTTTAGGTCCTCATATGACTAGGCAAAGACATGCTTATATCTTCTCAGTAGTGCAATCAATATAGTTCTGATATGTGGTTTGAGCTGTTTGCCAATGTATACCCTTTTGGGAGCATGAGATGTCCCCAAGTTTATCTCCTCCAAGTCATTCTTATTTGTTGGGGATGCCTTTGTAACAAATTGGTCCCTATTGTCAAAAGTCCTCTCTAAAGCAACCAGCCCTCTAGGGATTTTATTTGTCTTGAGTTGAATTATTTCTTTCCCTAAGAGGGTTTCTTTTCCATTTACAACCTCTACAAGATTCAGAAAATCCATTTCTTGGTTCTCATATTCATCAATACAATGTAGAAATCTCAGCAAATCCTTATCATCATCAAACAATTGCCAGCTGCATACATTATCTGGCACTGTAGGTCTAAGTTTGACCTCAACATTTGTAACATTTGATAGAGTGACATCATCTGACCTTATGGCTATATTAGCTTGAAAATCTGCTCTGACATTTTTTGATCTCTCTATCCAGCTTATTGAAAAAGCATCAAACAATTCAATTGTATCCCAAGCAGCATGCTTATACTGTTTTAACTTCTTATTCTTTGATGCATATTTATCTCTAACCTGGGAAACAACTAACTTTGAATCACCAAATACCTTGAGCATCTTAATTCCATGCTTCAGAGCAACATTCAATCCTAACAACAGAGCCTCATACTCTGCAATATTATTTGTACAAGCAAACTTGAACAAGAAAGAGAAATTTAGAAGTTTACCAGTTGGAGACAGAAACGTAATTCCAGCACCAGAGCCTTCCTTCGAATAAGCTCCATCAAAATACATGGTCCAAAGGCCCTATTGGTCAAGCTCCTGAATGCACATATCTCCCTCTTTACCCCCTTTCTCATCTGAGACAACTCTGAAATTTTCACAATCAGTGTCCACAAAGCATTTATGCTCCTCTGATTCTTGATCCTCAACCGTATGTAATGATCTTTCTTCTCTGATCAGTTTGACATCCTTGCCATTCATAGGGATCATAGCGTATGACAGATCTAATTGCAAACTCCCACCAACCAATGCTGCCCACCTTCTTGACAACAACATGCCATACTGTGGCTTGATATCAACAACTGTTATGTTCATTTTGTATGCCTTTTCAGGATATGCTGCCAGTTTGAAATCAACATCCTTCATGATTCCAATGACTAGTACTTCCCTAGCATCCATGGCATAGCACTTCCCACATGCCTTATCTATCTTTAATCTAGCTTGCTACATGATAGCCAAAGGCATGATATTTGTTGATGCTCCAGAATCAAGCATACAGTTCTTAATCACTTTTCCATTTATGACAAGGGAGACATAAAATGGTTCTATTTGTGAAGGGCACTTTGTCATGGTCATCCCCAGATATACCTTAGGAACTTCATCTTCATCAATGCACTGGGCCTGTTTCTTACCCTGAGGTTCATCACTCTATTTGGCTTGACAAGGCACTCCTGAAATTAACGATACTGCTTTATTTCTAAACTCTTCAACTTTCATCAGTTCCATCAATGGAACGGAGACTTTTACTTGAGACAAGACTTGAGCTATGTCAAAAGGAGCATAATTTTGTATAACAGTTGTGGCCTAATCCATGGTTTTATTTCTATCCTGAGATGATCCAACCTTGATTTTTGTGGCTCCTTGACCGTCATTCTTAATCTAAAATTTTTAGTTTTGATCCTCAATCTGGGGGATTCTATTTTCTGGTCCTTGAGGATCATGACCTATTTTTTGCTTAAAGTTTTTCCTAGTAGTATTCCATTGTTTCTTTTGTGGTTCAGTCCCCTTATGACTATGCACTGGCTGGCTTATAAAAGTACTCTCTGGTTGGTGTGAGTTGCTTACCTGAGCTTTACCCTTGAGATTGTAATTGCTTTTGACTTGAGCTACTACTGCAGATGTGAGGGCTCTAATTTCTTCATCAGAAGGCCTTCTCAAATTATTCAGAAAATTGTGTGAATCTTGAGTACAGGCATAGTTGTCTTCCTCATCTTCATCATATGGAAACTGTTGATAGACCCGAATCTCATCATTTGCACCTGCATCAACATCACGAGAGGGATACTCCCTATTTGTAGACACCATATTGACATTATCATCTTCCATGTAATGCAGCTCATTGCACTCATCACAGGCAATAGCATTGTTGTATAAGGACTGAGCAATCATACACTGTGACTGTGAATGAGGCATTTGGCAGATTATACACCATGGGGTGTCATTAACAATATTTATAGCCTTCTTCAAAGGATCAGGAGTTTCCTTTGTATTTTGACTCCTTTGACTTTTATTATTGTGTGGGAGGATGGGTTTACCATTATGCCAGTTAGTGTTATATGGCATATCATGTAATGATGGTCTTCTTTCTTGCCTCTGGTAAACCTGCCTGTCAAGACCTATCCCCTTTTCATTTTTAGCCATTCTATAACTTAGGACCTTGACAATAGTTGTCAATTTGTCTATTTTATCCTCAGGAGTAGATGCACTGCCTTGAATAGTTTGAGATTTAGTATTTGGATTTTACAAAATTTTTACATCATCTCTTCTATTTGTCTTACCAGATGCTTTTATGTTATTTTCAATATTTGTTGCAATTTTGAAAGCATCTCTGAGGCTGTGAGGACCCTTGTCTCTCAATCCATAAGCTGTTTTGGCATCAAAAGCATTTATGTACAACACTATGCACATAGGTTCATTAGGCCTCAGGTGATGTGGCAATTTATTCAACACTTTAGTGAATCTAGCATTGAAATTAGCAACCTGTTCATTTGATCCTTTGGTAATGCCAGTAAATTCATTAATGAAAAAACTTGGATCATTTTTGTCACCATATTGTTCCTTGAATATTCTCTTGAAGTCATCCCATGATGAAACACTTTTGTCAGGAAGACCCTTGTACCATTCTCTAGCCTCATCAACTAAGGATTGCATAAATAATTTCATGAAAACATCTTCATGCTCAACCTCAAAATTGTCCATGATATTCTGAAAAGGTTTTAAGTGATCTTCTCCTGACACAGTATTATTTCCTAAAAATTTAGGCACTTGCAGCCTCACATGTTTTTCGATAGGATTAGGGTAACCAAGAATGCCATAAAAAACAAGCTACCTAAATCTGTCTAGCTGCATCGACTGTCTACCAAACTAATTAGCACTTGCATTTCTGTTTGCATTCTAATTTCTTACATTATTTAATGGAGCTCTTACGTTATTTGCATTCTGTCTCTGATCAATATGTTGATCCTGGACCTCATTTCTTTGCCGATTTCTCTGCATATTTGCATTTTCAAGGGTAGGAATTGAATCATTTTGAGCAACTCTTAAAGCTTGCACTTTCTGTCTCATGTCATCTCTGATCTTCACTACCTACAAATATTCTAATTCTGCCCTTAAGCTCTTAATTTCTTTAGCCAATTCCTCCTCTCTAGGCATAGAAGAGGAAGGCTTTATTACATTCTGATCATCATTATCATCCCTTGGAGATTTAGCTTCTTCGAATCTGTCAGGGGAATCATGGAAAGGCCGCTCTTGAAACACCCCTGACCTTATTCTCAATCCATCACCCTATTGTCTTTCATATAGATTCTAGATCTCAGCCTCAGTGTTTGAAAAATAAGGTATTGTTAGCTCTGAAGATCCTGGGTTGTCTTGAATATTGTCATTACTTCTGGGGCTAGGAAAACCATCTTGACTAGCTCAAACAGTCCCTTTTTTCCTATACATCATTTTTATGGGTAACTCTTCAAATAGAGTATTACGCTGGGATCTTCTCCCTTGCATACAAATTTTTACATTACTGGTTAGGAGATTAGTTCAGAGTCGCCACCTATAATTAGGAAATATTTTCTTTTAAAATAAGGGTTCTTTCACAAAGTTTCCCCAGCAGAGTCGCCAATTTCTGTTGGTTATTTTCCCAGACTGGATGCTTGTTCCCAGTTATCCCTACAAGGTAGCCATCATTGATCAACAGGATCCCCGAGCCAGGGGCCAACTGTACAGGAGATAGACTCTATAAATATCTCCTCTTCTTCTTTAGGCTCTGCAAAACCAAGGGGGGTATTCCCTACTCAACATCTATGACACATGCACATGAACTTACTTGGATGTTGATACAAAGCAGATAAAACCTCTCTTATGTAGACCAAACCTGTGAAATAAGTGCAAAGGGGCTAGCTTTGGGCCTATGCTCAGCAGTGAGATAGAGGATTTTGATCCTAAACTACTTCTAATATCCTAAAGGTTTGTATTTAAAGTTTGAGTTTGATTTATATTTAGATGCAAAACTAGGACCTTGGTTGTGACCCCAATACACGACTGGATTCGTGCCTATTTCAGGGCTCGAAGTCAATAGACATACACATGTGAATGTACACATAAACTTACATTAATGACTGAGTTTCAAGGGGATTGTTTAATATCTGCCTTACAGATACCTCCCAAAATTGAGTATTTAGTTACCTCTGCTTAGAAGATCCTAACTGCAATATATTCTTCTTAACACTTAACCTAAAACATTTAATCTACTCCTTGAGCAGAAGTAAAAGACCAAGCATTCCACATAACAAATCCATATTCAATAATCTTGGACACCCCTTAGCTGTTTAGATTCAAAAGAAGAATACATTCAATTTGGAGACAAGTGACAGAATAAATGCAATGAAGCATTACTCATTTAAATCAACATGAAACCAGTAGATTTATACATTAAACATTCAACATGAGATTCGTAAACTCATAAAAAAATCCAAAACAGGGCCACCAATAAAGTTGTATCTTATCGCAGCACCCAAATATTGTCCAGTTTTCAACAACCACAATGAGCAACACAGTTTGGCTTTTATACCAAGACTATGTACCCAACAAAAAATAATTACAAGGCAAATCTAAAATCCACCTGATTCAATGCATGAGGAATGGCGCTCAGAAATATTCAATGCTGCGGAGAGACAAAGAGGAATGAGTAGGTGGAATCGGGATCTGCACCGCCGCTCTAGGACTTTCATCTTCAATCGGGTAGTTGACCTGTCCTTTCCATCGTCCATCCTCTGCAAATCTGCCATCAATGTTTCATCTACCCACGGGATGCAACAACAGATGCATCTGGAGATTTTCCCGCTCAAAAATAGGTGTACACACTCAGGAAAAACCATCGCTGCAGGATCAAAACAAGGCCGTCGATCCACTCTTATCATTGAGATCCACTGCTCAAAATCACACTAACTAGTCATCAGCCAGTGAAAATGTGCCACATAGGCACCCCATGATTCTATCACTGGCTTTTTGCTTTTTCATTTTTCCCTTTTCACCCTTGTATATGCATGAGCAAATGCATATACAAATGCTACTGTTCACCTACCAAAAACCCTTGTATATGCAAGAGCAAAAGCATACACAATTGTTCATCATACGAGGCAAACCCCAAACTGCTATAGAGCAAATTGGAATTTTCAATCAGGTCCACCTTGTATCCTCCTTCCTTGCATATTTCCTTGTATATGCGCATATACAAACGCCTCATACATACAAGGTGGATCTCAAAAAATTATCCGCCGCATCTGACTTCTCCTTCGGGTCCGGAATGCATATTTCTTCATTGTATATCTGAATGTATATTTTGTTTGTATGTTGAAAATACAAAAATAAACATACAAGCAGGGAATCCATTCAGAATATTCCATATACAGTTTTCCCTTGTATATTGAACATGTACAAACCTGTTTGTATAAAACTGCAGCAGACCCCACCAAATGCATCTCTGCTGCACTGTAGCAAACGTATGTGCACCAACCTTTGTATATTTTTCAATGTACATTTCCATTATATGTCGAATATAAAAATACAATGTACAAGACCCAATATACAAGCGGGAATATTCCAAGGAATATACCTGCAATGTATCTTTTCTTTGTATCTAACCGTTGTATGTCTGAACATACAAGCCAAATACACATGCGACCTAATATGCAAGCAACGAATATTCCTGGAATCTTTAATGTATATTCTGCCCTTGTACATCTTCTTTTTGAACCTGATATGCATTTGGAAATGCATACAACTGCAGAATATTCCTAGGAATCTTCAAAAGATTCCCACTTGTATATGCAACCCGATATGCATATAAAATGCCCATAACTCAGTTTTTTCACCATTTTTGGAAGCCGATTGAGATTTTGCAAGCCTGCCAACATACATTTCACCTTTGCATGCATAGAAATTAGCACTTTTCTCAAGTGCGACAGGAAAAAGCAGTAAAACACTGTATGTAGGTCGAGGAACAATTCAAACTAAGGCACTAGGGGCTTGTGGGAATAAACACAGGAACCTGTAGACCAATTTCAGAACCCTAACCCTAGGTGAACACCACCACCTTCCACTATTATCCAACATATCTTCTCCATCCTACTCCTATGGTCCATGCTTTTGCATAAGCCTTCCCTCCATATTCTGCATCATCATCCACTATCACACCCTTCCATGAACTATTATCTACCATTCTCCATCTCACTTTCATGCAATCCCCTACCAACATCTATGAGAACACTTGACATAGTTCATACAACAACATCCATCTAGCAGGACTATCACCTCTCAAGGAACTAGATACTTGAGTCTCTCCCTTCTTTATCCACCTCCTATAAAAAAAAATCAAAAGAGTAAAGAAAAATCCCTTCGTCTAATGGTGAAAGTCTGGCAAATAGGCACCTTGGATAAGTACCATGATGAAACCCTGGCAAATAGGCATCATGTGTAAGTTGATCTCCTACGTCACCTACATGTGGGGGCACCTTGTCTCATCGGCATATCACTTTCTTGTATCACTGTCCTTCCATACCATTTCCTATCATGTCCTGTTACCCTCTATCCGTTACATACCTGTACTGTCCAATCCATCCATCCTAATCTTCCATTCTTCTATTTTTTCTTTGGTCTTGATAAAGATTGGGGGCACAATGTTGACAAATGCTTTAGGTGTCCCTTAACATACCTTATCCCTCCAAGTCATGCAAATCCTTCATTATCCTCTTATCCTCCTATCGTCTTAAGCATTGCCATGAAAAATCCTAAGTATTCTTCCTACAATGGGGCATGTTATTCCTATGCAACATAGTCCTTGAAGATCACATCCTTAGTTTCTTCTATCTACACATTCATATCCACTGTAACCCATCCCTCTGCCTATCCATGGTGTTTCCTTGTCATCAGTGTATAGCATTAAGGCTATCCATAATGTCGTCTTATCCTATCATGGATTGATACTCTATCTCTTATGTCGCCTTATCAACTAAGGTCTTATCCAATATCCTATCCATAGTGTCAGCCTAGCATGGAGTGTCTATCATCAGTACCATAGGGTCAACCCTGAACTACGTTGCCTCTGCGTCGTCACGTAGGCAAGGCCATTTAGCAATGAGCCCTTGAGACACTAGGTCAGTCCCTTAGGATCTGTCTCACCAATAAGGATTGTGGAACCTTTCACAAGGCAAGCAAGCACAAGCAAAACCCACTTTTAAGAAGAAATTTTGATGCACCACCTTAAACTATCCAAAGCAAAGCAAGGAAGTACCTAAAGCACTCTAAATGATTTTACCTAAATTATGGCAAGAAACAAACACATCTAAATGCAAAAATGTTTTATGGTTGTGATCAGGTTAGGTTACAACGTCTTGATCTTTGTTATCATATCTTTCTATGCTACTCAAGGATGCCAAAAGCTAGAGATGCTATGATGGGAGCATGATTATTTTTCTTTGTTTATTGTTTGTGGATTAAACTTTAGTAATGTGACGCCTTGTCTAAAGACATGATCGGCAAAAGATCATCGAGGACATCAAAGGTCTAACATGAAAGGGGACAATCCTTGTTTGTTGATACGCAAGAAATACTCAGGTCATCTCAATTCAATCATACCTCAATGCTTGTATTAACTTGCTAAATCAAAATCCATGTAAACAATACTCAGGTCATCTCAGTTTAATTATGCCTCGATGCTTGTATTTTCTTACAACATTTTAAAATACCAATGATGAAATAAGCACTTCAAAATACTTGCAATATGAAGATGGCAAAACCACTCACATCCATTCACGTCCACAAAGCATCCATACCATATCCCATGCAAATAAAGATCCAAACTGTAGAGTATCAATGTTTACAAGTAAAAGCTTGTGATTCCTTCTGTCAAGTCATAGTAAAAGCTTGTGATTCCTTCTGTCAAGTCATTCTTCTATCAAATCAACTTTCCGTCTATCATTGTATCTTTCATCAACAATTCTAGCTATCAATCCAAGTAATGATCCAAATTCAAGTCCGTCCTTAATCCATACCAATCAAGTCAAGTCAATCTTGTCAAATGATCGAATCACAATCAATGGTCTTGATCCTTGTCTGGTCGTAAACCAACTTGATCAGTTAATCAATCAATTGTCTTATACAGGATGTAACATTGTCAAAATCAGACCAACACACGTGTCTTACACGACATGCTTCATTTCCTAAAACCAGACACTATCCTTCATGTTTGCTCTAGGGATCCATCGTTCCCTTCCATGACAACACGCCTACCATGTTGGTCTAGGGATATATCATTCCCCGCCATGACAACACGCCTGCCGTGTTGGTCTAGGGAATATCGTTCCCCGCCATGACAACACTGTCATATATCGTTATCAGTATATCATTGGTTTACAGCTTGACAGGGACAATACCTTGTTTGTTCTTGTATCATTTGTGCATACTTGCTTGTGTGTGTTATCATTTTATCTTGCATCATGCATCCTTCGGCTCTTTCTTCAACAAAATTTCTTCAACCCTAACCTAGTTCTCCCTTCTTCATCGTGAGATTGTTTGTCTCACGTGTTTCTACCTTCTTCCCGTCCAATCTCCCGAGGAGGCATCCTATCGTCGTAACCTGTACTAGAGGCAAACTGGACCATGTATCATTATCAGATATTCTTATTCTTTGAAGCAATGCCATAAACTGCATTGCATCAAAGAGGGGCAAAATGTATATGCCTAAAAATGACATGACTCTGCCCAAATAAATATTCTTAATATTTATTTTAGTCAAATTCCTCTATCAATAAATAAATAAACCCATTTATTTATTTGATTCATATTCTCCCAACTATTAAATAAAATCAATTTGTTTAATTAAAATTCTTAAAATTCATCTAAATTCCTCAAACAAATTAAATAATATCGATTATTTAATTAGTTCTCCCAAATTCATTCTAAATTAAATAATATCAATTATTTAATTATTTCTTCCAATAATATCTTCTCTAAATTTAAATAAATCAAATATTTATTTAAGTTGTCCATTTCTTCTAAATTGAGTTATCTCTAAATATAATTCAATCCTCATGCACATGCAATTGAATATTCTAAATATTTAATTGAGTTAAAATATCTTCTCATCCTCATACAATTTCCATTCTCTAGTTCTATTCTCTTAACTGATTAATCTATCCTTTTAATTGATTAATCTCTTCAGTTAACTCATTCTTCTATTTTATTAATTCCTCTCATGCAAAATAGAGCAAGACACATGTCTTCTTTCTATTCGCACACATTCCTCAACCATTCTCAACCATTTATCTTCTTATTCTTTCTATACTATTGATCTTCTCTCTCTCAAATCTATAAATTGAACCATGTTCTTCCATTTCATTCATCCAAGCTTTAGTATTTTTACTCTATAGGAATTACAATGCGCCTTTGGCACCCACATCATTCCTTTTTGCTTGCAATCAACTTGTTACCATATCACTACCATTGTTGTGAAGCTCATCTTCATTACAAAGCACTTCATAGCCATTCTCCATTGACAATCTTGGAATAGCAAGGAAGCGCACTCTCTGATGGCGTTATTCATACATGCAAGATCGATTGAGATAGGCAACCAACAGAAGCTATGATGTATTGAGGTTTGCAAAGGTTTCATCTTTGTTTGTTTGATCTTGATTATTTCCTTTTTCAGTGAGTTTTGGGTATTATTGATATTGATATATTGATTATTCATGTTTACTCCAATTTTCCCTTAACAAACCCTAATTACACCTTGTAACAAAAGTTGACTGAATTCAAAGATAAGATAGGCAAAACATACCACATAAGTGCAAAGAATAGGGTTCAGAGGTCATGTACCCAAAAACTAAGGGCTAACTAGACTAGGGCGTCCTCTCATTAGTTTTGCAACTTTTTGTCTATGAAAATCTTTTGCATCAATTGTTTGATAACCTCTAGTAGCTTCTATATCTTAGAGGATCTCCCCAGTTGGACTAGGGCACCCGCTCATTAGTCCTGAAAGTGTCAGGATTCAGAACCTCAAAATTTAGTGATGACTATATTCTCAATATCCATCTTTCTGTCGCTTCTTTCCACCGTATCCTATCAAACATGATCTGTACCTACAAAAGGAGGAGAAAGATGTTGTGGCTATATAGGATCTTGGCTCAGTCAAGCCCTATTTTTAGTATTCCTACCTCAACAATAGCCAAAGATAAAGATTTGCAGAAGTGTGTGCAAACCTAATAAAGTGTATGTAGAAATATCAAACCCTAGATGTCTCAATCAAGGGAAGATCAATAACTTGTTTCAATTCAATGAACAAATACAACTTCACCTCAAGGAGAAGAAAACAATGAAGACTTGCATGAACAAGAAGGCGAATCAACAATGTCTGCCAAGTATCTCCAAGCTCCATGTTGGAGGCTTCAACCCTTCTCCTGATCAGGCAAAAGGTATACTGACCCTAGGAAGAGCAAGATAGTCTCAAGATCTTGATTCTTAATCTCCATCCATCGTCTCCATGATAGCAAATTCAAATAATTTCAAAAAGCTTCAACAAGTCACTGATCTTCAATGGTAATTTTAGTAGTGTTTTGGCATCAAGCTTGCATAAAGATTGTGTGTGATAAAATGATTTTCAAATGTGCTTAAATATCTAATCTTAGGAAATTCAAATTTCAAAATAACGTCTCGATATCGCACGAAAATGAAAATTTGAAAACAGAATCCTGAGATGCACAGCAGGAGCCAACACCCCGCCAAGATTTAAAATCTTGAAAAATGGGGCAAGACTAGGGTACGGGCGCCTAAGTCCAATCCCCCATTTTCCAACCAGGTCTGCTTCTAGGGGGTTCTAGGGACCCATAATCCAAGTTCCCTTTCCAGGTTCCATCAATAGTTATCTCAAAAAATGAACATTTTGCAACTAGACACAAGCCAATCAGGGTTTCTGAAAGGCCAAAAACAAAGAGGTTAAGAGGTCAAAGGAAAGGAGCTAAACTGAGGGAAATTGTAGCATTCCATACAAGAGGATAATTTCTGATGTAACATTTAGTCCCCACTTTAGTGGCCATATGACACTACATGCATATGCAACTAAAGGAAAGTAAATGCATCAATCATGAAAAGGATACCCAAAAGGATACTGTAGAGGAAAGTTGAAGTGTTGTTGCTGAGAAGGAAGAAGCCCCCAAGTCCATAATCCTGCAAGACCACAGAGTTAGGAACTACAACCTGCAAAGGAACACTTGTCAGAAAGTCAAAACCAAATCAACCTGCAACCGCCACCAATGAATCAGTATATAATCACTAAGGGGGTTAAGTGATGAGACATGATGAGGGAGGAAATTAAGGGAGATATATGCCCCCCTTATTTTTGCTTGCTTAGTCTGAAAAGGAAAAACAAGGAGATATCCACACACATTGATTTTGAAGGAAAATTGATGATAAATGCATTGTGAGGGTTGTTTGAAGAAACAAAGCCTAAGTGCAACACATTAGGTAGGATAGAGAGTGGAACTGGGATTCCAATGCAACAAATGACATGAAATTCTAAGTTTGACAGCTCAAGATAAAGGCTCAAAAGTGAAATAGATCAATATTGCACTTAGTTAGGGATATGAATTCTCATCCACTTACTTTATGTAAAGGGAGTTTTCACTTATCACTTACTCATTCTTGTTTCTTGTCATTGTGTAGAGGAGAGAGAGAAAGAGAAGAGGACAACCATGCCAAGCTGATGCCCTTATCAGCCCCCATGACTGGAGATGCTCCAAGCTTGAGTAGAAGAGAGGTATTTCGAGGCTGAGGTAGGGTCCTAATCATACGTTTCTATCATCTTTCTATTTTCTTTCAGCTATTTTTATCGTATATTATGCTGAGGGGGTTGTAATGGACAAGGGTCAATGGTGGGGGTGCCTAAGTCCTCCTAAGGTGCCACAGTCCCACTGGGGTGCCCTAGTCCCTCAGGGGCGCCAATGTCCTACTGAGCTACCCAGGTTTCTTTGGGGCACCTAGGTCCATAGAGGACACGGGCTCTAAGGAACAGGCACTCATTTATATTTCAAATAGTGATTTTTGTTTTGATGATGAAAACTAATACTATTGCTTGCTTTTCAACCTGTAGGACGTCCCAAAGACATGAGAGCACACAGGCAGTCACCTAATGGCACTACTTCGAGAGCGTGCTAGTACTATGTATAGCACAAAGAGGGAGTACTTTGTAGGCGGTGGGCTTACGATGGGTGTTTGATATGCGCACAATCAAATTTCATTGTAGCATGTTGATGGCTCTAATGGAGAGGTGGAATGCAGATACGACCACATTCAATTTACCTACAGGTGAGATGACTGTTACACTAGAGGATGTGTATAGGATCTTGCGACTACCTATCCGAGGAGAGATAGTGAGGGTCGTGGGACTTCACACAGCAGAGTATACTCACGAGAGTCAGTTGTATTGTCTAGGTCGCATAGTCTCACAGGCAGAGTGAGGACATATTCAGCTCCAGCTTCTAGAGCAAGGATGCAGTGACATCCCATTGGTTCAGAGGATCATGATAGTCACTGTCGCACTAGCCATTGGACTAGATGGATGAGGAATTCATCTTCATGGGGGTTTCGTTCACACCATTAGAGTGATGGAGGAACACCAAACTATTTACGCGTGGGGGCGCAATATGTGCACCTCTACTACGACCTGGGATGATATGTCCATTACAAGATGCATAGTCTGATGATCTACACTTTATTACAAGTTTGGGATTTTGAGCATATCAGGTGCACATGGCTGACAAGTTTCCTATAGAGTCAGTAGTCACCCATCCACACAGTCATGCCTATCCACTAGTCAGATGTTGGAGACACAGTGATCTGTTATACTGGAGAGTTGTTTTTGATAGATTACAGCCCAGCAATATCATCTGGAGATCATATCGTAGCTATATTTTATGGACTGGCCAGCAGAGATAGTTAGTGAGGAATGTAGAAGGATCGGTTGATAGAAAGTCACCTCGATCACATCGTGGTTTGGTTCTACTTGTATAGGGTGGAACGACAGTTTAGATACGTACAAGATGTTCCTATAGTTCTTCTGAGTTATGCACGCACCGTGTGCAGCACAGTTAGGGTGAACAACACCCGATGACCAACAATAGCAGGTGTACCTCTTAGTGATGATGATAGTCTTGAGGATGCAGTGTCGGTATCAAATGTAAATGATGTCAGTTGTACTTGAGCATATCAGACCTAGTGGCATACGGCATGACCTGCTCCTATCTTTCCTCTCGATCACCCTACAAGCGATCCTCGACCTTGGGCCGGTCATGCTAGTGACACAGGGGTACATGATGATGTGAGTGACTTTGCAGGATACCATGATCTAGAAGAGGATGTGGAGGATAATGATGATGAGGAGGTTCCATCGTAGTACATCTTCAGGGTGAGACCATGAAAGGACCAGCAAGAGGTGAACACTGATGAGGAGACCAAGTCGAGACCACGGTCAAGGATTCGTGGTCCATTACATGCAGGTGTTGAGAGGCCTAGTCCAAGAAAGAGGGGGGAGACCAGTAGGCCTATGCCCCCAACTACAGATTAGACTGCAGAGTTCATTACACCTTCAACGATTCAAGATCCATCTTGGTGAGATGGAGATCCACGTTAGACTTGTTTTAGTAATTTGATGTTCTTATGCTTATTGTTTATGATGCTTATGTTAGAGTCTAATATATATCCTATTTTCTATTTTGTAGTTGGGACCAACACTTGATGAGACTTTTTGAGTTGCGTCATAGTAGACATAGTACCTATAGATGTAGCTTAGCAATAGGTGCAGGTGGGGTATTAGCCATGACCATTCGCTGGGTGACATGCGGAGATATTTATGCCTTTTGTCAGGTACAAGACAGCTATAGAGACCATTCTAGAGTAGTCTGCATGGGAGAGAGAGGTGTTACTTCAGATAGATGAGCACACCGAGGCTGAGCTTTAGGCATAGCGAGATCACGCGGTAGCAGTACCCACATTTGAGAGAGAGCTAGTCGTCGATGAGTTCTTACTGCTTCAGTTATGCCAAGTAAGGACAGGGACATGGCTTAGGTAGAGAGAGACCAGTACTATCGGATGCCCTAGGAGGCACATGAGGAGGTAATAGGGCTAAGAGGTGAGATCAGGGGGTTACAATCGTGGAGTGTCTCTAGGAATCATTCACGATCTATAGCCACACATGGTCAGGCTTCTATCACATGCACACCACAAGGGCCCGAGGGTATAGGTGACTGAGGTTCAGCTATATGATGTATATATGTTATGTACTACAACATCCCATTTTGTTGTAAGGGATAGTCAACTCAGATGTATATTTGAAATTGATGATATATATATATATGATTTTTATTTTCTATCTATTCGCAATGTTTTCAATCTATCACATGTGATTGTGAAAAATGTAACTAGTGATGAATGTTAAAGGGTAATATGGAAATGTAATTAATGCTAATGTGACATACTAACAATTCCTTGCAAAATAAATAGTAACAAACACAATGATTAAAAATTTCACATATAAACCAAAATTCTATGCTAAGTTCAATTAATACAAGAGTGATCTTAATAAAGAATATATAAGCAAGATACAACAATGATTAACCAAGCAAAAGATGCAATGGTAAATGAATTAGGACAAAGTAATAATATCTTGTCGAAATTGAAGTGAATCTATCTAATATATTTTCTTTATAACATTTAACATCAAATCTAAGCATGGAAATTCTTGAGGTGCGCTACATTAATGGGTTCTTTAAGTGACGTACATTGTTCATCAACTAGTTTATACACTCATGATCCAAAGGCTTCAATAACTATATACGGTCTGAGCCAATTGGGGCTGAACTTACCTTTTTCTCTAGGAGGTGCATTTACATTGCGTTGATTTTCATAAAGTACCAAATGCCCAACGTCAAATGAACGCGTATAACATGTTCATTGTATGATTGTTGTATACTTTTCTGATGGGCCTTGGGTGCTCAAGAGCATTTATGCGTGTTTCATCAAGCATCTCAAGTTCTTGCAATCTCTTCTCACGTTCTGTATCATCATCAATAACGTCTCTTAGGGAAACTCTCAATGAAGGAATTTCTAACTCCAAAGGCATTATCATGTCTACGCCATAAACAAGATTATACAGTGTATTCCAAATAGCCATACGAATGCTTGTTCTATAGGCCCATAATGCATAGAATAACTAAATGTGCCAATCTTTTTGATGTTTGTTAATAGTCTTTCATAAAATCTATCCAATAGTTTTGTTTGAAGCTTCTGCTTGGCCATTTGATTGAGGATAGTAAGGCATAGAGAAGTGATGTTGAGTATGATATTTTTTGAGAAATTTCTTTAGATTCTTGTTCTTAAATGGTGTACCATTGTCAGAAATGAGGTAGGAAGGTATTCCAAATCAAGAAATAATGTCATCTTGTAAAAACTGACAAATTACATCAGCGGTCATGGATTGCAAGGGGACAACTTCGAACCCACTTCGTGAAGTGATCAGTGGCAGTAATGATAAATGCATGCCCTTGAGAGGAGGGTGGAGAGATTTTACCAATTAGATCCAAGCCCCAAATAGAAATGGCCAAGGTGAAACTTGGGCACGAAGTTCCTGAGTAGGTTCTCGGATTTGGTGATTATGTTGTTGACATTGCAGGTATTTCTTGACATAAGCAAAGGAATCTTGCTCCATATGCTACCAATAATATCCCATTCGTAACAATTTTTGTACCAAGGATTTTCCCCCAAAATGCCCTCCACAAGCACTAGAGTGAGCTTCTTCTAAAGCTATCGGGATTTCTGAATTACTTAAACATCAGAGTAAAACTCTATTGTAGCTTCGTCTATATAACACATTCGACAAGATAATGTAATGTGCCACTATTTTTCATAGATGGATTTAGGTATTCTTAGATGTTGAGTTAGGAATGGTTCCATCACGTAAATAATTAAATATATGGGAGAACCACTCATTAGCATATGTATTAGCACAGAGTTCCAAATTCGCAACTATAGGGTCTTCAATTGTTGATGCTTTAAGATTATGGATAATGAAAGTAAATTCCTTAGGAGAATCATCAGGGGATATAAGGGAAGTTGCCCTTGCCATTGCATCCGCATGTCGATTGTCTTTCCTGGGAATAATATTTATTGAAAATGGGGTAAGTGCACAAAGATGAGGGACCAAAATGGGGTCTTAAGATGCCACTTTTTTTTTTTTTTCTAAAATCAGGAAACATTGATGTTGGATGAGAAATTGAAGATAGCTACACTCAAAATTTGAAGACGAAAAAAAAACAAGAGTCGTAGTGCTTCGAAGCTAGTTTGTAAACTACTAATTTTTTCAAAAATGGTTGAGATTAAGGGGTTCAAAAAGGGGGAGCACACAAATTGGTCATGTTTTTCTCAAAAAAACATAACATAGCATCTAGTGTGCTCCCCCTAAAATGTTAACTTTTTTTTAGTATTTCAATAATCACTCTAGTGAGAAATTAGCTAACACCATGTAGTTTATCCCTGATTTTTCTGATAATTTTTTCATGAATAATTGATTTTTTAGTAATTTTAAAGTGGACACATCTTGAAAAATAGAAATTTGAGCATGCTCCCCCCTAAAATGTTTAAAAACTAATCGAAAATCATTTTTTTTTTTGAATACATGTAGAATGGAGTCTAGTTTCTAAAAAAAATAACTTATTTTAAATTTTGATGAATAGTTAAAAAAATAAAAAATACTAGACACTGGTTTTTGACAAAAAATGGACACACTAACAACAAAAATTCAAGATGAAACCCTTAACATACTCAAAATGTGAAAAATATTATATGGTTAGATAACTAACAAAGAGATTAAGATTATGGTGGTATTTTTTTTGAGTTTTCATTGAAATAAGTGTAAACCTGATGGGGAGCACGCTCTAGATTATGTGGTTTTTGCTACAATATGGAAAAACACATCTTTGGATGTCCTAAACATAGTCTAAGACTTTGGGTTGGAAGCCCAAGACAAATCCAAGCCTTAGGCTTGGAAATAACCAAGGCAACACATAACACGATTGCATTATGGTGAACTAAAACAACTCTCTCTCTCTCTCCCTCTCCCTCTCTCTCTCTCGCTCTCCCTCTCTCTCTCTCTCACTCTCCCTATCTCTCTAAGAGGTAGGGAGAGATAGGGAGATAGGGAGAAAGTGATATATAGGAAGAGAGAGAGAGAGAGAGATAGAAAGAGAGTCATAGTTTTCTTTTTTTCCATTTCCTTCATCGATAAGGGAGAGGGAGAGATAGGGAAATAGAGGAATGATAGAGGAGAAGGAGGTAAGAGATATGGAGATAGTGAGAGATAGATAGGTAGAGAGAGAGGAGATAGATAGGGAGAGGTAGAGGAGAAAGAGGGGAGAGATAGGGTGATAGAGAGTGAGTGAGATGTCTAGAGAGATAGAGAGATAAGGGAGATAGACATTTAGGGTTTCTCAGGTTTAGGGTTTAGGGGTTAGTGGTTATGATTTAGGGGAATTATTTAGGGTTTATAGGTTTAGAGAGAGAGAGAGACTTATTTTGACATGCAACCCTAAACCCTTAACCCAAGAAACCCTAAACTCCTAAACCCTAAATAATTCCCCTAAACCCTAAACCTAAGAAACCCTAAGCCTCTAAACCCTAAACCCAAGAAACCCTGAATCTCTATCTCTCTATCTTTATCATCCCTCTACCTCTCAATCTCTCTCCCTAAACTTGAGCAACCCTAAACTTATAAACCCTAAATAATGACCCAAAACCCAAAACCTAAGAAACCCTAAACACCTCTCTCTCTCTAGATAGAGAGTGAGAGACATGTCCAAAGACATAGGGAAAGAGACTGAGAGGTAGAGGTATGGACATGGCCAGAGACATAGGTAGAGAGATTGAGAGGTAGCGGGATGATAGACATAGGGAGATCAGGGAGAGATAGGGAGATAAAGGTTTAGGGTTGCTTGGGTTTTGGGGTTGAGAGAGAGAGAGAGAGGTGTTTAGGGTTTCTTAGGGTTCAAGTTTAGGGTCTCTCTCCCTCTCTCTCTCTCTCCTAGTTTTAATTTTTCTTTCTAATTTCATTTTAGATCCCACCAATTTCCCCTATTTTACTATTTTCCACCTCTCCTCGCATCATTCTTCCCATCTAATCAACTTTCATTTTATCTTGTTTCCATTTCACCCTCCCAATTTATATCCTCATCCCCCTTTGCATGTCCTAGTTTTCTTGTTTCCATTTTCTTTGTTGATAAGGGAGATGGAGAGGGAGGAAGAGGGAGAGAGGGGGGAGAGAGAGGGGAGAGATAGGGAGATAGGGAGAGAGAGAGAGAGAGAGTCCTAGTTTTCTTGTTTCCATTTCCTTCATCGATAAGGGAGAGGGAGAGATAAAGGGGAGAGATAGAGAGATAGAGGAATGATAAGGGAGAGAGAGAGGCAAGAGACAGGGAGATATGGAGAGATATATAGGTAGAGAGAGAGGAGATAGATAGGGAGAGATAGAGGGGAGAAATATGGAGATAGAAAGTGAGCGAGATGTCCAGAGAGATAGGGAGAGAGATTGAGAGGTAGATGGACGATACATATAGGGAGATAAGGAGATAAGGGAGAGATAGGGAGATGAAGGTTTAGCATTCCTTAGGTTTAGGGTTTAGGGGTTACTGGTTATTGTTTAGGGGCATTATTTAGGGTTTAGGAGAGAGAGACAGAGAGACAGAGTCTACTTTTGACATGCAACCCTAAACCTCTAAACCCTAACCCCTAAACCCTAAACCCAAGCAACTCTAAACCTCTATCTCTCTATCTCTATCATCCCTCTAACTCTCAATCTCTCTTCCTATGTCTCTGGCCATGTCCCTCACTCTCTATCTCCCTATCTCTCCCCTCAGTCTCTTCTATATCTCCTAGTTGGTCTTCTCTCTCCAAACCCTAAACCCTATACCTCTAAACCTTAACCACTAAATCCATAAACCCTAGACCCTAAATAATACCCCTAAACCTTGACCCCTAACCACTAAACCCTAAACTTGAGCAACCCTAAACTGCTAAACCCTAAACCCAAGAAACCCTAAACCTCTATCTCCCTATCTCTCCCCTATCTCCCTATCTTTATCATCCCTCTACCTCTCAATCCCTCTCCCTATGTCTGGCCATGTCCCTCACTCTCTATCTCCCTATCTCTCCCCTCAGTCTCCTTTATATTTCTATATCAATCCTCTCTCTCTCTAAACCCTAAACCCTGAACCTCTAAAATGTAACCCCTAACCTCTAAACCCTAAACCCTAAACCCTAACCCCTAAACCCTTAACCATAAACCTAAGCAACCCTATAAGAGAGAGAGAGAGAGACAAAGGAGATGAGGCAAAGAGGGGAGGGAGAGAGATAAAGATAGAGAGATTTTTTTTGACATGCAACCCTAAACTCATAAACCCTAAATAATTCCCCTAAACCCTGACCCCTAACCCCCTAAAGCCCTCTCTCTCTCTCTACCCCTAACCCTAAATAATGCCTCTAAACCCTAACCCCTAAACCCTAAACCTCTATCTCCCTATCTCTCCCTAATCTCCCTATCTCTATTATCCCTCTACCTCTCAATCTCTGTCCCTATGTCTCTGGCCACGTCCCTCACTCTCTATCTCTATATCTCTCCCCTTAGTCTCCTCTATATCTCCCTATCGATCCTATCTCTCTCTCTATCCCCTAAACCCTAAACCTCTAAACCTTAACACCTAACCCCTAAACCATAAACCCTAAATAATACCACTAAACCCTAACCTCTAACCCTAAACCCCTAAACCCCCAAACCCCTAATCCCTAAACCATAAACCCAAGAAACCCTAAACCTCTATCTCTGTATCTCTCCCCTATCTTCCTATCTCTATCATCCCTCTACCTCTCAATCACTCTCCCTATGTCTCTGGACATGTCCCTCACTCTCTATCTCCCTATCTCTCCCCTATGTCTCCTCTATCTCTCCCAATCTCTATTGGTCTCCTCTCTCTATCTCTTTCTAAACCCTAAACCCTAACCCCTAATCCCTAAACCTGAGAAACCCTAAACCCCTAAATGCTAAATAATTCCCATAAACCCTAAACTTGAGCAACCCTAAACTCATAAAGCCTAACTAATGCCCCTAAACTAACCCCTAAACCCTAAACACACACACACACACACTCTCTCTCTCTCTATGTCATTTCTAAGAGAGACAGAGAGTGAGGGAGAAGGAGAGGGAGAGGGAGAGAGAGAGAGAGAGTGTGTGTGTTTTGCTTTTGTAAAATGCGATCGCGTTATAGGATCAGTAATACCGAGCCATAACGTGAGTGTGTTATAACATGCTAACATTATGACTTGTATGGGACCAAAAAGTCATGTGGCGACTTTCTGGTCCTTCATCATTGTGCACTTACCCAATGATGCGAATTGTTTTAAGAGAGATAGCTCACAAACTCATGATACTGAGATAATTGGTCATGCTTAGTTTGATATGATCCAGTTATTTGTCATACAATTAGCTATGAATCACCATATATAGTAATATTTTTGATATTAAGAGCCAAGACGACACAAAGTCCTACGATAAGAGTTCGTATTCAGCAATGTTTGTGCATGAGAAGTCTAGGCAATAAGACATATAGGAATTGACTTACTTATAGGGGGTATTAATATAAGACCAGCACCAGAGTTGGTTCGACATCTTGATCCATCAAAATACAATTCCCATTTATCGTCCTTAGTAATTGCTAAAATGTGGTCATCGAGAAATGTATCCTGATGTTGTGTAGTAAAGGGTGAAGGTGCTCCAGCTAATGCTTGCCCTTTAATTTCTTTTTGAGAAATAAACTTAAGATCGAATTTAATTAACAACATAACCCATTTAGCAAGATGACCTGACAAATCCATTTTTGCGAAAAGATGTTTTAAAGGGTCAAATTTCATCATCACATGTATTTCAACGTTTAAAAGATAATGTCTAAGCTTCTATGTTGCAAACACTAAAGCTAAGCAATGCTTCTCAATAACAATGTATCGCACTTCATAATTGAGCAAAGTTCTGCTGATATAATAGACAACACATTCTTTGCCTTTAGCATTATGTTGCATTAACAAGGCTGCCAAAGCATTATTAGATGCTGATATATACAATAGAAAAGGTTTATCAGGGACAGTGGGTTGTAAGATAGGAGGATTAGCGAGATAAGCCTTTAAATATTTGAAATCTTTTTGACATTCAGAATTCCATTGAAATTTTGAATCCTTCTTCATTAATTATGTAAAAGGGTGAGTCCTATCCATGAGCTATGAAACAAATCAGTGAATGGCATGTATCTTCCCTTGCAAACTACAAAGTTGAGATATGTTCCTAGGTGTTGGCATATTAACAATTGCGTCAATCTTCTTCGTATCCACTTCAATACCATGATTTGAAATGATAAACCCTAGTAGTTTTGTACTGTCTACACCAAAAACACAATTACGAGGGTTTAATCGCATGTTGTATTTCCTTATTCCCTCAAAAATTTGTTGAAGGTTTATAGCATGATCTTGGTGATGAATGGACTTTACCAAGATGTCATCGACATAGTCTTCTAAAATATTGTGCATGTAATCATGAAATATAAGGGTCATAGCACGTTGGTAAATAGCTCCAGCATTCTTAAGTCCAAACGACATGACTACCCAACAAAATGTACCCCAAGGTGTTATAAAAGTTGTTTTATATTGATCTTGAGGGTTTATCAAAATTTGATTATATCCTGAAAAACCATCTATGAAAGAGAGTAATTCATGGCTAGCTATAGAATTGACAATCATATGAATGTTAGGAAGTGGAAAATCGTCTTTAGGGATGCAAGATTCAAATCTCAGAAATTGGTACACATTCTTATACGACCATCGGGTTTAGTGACGGTGACAATATTCGATATCCAAGGTGAATAGTTAATAGGGTGAATAAAGCCAGCTTGTAGAAGCTTTTCTATCTCATCTTTGACAAGTAATGCAACCTTAGGATTCATCTTATGAATATTTTGTTTAAACATCTTAGCATCTAGTTTCAAGACAATATTATGTGTTACAATCTGAGGATCAATACCTGGCGTATCTGAATAGTTCCAGGCAAACAATTCAGAAAATTCATGTAATAACTTAGTCATTTCTTCTTTTTATTTTGCATGTAAACAATCACCAATAGGAATAACTTTTTTAGTGTTGTCTTTCTCCATGAGGACATCAACAGTCTTTCCATTAAGTAGAGTACAGTGGTCTAGTTGATTGGGTAATTGTGGTAGGTCTTCAGATTCTTCATCGGACTTTAGAGTGGCATTTATCATGCTAGTAGATTTTCCAAAATATGCACTATTGTTCAAACAATAAGGTAAGCCACATTTATGATGGTAAAGAGGAATGTTGTCATGCGCATCCAAGAATTCCATTTTTGCTTCATCCGTTGAAAAGATATCTAAAGGAATCGCTCCTGGAGGACAACTAGTGTCAATCATCTCAGGAAATATCAAGTTAAGTGTTGATATTGTATTCACATTGAGAGTAGGACGTATATGGGCTTTAGATTCCTTGAAAGGATTATATCCAATGCCACTTGAGTAATATCGCGAAGCAGATTCTATAGGGACTTTGATTCCTTATTGATTAATACCACAACCATTACCTACATAATTGCAATTTTTATAAAGGATCTAAAATCCTCAACCATAAAGAGAAGCCATTTATTTGGAAGAAGGTGGAGCTTCATAAGTTTTGTAATCTATAGTGTAAGTAAAAGTATTATCTGAATTCATTACCAAAGAAGCTTTATGTTTCGCATTCAAATCATGAGATGATATCGATGCAATATTTGATGTTTCAAGGATGGGATTATTAACTTTATATTCTCCCATGGAGGAAGCTGTAAAATCTAATGAACCCCAATCATCACCAAGAAATGCATTTGATTGTTTGGACTCTTGCACAAAGGCAAGAGAAGTTGACGAATCAACTTTCAAATTGTTTAAAATTTTATGACAAATAACTTGTTTTTGTGATTTAATTTGTAAATAGCTATCGGGTTCAGGATCAACATGAATAGTATGGAGTTTATCCTTGAATATAAATTTGATTGAATGATGTAAAGTAGAAGGAACTTCCCCCAATGCATGAATCTAAGGTCTACCAAGAATCATGTTGTAAGATAGAGAACAAGGCATGACATGAATTAGGGTAGGCACAATTACAGGTCCAACTTGTACAGGTAGAGTTATAGTGCCCACGGATTGTCATCCAACATTGTTAAAGCCATGGATACTTATCATTTCTGGCTTAATCAAGGATGTATCAACTTTAATCTTATGTAATAGGTTAATGTCACAAACATTAAGAGCCGATCCATTATCAATCATAACTCTCTTAATCAGTGTCTTGTTTATTGTAATGAAGATAATCAAAGGATCATACTGATTCTGAACTTTAAGAGATGGAAACTCATGTTGTTGAAACAAAATTTCTATTTTTGTTGCATGCATACAATCTAATAGAGATGCTACATCATTTGGCTTGACAATAGGTGGGACAATCACCTTTTGTAAAGCTTCTGGAGCATTCCATGGTAAGTAGGTGAAGTTTGTATAAGTTCCCAAAGAGATATCTTTGTAGGAGTAGCATGAAGATGCTCTACAAGATCATAGTTTTGACCAACCTTATGTGTTAAACGAGGTGTTTGAGGAAACATAGGTTGAGAAGATGGTAAAGATATCAGAATACTCAGTTGTTGTTTGCTTTGTTTATTATTTTGAGTGTTATATGCACGAGCAACCTGTTGCAAGTATGAGGATAACCAGTGTTGTCATTGATGTCAACATACTCATATTGCATTAATGAGAAGGATTGGATGAGCTGTGTGCTGAGGATATTGAGGAAATTAGTCTCAGTTAGGAACAGTGAAGAACAGTGATGACAGTAAGGTAAAAGTCCAAGATAAGATGAAGATCAGAGGATACAGTTTAAAGGGTTTATAGATATGAGTCTTGAGATGATCTAGTCAAGTTTTCAGAGGTTTGTATAATGATCTGAAGAAGTTATGATTGCTCTAGTAGAACCGGTTCTGGTAGATGTTTAGTGGTGACAGAGTGTCACAGTTTGGTCCGGTGAGCTCCGGAATTGCATTATCTCATTTTGCGGATTGGAGGGAATGTTGAAAAAGTCCGTGTGAAGTGCAAACTATATTGTTTCATGGTTTGGAGGTCTGAAAGCACCTTTTTCATTGTGACAGTGATGACAGACTGTGTTCTTAAAGTTTCGGATGAAGAAGAGAAGAATTCCAGGAAGCTGATAAAGTGCGGATGTTCTTGGTGATCAAGAAAGGTTTTGGTGATCCTTGGATCATGTATAATTCTTATTGGTAGTCCGCATTGAAGTTAGAGTTTGGATTTGATGTAAAGATCACCGGTTGTTGGTGTTCTTCCTGAGACAGCCGACCGGATGTATTACACGTCTTCTGGATGATCTAAAAGTGTTTGCCGACTTAGATGATTGTTCCTAAGTTGATGCCTTGTATAAATAAAGGATTGTGAAGTCATTCTAAAGTGTGAAGTGTGCAGATGAGTGTGGCATAGCTAAGAAGAAGAGCAAAAGGCAGAGTAGGAGTTTTTGGGCTTAAATGGAACTGATCCTGACATGGTAAAGATGTCAATCTCCAGTTCAAGTTTGTGATACTTGTTACTTTGTAGACAGTGTGTCTCTTATAGGCAGTGTGCCTCTTGTGAGCAGTGTGCTCAGGCAGTGAGCCCTAATTGGCATGTGGCATCTATTTTTCTTATTCTTCTAACAGAGAATAATCCTTGGGTTAATCACCCCATGGTTTTTCCCTTGACCGGGTTTTCCACGTCAAAATCTTGGTGTCTCATGTGTTGATGTGTATCTGCTCTAGTGTTTATGCTTTATGCTTCCATGAATGATTAATTGCTATGCCATTAAATAACAAAGTAGATTTAAGTATTTGAATTGAAAGCAAGTTTAGGATAACTGATTCACCCCCCCTCTCAGTTATCAACATAACCAGATTATGACTAGGTTGTTGTGAATTTTAATGTGTTATTTATTTAGCATAGTTGAAAATGTGATCAGGAGGTTGAGAGGAAGGTGGAGGACCTCTAATAGTGAGCATTAGTTTAGAAGGTGGTTGAACCGCATCTGAACATAAGGTGACCACAATTTTTGGTTTCCCAGATTCTTTCTTACTTTTAGGAACATAAATTGCATTTACAACTCTTTGAAACAATGACGGTTTAGAAGTCGTAGTGGAATGTTCAATCGAGATAAAGTCCTCAAGGGCTTCATCTAGCATATTGAAGTCATCACAACTAAACAACTCATCATATACATGAAAATCTTACAAAAAATAATCTAACATTTTAACATTCTCTAATTAGCCCAAGATTTAAATGTAAAATGATGTTGTATGATCTTTTATGATCATTCAAATTTCAATGCATGCACTTACACAAAAGAGGGTTTTGCAATCTAAAGGTGCTTTAGGACAACAAACTAATTTAGATTTGATGTTTAAAATGATGCAAATTCTTTAGAGCTCGGGTTCACCAAAATGTTTAGGGTGAAAAAGTAGGTTTTCTTAAACAAGATTAAATCCTATTCTCCACTAACTAAACATTGGGAAGACAAGAACCGAGGTTGGGATCAAGCTACTAATTTCTTGTACATTCCCTAATGCTAATTAGGTCTAATCATGTGTTTAAACTAAGGTTTTATCAAGCATCCTTATTCACTAATCAATTAAACCCTAATTATACCTTGTAACAAAAGTTGACTGAATTCAAAGATAAGATAGGCAAAATAGATCACAGAAGTGCAGAGAATAGGGTTCAGAGGTCATGCACCTAGAAACTAAAGGGCTAACTAGACTAGGGCACCCACTCATTAGTCCTACAACTTTCTGTCTATGCAAATCTTCTGCATCAGCTATCTGATAACCTCCAATAGCTCCCAGATCTCAGAGAATCTCCCTAGTTGGACTAGGGTGCCCACTCATTATTCATGAAAGTGTCAGGATCCAAAACCTTGAAATTCAGTGACGACTATATTCGTAATATCCATATTTTTGTCGCTCCTTTCCATTATATCCTGTCAAACACGATAGGTACCTACAAAAGGAGGAGAAAGGTGTTGTGGCTATATAGGAGCTTGCCTCAGTCAAGCTCAGTTTTGGTATTCCTACCTCAACAATAGCGAGAGAAAAAGATTTACAGAAGTGTGTGCAAATGTAATAAAGTGTATGCAGAAATATCAAACCCTAGATGTCTCAATCAAGGGAAGATCAATAACTTTCTTCAATTCAATGAACAAATACAACTTCACCTCAAGGAGATGAAAACAATGAAGACTTGCATGAACAAGAAGGAGAATCAACAATGTCTGCGAAGGATCTCCAAGCTCGATGTTGGAGGCTTCAACCCTTCTCTCGATCATGCAAAAGGTATACTAACCCTAGTAAGAGAAATATAGTCTCAAGATCTTTATTCCTAATCTCCATCCATTGTCTCCATGATAGCAAATTCAAATAACTTCAAAAAGCTTCAACAAGTCACTGATCTTCAATGCCAATTTTAGCAGAGTTTTGGCATCAAGCTTGCATAAAGATTGTGTGTGATAAAATGATTTTCAAATGTGTTTAAATATCTAACGTTAGGAAATTCAAATTTCAAAATAACGTCTCTATATCGCGTGAATTTTTTTTTTTGAAAACAAAATCCCAAGATGGATGGCAGGAGCCGACACCCTGCCAAGATTCAAAATCCTAAAAAATGGGGCAGGACTATGGCGTGGGCGCCTGAGTACAGTCCCCCATGTTTCAACCAGATCTTCTTCTAGGGGGTTCCAGGGACCCATAATCCAAATTCCCTTTCTGAGTTCCATCAATAGTTATCTTAGAAAATGAACATTTTTCAACTAGACACAAGCTAATCAAGGTTTTGGGAAGGCGAAAAATAAAGAGGTTAAGAGGTCACCAAAGGAGAGGAGCTAAACCAAGGAAAATTGTACCATTCCATATAGGAGGACAATTTTTGACGTAACATTAGATAATAACATAATTTTGGAACTTTTAAGTTTTATTATTTTATGGTTAGATTGATTGGTTGATTCTGGAAGTATTAAAATTTAGAATATATGTAAAAAATAAGTTTAATCAAAATCATTCCTTGAATCCTTCAGAAAAGAGATTAACAATGTGTGTAATTAATGAAATTAACAAATTAGAATTAGAATCATCTCTCATTTATAAGTCAAAAAACTTAAACAACTATTACAGAAAGATGACAACACAAAGATGATATCCCTTTATAATAAAGGTTACATGGTGAAAGAAGAAGCCCTCGGCCCCTCATTGGATAAATATTTCCAGTTGACAGAGAACTAAACACTGTATATTTCTCTCATATTTTCCTTACAACACAATGAAGAAGAAACCTTCACTTGAGCCCTGGCTACTAGACTGAGAAGAATATGTGAATTAAATCGGGAATAAAGTTGGGGCTTTCATCCAAATTTAAGAAGAAAAGGTAACATGGTGAAAGAAGAAGCCTTATGCAATATGGACTATCTAGAAGGAAGCCAAAAGAATCATCATACTAAGCTTTTTGCAAGACACATGAACTAATGGATTGGGAGAGACCACTATCCACAATCCATCTCTAGGCTGCCAGAAAGATGCAACAATGGATCGGGATAGAACACTAACCACAACCATCAGATAGATGCAAGTCCATCTAGCATACAATGTTGCCAGATGCGTTTACCTAAGGCCCACCAAGGCACTTTCTAGCTGCACTAAAAGAAGATTGATGCCAAAAGACACCATTCTCCTTCCTATTTATTTCCCATGTATCTGGTTTTTATATTTCTAGATCATCCCATGGCATACATGGAGTTCCCATGACTCATTTTTTTTCATCTTACAAGAACTAGGTCCTTCAAGGTAAGGATAACAACCCAACTATGTAACCATTTTAACCCTTTGCTCTGCCAAAAAAGACTACATTCTAACTGAATAATTACCAAAATTAGCTTGAAATTGATTGCCGAAAGTAACTTTCTCTATCCCTTTATAGTAATGACTGCTGGGAAATTGGGAATTTAAAAAATTGTTACCTATCCATCAGTCTATCTTACCAACCCTGCAAATAAATCTCTAGATGCCAAAATGTCACTTCATATCATGCTCTGAGAGCGTTTGGGCATCCAATTCAAGAAATCCTCCTATGGAATTGTCATCTTACTCATATGGACTTGACATCTTGTATCAAAAAGTACCTTGTCTCCCTTTACAAAGCTTGAATTTTGCATCCACTTGATCACCTTGGGTGACTAATGTGACCACCAAAAAATTTGCCATCAGAGCAAATTGTTCCACTTGTAACTTGTTCCACCGTTTGATGAACAACTGTAGTTCAATTCCGGAAGGTAGATCACCAACGCTACACATTGCCAACAAAATCCTCTAGAATCAACCAGGAGTTGTTTGATATTATTAGATCAACGGTTGAGATATATATAAAATATAAATATATTTATATTGATTATTGTATAAAGGTCAAAGTGGCAGTAGAGCGCAAGCCCTCAACTGTGAAGATGGGCCTACCTCTTAATTTTGTGATGTACATGAAACATCATGATGCAATCATGATGAGCCACATGGCATACAACACAGTCCACTTGTCTCTATTCCAGAGACTTTATGTAGAATTTTGGGCGTGTTAGTACTTTGGCACGAAATAAAACTTGTGCCGTCAATTTGCAATCATTTGACGATAAAAAACTATTAGAAATTTAGAATATTTTCTATTTATTGACATGCACAACGAAAGTGACATCTGTCCTTTCGTAATAAATAAGGAATGTCGTGAGAAGCACAATTGCATGTTTTTCATAAGGCAATTTATGCATCTCATTTATGAATCGTACAACACTACATGCCACCAAATCAATGCAATTTATGGAAACATTTTATTAGGTTTGCAACCCTTGAACATACCTTATTCTACATTTTCACTGGTGTACTTTTGAGGAACTTTAGACTGCATCTTCTATAGGTGTTGAACATGGGCATTCACAACCAGGTTAGCTAATTGGTGCTCTTTCTTGCCCATTTCTTATAGTGATAAATATGAATTCTTTAAGTCAAATGTGTGGGAAGAACAATTATTTTTTCATGAGTCTAAACTATTTGTTTACCCCAAATCTTCTGGAGATTTATTTGGCACCCTTAGCAATTACAGAAGCTTTTGTTTACTGGTTTCTCAAACAAGTAAAGATGAATCTTTTGTTTATTGAGAATAGTTTAGCAAAGGTGAAGGATACTGAGCTAAGATATATAGATTTGGACTTAGAGGATTTATTGGTTCGATTGGAGCAAAACCCCAAGTCATCAATAGCTGAGAAAATCCTAACAAGTGGGTTATCTCCTGCTAGGGGTTTCCCACCTATTGTACCATGTCCAGACCTGGTTGTTGCATGTGCAAAGAACTATTATCCTGATATTAAGGTCCGGTCATCCTTTTTTTGGAGAAGACCGAGAGGTGGCTTAAGGGGACATTTTGAGAGCATGTTGGTTCTTCTTCTATGCATAAAGAATTAGGAACAAGAGAGCAAAGAACCTCCCAGGCCTCCATAATTTAGAGAACTTCAACTGGTGTAGAGAGAAGTCATCACATAGTTGGTTCACAATCTAGTAGTGGTGGGGATGAAGACCAGCCTGAAGATAATAGGAAACTAAAAGGTGTATGTGAACAGGATGGTCAACCCACATTCGTGAAACCATAAAAAAAAAGAAGTTGGATGCTTTACAACAATTGCAGTAAGATCACATGACTTCTCCCGTGTCTCCTTCACCCAGTAATGATTCTTCCATTTTTCAACAGATTGTTGATGATAGTACTTTTTGTTCCTTGTTTGAGAGTCTACCCTCCCCCATATCAAATGAAATTCCTGTTCAAGATACTCCTAATCAACCAAACAATGTTGTCTTGGGTGCAAGTGAGTGTGGTATAGTTTTATCTTCCCCTTCTTGGCTAAAGAAAGTTATTGAGAAAAAGAGGATCAGGGGACATGCCCCAACGAAAGACACAAATGTTGACACTATATCTAAATTTTTGCATCCTACACCTAACCCTAAGAAGGATAAGAGGATGTCTCAGATGGTAACAAATTCTTCCTTAGGGCATAGGATTTTGGAGATTGCAGACCCCATCAGGGATAAAAATGAAAATAAAGTCACAAAAGTGGATTTCAATATGACCAAGATTGACACGGGTCCTCCTACCGTTGAAGGTGATAAGCAATAGGAGAACACAAAGCTGCAAGCCCAAGTGAATTCTCTAACATCTTTCATTCAATCTATTTTGAATAGTACTTCTCAATCCTCTGATGCAACTTTGAGTGTTTCTGTTGATGAAATGGATCCTAGCATGTTGCAACAAATAATGCGATATCAAACTCTAGGTAAGGCCATTGAGAAATGGGTAGATCAACTCACTGTTGATGGTTTGTTGTACATTGAGGAGGTCATGAAACCATATACCCTAATTTATGATAAAAGGAAAGGGTTAGTTGCAGAGTTATGAAATGTAAAGAGGGAAGACAATAATCTGCTCACGGTGTCTACAGAGATAAAAGATATGATGGAAATTGATACAAATATTCTTGTACCTGAGAAAATTTTTAATAATCCAAATGAGAATTATTCTATGTCTTGGATAGATGCACTAGAGTGGAAGAGGTCTGTGCTAGGGGATTTTAGTGGACAAATAAGAAGAATTTTGACTTAATGTCACACTAATATGGCTAATATTAAAAACAATTGTACCATCTTAGATGTAGAGATTTCAGATGAAAGCATAGAGAACTTCCTTGATGTCAAGGAAGTAAAGCAAAATTTTAAGAAGATGCTTACTGAAGAGCTTGTTGGTGCTAATGCAGTTAATGGTGAATCACAAGGGAAGCTTGGACATATAGCAATGTATCTCAAACCTTTCAAGCATGAAATTGATGATGTCTATAAGAGACTAACAGATGCAGATAAAATGATAAATAAGTAGAAACTTTAGGAAAACATTACTTGTAGACCAAGTGTCAAGATTTTAAATCCCGTCATTACTAGGAACAGGAGGTACAAGGTGAAAGCAAGAGCATCAACTTAGGTGGACTCGACTACTGCTCGGGATGAAGAACAAACTGCTACCACTTGATGGCATTTCTTATTTTTAGGTTATTTCTGTAAACATGCTCTAGATACTCTTGTGGTAAAAGACTTATTATTTTTTTATGTTTTAGATCAGTTGTCCCCAAGAAGCTATTATTATTTTAAAGACAGTTATTTTATGACAAGGCTATATATATTAATCCTGTCGATGCATTTAGGATCATTTGGCAAACTTTGTGTTGTTGATAGGGCAATTTTGTGTTACTCTATATTTCAGTTATTTTCAATATATGAATGGAAGCTTGAGGAGTTGATTTCTGAAGTCATAAAATTTATGTTATGGTGGATGAATTTGTATTCTTGAATTCTTCTTATGTATCCTTTTGAATTTTCTTTTATTAAATTATTATCTATCAATTTTTGTTAATATGAATTGTTCATTCATTAACACTTGTCTCTATTCCAGAGACTTTATGGAGAAAGATGGGTGTGTCAGAACTGCAACCCAAAATAGAACTGATGCCGCTGATCTCTGATAATAACTATTCATCAATCTAAATGGCAATAAATTTTAAGCTATAAATTTGCCAAGTAAATTAGTCATTATAATTTGGCATTTGATATTTTTGCCAACCACATTATGATTTTTCAAAAAATTTGCCAACACATTCACTAAATAATTTATTTTATATTTTTGAATATCTATATAATTTGCCACCTAATTTATTTTATTTTTTGGAATACAACTATAATTCACCAAGGAAATCAATTTTTTTTTCAAATCTATATACAATTTGCTAGCAAAAAAAACCATTGTCAAGAAATTTGAAAAAATTCGCCAATGAATTTTTTTTTCAAAAATAGGCATAGATTCGCCAACATTTTTATGGCCTCGGGCTAGGATTCACCAGGATTTTATAGGATTTTTTAGGGGGGGGTTCCTTAAAGTTATCCTTGAATGGGTCCAAGCTCTCAATATCCACAATGTCGAAGTGATACACTAGATCCAAAATAATTCCATCATCTAAAAGTTGTTCAAGAATATCATTCCTTAACCCAAATTCTCTGAGTTGAAAGGCAATGAGCCTTGTGTATTTTATCTTTCTTACCTCAAATTCATCCTTATAGTTGGACCAAAAGTCCTCAAGAGAATGTTTGTGCTCAAACCCCATCATAGGAAATAATTGTTTGAGTCAGCTTACGGGGTCAAAATTCTCCCTTGCTTCATATAGCTTCAAATTTAGGGCATCAAGTTCTTCTGCTATTATTTTGGCAACGTGTATGGATGGGCACTCATAAAAAAACAACTCAAATGGGTACTTGACCCTAGCTTTATGTTTCATAGACAATTTCAGGTGCACTTCACTTATTTGCCTACAAAATTCAATCAAAATGCGCCTATCACTACAATGCCTAGGCAACAAAAATGATGCTCTTTTGAAACCTGCAACCTTGATGTATGTGGACTTGGGGAATTGAATGAACTATTCTCCCCATCCTCTTACCAGTTCCATGGCTTTATCTGACATCCTCCATCCTATATCTCCTATCATTTGGAGGATTATAGCATACAAAAATGCATCATTTACTCTTTTGATATGCTTCTCAGCTTCTTTAATCTCCAATTGAGGGAAGAAGTCCCAACCCTTATTCTATCCTGGTCCCTCTCCTTTGACTCCCACCATGGTTAACCCAAGAAAATTACCAACTCTAGTTTCTAGATACAACACGCAAGATGTCATGTAGAACTTTTTGGTATTGATGACCGACACTATCTATTAATGAATGCAATTTGAAACCAGTGCACTCCAATCTAGGTGTATTTTTCCTTTGAGAATAATGTAAATGAATTGGAACATCCAAGTCTCATAGTTCCTAGACTCTTCTTGTCCAAATGCCCAGCTGAGGAGAGTTATCAAATCACCAACCTCTCCTTTAAAATCTGCCCTGGTGAGTTTCCTTGGGATTTTAGTAATGGACTTCTTCTCAGTGGCTAACTAATGCTTATTCAGATGTTTCTTGTGTCCATTCACATCTGTGTTGTATTATTTTGTATAATTTGTAATGCTTAGAGGGATAACCTATCCATACATAGGAAGATCAAAAGATTCCCTGATCATAAGATGTGCAATATCCAACACCAGGTTTCCATCTGCATCTACACACCTCCTAGTGTTTGGATCATAATGATGAGCAAGTGCAAGAATCATCTCCATACATTAAATTGCTTGAGGGAATCCCACTACATGAGCTATGCCAGATGCAACTATCCTCCTAGAATGAGGTGTAGCATCTAGTGAGAAGGTATTTGAATTGAACTGCACTAAATCAATATGGCCTAGGTCAGTGCCAATGATATTAGCTAGTTCACTCTTGAATTTGTACACTTTTGGGATTCCTTGGAACTTGTACTTCATGGTAACATGTGGTTCTTGTTGGTTTGATTTGTCATTGATGTCAAAAGTTGCTCTGATTGGTTCATGCTTCATTCACCTTAGGATGCCTTCATGTTAGGATGCTTCATGTTTTGGTGTTCATGCTCATGTCAACATGACAAGGTTTGTGCAATATCTTCATCTCACAGTGTTGATACAAAGTATAATGGCAAAGTTTGAAGGTGGCAGTGGCAGAGATGGTCTTGATCCTTCACATGCATAGATGTTCCTACATTGGTGTGTGCTATGATATCTTTCACAGGTGGCAACTTTATGTTTGGTGTTGATGTATTCAATCAAAGTCACAATGATCAAACATCATACAATGTTTATAATTAGGGTTATTACAAGGTGTTGGTGTTGGAATTTCTTGAGAGGTCATTGAATTATCATGGTTTGAGTTCTTGTTCAAAAACCCTATCAATTCTAGATTCCTAAAGGTCTCTAATACCTCCATTTGTTTCCTATTATTTGTCAAATTATCACTATTTGGTTAGAGTCAATGGTTTTAGGGTTTGCAGTTGTTAAGAGATGTGATTAGGGTTTGATAATCTCTAACAACCCTAGTCTATAAAACCTAAAAATGCCTAAGTCTTTATTTCTTAAATCTCCTCATTGCCCATCACTTAAGGAATGCACTTTAAGTTATGTTTTGCAAGTGACTTGTTATTGGAGATAAGATGCAACTTAAGTTACATCTTGAGGGGGTCGACAACATTGGGCGACCAACCCGTTCTCCTAAGGATACCGGCTCCTCTGGTCAACTCTTCTTAGCCTGAGCACCAAAATGTGATTAATGGTTATGATTTAAAGATTGAAGGGCACAAAACATCTTATCAATAGTTATGACTTCAATTCATTCAAAATCTCAACAATCCTTTGATGTTTCTTAAATTTGACAGTCATTTCCTCCTTGATAGTGTGCAGAGCTATTTTAAGGCTAAATTTAACCATGCAAAAAGTTGCCCTTAAGTGCTCGACATGCATAAGGCATGAAGAAAGCTTTTTCCTTATTTAGATGACCACTCTCTTCTTATTTGTGTGCCTTAGTAACCAAATGAATGTTTTTTTATTAAAATTTCAGTATGGAAGAGATAGTGAGATCTAATAAAAGTATGTTTTTATGAAGAAATTTGAGGGTATGCAGAGTGGGTTTTATGGCAAAAATTGCTTTTCTTTTTGGAGATATTTTTTTATGGATATATTGCATGACTGTGTGGAATGGAAAAACATTCAAATGGAATAATATTTTGATTGAGAATTTAATTTATGAAGATTATGAGTAGTGTATAAGAGGTTTTGATATAAGGATACTTTAGGATTTTTTTAAAGGTGATGTGATATACTTTTGGAGAGATATATATAGAAGATGAATGGCCTTTGATAGGGATAAAAATGCAGATGATTTATTTTTTGACATAGATTTATGAAAAGGCAGAGTGTGTACTTGGTATGGTGTTAGTTAGGTGATTGAGAGAGTGTATTATTTGACTGTGAAATATGCAGAGAAAGAGATATTAATGCGGGTGAAATATGTAAAGTATGAGGACATTATGCAGATGATTATACTAAGTATGAATGAAAGAGAAATGTAGATGAATTGAGATAGTGTGGAAAGGTGATATGCAAAGATTTTTTATTTGTATTGAAACAGAGTAACCCTCTGTATACTTTTTTTTTCTAGGATTGTTGTAAGTGCTCCTATTGCCAGTGAGGCATGGGATATGGAACCAGTGAGGTTTGCTAGTGAGGCATAGACTGTAACCAGTGAGGATTTCTAGTGAGGTGCATAGACTGTAACCAGTGACGTTTGCTAGTGAGGCTTAATGGAGATCATGTTCATAGTGGTTTTTACCCTTTTGGGGTTTTCCACTTAATCACTTGTGTTATGTGTTGATTCCATCTGACTCTTGTGCTTTGTCAATGTTTTATGTCCTGATGCATTTGTTATACATTTCATGATGAGTTAAAACATGTTATACTATTTTGGTACTATTGTGAGAAAAACTTGTTTAAGGAGTTGTTTTGTTGACCACTGATTCACCCCCCTCTCAGTGGTATGAAGTATTCCAACAATTGGTATCAGAGCACTAGGTTCCTTGAAATAAGTTTAACCAACTTAGGTGATCCTAGTAGTGGAATACACATTATGGCTAATCAGGAGGGTCATTCTACTTCTAGAGCACCTCTTTTTGATGGGTCAAGTTATTCCTTTTAGAGCTTTAGAATGGAGTCCTATTTGTCTTCTCTAGGTTATGATGTTTGGGCAATAGTAGTAAATGGGTTTGTTGTGCCTTCTTAGCCACCTTCCACTGCCGATGAAAAGAAAGCCTATGAGTGTAATGCCAAGGCTAAGCATGCCATTTGTTGTGGGTTGACAAATGAGATCCTTGTTAAGATTATGCATTACAAAACTACAAAGGAAGTCTGGGACAAGTTATCAAGCATCTATAAAGGTGATGAAAAGATTAAAGAAGCAAAGTTGCAAGCCTTTAGAGAAAAATTTGAAGGGTTAAAAATGAATGAAGAAGAGAAAATTATTGATTACCTTCTTAGGGTAGATGAAACAATCAATGCAATTCGTGGTCTTGGTGAAACCCTAGAAGAAACAGTGGTGGTCAAGAAGGTGTTAAGGTCTTTAACATCCAAATATGATTATAAGGTATCTTTTGTTGAAGAAAGAGATTTGAGGAAATTTACTCTGGATGAATTTCATGGCACATTCATTGCTTATGAAATGAGAATTTGTCATGATGAATCAACAAGTAAAGAGGCAGCCTTCAAGACTGAAAAAGGAAACAAAGGCATATTCAAATTCAAAGGATTTAGATATTCAAGAGTCCAAATTTGTCAGGAGATTGAAGAAAGGATTGGGTAAATACAAAGGGAAGATTCTATTCAAGTGCTTTAGTTTTGGTAAGATAGGACATTATACTTCTTAGTGTCCCTATAAAGATCCTGAAAGTGATGAAGACGACAGTAGGAGTCAAGGAAAGAAAAAGCAATATAATCCCAAAAAGAAAAATGTTTTTGAAAAGAAGAAAATTTTATTCATTAAGGATGCTAATGTAACTAATAGTAGTTCTAAAGATTCTCCTGAAGAAGGAGAGGAAATTTCGTTTATGACTATTGTTAGTTTAAGTGAAAATCAAAAAGAAAAGGATGAAGATCAATCTGATAATGATGATGAAAATGACGAAGGATAATTGGTGTGTGC
Organism: Cunninghamia lanceolata; assembly: GCA_027924645.1. NCBI lineage: Eukaryota > Viridiplantae > Streptophyta > Pinopsida > Cupressales > Cupressaceae > Cunninghamia > Cunninghamia lanceolata. Next base: position 5,293,122 of record BSBN01001003.1, read on the forward strand.
ATACAAAGACTTAAGAAGGAGGTAGTTATGCAAAGAAATTAGACCCTACAAGAAACTAAAAATCCAATCATCAAGGTTAATGAGTCTGAAAAGTTGGTTGCTGACCTAAAGTCTCAACTTGAAGAGAGCAAAAAGATTGTAGAAGTCACCAAAATGGAGTTAGACATCAAGATAATGGAATGTGATAGTTTAGAGGCAGAAGTTGTAGCCCTAAGGAAAAAGCTTGATATGTGTGACATCAGTGATAAGTTAGTAGACCTCTTGGGCAAACAAAAAGGCCACAAACACAAGACTAGTTTAGGGTTTGTAGAAGGCCAATGTTCATATTCCAATGGTCATCAAGAGAAAGGAGTTGAAGGAAGACATAAAAATTTGCCAAAATCTGATCACACTAATCTGATTCAACATGCGAATGCTAGTGGCTTAAACAATGTCAGAAATAAAAGGTTCATGAAATCATCAAGTACAAAAAGGAACATTCCATTTAGGTATAATCAATATTTCTATGGTTATTGCTTTTGTTGTAATCAATATGGGCATAAGGCTAGTGAATGTAGAGTTGCATCTAGAAGGAGATCAAGCACTTTAAGAAGACATCCTTTTGAGATATTAAGTATGTTAAGATGCTTTAATTGTGACAATTTTGGACATATAGCTAAGTTTTGTAAATCTATCTTGAAAATGCAACAAAGGAAAACTAGTGTTCACTCTAAAGTGACATCTCCTAGTGCTGATGAGAATAAGGATAAGACAAAATTAGTTTGGAAACCAAAGATAGTTGACAAGAAAGTTGAGGCTATGCTTTCTCAAATTGTCCTACATGAACAAAAAGGAAGAAAACTAGAGCAAAATGAGGAAGATCCTAAACTTGTGCATATTGTACAAGACACATGATTAGTTACATGAGATGTAGCATGAGGGTAGGGGGAGTTGATCAATGCCCTATCATTTACCCCCAAGGTGAAAATTAGGAGGTTGTAGCAGTCAAGGAGCAAATGGAGATATGTCACCATAGTGAGCAAACTACATAAGATATTGAGGTATGATCTACATCATTCAAATGTGTTACAAGTTGGACATCTCTGTCATTTGATCAATCAATGGGATATCTCTTCTTGAATGAGTACAATGATGTTTAGAGAAGTGACATGTTCATCTGATATTGTTATTACATGAAATGATCTTGTGCTATAAGATGTCTATGCTTCTAAGTGTGAGGAGTTGTCATGTGTTGATAAAAGGATCATCATGATTGTTGTCCTCAATGACCGTTGTCATATTTCAGTTGCAACCTTTTTGAAGTTAAGCCTGTCTTAGGCATTGAGTGATGTTTTAGATAGTCATTTGTCTAAACTCAATGAAATGAGAGATGAATATGCATGAGATGACTATCTTGAGGCATTCTAGAACACAATGACATTTTTATAGTGCTTTACCAGTGGACTGAGTATTATTCTATGCATGTTTACAGTGGTATTAAGTGGTTTGCATTAATAGTGACATGTTTACCAAAGTTGCCTAGTTGTGTTTGATAAGTGTCTCAGGGGGAGCAAGTATCTCTATAGATTGTCATGTGTAGTACTTCATGCAAAAGACACTAATATGATTTAACTTTTGGCAGTGGTCTTCATTAAATTTGGAGTGCTTGTTTTCATGGTCTTATAGTGGTTTCATGATTCCATTAGGATATACATCAATATTCAGTGCTTCTTGATAGAGGGAGTAGTAGGAATGGTAAATGTTGGATATTTGTAGAGATCAGGATAGTCAGTAGGTAAGTGATGGTTGGTGAGTTGGTGTGTCTTAACTGTTATGTTTCTTACATGGTGTTTTATTGATGATTGAATTATTTGTCATTGGTGTTGTTGCAAAATCAAAGGTATTTGACATTCATTTCATTATTGATGCTTGATGCTTCCAAAAGAGTTGTCTTATGATAGTAGTACTTGATGAGCATTAGTGAAACTTGGTGTAGGTGTGAATGAATTTAGTGACAATAACAAACTAGGATCTGCTATAGTAACCATTCTATGCATGGTTTTAGATCGACCTTGATGGGGTAGGATAGCAGGACAGTCTAATAAAGGATAACAAGACAGTAGAGGATAGTGATTTAGTTACTTGCAATGATAATATCATATAAGCCTTGAAAATGATATGATGTTCATATTTCTTCTTCTCTCAAGACAATATCATGATTGTAGTTATCGTATTCATGCTATGATTGGTTTGCAAATAGTTTGTGATAGTGGTCTCCATGTCTTTCTTGTGACAATGGTATCTAACAGTTTTCAAATCTTCAAGGGGTAGTTGTTATGGTTTGCAGTGATCTTTGTTTAGGTGCTAGGGTGGTGTTCTTATTATGAAAATCATTTGTTCTCTTTAAACTCAATAACAGCCAATGTTGCACAGAGAACAATCAAAGATACCTTGAAACGGAGGGGTTTTCATATATTTCCATGGTCACTGACAGTATGCAGTATGGAGGGGTCTGATAGCTTAGTGTTGAACAACATTCATTGACAATATGAAGTTGCTCTTTTGTTGCAGTCATGAAGTGACAGTGCCACAGTTGAAATAATCACTAATAAGGACATCAAGGTGGTGTATTTTTCATCTTTTCTATGTTCAATGAAACTTGAGCTAACAAGTATCAAGGTGGCAATATGAATGGTATTTGTATGCACTTGCCTATCTTGATTGTCTTTACTTGGTTTGTTAACTGCATTGTGACAGTCATACTGGATAGTGTCTTGCAGACATGAAGTATTAGACAATGATATAATGTTTTTTTTTCTCCTCTTCAATGCCATGATTATTTTTTCACAATCTCAGACTGCCTTTGATAGTATTTCTGGACTATATGTTCTTTAAAAGAGATGTTTTCCATGAGAGTTTTCTTTTGCAGAGGTATGGTGTAAGTGTAATAGTAGGGTCTTTATCAAGTTGACAGTGATTTGTCATTTCCTTTGCATAGACATGTGAACAAAGTAATATGCAAAGCAAGGATGTGCATGTAATGCAGTGATAGAGGTTGAGATCTCAGTTTATCAAGTGACATGAACTATGCAAATGAACTTGAAATTTCTAAAAAAGATGGATATAATAGAAATTTTAGATGATCAAGGGTCCTTTGTCACTTTTTGTCAAAGGGGGAGAAATTTGATGAGAGTGGATTGTTCATTTTGCCATCAATGATAAAGGGGGAGTTTGTTGGTTTTATTTGTTATTGATGTCAAAAGTTTCTTAGATTGGTTCATGCTTCATTCACCTCAAGATTTCTTCATGTTAGGATGCTTCATGTTTTGGTGTCATACTCATGTCAACATGACAAGGCTTGTGCAATATCTTCATCTCACAGTGTTGATACAAAGTATAATGGCAAAGTTTGAAGGTGGCAGTGGTAGAGATTGTCTTGATTCTTCACAGGTAGAGATGTTCCTACATTGGTGTTTGCTATGATATCTTTCACAAGTGGCAGCTTTATGTTTGGTGTTGATGTATTCAATCAAAGTCACACTGATCAAACATCATACAATGTTTATAATCAGGGTTATTACAAGGTATTGGTGTTGGAATTTATTGAGAGGTCATTAAATTACCATGGTTTGAGTTCTTATTCAAAAACCCTATCAATTCTAGATTCCTAAATGTCTCTAATACCTCCATTTGTGTCCTATTGTCTGTCAGATTATCCCTATTTGGTTGGAGTCAATGGTTTTAGGGTTTGCAGTTGTTAAGAGATGTGATTAGGGTTTGATAATCTCTCACAACCCTATTTTATATAACCTAAAAAACCCCAAGTCTTTATTTCTTAAATCTCCTCATTGCCTGTCACTTAAGGAATGCACTTTAAGTTATGTTTTGCAAGTGACTTGTTATTGGAGTTAAGATGCAACTTAAGTTACATCTTGAGGGTGTCGATAGCATTAGGTGACTGACCCCTTCTCCTAAGGATACCGGCTCCTCTGGTCAACTCTTCTTAGCCCAAGTACCAAAAAGTGATCAATGGTTAGGATTTAAAGATTAAAGGGCGCAAAAAATCTTATCAACAATTATGACTTAAATTCATTTGAAATCTCAACAGTCCTTTGATGTTGCTTAAGTTTTACGGTCATTTCCTCCTTAACAGTGTGTAGAGCCATTTTAAAGCTAAATTTAACCACGCAAAAAGCTGCCCTTAAGTGCTCAACATGCATAAGGCATGAAGAAATATTTTTCCTTATTTAGATGACCACTCTCTTCTTATTTGTGTGCCTTAGTAACCGAATGAGTTTTTTTTATCAAAATTTCAATATGGAAGAAATAGTGGGAGCTAATAAAGTATGTTTTTATGAGCAAATTTGAGGGTATGCAGAGTGGGTTTCATGGTAGAAATTGCTTTTCTTTTTGGAGATATGTTTTTATGGATATATTGTATGACTGTGTGGAATGGAAAAACGTACAGATGGAATAATGTTTTGATTGAGAATTTAATTTATGAAGATTATGAGCAGTGTATAAGAGGTTTTGATATAAGGATACTTTAGGGATTTTTTTAAAGGTGATGTGATATACTATTGGAGAGAGATATACATAAGATGAATGGCCTTTGATAGGGAGAAAAATGCAGATGATTTAATTTTTGATAGAGACTTATGAAAAGGAAGAGTGTGTGCTTGGTATGGTGTGAGTTAGGTGATTGAGAGAGTGTATTATTTGACTATGAAATATGTAGAGAAAGAGATGTTGATGTAGGTGAAATATGCAGAGTATGAGGACATTATGCATATGATTATGCCGAGTATGAATGGAAGAGAAATGTAGATGAATTGAGATAGTGTGGAAATGGGATATGCAGAGATTTGTGATTTGTATTGAAACATACTAACCCTCTTTATACTTTTTGTTTTTCTAAGATTGTTGTAAGTGCTCCTATTGCCAGTGAGGCATAGGATATGTAACCAGTGAGGTTTTCCAATGAGGCATAGAATGTAACTAGTGAGGTTTTCCAATGAGGCTTAATGGAGATCATGTTCATAGTGGTTTTTACCCTTTTAGGGTTTTCCACTCAATCACCTATGTTATGTGTTGATTCTATCTGACTCTTGTGCTTTTTCAATGTTTTATGTCCTGATGGATTTGTTATACATTTCATGGTGAGTTAAAACATGTTATATTTTTTTGGTACTATTGTGAGAAAAACTTGTTTGAAGAGTTGTTTTGTTGACCACTAATTCACCCCCCCTCTCAGTGGTCTAAAGTATTCCAACAATTCTTTCTTGGTATTTTTCTTCATTCTTCCCTATCTCTATAGTCCTAGTGGAAGAAGTCTCTTGGGAAATGTTCTCAACAAATTTGTCAAAGTCTGAAAGGGTTTCCTCACTTGAGTGAAAGTTCAAAGCTGTGTCACACTTTTATAAAGGAAATGACCAATGTTGATCTAAGTTTTTAACTTGAATCACTAGAAAGTGAAATATATATTTTGAATTTTAAATGATGTAAACTAATAAAATGTAGATTTTTAGTGTGTTTTATGTTTGTATTTTAAAAAAAAAAATTAAAAAATTATTTAAATGTAGTATTTTAGAAAATTGACACTATAATTTAGTTGTTGATAAAATGATGAAAAATAAGGTTGAATGGGATGTCACACTTTATATAGTAAATTTCATTTATTTTCATTCTGTATATATTTTGTATATTCATAACTCAAAACTCTAGTGTATAGATTTATTTTTTTCCCAATTTGATAAATATATATTTTTTAAATAAATCTTGGAAGTTGCAAGTAAGGAAAACACAACTGTTTCGATGGGATGTCAACTTTTTTCATGATTATTTATCCAAAATAGAAACAAAAATATCATCTTGACAAGGAATCTCTCCTCTAGTGCATCATATTTTTAAATTTTGTTTTTGATAAACTTTACTATTTTTTCTTGAGAGGACAATCAACATCATATTTTTGTGTTGATGACCTACTTTTAGTAGACATAAAAATTAAATATAAACACTAATTCAAATGTTTAAAAATTTATATTTTTACAAATTAGACTTATATATCTACAAAAGGTTATTTTTAACTTCTTTTAAAATGATTATTTGCATGAGTAGGATTTGTTATAACATCAAGTTTTTCAAATAATTTTATTTTTTTGGTAAATGAGACCCAAAGTGATGCTACATATGTTTTTAGTGGATGGTTCCAATTGAAAAAGTTGTAGCCTAGATCTAATTTATCTAGAATGAATCCAGATAGAACATAAGTTTCACCAAAATTGACTTTTAGTTGGAAATACTTAAATTTGTTTATGTCGATAAGTTGGCCCAAAGTGTGACACAACTTTGAACTTTTACCCACTTACTTGAGTAGTTTCTTCGAGTTCCAACATTTGTTTCTACTTGAAAGAGGCATAGGAGGGATTACAAACCAAAGAAAATCCAAACTGCGTAATATTCTAAAAATCTTGAGTGTTTGGACAATTTTTGGATTTTCGGCTCCATTTCATATTTTTGGACCAAGTCCAAATATGTTCTCGAGACCCGAGGTCTTGCTAGGACTCTATCGCTTTCTTATCAAGCCTTAGGTTCACAAGAGAATATTGATTTTTAGCCTTTTTATGCCTTTTAGCTTTGGATCCAAAAGTCTCCTTGGGGCCTAGAGTCCCGATCAGACTCTCTATGGAGAACTGTTAACTTTAAGCGAGGCACATGGCTCTTCTAGGTTTTGGAATATTTTGAATTTGGGGCCAAAAAGTCCCTTCGGGACCTGAAGTCTTGAAGGAATTTCCTTTTTAAAAGTAGAGTCTGCGTGGAGCGTGGGACTCTAAATGGATTGTGGACATTTTGCCTTTAGGACCGAAAGTGCAATCGGGATTTGAGGTCCTGATTGAAACTTACTTCACTTTATTTTGAATCAAGTGGTGCTACAAAGCGTAGGAGCATGGATGAACAAAGGTTTAACATTTGAAAATCCTACTAGGAACTAGAGTCCTGATCAAATCTTTAGCTTATGGAAAACAATTTAAGTCTTTTAAGGTGACCGTGGGGAGCGAGGCCCTGGACGGATTTTGAATTTTGGGTTATAAGCTTCAGGGTCCTAAAGTCTTTTGAGGATCTAGAGTCTTGAAAGGATGTTTTTCTCTGACAACTATTTCTAAGTTTTCTTTTTAATTGATGCGGGGAGCAGTGCTCAAGAAGAACTTGGGAATTCTGGTCCTTAATGCTAGGGACCTAAAATTCCTTTGGGACCTGAAGTCCCAAAGGGATTTCCCTACTTAATATTTTTGAATCCTAGTGGGGCAAGATTTAAAACAAGTTTAGGCCCTTTTCTGTTTAAGTCTGAATATCCTTTCGAGACCCAGAGTCCCAGAAGGATCCATTTTGAAGGATTTTCAAAGTACAATTATTTTTTGAATGTTTGGAATTTTTAAATTTTAGGGTTTTATCCAATCCTATGGGTCCATTTATTCAAACCAAAAATGTAGAAAGGAAACCTATCTACCAAACAGAAAAAAAAAAACCAAAACCCTAAGCTAGACCTGACAAACAAATGACAAAAACTCAAACTAAAATAGAAATTGAACCTAAACAATTGAATCAAACCTAATCTAAACAAAATCAGAATAAAAACAACAAAAACAAATTGAAAAATAAGACAAAAGACAAGGAAAGGGGAATTGAACCCTACCTGGGATGAATGAAGACTCCAGAGGATGAAGAAAACCAAGCAACCTGACCATAGCGACCTTGAATCCACTCTACACCCACTCAATTGATCAATTTACCTTTGATTTTTCAATTTGTGGATGCAATTCTAGTTCTTTGGAGCTTTGGGGTTAAAAATCACTAAGGAACAAGTGAAGAATGACAAGAAAACATTGAATGCAAGATTAAATAGATACATATTTAATTCCGTGTATCGCAATAAATACAGTAGGTTGGGGATAGAGACGTAGGAGGAAATTGAACTTTTGGACTAAATTTCAAAATGTACAAAAGTCAGTTGGGGCCCGAGGTCTCGATCAGACATTCCAGGAAAAGACCAAAAATCAGGAACAAGCCTAAGGCCAAGGATCCCAGGAGTTAGAGAACTCCCAGAACATTCCCAAAAAACATTCAAAACACTTTTTTTGAGACAAACAAAAATACCTAAGTTAAAACTTAGGACTTAGAAAAGGGAAAACACAAGACAAAAGCAAACAAAGAAAAAGAAAAAAGAAGAAGGGGGGCCCCCAACTGGCAAACAAAGGTGGGGCGGGTATGCAGGGCATAACAAATGGCGACTCAACTGGAAAATGCTCTACAACATTTTGTAACATAGAACCCTCGACTTCCCCAAAATACTAAGTTTGAATCCATCAAAGATGACCAACAAAATGGTAAACCTTATAAACAAGGAGATCATCGCAATGGTCTTAAGACAAAGTTCGATACTTACAATTGTGTTCATGTGATTTATTCCCTCTAAAAGTTTCACTCGGATCCAAAACATGATAGCTTGCTTCTTCAAGCTATTCTGTAACAATTATATTCTATGCATGATGCCCGTAAATAGGTTTTCATCATGGTACTTGTCCAAGGTGCCATGAACATGGTTTTCACTATAGGATAATTTTTCTCTTTACTATTATCTTTTCTTCTTTTTTTTTTATATATGGCTCTTAAAACAACCAAAATAAGGTCAAAATATTCTTCGACTGTAAAAACTTTCCATGCTTCTATTAATTTGATGGTAGATTACATGAAAATTGTATTCTTTAGGAAATGTCCTTGTGATACTAAGCCAAAGACTATCTGCCCAGGTATTCCCCTGGGAACCAAGATCTAACTATCCTCAATATGAACTTAACATTCTAAAATTGTACCTGGACCTATTCTACTTCAAAATGGCACACCGGCTAAGTTGATTGTCTCTAAAAGGGTCTACCTTCATAAGGATTCTTCAATATTCTTAGGGAAAACTGGTTAAGGGAGCAGAGCTAGTGAACAACATGGCATGGATAGAAGGTAGGCAACATGGATCTAAATGTCTTCCTCTCTTTTTGGAGGTATTAGTGTCCTCTTGACTACCTAAATGATGGGAGGGTGAAAGTGGAGAATGATAAACAATGGTATCCGGGTTCCTATTTTAAAATAACCTATTGCTAGTAATTATTTTGAGCATCTAATAGGGTAAGCGATATTGAGATGGGAAATTTTATAATTGAGATGATATACTCTCCAAGTTTATGTTTTAAGTTCAATGCTTCAGGAGGTGAGATCATTGAGTGTTCTTAGACTATCCTATCATAAGATGAATACTTGAATCATGATAGTCAACAAATTTTGCAATGGGGGGTAACTAAATTGGGTACAAGAGATTAACATTGTGAGAATAGGTGGCTAATGGAAAGGTGAAGTGAAATGATGGTAAGAATAGTTGAAGAACCTTGATCCAATAAACCTAGATAGATATTGTTACCTTAGCTAATGCACTCTTTCCAAACTTCTTTTCATTGTTGATCTCCATAGACCGGAAAGACATTGTTCTTAAAAGCTAAAAAGAATTTCTGGTTAGGCCCCTTTTGTCATACCTGAAGTATGGAATTGTGAATCATGAGGGAAAAATCAACTTGAAGTTGAGAATTCAAAAGAGCCACTATCATTATTATATGTAAGGAACTAGAAACTATAGTAATCTTCTACTCTGCAAGATCTCATTTCTTCCATCACCTATCCAAAACTTTGAACAACCAAACCCTAAACTGCCATACAAATCCTGAATGTAGGTTGCAGTATGTTTACTTGATATCTGAAATATAGTTGATCATAAGTAAATATTTTCTTTCAGTTCATTTTATGTAATTGATCCTAAGTTTTGATGGGTTGCTTTCTTTCTTTTGAGTAATAAGTAATGATTTGAAATTATACCCCTTGCTGATAAAACCATTTTGCAACACTATAGTGAATCAAATGTTATGGAAGTGAATCCCCTATTCTAAGGAATATAACTGCTAAGATTTTCACTTGAAGAAGGTCTTTTCCATATTTGGATCCCATCTAAAATTTGAATGTATTAAGATGTGTGTATATGGTAGTAAGCTCTTATGATGTCTCTCAATATTTACAACAATCCAAGTGTTTATAAAGGCTTTGTGTTCCAAAGTTCATAAGAGATGGAAGTAAATGAAAGACTTAAATGGAAATAACTAGTTATACACTAACAAATACTACACAACAAGACCCTGGTAAAGTCACCCTAATACAAAACTACACGCAAACCCCACTCGTAAATGGGAGGGACACACACAGATGAACAAATAGAAGAAAGAGATAGAAAAACAAGATGAAAGAAACGGGGACAAACAAAAGTGACCAATAAAAGCCTATTCTACTAAAATACAAATTGTTTGCAGCACTTTAAGGATCAAAGTAATGTTTGAGAACCTATCCATTGACAGGCAATGGGACAGGTTCTCCATTTAATGAACCAATCCTGAAAGTGTTTTCCCCAAGAATCTTAGAGATCTGGTAGTGACCAAGCCATAGTTTTTCAAATTTCTAATGGTCACCTTTCTTTTCCTTGGCTTTGTCCCACAATATAACTAAATCAAAAATTCTAAAAGCCTTTATTTTAGCTCTTTTGAAAATTGCATGATGTTTAATAAAGTGTTGTAGGGAGGCATCTCATTTCTCTTCTAAACTCAACAAGTTCATAAGCCTAGCCTCTATTTTATCTTTATTGATTAGGAATTCTTTCATAAATTTGAGGACTGGGATTTGGAGGTTTACTAGAAATACTGGGTTAATGTTGTACACAAGCTGGTAGAGGGATGTTCCTAAAGATGCCTTAGTTCTAGTTCGATATGCCCATAAGGAAGATTTAAATTGGGTGTGCCAATCTCTAGGGCTCTTCTAGAGTATTTTTTTAATGGCATCAATCAAATTCTTATTCATGGATTCTGCCACTCCATTACCTTGTGGGTAATAGTTAGAAGAAAATTTCAAAACTACTTTATGTTCAAAGGACCATTGCATTATTTGAGCTAATGAGAAAGCAAATCCATTGTCACATACCAAAGTAAAAGGTATCCCAAACCTTGCAATGATGTTTTCTTGGAGAAACTTGATAACTACCTTGATCATGTAGTTCTTGCTAGGTTGTGCTTCCATCTAGTGGGTACAATAATCCGTCGCAATCAGGATGAATTTATGGCACGCAGATGAATTTGGGTTAATCACACCTACAAAATCTAAGGCCCATTGGGTGAATGGTCTTACCTCGTACACCGATTGTAGAGGCATAGCGGGGTTCCTTTCTCTAGAAGCAGTTATTTGGCATACATGGTAGGTCCTGGCATGTTGATGAGTGTCTCTGAAGACATGCAACCAATAATAACCAGATCTAAGAATTTGATGTGCTATTAAAATCACTTGAGCCATGTCCTGTGCTATATTTTCCATGAAATTCTTGAAGAACCCATCCCGCTTCTTATTCGGTCAAACACGTTAAGTAGACTCCTTCAAAATTCTTCTAAAACAATGTTGCATTCTAAATCATGTAAGTAGCACTATTTAACTTGAGAGCTCTTCTCTATGTGGAATTTAAACCTTCCAGACACTTCTTGTTCAAAAGGAAGTATATTATATCCTTATACCATTTGTCCTTGGTGATAGCTTCAACAATATATTGTTGACAAATTATTTGAGGATCAATCTCAACAATGATAACTTTAAGGAACCCCCCCTAAAAAACTTATAAAAGCCTGGTGAATCTTGGCTAAGTGCCATAATTTTCCTAGTAAATCTTTCCTTTTTTTTTGAAAAAAATATTAATTTTCCTTGCGAATCTATGTAGATTATTAGAAATTTTATAAAATCCTGGTGAATCTTAATGAATAATTGGTAAAAGTAATAATTTCAATGGTGAATCCTAGTGAATAATCACTAAAAAAAATTAATTACAATGGTGAATCTCTCCTTTAAATATTTTCATATTTTGTTGGTGTGGTGCCCCCTTATTTTTTTTTATTTTTTGTAATATTGAAGTAGGAGCCTGGGGGCGGTAGCCACTGACAAGGTCAAGGGGCAGCGCCCCTTGTGGGGGTAGAGGGGGTAACGCCCCCTCATGGGGTTTGGGGACAGCAGCCCCAGCATGCTCCTGTTGCGATGCAGGCAGTGGCAAGGGGTAGAGCCCCTCGCCACCAAGCACAAATTCACTATCCAAAATGCATTGGAGCACACACAGATTATGTATTTTTTAAAAATCTCACTTAAAAAATAAGACTAAATGAAAAGTGCAATTGTTACCATTGATTAGCTTTTTAATCGAATGGTTGTAGATCAATTTCGTGACCTATGTGCGCGTGCTTTATAAAAGACTTGTTGAGGCCCAAAATTTGTTTTGGACCACACGATCAAATTTGATCGTGTGGCCCAAAACAAATTCTGGGCCTTAACAAGACTTTTATAAAGCATGCGCATATAGGTCGTGAAATTGATCTGCAGCCATCCAAGTAAAAAGCTAATCGATGGCAACAAATAAAATCCCTATTCAAAGCTAAAATATCCCTAAAATGAAATGGTAATTAATTATTACTGGTGATATTGCCCAAAATTAATAATATTAATATAATATTACTGGTGAATATAATTAATATTTTTTATTACATTAAAAACTATTGGTGAATCAGTTCCAATATTGCATCATTTACATGGCAAATCAATTTGATTTATTAGTTTAAAAAAATAATGCATTGGCAAATTAACCGAAACGAAATTATTTTTTTGCAAAAACTTGGTGATTCAGTCTCCTTTTTAGCTTGTACTATTCACCATTTCTGGAGGTCCTGATTTCAAATATTCACCAATTGGCAAAGATTCGCCATTAAAAAAAATCCTTGAATCTCATCCATTGTTCTGTACAGGCCCTATCCTCTTATGAGTTTCATTGGTTGAATTTCCAAGTCAAATTCTTGTAGAATTGCCATCCATTTTCCCCTCCTTTCCCCCAACTCACTTTGCATCAAAAGAGACTTTATAGTGTGGTTTGGGACAATTGAAAATATCTTGCTCCTAAGGATGTAATGCCTGAATATCTTAACTTCTCTCACCAAGGTAAAAGCCTATTTTTCTAAATAAGGATATCTTACTTTTGCATTCTTAAAAGGGGAACTCATAAAAGCAATGGGTCTTTCATCCCAAGTCTCCTTCCTCTGAATAAGGATAGTCGCACATGAATGTTCAGATGCAAATGAATAAATTTAAAATGATTGTAAATAATCCAGGCTAATTAAAACTAGTGCCTTGGTGATGGATTTCTTGATTTGAGAAAATATTGACTTAGCATATCGTTCAATGGCTTTATGATTTTCGTGAATCCTATTATGAACTTCCTTACAAAATTTATCTTCCCAAAGAAAGATCTCATTTCTTTTTTGTTTCTTGGCATAGGTAGTTTTAGAATAGACTCTACCCTTTCCAAATCAATTAAAACCCCTTCCTTAGATATGATATGGCCTAACAACTTCCCCTTGGTAACCTTGAAAATACACTTCTTGGGATTTAGTGATATGCCATAGTACCTGCACCTTTCTAGTATATTTCTCAAATCTGCAACATGATTATTTATGTCCTTAGAGAAAATAGTGAGATCATCCATATAAATGATGATACATGTTTGCACCTGTGTTTTGATGCATGCCTTAAATCCTTAAGCCCTATTTCCCTAGGTCATTTCCTATCATGTTTCATTGATGACTACCCACAACCGGTTCACAGTCATTTAAGTTATTACTTATATGATTTCTTATCAATGGTTTATCAGCCCCTATGCATACAGTTACCTTTCATGTCCCATGGCCTAAAGTATGTCTAATATTTATCCAATCTGAAGGTTAATTTACGTTTATGATGGATCTTGGAGATACTTTGTTTTTATTCCCCCCTTATCAATTCAGCCTAGCATGGTTCTCCTTTTTCAAAACAAAACATTTTCACACGTGTTGAATTTGAGTTTTGAATCATGAGTCACCTCACAGAAGTTCCTCTTCATTGCGGCCATTCTCTCACAGGGCTATGTTTTGGGCCTCAACGGTGCCACAAGGTCTGACGTGGCTATTATGTGGTGGCCATGTACTATCCTTGCCGACATTTCTTAGGAGGGAGCATCCCCGCCGGGACAATTCTGTAGCTCACGCGGGCTTGCATAGTCCAAACTATCTTTTTAACTTGATTGGGCCTGCGTAAGTGAAGTATTAACGCCGAGAGTTTTTAAACCGATGACTTGGATTTTCACCAAGACTTATGTATCCATGAAGGATGTATTGCGAATACTGGTACACTTAGTGGGACACTTCACTAGAACTTTGGTCTTCACTAGAGTCCTGATAGGCTCAGCGTGAGAAGACAGGGTGCTAGTATGGCCGACGTGATCACAACTTTTGAGTGACAACTGGTCTTCATGAGGGAGATTTCAAGTCTCCACGGAGACTGTTGTTGGGTGTTAATCCATGGTCGAGATTCAAAACCAATATGTCCCTCGCTCTAACTACTCTGGGTGACCATGGATGTAGTTCACTCAATGGATCTGACGGCTAGAATTGAAAGGGTCGATGGAGTGGAGGAGCATGACAGATAATGGGATAGAGTTGGTTGCTCCCGGCAAGGAATGCCAAGGGTTAAGCATGTGTTGTGTCTCATCCAGTTAGTGATCAATGACATGGGCAGACCAATTGATCACTTCCTTGTCACAAAATGCATGATAAGTGTAATTAGGGGAAGGTTTTCTGTGCTTAGAAGATCTTGGATCTCCTCTTCTCGCCGCCATTGGATCTGGATCTTGGAGTAGTCATAGTAGGGAGGGACCGGTGTTCTGGTGCTTCCTTTCTCTGTTGATCCTTGCTGGCACTCCCTCATCTGCTTACATGGCTAGAGAAGTTTGGCAAATAGTTCTCGCATGGGGATAAGTGTCCTTATGTGGGAAGGGGTTGATTTATTAGAATATTCTACAATCCCCTTTTTTCCTTCAAAAACATGGTTCGCATCCACGTCAGCAGTATGAGAGCATACATGACAAAATCAGTTATCTCGGTCTATTTCAAGTGATGGTTTTATTGCTGAGGTATGCTTGGTAGTTGGGAGTGTGTATTTTAGCTCCTTATGGTCAATTTTTGGTCAAATAAAAATGACATATGTACATGGCCTGTAGCTTGTTTGCTTCCATGTTCTTATAAATGGGAATATGGGCCATGTGATGAGGGATCCAGTTTTTAAAAAAAATTGGGGTCTCTTGTTGGAGACGGTAGTGGATTCAGTGTTGTAATCCATTGCAAATAAAGAAGGGGGCTATACTTCGATATATGTTCAAATCTGTAGAATACATGTTTTCATCTTTTAATGAAATATAGCATTGATTTTCTAAACTTTATCCATATTGCATTTGATTGAATTTGACATGAATACTAAGTATCAAGGATATCACAGTTCATTTTTATAATTTTATATGTTGTGAATGTTTCTCATGGCTTTCTCTTAAGGAGAGAATTAATTTTCTTGAAATTCATTCTATTAACTTTGTCTACATATGGTTTTAAAAGAGAGTTTCACAATATCATGTGAAGGATATATTGGCATAAGGTGTTGATGTAATTAGCCCAGTTTCGATGAATTGCTATGTTTGAATGATACATGTGTTGTGTATCGCCTTGACTCTATTGTCTAATGGAAGAGGCACTGATCTTTCACTAACCTGATGTTCTAATATGGACCTGCTTTGAACAAATCAATATTATTTCAGATTCTATCTGCTATTTTTAAGAATAGTACCGAGTAGTTTTTGTTCTCAATTAGGGTTTGCATTGTATTGACGTAAGGATTATGCCAGTCCAAATGGAGTCATGTATTTCCTTGACGAAGTGTTATTGAGAACCTTATGCTATAATACAACATTTAGCAAAATCCTAGATATATCCCGTGAATGTTGTATAGGTGCACCCGCCTTGGTCCTGCAAAACCAAAAGTGTAGAGGATTTTTCAACTCCTAGGAGTTGTAATCCTGTTCATTAGCCACTGACTCAAGATCCCCGAGCATAAGAAAGTGGTTAGTCTTTAGGGGGTTTTGGACTTAATCAATTGGAGGAACCAACAGATTGGTGACTCTACTGGGGAGGAGCTAAGAATTGTGTCTTATCCTGAGTCATATATTCTCCTGTTCTATTTGGAAAGAGTCAAATAGTTTGAAGACTGGAGAACCCAGTTTCTAGTGAAATTATTGCAGCATGTCTGGATATTTTGTGAAAATAATGGTGCTTTGCCGGTGAAATGGACTCAGAAAAGTATTTGATCTTTGAGGAGCTTTCAGTTTCTTGAAGATTATGTCCTCTTTGAAGAGGTGGTGACTCTGTGAATGAACCTAATCAATTGTTAAAAAATTGTTCTTGTCCATGCAAATGTATGACATAGACTTGTAGAATTTCTAGTTACAAGAAGAAAAATTATGAGATCTGCAATAATTTCTAGGTATTTGGTCCTTAACTCTAGTTTCATCTCCAAAGCAAGTAAATCAGGGGTGTAGAAGTTATTTGTGAAAATGCTTTGTGTAGAATGCTATTCCCATGCTTGAATGAAGGTCTATAATGGTGAGTTAAGAATTTCATTGGAGATTTAGGGTTTTGTCAAGAGGTAGGACTATGATAAAGTTGTTGTGAAGAAAGTTGACTATTGTTAAAAGCATTTTGGAATGAGGGTTATTATTCTTTCTGTCTTTTCACATATTTAAATGCCAAATGCATTGTGCATTGCAACAATAATCATACTCTCAGAGAAGGGTCTTCTTTGTTGAAAGATATAGAGCTTTGGATTTCAATGGTATCCAAAATTATCTAAACCCTGTTCCTGATATAGTTAGAAAGCATCTGCCAAAGTTCAAAGGTGGTAGGTCTGAATCAGCAAGTGGGTATTTGCAAGAGTTTATTGATGTGGTGGGAGACTATGAACTTGATTTTGAGGATCTTGTCATGAAACTATTTGTTTAGTCTCTGAAAGGAGATGCAAGAGATTGGTTCTCTTATTTACCAACATGCTCTATCTGTTCATGGGAGGAGTTCAAAGCAGTTTTCATGGAGCAATTTGGTGAGAGAATCAATGCAAGTTCATTTATTAATAAATTCATGAGCATTGAGAAAGAAGAAAATGATTTAGTCCCAACATTCAACCTGAGATTTGCTAAAACATTGAGGGATATTCCTGAATCCATGAGGTCAAATGATGCAACAAGCTTAATTGTTTACTTAGGAGCTTTTAACAAAAGGATGAGTTACCAATTGAGAGACAAAGATTCTATGACTTTGCACTAGGCTTATGAGATAACCATGAACATTGAAAACAACTGGAAGTATGGAACACACAAGGGCTATTTATCTATGACTGTCTACTGTCCTAAGGCACCCAATGGTGATGAAAGGTGTAAGTCGGGAATCAGAAATTAATGTCAGAGCAATTACACCCTTGTTGTCCCAGCTTATACATCAGCCCAATATGATTATACAAGAGGCATGGTGTCTCAAAATGTAGATAGTAGTTGTCCTATTGAGAAAAATTAGAACATGATGCACATAACTTAAAAGGGTATATCAGAAAATGAAGATCCACCTTTTGTAAATGAGCATAGTTTATGTAATGATGAATTCTCTAGTGATAAGAACTGTGATGGTAGAAAAACTAATTTTTTTTCTATGGATTTTGAATGCTTCTATGAGGATGATCTAGAAATGTTTTCATCACATAGGGGATGTAGTGATTTGAGTGATGATGAAGTCACTTGTTCACAAGTAAATGAACAAATTTCATTTGATGAATACCTAGAGTATAGTTTGAGCTCGCTATCAATGGAGCATACTAACTTTGTGAATGATGATGATTTTGAAGATAAAAACTTGTGTGTTTAGTTTCCCAATCCTAAGCATAGTGTTAGAGATAAAGAGGATGTTGATGTGTATAACACTTGAAAATGTGTTGATCCAGATCTATATGAGAAGTCACTAGCTTATGAAATTAATGGTGAGATGGAATATGCCTACTTCTTTGCATAAATGGATGTGTTTTCATTCAATTAGGGGTACAATAGTGTAAAATTTGATGAAGACGCATGCTCACATTTTGGTGAACAAGAATCATGTTATGATGAATCCATTGAATGTCTAGATTTTAATGATAAAAATGACAACCCTGTGGATTTTGATTTGTAACTAAGTGTTGCTTGCAGGTCTTATGGAGATCAAGAGGATGAAGTAGTGGAAGATGTGAAAGAAGAAGCATGTTCACTCAGCAGTGAGCAAATTTCAGGTTTGTTGGACATGGAATATCAGAGGTATGTACATGAAGATGGTCATGAGCTTCTATTGCCTGCTCACATAAACTTTGACAATGATGATGTTCATTTGGGTACTAAGTATGACACATGTCCATTTGTTATCCTGTCCACAAATGAACAAGATAATTTGCAGGATAACAACTCTTATGAATAATTGTTTACTCTTAAGAAAACATGGGATGTTGATAGGAATGATGTTTCTTGTGATAATCCTAATCTAAATGATGACAAGGATACTATGGATTTTGACAAGTCTCATCTCCAAACCACTGGGGCATAGAATAGAATGAATGATTTGCAATACTTGAGTGAGTGTGAATGTCAATATAATGCAAGTTAGTTTGAGCATATGACTAGATGTATGAACTTTTTTTGTTCATCACACAAAATGAGTGTTTATCTGGCATGGAACACAAATTAGAGGATGATTCTAAGGTTTCATATGAGTATTCTATTCAATCTAATTTTTTAGACTTGGAGCTTCAATTTGACTTCAATAAATCAGGGCATATACTTCTTGATGGGATTGTTGAACAAATTCTTTATGAAGTTTTTATGTTTGATAATCAAACTAAGCATGATTTGAAGATTAATGATGCCAACTATCAGAAGAACTACGACTATTTTCAATTTTCAATTCAGTTGGATAAGCATTTAGTGCAACATGACAATGAGATGGATAATGTAAAATATCACACTGATTATGGATTTCGGTTACTATATGAATGCAATGTTCAGATTGATAGAGTTAATGTCGATAGTGGTGAGCTCAATGATATGGTTAATCATGCTAGTGACAAGGTTAGTTTGTGGATAGTTTATAGCAATGTTTTTAGACTTGGCCTAGTGCAGATAATGGAGAACAAATTATTTGATAGGGGTAAATATTGGTTCTACTTTTGTGGGGTCTTGGGGCCACCAAGTGAAATTTGAAAAATGGTTTCAATGCAATATAAAGGAGAAGTTACAGAGCCACCCAATGGAGTAGGCACTTGGTATGCATCCTAGAGAAGTCTAGATTCTCGCCATGCTTGCAGGAAGCATGCATCCCCGAACATGAGCCATTGTTTGTACCTGTGTTTTGATGCATGCCTTAAAGCCTTAAGCCCTATTTCCCTAGGTTGTTTCCTGTCATGTTTCACTGATGACTACCCGCAGCCAGTTTACAGTCATTTAAGTTATCACTTATATGACTTCTTGTCAATGGTTTGTCAGCCCCTATGCCTAGGGTTACCTTTCATGTCCCGTGGCCTAAAGTATGTTTGATATTTATCCAATCTGAAGGTTAATTTGTGTTTATGATGGGTCTTGGGCATACTTTTCTTCTATTCCACCCTCATCCATTCAACCTAGCATGGTTCCCCTTTTTAAAAAAGGAACCTTTTCACACGTGTTGAATTTGAGTTTTGAATCATGAGTCACCTCATAGAATTTCCTCTTCGCTGCAGCCATTTCCCTCGCAGGGCTATGTTCTGGGCCTCAGCAGTACCGCGAGGTCTGACGTGGTTGTTATGTGGCGGCCATGTAATATCCTTGCCAACATTTCGTAGGAGGGAGCGTTCCCACTGGGATAGTTCTGTAGCTCACAGAGGCTCGCACAGTCCAACCTATCTTTTTAACTTGATTAGGCCTACGTAAGTGAAGTATTAACGCTAAGATTTTTTAAACTGATGACTTGGATTTTCTCCAAGACTTATGTCTCCATGAAGGATGTATTACGGATCCTGGTACGCTTAATGGGATGCTTTGTTGGAACTTTGGTCTTCATTGGAGTCCTGATAGGCTCAGCGCGAGAAGACAGGGTGCTGCTACGGTCGGCGTGATCACAACTTTTGAGTGACAGTTGGTCTTCGTGAGGGAGATTTCAAGTCTCCACAGAGAGTGTTGTTGGCTGTTAATCCACCACCAAGATTCAAAACCAATATGTCCCTCATTCTAGGCATGTCGACTGCTCTAGGTGACCATGGATGTAGTTCACTCAATGGATCCGACGGCTGGAATTGAAAGGATCGATGGAGTGGAGGATCGCGACAGATAATGGGATAGAGTTGGTTGCTCCTGGCAAGGAATGCCAAGGGTTAAGCATGTGCTGTGTCTCATCTAGTTATTGATCAATGACATGGGCAGACCAATTGATCACTTCCTTGTCACAAAATGCATGATAAGTGCAATCAGGCGAAGGTTTTATGTACTGAGAAGATCTTGGATCTCCTCTTCTCACCATTGTTGTATGCAATAATGTTATCTACTTGCAGGGATTTATCTCCTTGTACCTGTGAGCACTCATAGTAGGAAGTGACTGGTCTTCCGATGCTTCCTTTCTCTGTTGATCCTTGCTGGTGCTCCCTCATCTACTTGTATGGATGGAGAAGTTTGGCAAATGGTTCTCGCATGGGGATAAATGTCCTTATGTGGGAAGGGGCTGATTTATTAGAATATTCTACAATCCCCTTTTTTCCTTCAAAAACATAGTTCACATCCACGTCAGCAGTGTGAGAGCATACATGACAAAATTAGTTATCTTGGTCTATTTCAAGTGATGGTTTTATTGCTGAGGTGTGCTTGATAGTTGGGAGTGGGTATTTCAGCCCCTTATGGTCAAAATTTTGTCAAATGAAAATATGACATATGACATGGTCTGTAGCTTGTTTGCTCCCATGTTCTTATAAATGGGAATATGGGCCATGTGATGAGGGATCCAGTTTTTAAAAACATTTGGGGTCTCCTGTTGGAGATGGTAGTGTAGATTTAGTGTTGTAATTCGTTGCAAATAAAGAAGGGGCTATACTTTGATATATGTTCAAATCTGTAAAACAAATGTTTTCATCTTTTAATGAAATATAGCATTGATTTTCTAAACTTTCTCCATATTGCATTTGTATGAATTTGATATGAATACTGGGTATCAAGGATATCACAGTTCATTTTTATAGTTTTCTATGTTGTGAATGTTTCTCATGGCTTCTCTCAAGGAGAGAATTAATTTTCTTGAAATTCATTCTATTAACTTTGTTTGCATATGGTTTTAAAAGAGAGTTTCACAATATCATGTGAAGGATATATTGGCATAAGGTGTTGATGTAATTAGTCCAGTTTCAATGAAATGCTATTTTTGAATGATACATGTGTTGTGTATCACCTTGACTCTATCATCCAATGGAAGAGGCACTAACCTTTCACTGACCTGATGTTCTGATATGGACCTGCTTTGAACAAATCAATATTATTTCAGATTTTGTTTGCTATTTCTAAAAATAGTACCGAGTAGTTTTTGTTCTTAATTAGGGTTTGCATTGTATTACTGTAAGGATTATGCCAGTCTAAATGGAGTCATGTATTTCCCTAACGAAGTGTTATTGAGAACCTTCTACTATAATACAACATTCAGCAAAATCCTAGATGTATCCCACAAATGTTGTATAGGTGCACCCACCTTGGTCCTGTAAAACCAAAAGTGCAGAGGATTTTTCAACTCCTGGGAGTTGTAATCCTATTCATTGGCCACTGACCCGAGATCCCTGAGCATAAGAAAGTGGATAGTCTTTAGGGGGTTTTGGACTTAATCAGTTGGAGGAACCAACAATACACTTATCCACTAGATCACTAAATGTTGTGTCCATTGCTCACCGAAAGCTAGCACCAGTGTTTATCAAACCAAAGGGCATCCTTCTGTACGCAAATGTTCCCCACTTAGTGGTGAAGACAATCTTCATCCTATCTTCATACCTTACTAGAACCTAGTTGTATCCAAAATATCCATCCATGAAAGCCATCATCTTATACCCATTCACAATATGTGATACTTCATCTAACGATGGGAGAGGGTAGTTGTCTTTTTCTGATGCTTTATTTAGGTTCCAAAAATCTACACACAACCTGATTTCTCCATTTTTCTTCCTAATGGGTACCAAATTCACTACCCATGTAGAATGCCATACTAGAAAGATGATCTTAGCAACCAACAACTTTTGGACTTCTTTAAAGGTCAAGGGCTCGATGAGAGCATTGACAGGCCTTTGTTTATGCCAGAAAGGATTTATGTTTGGCTTAAAAAGAATTGTATGAGTGATAATGTAAGGAAATGAGGGCATCTCAGAACGTATTTCTAAGAAAAGTGGTGTCTTCGACAAATTTAAATTCTTTCCAAATGCTTCAAAAACACGCACAACTATGCCTTTAAAGCGGAAACAGACATAGAACATTTCCTACATTGACCCTTAGAGGAAAGCACAAGCGAACAATATCTAGTTTCAACAACAGAGACATTAAACATGAAAGACAGAACAAGAACACAGATTTATGTGGGGAAAACCCTTACGGGTAAAAAACCCCACACTCCAAAAGCCCAGATCACCATTGTATTATTCAGCAACAGAAAAATAGTTACAATACAAAACTGGCAATAAGCCTTTCATGAAGATTTACATCTTGTTCCTTCAGAAGAATAACTGACAGTAACCCTGCACAAAGTTCTCCAGCACTCGGTTGGTTCTTCATACTGTGATCATGCCACAAATAGCACACAGTACAGAACTACATCTTCTCAGCTAGAACAATTTCATTTGAACTCTGTTTTCATCCTCTTCTCAGTCCCTTCACATGCTGTTCACATGCTGCATACAGCATACAGTATAAGACTTCACAGAAGAAGAAAACCAGAGGTCTCTCTCGAGAAGAACTCTATCACACTCACACCGACCCCCATCGATCCCAAATTGCTTTAGCAATCTAATCGATTCTCATGCAAACGACCGTTCATTCCAACTGCCTAGCATCGCTGACATCCAACTGTCCAAACCATTTTGCATTCGTGAGAATAGTCCCACATGCACTAGTTCTAGTTGGACATCCGGGTTTAAATGCCCGAACACACGTAAGATAATTGTCGGCGCTTTTGCCGCCGACGACTCTAGACTAAGTCTCATCGGAGTAACCAACATCATCGGTGAACACTTCAACACTCACTCTGACAGTTCCTTGTCTTACCGATGCCAACACAACGCCAACTCTTCATCGGAGTGACTTCTGCCGTCAGAGTGACAATTCAAGGCTGAGCCGATAGAAGTTTTCACGCCGATGCCAAACACCAACTTCCATCGGGGTGACAGATGACATCGGAACAACATCCCTAGGATTGGCCGATAGCGTTTCTCACGCCGATGCTAACTTCACCAAATGCCATTGGGGAGACAATCTACATCGGAGCGACTCCTCCAAGTTTGGCCGATAGCAAAACTCACGCTGACACCAAAACTCTTACCAACGCCAACTCCCATCGGGGTGACCACCATTCATCGGCCAGAAAACTTAAAGGTATGCCGATAGCAGGTCTCATGCCGATGACAAGTCTCGCCAACAATTCATCGGTATAACATGAAGTATCGGTGATACACCTTCTAGTTGCGCCGATATCAATACTCACTCTGATGATCTTTCATCAGGGTGACTCACGCTGACTAGATCACTTACTCTTCATCCATCGTCGGTGTGACCCAACACTGTCGGAGCTCCTACCACCAGCTTTGTCGATGGTCAACCTCATGCCGATGTCCCACTACCATCGGTAAGACCTTGGAGATCGGCATAAGACACTGAACTCCTGCCGATAGTAAACCTCATGCCGATAGCTAGCCCTCCATCGGTGTAACCTAGCAGATCGGCCAAAGACCTCTTACTCCCACCGATACAAGGAGTCAAGCCGATAACAAAGGAAAACCAAGGAACCAATGAACCTGTAATTTGAGTCACTAGTACTCAACATTCTCCCACTTGACGAAGGAATTACAGGAAACCATCAATGCTCCATATCACAAAACCAAAGCTGATACTGCCACCACTCCACTATGCTCACATGCTCCACAGAAGTTTTAACAAAAAAACAACTTCAAAGCTTCCAGAACACAGCCATGAGAAACATCCTCCAGAAACAAGATAGAACATCAGCTAGAACAACAATCAGAAAGCTGACTGCTCCCATCCAACTGAAACAAAAAACCCACTTGACTAAAAATAGCACACACAGCCAGTGCTAAAACATCTAATCACTCGTACCTTAAAGGTATGAACATCAGTAGACTCATGCCACCTGCATATACACCCATCAACTGCAAATACAAGCTCCATATGTCAACTAGTCAAAGAAGACCAGACACATCAAGAACTCCCACTGCATGGATAATGTAGATCTGAAAAAGATCATGGCATACAAAATCTACCAATAGCATTACATAGAAAGTGTAAATATCATGTAGTACCAAGGAAACATCCACCATGATATGCAAATCAATAACCTGCAAGAACAACACCTCACAACCAGTCCAAAGTTCTCCAATTTCTCCACATCCAACAAAAGAAAGAGATAACAGGACAGAACCTTCATGCTGTCACCCAACAACATAAGTGAAAGCACATGACCACAAACTAGTGATCATCAGCTCCAACCAAATCTCAAAACAATGTAATGTGAAACACACCATCAGAGAAACTAACTGAGACCAAGAGGAACACTGCACATCATATACCTGTAGATAATCCTTTTACATACACCTCTGAATGCCAACTGTGTCAAGTATGATCTCCTTCAAAACACCCCAGAGTGAACCAGCATAACAACATCCAAATAAACATTCAATCTCCAAGATCAAACGCAACTAACATGGATGTAAGCCTCACAAACCAAAGAAGATCAAACTAATTCATTTCCCATTTTAGGAAATCAGCCCATTAACCATCTCCTAACAGTCCTCATCAATGAATGATATCTCTAAACTCAAATGCACAAGGAGATAATAATGCTATTCATTTCTCACAATGAATCCACCAGAACCATATCTATGAAAGAAAGCATAAAACACCTGAGAGTAACAATGGGCTATACCTCTCAAGTGAAACTTGTCGAGTAGACCAAGAGTGGGGAAAGAGAATGTTCTTCCAAGATACCCAAGTCCTAATGACTTTCTCCAAGAACAATCTCCTCTAGATCTTTTGTTGAATTCACATTCAACCAAGGTAAAGACTCCTCGAACTTCCAGCTGTAAACTCTGATTAAGCACACCATATATAGTCTCACCTTATTCTCCATGTATCCATGAGTACCTTTGAACAATCACCTCATGCTGAACTCCAACTGCATCACTACAACACTATGAAGTAATCAAGCAAAAGATAAATGTACCCAAACATAGAGAAGTAACCAGACCACTGTCAAAACTCCAATCATCTGAATCAGGATCTTATCATGACATCATGATCTTACCATCTCCATTAGGAGATTCCATGCTCTAGGTGAACATAACCATTGTCTCTAGATCAATGTATCATACCAAAATTCAAAAGCAGAAATCATGATATGAAACAAACCAAAATTCTAAACCAACATCACCTGTCAAGCACCACCAACACCTCAGCCAAGAATTTCATGAATCCCCCATGACTCCAAGATGTTACTCATCCTCAAATAGTGCCCCTGCAAATGCGAAAGAACCCTTCTGCAGCAACAGGATCAAAGAGCTCCTCCTAGTAACATCTGCAACACTAAAGAAGATCATTCACCACTAAGTGATGAAACACACAGTCAATGCTAAAGCTCCCACTGAACTGTAACAACAGAGCTTTCCAAGCATCCTGACCAAACATCTCCTAGAAAATCTTCCAGGCCCACACATTAACATGTCCATGTGACTATAAAACCAAGTGACACCAAGATCTCCAAAACAAGGAATTAAACTATCATTGTCAATAGCTTACACAAACCTGTGTATTCAAGCTATACATGACATCATGATACACTTACTACAAGTCTCCATAACCAACTATTCATATACTCTACAACATCCATCCTCTCATCCCAAAACAGTCACACCAATGCACAAGTGACCACAGACAAGGCCAGCTAACAAATCTGCATAAACACTGAAACAACCTTGTGGATAAAGACAGTCCACATCCGAGTCATCTCACTGTAGCTTAATAGGTGATCAGCCCACAAAAATACATAACTCGTAGATCCAACCAATGTATCATGCTAACTCACTATCACACTGGAAACTGCAAAACTGAGATTTCAAGGAATAAATAACAATGTAGACAACAAGACTCAAGCATCAGAAAACTTACTTTTCACTGATTCGCCCAACATGTCCACAACCAGAGCACCATAGTCAAGAAACTAGAAGCATTACCATAGAAATGCTGAGTGTCATATCACATACCAGCACTCCCATGCAGAGAAAGCATTTCACCTCCTCACACCATGCACAAAGCATGCATGCAAAACTGCAACTATATCATCCAGTAACATCCCAAAAGCCAGGGTCTAGAAATAGCTTAACTGCAGCTTCACAAAACCACAAGTTTTTCTTTTGACCGTGTAAAACCTGCAAAAACCACTGTGTTTGAAACACACCCATGCACATCCATATCCACTTCACATCTGGAAAACCCAAAAGTTTGCAGTACAAACTCCATAACAATTAAACCAAAATAATGTATCATCATGAATATGCATAACCATAGATTTTAAGGAAAAACTATAAAACCCCTCAAATCCAATAATCATGAATCTGAGTCATGCAAGTACAAAATATCCATTTAAGGAAACAACAGTTCAAGAGCTTCAGGCCCACTTGTAGACCAATCTCTCAAACCACCAACATTCACATGCATCCGAGAGAATCAGGCTATTACAAAAGCTCTCAGATCATCCAATGATCAACTCCAAAGCCTACATGCAATCAGGGTAACAAAAATTATGCCTTCCAATACCAGGAACAAAACACCCAGCATAAGCACAATACTCCATGGCTGAGCAGTAACACAAACTCCTTCATATCATCAGAGAGCCTCTCACACAGACACCCAATATGAAAGTTACTGCAGCAACACAGCCTCAAAGCAAACCCCATGCAACAAGATTAAATACTGTCAATTAAGAGCCTCAGGCCACATCATGACCAGCTCCAGTCTCTTCACCATCCTTCAAGCACTGCTAAAACAGAAACACAAGATCAACTGCCAGACTTTCACTCAAACAAGGATCAAACAAACAGACATTTCCTTCAGATTTCCTCAAGCCTGTCACACTAAGAAATCATCACAGAAGGAATACCCAGACCTTATACACCAGGAACTCTTACATGCAAACACATGCAGCACACAAATGTACATATGTGAGCAACAAAGCATATCCCAGAAGAAGGCTCTGATACCACTTGTAAGGAAATGAGGGCATCTCAGAACGTATTTCTAAGAAAAGTGGTGTCTTCGACAAATTTAAATTCTTTCCAAATGCTTCAAAAACACGCACAACTATGCCTTTAAAGTGGAAACAGACATAGAACATTTCCTACATTGACCCTTAGAGGAAAGCACAAGCGAACAATATCTAGTTTCAACAGCAGAGACATTAAACATGAAAGACAGAACAAGAACACAGATTTACGTGGGGAAAACCCTTACGGGTAAAAAACCCCACACTCCAAAAGCCCAGATCACCATTGTATTATTCAGCAACAGAAAAATAGTTACAATACAAAACTGGCAATAAGCCTTTCATGAAGATTTACATCTTGTTCCTTCAGAAGAATAACTGACAGTAACCCTGCACAAAGTTCTCCAGCACTCGGTTGGTTCTTCATACTTTGATCATGCCACAAACAGCACACAGTACAGAACTACATCTTCATTTGAACTCTATTTTCATCCTCTTCTCAGTCCCTTCACATGCTGTTCACATGCTGCATACAGCATACAGCATAAGACTTCACAGAAGAAGAAAACCAGAGGTCTCTCTCGAGAAGAACTCTATCACACTCACACCGACCCCCATCGATCCCAAATTGCTTTAGCAATCTAATCGATTCTCATGCAAACGACCGTTCATTCCAACTGCCTAGCATCGCTGACATCCAACTGTCCAAACCATTTTGCATTTGTGAGAATAGTCCCACATGCACTAGTTCTAGTTGGACATCCGGGTTTAAATGCCCGAACACACGTAAGATAATTGTCGGTGCTTTTGCCGCCGACGACTCCAGACTAAGTCTCATCAGAGTAACCAACATCATCGGTGAACACTTCAACACTCACTCTGACAGTTCCTTGTCTTACCGATGCCAACACAATGCCAACTCTTCATCGGAGTGACTTCTGCCGTCGGAGTGACAATTCAAGGGTGAGCCGATAGAAGTTTTCACGCCGATGCCAAACACCAACTTCCATCGGGGTGATAGATGACATTGGAACAACATCCCTAGGATTGGCCGATAGCGTTTCTCATGCCGATGCTAACTTCGCCAAACGCCATCGGGGAGACAATCTACATTGGAGCGACTCCTCCAAGTTTGGCCGATAGCAAAACTCATGCCAACACCAAAACTCTTACCAACGCCAACTCCCATCGGGGTGACCACCATTCATCGGCCAGAAAACTTAAAGGTATGCCAATAGCAGGTCTCATGCCGATGACAAGTCTCGCCAACAATTCATCGGTATAACATGAAGTATCGGTGATACACCTTCCAGCTGCGCCGATATCAGTACTCACTCCGATGATCTTTCATCGGGGTGACTCATGCCGACTAGATCACTTACTCTTCATCCATCGTCGGTGTGACCCAACACTGTCGGAGCTCCTACCACCAGCTTTGCCGACGGTCAACCTCATGCCGATGTCCCACTACCATCGGTAAGACCTTGGAGATCGGCATAAGACACTGAACTCCTGCCGATAGTAAACCTCATGCCGATAGCTAGCCCTCCATCGGTGTAACCTAGCAGATCGGCCAAAGACCTCTTACTCCCACCGATACAAGGAGTCAAGCCGATAACAAAGGAAAACCAAGGAACCAATGAACCTGTAATTTGAGTCACTAGTACTCAACAGATAATAGAAGTATCAAATATTTTAAGATCATCATACCTCCAGGAAATGACATCCCTGTGGTCCTTCAACACTTGAATGATATTATCCTTTTTCCTTTTATAGCAGTTTTTTCCAATAAAAATGTTCTCCATTCCAACTTCTCCTAGGTTATAAGTCTCATACTTATCGCCTTCAGAATTGAGAGAAGCTTTTTGTTTAGCTCTTGGATCTAAATAAAAAATCCTTTCTAAGGCTACCATGCATTCTGGTATGTTTTTAGTCTTTAGGTTAATCACTCCATCATCCTCTTCAAAATGTTCCCTATCAGATTCATCCACAATTTGTCCTTCGAAGACTCCTGAATTAGTAATGAAATCTAAGATAGGCTGATCATCTTGAAAGACTTGGAAGTTTTGTATATTGTCTGGTACTTCTAGTGTTGGGACTAATTCTATGGAAAATCTGCTCAACCTTGAATGTGTCATGGGTTCAAGAGTACTAGCAACTACTGCAAGTGCATCTAAAATGTGATTCTTCCTTTTTGGAATTAATTTTATGTCAGAAGCTTCAAAATCTTCAATGAGGTTCCACACTCTATTTCTATAGGCCGCAAGACTTTTGTCATGGAAAGCATACTAACTCCTCACCTACTTTACCACTAATTTAGAATCTTCTTGTACCTTTAGACATTGTACTCCTTTCTTGTGTGCAAAAATCAATCCTCTGATTAGTGCCTCATATTCAGTCACATTATTGGTAGAGTTGAATTGCAATCGATAAGATGCCAAAAATGCTTTGCCTTTGGGACTCACTAACTCTACTCCCACCCCATCTCCTTATTTGGAATGGGACCCATCAAATATGAAAGTCCACATTGTTGGTGTGAACAGGGTTATCACCTAACTGGTTTACCCTAGTGTGGATAATTCATCTTATTTAACTATTTACTAGTTAAATAATATTCACACATCACACATTAATCACACATATTAAGTTGACTTAGTGAGTCTACTAGATGTCTAGTTGTGTCTAGTTAAGTCTAGTTGTGTGTTGAGTTGTTGATAGTTGGAGTGAGTTGTCTTATCCTCCACATGTGCAATTAGCTATCATCCTCTAATTGGCACATGTTGTTGGAATATCTCCACTTTCCACTCCACCTTTCACTCTACCTTCTAGCTCTCACCTTGTCTTTATAAGCAAGGCTCTCTTCATGTATTATGTAATCAATCCAAATAATCATTCTTTTGCATTCAATCATAGAATAGCATTATTCTCTCATTTGATCTCTCTTGTGCTTTCATGAAGTCCTAGATCCTGGGTGGCTCCAATCATAGCCAAATAATCAGCGGTTTCTGCCATATTCGAAGGTGTTTTTTGACTGCACAAGGGCAGCTTTTGACCTAAAAATCTGAGGCAGTTTACAACAATCAATCAGCAGTTTTATGTTTTGAACGGTTTCAGACAAAAAACCTGTGGTTTTAGCCAACTCATGAGTGGTTTTTACACTGTATTGGTGGTTTACTATGCGAAAGTAGTTTTGTGTCATCCAATCAGGCGGTTTTGACCACACGGTGAGTGGTTTCTGTGATTTGACAGGAGGTTTCAACCTTCACAAATCCACGCTTTCTAAAAACCGCCCACCAAAACAAGTGTTTTTCAACAAATCGGTGTTTTTTGTAATTTTTTGCTTTCTGGAAGGAGGGGGGCATTTTTTGCTGCCCAAAAGGAATATTCTAGGAATATTTTGCTGACATCAGCGCTAGGGGCCATTTTTGCCCCTCAAAGCCCTAAAAGGGGGCTTTTTTTCATTTTTGCATAACTTTTGCCCACGGAGCGAAATCGGGCAAACAAGATATCGTCAGAAAGCTAACAGAGAGCACTTCGCAGTGGTGTCAGTAGTTTTTTGAAATTCTGCTATAGGTGACTGCTACAGTAGTTTGAAGACAGATCTTCATTTTTTGCTTCCAAGCTCACAACTTCTTGCCAGGATCTCCGATTTTCGTGATTCTTGCGGCATCAGAAAGGTATTCAAGAGCTCTTCAAATCCATTCATGCACTTTTCTCAGATTCTACTCCAAGTTCATTTTAGTTCATTTGTCAATTTTTTGGCTTTTGAGTGATAACTTGGACATTTTGGCACCTGAGGAAGTGAAACTTATTTTGAAGGGATCTATTTGCTGTGGTTAATCATTGTGAGCAATTGTAATGTTCCTTGGATCTCATTTTTAAGAGATTTTCATACTTTCCCAAATTTGGTCCCTTGAGGACAGTTGTAAATCGCACTAAGTATAAAGTGCCACAATCATTCATTTTTGGGGGGGTGATCTCTTTGATTGAGTAACAGGGGGGTGTCTTGTGTTCTTTTTTGTACTCTTGCATCATGGATTCACACAAACTTCCTCTACTCACACCATATAACTATCATGAGTGGAAAACTAAAATGGAGATTCATTTAAGAAGTTTGAAAATTCGTAGAGTAATAATGGGTACAGAAATTGAACCAACTACGGCTGCAGAAAAGAGAAAGTGGTATAATAGATGTGATCAAGCCTATGGAACACTATGCTTGTCTATCTCTCCTGATCTTCTTTTTCATATTGAATCTTGCACAACACCTAATCAAGTGTGGACTACCTTAGAAAATCTATTTGGTAAACAAGATACAATGAGAGGTTTCAAATTGGAGAATGAATTAATTGGTTTGAATCCAACCGATTTTGCAAGCATCCAAGACTTCTTCACAAAACTAAAGTCACTTAGATTGCAGCTCAAACAATGTCAAATTGAGAAAGAGGACACTCAATTGATTCTTTCAATCCTTTCCAAGCTTGGTCCTGACTATTCAGTTTTTGTTTCTACCTTCTATGCTACAATGGATGCACTTGGGAAAGCTTTCACAATGCCTTCACTTGATGAGTTCGCTGCATCACTCACAAGGGAGCAAGCTAAGTTAGTACACATGGGCAAATTGAAGTCTCCTAAACCTCAAGCACTTCTTGCTAATCAAGGTTCTAAGGATCAAAAGGCTTCACCTAGCAAAGGCAAGAAATAGAAAAATAAGGATTTCAAGAACAATGAGCAAGCAAAGGAATCAACCAAGTCACCTAAGTCCTCATCCTCTCCCAAGGAGGAATCATCTAAGAAGGAGAGACCAAAGTGTGCATACTGCAAGAAACTAGGACATGATGAGCATAAGTGTTATGAGAAGAAAATTGATGAGTTGACTCACATTATTCAAAAGCACAATATCCAAATGCCATCATCATCACCTAGTCCATCCTCTTCTTCGACACCATAATCATCTACACATACAGGGAAAGCAGGCATTACAAATGGGAAAGACAAAGGAAAAGGGCATGTACTCTTTGCTTCAACAAGTCTTCAGTTAGAGAGATGGCTTCTTGATTCTGGAGCTTCTCATCATATGGCATCTTCACAGGGGATGTTCTCTTCATTTGAGTCATGTACTTCAACACCTATCTTGATGGGTAACAATACATACATGCATGCATCTGGAAAAGGGACAATTGATGTTGGAGAGAATACATTCAACAATGTGTTGTGTGTACCTTCCTTGACATCCAATCTCCTTTCCATCTATCAGATTACTCATTGTGGTGCAGGCAAGATAGTTGAGTTCACTCCTAATTTAGTGATCATACGAGACTTGGAGAGTAGAGATATCATTGCAGTTGGGATGGCTGATCATGCATCTTGCTTGTATACCTTCTCCCATTTTGTTTCTTCTGATGATGTAGATCCATTGATTGGCATTCACACTCATGCATCAAGTGTGAATCATGTTTCTGAGGAGAAGTTTGGTCGCTTGAACCTTGATGTTCTTTCATCTACTTTGGTTCATGAGACTAGTGCTAAGCTTCTATCACCTCATCCTCCTGCTTCTTCAGAGATCGACATCGACATGGGTTCATCTACTCCAGTTGAGCAGGATCATACAAGTCTTTTAGACACAGCTTTGTGGGATACTTTCTTGGCAGGTATATCCAACTTGTTTTGTGAGTCTCATATTGTAGATTTGGCAGACACACTTGAGGGGTTATCTCTCCTCTTTGATGACAGTTACAGCACAACTGTTATCCCATCTACTTCATCCTTGGAGGTTGTTCTTCATCAGTCCATCATGAACAATGAGCAGTTTTCAGAGACATCATCTATCATGAGGCTTTTTCCCTCATTCCTTGAGATGGAGTTTCTTCGACATCAGCCTTTGGACTTGTTTCTTCCTAAGGGGAGAAATGTTGTTTGCAGGTACAAGACACTTTCCAGTGTTCTTCTTCAGGCATCCACCATCGGCCTAGGAGCTACTTCATTGTGGGGGGGACCTATGGTCTCACACTTGCTCTCCTATGGGGAGGTATTTGATTGTACATATGTGATAGAAGTTGTCCTTGGGGGGTCATGTTGAGTCCTTCCTACTATCACTTCTTCTTTCACATTCATTGTTTCTGCATTCTCACTTTTGGAGAGGAGTTTTGTCCCATGAGGTTTTCTCCTTTTCTCCATTTGAGATCTATTGTACATGGGTACCTAACATGGCCTAGTAGCTTGGACCCATCCATCATTGCATCTTGCTTTAGTCAACTACTCCCTAAGTTGCACTTAAGGGGGGGTGTTGGTGTGAACAGGGTTATCACCTAACCGGTTTACCCTAGTGTGGATAATTCATCTTATTTAACTATTTACTAGTTAAATAATATTCACACATCACACATTAATCACACATATTAAGTTGACTTAGTGAGTCTACTAGATGTCTAGTTATGTCTAGTTAAGTCTAGTTGTGTGTTGAGTTGTTGATAGTTGGAGTGAGTTGTCTTATCCTCCACATGTGCAATTAGCTATCATCCTCTAATTGGTACATGTTGTTGGAATATCTCCACTTTCCACTCTACCTTCTAGCTCTCACCTTGTCTTTATAAGCAAGGCTCTCTTCATGTATTATGTAATCAATCCAAATAATCATTCTTTTGCATTCAATGATAGAATAGCATTATTCTCTCATTTGATCTCTCTTGTGCTTTCATGAAGTCCTAGATCCTGGGTGGCTCCAATCATAGCCAACTCTAACACACATTTGGTCTTCTGATGATATTTGTCCCATATGAACTAGTCCTGTGTTATGAGTCTATTGAACAGATATTCGTTCAACTATCAAGGTAGCCAAACTTGGCTCCTCTCCACTTTCTTCTGAAGAATTCAAATTTCTTTAGACTAAGTAAGGTCCACTCGATTTGGTCTCCAAGAAGCTTTCCTGGGTGTGTCTATTCCTTCTTCATTTAAAACAACACTAGGTTGTCCAATTGTCTTGTCCACTGGCCATTGTTTGTGCTTACCATATCTTCAATATTATCTTGTTCTATGTTTTTTATGATGTTGTCCTTTATTCATAAGGGTTTTGGGTGTGATTTCCTATGAATATACTTCTCCACCACAGCTATACACATTGCACATGTTAATTCTGAATGGTCGCAATGGTGAATCTGGAACCCGTTGGGGAGTAATAAATCATTAACGCTAACATCATCTTCTAAAATAATTTGGTCTTTTTCCAGTTTCTATGCAAATTATTCACACTTTGAGTATAAATCTAGACCTCTAGTCTCCCTATCACCCACGGTGTCTTGAGAGAATACAATGGTGGTCAAAATTTTGTCTACCTTGTAAACACCTGGTTTAACTTCAGTGTAGGCCACCTCATTGTGATGATTGTATTCTGTTATCATATGTTTCAATCAAGGTTCACTTTCAATTCTAATTTGATTATGATTTCCTCTCTAGGGAAGCCATAGATGGGAAAAATCAATTGCAAAATATCCATTTAAGCTTTTAGACCAGTCACTACTCAACAACATTTTGTATGCCTCAAGAATATCGACCACTTAAATATCAATATGTTGTTGGATTCTAGGGTTAGAGACTAATTGGATATGAACGTCCTTAAGCTCTCCTATTACATTGACTTCCATTTTGTCCAATTGTATCACCTTCTTCTAGGTGGGGGTTGTTATCATTCCCATCTTTTTACACATTGAATAAGGCATCACATTACCATATGCTCCTAGATCTACTAGGCAATTATGTAAATTCTTCCTAAATATTCTTATTCTCAGTAAAAATGGAGGAGAGTCTAATTTGCCTCTATACATTATTATGTAGACATCAATAGTAGCCACTACCTTTGCCTTTTATTTAGGTGCATTCGATTTGTCCAAGAATTTTATCAAATAT
Source organism: Cunninghamia lanceolata (assembly GCA_027924645.1). Taxonomy (NCBI): domain Eukaryota; kingdom Viridiplantae; phylum Streptophyta; class Pinopsida; order Cupressales; family Cupressaceae; genus Cunninghamia; species Cunninghamia lanceolata. The sequence goes on from BSBN01001003.1 coordinate 5,328,566, forward strand.
TCTCTCTGATTAGGACAATTTTGAAGAATGTCAAAAATTGACATGTTGGACTTCGTCTTCTTGAGATCTTTTGTTATATCATACTTCACATTTATAGTTGCATGAGGTTTCATAAGTATCACAAGGTTCAATCTTGACTATCCTTCTATTTGAGCTCTAGGTGGTAGTGGATTGTTACTGGCTTTGGTATCAAGTGGTATAGGTCCATTACTAGGTGGTATGCCTGTGGTAAAAGGACCTTTGGCCTTGTTCCTCAAAAAGTAATTGTTCTTTCCTGGCCGAAAGGCCTAGACATCATAAGTTTCATTAGAAGGTTCATTATCTTTTTTGAATGGGAGGACATAGGTATCTAGGACCATGGTTGTGTTTATACTACTATTATTTTCTTGGACTATGTTGTAGGAATTTTGTGAGTCTGCATGTGTAATCCTAGCCATCTTCTCCATTTGGGGGCAATCTAGTTTGAATAGTCTGTTGTATCATGCAACCTACACCAATTGGCCATATGGTTTAGTTCAGCCATGTTTATTGTATTGGATGTATTAGTAGCCCCTTAGTTTCTCTTATTTGGCCCATTGCCTATGTTTGTCACTCCCCCATTGTTAGGTCTTGTATTCCATTATCAATTAAATAGTCTCTAATTGTAATTCTTGTTCTGGTTTTGGAAGTTACCTTGGTTCTAGAAGTTGTCCTAATTTTGAGCTTGTAGGGGATTTAACCTAAATTGAGTGAACTTGTTTGTGACTTGGGACAATGTCTTTTTTAATGTTTCTATCTTAGATGTCAGATGCATATTCTAATCAATACCCGGTTGACTCACTTGTGCATTAGCCTGAACATGGTTTTGAGTTGTTTGAGTCATGATAGGTTTCTCAAAGAATAAGTTTCTAGTGTTAGCAACAGGCATTTGCTGACTATTTTGGTTTAGATTAGGCTAGATTATTGTAGGTGTTCCATATGTTTGATTTGTTGGCTAATGCATGGCAAGAGGTATTGGGTTTAGTAAAGGCACATTACTAGCCAAAGCATTGTTTATTGCAGGTAGCTGATTTGGTCCTCCTAAGTATCCCAAAGAAGGCATAGAACCATTAATCCCCTTGGGGAAGGGTCAATCTGGTGCTATAGTTCAATGGCCAATTTGTATGTCTTAGCCAAGGTGTCTAGGTCTGCTGGGGTTTGAGTCCTTCTCAGAAACAAGTCAGTCAAAGGGTCAATCGCTTTTAAATAGACTTGAATGGCCACGTCTTCTGTGACTATGTTTGGTGCACATAATCTCTTGTAAAACCTTTGAAACCTAGTATTAAACATTATAAGGGGCTCGTTTGGTTCATTTTTACATGTGGAAAACTGATGGTACAATATAGTGGGATCTACATATGTTTTGAATTGGTTGATATAGGTTGTTTCCAATTCCTCCTATGAAGATATTGAAATTGAGGGTTGGCTCAGATATTGATTGTATGTGAAATCTCCCAGAGAATAAGGAAACAACCTAAAAAATATGTCTTGATGTGCTATCTATGATCAGATTGTAGCATCTTTAAAATCTTGTATGTGTTCTTTTGATGTATTACTTTCCCCATAGATCTATATATTTTATACAAAAAAAATTTGGGTTCCTGGGTAGCTCATGAATTCCTCCTGGCACAGTCCCTCAAGGTGAATTGTCTACAGGAAAGAAAGCCATTGGTAATGGTGGTGCCCACCTAGAATTTGGGTTTCAAGTATTTATCTGCAGGATTAAATCCTTCAAGTACTCATGCTATGCCTTGCCAAAAGTCCCAAAATATCACTTTGAGAATCTTTGCCAAAAACCCAGAAAAACCCAGAAATCTTTTAGCTTCATCACAGAGATTTCTCAGTTTCATCATTTGTATTTATGTATGCATTCTTGAATGTATATTCACATATACATTCGCCATTGTATGTTTGCGCATACAAAGGCAATATGCAAGGGATAATACAAGAAAGGGGGCCATCGCCATGACAAGCCTCATCGGTAGCTCATTCCAAAGTTTCTCCGATGGGCCAATGGCACATACAAAGGGAGAATGCAAATGGAAATATACATCGGCGAACATGCAAAGGCTCTTTCGGCATGACAAAGGTCATCGGCAACTCAGTTTAGGATCTCCCCGACGGCCAATGTAGATACAAGGGTGAACATACATAGGGAATATACAAAGGCGGTTGTATCTTATATACAAATCGCATTGTATATGCAATATACAAAGGTTGCATGTATATGCCGAAATGAAGTGTTGGCAATGTACAAGTGATTGTATACATTTTTTGCTTGTATGTTCGCATTTGTATATGCGATATACAAGTTGATATACAAAGGAAAAACATACAATCCGGACCCGACTGGAGAATCAAATGCAGTGAATAATCATTTTGGGGTCCGCGGCTTGTATAATGAAATGCTTGTATATGCCGAGATACAAAAGGAAAAGATACAAGCATATACAAAGGCATATGCAAGGGGATTTTTGGCATGAGAATGGTCATCGGTGGCTCAACGCAGTGTTTCTCCGATGGCCGATAGGGGAGATGCATTGCTCAGCGATGGGTCCCAGGCTCAACTCAGTGACCAACTAGGTGGTGCCACATGTCAGGAGCGATACAAAGGCCGATTCAAAGTGATGAAATCCGCGGTTGTATATTGCATTTGTATATGCAATATACAAGGAAATATGTATAAGGGGAATATACAAGCCGGACCCGAATGTAATTTCAAATTGATTCATGGTGATTTGGGGTCCACGCCTTGTATATGTTACAATTGTATGTATATACAATGCTGTATATACAAAGATTTGAATGTACTACAGGCAGTTGTATGTATATGCATTTGCATATACAAAGGCAAAAATGGGTGAAAAAGGTAAAAATGTATGTCGCGATGAGAAAAGTCAAAAAGGAAAAGACACCTGCATGTTGCGATTTCATTGGTTGTGGACTTTTCAACATGTTTTGAGGCTGTTGATCTTGGCGATGAGGAGGAAATCGACGGCCCTATTTTGAATGCCCAAGGAAGGAAGGATTTTCTTTGTATCTGCATCATTTCAAGCGAGAAAAGTTCCAGAGCACGCGAACCATTGTTGCATCTCACGGGTAGGTTGGCCATTAATGGTAGAAATGCAAAGGTATGGGTCGAAATGACAGACCAGCTTCAAGGGAGAAAATCTTCAAGCGGCGGCACACTTCCCAAATTCACCTATTCTTCCTTCCTTCTCTACCTAGAGCATTGAATGTTTTGGGTGCCATTCTGATGGTGCATTGTATTTGGTAGAATTTTGAAATGCCATGTAATTAATGCTGAGTACACGTTCTTGCTATATAGTGAACTATGTTACTCATTTTTTGGTGGTTGAAGACTTGGGCAAATTTTGGAGGAAATAACAAAAACAAAGCCTTTCTTGGTTGTCCTATCTTTTTTAGAGTTTATGAGTTGCATCTAAGTGCACCTTGCACATATTTTTAGTTTCATTGTTGTTTTATATGAAAAATGCATTGTTGCATGTGTTTAGCTGTTTGTCTCCACTTGTATGCATCCCTTCTTTTGAATCTGGTTGCTAAGGGTTACTAAGATTCTAGGATACAGATTTGTTGTATTGCAAGCTTGATCTCTAACTTCCATTCAAGGAGTGGATTAAACCATTTGAGGTCAAGTATGAAGAAGAATGTATGTCAGCAAGGATATTTGTAAGTAGAGGCAGCTAAATACTCAGTCTTGGGTGGTGTTTCTAAGGCAAATACCAGTCTTAGCCCCTTGAAACTTGAATGCCAATGCAAATCGTTCATTTGTATACGTCTAGTTGACTCCTTGCCCATTGATGTCAAAGGGGGAGTGAAGAGTAGTGAAAAATGAGGAATCCAACTAAGGGGGAGCTTCGAAAAATGTATATAATAACAGAGCATCAGCCAAGGGGGAGCATAGTGTAAACACTTAGTCATTTTTCACTAAGTGTTGCCATCAATGACAATAATCATGAATCCATATAGTGTCTCTTGCCAACAATCTCCCCCTTTGGCATTGATGGAAACACTTAGTGAAAAATGACTAAGTGTTTACACTATGCTCCCCCTTGGCTGATGCTCTGTTATTATATACATTTTCCAGAGCTCCCCCTTAGTTGGATTCCTCATTTTTTACTGCTCCTCACTCTCCCTTTGACATCAATGGCAAAGGGTAGGGTCTGCATACCAAAATTTTCAAAAATTTAACTATATTTAGCCGCATAAGTATATATATACAAATTGTACTTACATATACTTAAGTATGTCTGCAAAAGTGTTCTTCAACTGTACAACTTCTGTCACCCAACTCTGCTTCATTCTGTCCAAAATTGAGATATGACCGCTCAACAGGAATACAAACGCATCTGCCCTTTTTAGATCTATTGGATCATTTGTCTGGGCTGTGATTTGAGCTTCACTTATGGCCTCATGCATGGCCTCTAACTTAGGGACAATGATCCTCCTAAGTTCACCCATCTGGCTGATCATGTTCTTCCTTTCCTTCTCAAAATTCTTTATTGCAATTGTGATTGCAATAGTCTGACACTCTTGATTGACTGAGGAAGAGAGAGGATCAAAACTTTGAGACAAACTTAGTAGTTTATCCTCTTGCTCTTTTATTTTCTTCTCAATCTCTACTATTACTTTGGACCATGAAATACAAAATTTGTATATTTTTCTGCCATCTATAAGAGCATTTTCTAAGCTCTTTATCCCTATACTCATATTTCTCCTATCATTACTTATCAAACCTTGTACCTCTGATAATCTTTTTGTAAGAAATTCCTTCCGAACCTTATCTTCTGCTGACTTCTCTAGTGAATCAAAATGTGTATTGACACTGCTGACTAGAGTTTTGAGATTACCGGAAGTGGAGGCTGTGGGATCTTTCTGAACCAATGGCATAATCTTTTCAAGCACTCCGGAAGCAACTTCTATCAACTCACAGTCTTCCATATGAGACTTTAGGAGTTTTTCATTAGTCTTAGCATTTGCAAATGAAGCTATCTTCATTGTCTGTACTGGAGAAAGAGAATCAAAATTGAATGGACCTTGTAGAAGCTCCGGTTCATCAATCTCCATTGTTTCTTTGTTCAGGAATTCTTGGACAGTTTGTGCAGTGTCTCTTGTCGGAGACAGATGTTTCTTCTCTTTTGCAGTCTTGGAGCTATCCTTAGGAGTTTTCTCTCCTTCACCACTAGCAGTTGTGGTTTTCTCTACTGAAACCTTAGCACTGTCATCTTCCTTTTCCTTCACCTCTAATTGTTTCTCCTGTAATTTTTCTTCTCCTTTAGATTCCTAATCTCCTCATCTAATTCAGTTTCCTCTTCATCCCTTTGACTTGCATAAGCCCTTGTGGCTTTTGTCTTTGATCTTTTCTCTCTTTTGCTAGATGCCTGGACTTCCGGTTTTGATGTTCTTGAGCTTTTGTTTGTGACAGGTGCAGATCTCTTTGATGATCTGGTTCGGGTGGAAGTTTCTACTGGAGCACTTTTCTTGCTTCCCTTTTCTGCCCCTTTCTTCTCTTCCTTAGCTTTTTGTCTCTTTTCTCAGTTGGCATCAATGCCTCCTTTGAGATGCCAAAACCTTGGGCAATATGTTCTACTTCTTTTCTCGCCTTTCTTTTCATCTCTGGTTCTCTGAGTTCCACATGAATTTTTACACTCAGCTCCTCAAAGGTTCCAAACCTTTCTACCTTTGGATCTTTAGGCTGGCTTAACATGTGTTGAACATGCAGCTCCACAATCTGTTCATCAACTTCATACCCCATGGGCATGATCTAGACTATCCTTGACTCTACTGCCTCCATAAGACATTGATCAGTGTCTACCATGAAGCACACTGTATCCTTGTATTTTTCAACTACTGATTTGGGGATCCTTTCTCTAATTTGCATTGTATTTTGGAATTGCTTGAAGTAACCCCACAGAGCTGTATTTCATGCCTTTGCATCTCCAAGTTCATGCAAGTAATCTCTAATCTGGATAGCTACCAGTTTGTCATTTTCCCATACCCATCCATTTGATCTGGGAAGCTCATTCATGAAGTAGAAGAACAAACATAGTATCAGTGCTCCATATTTAAAGGAGTTCTTTTTGTCCTTCTTGATCTTCTGTATGTTTTCCATTAATTGGCTCAAGAGGAGTTCACAGAGATCATAATCTGCATTCTTTCTCAGCATCTCATAGGCCGTGTATACTGTAGTTTCGGATACTGAATTCTCCCTACTGGAATGATATATCTTGTATCCTATTATCATAGATGCATACTTGATATCCGAGTCAGTAATATCTTCAATGGTCATTGCCCTCTTATCAAATTTTGATCTGGTGGCCTCTATGACAATGTTGTTCTTGACAGATTTGAGGACAGGAATTCCTCCGGAGGAATGTAAACCAATTACTACTCTAATTGCTTCCTTGGTGATCTTCCAAGGTCTATTCAACCATAGGAAGTTATCATGCACCCTACTTAAAACATACCGGACCCATTCATCTTCTTCAAAGCAGGGGAAATGAATGAACTGATCAAAATGCTTTTCCTGGATGCCCTTATATTCTGGTTTAAGCTCAAAAGCATCATCTATCAATTATTTGTGATAGATGTCTCTTAGTTTGAATTCCCCAAACTCTTCAATATTGGCATGTATGTAAACCCTAATGTCTTCTGTGTGTAAAACACCATGTGGAACACTAGAGAATGCTCCTAGGGGATCTACCTCCAAGGATTTGTATGGATGTTTCTTAAATGTAGGGCAAGGTCTATCAAAAATCTTTACAATATTCAGAGTACCCATTATCAAGAGATTTGCAGTGAGATATTTGAAAATGGAAAATACCTTTTGCACCTACCAGTTTCATGGAGTTGGTTTGATTGATCTCTAGAAGTAATGACTTCTGCAAGTGATCTTCGATGAACTTGAGGAATTTCATTGCAGAGCTCCGCTTTTCGTTTCTTCTTGAGTGCAGAATGAGCGAATGATTAATGAAAAACCCTTATATTGCTCCGCAAGCCCTAATATCAGATTGCAATAAATGCTCAACCTACATTATTCTAGTTTGCCTTATTCAGGTGATTTGAAGAACCGGATCAACCCTGATCTTTAAACATCTTGTGGATCTTCCAAATCTTAACCATAGTTTGTTTGAATATATCCCTTATGACTCCTTCAATCCGCAACACTTCTTGTGCCAGTTCCGACACCAATTGACTGGCTGGGGGAACAAGGTTTTCTTTGTGTCTCCCCCTGAGCTAGAGATCACTTTTTAGTTTCCAGAAGGAATATCAGCACCAGAGTCTGGTGCGGATCCAATCTCTACATTCTCAGTACTTTTCTTCACCCAAATCTTGCTCATCTCATTTTTAACTTCATCTGCATTCATCTTTTGTTTACCCTTATCTTGATTCTGATTATGATATACTGGACCTCTTTTGTCCTGATTCTTGCTTCTACAGACTTTTGCATTATGACCGGACCTATTACAGATTTGGCAAACAACATTTCTTTGCATATTTGACTGATATCCTCTTGATCTGCATTGATTAGCCATATGACCTACTCTATTGCATGCAAAGCATCTACCATTGAATGATTTGTTCATTTGCATATTTCTGCATTCATCAGACTTGTGACCATACCTTTTGTAGTTAAAACACTATCCAGAGAAGGATGAATTAGTATGATTCATTCTCTTTCTACACTGATTAGCTTTGTGACCAAAGTGATTGCAGCTGTGGCAATATCCATTGAAGGATGGATATCTTTGAGCATTGGGCTATCTTACCAGAGGTCTTCTAGGCCTGTTCCTTGGATTTTCTAATCCATAATTCTTCTGACCGGATCTAGAGCTTTTTCCTTTCTCATATCCCAAACCACATTTGTCATCTACCTTCTTTTGACTTCCAAGAAGAACTTCAAGTTGAGCAGAACTTATCTTGAATTTCTCTTTATACTCATTTGTTGTTTGAAGATCTCTTTTTAGAGAGACAATTTGATCCTCAAGTTTTTCTTCATTACCTTTAGCATCTTCAAGATCAGATTCAAGATGTCTGATAATTCTATCCATCTGGTGGCAATCTTTTGATTTCTCCTTGAGAGATTGTCTTAGATTATCTTTAGTTTTTCTTTTCTCTTCAACTTCTTGGGTAAACTTTATAACTCCTAATTCCATTTCATGTCTTACCATAATGATTTCTTTTGATAACTTTTCACCTAACTTGGTTTTCTCAGTCAGCTCTTCATTTGCATTATTTTCTTCACCTTGTCTTGCCAATTGCTGAAGCAGCTCCTTTCTCTTTTTTATAGAGAGACTTAATTTGTCTTTTAGTTCTCTCATGAAATCATCAGCCTGTTTGAGTCTTTCCTTTAATTCATTGACTTTAGAGTTTGACTGTTCAAGATCCTCAAGGGCAGTCTTGAGTTGCTCCCTTAAACCATATGCGTCCATTTGGACTTCCAGATCTTCCTTGATCTGTTAGACTTTGTTAGGAGGAACTTAGCTCTGATACCAATTATTGATAACTGAGAGGGGGGGTGAATCAGTTATCCTAATTATTTCTTCTTTCTGAACTTTCTTATTAATCAATGCAGCATTAATTCAAACAAGCAAACATTACCACGAAATGGAAAAACACATGACACAATATTTTTGACATGGAAACCCTGTTAAGGGAGAAAACCACAGGGTGATTAACCCAAAGATTATTCTTTGTTAGAAGAATAAGGAATTACAAAATGGCACTTGCCAATTAGGGCTCACTACCCGAGCACACTGCTCACAAAGGAGGTACACTCCTACAAGGAGACACACTGTCTACAAAAGAATGTTATACATTACTTGAACTAATTGGAAGCATCCACATATGCTGGAGTTCAGTTCCGGTTAGGCTCAATACACTGATCCGCTGCACTTCATCTTTCCTCTTCTCTTATGCTGCTTTCCTTTCACATACCGGACCTTCCTTACTGCTTCTTCTTTGCTCTGCTTTTATTCACGTATCACATATCACCACTCCACTTCTCACAACTAAATCCATCCTATATATATATATATATATATCCGCACAAGTGATTTCATTATCTTTCTAGTCGGCACCCAGAACAGTCAATCTTCCCACAAACTCTGTTCTGTCGGCTGAATCCTTGCACATCAAGTAATGCGGATCAAGCATATACTTGTAGAAATCATTAATCATGTTGGCCAAACATAATTCATGTCTTCATAACCTTTATCACCATCAGAAACGCATCCAAAAAATATTCTGATGTTCAGTCAATCAGTTCTTCATCTGTTCACACTGTCACTCAGGAATCCAGTACTCAACTATTCATATCTTTTTCCTTGTACATCACCGGAGGCTAAATCCTTGGAATCTATTACTCAAGGTAGTCCTCTTGACTTTTCCAAATCTGCACTTCACCAAGATACTTCCTCTGAGAGATCCGGACCTGTCTGTCGGACCTTGCCACAAGCTCTATTCTTGTTTACTGGACTTCAACAATCTTCATTCTGACTTCCGGTAGAGACACACCATGTCTTGCGGATGTGTGGGATGAACTTTGTTGCCATCAATGACAATAATCATGAATCCATATAGTGTCTCTTGCCAACAAGATATGTCCAAGAACAGTGCCAAAATTGTGATTTATCATTCAAATCTTGGTCCAAACATGAGAGTATTCTGTCTGTTGTTGTAAAGCTAAATCTTTCTGTCATTGGGTGAGTCAAAGTTAAATCTTTAGCTATAGGGATACCCCCTTGGTGTGGCAAAACCAGAAGTGAAGAGGAGGCAGCTCACGCAACCTCCTGTATTTGTTGGCCGAATCTGCTTGTGCATTGGAACTGGCAAACCCTGTGCCAATTCAGAGAGAAAGACCCAACAAAGTGGTGAATCTGTTGGTGAAAGAGTCGAACAGTTTGAAATCATTGCTGCATATCTGAGGATTTCATGTGAATAATGGTGCTCTGCTGGCAGAATGAACTCAGAAAAATATTTGTTCTATGATGAGCTTTCAATTGTTTGAAGGTTTTATCCTCTTTGGAGAGGTGGCGACTTTGCAAAAAATTTTAGTGCACATGAAAGGCTGATGTATGTTGTTGTGATCTAAGAATATTATGTTCAAGACTTCAGCATCCATATGAGAAAAGGTACAAGGCTTTTTCCCACTTGTATTTGTTGTTTTATTGCATAAGTTAAATGCCAAGGGGAAGCCTTAGGTCTTAGGCAAACATAAAATGTCTGAGATTGAAATTTTCATGAATCCAAGTATGTCTTTACCCATACTCAGCCAAGAGGGGGATGAAATGTTGTGTAAAAAAATTAAAGAGATAAAGAAAAGGTTGATATCCTTAGAGGCTAGGTAGGCTCAGTTAAATAATAACCCTGTTGTGTCTGCCAGTCATAATGCTAAACCTCTTGTCAGCCCTTTTGATCCTTTATATGACCAACTAGATTTGTCATTGGTTGACTATGAAGTTGAAAGTATGCCAGCTTAGATTTACAATCAAATGCCTAGATTTAGTGGACACAGTGTGTGTGATGGGGGTGCACATATCCAAAACTTTCACAACTTCATGGAGAAACACTCATTTAGAGATGAGGATATGTGGATGAGGTTTTTTGTTAGATCCTTTGGTGCCAGAGCTAGAGATTGGTATTTGAGCTTTCCAAAGAGATCCTTTGCCTATTGGGATGAACTTGTTGATTGTTTTAGAAAGGAATTTGCAAGAGAACCTACTGATCTTGTTGTAAGATTAATGGAAATTAGAAGACAAGATGAAAAGTCCAGTATTGATTTCAGTCATAGATTTACAGTTGCCCTTTCGCAAATCCCTGAAGAATTTAGACCTGATACTCCAGTCTGCATTGGCATATACTTTGAAGCTTTTGAAAAGGGCTCTAGTGCAATGTTGAGGGAATTCAAAATAACAAGTGTGCAGATGGCATACAAGTTTTTAGAAAATACAGAAAAAATGAAGAATGAGTACATACAGAATTCCCTGTCCACAGGCTTTGGTGTGAATAGCAGTTGTGTAGTTGCAAATGACCAAGTGATCATGGCATCATTTGAAGACAAATGTGTAAATGAGAAGATAGAAGTTGAGAATTCTATGTTTGAACATCATGTTGATAACAATACTCAACTGGATTGTTCACCAATGAAGGATGCCAAAGAGAGGATCAATGATGACTCCCATTTCAAGGTTGAGGTATCTGGTTCTGAAAATAATGATAAGGTCATGGACAACAATGAATACTTGTTTGAGTGGGTGTGTGGAGATGATTGTGAGTATTGTGCACAAGATAGAGAAGAAATAAGCAAACAAAGGAGAAATTCCATGTTTAAATCATTGCCTTTTATTCAAACACATGGAGATGATGAAGAGCAATTGGAGATTGAAACAAGTGCTAGTGCTGAGCATGATTGTTCTTTATTTGATTATTGTTTTGTTTATGACACACAGGCTGATACTCCTCCACACAATGAATTCATTAGTAATGAAAATGCATGTTTGGCTACCTATGAACCAATGACATACTATAATGGAGCTGAAACACTTGGATCAACCCTCTTCCATGCAAATGATACATATGCTAAGGATCTATTTGAGTATGGTGGGAATCTAGGCTTTGTTATTGAGGAGGATTCTAATTTTCATCTTGATGAAAGAGAGACCAACATGTATCATGAAGGTTATTTTAGAGAGGTATCAGAGTCTGAGCCATTCCTGTTTGGTGCAGCCGATGATTGTTTGCATGATGTGCACAAATATGAATGTGAAAGCTTCTTCTTTGATATGCCAGCTTATGATAGAATGATACCTAATGATCCTAGCTATATGGTGGACTGTTGTTTACATAAGGTTGACAGAGGCAGTGCTGACAGGGGCAAGCTCAATGAGGTGTATGAATATGCAAATGATAGGGTTTGTTTATGGGTAGACAATGGCAATATCTTTAGGCTTGATCTAGTGATATCAGATGAAAATAGGGTGTTTGATAAAGGGAAATTCTAGGTTTTTCTTTTTGGTGGCCCTAGGCCACCAAATATGTTTTAAAAAGTATGATTTGTGATGCAGGTTGGTGCAGTGTTTGACTCTGTGGCCCAATGGATAAGGGACTAGTCTGCATCCCAGAGTTCTGGAGTTCTTGCCATGCCTGCAAGAGGCATGCATCCCTAGACAGAGCCAATGGTGGTGCCCACCTAGAATTTGGGTTTCAAGTATTTATCTGCAGGCTTAAATCCTTCAAGTACTCATGCTATGCCTTGCCAAAAGTCCCAAAATCTCACCTTGAGAATCTTTGCCAAAAACCCAGAAAAACCCAGAAATCTTTTAGCTTCAAGTATTTTCATCACAGAGATTTCTTAGTTTCATCCTTTGTATTTATGTATGCATTCTTGAATGTATATTCGCATATACATTCGCCATTGTATGTTTGCACATACAAAGGAGATATGCAAGGGACAATACAAGAAAGGGGGTCATCGCCGTGATAAGCCTCATCGGCAACTCATTCTGAAGTTTCTCCGATGGGCTGATGTAGATACACGGGTGGACATACATAGGGAATATACAAAGGTGATTGTATCTTATATACAAATCGCATTGTATATGCGATATACAAAGGTTGCATGTATATGCTGAAATGAAGTGTTGGCAATGTACAAGTGATTGTATACATTTTTTGCTTGTATGTTCGCATTTGTATATGCGATATACAAGCCGATATACAAAGGAAAAACATATAATCTGGACCCGACTGGAGAATCAAATGCAGCGAATAATCATTTTGGGATCCGCGGCTTGTATAATGAAATGCTTGTATATGCTGAGATACAAAAGGAAAAGATACGAGCATATATAAAGGCATATGCAAGGGGATTTTCAACGTGAGAATGGTCATCAATGGCTCAACGCAGTGTTTCTCCGATGGCTGCTAAGGGGGATGCATTGCTCAGCGATGGGTCCCAGGCTCAACTTAGCAACCAACCAGGTGGTACCACGTGTCAGGAGCCATACAAAGGTCAATTCAAAGTGATGAAATCTACGGTTGTATATTGCATTTGTATATGCAATATACAAGGAAATATGTACAAGGGGAATATACAAGCCAGACCTGAATGCAATTTCAAATTGATTCATGGTGATTTGGGGTCCGCACCTTGTATATGTTGCAATTGTATGTATATACAATCCTGTATATACAAAGATTTGAATTTGCTGCAGGCAGTTGTATGTATATGCATTTGCATATACAAAGGCAAAAATAGGCGAAAAAGGTAAAAATGTATGTTGCGATGAGAAAAGTCAAAAAGGAAAAGACACCTGCATGTTGCGATTTCATTGGTTGTGGACTTTTCAGCATGTTTTGAGGCCGTTGATCTTGGAAATGAGGAGGAAATCGATGGCGTTGTTTTGAATGCCCAATGAAGGAAGGATTTTCTTTGTATCTACATCATTTCAAGAGGGAAAAGTTCTAGAGCACGTGAACCATTGTTGCATTGCACGGGTAGGTTGGCCATTAATGGAACAAATGCAAAGGTATGGGTCGAAATGACAGACCAGCTACCATATTCAAGGGCGAGAATCTTCAAGCGGTGGCACACTTCCCGAAATTCACCTATTCTTCCTTCCTTCTCTGCCTAGAGCATTGAATGGTTTGGGCGCCATTCTGATCATGCATTGTATTTGGCAAAATTTTGAAATGCCATGTAATTAATGTTGAGTACATGTTCTTGCTATATAGCAAACTGTGTTACTCATTTTTTGGTGGTTGAAGACTTGGGCAAATTTTGGAGGAAATAACGAAAACAAAGCCTTTCTTGGTTGTCCTATCTTTTTTGGAGTTTATGAGTTGCATCTGAGTGCACCTTGCACATATTTTCAGTTTCATTGTTGTTTTATATGAAAAATGCATTGTTGCATGTGTTTAGCTATTTGTCTCCAATTGTTGTATGCATCCCTTCTTTTGAATCTGGTTGTTAAGGGTTACTAAGATTCTAGGATACAGATTTGCTATATTGCAAGCTTGATCTCTAACTTCCATTCAAGGAGTGGATTAAACTATTTGAGGTCAAGTATGAAGAAGAATGTATGTCAGCAGGGATATTTGTAAGTAGAGGTAGCTAAATACTCAGTCTTGGGTGGTGTTTGTAAGGCAAATACCAGTCTTAGCCCCTTGAAACTTGAATGCCAATGCAAATCGTTCATTTGTATACATCTAGTTGACTCCTTGCCCTGAGATAGGCACCAGTCTGCTCCCTGTGTAGTAGTTATGATCCAAAACCCCTTGTCTTGCATCCAAAACATAAATTCAAATCCTTCAAATTTGTGATCTATTAGTTTGTAGGAGTAGGAGTAGGACCCTGCATACTCTCATTCCTAACCAGTTAGATATGTCCAAGAACAGTGCCAAAATTGTGATTTATCATTCAAATCTTGGTCCAAACATGAGAGTATTCTGCTTGTTGTTGTAAAGCTAAATCTTTCTGTCATTAGGTGAGTCAAAGTTAAATCTTTAGCTATAGGGATACCCCCCTTGGTGTGGCAGAACTAGAAGTGAAGGGGAGGCAGCTCACGCAACCTCCTATATTTGTTGGCCGAATCTGCCTGTGCATTGGAACTGGCAAACCCTCTGTCGATTCAGAGAGAAAGAACCAACATGTAAGACAAGTGGTATGATAGGGTTAGCTGTGTGTTTCAGATTTGATGAAGATGCACCTGATTGATTGTTATTTTTCCTCTTATACTTCTTGCTTTAGTGGGAAACCTTAGCTCAAACAAATCTCTTTTGTCAGGTGAGGTGAGGACCTGATCAGAATTCTCCTAAATCTTTTAGGAGAAAAGGAATTATGTGCTCTAGTTTGAAGTTCTACTGAAGTAAATTCAAAGGATCTCCTTCTAGCACCAGTTCTATTGATGGTCCTATTAACACACATGCAACACAGACAAGATGAGATTCAACCTGCCTCTCCTAAAAGGACAACTAATCCAAGAGGGATCAACTATCCCCAAGATTTAGGGAGTTGGGTCACAACTATGTTGTGCAAGCACTGGGTAAATTGCACAGATAGTTTAACAAGGGGCCTTGGTTTTCTTCCTATTGTTCAAACTAGATTAAAATTGATTTATATTTTAATGTTGTCTTAAGGAAAATTCAAAAGACTATAAGGAATGCAAGAAATGATTGGTGCAACATTTATATTTCTACCTTTATATCAACAAATCTATCTAAGAAATTCTCTAATTGTAGTATTAAAATCGGTTATAAACTCAATTTTTCATACCATTAGTGCAAGATTCAAAGTATTTAAAAATGATAACATGAATTATATTTTAATTACTGTACAATTCCAGACACAAATCTTGAAAATAGAATTCAAAATTTAAGCCCAGATTTTAGAATTTCTCAAACAAACATGGAAGTAAAGATTGAAGTTTAAAGCACTACACCAGATGCATGGAGATGAATCCAATGGAATTGGCAGCCATCTTGTGTTAATTTCTTCAAATTTGAGTACAAGACATAAATCCAACAAGAACACACTAGAATTACAA
The DNA here is from genome assembly GCA_027924645.1 of Cunninghamia lanceolata. Classification (NCBI taxonomy): domain Eukaryota; kingdom Viridiplantae; phylum Streptophyta; class Pinopsida; order Cupressales; family Cupressaceae; genus Cunninghamia; species Cunninghamia lanceolata. The sequence goes on from BSBN01001003.1 coordinate 5,344,150, forward strand.
GATATGTTTATGACAGAACTATATCCTCTAAACTAGAATTTTGTAAAACTAACATGCTGAAAACTTGAAAATACTTAGTATGGACCGATAGCCTAATTCTTCAACTAGCAGGCCCTTTTCAAAAAAATAGTTCCTTCACTTATATAGGCACTCCCAAAATCAAACTACTTTCAAAACAAATTAAAGAAAAGCTACCTTAAAGAATATGCAATGCTTTGTCCTTGTTTTCATCCTTAGAAAAACATGCAATTAAGAAAGCAACAACAGTTAAAGTGTTACATATTTGCATGCATATCCCAGTTTGACTTTTCAACCCTTAATATCATGCAAAAATCCTGGTGCCCTAGAAAAGAGGAACTTTTGAATGTTTGGTAGGGTCCACTTTATAAGATAGTGAATCCCTTTTTACAAATAATTTGAATGAAGAATATTTATAAAGAATATTCCTCATAATAAAAAATAAGACTAGCTAGATGTAGATGCCCTCCCAAAAGATTGGCCATGCTTGTCCTCTGTAAAATTTGATAAAAGCAACTCAAGTCGCTCCTCATCAGGCCCATCTAGCCACTCCATCTTTAACTTGAATACATTAGACTTACTGCAGACCTATTCACATTTATTCTCCAACTTCACGAGGTCTACTATTACAAGTTTGAAATGTGCCTTTGCCTTTACAAACTCATCCAAAATGTCTTCATTTAACCCTACAGGGGCAGCTAACAAGTTTTGTATTTTATTCATGAAAGCTTCCTTTACCCTTTCCTTTGTATCAACTCTACGTTTGTTAGGTAGAAAGACCTCTAGGCCAACCACTGCATTAATGAAGACTTCAAAAATAGCCATGAACTCAAAATATGTGTTGTCATTGATGTCAACAGGATATATGCACAAAGATGAGGGACCAAAAAGATGCCACATGACTTTTTGGTCCCATGCATAGCAAAATGCGAGCAGGTTATAACACGCTCGCATTTTAGGCTCAGTAACTAAGCCTATTATCGAGCCTAAAATGCGAGCACATTATAACATGCTCATGTTATTTTTTTCTTTAAAGTGCAAAAAATAGTCATTTGCCTCATGACCCATGGCCAAAAAACTAAGTTTGGAGAAAAGACAGACATTATAGCACGAGCGCATTCAAGGAAGGTGAAACCAAGCAAGTGCAAGAGAGAAATTGATGTTTTCACGATGCCACCTCACCAAACCTGTGTTGGCAAGAGACACAGTGTAGCTTCATGAGTGTTGTCATTGATGGCAACAAAGTTCATCCCACCCATCCGCAGGACATGGTGTGCCTATACCGAAAGTCAGATTGAAGAGTGTTGTGGTCTGGTAAGCAAGACCAGAGCATGTAGCAAGGTCCGACAGTCAGGTCCAGATCTCTTAGAGGAAGTATCTTAGTAAAGTACAGACTTGAGGAAGTCAAGAGGAGTACCATGACTAATATATTCTAGAGATTTAGCCTTCGATGATGTAAGAGTGAAAAGATATGAACACCTAAGTGTTGGGTTCCTGTTTGGCAGAGTAGACTGAGGAAGAACTGACCGACAGAGCTTTAGACCTTAATCTGGATGAGATATTGATGATGATCAAGTTTCTTGAGGTATCATTCATGATTGGCCGACATGATTGATGACTTCTATAAGCATCTCTTTGATACGCATCACTTGATAAGCAAGGATTCAGCCGACAGACCAGATGTTGGGAAAATATTGAGTATTCTGGATGCCGACTAGAAAGTGGATGAAATCCTTGGTGCGGATATATATACCAGATTGATTTTGGTATGAAGGTGTGTGTTGTGTTGTGTGAAGTGTGAAGAAAAGTAGAGAGCAGTGTGGAAGCAGTAATACAAGTCCGGTATGTGAAAGGACAGCAGTACCAAAGAAGAGGAAGAATGAAGTGCAGTAGATTAGTTTATTGAGCCCAACCGAAACTGAACCTCAGCATATGTAGATGCTTCTCATCAGTTCAAGTATCTTGTTACTTTGTTTGTAACTTGTAGATAGTGAGTCTCTTGTAGGCAGTGAGCTTCTTGTGAGTAGTGTGCTCGGGCAGTGAGCCCTAATTGGCAAGTGCCATTTTTGTATTTCTATTCTTCTAACAAAGAATACATTCTTGGGTTAGTCACGCCATGGTTTTTTCTCTTAACAGGGTTTTCCACGTCAAAATCATTGTGTTATGTGTATTGACTTTGTTTCTGCTTTCATGATTATGGATGCTTATTTGCTTTGATGTTGCACTAGTTGTTAAAGAAGAACAAAAAGTTAAATTAATTTAGATAACTGATTCACCCCCCCTCTCAGTTATCAACAATTGGTATCAAAGCCAAGTTCCTCCAAACAGAGCCTAACAGCTTGAGGAAGATCTGGGAATCTCAATGGATATGTATGGTATGAGGGAACAACTTCAGTCTACCCTAGATGATCTTGAACAATCTCACTTCGAAGTCAACAACTTGAAGGAAAGACTCAAACAGGCTGATGATTTCATAAATGAACTAAAGAGAAACTGAGTATCTCTATGAAAAAGAGAAAGGAACTACTTCAACAATTGGCAAGTCAAGGTGAAGCCAATGATACAAATGAAGTTCTAAAGGAGAAAACCAAGTTATGTGAAAAGTTATCAAAAGAGGTCATTATGGTAAGACATGAAATGGAATCAGGAGTTATGAAATTCACCCAAGAAATTGAAGAGAAAAGAAAAACTGAAGATAATCAAAGACAATCTCTCAAGGAGAAGTCAGAAGACTACCACAAAATGGATAGAATAATCAGGCATCTAGAATCTGATCTTGAAGAAGCTAGAGATAATGAAGAACAACTTGAGAATTAGATTGACACTCTTAAAAGGGATCTTCAAACAACAAATGAATACAAAGAGAAATTCAAGATAAGCTCTGCTCAACTTGAAGTTCTTCTTCAAAGCCAGAAGAGGGTTGATGACAAACAAGGCTTGGGGTATGAGAAAGGTGAAAGCTCTGGATCCCGTCAGAAGGACTCTGGATCAGGAAATCCCAGGAACAGACCTAGAAGACCTCCAATAAGACAACCAAATGCTCAAAGATATCCATCTTTCAATGGATACTACCACAACTACAATAACTTTGGTCATAAAGCAAATCAGTGTAGAAGAAGAATGAATCAGACTAATTCATCCTTCTCCGAATAGTGTTTCAATTGCAAAAGGTATGGTCACAAATCTCATGAGTGTAGAAACATGCAAATGAATAATTCTTTCAATGGTAGATGCTTTGCATGCAATAGAATGGGACATATGGCTAATCAGTGTAGATCAAGAGGATATCAGTCAAATATGCAAAGAAATGTTGTTTGCTACAATTGCAATAGATCCGGTCATATTGCCAAATTCTGCATAAGTAAGAATCAAGACAAAAAGGGTCTGGTGCATCATAATCAAAACCAAGACAAACGAAAAGGAAAAGTGAATGTGGATGAAATTCAAAGGGAGATGAACAAGATATGGGTGAAGAGAAGTACAGAAAATGATGGGGATGGATCCGCACCGGAATCTGGTGCTGATATTCCTTCCGGGAACTAAATAGATGAGCTCTGGCTCAAGAGGAGTAACAAAAGAAAAACACTTTCCCCCAGCCAGTCAATAGGTGCCTGAAATTAGCACATGAAAGGTTGCAGATTAGAGGGTTCTCAGAGAAACATCTAAATAAGCCATGGTAAAGATATGGAAGATCCGCAAGAAGTTTTGAAAAGGTTATTCTTCCAAGATTGATCCGGTTCAATGGTCATTCGGTAAGAATAGGATTTTCACAGTTAGATCTGGTATGATTCAAATTTGAGGTATCCTAATCTGTGGATAAATGGAATGATTGTGAAAGGTAGATAGATTGCTAATATCTGTATACGTCTAAAAATGACACAAATCATCCTAAATAAATATTCTAAATATTTATTCTGTTCTTCTATCAATTAAATAAATATTCCCAATTTATTTAATTGATTCACTATTCCATAATTAAATAAAATCTATTTATTTAATTAAAATTCTTCTAAATATCCTACACAATTAAATAATCATAAATTTTTTAATTAATCCAAATTCCTCTATCCTAAGTTCTAAATTTAAAAATCCACCTCACCTTTACACCTCACCTTGTCCACCTCATCAGGTTGCACATGTAGTTAAATATATTTAATATTTAATTACCTTATTTTCCCTCACCCACATGGCTATTTCTTCTCAAATCAGAGGTTAGTTAACTAATCAATCAAAAGTGTTAACTAACCTGTCAATTGAATTAATCCCTCAATCAATCCAGTCAATCCCACAATTCATTCTTCTGACTGATCAATCAAGTCTGTTAACTGTTCAGTCAATGGAGTTAACTCTCCAATCAATTTTGTCACATCCCCTCTTTCATGATGGAGCTGGGACACTTGTCACATTTCTACTGGTTGCACATTTCTCAACCATCTTCAACCATTGATCTTTATATCTCTTCTCAACTGTTGATTCCGATTCTTCCAAGTCTATAAATGAAGCTTCATCCCTCCACTCTAATCATCCAGGCTTTTGATATTGTTACTCTGCAGAAATTCACCAGCACGCCTTTGGCACCCCTTTACCATTCACTAGCTTGAGATCACATACTTGCTTTGGAGCTCATCTTCATTGCATATCACAACAACCATTTACCATCAACTTCCTCAAACACAGCTTAAAGGAGTGCACTCTCTGAGGGCTCACTTCATCTACAAAAGGACGATTGTAATAGGCAAACAATAGAAGCATGGATTTCAGGGAAGGTTTGCTTTGTGTTATTTATTGCTATTTTCGTTCAATCTTTCTTGCTCTCATTTATTCTATTGATGTTTGGGTCTTATAAAATTCAATTTGATTGATCCACGTTTTACCCTTACAATATCCACCAAGAATAACTTTAAGTGCATCTTAGTGATCTAGAGAAATCTCTCAAGACAAGAAGAACAGAGCAACCAGAATAACTTAAGGTATGCATTTATTGCAAACAAAATTAGGGTTTGTGCAAAAATAAAAGGGTTCTTGTGTTCATCATTTGTACATTTGCATTCGAGAAGAAGAGAAAAGGAGCTCTGCAACAAATTGTCTCAAAATTCTCAAAGATCAATCACTGAAGTCAATTCATCCAGCAAATTGATCCGGCTCATTTCGTGAACCCTAAAAGCGTAAAAGGTATTTTCCGTTCTTGAATATCTCTTTGTAAATCATTTGGAAAATGGCTACACCAAATGTTCTGAAGATTACTGATAGGCCACGCCCTAAATTTAAGAAGCATCCCTACAAATCTCTAGAAGTAGATCCCTCAGGTGCATTTTCTAGCATTCCGCATGGTGTTTTGCATGTAGAAGATGTTAGGGTTTACATTCATGCGAATATTAAAGAATTTGGGGAATCCAAGCTGATGGATATCTACCACACAGAACTGATAGATGACTCATTTGATCTCAAACCCCAATACAAGGCCATCTGGGATAAGCATTTCAGTTAGTGCATCTATTTCCCCTATTTTGCAGAAGATGAATGGGTCGGATATGTTCTGAGTAGAATGCATGAAAACTTTATGTGGTTAATGAGGCCCTTCAAGATAACCAAGGATACCATTAGGGCAGTTACCGGATTGCACTCATCCGGTGGGATACCTGCTCTCAAACTTGTCAAGAATCAGACAGTGAGTGAGGCAACCAGATCAAAATTTGACAAGAGAGAAATGACTATAGAAGATATCACTAATCCGGATATCAAGTTTGCATCTATGATAATTGGCTATAAGATGTATCACTCCAGCAGGGAGAATTTAGTATCCGGAACAGCCGTGTATACTGCTTATGAAATGCTAAGGAAAAATGCTGACTATGATCTCTGCGAACTTCTTCTGAGCCAACTATAAGAAAACTTACAAAGGATCAAGAAGGACAAGAAAAACTCATTCAAATATGCTGGTCTAATATTGTGTCTATTCTTTTACTTTATGAATGAGCTACCTAGATCCAGTGGTTAGATGTGGCAAAATGACAGACCAATAGCCATACAAATCAGAGATTATTTGCATGGAATTGGTGATGCCAAGGCATAGAATACAACACTCTGGGGCTACTTCAAGAACTTTCAGAGTATGATGCAAGTCAAAGAGAGAATTCCCAAATCACTAGTTGAAAAATATAAGGACACAATATGCTTTATGGTAGAAATTGATCAATGCCTAATGGAGGTAGTGGAGCCAAGGACAGTCTGGATCATGCCAATGGGATATGAAGTAGATGAGAAAATTGTAGAGCTACATGTTCAACACATGCTGAGTCATCCCAAGGATCCCAAGGCAGAAAGATTTGGAACCTACCAAGAGCTAAGTGTAAAAGTTCATGTTGAACTTAGACAGCCTGAGATCAAGAGAAAAGTAAGAAGGGAAGTAGAAGAATTCGCCAAAAGGCATGGAATATCAAAGGAGGCAGTTGATGCCAACAGAGAGAAGATGGAAAGGGCAGAGAAAGAAAAGGAAGAAGCAGAAAAAAAAGTGCTCCAGTAGAAGCCCCCTCCCGGACCAGATCCTCTAAGAGCTCTGCACCTGCCACTGCTAAGAGCTCAAAGGCATCAAAACTGGAAGCAAAATCATCTGATAAAGGAGAAAATAGAACAAAGACAAAGGCTACAAGATCATACACAAGCCTCAAGGATGATGAAGAGACAGAGACAGATGAGGAAGTAAAGAAAATGAAGAAGAAGAAGAAAACAACCGGTGAACCCTCTACCAGTCAAGACAAAGAAGAGAAGGCAGAGGAATTTGTTGAAAAACCTACTCTCTGTATTGATGATATCATCAAATTAGTTACTGTGGATGGGAACTTACAACCAATGGTTGAATTTTATGATGAATATAATGAAACTAATTAGAAGATATTGCAAGATGCCACAGTCAGGTATCTAAACATCTATAACAAAGCATTCATTGAAATTATATCTCTGATTCCCAAAAGCTTAGAGAAGGAACTTGAAATAAGGAAGAACAATGCCTAAGCAAAAGATCTAGAAATCCAGGAGCAGATTGCTATTTAACTCTATCCGTCCATTACCCCTAAACAAATAAACATTATCTTCAAGGACTGCAAGGATGAGTTCCGGAGCAAAGCTAGAATGAATCAACTTATGCTTGGAGAAACTGACAAAGTTGCAAAGGAAACAAAAGATATCCTCCAGAATGCCTTCAAAAGATTCAATCTTCCTATTATAGAGGACTTAGGTGATGAACCCTCTGCCATGGATGACAAAGGAGAATCTACTGAGACAGTAGTAGAAGAGGCAAAGAAGATAGGTGAGGAAAAAACTAAGGACCTGGATTCCTCTGGAAAAGGAAGTCCAAGAAGAAGTAAATATCTCTCATCTGGATTCCCCTGCAGACTCCGGATCTAAAGAAGAAGAAAGATTAGAGGAGAAGACTAGTCAAGAAGAAGAAGTAAAGGAAAAAGAAAAAGACCAATTAGAGAAGACTCCAGGAGACAGTTCTGAGACTGCAGAAGGGAAGAAGACTCTGTCTCCGGCAAGAGACACTGCAGAAACTATCAAAGATTTCTTGACCAAAGAGATGATGGAATTTGATGAACCGGAACTACTTCAAGGACCATTCAATTTTGATTCCCTCTCCCCGGTTCAAACCATGAAGCTAGCATCCTTTACTCAAGCAAAGGCAAAAGACAAACTTCTGAAGTCTCCATGGAAGACTGTGAGCTCATAGAAACTGCATCCGATGTATTGGAGAAGATCATGCCATCCTTCCAAAAGGATCCTTCGGCCTCCACATCCGGTAATCTAAAGTCTCTTGTAAATTTTGTCCATACACATTTTGATTCCCTAGAGAAGTCAGCAGAAGAAAAGGTTTGGAAGGAGTTTTTGGAAAAGAGACTCTCTGAGGTGCAGAGTCTAATAACAAATGATAGGAGAGTTATGGATATTGGGATAAAGAGCTTAGAAAATGCTCTTAAAGATGGTGGAGATATATATAAATTTTGTTTATCTTGGCCCAAAGTGACCAAGGACATTGAGAAGAAAGTAAAAGAGCAAGAGGATAAACTGTTAAGTTTATCTCAAAGTTTTGATCCTCTCTCCTCTTCCATAATCAATCAAGAGTGTCAGACTATTGCAGTCACAAATCAAATAAAGAAGCTTGAGAAGGAGAAAAAAAATAGAATAAATAGGTTAAGTGAACTTAGAGGGATCATTATCCTAAGTTAGAGGCTATGCATGAAGCCTTAACTGATGCTTAGGAAACAGCCCGGACTAGTGATCCGTCAAATCTAAAAAAGGCAGAAGCTTTTACATTCCTGTTGAGTGGTCACATCTCAATTTTGGACAAGATGAAGAAGAGTTGGGCAACAAAAGTGGTACAGTTGAAGACCACTTTTGCAAATATAATTCAGTATATGTAAGTAAAACATGTATATATGTTTTTGCGGACAAGTATAGATTATTTTTGGGAAATTTTGGTGTGCAGACCCTACCCTTTGCCATTGATGTCAAAAGGGGAGTGAGGAGTAGTGAAAAATGTGGAATCTAGCTAAGGGGGAGCTCCGGTAAAATGTACATTAGAACAAAGCATCAGCCAAGGGGGAGTGTAGTGTGACACTTAGTCATTTTTCACTAAGTGTTGTCATCAATGCCAAAGGGGGAGATTGTTGGCAAGAGACATAATGTAGCTTCATGAGTGTTGTCATTGATGGCAACAAAGTTCATCCCGCCCATCCACAGGACATGGTGTGCCTATACTGGAAGTCAAATTGAAGAGTGTTGTGGTCTGGTAAGAAAGAACAGAGCATGTAGCAAGGTCCGACAGTTAAGTCCAGATCTCTTAGAGGAAGTATCTCAGTAAAGTACAGACTTGGGGAAGTCAAGAGGAGTACCATGACTAATATATTCTAGAGATTTAGCTCCGGTGATGTAAGAGTGAAAAGATATGAACACCTAAGTGTTGGGTTCTTGTTTGGTAGAGTAGACTGAGGAAGAACTGACCGACAGAGCTTCAGACCTTAATACAAATGAGATATTGATGATGATCAAGTTTCTTGAGGTATCATTCATGATTGGCTGACATGATTGATGACTTCTATAAGCATCTCTTTGATACGCATCACTTGATAAGCAAGGATTCAGCCGACAAACCAAAGGTTGGGAAAATATTGAGTATTCCGAATGCCGACTAGAAAGTGGATGAAATCCTTGGTGTGGATATATATACCAGATTGATTTCAGTATGAAGGTGTGTGTTGTGTGTTGTGAAGTGCGAAGAAAAGAAAAGAGCAGTGTGGAAGTAGTAATACAAGTCCGGTATGTGAAAGGACAGCAGCACCAAAGAAGAGGAAGAATGAAGTGCAGTAGATTAGTTTATTGAGCCCAACCAGAACTGAACCTCAGCATATGTAGATGCTTCTCATCAGTTCAAGTATCTTGTTACTTTCTTTGTAACTTGTAGACAGTGAGTCTCTTGTAGGCAGTGAGCTTCTTGTGAGCAGTGTGCTCGGGCAGTGAGCCCTAATTGGCAAGTGCCATTTTTGTATTTCTATTCTTCTAATAGAGAATACATTCTTGGGTTAGTCACCCCATGTTTTTTCCCTTAACAGGGTTTTCCACGTCAAAATCATTGTGTTATGTGTATTGACTTTGTTTCTGCTTTCATGATTATGGATACTTATTTGCTTTGATGCTGCACTAGTTGTTAAAGAAGAACAAAAAGTTAAATTAATTTAGATAACTGATTCACCCCCCCTCTCAGTTATCAACAACTTGCTCCCAAAGACATCGTGAAGCAAATGTCGAGGGTCTAGCAACCAAAAAAGGTAGGGTTTGATTAATTTTTTTGAGTTTGAAAAGAATTTTTGACTTTTGCAATGTTTGATTAGTTTTTTATATTGTATTTATAGTTAATGAGGTAGGAGAAAACACAAATCTAGCTGAGGAGGGTCAAAACAACTCCCAAAACCCTCCAAATCCTCCAAAACCACCTTCACATCCTCATAATGTAAGAGATACTCAAGAAAACTACTTAGGGCAAATAGAAGAAAACAAAAGACATCTTCAAACCCTTATTGAAATGTTAAACAATCTAAGTATAATCATCAATCGTAGGAGAGCACTTGCGAATTCATTAGAGATGATTGTTTCCCACACTGAATCAGTGACAAAACAAATCACCAAATTTTATGACTATAGGGAGAGGTGTTGGAAATACTATGCTGACAAATTGTCTTATGAACAAGTGAAGAATGAAAAATTATTAAATCTGCATTATGTGCACACTTTATTATTCCTAAAACTGGTCAAAGATTAGAAGAAACATGCAAATGATTCATTATTCATTGGTGTAAGAATCAAGATATATCCCAAAAATTTTGGGATAGATGGTACATGATCTTCGATGAGCGCCCATGCAACAACAATGAGGCGCCACAATATTTCTTGAGGAAACTCCATTGTGAGTTCATCCTCAAAAAGATTCTCAATTATTTTAACATTCGAGAGTTCTAGGACAGAGGTGGTGGCTCTACCCAAGATAGACAGGGGGCTCAACAAGACCAAAACTGTGTACCTAGACCCCCTGTTAAGGCTAGAACATGTGTCACTCCCTTTGACTTTGAAGGAGAGTGTTGAGGTGGAGACATTACATTCATTGACTTCTCTCATGTAGTCTCTAGCACAGTACACCGATGATCTCACCCAAGCCGATGAGCGTGAGAGCATTAGGCATCATTTATCCCCACATTGGTGCAGTTCATGTGGGAACCTGTGCAATTATGGGCCATAGGACTTATGGTAGGACTCTCAGTAGGATGCTGCGATGTAGGGACATCATCCAATGATGGACACTTCCATATTGGATGATATTGTTCTCACTGATGATGTCTTACAACGTACATTTGGTATTGATGCTTAGGTAATTTTTTACAAGTTTTATCTTGATTTAATATATTCTTATTTGAAATTTGTAATTAATTTATATGACTATCTATATTATAAGTCAAAAATAATGTATGTAATTGTCTACATAGTGAAATTCCAAGGTCAGAGTCTTCATCTTGCCTCCATTAGCTATCCATTGGTGGGTTATGAGAGGAGGTCAAGTCAATAGGTATGTAATTTATCACATGATCGTAATTATTGTATATATATCAATGGTAATATTATTTTCTGACAATTTGATGATTTCAACAAGGAGCTTCACTAAAACCTCCATGGTTTCCTTGGTCCCCTAGACATAAAACCACTTATATGGAGGTAAATTTAACCATTTCTATTCATTATGCATTTAACTAATGTTATGCATTTATTTTGGTCAAATAATCTTGAACTCTTTTTTTAGATCCTGAATATGGAGACTCCTCATCTTCATGAGTCAACGCAGGTAGGCATTGTTGTAGCCATGATGTCTTCAAATCCTTTGACCGAGGTATGAGCCAATAACATGAAAATGTCATTTTGTATTTCTTGTTTTATCTTGTGTCATTCAATGTACATAAATGACATTTATGTTTAGTCAATTTTTCTTCTTGATGCTTCTCATAGGAGGTCACAATTCCAACCTATCCAACGATGAAGAGAGAAAAAAGATGATCGAGAGTGATCATCGGATAGCGGTAAGTGATTGATTACATATGTGATGTTATTTATTTCATGTTTTCTACATTAATCTGCATATTATTTGATTGTATCAATAGGTGGAGGTGTACATTTCTCTGTCGAGGAGGTTTACTCAATGGGAGAGAGAGGAGTCACTAATTGGCTTTCCATCTTCACGGCCAAGCAAGGGCCACTGATTATTTGATCAAAGTCCATAGGAAACTAGTTTTTGGGATATTTTTTGTATGCCTAGATGGCTTTGTATACATACTTTTGTATGTTACCGATGTATATTTTTATATACGCCTGTATGGCTTTGTTTGGACATGCCTATATGGTTTTGTATATACACTAGATATTATGTTCATGACATTATGTATATGACAGTTTATATTAAATAATTAATATGATGATCAATTATCATTATAGGAATTTGGTTTTACATGTGCCAATTGCATTTGCTTGAAAGTTTATAAATCATTTTCAAATAATCCATTTTGTGCATATCCTACAATCATTGCATTCCATGAGACTATGCATTTCTTTGAGGCATCATGTCAAACAGTTCACATGCCTTGTCTATGCTTCCACACTTTCCATACATGTCTACAAGAGAAGCTACAAATACAATATGTGACAAAATTCCTATATCCTTTATTCTTTGATGGTTGTCTACACCATGTTCCCCATATCCCATTTTGGCATAGGCAAAGAGGATGTTGGATAATGTTGTGCAATTTGGTTTTAGACGTGTCAATTGCATTTGGTTGAAATTTTTTTTTTGCATTTTCTTGAAAGCTTTTAAAGCCTTATGAAAAATCCATTTCATTCATATCTTGCAATCATTGCATTCCATGAGACAACATTTCTTTGAGGCATCGTGTCAAACAGTTTGTGTTCCTTGTATATGCTTCCACACTTTGCATACATGTCTCGTAGGGTAGTTGCAAATACAACATTTGACAAAATTCCTATATCCTTTATTCCTATAAACTTATACTTCCTATGCACAAAATTCTAGGAGGTGTTTTCATTGGTAAAGTTGACTCAGCATTAGGAATTTCTTCAATATTTACTTGAGATGGGATAGATGATGTACCTTCAATTGGAGATGAAAAAGATGAAAAGGCTTGAAGTTGAGATGGAGAAGATGCTGTACCTTCTACTTGACATGTGAATGATGGCATGCCACCAACTTGAGAAGAGAATGAAGATGTACCTTCAACTTCACCTATGAAAGATGGAGTGCCTGCAATTTAAGAAGATAATGATGGTGTTCCTTTAACTTGACCTGTAGACAATGGAGTGCCTCTAACCTAGAGATTCAGTTTCCTTGTTGAACGGAGGTTTTGCATTCATTCCCTTTGTGTTGCCAATTCCATCTCTCTTTTAGATTCATTAGATGTGGCATGCTCCTTTTCAATTAGCAGTGGTGGAATGTCTTCTTGCATGGTTGACAATTTCCTACTTTTGGGAATTCGCCTCATTCTTTCTCTTTTCCTCTCTATTTTATAGGAAAAGGGGTAATGTGTTGATTGTTTAGTTTCAAGGGTTTGTTCAAAATCCTCCCTTCTCACCACACATTCCAAGGGCATATTAACTAAGTTGAACCTCCAATTTGTGCAAGAGGATTCACCTATTAGGTTGGGCTGCCACTTGGGAAGATGTAGAAACTTGGATGTGTCAAAAAATTTCTTAATTAAATGCTCAATTTCACTTAAAACCCTAAATATGCAAAATAGTAAGCAAATTATCAAATCACAAAAAATCCTTTTAGACTGATATGAGGGACAAAGATATTTAACTCGTTATTTTTCAAAGTTCAGAAGGCGGAGAAGTCGGGGACACGGGGACTAGCGCCTAAGTCCAAGGTACACTTTTTGTCACAGAATCTAGAACTTCTCCCGACACTGATCTGCACTGCAACTTCTGTTTCTACCTTAGGAGAACTAGAGGACATGGGGACTAGCGCCCTAGTCCAAAAAAAGCTCCAATGTCTGGCTTCTTTTCAGATCCCAAATCCTTGATGTCTGCCACTCCCTTTCTGCAACTCCATTCCACGAAACTCGATACCTGTAACCTGCAATCACAAGGATTGTGGGAGGGGGTTGTGGTGTTTAGAGGCTTGCCTCGGTCAAGCCCCAGAGAGATATTCAAGTCTTTCGAACACTGTTTTCATATAAGAGTGCATATCCCAGTGGGATAGAGGCAAAAATCCAAATGATAAATGATTGAAAACACAATAGATATCACTTTGAAGTGTAGATATCATGGAAGGAAGATGCTCTTCATGCCATGAGGAGATGGATGTCAAATCTGCAAATACAAACACAATAACAACAAAGTACTGCTCTACAACACAATGAATGCCTTGAATCACTTTCACACAAGATTGTCAATCAAAATGTCCATCTAGTTTGCAAATGAAACCTAATCATGCTTATATATGCAACTACAAACATTGTTGCTAAGAATTTCATAATTCAAACTTGAGATGTCAGCCTGGGACCCAAATAATGGTCACAAAATTAACATAAAAGTTTAGGGCAGACCCAAAATAGGGCTGAACTAGGGCGCTAGCACCCAAGTCCACCCTGCCATTTTTGTTTAGTGATCATTAAATTAGCACCCCTAGGTCCTATTTGTCACAAGACCCAAGGGTTTTCTCATTGGGAGTCCAAATTAACATGCAAGATGCTCTAAATGCAAATTAAGGACTCGGGAGCTAAACCTTAAGAGGGAAAAGCCACCAAGGGGATATTTTTCGACATAACATTTAGCCCCCACTTTAATGTATGTATAAACGCAAGGCCAATACATGCATTAAAGTACAGTCAAAAAACACAACAAACACACCAAGCATGGTGAAGACATGCCAAACACATTGAAGATAATAACAAGCACGCAAAACACGGAGAAGGCAACATTAAAGACACATAAAACACAGTGAATACAATGAATGTAGTGATTATTTTCTTTTTTCTTTTTCTCATATATGAAATGCAGAATGTAAGTACAAGGAAAGTAAACACACAACCAATAATGCAGGAGGGACTCATCGCCACCACTCTTTAAGATTGTATAATGGGGCAACAAACATGCAAAACAAATCTTAGAGTGTAAAATCCAAATGATAAATGATTGAAAACATAATAGATGTCACCTTGAAGTGTAGATCTCACATAAATGAAGGCTCTTCAATCACATGAGAAGATGAAGTCAAAACTGCAATCACAAACAAAATAACAATGCTGTGCTCTGCAACAATGAATATCATGAAATCACAAGTATGCATAAAGTTTGCAATCATCTTCTAGTTTACAAATGAAAAGCTAAACATGCTTATATATGGAACTACAAACATTCCTGCTAAGAATTTCATAATATAAACTTTTGGTGTCGGGATAAGACCTAACAACGGTCATATAACTGACACTTTAAATTAAGGCCTGACCCAAAATAGGGTAGGACTAGGGCATCAGTGCCCAAGTACTCCCTCCTATTTTTATTTAGGGATCATCAAAATAGAACCCCTAGGTCCTATTTGCCATAAGACTTCAGAGTTTTCTCATCGGGATTCACAATTATCATGCAAGATGCTCTAAATGCATTCTAAGGACCCGAGAGCTAAACCTTAAGACGGAAAAGCCCCCAAGGGGACATTTTCTAACATAACATTTAGCCCCCACTTTATTGTATAAATGAATGCAAGGCCCATACATGCATTAAAGTACGGTCAACAAACACAACAAACATGCCAAGCATGATGAAGACATGCCAAACACATTAAAGATAGTAACAAAGACACAAAACATAGAGAAGACAATTACAGTCACGCAAAACACAGAGAAGACAACATTGAAAACACGTAAAACACAGTGAATACAGTGAATGCAATGATTATTTTCTTTTTTCTTTTTCTCATTTATGAAATGTAGAATGCAAGTACAAGGAAAGTAAACACACAACCTATAATGAAGGAGGGACTCATCACCACCAGTCTTTAAGACTGCATAATGGGGTAACAGACACGCAAAACAAATCTCAGAGTGTAGGAGGGACTCATCACCACCATTCTTTAAAACTACACTTGAGAACAAACATGCCATACAAATCAAGCATGCCATACAAATCCCAAAGCATAGGAGGGACTCATTGCCACCAGTCTTTAAGACTATGCTTGGGAACAAACATGCCATACACACACATACAAGACATGAAGAAAACATGGCAGACAAGCGATGGAGTGTACCTATTTCTATGTTTATCACCATCTCAGGCACATTATAGGCACACACCGATGATTGGGATTCACCACAACAATCGCCGAAGGCATGCTTAAGGGTTAGGATAGTCTCAGATCCTCTCCCCACCTACTTAGAGGACTTTTGAAAAATGGAATCCCACCTACATCACAGAGACACCTTACAGTGAAAAGGAAGCATGGCATACAACTCCACCTGCATTACGGAGACACCTTACAATGAAAAGGAGGTATGAGTATACAACCTCACCTACATCACAAAGATGCCTTACGGTGCAAAGGAGGTATACGAAATATATTTCAAGATTGTTCAAACACAATGTACTAGCATCTAAAACAAACAACTTACCTTGTATATTATGGAACTTTTTCCCCGAGAAGTGAATTAAAGAAATAAAGTTTCTATAAACTTTAGAGAGTAAAAATATATATATATATATATAAGAAAAGAATAGAAGAAAATAAGAATGAATGTAAAAAGAAAGGAAAATAAGAAGTTACTTTCAAGTCACGAGAAGTTACAATTAAAAGTTTATTTGTAATATTATTTATTAAAGGGTGTGATATTTGGAACCACTCTTTGGGTTAATATTTAAACCCGTGAAAATAATGTAAAAGAAAACACATAGGAAAATAGAGGAAAGAAGGAAAAAGGAAGAAAGAAAGCACTTACATTGCAGGAATAGGATTCCTGGTTAGCAGGTTGTGAGCAAGACGGAGAAGGGGGCACATCTTATGTGTGTGTCCAACCTGGGGTACAGAAGTGCACTCAGGACTGTCCTGGCCAGGGCTTGGTTATTGCACGAGTGTTGAGCATTGTTCCAGAGGAACCAACACTCGTGTAGAGTGGCAAAGTACGCTTATTTCTCCCAGATTGCTCATAGACGGAAGAGGCTGAACCAGGGTCCATTCTAGCAATCTTCATATTTTTATTAATTTCATACAGATAAGTATTATTGCTCCGTTATACCAATTGTTGAGACTGAATTTGTATATTTATTTGTATTGTTTAATAGGTTCATTTACATGGATAAATTGAATTAACCTAGTTATTTGTTAAGTTATTTCTTTATAAGTTAGATTATATTCTACTGTGTATTTTAATTTTGATTTGATAAATGTATGTTCATTGTTTTAAACACTTTATCATTGAATATTAATAAATTTGCCATATATCTACCTATTTTAATAAATAGAAAGTATTCCAGGAATTGGCTACCACAAGTGACAATTAAAATAAAAATATGGATAGGCACATAGTAAAAAATTATTAATGGTACTTATACTTTAGGGTTAATAGGCAATTGCTTACATTATATATTTATAAATTTAATTTTGAATGTAGTTTTGTTGTACTCCATTCCCTGCCTAGCTAAAAGCCACCAAAACAAAATTACTTTTACCCGGTTGATAGCAATACAAGTAATTAGTTGTGTTATACGTATAAAAACACATTTCAATTAAATTTACCTTATTTGCATACTATGAGTTAGGAAGACCTAAATACCCTTTCTATAAAAATTTAGTAAATGTAAATCCACATCCAACCAATTAAATATATTCTTCTGCATTACCACAATTCCAACAAGCATATGAAAATGAAGAATTGATAGTGTGTCCTCCATGTCTTTTACAAGAAATATGCTATAGTCAACATATAAACTCTTGTATTTCCCAATCACTCCAACATACCTGATACATTTTAATTGAGATAATCTTGTAATAATTTTCTAATTCTTTTCATCTCTAATAACCTTTAAAATACTGAGTGATTTTCTTGAAAACCTTAAACATACAAATATTTGATTTTATTTTATGGTTAAAACTTTAATAATATTTTGAAAGCTTTTTTTTTATTTTTACCATTAAACTTTAATAATATTTTGAAGAATTACAATTTGAAGATTATTTTTTACCATTTACCCATCTATTTGAAAAGAGTTTATTTTTACAATTTAACTTTAAAAAAATAGTTAAAAGTAATAGAAAAGAGTTATTTTGACCATTAAACTTGAAAAGAGAATTTAAAGTAAATTATAAATAATTAAAACATGAATATGAGATTAAAATTCATATGTATTATTATTATATATATGGTAAAAAAAAATTTTATAATTGAAAAAATAGAAAACCATTAAGTTAAACAAGTGAAAAGTGTAAAGCAAAATATAACTTCACTTGAGTTAAAATTAATGAAGTTGGGTAAAACGTATATATTCTTGGCTTGCCCTATTTATTTAATATAAATATAGTAGATGTTTCTATAGTATAAGTCCTAGGTTAGATTTTGGGTCTAATCCCATTGTTTGTTATGATTACAAATACATAGATCATTGTTTATATGTATATCTATATTTGTTAGGGTTTGAGTTATATACGTTTCTTGAAAATATATCTATCTATATATAAACTTTATTTTATATATTTATGCTTCATATAATATTAATTGTATTTATCAGATGTAATATACATAATATAATATATAAAATAATATTAAGTTGAAAAATAATTGTGTTTAATATATTAATGTATGATAACTTTAGTAGATATATCTTAATATATATGTTTAGCTAACAAAATAACAATGTTATATTATCTTCAACACATAGATGAGAAAAGTTATAAAGCTATTTTAGTTACTTAAAATTACTTTATATTATTATTGCATTTACCATAATTACTTAAAGTAATTTTATTATTACTTAAGAGTTGTTTTATTTTTGAACATTATTTAATAATTATTTATTACATCTCTTAAATAAATAACTATTTCAATTATATTATTATATTTAATATTATAGTTATAAATTGAAGTGTACATAGATAAGGATTAATCATCATATTACTATAATTATTCATATTATTCAGATTTTTTTTAATGAAGAGTAAAATTTAAGACCAATATTAAATATTTATAACCAACTTATTTAATAGGTATTAATATATAGAATATTTAATAGGGCTACTCTAAATATTGGCTAGGAAAAGTATATATTATATATAGAGGAAAAAAAAATGACTACTAAATTGGTTGTAATTATTTTTGCTTTCTCATAGGCATGCTCCCTTATAATTATCTATAGTATAATTTTAATGTGTGATAATTGACCAAGAGAATTACCTATTGGTTATACAAGAAACTTAGATTATACTAATATGAATATAAAGTTCTGAATGGATTGATTAAAGTAAATATTTTGGTATATTATATTGGCTATTAATATTATTTTATATTTATGTATTTAAGTATACTTTAATTGGCAAAATTTAAGTGTGTGTATCATTTATTTTATGGAATAATTTTTTAGTTAGTGTTAATAGCTAGAAATTTATTTTTAAGGTTAATAGGTCTATAGGTGGTGAATATAAAAGAGAGATGCATATTAATTAAATTATAGTTTGAGAAACAAAATTATATTCACCAACTAATCTACACTTTAAATATAAGAACTGACTATGACTATCTCTAATTCAACACCACCTAACAAAATGACCAATAAAATATGTTGTAATAGATAGGACATTGTGACTTGAAGAAAATATGTAAACAACGAATAATGTTAGATGCATTATTGTTGCATATGTTTTTAAAGTCAATTAATTAGTTGGATAAGGTAGTGATAATATGCTTAGTGTTAGAAAAAAAAATTGACATCTAGATTTATCACCTAAAATATAACCTAGGTTACATTGTGGGCCCATAACCCACAGGTTCTAGGATCATTTCACATCTTAAACTTAAGAAAATTGATGTTTGAATCTGATAGTTCAAACGAAAGTATATTTTTATAGAATGTGAAACAAAAAAGATTCTTTTAGGATCTGGGGACATGTCAAATTTTATAGGGGGGGAGATGATCTATGATTAAAAACTATATATTACTATAGACCAATTATAAAAATTTTGATTTTGAAAAGAGAAAGTAGTTCATGGTACAAAGATGAATTTTTTAAGAATGTTTATATCTTCAACATACTTCTTTTAAAAACTAATTTTAGATACTTTGAAGAAATTTAGACCAAACCTAGGTTGTTCAAGACTTATTAGTATTTTTGATAAAATAAAACTAAATGTTTGAATCAAATCAAATCAAGCCCACAAACATAGTGAAAGGTCAAAATACTTGAGCTCTTTATTGTAACTATGACCTAATCAACTTACATGTCATATGTATGTGGGTATTTAAAGGAATTTTTGTTGGACAATTGGAAAAGACAAGAATTTTATTCCCAAGGCTAAGGTATAAGATGAATTTGTTGATAACTGAGAGGGGGGGTGAATCAGTTATCCTTAATTTGCTTCAATTCAAACACTTAAATCCACTTTGTTAATCAATAACATAGCAATTAATCATTCATGAAAGCATAAGACATAAACACCAGAGTAGATACACATCAACACATGAAACACCAAGATTTTGACGTGGAAAACCCGGTTAAGGGAAAAACCACGAGGTGATTAACCCAAGGATTATTCTCTGTTAGAAGAATAAGAAAAATGGATGGCACATGCCAATTAGGACTCACTGCCTGAGCACACTACTCACAAGGAGGCACACTGCCTACAAGAGACACACTGTCTACAAGATAACAAGTATTACAAACTTGAACTGGAGATTGGAATCTTAACCATGTCTGGATCAGTTCCATTTAAGCCCAAAAACTCCTGCTCTGCCTTTCGCACTTCCCTTCGCTATATCACACTCATCACCACAAGACACACTTCAAAATGAATTCACACACCCTTATTTATACAAGGCATCGACTTAGGAACAATCATCTAAGTCGGTAAACACCTACAAGATCATTCGCAAGATGTGTAATACATCCGGTCGGCCTGTCTCAGGAAGAACACCAACAACCAGTGGTCTTTACATCAAATCCAAACTCTAACTTCAATGCGGACCACCAATAAGAATTGTACACGATCCAAGGATCACGGAAACCTTTCTTGAGTTATCAAGAACATCCACACTTTATCAGCTTACTGGAATTCTTCTCTTCTTCATCCGGAACTTCAAGAACACAGTCTGTCACCACTGTCATAATGCAAAAGGTTCTTCCGAACCTCCAAACAATGCACAAATCAAGTTTTCACTTCACACTAACTTCTTCAACACTCCCTCCAATCCGCAGAATGAGAGAATGTAATTCTGGAACTCACCGGACCAATCTGTGACACTCTGTCATCACTGAACGCCTGCCGGAACTGGTTCTACACAAGCAGCCATAACTTCTTCAGATCTTTATACGGACCTCTAAAATCTTAACTGGAACATCTCAAGACTCATATCTACAAACCCTTTAATCTGCATCCTCTGATCCTCAACCTATTGAGTACTTTTGCCTTCTTCTCATCACTGTTCTTCACTGTTCCTGATTGAGACTAATTTTCTCAATATCCTCAACACACAGCTCATCCAATCCTTCTTATCAATGCAATATAAGTATGTTGACATCAATGACAACACTGGTTAACCTCATACTTGCAACAGAATTGTCCTAACAATATAGTCCTTGCAGTTACAAAAAATCATCAATTCAGTTGTTACATAGTCGCTACTAATTGTTTCTCATTATTGAATGTATACTTTGTTGTTGTAGACTTACAACTAGAATGGGTGGATTTTGGGCATTTTAGTATGACATGTGTTTATATTGCATGGTTTAATCCATGATTGTAATTGACATGCAATTTGAAGGCTCCAAGGGAGTAGACAAATTGGTAACCCATTTTAAGATCGAGTTTTAGATAATTATTTGGGATTTAGATTTGGATGGCCAACCCAAAGACCTTGAATTGAGATGATATCATCCATTTATTTTATAGGAGCAGACATAATTAGGTGGTTGAACAATCCATCTATGTGAGTAATGCCTTGTTTTTTCTTCTAAATACCTTATAGGATTATGTTTACTACCTTTTATTTTATTGTGTTATGTTATTGGACTTGATCAACCCAATAACATTATGCATGTTCTTTGTGTAATATTATAAAAAGAGAGGATAATCATGTAGTCTGGAATGCATGATTATTATCTTGGAATATATGCGTACATGTAAGTGAATGGTGGGTGAATGCATAGTTTGTGATATGTATGTAATTACTAAGTATTACATGAGTGACCAAATTGAAAAGTTATTAGGGAATTGAGTATATAGAATTGAATTAACTCTGTAATTGCAAATTCATGACCTATTTTATAAAAAAGTATGATTAGGTTATTGGATAGAAAATTTTCATGTTGAATCCACTTGTGAATAAATTACATTAAAAAGTATTAGTGAAAATAACTAGAATTTGTGAAATAGAATTATAGATGAAGTTAAGTGAAATGAATTCATAGCATGATATTGATAGTGCTACATCCACATTTATTTAACTAAATTATTTTGCATGTTTTGTTATAGATTCTTCATGAGCTACTTAGGACAGCAGCTAAGCTATAGGGGGAGAATTGTTATGGAACTTTTTCCCCGAGAAGTGAATTAAAGAAATAAAGTTTCTATAAACTTTAGAGAGTAAAAATAAATAAATATATATATATATATATAAGAAAAAAATAGAAGAAAATAAGAAGGAATGTAAAAACAAAGGAAAATAAGAAGTTACTTTCAAGTCACGAGAAGTTGCAATTAAAAGTTTATTTGTAATATTATTTATTAAAGGGTGTGATATTTGGAACCACTCTTTGGGTTAATATTTAAACCCGTGAAAATAATGTAAAAGAAAACACACAGGAAAATAGAGGAAAGAAGGAAAAAGGAAGAAAGAAAGCACTTACATTGCAGGAATAGGATTCCTGGTTAGTAGGTTGTGAGCAAGACGGAGAAGGGGGCACATCTTATGTGTGTGTCCAACCTGGGGTACAGAAGTGCACTCAAGACTATCTTGGCTAGGGCTTGGTTATTGCACGAGTGTTGAGCATTGTTCCAGAGGAACCAGCACTAGTGTAGAGCGGCAAAGTACGCTTATTTCTCCCAGATTGCTCATAGATGGAAGAGGCTGAACCAGGGTCCATTCTAGCAATCTTCAGATTTTATTAATTTCATACAGATAAGTATTATTGCTCCGTTATACCAATTGTTGAGACTGAATTTGTATATTTATTTGTATTGTTTAATAGGTTCATTTACATGGATAAATTGAATTAACCTAGTTGTTTGTTAAGTTATTTCTTTATAAGTTAGATTATATTCTACTGCGTATTTTAATTCTGATTTGATAAATGTATGTTCATTGTTTTAAACACTTTATCATTGAATATTAATAAATTTTCCATATATCTACCTATTTTAATAAATAGAAAGTAAATTCTGGGAATTTGAAGAATTACATTATATATGTCCCCACCTTAAGGTGGTTGATATCATGCGAGGAATTACATTATATATGTCCCCACCTTAAGGTGATTGATATCATGCATTGATATCAAGCACCTTAAGGTAGGAAGAAAACACACAAGGGAACACGAGCTCTCACAAAGCGCATGTCCCCCATAGGTGACATGTACTTTACGATCACCAAATGTTCCCACAAACACACAATTCCCTACAAGAATAGGTGTTAGCATCCATATAACCATGATAAAAAACAATGCATATGATCATTCACATAAAGAACCAAGGAAATCAAGATTCAAGATAGACAAAGTCCACCGAGCAACAATATTGTTAGGTTTCGTAAGAGAGATGAGACAACATCAAGATCACATGGAGTGATTCTACTAGCCAAGCATCAAATAATATATATCAACCCCATCATCATGTATGGACTAGATCCATTTTTTGATTAATTGCTAAAGGGACACTAGGTCCGCATCAGTATAATATGTTTTTCATCATCTTCCGACTAGATAGAACCACTAGAGGAAGGGAAAAAAAATCAAGAGAGGAGAAACAAGTGCCTTAGAGACAGTCATGTAGGAGGGTGCCCCCAAGTCACCAACCACAACGCTATGTCCATAAGGCACAACACACAACAATGAAAATAGAGGAGAAGCAATATAGAAGAATGATGATACAAATAGAAGGGTCACAACAGACGCAGTCTCCCAATATCCTTGACCTTACAAGAGTATCAAGGGTCATCCTAGGAGTCCTAAACAACACATAACACATCACGGGAGAAACACAACACAAAGATAAAGGGTTAGAAATACTTCCCTAATACAACCCAATGTTAAGAACATACATATCTAGGAAGAGGCCACCCTTGAGAGCTACTATAATATTTGCTACAACAAGTGTGGCTTATTGGCTCAGGATATCTTGCATGTTGATTTGGTCTTGTTGATATTGTATTAACATTAAGTTTAGGATGATGAGAGGCTTTAATGGGCTTCAAAGAGTGGTATACTATACTGGTTGTGTAATTAATTCCAGCAACTTGTAAAGGTACTATGATTCCTTGTTGATTTACACCACATCCATTACCTACATAGTCATGATTTTTGTACAATATTTGAAATCCACAACCGTAGAGAGAATCCATTTCTTTAGAAGATGGTGAAGCCTCATAGGTCTCATAATATTTAGTATAATTCAGAGTATTGTCTTTATTTTCTACCAAGGAGACTTTGTTGTTCTTAGGAACTTCAAAAAATTTCTTGGATGACATCAATGCAACTTTTGATGTGTTAAGGCTATTAAGTGTATATTCCCCTACACTGCAAGGATTAAAATCTAATGAACCCCAATCATCACCAAAAAGTGCATTCGATGTTGTATAGTTTTGCACAACATTATATGTGGCTAGAGGTATTGTTGAATAAACTTGTAAATTGTTTAGTTTTTTCTGATTTTTAACTTGTTTTTGCATTTCGATATGTAAACAGTCATTCGAGTCAAGATCAAATTTGACGGTGTGGAGCTTGTCTTGATAAATAAACTTTATTGATTGATGAAGGGTAGATGGAACTACCCCCATGGCGTGGATCCATGGTCTAGCAAGAATCATATTATATGAAAGTGAACCGGGTATGACATGAAATAGAGTAGATAATGACACAAGTCCAACTTTTACGGGTAAAGTTATGGTACCGACTGATTGTCGTCCAATGTTATCAAAGCCACAAATGATAATCCTATTCTATTTGATTAAAGTTGTGTTAGCCTTTATTTTGTGTAGTAAGTCCATGCCACAAACATTGAGATTCGATCCATTGTCTATCATAACTCACTTTATCAACTTTGTATCTATCATGACAGATATTATAAGTGGATCATATTGGTTTTGAACTTCAAGTGACGGTAATTCATGTGGTTGAAAGAGAATATATATTTTTGTTGCATGCATACTATCCAATATAGGTGCTAAAACATTAGGCTTAGTAGTAGGTGGGACAATCACCTTTTGTAAAGCTTCTTGGAGCATTCCATGGCATGTAGGTGATGTTTGTATTAAATCCCAAAGAGAGATCTTAGCTAGAGTAGTGCAGAGTTGCTCAACAAGATCATATTCTTGACCAATTTTATGAGTAAGACAAGGTGGAAAAGGGAGAATAGGTTGAGAACATGGAAGGGAGGCAGGTACATGAGGTGCTTGCTTACTTTTCTTGTTATTACAAGTGTTGTATGTGTGAGCAATTACATTATGGTGTGGTTGTTGAGCACCTTGAACTGTAATCACTGACTTTAAGGAAGAAGGTGCACTAGGTGACCCCCGTACAACCATTTTAGGAATATTTCTACAAAGTCTATTAATGAATATTGAATTAACATTGTTTTTCTCTTGATTATACCTGAAATGAGAAGAAGGTACAGTGTTGTTAGGAAGGTTAGGTGTTGTATCATTAATAGAGCTATCCATAGTCTTCTTATCTAAGGTTTTTGGACATTCAACTATAGGAGAAGTAGGATAACTTATGAAATCGTCATCATCATTGTCATATGTTTTAGCTATTAGTTACAAAGCATTAAGTGAACTTTCACACTCATCATTCACAATGTGTTTTATCAGATCTTCAACTACTGAAGGGTATGTATTCGTGAGAGATGTAAAGTTGTCCATATCAGATACATAGTCAAGGATTTCAAATGAAAAGCATTTAAATATGTCCTTGTGATACATAGCTTGTATATAAGTGAGAACATAAGGATTCATATTAAGGAATTTGTAGAAACTCTCAAAGTTTTTGATATATGCATGTAAAGGTACCAAGGAGAAATGAGATGAAGATGCCATAATGAAATGTCTTGTAACATCAATGTACAATGCAAAGTTATCAAATTTATGTTTTCAAATTAATGTAAAATCATATTTTAAAAGATTTTCAAAACTTATGCAAGGAACAAACGCAAAATTGTATGTGAAAATGACCTAAAATGCTTGATTTTTCAACTTTTTCAATGAAAATGAGTCAAAGAAGAGATTTGTGAAGAATTTCAAGAGGGACAAAAATTAATATGACTAATAACAGTCCAATTATGCAAAAATATTCTCCACAACATGCATGTAATGCAAATTTAAAGAGTGGATAAGTCAAAACCTAGTGAAAATATGCTAAAATATGCAATTTTTTGCCAATTCTCAATGCAAATGAGTAAGAGAAAGGGTGTTGTGAGGAAAATTACATGGATAGAATATTATAACAGTAATATCAAGCACCTAATGCAATAAAATCCATCACAACATGCCTATAGGGCCAATCTAAGTCAAACCCTAGTGAAAATATAGCTAAAATATGTGAATTTTCATAAATTTTCAATGCAAAGGCCTAGTAGAAAGGGTGTTGTAAGGAATATGAGGAGGGGAAGCAGATAATAACCCTAATAATAGCTAATTAATGTAGAAAAATCTATTACAACACACTTGTGATGCCAATCTAAAGAGACAATAAGGCCAAATCTAGTGAAAATGCAAGGTTTTCAAACCCTAGACATGAAATTTTGCAAGGAGACCATTATGATGCAACACTACAATTAGAAATCAGTCCTAGTGAGTTTTTGAAAAGGGTAGTAAAATCTGAAACAAGATTTTGACTACAAACCCTAGCTAATGCAAAACTAAGTTTTTATGAAAAATACACAATTTCAAGCAATTTTTAATCCCTTAAGCATGCAAATGCAATGCAAATGAATATTAAATGATGAATTTCTATAATTTGAATCAAATCTAATGAGAATGACATAAATTTAATGAAATTAGATGCCAAATAATTCAAATTATGCTAAAAAGCAAGCCAAAGATGCCATTTTTT
The DNA here is from genome assembly GCA_027924645.1 of Cunninghamia lanceolata. Lineage (NCBI taxonomy): Eukaryota > Viridiplantae > Streptophyta > Pinopsida > Cupressales > Cupressaceae > Cunninghamia > Cunninghamia lanceolata. The sequence continues at coordinate 5,371,232 of BSBN01001003.1, forward strand.
TTTAATTTTCAATTTCTTTGTAATTTTTTGAATGCAATAAGATGAATGAATGTAAATCTATCAAACAACACTCAACAAGGTACCAAAAAGTCCAAAAACATAGGTTCACCAACATGTTTTATAGGAAAAGGGGGAATGTGTTGATTGTTTAGTTTTAAGGGTTTGTTCAAAATCCTGCCTTCTCACCACACATTCCAAGGGCATATTAATCGAGTTGAACCTCCAATTTGTGCAAGAGGATTCACCTATCAAACTGGGCTGCCACTTGGGAAGATGCAGAAACTTGGATGTCTCAAACAATATCTCAATTAAATGCTCAATTTCACTTAAAACCCTAAATATGCAAAATAGTAAGCAAATTATCAAATCACGACAAATCCTTTCAAACTAAGATGAGGGACAGAGATATTTAACTCACTATTTTTTGAAGTTTGGAAGATGGAGAAGTCAGGGAGATGGGGACTAGCACCTAAGTCCAAAGTACACTTTTTGTCACAGAATCTAGAACTTCTCTTGACATTGATCTACATTGCAACTTATGTTTCTGCCTCAACAGAACTGGAGGACACAGGGACTAGTGCCCTAGTCCAGGAAAAGATCCAATGTTTGGCTTCTTTTCAGATCCCAAATCCTTGATGTTTGCCACTCTCTTTTTGCAACTCCACTTTGTGAAACTTGGTACCTATAACCTACAATCACAAGAAGTGTGGGAGGGGGTTGTGGTGTTTAGAGGCTTGCCTCAATCAAGCCCTGGAGAGACATTGAAGTCTTTCAAACACTGTTGTCAGATAAGAGTGTGTATCTTGATGGGATAGAGGTAAAAATCCAAATGATAAATGATTAAAAACACAATAGATATCACCTTGAAGTGTGGATCTAATGGAAGGAAGATGCTCTTCATGCCATGAGGAGATGGATGTCAATTTTGCAAATACAAACACAATAACAACAAAGTACTGCTATGCAACACAATGAATACCTTGAATCACTTTCACATAAGCTTGTCAATCAAAATGTCCATCTAGTTTGCAAATGAAACCTAATCATGCTTATATATGCAACTACAAACATTCCCGCTGGGAATTTCATAATTCAAACTTGATATGTCGACCTGGGACCCAAATAATGGTCACAAAACTGACGTAAAAGTTTAGGGTAGACCCCAAATAGAGCTGGACTAGGGCGCTAGCACCCAAGTCTACCCTGCCATTTCTATTCAATGATCATTAAATTAGCACCCCCTAGATCCTATTTGTCACAAGAACCAAGGGTTTTCTCATCGGGAGTCCAAATTAAGGACCCAGGAGCTAAACCTTAAGAGGGAAAAGCCCCCAAGGGGACATTTTCTGACATAACACTCTCATTCTCAGCTTCACGCTCTTCTACTATTAGAGTCTTTGCTCATTTCCTCAGCATGATGATGATTTCTATATGCATCATGAATAAGACAATGATGATGTTAGAAGCATAATGAATAATCAACATATACAAATCAGCATATAATGACTACAGTTGATGCATTAAGCCTTGAGCAGATTGTAACAACAGACTTATTCTTCCTTTATCAACCCTCATTGGAGCCTATCCTTGTATAATTTGGTATGTACATGTGCTTATTCATAACAACAAATCCTTGTATATTTAATTTGGCATGATCCCCCATTTCTTGATGTAATAATCATACTTCATATTCAGCTTATGACAACAGTATATATATGTTCATCATTCTTGGTATGGTTCTACATGTTTTATATGCACTTTTATGCTAAATCTCTTCTACATAGTGAGATGAATCATTTGGTATGATCTTATGAATGTTTTCTATGATTTATGATTCATAATTTCCATCATTACAAGTCTAATTATTAGCAGAGTTAGGGTTAGGGTAGAATAACAAGGTGCAGAAATTCAGGGCAGAGCTAGGGTTTTTTTGGCATTCACCAAGAGTATTACATAATATCCCATTTGGGACATTACATAGATGTTCTACAAATAAAATGAATATTTAATGCCATCATTGTAAAAAGAAATTAGGCATTTTGAAAAGGAGTGTAGGCTCAAACAAAGTCACATGTGAAATAAGAAAGCAATTTTCAGTTGAAATGAAGGAGACCATCTCAATTCCAATATTTTTTTCTTTTGTCATGCAAAAGAGAAATCTTAAGATAATGTTTGGTTTCTTGATTTTGGTTGTTCAAATCATATGATAGTGAATGAAAACTTATTTATGCTAGTTGATAAATTTGTAAAGAGTTGATTAAAATTTGGAGACAATAAAGTAGTGTAAGTTGTTGGAAAAGACACCTTGGTTGTTCACACCAACCAAGGTGAGGTAAAAAAATCAAGATAAATTATTATTTGTTGGCCTTAAGAATAATTTATTGAGTGTAGGTTATCTTATTTAAAATAATTATAGAGTTTTGTTTCATAATGGTACTTGTAAATGTATTGATAAATATCATGGCGGAAAAAGTTGTAGCAGAAGTTCTCATGACAACAAATAGAATGTTTCCATTGCAAATGTGTTTATTAAAAATAGATGCTCTAAAAGCAACTCTTGAGGATACCAATTGGTTATTTCATGGTCATATGGTCAGTTGACCTTTAAGGAGTTGAACTTGTTACATACTAAGATTTGTGGATTGTTCAAGATCTTGTTGAAGAGTTTGATCATAAATTGATAAGATAGTGATAGAAGCCAATGTGGTAACCATGCATTGAGAGTTGGATATTGTGCTATGGTATGGAGATTTATTACAACCAAGTGTTTCTATGGTAGCAATTGCAAGACGCTTGGTTAAGAACTTGCTATTGCATCATGAGCTAAGTGAGTTTCTAGAAAATGTATGGTAGTGCAAATGCACATGTGGCAGTGTTGGAGTACATGTAGTGACAATTGAGAACATGTATGTGTTCTAGAGAATGTTCTGAGATATCACCAGTGATAAGAAGCAAATTGAGAGTTTCTCTTTGTTATCGCAAGCCATAGTTTGATTTTGGTTGTAGTGTAGGAAGACATGTACACAGTTCATGTGTTTTTGTCAACAACTTTTGACTAAGTATGAAGAAAAGTATGACAAACAAGCTATGTATGGTGTACCCTTGTAAGCACTGAAAGTGTTGAATTATCACAATCAATCCATACAAATCAATCAATTGGTAGTAAATAAGACATTGAGTATGATGGCACACCTAGTCCCAATGAGGAGAACAAGTTGAATGGCCAAGAGGATGACAGAGTGAATGATGATAATATTTTTTTATTGGGAGGTATCGATGACATAGTTCAAATTCAAGATACAACAAATTCTATTATTGATTCAAGATACAAAAAAATCATGTATATATCATATTTTAATGATTCTAATTCTATTAATACACATAATGATGAATTCTTTAACTTAGATAGTTCTACTTTTAGTTATTGTGAGTGTTATAAACAACATAAAGTGTATTATATTGGACATAAATAATATACCTTAGAATCTGATATTTGAGTTGATCAATCCTCCAAAATTTGGCTTCAAAATCCTCAAATTGATCTTTTTGGCAAGTTTGTTTATGAATTCAATATAACTTTAGAATATAATTAGTGAAATTTATGAAAAAAATAAACATATATCATCAAATTCAATCTATATCAATGGTAATTAGCTTAATATGAAACATGCAAATTTTAGTTTAAATAATCAAATTTTGTCCAAAAACATGCAAAACCAGTTCTTCTACGTTGAAAAAACAAAAAAGGTGGTGGATTGATCAAACAATGATTCTTAAAATGTAAAACACCATGAAAAATCATTTTCTTGTCCGATAGCATGAATGAAAAGTAGGGAATAATAGACATGTGGGGTTTGAATCACATATCCAACATGTTTTTTTCCTATTTTTTTGCTTCCCAAAACGCGCTCACGTTATAATGCAAGCATGTATTGGGAAGCATGAAATCTTTATGCTTTCATGCATGCAAACAAGTATTTTATTGTTTTCTCTCTATGTATAAGTATATATTTATAAGTATATATCTATAAGTATATATTTGTAAGTATATATCTATGCAAACCTTTATGTATAAGTATATATCTATCTCTCTATCTCCCTCTGTCTCTAAACCACTAAACCCTAAATAATGCCTCTGAACCTTTATCTCCCTACCTCTCCCTCTCTAAACTCCTAATCCCTAAACCCTAAACCTAATCAACCCTAAACCCCTATCTCCTTGTCTTTATCATCCCTCTACCTCTCAATATCTCTGCCTATGTCTCTGGCCATGTCCCTCACCCTCTATCTCCCTATCTCTCCCCTCGGTCTCCTCTATATCTCCCTATTGGTCCTCTCTCTCTCTCTCTAAACCCTAACCCAGACCTCTAAACCATAACCCCTAACCCATAAGCCATAAACCATAAACCCTAAATAATGCCCCTAAACCCTAAAACTGAGCAACCCTAAACCATAAACCCTAGAAGTAACTCTCAGCCTCCATCTCCCTATCTCTCCCAATCTCTATCTATCCCCTCTCTCTATCTCTCTCTAAACCCTAAACCTGAGCAACTCTAAACCTCTAACCCCTAACCCTGAAACTCGAGAAACCCTAAACTCATAAAACTCAAATAATACCCCTAACCCCTAAACCCTAAACCCTAAACTCGAGCAACTAGGCTAAACCCCTAAACCATAAATAATTCCCCTTTAACCCTAACCCCTCAAACCTAAACTTGAGCAAACCTAAACTCATAAACCCTAAATAATGACCCTAAAGGTTTAACAACCCTAAATAATGCCCCTAAAGGTCTAACAACCCTAAATAATGCCCCTAAAATTGAGAAACCCTAAACCTCTCTCTCTCTCCCCTCCATCTCCACCCTCTCTCCCTTTTCCTCCCTATCCCTCTCCCTTATCAAAAAAGATCATGGAAACAAGAAAAAAAGGACATGCAAAGAGGGATGAAGATATAAATTGGGAGGATGAAATGGAAACAAGATAATTTATGAAAGTTCATTGGATGGGAAGAATGATGAGGAGAGGTAGAGTGGGGAGGGAAGTAGAGAGTGAGAAAGGGTAGGAGGTAGATAGGGGAAGGAAGAAGAGAGTGAGAGAGAGGGTAGGAGGTAGAGAGGGGAGGTAAGTAGAGAGTGAGAGAGGGTATGAGGTAGAGAGGGGAGGGAAGTAGAGAGTGAGAGAGAGTGTAGGAGGTAGAGGGGAGAAAAGAAGAGAGTGAAAGTGAAGGTAGGAGGTAAGAAGAGAGTGAGAGAGAGGGTAGGAGATAGAGAGGGGAGGGAAGTAGAGAGTGGGAGAGAGGGTAGGAGGTAGAGAGGGGATGGAAGTAGAGAGTGAGAGAGGGTAGTAGGTAGAGAGGGGAGGGAAGAAGAAAGTGAGAGAGAGGGTAGGAGGTAGAGAGAGAGAGAGAGTAGGAGGTAGAGAGGGAAGGGAAGAAGAGAGTGAGAGAGAAGGTAGGAGGTAGAGAGGGGAGGGAAGTGGAGACTTAGAGAGAGCATAGGATGTAGAGAGGGAAGGGAAGAAGAGAGTAAGGTAGGGTAGAAGGTAGAGAAGTGAGGGAAGTGGAGAGTGAGAGAGAGGGTAGGAGGTAGAGAGGGGAGGGAAGAAGAGAGTGAGAGAGAGGGTAGGAGGTAGAGAGGGGAGGGAAGTATAGAGTGTGAGAGAGGGTAGGAGGTAGAGAGGGAGGGAAGAAGAGAGTGAGAGGGAGGGTGGGAGGTAGAGAGGGGAGAAAAGTAGAGAGAGAGAGAGAGAAAGGGTAGGAGGTAGAGAGGGGAGGGAAGAAGAGAGTGAGAGAGAAGGTATGAGGTAGAGAGGGGAGGGAAGTAGAGACTCAGAGAGAGGGTAGGAGGTAGAGAGGGGAGGGAAATAGAGAGTGAGAGAGAGGGTAGGAGGTAGAGAGGGGAGGGAAGAAGAGAATGAGAGAGAGGGTAGGAGGTAGAGAGGGGAGGGAAGTAGAGACTGAGAGAGAGGGTTGGAGGTAGAGAGGGGAGGGAAGAAGATAATGAGAGAGAGGGTAGGAGGTAGAGAGGGGAGGGAAGTAGAGAGTGAGAGAGGGTAGGAGGTAGATTTATGGGAGGGAAGTAGAGAGTGAGAGATAGGGTAGGAGGTAGAGAGGGGAGGGAAGAAGAGAGTGAGAGAGAAGGTAGGAGGTAGAGAGGGGAGGGAAGGAGAGACTCAGAGAGAAGGTAGGAGGTAGAGAGGGGAGGGAAGTAGAGAGTGAGAGAGGGTAGGAGGTAGAGAGGGGAGGGAAGAAGAGAGTGAGAGAGAAGGTAGGAGGTAGAGAGGGGAGGGAAGAAGAGACTCAAAGAGAGGATAGGAGGTAGAGAGGGGAGGGAAGTAGAGAGTGAGAGAGAGGGTAGGAGGTAGAGAGGGGAGGGAAGTAGAGAGAGAGAGAGAAGTAGAGAGTGAGAGAGAGAGAGGAGGGAAGTAGAGGGGAGGAAGAGAGAGGAGGGGAGGGAGCTATTTAGTTCAACATAATGCGAGTGCATTATAATGCACTCACGTTATATGTGAATGCACATAACGCGAGCGCGTTATAATGGGCTCGCGTTATGTGAATACACATAACGCGAGCATGTTATAATGCGCTCACGTTATGCTTAGGCTTGGTAATTACTAAGCCTAAGGCTTGGATTTTCATTGGGCTTCCAAGGATGTGTTTTTCTAGATTTTAACAAAATTCACATAATCTAGAGCATCCAAGGATGTGTTTTTTCTAGATTTTAACAAAATTCACATAATCTAGAGCATGCTCCCCATCAGGATTGCACTTTTTCGATAAAAAGTAGAAAAAAATACTACCATAATCTTAAGCTCTCTATTAGTTATCTAACCATATAATTTTTTCATGTTTTGAGTACGTTAAGGGTTTCATCTTTAATTTCTTTTGTTAGTGTATCCATTTTTTTGTCAAAAACTAGTGTCTAGTATTTTTGACTTTCTTTTAACCATTTCATCGAAATTTCAAATAAGTTACATTTTTAGAAACTAGACTCCGTTCTACATGTATTCAAAAAAAATTAATTTTCGATTAGTTTTCAAAAAATTTAGGGGGGGGCATATGCTCAATTTTTTATTTTTCAGGATGTATCCACTTTGAAAATTTAGTAAAAAATCAATTATTCATTAAAAAGTTATCAGAAAAATCAAGGATAAACTACATGGTGTTAGCTAATTTCTCACAAAGTGATTTTTGAAATACTAAAAAAAAGTTAACATTTTAGGGGAGCACACCAGATGTTGTTATGTTTTATGAGAAAAACAAGACCAATTTGTGTGCTCTCCCTTTTTGAAAAAAATTAGTATTCTTGACAACTAGATTCAGAGCACTACAACTCTTGTTTTTGTTGTATCTTCAAATTTTGAGTGTAACTATCTTCAATTTCTCATCCAACATCAATCTTTCCCGATTTAGAAAAAAAAAAGTGGCATCTTAAGACCCCCTTTGTTGAACACAAAGAATACTAAGAGGGGGGGTGAATTAGTATTCTGAAAAAACTTTTCATTCACACATTCATTAATTCATTTACAAATTCAATAACACATAGAAGAGCAGCCACAAATTCATAACACATAGACACCATGATTTTACGTGGAAAACCCAAGAAGGAAAAAACCACGGTGAGTGTTAGCTCACAATATATTATGATAGCAATACCGAATTACATGAAGGCTCACTGCCCAAGGACTCACTATCCAAAGAAGTGCTCACTGCAATAGGCTCACTACCAAATAGAAGAGAAGAGAATCTAGAAAGAAGTGGCTCACTACCAGGAGAGGACTGCTACTGGTGCATCTACAAAATGATGTGGTGTAGTACCAATTTGCTCAGTATACCAGATTCAAAGGACTTCATACTGTCTGGCCTACTTTTCTGCTCTGCTTCACATATACTTCTATCCTTCTGCCTTTACTATCCTTTTGCTAATCACATAACTACCTTAGGTCACACAATTATGGAATTCACATTCTTTTCACACTCTACACTATTTCCAACACCAAAATCCATCGAGTATATATATCCGCAACAGATTTATCTCACCATTAGGTCGGCAAGCCAAACGTGAAACATGTATACAAATGTTATGCCTTGTCAGCTTGAACTTGTGCACAAACATGAATGCGTACCCAACAAACATACAATAGTCTTCATATAGGTCAACATCAATCATACAATCACTTAGATTAATTCTTCAAACAATGTATCTTCTCCACATATAGATCTAGCATGCATGTTGGCATGTCCCTTAAGAACACACTTGACCAATTTATCTGTCATACCAAAACTTCCAATGCGGATCATATGAGACTCTAAAAATCATAGACAACATTCATTATGGACATCTAGCATACCTTAGAACCGCAGGACATAATAGTCCTTTATAGCAAAATGCAGATCTTGGACTGTTACTATGTCACAATGAAATACTGTCAAACTGGAAGCTGATATTGGAGAACTTGTAGAATGTGATTTGTTGAGCTTCAGAAGCTATAACTCTGGATTTAGGTAGTCATGGTATGTATCTTTTCTACCTCAGAACTGCAAGACAAAATATGTAACAACGGAGGAATGCAAACCCTTTTTCTTTGGTACTATGCACCGTTCTGTCTTAACTCTGCTCACCCAGACTTAGCCATTTCATAGTATGACTTCCAGAGGAAGTCAGGACTTGAACACTAGAACATATCATCACCAAATAGCTATGATTAATATATTTGAATGACATGTAATGATATTCAACTATGGAGGCATACTGACCCAATCTCTATCACTTACTCGGTATACTACCCATACTTAGTCATTTTAGGCTTCCAGACCAGAATCCTTTTATGCCTTGTTGTCAAACCAAATTGATCTACTGGAGTAAAGTCTCTTTCCTTGTTGCAGAATCTCTTTGCCTTGTTGCCATCAATGACAACATTCAATCATTCATGAGAGCAGTGTCTCTTGCCAATAATCTCCCCCTTTGGCATTAATGGCAACACTTAGTGAAAAATGCTTATCTATTCCCCCTTTCTATATGCACTTTGTTTTTCTTCTCCCCCTTAGGTGTTTGCCCATTTTCATTGGTTCTCTTCCTCCCCCCTTTGAAATCAATGGCAAAGGTGTATGTGAAAATATCAAAATTGAATCAAAGTTTCAAGATTGTTAAATTCTTCCGCATATGTACAGTACAATTTGTCAAATCAGTTAGTTGCATGTGAAAGGATATCATTGTACACAATCTTTAATTGTGTTAACTCTCCAACCCACCTATCCTTAGCACTATTCAAAATTTGGATGTTCTCATTTACTTGGAATACTAGATCTTTTGCCTTCTGTACACTGATAGGCATGTCAGTTATTTCCTAAACCTTTAAGGATTTTGTAGCTAGACTTGTTATGAACTCAATTTTAGGGCTTATCATCCCTCTCAGCTAGAACATTCTATTTTTCATTTCTTCCTATCTACTGAGCAGACTACTTATGTTGTTTTGAGTATATACAACTTGTATTTCCATGCTGTTGATAGAGTCAACTGTTGGATCAAAGGTCTTGGAAATATTTGCTAGTTGAAGCTGCATGTTTTTGACCTTCTCTTCTATTTCCTTAGTGGTCTTAGGCCATGACAAACAAAATTTGTATATATCACAGGCTTCCTTGATTGCATTCTCCATATTCTTGATGCTACTTTCTAACAAAATTTTTTCACTGTCTAACTTAGTTTTTAACTTTGCTAATCTTTTATCTTCAAATTCCTTTCTAACCTTAATGTCACTAGACTTTTCAAAGGATTCAAAATGAGTACTTACAGAATTTATTAGATCTTTGAGTTGATCAGTTGATGACACTAATGTATCTTTCTGGTATGAGGGCATCAACTTCTCCAGAATATCAGATGCTTCATCAATGAGTTCATTGTCCTATATATGTGTTTTCAGCATTTCTTCCTGAGCCTTAGCTTGCACAATTGATACCAGTTGAATTTCTGCATAGGAGAAATAGAATCTAGATTTATTGGTCCTTGTAGAACTCAGGTAAATCTAAGATCTATGTTCTTTGTTGCTTTTCCAAAAAAATTCTAGCATAGTCAATCGGAACTTGATTTGCAGCAATATCTCTTGCCTCTTATTCTTCACTAAGTGTAACTTTCTTTCTTTTCTTCTCTTCTACTGGCTTTTCTTTCTCTACTTCAATGGTGGCTCCTACAACGGATGAGGTCCTTGTTCTTTTTCTGGGGCTAGATGTAGGTTTTTCCTTTTTAGATATCTCATGTTTCCTTTCTGAGTATTTGATGTCCATTCTATCAGAGCACTTATGGGCTTTGATCCTTCTACTTTGGTTTTTGCCTCACTTATTTGTTCATATGATGTTTTCTTTGATTGCTCATGTTCCATAGACATTCTGGAGGATAATTATTTGAATGTCCCAAATCCATCTTCTTTGAGATCTTTCGGTTTGCTCAGTAGTACATCAACTAATTCAGTTAAAACATCTTCTGCAACTTCACACCCTAATGCAAGGACCCATATAGTTCTTGGTTCCATAGCTTCCATGAAGCATTTGTCTTTGTCTACCATGAATACAGTATGTCCTTTTCATACTTCATCACTACATTTTCAGGTATCTAGAGTCTACATAACATTTTTCTTTGAAAGCTCTTGAAGTATCCCCATAAGATTTCATTATGCTTGTCTACATTTCCCAAACACTACAAGTGATTTCTTATTTTAGTGGCTATTGGTGTGTGATCGAGCTAGACAATGTTTCCAGCTGGGTAGCTCTCTCAAGAAGTAGAAGAGTAGACAAGTGATCAATGCTCAATATTTGAAAGGATGATTAGTCTCTTTTTTTCTTTTCAAGTTTTCCATTAGTTCACTTTGGCGCAATTCACATAGGTCATAATCTCTATTGTTTTTGATCATGTCATATGTTGTGTATATAGTTGGTGCAGACAAAGAATTTCCTTGTTGGAAAAGTATATTTTGTATCCAATAATCATTGATGCAAATCTAACAGCCAGATCCTTAATATCATTTACCATGAGGGCTTTCTTATCAAACTTGGCTCTTGTTAGCTACATTACCACATTGTTCTTTATTTTCTTTAAACCTGGAACCCTCCCAGTGGAACTCATACCAGTTACAGCTTTAATAGATTCTTTAGTTATCATATATGGTTCATCAAGCCACAGAAACTCATCATGATCCTACTTAGAATAAACTTAACCCATGTATCATTCGAGATCGTGGGAAAATCCAACCAGGTGTTTAATTTATTTTCTCCTAGAACTTTTTATTCATCTTTCAACACAACATCAACAGTAGTCAATTCATCCAAGTATAGTTTTCCTAGATTCATGTGATCATATTCCTCTAGATTGGTATGAATATATGCCCTAACATCTTCTATATGCATAACTCCATGTGGAGTAATTGAGAATGCCCCTATAGGATCATTTTCCAGTGATTTGAAGAAATGTTTCTTGAACTTGGGGTGAGGATTTTTAGTTATCTTGATTACTTGAGGAGTAAACATTTTCCCAGAATAATTCAAACTTCACAGTAGGGTTTTCAAATTGTAAATACCTCTTTTGTGGAATTAGGGTTTCCTTCTCGTGAAATCACTTTGAGCTATTTTGAATCTCTAGAAATCGTTGATGTCGCTCGGGATTCTTCTTTAACTTGATAGATTGAATGCGAAGTGAATTTTCTATCGAATGAGCTCCTTTTTAACCCTTTATTTTCCTTGACCTAATCGCCATAAATGCAATCTTTCAAAAAATTGTCAAACCCTTTTCTGTTGAGCACAACTGATCTAGATTGCTCCACAATGTTTTGCATTTGATTCTTTTCTTCTAGAATTACTTTCAAAAGATCTATCATATGAAGCTTCACATCATATCTTCGTCCCAGATCCCAGTACTGATTATCTAGCTAGGGAATTTAGATTTTCAATAAAGCTCCCCTTGAGCCAGAGATCCCAATTTACTTCCTAGAGGAAGTATCTGCACCAGAGGCTAGTGCGGATCCATCCCTAACCTCATTAACATCCTTCTTAATCTAGACCTTGCTCATTTCCTTCTTGATTTCCATTGGATCAATCTTGTTCTTACCTTTATCTTCTCTCTATTTTGTTTTCCTCTTCTCTGTAGAATAGTCTCTTTTCTCATTCTTGTATCTACAAAATCTTGCAACATGTCCAAACTTATTGCAATTGTAGCATACCACATTCCTATGTCCCTGATTCCTTCTGTTGATTCAATTCATCCTTTTTCTGCATTGGTTAGCCATATGCCCAAATCTATTGCATGCAAAACATTTTCCATTGAAGAATTGAGTATTCCTTGAATTGTTAAAACCACTCCTTAACAGATTTCTACATTCATTTGATCTATGGCCAATTTTCTTGCAATTGAAACATTGACCAGAGAATGATGGAACATTCTAATTCATTCTATTCCTACACTGAGTAGCCTTATGCCCAAACTTGTTGCAATTAAAACAATGGCCATTGAAAGATGAGTACTTTTGAGCATAGGTCTTCTTCTTTGATTCTGAAACTGGTTGTCTTTATTTTTCTTCATCTCAATGTTTTCTTGACTTGATTTAAAACTTTCTCCTTTTTCAAATCCCAAGCCTTTCTTGTCATATGAACTTTTCTGACTTTCAATCAACCCCTCAAGCTTTGCAGAGCTTATTTTGAATTTTTCTTTATAGCTATTTGTTGCTTCCAGATCATATTTCAGAAGCAAAACATCTTTAGCCAATTTTTCACATTCCTGAGACTTATCTTTACAACTTGATTTAGATGATTTTCAATTTCCTCTTTCTCTTCAATTTCCAATATTAAGTTGTTTATGGTTTCATTTGCTTCATTCAATTGTTCACTTAATTCCTTGCTTTTTTCTTTGAATTTTTTGACTTGTTCCCTTAGCTTCATAATGAATTCATCAGCTTCTTGGACCTTCACCTTCACATCCCTGACTTTTGCTTTAGACTTTTCAAGATCTTTAAGAGTAGATTCTAATTCTTGATCAATTGTGACACTACTTGGAGTAGGGTACCTTCTGGCTACCATGAGTATTCGTTCCCATATCTTTCTCAAGCTGTTAGACTTCTTCCAAGGAACCTTTCTCTGATACCAATTGTTGAACACAAAGAATACTAAGAGGGGGGGTGAATCAATATTCTAAAAATCACACATTCATTAATCCATTTACCAAATTCAATAACATGAAAGCAAAGTAAACACAAGAAGAGTAGCTACAAATTCATAACACATAGACACTAGGATTTTATGTGGAAAACCCAAGAAGGGAAAAACCACGATGAGTGTTAGCTCATGTAGACACCCAAAAATGTCCACTTGTTGCAACATTACATCAGTTAGGCATCTTGTAGCATTTTTGCCCTAAGCACCTATATTGTCGCCTAATCTAGTATCTTCCTCTAACAAATTAAATAAATCCAAAATTTATTTAATTTAATCCCATCCCTCACTTTATTAAATAAATAAATTTTATTTATTTATTTAATCCCACCTTTCATCCTATAATTAAATAAATATTTACTATTTATTCAATTATTCATGCATGCCACTTAATTAATTAATTTTCTTTTTTAATTAATTAAGATCACTTACCATTTTCATCTCCCAAATCCTCTCTAGTTAAATCACCTACCTTCCATATCCATCTTTTGAGATGACTCAAATCATCTCTTCCTACCTTCCATTTCCATCTTAACTCATTTCTGTCACTTTCTAATTATCTCTCGAGTGAACTCTTCCACTTTCCATTTCTTTTCCCAAGTTGCACAATGGAACTTTCCATTTTCACTATCACTCACAAATTGGAAGGTTTGTCCCTATATTTTCTCACATTTTCATATAAATTGATCCATTTTCAAGCCATTTGGCATGGATGAACTTTGAAGCACCAACACTTTGCCAAAATTCCACCTCATCCATCAACCTCTACCTATCTTCCTCTCATCCATCAATCTTCATCTTCATCATTAAGCTGCAGGTTGTGAGCAATCAACAAATCAAATTGTTTGAAGAATCAACATGCATCAACATTTCAAGACATCTGAGGTATTCGTGAAATTTGGGTAAGAAGGTAATCTGCATTTTATTGTTTATCTTTCATTTTATCTAAATTTTGTCATTTACATTCTGGCACGCCCAGTGGGACATAATATTCAAACCAATCGAATATAGAAATAGCCTTAAGTTTTAATCTTTATGAATTAAGTTTAAGGTTTTAATGCTTGTTGAATCCTAATCTTTTAAAAGGGGAGTAGGGTTTCATTTAAAACTATTAGACATAAAAACTGCCCCACACAAACAACGTGTGACAAAAAAAAAATCTTGCAAAACCATTTAAAAGTACAAAAATCAAAAAGTCAAATAACAAGCCAAATAAGTCAACCTAGTTTCTTTAAATGTACTGGAAAAGGGGATATGTTTTTTCTTTTTGCCATAACTTCTGCATACGGGGTCAAAAATTTGCGCAGGAGGACTCATCAGAAAGGTAAGAGGATGAACTTTGCATTTGTGAAGGTTTCAATAGGTAATTTCTCTATCATTCTTCATATTAAACTTCAATTGATCATATTTTGAGTAAAACACATCCAAATTTAACAATTTTTAAAAAAATTGTGTAGAATCGTCTGAATTTTCTATTTATGCACTCTATTTTTCTGTATCAGATCATTTATTGTAGAATTTTAATAGATTTATTTTTCTGGAAACTAATAATTTATCTGTGTAGCTTGTCAAAGAATGGAGAAAACAAACTACTGATCTATCTTCTGCAGGTTCGAGGTCAAAGAACAATCATTTATCACTAAAGCAGGCACATTTCATTTTGGTGCTTTAAAATGAACAATATGTCTTCATTATGTCTTCTTTTATTTTCTTTGCTTGCTTGCTGAGTCTATGTGTTACCTAACTTAGCAATAGAAGTATCCTCTCCCCCCGCCTATCCAATGGATCTAGGGTGTATGAGAAAGTGTTGCTAGCTTTAAAGGGCCTGCCTTCCCATTGTGAGAAGGGGTACGACCCAAGTAGAAATGGGCTAAAGCCAAGCCATTCCAAGCCACTATAAAAATAACACGTTTGTGCCAAAATTTACAAACGATGGGTGTTGTTCCACTATACCGACAAATGTTTCCCCCAAAACCTTGCAAAGCCTAACCTTTGTAGGCTGGGAAGCCTCCATTAACTGAGTGAATCGCTGCATGTATAGCCACCCGAATGGAAACCCTAACTAAAAACCTCTATGTAGAAGCTAAAAACCCCTATCTGTTGGTACAAGAGGAAACTCTAATAGTTGTCCCACGTTTTTGCGTCTTATGGAAGAGATAGCAAGGTACCGCAAGATTTGCGCGTCTTGAGGACCTAGAACTTGGTGTGCCTAAGAAGTGAGTGTACTGTAAGGGGGAGCCCATGCCCCAATTTCCTAGAGCTATACACCATAAGTAGGCGTGGTTGGGTAAAACCAAGTGGGAACCCAATAGATACTGTCCTTGCCTAGCCTAGGGTGTACACATTGATCATTTTGTTTGGTGTGCATGCATGTGTATGTGAGATCTTGTGTTTGATATCACCACATCATCCTCAACCTACTTGTCATAGTACATTTCCCAATCATTACACTTCATCCAATCCTTCCAAACCAAATCATCCTAGTCATCCAATCAACCACATCCCAATCAACCCAAGTCATCCAACCTCATCATTACACATCACCCTCTTTCCACCATGCCAACATTAGAGGACTTAGCACAAGAGATCATTCGCATACTTCACAAAATGCCAAAACCTCCAGACCAATACATCATTCAAAAGGTCCATAACATGATCCCAAAATTTCAAGCAAACCAATCCCCGCACATGCATTACCTTTTAGAACAAATCCAACACCTCTTGGCCACTTGTCAAATCCAATAGGCACATCATCAACCAATGCCACATCAATCCTATGTGTCCTCTATACCATCATATCAACCTCATCTTCCTACATGTCTTGTCATCCCTTCATCAACCTATCCCACTTCTTCTATTATCTACCATTATCCATGACAACCCATACCCCGAGATCTTTTACCTACACATCCTACCATTTCATCTCTTCATCAAACCCATTCACAAGACTACCAATGACCCCCACAACATGAACATACAAGTCTAAATGATCCTTTGTACATAAACCAAGTATCCCTAAGTCTGCCTATGTTGCAAGACTTAATAGCCTTTAACGAGGGAGACACCAACCTAGAGAAAGCATCTTATGAGCATCCTCCATCACTGTCTGAGCATATGCCAACACATGAGTCAACTAGTCCTCTCCCAACACCTTCATGTCAACCTTCTAATCCATCAAGCCCTCCACTAAAGGATCCCTTAGAGATGACCCTACAACAATTGGTCCAAGAAAATTTGATTGAGCTGCCACCGATAACATCCTTTGAAGAAATCTACTTTAAACCCCATTGGGATAAAGATTATGAATATTGTGCATACCATAGGTGTAAGGGCCATCCCATATCCACCTGTACATAATTCAAAAGATTGATCAAGAACCTAGAAGATTGTGGTAAGATTGGGTTAGATAAAATCAATCCATCTAATCCCCTTATCCTTCCATCTAGCCCAAGTCCTAGCCCATCTAATCCAACTATCCATCTCACAAGCCCTAATACAATTATTCTTGCACCTAATCCCAAACATGAGCCTTCAACTTCCATCAATGCTTCACCTACAAAGGATGTGATTCAAGGACTACTATCAAGGAATAAACAATCCCCATGTCAGGCACCCATCGATGAGCCTACCAAAGAAATTTTGAATGCTACGTCCACTTCTACAACCCCATCATGTGGTTCACAACCCCATCATGTGGTTCACAACCCCTTGAGCATATTGAAAATTTTCTTCCCATGAGCTCATTGCCCTCTCAAGTTGTTGACCAAGAACTCATCCAAGAGCCTCATACTTCCCTTCAAGCAACCCAAGAGGTATGTCAAGGAAATAATCCTAAGCATGTGGAAACACTAACTCCCTATCTAAGTCAAGATCAAATCCTTTTCCTTCATCCCATCCATAACATCTATCTTTTCTATGATCAATATGATACCTATAAAGAAGCTACCCATGAGCACCTTGATCTTATCTGTAATCCCATACCCATCCATGAGAAAGATATCCAAATTTCTCCTATCTATCCTCCATCTAACCCTAATGAGACAACTTTCACTTCTCATAATGAGACATGTGCCTCCCAAGAACACATAAACATAGAAGATCAAATAGATACCTTGGATCATAATGAACATAATAAAGATCCTAGTGATCCTCCTTCCACATCCACCTTCAACCCTATCACAAATCCACCATCATATCCACTTGATCTTACCACCTTCATCCATGAGTGTTCCTCCTTAGAACACCAACAACCTTTATCCACTTCACCTTCACCATCCCATAAGGAGCTTGTGTCTAGTTTTCCACCAACACCTAGTCCCATAGTCAATCGCATCCTCCAAAACATGCATTATCAACGTAAAGGCTTAGGCCTTCTTGAACAATGAATTTTGGAGCTCGTCCATATCAATGTCCCTCAATGCTCATCTGGCCTTAGATACACACCCCAAGGACAACAATCTAACGATGTTGGTACCACCTCCACATATCCTAAGTCAACTAGTTTCCATCGCAAATCCCATCATACTCCTAAAACATATGTCACCATTCCACCTCCATCCTCTTACGAATCGCAAAAGCATGTGACCATTCACCTCCCACCATCCACTTTGCCTCCACTTCTTCCAACTCCTAATACCCCTCCATTGAATCTACCTCCACTACTTCCAACACCCTATCCATCCATCCATAAATCCTCTAAAAACCCCAATCATGGCCAACAAATGCACATATTGTCTAAACATGGAGCTTCCACCAACCCCACTTCCATCCACCCCATGGGATTCAAAAGCAAACATTTGGATGCCTCCACTCATAAAGCCCTCCATCCCTAAGTCCTACAAATTCTAATGCCTTAGGACACAAAATCAAAGATTCAAAGAAAAATCCATCTCAAAAGCTGCATACACCCATACACCTCAAAGCAAAAATGAAAAAGGTGTGGGTCCCCAAGCAACAAGCAATTACCTCAAAAGCTGCACAAAAGAAAAATCCATCCAAACCCATACCTTCACAAGTAAAGCCTAAAAGCAAAATGGTATGGGTTCCTAAGCAATAAGCCATCAAGTCAAATGAGGCATCCACCTCTCACGAATCCCAACCATCTCCTTCCGTCCATTCCATCCAAAAGCAAAAAAATCCTCCATCCCACATGAAAAATAAAAACCATAAAAATACTAAGTCCATGTGGGTCCCTAAATGCCTAAATTAGCCATCTCCTAAGAAAACAACACCATTACTTCCTACACCAGCTTCCCATCAAAATCTTCAACATTTATCACGGTGTGTGCAGCCGTTGGTCATGGTTCCCTTCTCTCCCACAATTCCACATACCTCCATCTCCCCATCCTTTGTCCACTATCCTACATATCTTCCTCATCACTTTCCTATGGTCCATGATTTTGCATAAGTCTTCCACTATCTTCCATACATAATCCATATCATAATCCACTATCGCACCATCCATAATCCACTATCTACCTACTCCATCTCGCTTTCATGCAATCCACTACCAACGTCTATGAGCACACTTGACATGGTCCATGCGACGACACCCTTCTAGTGAGACTATCACCTTTCATGGAGCTGGACACTTGAGTCCCTCCTATCCATATACCCCATCCAAAAATCAGAAAA
Organism: Cunninghamia lanceolata; assembly: GCA_027924645.1. Taxonomy (NCBI): domain Eukaryota; kingdom Viridiplantae; phylum Streptophyta; class Pinopsida; order Cupressales; family Cupressaceae; genus Cunninghamia; species Cunninghamia lanceolata. The sequence continues at coordinate 5,390,055 of BSBN01001003.1, forward strand.
GTAAAATAAATAAATAAATAAATACAAAAACAAAAAAAATGAAAAAAAAGTAAAGATAAATCCCTTCATCCAACGGTGAAAACCTGGCAAATAGGTGCATTGGATAAGTACCATGATGAAAACCTGGCAAACAGGCGTCATCCGTAAGTTGATCTTCTATGTCACCTACACTTGGGGACACCTTGTCTCATCCTACCTATCATTTCCCATCCTATCATATCCTACCATACCATTTCCTACCATCCTTATCCACCTACATATACCTACCCTACTGAGTCCATTCTCCCTTCCTTCTTTTGATCTTGATAAAGATTGGGGACAAAATGTTGAAACATGCTTGGAAAAAACTCTTGATGTATCTTATCCCTTCCAATCCATCCTATCATGCTATCATAATCCTATTGTCATCAGCCCAATCCTATCACTAGCCTATCATCCTGAGCCTTGTCATGAAAAATCCCAAGCCTACTATCTAGAATGGGGCATGTTATTCCTCTATGAAATAGTCTTTGAGACCACATCCTAGCTCTCTTATGCATACATCCGATGTCGCATATCCTCTTATCCAATCATTTATCATGAATCTTCCTTTCCATCTCCCCATCCTTTTATCCATTCATCCTAATCCATCCTATATCCTTTCTCGCACCTAGACTTGGTTTTCTCCCTTGTCATTGGCATTTCGCATAAAGGATGTACAAATTGTAAATACATTGACATCCCAAAACATATCAAAATACCAAAAAAATCATAAAAGTCCTAAAAAATCCAAAAAATCATAAAAAGTCCTGAAAAAATCCAAAAAATCGTATAATGTCCTGAAAAAATCCAAAAATCCCTGAAAAAATACAAAAACAAATCATAAAATGTCTTGAAAAAATACAAAACATTCATCAAATCTAACAAAAATCCAAACAATCATGCCAAATCAATTCACCAAGTCAATTCTTCCAATCAATCAAATCAATCCCTCAAGTCAATGTCAAATCATTTCAATTAGTCAAATCACTCAAAATCAATCAAATCATTCACTCATCAAACATCCAATCAAACTCAAATAAATCCATCATCAAATCTATCACATCAAAATCAATCATCAAATCATCAAATCAAATCAATCCAAACTTCAAATCAAATTGAATCAATCTAATCAATCCATCAACTTTCATCTTCACCATAAATAAAACATAAATCAGAACTAAATCTCATCTCTATCATTACGTGCCTAATCTTGTGGACACGGGTATGTAGGCAATCTGGAGTATGAAGGAAGTGCCCAGATTCAGGCACAGACGATATTCCTCTTTCTTCTCTCATCATCTTCTTCTATCATCTATCTTCATCAATTCATCTATCTTTCAACACAATTCTTCCAATCAATCAATTTCCTCAAATCATCAATCCATCACTTCTTCCAATCAAGACATTTCATCCAATAAACTCAAATGCAATTCATCCTTAATCCATACCAATCAAGTCAATCGATCTTGTCAAATTATCCAATTGCAATCAATGGTCTTGATCCCAATCTTGTTGTTCCCCACCATGACATCACTATCATCAATCATCAATAAAACAACAATTAATCATTGGTTTACAACTTGACATGGGCAATACCTTGTTTATTTTTGTATCATTTGTGCATGCTTGCTTTCTTTCTTGTGTGTGTTATCATTTTTATTTTGCATTTTCATTTGTATCTTCCCGGCTAATATTCATATCTTGTATCTAGATAGGGTTGTATTATGCTAGGGCATGAGACACATCATCACCTTGGTCCTTATACCCTAGTGCATAATGTCTTGTGCTAAATCAAACATATGGTTGCTTACTTTCATTGCAGCATAACACATCCTTCCTTTTCTTCTATCCATTTCCTTATCTATCTTCCTTGATCAATCCATTTCATTTCGAGAGCATACCCGCTTTTGTCCAACCCGCCTATCCTCTCGAGGGGGCATCATCATCCTATCTTTTTCCTCCATCCATACCTTAGCTTCTTTGAAATGATGTTACTCGACACAAATTTCATCATCTCGAATATCATCTCAAAGAACAGCAAAATGTAGACACCCAAAAATGTCCACTTGTCGCAATGTTACATAAGTTAGGCATCTTGTAGCATTTTTTCCCTAAGCACCTATATCATCACCTAATCTAGCATCTTCCTCTAACAAATTAAATAAATACAACATTTATTTAATTTAATCCCATCCCTCACTTTATTAAATAAATAAATTTTATTTATTTATTTAATCCCACCTTTCATCCTATAATTAAATAAATATTTACTATTTATTTAATTATTCATGCATGCCACTTAATTAATTAAAAGTTTATTTTAATTAATTAAGATCACTTACCATTTTCATCTCCCAAATCATCTCTAGTTAACTCACCTACCTTCCATATCAATCTTTTGAGATGACTCAACTCATTTCTCTCACTTTCTAATTATCTCTCGAGTGAACTCTTCCACTTTCCATTTCTTTTCCCAAGTTGTACAATGCTACTCTCCATGTTCACTATCACTCATAAATTGGAATGTTTGTCCCTCTATTTTCTCACATTTTCCTATAATTGATTCATTTTCAAGCCATTTGGCATGGATGAACTTTGAAGTGTCAACACTCTGCTGAAATTCTACCTCATCCATCAACCTCTACCTATCTTCCTCTCATACATCAATCTTCATCTTCATCGTTAAGTTGTAGGTTGTGAGCAATCAACAAATCAAATCATTCGAAGAATCAACATGCATCAACATTTCAAGACATCTGAGGTATTCGTGAAATTTGGGTAAGAAGGTAATCTGCATATTATTGTTTATCTTTCATTTTATCCAAATTTTGTCGTTTACAACTCACAATATATTTTGATAGCAATATCAAATTACATGAAGGCTCACTGCCCAAGGACTCACTGTCCAAAGAAGTGCTCACTGCAATAGGCTTACTACCAAATAGAAGAGAAGAGAATCTATAAAGAAGTGGTTCACTACCAGGAGAGGACTGCTATAGGTGCATCTACAAAATGCTGTGGTGCAGTACCAATTTGCTCAGTATACAGATTCATAGGACTTCATTCTGTCTGCCCTACTTTTCTGCTCTGCTTCACATATACTTTTGTCCTTCTGCCTTTACTATCCTTTTGCTAATCAAAGAACTGCCTTAGGTCACACAATTATGGAATTCACATTCTTTTCACACTCTACACTATTTCCAACACCAAAATACATCAAGTATATATATATCTGCAGCAAGATTTATCTCACCATTAGGTCGGCAAGACAAACATGAAACGTGTATACAAATGTTATGCCTTGTGGCTTCAACTTGTGCACAAACAGGAATGTGGACCCAAAAAACATACAACAGTCTTCATATAGGTCAACATTAATCATACAATCACTTATTAATTCTTCAAACAATGTATCTTCTTCACATATAGATCTAATATGTCTGTCTGCTTGTCCCTTAAGAACACACTTGACCTATTCATCTGTCATACCAAAACTTCCAATGCGGATCATATGAGACCCTAAAAATCATAGACAACATTCATTATGGACATCTTAGCATACCTTTAGAACCATGGGACATAATAGTCCTTTATAGAAAAATGCGGATCTTGGGACTATTACTGTGTCACAATGAAATATTGTCAAACTGGAAGTTGATATTGGAGAACTTATAGAATGTGATTTATTGAGTTTTAGAAGCTATAACTCTACATTTAGGTAGTCATGGTATGTATCTTTTGTTCCTTAGAACTACAAGACAAAATATGTAACAGCGGAGAAATGCAGACCCTTTTTCTTTGGTACTGTGCATTGTTCCTGTCTTAACTCTGCTCACCCGAACATAGCCATTTCATAGTATGACTTCCGGAGGAAGTTAGGACTTGAATGCTGGAACATATCATCACCAAATAGCTATGATTAACATATCTAGATGGCATGTAATGATATTCAACTGTGGAGGCACACTGATCCAATCTCCGTCACTTACTCTGTATACTACCCATACTTAGTCATTTTAGGCTTTTGGACTAGAATCCTTTTATGCCTTGTTGTCAAACCAAATTGATCTACCGGAGTAAAGTCTCTTTGCCTTGTTGATGGAATCTCTTTGATTTATTGCCATCAATGACAACATTCAATCATTCATCAGAGCAGTGTCTCTTGCCAACACCCTTTTGGTCCCTCATCTTTGTGCACTTACCCAACACTTAGAGTGAGGTCAACACTCAGATTGTGATGATGATATACCAGTGTAGTAATAGAGATGCAGTGAGATGTAGTGATGTTCCTAATGTTCATGGTTGGTTGCTAATGTTCATGGTTGGATGTCATGCCTTGATCAGTGTCATGTCAAGTTGTTTTGAGCATGCTTGTGGTCAACAAAGATGATTTCATGATGAAATATTAAGATGGGAATTAGAAGCACTAAGATGAATGATGAAATATTAAGATGGGAATTTGAAGCACTAAGATGAATGATGAAATATTAAGATGGGAATTAGAAGCACTAAGATGAATGATGATACATTAATATAGGAATTAGAAGCTATGTTGAGGATGAGAAGATGTTGCTGATGACCTATGGCATGTTGTATGATCATTCATGTTGTTCCTATGGATGTATGTGTTGTTATATGAAGGTTTTGGCCTCCAGAAGTTGGTGAAGGTTTCTACTGCAGAGAATTGCCTGAAAGAATGCTTGGTAAAATGCTCTGCATTCCTCCACATTTGAAGATATGGTCATGCAGTTTAGAAGTTAACTTTAGTATGATGTAAAGGTGCTAAATCCAAAGTTTCAGATCATTTGTCCCTCCATAGTGAAAGTTATGAGAGACAGAGTTCTGGTTTGTGCTCTGGAAAAATCAAGTGATGATGAAGAATGTTTGGATTGCTCTGCATTCCACCATAGTGATAGATATGGCTATACAGTTTTGAGGATATGTTCACAGTAGTGTATGAGTGCATCCATATGAGCTTTAGGTGTTTTAGAGGTCCACAAGCTTAGTTTTCAAATGACAGTTGTGATACAGATAGTTCTGGATGCATATTTGTTCTCAGGGCATATGCTGATGATGTGTGCCAACTTGTTGTGGCATGAAATGGTACATTGATTAATGGAAGATGGTCCTGATGATCTTATTTTGTCTCTAGTTTCTCCACAAGGTGTTTTTCTACTCTCTTCAGAAATGGCTGAGGTCTAGAATGATGATATTTCTAGGATATGCCTCTGTCTGGCTGACTGAAGAATGTTGAAGGTATGCGACATAATGTTGTTGCGTAGAGTTCAAGGAATGTTTGGAGATGTTGTGTAGGTCCTGCCAACTCATTTGGAAGAAGCACAAGTAATGTTCAATCTCTCGAGTACCACCAAGTTGAAATGACTGTTGTGCTACAAGCTTCATGTGTTCCTGCTTAAAGGTGACCTAATTAAAAATTGTGAAGCATCCAGATGTTATTTCTTGAAGAATGATGTTGTGAAGGATGTTTAGGACTGGACTAAGCATGTAATGGGATTTGCAAGGTGTGTGTTTCCTTCTGGTGTAGTGTGTTGTTCATGATAGGGCTTGCCCTATGCATGTTTCATGTTGTGATCTCTGGTTGACTTGTAAAATGTAATATTCTTGTTGTATTAGCCAACTTGTAATGAAATCAATGTAATGTCATGTATATATTGTAAACCTAGTTGGTCTAGGTGAGGTATGATTGCAAATATGAGAATATGAATGTGTAAAGAGTAGAATATGAACATGTTATGCATAATGATGTACAACTGAAGGAGAAAGAGAAGAAGTAATAAGGGCTGTCCTGATTCATCTTGAAGACATTTTTGTGATACGAGGGAAGTAAAGAGTGTGCCTAATTGATCCAATCATCAGAAGAAGTAGAATTGCAATCATCAAAGGTGTGAGCTTCAATGTCAGTTTTCAGGCAGTAGAAGGACTGTCATATTGTAATCATTTATGATTTTGTTCTTAATTCAGGGAGTAGTTGCTTCCTTGGGAGTGACCCTAAATCAAATTATTTAGGGAGTAGTAGCTTCCTTGGGTTGTAGCCCTAAAACAAAGTTGTGATTTTGAGCTTCATATATTGTGAGTTAATCTTCACCATGGTTTTTCCCTTTTTGGGTTTTCCACGTATATCTGGTGTTATGCATTGATGTGCATTATGTTGATCTTTCATGGTTATGTTGATGTTGTAATGCTTAAGTTTTAATCTACTCCAAAGGATTTGAATTTTGTTTAGATACTGATTCACCCTCCCTCTCAGTATGCTGGTGTGTTCAACATGTAGGGCTAGTAAACTAGGGGCATATTCAACAAGATGATCAATCTTATATTGGGAGATTCTTATACAATGTTCCTAAAAGCCCAGATCTTCATCCTACAAAATGTTGGAATTCAACAACTATTCTCTATTCATTCTCCTTATTTCCTTCACTAACTTTAGGTTTTTCTCTAATGTGTCCTGCTCATTAGCACCTACCATAAAAGAATTTAAACTATCTTCAATCTCACAAGCTCTCCTATAAAAAGGATAATGTTGATCAAGAATACCAAGAGTATCATTCATAAACTTGTCTACTCACCTGTCTACCATAGTTTATTTTTACTTCATGGCCTATAGGGCATCCACTTCCTACTTGGACATCAAAACTGGTACATCTGTAATTGTCTGCTGCTATGTGATTAGGGTGAGTAAACCTTTGACAAATGTCTTCATTTGATTTAGCTACATTTTTAACTCATCCTTGGCCTGCTTATCCTTTTGCATTCTTACCTTCACAAAACCAACTGTTTAGTCCAAACAATTTATTTCTTCATCTCAGGTCTGTTTACCCAAATTTACCTGTTGTCCTATTTTTCCTTCTAGCTAAATAGCCCAAGGATCTATGAGATTTCTAAGTGTTTTCCCTTTGAAGTACAAGGAAAAAGCCACCCAAAATGGCTAAGTCCAAAATCCTAAGTGTTTTTCTTGTGTTTTCTTCTTTTTTGAGGTTTTGGAGTTCAAGGTTCTCCTCTTCGTCATGCCATTCTTATCATCTCTGAAATCCACCTAGATTACTTGCAAATTTGCCTAAGTGTTTCAGGTGTCAGAGGTCAACATTTCTCTCTTCCTTCTTTTCTGTTGGAAGATAGAAGGTGGATGGTCCAATTGTTGAAGCCCGATGAGCTACAATGTTTCTTAGTGTTGTAGACACTAGAGGTTGGGAGTTCTCTCTTCCTCTTTCCTCTTTTTTGAAGGTAGAAGATGGAAGGCCCAATAGCTGAAGTCTGCTAATTTTAAAATTTCTAAGTGTTACAGAGCTTGAAGGCCGAGGTTGTGGTCTTTTCCTTTCCATTTGGCAAACAGTAGGTGGAAGCCCTGATAGCCAAAGTCTGCTGAATTTCTCAAATTTGCCTAAGTGTTTTGGACATCAACAAGCAGGAGTTTCCTTCTTCCTCTTTTCTTTGGAAGGAAAAAGGTGAAAGGTCTAAGGCCCGATCCCCGCCAATCTTCATAATTCCTTCTAAGTCTTGCAGAGTCAGGGATTAGGTGGTTCTTCTTTTCAAAAGCACAATGCACGGTGAAGGCCTGACCTTCAAAGACTGACAATTTCCTTTCTACCTCTTTTAGACTTCAAAGATTGAGGTTTCCTCCTTCACATTTCAAAGGCCTGTTTGGTGGAAGACTGATCAGAGGAAACCTAATCAGTCAAGGCCCAACCTATTTGCCTTCCAAGCTATTTCTACTATTCAATATGTGATGGGACTGCTCAGTGACCTTCTTGGTGACCATTAAAGATTCTTCTAAGCCCGATTACTTGTGGAGAATTAATTTCTCACCCCCTATGCCACTATAGTTCCCTTGCATTGAATTTCTTGTACCCAAGGCATAGGCATACACTCATCTTCAGTGAATTTCATGGGCAGAGCCATGTGGGTGCACTCTAATGACACAAGAATGAAGTTATTGTAGTATGGGTGATGGTTTTCCTTGTTGACTACTCTTTCCCATGTCCATGACTTCTACAGTTTGTTAGTACTCATTTATGTCTAGCGTTTTAAGCTTGAGTGTTTGCAGGTTTTCTAATTTCAAACCCTATGTTTTACCGCTTCTTCCTGTTGCACCTATGAAAAATGCTAAGTTTTTGTATGTACAAGTGCTGATGTGCATTGGCGGGTCAAAAAATTTCTATTGGCTTCCAGAAATTGTGAAAAATTTGAGTTATATGCATTTCCAAGTGCATATCGGGTCACATATACATTAGTGGAATCTTTTGCAGGACTCCCGGGAATATTCTACACTTGTATGCATTTTCAATTGCATATCAGGTTCAAGGTGGAAGATACATTGTGGGAATATTCCAGATGGAATCCCGTGCTTGTATGCAGAAAGGAATGAATGTATGTCAAATGTACATTAGGTTTTATACAATGAAATACATACAAGGAAGTCAAGTATGCATGTGCTATAGTACCAGGGTCTGCCGCGACATACAAAGTGAATAGTGCAATGTACAAGTGACCTTGTATATTCCGTAATATACAAAGGCAGAAAAGTGCAAGAGGACAAATGCAGAGCAAGCTGCGAAACTGGGAGCCTATCACTTGTATATTTGGGATTGTATATTTAGATATACAATCAAATATACATTTCATACATGCAACCCAGACGTGAATGGATGTGCATTGTGGCAGATAAAGGGTTGATTTCCATGGTTTGCATGTTTATGTGCATTGTATATCATGGATATACAATGAAGGACATACAATTCGGACTCGATGAAAATTTCAGGCTGCTATATACAAGTTTGGGGTCCGTGAGTTGTATATGTGTTTATACATGTCAATATACAACCCAATATACATTGAAAAATATACAAAGGTTGGCGCTCATACATTTGCTACAATGCAGCAGAGATACAATTGGTGGGGCCCACAGGTGTATACAAATGATTTTGTATATGTGACATAAAAGCAAATATACAAAGGTAAATATGCAAGCCGGATCCAATGCGAAGATCAAATTCAGTAGATAAAGGGTTGGCATCCACGGCTTGTATGTTTGAGTGCTTGTATATGTACCGATATACAAGAGGTTGATATGCAAGCCAGATTTTAAGATGAATGCGCTGTGTTTTATAATTTTTGAAATCTGTGCCTTGTATGTATGAGGTGAATGTACATTGCATTTGTATGTGCAATGCGATATGCAAAAGGAGATACAAGCTAGAATGGAACTCGATTTCAAATTATTCTATAAAATTTGAGGTCCAGCTTGTATATCTGACGTTTGTATATGCATTTGGTTCTGCATATACAAAAGTGATAAAGGCAAAATAAAGGAAGAAAAGGTCAGCGTTAGAAAGTCTAGGTGCCTACGTGGCATGATGTCATTGGCTAGCAGCTCTTCATAGATGTTTTGGGACTGTTGATCTCGGCGATGGGTTTTTGATCGATGGTCGGGTTTTGAACTTTTGGCGATGGTTTATTCCTTGCGTTTGTGACCATTTTTGAGCGGGAAAATCTCCAGATGCATCTGCTGTTGCACCTTGCGGGTGGTTGAGTCATTATTAGTAGGATTGCAAACAGGCATGGGCCGATGGTCGAACAACCAAGTACCAAGTTTACGACGAAAGTCTTCCAGCGGCGGCATAGGGCTCGAGCTCAACTACTCCTTGCCATTCTCTTGCTTCTTTCCATTTTGTCCCCTGCTGCATTTATTATTTTGAGCGCCATCTCTGGTGCATTGTCTGGCAGAAATTTTTAACCTTGTCATGTAATTAATTTTTGCGAAGTACACTTTCTTGCTATTTTAAGTAAACTGTGTTACTCTTTTGTCGTTGTTGAAAACTGGACAACTTTTTTGGTGATGTGACACAATACAACTTCATTGGTGGCCCTGTTCTTGTTGTCTTGTAAGTTTATGAGTCTCATGTTGTATGTTTCATGCATGACTTCACTGGTTTCATGTTGTTTTATATGAGAAATGCTCTATGCATGTGTTTAATCATTTGTCTCCAAGCTATGGGCATAGTTTCTTTTGAATCAAGATAACTAAGGGTTGTTAAGGTTCAGGAATATAGTTTTTCTATATTGAATGTTTAATCTCCTACTTTTGTTCAAGGAACAAATTAAATGTTTCGGGTTAATCATTGGGAAAATGTATTGCAGGTATGAATGACTAAGCACCTAATTGTTGGGAAGTATCTGTAAGGTAGATATTACAAATCCCCTTGAAACTCAGTCATTAATATGGGTTTATGTGTACATTCACATGTGTATGTCTATTAACTCCGAGCCCTAGATAGGCACCAATCCAATCTTGTATTGAGGTCACTACCAAAGTCCTAGTTTTGCATCCAAATACAAATCAAACTCAAACTTCATAAACAAACCTTTTAGGATATTAGAAGTAGTTTTAGGATCCAAAATCCTCTGTCTACAACTGAATATAGGCCCAAAGCTAGCCCCTTTGCACTTATCTCATAGTTTTGGTCTGTACAATAGAGGATTCATCTGCTTTATGTCAACATCCCAGTAAATACATAGATGCACTTTATAGATGTTGAGTAGGGAATACCCTCCTTGGTTCTGCAGAGCCTGAAGAAGAAGAGGAGATATTTATAGAGTCTATCTCCTGTATTGTTGGCCCCTGGCCTGGGAATCCTGTTGATCAATGATGGCTATTTTGTAGGGATTACTGGGAACAAGCATCCAGTCTGGGAAATAACCAACAGATTTTGGTGACTCCGCTAGGGAATTAAGTAAAAGAACCCTGATTTTAAAAGAAAACAATTCCTAGTAATAGGTGGTGACTCCAAACCAATCTCCCAACCGATAAAGTAAAAATTTGTATGCAAGGGAGAAGATCCCAGCGTAATACTCTGTTTAAAGAGTTACCCATAAAAATGATGTATAGGAAAAAAAGGAATGTTCGAGCCAGTCAAGATGGTTCTCCTAGCCCCAGGAAAAATGATTTTATTCAGGACAATCTAGGATCTTCATAGCGAACAATACCTTATTTTTCAAATACTGAAGCTGAGATCCAGAATGTATATGAGAAACAATAGGGTGGTGGATTGGGAATAATGTCAGAAGTGTTTCAAGAATGCCCTTTCCATGACTCCCCTAACAGATTTGAAGAACCTGAATCCCTAAGGGATGATGATAATGATGATCAGAATGTGATAAAGCCTTCCTCTTCTATGCCTAGAGAGGAGGATCTAGCTGAAGAAATTAAGAGCTTAAGGGCCGAATTAGAATATCTATGAGACAGAAAGTGCAAGCTCTGAGAGTTGCTCAAAATGATTCAATTCCTACCCTTGAAAATGCAAATATGCAGAGAAATCAACACAGGAATGAAGTACAGGATCAGCACAATGATCAAAGACATAATGCAAATAATGCTAGAATACCATTAAATAATGTAAGAAATCAGAATGCAACAGAAATGCCAATGCTAATCAATTTGATAGACAGCCTATGCAGCTAGACAGATTCAGGCAGTTAGTTTTTGATGGCATTCCTGGTTAGCCCAATCCTATTGACAAACATGTGAGGCTGCAAGTGCCTAAATTTTTAGGAAATAATACTATATTAGGTGAAGACCATTTAAAATCTTTTCAGAATATCATGGACAACTTTGAGGTTGAGCACGAGGATATTTTCATGAAATCATTTATGCAATCCTTAGTTGATGAAGCCAAGGAATGGTATAAAGGTTTACCTAACAGAAGTATTTCATCATGGGAGTATTTCAGGAGGATATTCAAAGAACAATATGGTGACAAAATTGATCCTAGTTTTTTCATTAATGAATTCACTTGCATTACCAAAGGATCAAATGAATATGTTGTTGATTTCAATGCTAGATTCATGAAGGTATTGAACAAATTGCCGCATCATCTGAGACCTAATGAACCTATGTGCATAGTGTTGTACATAAATGCTTTTGATACCAAAACAGCTTATGGATTGAGAGATAAGGGCCCTGCTAGCCTCAGAGATGCCTTCAAGATTGCAACAAATATTGAAAATAATAGAAAAGCATCTGGTAAAACAAACAGAAGAGATGATGTAAAAATTTTGCAAAATCCAAATACTAAATCTCAAACTGCTCAAGGCAACGCATCTACTTTTGAGGACAAAATAGATAAGTTGACAACTATTGTCAAGGACCTAGGTTATAGAATGGCAAAAAATGCAAAGGGCATAGGTCCTGACAGATCAGTTTACCAAAGGCAAGAAAGAAGACCATCATTACATGATATGCCATATAACACCAATTGGCATAATGGTAAGCCTATTCTTCCACATAACAACTCAAATCAGAGGGCTTAGAATGCAAAGGAAACACCTGACCCTTTGAAGAAGGCTGTCAATATTGTTAATGACACCCCATGGTGCATCATATGTCAGATGCCTCACTCACAGTCACAGTGTATGATTGCTCAGTGTTTATACAATAATGATGTTGCCTGTGATGAATGTAATGAGCCGCATTGCATGGAAGATGATAATGTCAATATGTTGTCTACAAATAGGGGGTATCCTTTTCATGATGTTGATGCAAGCAAAAGCGATGAGATTCAGGCTTACCAGCAGTTTCCCTATGATGAGGATGAGGAAGACAACTATGCCTATGCTCAAGATTCACATAGTTTTCTAAATAACTTGAGGAGACCTTCTGATGAAGAAATTAGAGCCCTCACAGCTGCAACAGTAGCTCAAGTAAAAAGCAATTACAACCTAAGAGGTAAAGCTCAGGTGAGCAATTCACACCAACTAGAAAATACCTTTGCAAGCCAACCTGTGCACAGTCATAAAGGGATTGAACCACAAAAGAAACAGTGGAGCAACAACAAGCAAAATTTTAAGCAAAAAATAGGTCATGATTCTCAAAAAATAGAAAATACAATTCCCCAGGTTGAGGATCAAAATAAAAATTTTCAGGGTAGGAATGACAGTCAGGGAGCCACAAAAATTAAAGCTAGATCATCTCAGGATGGAAATAAAACAGTGGAGCAAGCTACAACTGTCATACAAAATTATGCTCCATTTGATATCACCCAAGTCTTGTCTCAAGTGAAAGTCTCTGTTCCACTAATGGAGCTGATGAAAATTGAAGAATGCAGAAATAAAGCAGTATCCTTAATTTCGGGAGAACCCTGTCAAGCCAAGTAGAATGATGAACCTCAGGGTAAGAAACAAGTCCTATGTAACGACGAAGATGAGGTTCCTGAGGTGTATATGGGGATGACCATGACAAAATGTCCTTCACAAGTGGAACCGTTTTATGTCTCCCTTGTCATAAATGGAAGAATAATTAAGAATTGTATGCTGGATTCAGGAGCATCAACAAATATCATGCCTTTGGCCATCATGCAGCAAGCTAGATTAAAAATAGATAAGGCATGTGGGAAATGCTATACCATGGATGCTAGAGAAGTACCTATCATTGGAATCATGAAAGATGTTGATTTCAGACTGGGAGCATATCCTGAAAAGACATACAAAATGAACATAACAGTTGTTGACATCAAGCCACCGTATGGCATGTTGTTGTCAAGAAGATGGGCAGCATTGATTGGTGGGAGTATGCAATTAGATCTGTCATATGCTATGATCCCAATGAATGGAAAGGATGTCAAACTGATTAGAGAAGAAAGATCATCAGAGACAGTGGAGGATCAAGAATCAGAGGAACAGATATGTTTTGTGAACACTGACTATGATAATTTTAGAGTTGTCTCAGATGATGGAGGAAGAAATATCTGCATTCAAGAATTGGATCAATAGGGTCTATGGACCATGTATTTTGATGGAGCTTGTTCAAAAGAAGGCTCTGGTGCTGGGATTATATTTCTGTCTCCAACTGGTAAACTTCTAAAATTCTCTTTCTTGTTGAAGTTTGCCTGTACAAATAATATTGTAGAGTATGAGGCTCTGTTATTAGGATTGAATGTGGCCTTAAAACATGGAATTAAAATGCTCAAAGTGTTTGGTGATTCAAAGCTTATTGTTTCCCAGATTAGGGATAAGTATGCATCAAAAAATAAGAGGTTAAAATAGTATAAGCATGCTGCTTGGGATACAATTGAATCATTTGATGCATTTTCAATAAACTGGATAGAGAGATCAAAAAATGTCAGGGCCGATTTTCTAGCCAATGTAGCCATAAGGCCAGATGATATAACTCTATCAGATGTTACCAATGTTGAGACCAAACTCAGGCCTACAATGCCAGATAATGTATGCAGCTGGCAGGTATTTGATGATGATAAAGATTTACTGAGATTTCTACACTGTATTGATGAGTATGAGAACTAGGAAATGGATTTTCAGAATTTTGTGGAGGTAGTAAATGGGAAAGAAACTCTCTTAGGGAAGGAGGTAATTCAACTCAAGACAAATAAAATCCCTAGAGGGATAGTTTCTTTAGAGAGATCTTTTGATCATAGGGACCAATTTGTCACAAGGGCGTCTCCAACAACAAGAATGATTTAGAGGAGATAAACTTGGGGACATCTCATGCCCCCAAGAAGGTATACATTGGCAAACAACTCAAACCACATATCAGAGCTATGTTGATTGCATTACTAAGAAAATACAAGCATGTCTTTGCCTAGTCCTATGAGGACCTAAAAGCTTATAGGGAAGACCTATTCCAACATGAAATCCCTTTGAAGCCTGAAGCTAAACCATTTAGACAAAAGCAAATGCCTATCAACCCAACTTTAGCTCCTAAAATGCAGGAAGAACTCATGAAGCTTAGGGAGGTTGGAATAATCATGTCTATCAGACATTCAACCTGGGTGTCTAACCTTGTCCCAGTTAGAAAAAAAGAATGGAAACATAAGACTTTGTGTGGACTTTAGAAATCTAAATGTGTCTTCTTTGAAGGACAATTACCCATTACTAAACATGGAAGCCATGTTGCAGAAGGTGACTGGCTGTGAACTTCTATCCATGATGGATGGATTTTCAGTATACAATCAAGTGAAAGTGAAAGAATCAGAACAGTTTAAGACTGCTTTCACTACTCCATGGGGAACATATGTATATGTGAGGATGCCATTTGGACTGACAAATGCCGGTGCCACATTTCAAAGGGCAATGGACGTTGCTTTTGCAGGATTGATTGATTCAATCTTGGCTGTGTATCAAGATGACTTAACTGCCTTTTCAAAGAAAGAAGAGCAACACTATATGCATTTGGAGCAAATTTTTATTAGAGCATTAGAGTATGGTATCTCACTCAACCCAAAGAAGTGTGCCTTTGGGGTTGTGGAAGGAAAATTGCTTGGACACATTGTTTCCAAGGATGGAGTCAGGATTGATCCTGAAAGGGTGGCTGCAATTGATAAAATTCAGATCCCTAGAATAGTGAAAGGTGTTCAATCCTTCTTTGGACAAATTAATTTTGTTAGAAGATTTGTGCCTAACTTTGCAGAAACCACCAAAGAAATATCTAAGATGCTGAAGAAAGATGCAATTGTCAAATGGGAAGATGAAGAAACCAAATCATTTCAAGACATAAAGGAGGCAATAAAAATGGCTCCTATTTTAAAATCTCCTAATTTTTCTAAGCCATTTCAATTATTTTCATTTGCTTCTTTCCACACTGTTACTGTGTGCTTATTGCAGAAAAATGTAGAAGGTTTTGAACAACCTATAGCTTTCTTTAGTAGGTCATTGCAAGCTGCTGAATTAAAGTATGATATAATGGAGAAGCAGGCATATGCACTGGTCAAAGCAGTCAAGAGTTTCAGGCCCTATTTGGTGGGCTCTCAGATAATTGCATATGTGCCTCATGCAGTAGTCAAGGATATCTTCACTCAACAGGAGGTAACTGGAAGAAGATGCGGATGGATAAATAAATTGCAGGAATTCAACATTGAAATACAGATCACTAAGCTGGTAAGAGGACAAGGTTTGGCAAAATTGATGACATAGTCAAATCTAGAGGCATGCCAAGTGAATGTAGTGCATAATGAAGTTATAAATATGTCAGAATCTGAATGGTATAAGGACATAGTATACTACTTACAAAATTTAAACTGTCCTTCCCACCTCAGTGATGTCCAAAAGAGAACTTTGAAGCTGCAGGCTATTAAATACATCATTGTTCAGGGAGAGCTATATTGGAAAAATCTTGATAGTATATTACTCAGATGTATTGATGAAAATCAGGCCAGGGATATTCTCAGTGACATGCACAATGGAATATGTGGTGGACACTATGTTGGCCAAACAACAGCCCATAAAATTCTCAGAGCAGGCTATTGGTGGCCAACTCTTTTCTCAGACACACACAAAATGGTAAGAAAATGTGAGTCTTGCCAAAGGTTCTCAGGAAAGATAAGATATCAAGGTGCATTACCCCTTGCGACTATAACTGTAGAAGCTCCATTTCAGCAATGGGGGATTGATTTTATAGGGGAAATCTCAAAAAATCAAGTGGAGGGCATAGTTGGATTATGGTTGCCATTGATTACTTCACTAAATGGATTGAGGCCATTCCAACTAAAAAGGCTACAAGCAAAGTGGTGATGGATTTTATTCTAGAAAATATTATTATCAGATTTGGAGTACCAGCCAAATTGGTCGTAGATAATGCTATGTTCTTCAGGTCTAGTGAATTTATTGATTTTTGCAATAATTATGGAATTGATTTGTCCCATTCATCACCATATCATCCACAAGGGAATGGTCAAGCAGACTCAAGCAACAAAAGTCTCATGAAAATCATCAGAAGGGTGATAGATAAAAATAGGAGGTCTTGGGATTGAAAGCTGAAGTTGGCATTATGGGCTGACAGGGTGACAGTGAAAAGAGCAACTGGAAGGTCACCTTATGACTTAGTAAATGGTGCAGTAGCTAGATTTCTTGTGAACGACCTCCTGCCAGTTTATAAATTCATACGAGAAAATGATGAGGAGATTGGGGACCCAATGACTGAAAGAATCAATCAGCTGGTTGCAGTAGATGAAATGAGAAGGGAGGCATAGAAAACAAACATCAAGACACAACAGAAAGTGAAATATTTGTTTGATAGAAGGGCTATAGAGAGGAAGTTTCAGATAGGTGATCTCGTCCTTATATGGAATGCAAAGAGCCAGTATAAGGGCAAACACAACAAATTTGAGCCCTTATGGACTGGCCCATACCAAATTGGCACTAT
The DNA here is from genome assembly GCA_027924645.1 of Cunninghamia lanceolata. Lineage (NCBI taxonomy): Eukaryota > Viridiplantae > Streptophyta > Pinopsida > Cupressales > Cupressaceae > Cunninghamia > Cunninghamia lanceolata. The sequence goes on from BSBN01001003.1 coordinate 5,407,243, forward strand.
TCATGGAGGTGATTCTTATTTTCTCCGGGCCCTCAATGGTGAACTACTGGAATTGCCTGTGCACGGTAAATTCCTTAAAGCCTTTTTCTCATAAATGAGTACCTTTTGTGCGCACTATAAACTAGTTGTAAGTATTTTGTACATACTTTGTATAGTCGATCGTGTTTTGGGTTTTGGGTTTTGCCTGGTCTGCCCCGGAGTATTTTGGTCCTCGCTACAGTCTTGTGCCTACACATCCCCAATCGGAGCCTCTGTTAGTAGTCATTTATGTCTAGGGTTTTAAGCTTGAGTGTTTGCAAGTTTTCTATTTCAAACCCTATGTTTTACCACTTCTTCTTGTTGCACCTGTGAAAAATGTTAAGTTTTTGTATGTACAAGTGTTGATGTGCATTGGCGGGTCAAAAAATCTCTATCGACTTCTAGAAATGGTGAAAAATTTGAGTTATATGCATTTCCAAGTGCATATCGGGTCGCATATACATTAGTGGAATCTTTCACAGGACTCCCAGGAATATTCTGCACTTGTATGCATTTTCAATTGCATATCGAGTTCAAGGTGGAAGATACATTGTGGGAATATTCCAGAGGGAATCCTGTGCTTGTATGCAGAAAGGAATGAATGTATGTCAAATGTACATTGGGTTTTATACAATGAAATACATACAAGGAAGTCAAATATGCATGTGCTACAGTACCAGGGTCCGCCGTGACATACAAAGTGAACAGTACAATGTACAAGTGGCCTTGTATATTCCATAATATACAAAGGCAGAAAAGTGTAAGAGGACAAATGTAGAGCAAGCTACGAAACTGGGAGCCTATCACTTGTATATTTGGGATTGTATATTTAGATATACAATCAAATATACATTTCATACATGCAACCCGGACGTGAAATGGATGTGCATTGTGGTAGATAAAGGGTTGATTTCTGTGGTTTGCATGTTTGTGTGCATTGTATATCACGGATATACAATGAAGGACATACATTCCAGACCTGATGAAAATTTTAGGCTGCTATATACAAGTTTGGGGTCCGTGAGTTGTATGTGTTTATACATGTCAATATACAACCCAATATACATTGAAAACTATACAAAGGCTAGTGCTCATACATTTGCTACAGTGCAGCAGAGATACAATTGGTGGGGCCCACAGGTGTATACAAATGAGTTTGTATATGTGACATACAAGCAAATATACAAAGGTAAATATGCAAGCTGGATCCGATGTGAAGATCAAATTCAGTAGATAAAGAGTTGGCATCCGCGGCTTGTATGTTTGAGTGCTTGTATATGTGCTGATATACAAGAGGTTGATATGCAAGCCAGATTTTAAGACGAATGCTGTGTGTTTTATAATTTTTGAAATATGTGCCTTGTATGTATGAGGTGAATGTACATTGCATTTGTATGTGCAATGCGATATGCAAAAGGGGGGAGATACAAGCTGGAACGAAACTCGATTTCAAATAATTCTATAAAATTTGAGGTCCGGCTTGTATATCAGACGTTTGCATATGCATTTGGTTCTGCATATACAAAAGCGATAAAGGCAAAATAAAGGAAGAAAAGGTCAGCGATAGAAAGTCTAGGTGCCTACGTGGCACGATGTCATTGGCTGGCAGCTCTTCATAGATGTTTTGGGACTGTTGATCTCGGCGATGGGTTTTTGATTGACGGTCGGGTTTTAAACTTTCGGTGATGGTTTATTCCTTGCGTTTGTGACCATTTTTGAGCGGGAAAATCTCCAAATGCATCTATTGTTGCATCCTGCGGGTGGTTGAGTCATTATTAGTAGGATTGCAAACAGACATGGGCCGATGGTTGAACAACCAAGTACCAGGTTTACGATGAAAGTCTTCCAACGGTGGCACAGGGCTTGAGCTCAACTACTCCTCACCATTCTCTTACTTCTTTCCATTTTGTCCCCTGCTGCATTTATTATTTTGAGCACCATCTCTGGTGCATTGTCTAGCAGAAATTTTTGACCTTGTCATGTAATTAATTTTGCGAAGTACACTTTCTTGTTGTTTTAAGCAAACTGTGTTACTCTTTTGTCGTTGTTGAAAACTGTACAACTTTTTTGGTGTTGTGACACAATACAACTTCATTGGTGGTCATGTTCTTGTTGTCTTGTAAGTTTATGAGTCTCATGTTGTATGTTTCATGCATGACTTCACTAGTTTCATGTTGTTTTATATGAGAAATGCTTTGTGCATATGTTTAATCATTTGTCTCCAAGCTGTGGGCATAGTTTCTTTTGAATCAAGATAACTAAGGGTTGTTAAGGTTTAGGAATATAGTTTTTCTTTATTGAATGTTTAATCTCCTACTTTTGTTCAAGGAATTAATTAAATGTTTCAGGTTAATCATTGGGAAAATGTGTTGCAGTAAGGATACCATTAAGTATGAATGATTAAGCACCTAATTGTTGGGAAGTATCTGTAAGGCAGATATTACAAATCCCCTTGAAACTTAGTCATTAATATGGGTTTATGTGTCATTCACATGTGTATGTCTATTGACTCTGAGCCCTAGATAGGCACCGATCCAGTCTTGTAGTGAGGTCACTACCAAAGTCCTAGTTTTGCATCCAAATACAAATCAAACTCAAACTTCATAAACAAACCTTTTAGGACATTAGAAGTAGTTTTAGGATCCAAAATCATCTGTCTACAACTGAATATAGGCCCAAAGCTAGCCCCTTTGCACTTATCTCACAATTTTGGTCTGCACAATAGAGGATTCATCTGCTTTATGTCAACATCCCAGCAAATACATAGATGCACTTTATAGATGTTGAGTAGGGAATACCCCCCTTGGTTCTGCAGAGCCTAAAGAAGAAGAGGAGATATTTATAGAGTCTATCTCCTATACTGTTGGCCCCTGGCCTGGGAATCCTGTTGATCAATGATGCCTATTTTGTAGGGATTACTGGGAACAAGCATCTAGTCTGGGAAATAACCAACACAGTGATTGAAAATGCTATATATGCATGCTAAAGAGATGTATTTTGGGTTGGTTATCTATTTTCTGGGTCATTACTCATGCAGAGGATTCATTTGTAGGTTCAAGACCTTGAGGTAATTTCCAAAGTTAGGTGGATTTGATGTACTATGCTCTCTTTCGAGCCTCTGATGGCTCTGCACTAATTCAACAATGAAGGAAAGTCTATCATTTGTGTCTATTTCATGCTTGTAACAAGTCTTTTCTCTCTAAGTTGTAATGGCTTTTTAGCTTCTATGATCAATATAAATTGATGTTTTATCTCTCTCATTGTTCATAATGCACTGTGTTTATTTGATAGATGTAAGCTGTGCATTGTGGATAAGATGGTCCCTTTCATACTTTCATCTTTCTGCTTTAACCTCTGTTTGAATCTGCATGACTCTCTGTGAGTTCCCTTCAGCATTTGAGGTCATTACTGTGCTAGGTCGGTTGCAATTAAACAACCTAAATCTTGGTGTATCACCTACCTTTTAACTTCAATCTCCTTCCCCTTTTCCTTGGTGATCAATAGCATAGGTTTAGTTAATTTCTCTTAACCTTAAGTTTAGAAAGAGGAACCAACCTTCTTTGGAGGTCTGATCTCATCTACAAGGTCCCACACCTTGAGATCAGTCCCATTGTGTCATTGGAATGCTTGAACATGCTTCATGCAGGGTGCAATTCCAGGTGATAATAGTTTTTGGGACACCCGGTGGGACCCCTCTACTAGGAGTAAGAGCTAAACTAAGAAATATTGGTGTTATTCTTGGTTCATTCATTGTTGTGGAAGAATTCAACAAGCACCTGGTGACTCATTTGGTCCAGTATTCAAACCGGTTCAACATTTCATGCCTAGAGTGCAGACTAGAGATTCTTCTTCAAGTAATTTCCATTTTGTAGAACTTTTGGTGGACCTATTTTTCCCCTTCCCAGAAAAATAATCCATGCTTGAAAATATTGAAAATCTTTTTGAATTCCTTAAGTGCTAGTATTCTTCTATTTTCAGGGTGTTTCCTCGTAAAAAAAACCTAGAAAATTCCTAGGGAAAACCCCTTGAAAAACCTAGAAAAACCCAAAAAATTCAAGACTTTTATCTTAGTTTTTTCTACCTTAGTCAACAAATTGAAAGGTTCATGAACCTACCGGTTCACCGATAGAAGGAATTGCCAACTGAAGCGCAAAAGGGAGGACTTTCTTTTAAAATTTAGCTAAGGCAAGGGAAAAAGAGCGCCTTATTGGCAAATCACCAAAAGTTTGAACTCTTGAAAATTTTGAGATTTCTAAAAAATTGTCGACGGGGTGATTCATCAGTGAAAATGAGCAAAAATGGCAAAGTAAGAAATAGCTCAGAAAGGGTGAATTTTTCTGATAAAGAAGAAAAAAGGTAAAAGTGGCAAAGTTCATAAAAGTTGAGATTTGCCAACAAGGCAAAAGGAGACATAAAAGCCTGAAAGTAACTAAGGCAAATGAAGGAAAAGAGCCTTATCAGGAAATTAATAAGAGACAAAACTTAGCAAATAGTTAGAATTTTCCCAAATTCACTAATAAGGTGATTCTTTTGCAAAAGTCAAGAGAGGAAAAAGAGACAGTGACATGGTTTGCGAAAGTGAAGTTTTTCCGATCAAAGAGGAAACTGAGCAAGACAAAGCAAGAGCTAAGGTTCAATAAGTAAAAATTTTGCTGACAAAGGGCATAAAAGATGGAGCAAGCTTGGTTTGAAGATTTTGAACTTTGCCGATTGAAAGGGAAAGCAAGCCAAGTTTGGAAAAGTCAGTATTTGCCAATAAAGAAGCAAGCAAGCTTGGTTTGGAAAGATGAAGTTTTGCTGGTAATGGGAAAAAAGGATAAGAAAACAAAGTTTGAAAAGGGTCAACTTTGCCGATGAGATAAACAAAAGAAGACATCCAAGTCCTGAAACATGGACTTTTGCTGACTAAAGGGACACACTAAAGAGCAAAAGCGGGGATGGTTCGTGAAAGATAAATTTTGCCGACAGGGCAATTTTCATGCCAGAATTTGAGATAAAGTAGAAATAATGAAACAAAGCTTGTAATATATTGTAAGATTTAAATATTTGAAATTAAATATTTAAAGTGTTGTAAAAACTCTGCATAGGGAGATTTTGGCAAGAAAATATATTTGAATATCTCCTTCAGCCATTAATGCAGACCAAATCTCCCAGCTACTCCATCTCTAGATATTTCACATTTATTGTTGCAGATGATGAATCAACTACTTCCATTAACTCAACAAATATTTCCTAACTACTTCAAGATCCAAGAGATTTTTCTATATTTAGTTTTGCAAACAGACATTCTTTTGACAGAGATATTTTATGATAGGCCCATGGGGCAAATTAATTGTGGTAGATAACTTAGGTCAATGATTAGAATGTTATATATACATGTAACAAAGATGTAATGAGGGTTATATACAAAGACATATTTTTGTGTTCAAACAAAATCCTCATCTACTATAATCGTGCCTTTTTAATCAATGCACACTATGTTTTTCACCTTTTCTTCTTGTTCCTTAATTCTATGTATGTTTAGGACTAGTTATTGTTTGTGAATGTATAATTCCTTGCAATCCTTTTCTAACCTTTACCTCTATTAGGATCTGCAAGATTCATGTGAGTTATTAGTTGTATTCCATTATCCTATGCATTTAGCTTTGTAGGTGTTCTATATTCAAACCTGGTGAATCACCTTTAAATTCCAGTTTCTCCTTCTTCCCCTTTACACAATAGTGATTAGATTAGGTTTAGTCTTAGCACACTCTAAATCTTATATTTAGAAAAGGAACCAGCCTTTCTCTGGAGGTTTGATTTCCTTACAGGGTCCCACACCCAGAAATCACTCTGATGTTTCATTGGATTGTTGTAGCACAACACTTCAACACAAGGTGCAAATCCAAGTGACAATACTATCTTTTATTGATTCAAGAAGAAGAAGAAGGTTGTCTAGGTCCCTTGCGAGGGAGAATAGGAGTGTTGTTCCAGAGCCTAGTCTAGCCCCCCTCCTGTTAGATTTCCAATGGAAAATCTTCTGATAGGTTTACAAAAATCCCAAACTAGTTCGCTAGTTCCTCCTTTCGATTTGTTGATATCTTTCTTGCCTTATCCAATTTTCCTTCTATCGGCAAAACCCTTATTGTCTGAACCACTAGTCAGTGAACTTGGTGGTTCACAAACTTCCAACTTCATTGACAAAGCCTTTTTCTCACTTCATATTATTGTGACTTAGAAACTTTTTTCATCTATAGCCCTTCATTTTGTCAGTGAAAAGGTTGTCAACCGAACTCTCTATCGATGAACCTTCGGGTTTTCTAACTTTTGCATTTTACTAATAGAGAACTCCTTCCTTTATCTCTTTGTTGCAACACCATTTCCATTTTCTCTATTGTCACCTTATCGGCAAATCGGCTAAAAGTTGAACTCCTAAAAAGTTAGTGAGTTATGAAAAAGATGATTTGCTAACAAAGAAAAAATATGGAAAATACTCAAGGGAGAAAAAAGGGAACAAGACTTAACCAATTTTGACCAAGGCAAATAACATAAAGACTAGACTTTGAACAAGGATAACTTCTTCATTTTAAGGAATTTTGAGATGGTTCAAAAGGCAAAGTTGCTCAAAATTCAATTCTCTATCCAATGGTGACCTTGGCAAGAGATTTACACAAGACTTTTAGAATTTAGGGAAAAATGGGCACAATAGGAATAGAATTTTTTGCAAGGTGCCAACACTAGCTATGGTTGGGGATGTGTGACAAGTAGTGTCACAGCGAGGATTCAGATCTTTGGGCAGACCAAAAAGGCACAAAACATAACAAAAACACACAAGGGAAACAACACACACAAATGTATTTACAACCACAATGTATATACAAGGCAAAATACAGTCATAAATGTTAGAGAACATAATATTATTTGACCATATTCAAAATTTAGGGGAAGTACTTACTTATGAAAAGTAAATCTTCAGATGCTATCCATGAATGGGTAGCTCCAGATATTCTCCCTCTATATTTATGATGTAATATGTATCTTGTCCATCTTTTTCATCAATCTGGTAAGGGCCTAGCCACAAAGGCTCAAACTTGCCATGCTTACCCTTGTCCTTAACTTTTGCATTCCACAAGAGAACCAAATCATCAATCTAAAAGCTCCTCTTTGCTATTTTATTATTGAACAAATATTTGGCCTTTTGTTGCTGCTGTTGGTTTTTATCATGTGTTAGCCTTCTAGCCTCATCCAACTCAGCCAACTCATGCATTCTCAGAGTTAAAGCATCATCCCCATCCTCATTGATTTGTTGTAGCAATTGATATACAAGCAATTACAATGACATTTGTATTTTTGCCTCTGCTCCATATACCAGCTCAAATGGGCTCGTTCCAATAGATTTCTTGAATGTTACCCTGTTAGCCCATAGAGCATATTTTAGTTTATCATCCCACTTGTTCTTATTCTAATCCAACATCCTCCTTATAATATTCATGAGACTCTTATTACTAGACTCTGTAGAAAATCAATCACCACCTTGGATGTAGCATTGTGAATGGGGATAGCCTCAACCCACTTGGTGAAATAATCAGTGGCCACAAGGATCCACTTGAATCCATTACTGGACTTCTCTTGAATTTCTCTTATGAATTCAATACGCCATTGTCGAAATGGTACTTCAACTACAACTGGCATAAGAGGTAATGCTCCAATGAATTTCATCTTTCCAGAAAAACGTTGGCAAGCATTACATTTTCTGACTTGCTTGGCAACATCCTTGAAAAGACTTGGCCACCAAAAGCCTTCTCTAATGATTTTATCTATTGTGGTTTTGACATGGAAATGCCCACCACATACTCTCTGATGATATTCTTCCATAACAACATCTACTTGTTGCTAGTTTAGACACTTTAACAATAGCCCTTCATGGTTTCTCCACATTAGTACCCCTTAAATTAAGAAATACCTCTGGAACTAAAGTTTAAGGGTCCTCTAAATTATGGCACTCATGCCTAGAGGATAATACATGTTAACAAGGTAAAAGACAATATCTTTATACCATGAATTGTCAGCCAATGAACAATGATGAGCTACATCATCTTCCTCAATTTCATTTACCTCTGTTGCTTCAAGATTTGAATTTTCCATCAGCTTGGCTAAGCCTTGGCCTCTTACCAATTTGGTGACTTGTATGTCCATATCATATTCTTGTATCCTATTGATCCATCTGCACTTCTTCCCTGAAGCCCCCTATTGCATGAATATATCTTTTACTATTGTGGACCTCTTAGTCCCTATGAAACATGGTCTAAAATTTTTTATGGCCTTGACCAATACATAGGCATGCTTCTCAATTATGGAGTAATTCAACTCAATAGACTGTAAAGATTTACTAAAAAATCCTATGGGCTACTCATATCCATCCTCAATCTTTTGTAGTAACACAACAACAATAGTGTAAAATGAAGCGAAGGAAAAGAGATAGAAAGGCTTGGAGTAGTCTGGACTTACCAGCACTGGCGTATTTTTTAGATCCTCCTTTATGTCGAGAAAAGCTTCCGCTGATTCCTTGTCCCACATGATGGATTGTCCCTTGTTAAGCATCTTAGAGATGGATTTTGTCTTCTCGGCAAAGTTAGGGATGAATCTCCTTACAAAATTAATTTGACCAAGGAAGGACTGAATACTTGATTGTTTTAGGTTGGGGGATAAGGTCAATGGCCTTAACCCTATCTGGATCAATTCTAACCCCCTCTTTTGACACAATGTGTCCCAACAGCTTTCCTTCTTCAACTCCAAATTGACATTTTTTGGGATTTAAAGAGATCCCATACTCTAAACACCTCTCAAAAATTAATTGCAAATGTTTGCAATGATCACTTCTATCCTTTGAAAATATAGTCAGATCATCCTAGTAAACAGCCATGATCTAATCAATGAGGCGAGAAAAGACCACATCCATTGCTCATTGAAATGTAGATCTTGCATTTTTTAAACCAAATAGCATTCTCAAATATACATGCATGCCCCAAGGAGTGGTGAATGTTGTTTTGTGTTGTTTAGACTCCTTGACCAACACCTGGTTATATCCTAAAAATCCATCCATCATTGACATTAGTTCTGAACCAACCACCCGCTACAATAAATGATCCATGCTTGGAAGAGGATAGTTATCCTTGAGGGATTTAATATTCAGATTTCTAAAGTCAACACATAGTCTAATCTTCCCATTTTTCTTTCTTATTTGGATAAGATTAGACACCCACTCAGAGTGTCTGATAGGCTTGATGATACCTCCCTCTTTCATTTTTAGCAACTCCTTTTGCATCTTGGGAGCTATGGTGGGATTTATAGGCCTTTGTTTCTACCTATATGATTTTACATCAAGTTGAAGGGGGATAGTGTGCTTAAACAAATCCTCCCTATAAGCTTTCAAATCATCATATTACCATGCAAAACACTTTCTAAATTTCCTTAGTAAAGCAATCATCATTTGCTTTTCATGATGCTTTAGTTTCTTGCCTATGTAAACCATATTTGGTGCTTCCTTGGTTCCAAGGTTAACACCTTCTAAACTATCTTCTTGAAATGGTTTACCATTGCTCTTCCAATGGTCAGCATTTTCAAACATCCTCTCCAATGCTACCAATCCCTTAGGAATGGTATTGGTCTTCAACTATACCACTTTGCTGCCAAACAATGTTTCCTTTCCATTTACCACTTCAACCATTGGTTGTCAGTCAATTACTTGACTTTCAAATTCATCCATATAGTTCAGAAAGATGAAAATCTGACTACTATCATTAAATACTTGCCAATTGTATATATTGTCTGGAATGGTTGGCCTTGTGAGTACTTCAACAACTTGATGGTCATGAAGAAAATTAGACTGAGGATTATACCTAGACACAACTACAGCCAATGCATCTTCTTCTTCATTTTTTGATCAATCAATCCACTCAATACCAATGGCATTAAACAACTCTATGGTATCCCATACAATGTTCCTGTATGCTTTCAACCTTTTGTCTTTGGTAACAAACATTTTTCTTATCTACTGGACAATCAGCTCTGAATCTCCATATATTCTTAGACATTGGATGCCATGTTTGTGAGCCACATTTAGACTCAGCAATCGTTCTTCATATTCTACCAGTGCATTGAAAATCTAATCTGGAGGACATGCATGACCGCTTACCTTTTGGGGATGTTAAAATAATCCCAGCACCAGAACCATCTTTTGAAAATGCACCATCAAAATGCAACATCCACAAATAGAAAGTATCATGAACAACAACAATAGGGTCAGAAGGTAAAGCATTACATCAAGATCATCATCATTGCAATATGCCATAGAGTGATCAATTTCAGTATCAAAGAAATTTGCATGATCATCCTCTGTTTTATATCTATCTTCAATGTTCAAATCTTCTACCTTCTTCTCCTTGTATAATTTTACTTCCATGCCTTGGATAGGAATGGTAGCATACAATAGGTTCATCTAAATACTACCAGCCATGGAGGCAGCCCACTTCCTAGATAACAACATGCCCCACTTGGTTGGGCAGTCGACAATAATTATGTCCATGAGGAAAGACTTGTCTGGGTAGGCAACAAGTTTGACCTCAACATCCTTGACCAAGCCTATGACATTGACTTCCTTGGAATCCATGGAAAAGCATTTGCCCAAGGATTTGGACACCTTCAGTCCCAATTCATTCATGATCTTAAGAGACATGACATTGCTAGATGCCTCTGAATCAAGCATGCAATTATGTAACAACCATCCATTTATAATTAGAGTGGCGTAAAAGAGGTCAACTCCCATCTTTCTATTAACTATGGAAGACCCTAAATAAACATCTACTATTTCCTCATGACCTACAGCATCATCATTACCACTGGGAACAACAACAGGTTGTTTTTGTGCATCAATAGAAGTAATAAGAGACTCTGTCCTATCTCTGTGTTCAGGGATTCTAAGCAATTCCAATATTGGCACATAAATTCTAATTTGGCCAAAAACTTGAGCTATGTCAATAGGGAGATAATTGGGCAAGTGAGTGTCACATGAAACAATTACATCATTTGCAGAAGGAATGTAAGGTATGATTTGATTGGATGAAATATCCTTACCTTCTTTTGTTTTCTCCTTTTCTAGTCCTTTTTATGTCTGAGGATGATCCCACTTACTGTATCCTTTTGGATAATGGACCCCTAGAATGGATGTAGTATATACAAGCTGTACAATTGGCATTGGATTCTTTTGAACATACTTTTATTTTTCTGCTAGAGACAATGTGGGAAACTTTTTCTTTTTTGGAACGTTTTTATTGGGAGTGATGTTCTTCTTCTACTCCACGTTCCCTTTACCTTTGTCTCTTTGCTAATCAGATTTTTGCTATTTCAATTCCTTGGCAAGGACATTTTGAATAGGGATAGTTCTATTCCTTAGCTGATAGCCTCCCTGGACTTGCAAGATGGCTACATCAGTTAATGCTTTCATATCATCTTTCGAGGGCTTGGACTACTGATATTTTTTCTGCATAAGGTCCCTTAGATGTCCAAAATCATGGGTTGGCAATTGATATTTTTTCAGACCTTCATCATAAGCATATTGAAAAATATGATCATCCTCATCCATAGTTATCACAATCAACATCTTGATCTATATGTTCATGGTCATCTGCATCAAACTAATTTATCTCTTCATCATAGTACTCAGTTGTACCTTCCTCATTGGGGAATTCTTCTTCCTTGCTCAATGAATGAGCCATTGCACAATTTGATGGGTCATGGGGAAGAAAACAAGCCTAGCACCACAAGGTATCATCTTGGAAGTTAACTTGATCCATTCTCAAAGGATTAGAGGTGTCCCTTTCAAGCTATTTGAAACTCACATGCCTGGGAGCAACCTGCCTATCATTCTATTGTGGTCTCTTAGACCAATCAATATTATAAGGCCTTTGTCCTCTATTAAAATGTGTTGTAGCACCCTGAGGTGGCAACCCTCTATCATTTCTAGCAACCTTATAAGTCAGATCCTTCATGACCCCCATAAGTTTGTCCAACTTATCATCAGTAGTGAGGGGTTTACTAAAAACAACCTTGTCAGGCTAGGACAATTTCACATTAGCCCTTTTAATATGCTTTCCTGAAGCTCTCATATTACTCTCAATATTTATAGATGTAGCATATGCTTCCCTTAATGTTTGTGGACTCGTTTGTGGACTCTTGTCCGTCAAGCAATACCAAGCTTTGAATCAAAGGAACCACAATATAAAACTAAACATATTGATTCATTAGGTCTCATATGACGAGGTACCTTTCTCATAGTCATGATGAAGTAGCTGTTGAAATTAGCTACTGTCTCATTGATGGCCTTTTTGATGGCTGTGAGCTCATGGATGGAAAATTTGGGATCAATCCTATCCTCATACTACAGTCTGAAAACTCTCATAAAATCCTCCCAAGAATCGATGCTATTATCAGGGAGAGCCTTGTACCACTCTTTTGCACTTTCTTCCAATGAGTGCATGAACAACTTCATCATCACATCTTCATCTTCAATCTCATGCTCATCAGTGTCATTAATAAAATGTCTTAGGTGTTCCTCACCAGTGACAATGTTGTTGCCCTGAAATCTTGGAATCTTCCCTCTAATCTCAATTGGAACGGGATTAGGAAAATCAAGTATGCCAATGAAATAGAGCTCCTTATACCTCTCAGCTCCCAACAGTTGCCTCTATGCAATAAACCTATGTACTTGTCTTCTATGTGCATGCCCAACATTCTAAATGTTCCCATGCTTCTAGTTCATTTGAATCAGTGGTGGCTGCACATTTATATTGTAAGCATGGATTTGGTTCACACCCTGCTATCCCTTTTGACATTGTTATTGTTGTCTCTAGTTATTATGCTGATTATATGGTTGCTGATATTGATGTTGATGTGCATGCTGCTAGTATGCATTCTGATTTAAGCCTTGCTGGGCTAGTTGAGCTTCCAAGTAAAGCTTGTACCTCCCTCTATCTATTTCTGAGGTGATCGAGCAAATCCAACTCATCTTGGATCCTTCTTTCTCTTTCTTCATCATTACCAAGTTGTTGCTAATTGCCCTCATTAGGGATAGTGTCTTGTTGAGCTCTAAATGATCTAGTGGGGGAATTGGGATGCCTTGTAGTCTGCTACATTTCTTCACTCTCACTAGTATTGCCAAACGTCCGCAAATAAGGATCATGAGATCTATCTCTACTACCTCTACCAATAACATTTGCATTCCTTCTAATGTCATAGTCATCTCTATTATCTCTTCTATTTGTCCTGAGGATGTTATCAACATAGTCCTCAGAAGTGTATTTATATTGGCCTTTGAGGTCAAAAAATATATTGTCTTGGTTATTTCTTGTAGGCACCACATCGGGTCTTCTTTTCCTATACCTACTCCTTCTATTTCCAGCATTACTAGAGGATTCCTCACATCCAGGTTGTTCCTGGTTTCTTCCTCTATCCATTTTGAAACTTATTTCACATTGAAATTAGTTCTGGGTTAACAAAACAAAGTCTCCACTCCCCTATTAGGAAGAAAACTTGAACAAAACTGTATTTCAATATCATCGACTAGAAATAAAATGATTCGTTGTTACCAAGGATTTTGAATTTGAACAAAATAAATGTTCCCCAGCAACAACGCCAAAATGTTGGTTCCCAAAATAACAGTAACACAAAACTCAAACTTTCCTAAATCACCTAGGCTAGGGATTGTCATCAGGGTGAAAAGAAGAGGCTTATCAACAAGTTTTGGGCAATTTTGGCCAACTACAGGAGCGGGTAAACTCCTATGCTCTTCAAGATCAACTTAAACTCTGGAGGGATATTCCAAGGGGTGTTATACCTAAATAGGTATTAAAATCAAACCATGTGAACAACTAAAAATATTAACCAAACCTAGATTGCTCTCTTAGCCCCAAATCTGTCACTAAGATAAGAAAAGCTAGTTGTTGTATGATCCCTATATAGCTGATAAGTGCAATCCTACACAATGATGATGCATAAAGACTACTTCTGCTTCTAAAGGTAAGATGTATATTTTTTTGCTTTAAATATGGGTGATCTAAGGCTACTCAAATTGGTGCCTATCCATTGGGCTGCAAAGTCTAATGTGAAATAGAGGAAAACAATCACATAGAAGTGTATAATTGCCTACTTGATGAATCAAATGCAAAGAAATCAATACCAGATTACTGAAAATACTTAACAATCCCACACTATACCATATTCTTCCCTATGCAATACTAAAATGACCATTCACAAAGCTTGGAAATGGATTAAGAACTGTCACATTCATCAAATTAGAGCTTACAATCATACCACTAAATGTGGCAAAAGCAAACTATAACTACAATTATAGTTTACTAGGAAAAACACCTACAACATTGGAGAAAAACAACAATCTGATACAAATATTTGTGAATTATTTTACATACACTTCATGATTAATTCATGTATAAACAAAGCCTGCAAAATATCCTTTCTTAATCTGCCTCCTGGAGCTCACAACCCTGTTGATAAATTGCCAGAATGACCAACCCTTTCTACATTTCAAACTTATGCATATATAGTGTTTCAACCCCCTGTATTCTCCTAGGCACCACACCTGGTCAAGGACTACACCCACACTATCATAAATTCCAATCCTAATCTGTCAGAAGATTTTCCATTGGAAGAGAAAGCCCATGCTTCATTAATTCTCGCAGATGGCCTTGTTAGAAGATATTTTTGCCAAAAGAATGTTTGTATACATCTTTCTTGTCGATCATAAATGAGGAAATATCCTGATTTGATCCACTACATTCAATACAAAAATATTTGAACAAAAAGTAGCTAAGAAATATCTATTGCATTGAAGACCCGCAACTGACCCATTCACCTACATAATTAAATATATAACAAATAACTAGAACATTGATGATGGAAGACAAATTCCACCCCTGACATGTCTGAGGACTGACAAAAGAAGATTTCCCACATGCATGAAGAATTCAAAGCAATAATGAGGGAAGGCTTGAATCCTTTTCCTAACATATGCAACCTTGACTTCTCAGATTTGTCCTTCATGCATTGAAGAGTTTTACTGCACACCAACCACCTACACAACACTATTCTGTAGGCTCATTAAATCCTGGGTACAAATCAATTTGTGTATCCCTACAATCATGGAATGCATTCATAGAATTAACCATTTTAGGTATTGACAGCATTCCCAGTATGTCATCCTCATTTTCTGGTTCGAGCCATCTGATCACTGACTACACCTTTCTACATTTTCCTCCCCATTGGCCAATCCTCTTCATTCTCTGTATTTGTCATTCACCATCATCTGCTATATTCTTCTTCTTCTTGAATTTGCTTTGTTGGCACATATTTGAATTATGGGGGAAAGCATAATTTTGGCCTTTTATTTGCCTTATTGGCAAAACCTCATCTGGCTGAACCACCTCCTTAGTCGGTGAATCTTCTCTTTTCAAAACTTAGGCAACTTTTCCTTTATAACACCTTTGTCGGCAAATTTTCATTTTGCCAAACTTTTTTTTGGCACTCACTTTCTTTGTGTCAGCAACTTTTAACCTTTTTGAACTTTTCCATTTGCCGCCCTCATTCTCCTTTTATCAACAAAAATCCATTTTGTTGAACTTACCCCTTTATCACCCTTATCAACGATTTACAAAAATCTTGAACTAGTTCAAAAAGGTTAAAAGTTGCCAACAGAAAGAAAGTGAGTGCCAAAGAAAAGTTTGGCAAAATGAAAATTTGCCAACAAAGGTGTTATAAAGGAAAAGCTGCCTAAGTTTTGAAAAGGAGGTGGTTCGACTAGATGAGGTTTTTTTGATAAGGCAAATAAAACACCGAAATTATGGATTTCCCCCATAATTCGAATATGTGTTGGAACAAAGAAAATGTAGGAAGAAGAAAGTAGTGGATGATGACGAACGACAAATACAAAGAATGAAGAGGATTGACCAATGGGGAGGAAAATGCAGAAAGGTGCAGTTAGTGGTCAGATGGCTCAAAATAGAAAATGGGGACGATACACTAGGAATGCTATCAATATTTGAAATGGTTAATTCCTTGAATGCATGCCATGATTGTAGGAATAAAAAAATTGATTTATACCCAGGATTTAATGATCCTACATAATAGTGTTGTGTAGGTGGTTGGTGCAGTAAAATTCTTTAATGCATGAAGGATAATTATGAGAAGTTAGGGTTACATATGTCAGGAAAAGGATTTGATCCTTCCCTCATCATTGCTCCAAATTCTTCATGTGTGTGGGAAATCTTCTTTTGTCAGTCCTCAAACTTGTCAGGGGTGGAATTTCTCTTCCATCATCAATGTTCCAGGTATCTATTATATATTTAATTGTGCAGGTGAATGAGTCAACTATGGGTCTTTAATGCAACAGATATTTCTCAACTACTTTTTGTTCAAATATTTTTGTATTGAATGTTGCAGATCAAATCAAAATATTTGCTCATTTATGATTGGTAACAAAGATGTATACAAACATTCTTATGGAAGAAATATCTTCTGATGAGGCCATCTGCCAAAATTAATGGAGCATGGGTTTTCTCTTCTAATGGAAAATCTTATGACAGATTGGGATTATAATTTATGATAGAGTGGGTGTAGTCCTTGACAGGATATGGCCCCTGGGAGAATGTAGAGGGTTGAAACACTATATATGTGTAAGTTTGAAATGTAGAAAGGGTTGGTCATTCTGGCAATTTTTCAACAGGGTTGTGAGCTCCAAGAGGCAAATTAAGAAAGGATATTTTGCAGGCTTTGTTTATACATGAATCAATCATGAAATGTATGTAATATAATTCACAAACCTTTGTATCAGATTGTTGTTTTTCTCTAATGTTGTAGGTATTTTTCCTAGTAAACTGTAATTGCAATTATAGTTTGCTTTTGCCACATTTAGTGGTATGATTATAAGCTTTGATTTGATGAATGTGACAGTTCTTAATCCATTTCCAAGCTTTCTGAATGGTCATTTTAGTATTGCATAGAGAAAAGTATGGTATAGTATGGGATTGTTAAGTATTTTTAGTAATCTGGTATTGATTTCTTTGTATTTGATTCATCAAGTAGGCAATTATACACTTCTATGTGATTATTTTCCTTTGTTTCACATTAGACTCTGCAGCCCAATGGATAGGCACCAGTCTAAGTAGCCTTAGATCACCCATCTTCAAAGAAAAAACTATAAATCTTACCTTTAGAAGTAGAAGTAGTCTTTATGCATCCTCATTGTGTAGGATTGCACTTATCAGCTATATAGGGGTCATACAACAACCAACTTTTCTTAGCTCAGTGACAGATTTGTGGCTAAGGGAGCAATCTGGGTTTGGTTGTTAATATTTTTAGTTGTTCATCTAGTTTGATTTTAATACCCATTTAGGTATAATACCCCTTGGAATATCCCTCCAAAGTTTAAGTTGATCTCGAAGAGAAGAGGAGTTTATCCACTCCTGTAGTTGGCCAAAATCACCCAAAACTTGTTAATAAGCCTCTTCCTTTCACCTGACGACAATCCCTGGCCTAGGTGATTTAGGAAAGTTTTAGAGTTTTGTGTTGCTGTTATTTTGGGAACCAATACAATTCCTTAGTAGGATTGTGTTACCAGGTGCATATGACATAGGAATAAGGGTGGATAATTGTCTAATTTAGGCTAGAAAGATTTCTCTAAGAGTACCGATGCCCTTATTTCCAGAGGCTCCTGTCATCCGACCTTTTACAGCTCTGATACCTACAACAGTCAAGCCTGTTACTCCTCTGATTACACCTATAGTAGAAAAATAGGATGAGAGAGATGCTCTGATCAGAAGATTGAATAATGAATTGGTATTGGCACAGAGACAACAGGCACAAACTAATAGGCCATATCAACCATTCAATCAGCCTTAGCAGCATAACAAACCACCATATCAGGGCAATGTGCAGAGGCAAAATCAACCTAGTTATATTAGGCCACTAAATGTTGTTCATCTCAATGTTGCAAGCACATCTAAACCCCTATTGCCCATACAAAACAATATGGATCAAGACAGTGATTGGTGCTATCCATGCAATCAGCCACATGATAAAAATTTGTGCCAAAGTGGATAGTTCAGTTAGGATTTGACAGTGAAAACCCCATCAATTCTCCCAGACCAGTAGCCTAGTTCTAGCCAAGAGACAGTGGGAGGGTAGGAACAAATACAAAATAATTCTACCTTGATGAATTGGACACAGGATGACTTTTGTGGTGTTAATCAAGGTACAAGTCCAATAGCACACAACTTAAAAGCAAAAGAAAGAATGACTAAGGATGCATCATTCCCTATAGTTGGTCAAGTGTCTACCTCTCATGCATCTCAAATGGCTACAAATGAAGGTGCAACAGCCAAGACTCCTTTAAAACAAGTAGATTAGGCTATTGATAAAGCAACTCCAGTGCAAGAACAATAGTCCCAAGCCAGACAATGAATAAAAGTTGACATTGTGGTTGCAAAGGTATCCTAGAAGGTTAGTCAAATCCCTCTCAAGATAGTTGATCAAACGAAAAGGACTAACCTGAATGTCACTATGTGGGATGCCCTGTCAATCCCAACTCAAAGGGATTTTCTTCGAGAAGCCCTAATAAGCTTCAGTCAACCTGCCAAAGAGATAGCAAAAGAAAAAGTAGCCACCCCAACAAACTTGTGCCAACCAAAAGAGGAGGCAAGTACAAGAAAAACAAGTAAGCCCCCTCCTTTCTATGTTTCCCTAATCATTGCTGACAAATTGTTCCATAATAACATGATTGATTCTGGGGAAAGTACTTCTGTTATCCATAAAAATGTAACTGATCAATTAGGCGTAGAATATGAACCTGTGAGTAAAGGGGCAGTGCAACTAGATGGTACTATTATTAAGACAATAGGTGTAGTCAAAGATCTAAATCTCACTCTGCATGCATGCCCTAGTTGCTCTATTTTACAAGACATTTCAGTCATTGACCTTCCTCCATACTTTGGCATATGTTTATCTAGGGATTTTACTACTAAAATAGGTGGATACCTATCCTTTAATTGGTCCCACATGTTATTTAGAACAAGGTATGGCACTAAGGTGACCATTAAGGTTGAACTTATTGCCAATGATCATGTCGAGCCTTATTCCCCTAACCCTACCAACATGAACTACACAATCTATGACTTAGAGGAGGATGAAAGTAACATGCATGAGGCTGTCACACCTATGGAAGAGATTCTTGATATATTACTTGATGAGTGGGCAAAATGTTTTCAATTTGATACTCTCGATCATATAGAAGACATAGGTCTAGGTACATACTGTATCCATGATGAGGATGCCTTCATCCATAATCTTGTGAAGTCAAAAGAAGATTCAAGTGGGATATGGTAGATGTATTTTGATGGCTCTAGAAACAAAAATGGAGCAGGTGCTGGGGTTGTGTTGATTTCACCCCAAAAAGAAAATTATTTCTATGCTTTTAGATTATAGTTTAGTTGTACCAATAATGTGGCTGAGTATGATGCCTAAATGTAGGGTATGCATTTGGAACAAAAGAGGGGACTAAAAATTTTACAAACATTTAGTGATAGTGAACTTGTTGTACACCAAATCAGATTACAAAGTGCTTCAAGGAATGACTTTCTAAAGTCATATAAACACAAGGTCTAGGACATGATTGAAGACTTTGATGCCTTCAATATCCAGGCAGTGCCCAGACAAAGAAACAAAGATGTTGATAGGCTGGCTATAGTTGGTTCCTAGTTTGGCATTCCTAAGAATGTCAAACAAAACTCATATCAGCATGTGAAGATTGTTGTGAGGCCAGCTATCCCAAAGAATGTTACAAGTTGGTAGGTATTTGAAAATGACCAGAAGATTGTCAATTTCTTGTAAGAGGAGGCTGAGTTTGCTGCTAGTAATTAGTCCAAATTGCAGGAGTAGTATGGTGACTAGGTGATCCAACTAAAGACCAATAAACTACCTAGGGGACTGGTCACTTTAGAAAACATATTTGGTCTTGATGATCAACCTAAAAGGGAAAAGAAGAACATGACAATCAAATAGGAAGACTATGAAGAGGTAGAAATTGCACAGGGTAGATTTCTAAAACATGGAAAGATAAGTGACCAAACTGAAAGACAAGGTTTTGTTGAACTTTGTAATGAATTTGATGATTTGATTGCTTAGGATTATAGGGATCTGAAATGTTTTGACCCTGGTTTAATCTAGCATACCATTGATTTAGACCCTAATGCCATACCTGTTCACCAAAAACAAAGGCCTGTCAACTCCAAAATTGAGTCATTAATGAGGAAAGAGCTATCCAAGCTCATAGAAGCCAAAATCATTTATCCAATTAAACATTCCTCTTGGGTGGCTAACCTAGTTCCAGTTAGGAAAAAGAATGGGGAAATCAAAATGTGTGTGGACTTTACAAACCTAAACAAGGCTTCCCTTAAAGACCACTATCCACTCCCTTCTATGGAATAGATCTTACAGATAGTGGCAGGAGTTGAAAGGTTTCCACTCCTAGATGGCTACTCAGGCTATAACTAGATTCTTATAAAATAATCAGTCATTACAAAACAACCTTTACCACCAAATGGGGTACCTTGGCTTAACAGAAGATGCCATTTGGGTTGACTAATGCTAGGGAAACCTTCCAAAGAGAAATAGATTTGGCCTTCAAAGGCCTAATCAATGATATTATTCTAGTGTATCTTGATGATTTAACTATATATTCTAAGCATACAGCTGACCATTTGGGTCATTTGAGAAAATTCTTTGAGAGATGCAGGGAATATGGCATATCATTGAATCTAAAAATGTGTGTGTTTGTTATCCTAGAAGGCAAGTTATTGGGACATGTTGTCTCAAGGGAAGGGCTTGCCATTGACCATGAAGGAACTAGTGCCATTCTGTCTCTTCCCCTACCCAATCACAAGAAAGGTCTACAAAGCTTCTTGGGCAAGATTAACTTTGTGCTTGAAGGTTCATACCAAATTTTTCTTCAATAGAAAAACCCCTCATTTCCATGCTTAAGAAGAATACTACTTTCACATGGTCAAAAGAAGGCAGGAACAATTTTGAAGCTATCAATTAGGCCATTGCACAATCTCCTACACTGATAAACCCTAACTATGGAAAGGATTTTATTCTTTATGCTTTTGGAGGCAAAGAGGTCATATCAGCAGTCCTAATGCAGCAGAATGAAGAGAAATTGAAGTAGCCAATTACTTTCTTCAACTAGCCTCTCAAAGAATATGAGCTAAGGTATAATTTTATTGAGAAATAAGTGTTTTCTGTGGTGCAAGCACTCAAAAAATTTAGACACATGCTTTCAAATAGAAAGATACAGTTGATGGTGAATCACCCTAGCGTAAAAGAATTCCTTTTGAGCATAGATGTAAATGGGAAGAGGGCTGGTGGATCATAAAATTCATGGATTATGATGTCAACATCAACATCACCAAGCTAATGTGAGGCAAAGGCTTGTGTGAGAAGATGGCCATGGACTTTGAAGACAGAGATGACATTGTATGTGTCCTTGAACGAGCACAACAAGTTGGTTCCCATGCCCCATGCAGTTGGTATCATGACATGGCCACCTTTCTACAGTCAGGTAGATGCCCAGACAAACTGGATCAAGCAAAAAGAAGATATTTCATACTGCAGTCTATTCCTTATGTTCTTTTTGATGGTGTCTTGTTTAGGAAAGAGATCAATGGAGTTCTTCTCAGATGCATTGCTCAAAATCAAGCTTCAAGGGCGTTAGAAGAGTTCCATAATAGCCCTACTGGTGGCCATTATTCACTAAGAACAACTTCCTTGAAAATCATGAGGGTTGGTTATTACTAGCTCAATTTGTTTAGAGATACCCATAGATGGGTAAGAAGTTACAAGAAATGTGCATTATTTGCAGGTAAACAAAAGTTAGTTGGCCTTCCCCTGCACTCAATTCAGACTGATCAACCATTTTCCCAGTGGGGTCTGGACTTCATTGGAATGATCAATCCACCTTTTAGTGCTAGTCATAAGTGGATTTTGATAGCCACTGACTATTTCACAAGGTGGATAGAGGCAGTTGCATTGAAGGATGCCATAGAGGCCTCCATTTTAGATTTCCTTGAGGGAATAATTACCAGGTTTGGTGTTTTATTCACCATTATTTCTAATAATGCTAAGGCCTTTGTACACAAAAAAATTAGTGAATGGGCACTTAACTATGGAATTTACTTGAAGACATCTTCTAATTACTACCCTTAGGGCAATGGCCTGGCTGAGTCCACAAACAAAAACCTAATCATGATCATCAAAAGGACAGTGGAGGACAACCAGAGGACTTGGCATTCCAAGTTGAAAATAGCTCTCTAGGCTGATAGAATCACCCCCAAGAGGGCCATTGGAAATTCACCTTTCATGCTTGTCTAAGGAAGGGAAGAAAAACTTCCATTATCATTAGAATTGCCTTCCCTTGAGCTTGCACAATAGTTGGAACTACTGGAAAGTGATGCCATGATAGTAAGATTTGCTGAGATGATGGAACTAGAGGAGAAGAGGGATGCTGCCATGAAGACTCTTGAGGCTCACCAAGATCAAGTCAAAAGAACTTTTCACAAAAAATCAACTAGAAGGATATTTCAATGAGGAATATTTGGTGTTGAAATGGGATGAAGATAGAGCTAAAGCTGGGAGACATTTAAAATTTGATGTCATGTGGAGTTGGCCCTTATATTATTACCAGCTACGAATAGGCCAATGCATTTCAACTTTCCACGTTGAATGGAGAGGTTATACCAAATCTAGTTAATGGGATCCATTTAAAACCTTCAGTTTAGTCTGGTTGTGATATTTTGTAAATATGTTAGGTATGGTTCCTTTCAATAAGTGTTGTTACGCTCTGCTACACCCTCATTAGGAGGATGTTTTCCTTGTTTGTTTTGCTTTGTCTTGTTTTCTGGAGGCTTGTTTAGTTTTATGTTGGTATGGCCAACCCCTATCCTTGTTGATGTTCCATTTGACTATGTGCCCAATGGATTGATAAGGCCTCTGGATCCTAGTGTTTAGTAGGCAAACACCCCTGCATAGTCACCAAAATGTTGTCCTATTTTTCCTTCTGGCCAAATAGCTCAAGGATCTATGAGATTTCTAAGTGTTTTCCCTTTTATGTACAAGGAAAAAGCCCCCCAAAATGGCTAAGTCCAAAATCTTAAGTGTTTTCCTTGTGTTTTATATCTTTTTGGGGTTCAGGGTTCTCCTTTTCATCATGCCATTCTTATTGGCTTTGAAATCCACCTTGGTTACTTGTAAATTCACATAAGTATTCCAGGCATCAGAGGTTGGGAGTTCTCTCTTCCTTCTTCTTTTTTGTTGCAAGGCGGAAGGTAGAAGGTCTGATCACCAAAGCCCAATGAGCTACAATGTTTATGTTTGAAACAAGGTAGATAACTGAGAAGGGGGGTGAATCAGTTATCTTAAATATTTTAACTTTATGTTCTTCTTTAACAATTGGTGCAGCATCAAAACATAAAAGCATACATAACCATGAGAGTAGAAATAAAATCAACACACATAACACAATGATTTTGATGTGGAAAACCCTGTTAAGGGAAAAACCATGGGGTGACTAACCCAAGATTGTATTCTCTATTAAAAGAAAAAGAAATACAAGATGGCACTTGCCAATTAGAGCTCACTGCCCAAGCACACTGCTCACAAAAGGCACAGTGCCTATAAGAGACTCACTGTCTACAAGGATATAGAAGGTAACCAGATGTTTGAACTGAAGAGAGGCATCCACATATGCTGAGGTTCAGTTCCAATTAGGCTCAATATACTAATCTACTGCACTTCATACTTCCTCTATTTTTAGTGCTGCTGTTCTGTCACATACCGGACTTGAATTGCTTCTTCCACACTTCTCTCTGCCTTTTGTCGCTCTAACTCATACAACTACCTTCATACTAAAATCCATCTAGTATATATATCCGCACCAAGGATTTCAACATCTTTCTAGTCGGCAACCGAAATACTCAAGATATTTACTAAATATTGGTCTGTCGGTTGAATCCATGCTTAATATGTGATGCGTATCAAAAATATAGACATAGAAGTCATCAATCATCTTGGCCAACCATGAATGATCCCTCAAGAAGCTTGATCACCATCAATTTCTCATCCAAATTAAGGTCTGCTACTCTGCTAGTCAGTTCATCCTCAATCTACTTTGCCTGTCAGGAACCCAACACTTAGGTGCTCATATCTTTTCACTCTTTCATCACCGGAGGCTTAATCTCTGGAATATAGTAGACATGATACTCCTATTAACTTTCCCAAGTGCACACTTTGCTGAGTTACACCTTCTAAGAGATCTGGACCTGATTGTTGGACCTTGCTGCATGCTCTGTTCTTGCTCACCGGACCAAGACACTCTTCAATCTAACTTCTGGTATAGACATACTATGTGCTGCGGATGTGTGGAATAAACTTTGTTGCCATCAATGACAACAATCATGAAGCCACACAGTGTCTCTTGCCAACAATCTCCCCATTTGGTATTGATGGCAACACTTAGTGAAAAATGACTAAGTGTCATAGCACACTCCCCCTTGGCTGATGCTATGTCTTATGTACACTTTTACCAGAGCTCCCCCTTAACTAAATTCCACATTTTTCACTACTCCTCACTCTCCCTTTGACATCAATGGCAAAGGGTGGAATCCACACACCAAAATTTGCAAAAAGTAACCTATACGTAGCCGCATAAGTATATATACAAGTTATACTTACATATACTTAAGTATATCTGCAAAACTGGTCTTCAACTAGACAAACTCTATTGCCCAACTCTACTTCATCCTGTCCAAAATTGAGATGTGACCACTCAACAAAAATGCAAAGGCTTCTGTCCTTCTTAAGTCTGTCGGATCACTAGTCTGGGCTGTAGTCTGAGCATCAGTTAGGGCCTCATGCATTGCCTCTAACTTAGGGATAATTATCCCTCTTAGTTCACTCATTCTGCTTATTCTATTCTTCTTCTCCTTCTCAAGCCTCTTTATCTCATTTATAGTGGCAATAGCCTGGCACTCTTGATTTATTTTGGATGAGGTGAGAGGATCAAAATTATGAGATAAATTTGACAGTTTACCCTCTTGTTCTTCTACCTTCTTTGCAATGTCTATTGTCACTGTGGACTACGATAAACAAAATTTGTATAATTTTCCACCATCTTTAAGAGTATTTTCTAGGCTCTTTATCCCAATATCCAGATTTCTCCTATCATTTGCTATGAGTCCCTATACTTCAGAGAATCTCTTTCCTAAAAACTCTTTCCAGACTTTCTCTTCTGTTGATTTCTCCAAAGAATCAAAATGTGTGCTAACAGAACTAACAAGAGATTTCAGATTTGAAAGGAAGCTAGGTGTGTGGAAATCACTTCCTACACTAATCTAATGAGAGATGTATGCAAATTCAATTTAATTCTTACAACTACAACAACATAGAACATCTAACAAAGATATAGCAGAAATACACATACACACAGAAAGTAGACAGAAGAGAGAGAGAGACAAGATATACATGGGGAAAACCCTTACGGGTGAAAAACCCCACACTCCAAAACACAATTCAAATGTATTATAGTAAACAATGACAGATTACAATACCATTTTAGAGCCAATGCTCTTTCAGGAGTCTTTGAATGTTAAATCTGGAGATATTCTGGCAGCATAACAGTACTTGTACCAAAGTTGTCTATCTCCCATTCAAGCACCTGTTTATATAAAGTTTACAAGGCAAATATGGAACCTTCTAGAGATGGGCATCCATCTTGGATCATACCCCAAAACCCACACCTAAGGACACTTGTCCAAAATCCCATCCTGAAGTGGGCGCCTGGTCCCAAGATAGGTTACGACAGATGCTCTTACGCACCTCACAGCTGTCAGAGAATCTGTCATACACTGACTAAAAATATCATATTCCTCTTACATGTCATAACCTCCCTTGACCGCCCAAAGATGCATTTCTCTCGTGCAAAGATGCTACGCCCCTTGACCCTGTCTTGGGGGCGCTGCCCCCAAACCCCCGTTAATTATTAAGGGGGAAACCGCGGCTGCCAAAGTCACCAAAATTTACCCTGCTGCATATACACAAGATGCTGACTATGCTAACTCAACATAGGATAAATAAATACAACATTAGGAATTTACAAAGGTTGAGACACCTTAATTCCCAACATTCTCCCACTTGTCGAACACCTTGCAAGGGCCAAAAGCAATGACAAGATTTAACTGCTAGGGGCCAAGAGGCCCATAGACTCCGAACACCATCTAAACTTCTTTGTGCCCACTGGTTTTGTCAATGCATCTGCAACATTCTTCAAAGTATCTACCTTCTCCAAATTTACCTTTCCAT
Organism: Cunninghamia lanceolata; assembly: GCA_027924645.1. Classification (NCBI taxonomy): domain Eukaryota; kingdom Viridiplantae; phylum Streptophyta; class Pinopsida; order Cupressales; family Cupressaceae; genus Cunninghamia; species Cunninghamia lanceolata. Next base: position 5,433,715 of record BSBN01001003.1, read on the forward strand.
CCTCAACCATGTCCCTCACGAAGTGAAACTAAACATCTATGTGTTTGGTTCTAGCATGGAAAGTTCGATTCTTTGCAAGGCAAATTGCACTCTGACTATCACAACTGATCGTGATCTAACCTGCATCAACACCAATATCTAAACACAATCTCTTAAGCCAAATGGCTTCCTTACAAGCATGAGTTGCTACCATATACTTAGCTTCTATCATGGACAAAGCAATAATAGGTTGTCGCTTGCTCCTCCAACTAATAGCACCACCAAACAGTGTAAAAACATAGGCACTGGTGGATCTCCTGCTGTCAATGTCACCTGCCCAATCTGAATCCACAAATCCATGAATATCAATAGAATGCGGAGGTCCAAAAACATTACCATGATAGCAAATGGAATACTTGGAAGTACCCCTCAAATATCTAAACACTTGCTTAACTGCATCCCAATGAACCCGTCCAGGATTAGCCATAAATTGACTAAGGACTCCCACTGCTTGGGCAATGTCTGGTCTTGTGCAGACCATAGCATACATCAAACTGCCAACAGCACTAGCATAAGGTACTCTGCTCATGTCCTCCACCTCACTAGGAGATTTTGGACAATCCTCAATAGACAACTTTGTCCCCAAAGAAACAGGAACACACAACAGTCTACAATCTTCCATGCTGAACCTGTCCAACACAGTCTTCACATACTTACTCTGGCTTAACCAAAGTTTTCTATTGGTTCTGTCTCTTCTGATTTCCATTCCTAGAATGTACCTGGCTGCCCCTAAATCTTTCATTTCAAACTGAGCTGACAACTAAGATTTAAAATCAGAAATCATATTCTTACCCTTCCCAATGAGCAACATATCATCAACATACAGTGCAACAATGAGAATATGATCACCATCAAACTTATAATAAACACAGTGATCCGATTTCGATCTCACAAATCCAATTGACAACACAAAGCATCAAACTTCAAGTACCAGCTCCTAGGGGATTGCTTCAAACCATACAAAGACTTCTTAAGTTTGCAAACCAAATTTTCTTTACCTTTTACCATGTAATGCTCTGGCTGTGACATGTAGACTTCCTCCTCCAAGTCACTGTGAAGGAAAGTTGTCTTCACATCCATCTGTTCTACCTCCAAGTCATAGCCGCTACAAGAGACAACAGGAATCGAATGGATGTCAGCTTTGCAATGGGAGAGAAGATCTCACCATAATCTATACCCTCCACTTGTGAATACCCCTTCGCAACCAATCTGGCCTTATACTTTTTAATACTGCCATCTGCACCAAGCTTCTTCTTGAACACCCATTTACATCCAACGGGTTTCCGTCTAGGAGGCAAAGGCACCAAGTCCCAAGTTTGATTCTTTTCCAAAGAAGTCATTTCTTCCTCCATGGCCTCCTTCCAGAAACCTGCATCCTTCATATCCAAAGCCTCTGATACAGTTCTAGGTTCATCACTATTAGTGAGCAAAGCATAAGCACAACTAGAATCAAGCAATGTAAAACCAAACCTTTCAGGTTGCTTCCTTATCCGTGTAGACCTCCTTAAGAGCTGAGGTTGAGGTTCAGCTTCTTCTTCTGAGCTTTCAAAGTTGCTAGAGCTCTCCTCATCATCAAGTCCAACATTGTCTTTCTGTTCAGTCTTCTCAGGGGTGAGAGGAAACTGAACAACATCCTCTTTCTTTTCTTTTTCTTCTGGCTGCAAAATAGTGGAAGAAGGTGTAAGCTCTCTGAAGATGAAACTTCTGCTATACAACACTTTTTCAGCCACGGGATCCCAAAGCTTGTATCCTTTCATACCAACAGAATAGCCGATGAAGATACACTTAACAGCTTTGTTCTCCAACTTTGACCGCTTCTCCTTAGGCACATGTGCATATGCCTCACAACCAAAAACATGAAGATGCCTTACTGAAGGTTTTCTACCAGACCACACCTCCATGGGTGTCTTTCCAACAAGAGCTGATGTAGGAGATCTGTTTACCAGATAGCAAGCAGTGGCAACAGCTTCAGCCCAAAACTTTTGTTTTAGACCAACTCCACTAAGCATACTCCTAGTCTTCTCCATCAGTGTCCTGTTCATCCTCTCTGCAACTCCATTTTACTGCAGTGTGTATGGAGTTGTCTTATGTCTTTCAATCCCAAGTTCCTTGCAATACTTATTGAATTCTATAGAAAAGAACTCACCATCGTTGTCAGTTCTCAAACATTTAATCTTTTTACCAGTCTGATTTTCAGTAAAGGCTTTAAACTCCTTAAACTTGCTATAGACTTCATATTTGCTTTTGAGAAAATAAATCCATATCCTTCTACTGTAATCATCTATAAAGGATACAAAGTATACAAATTTTGATAACGAAGGAACATTAACAGGACCAAACACATCAGAATGAATGAGGTCCAACACACCAGAAGACTTATGAGAACTCGAGTAAAACTAAACACGGTTTTGTTTTCCATAAATGCAATGTTTGTAAAAGTCAAACTCAAGATTACAATCATCTAACCCCTCAACGAGGTTCTTATTTTTCAGGTTACGTAGACCCTTCTCACCAATGTGGCCAAATCTCTTATGCCATAACATTGTCTTTTCTGCAGGAAGTTTAACTTCTAATGCACGATTACAACCATCAAGATTAGAAACTACAGATTTCTTCACTGCTCGTTCAGATGGTGGGGATGAAGTGACTGCTGCCCTCTTCCTTGAGTCAAAAGAACTATTGCATTGTGCAATGCATGCTTCCAACTTAAATAGAGTACCTCTCCAAGTACCCTTAGCAAGCACCATAGATCCTCTAGTCATCTTGCATCCATCTTTCGAAAAGACAACCTACACACCTGCATCATTCAACATACTTACAGAAAGCAGGTTCCATGCTAAGCCTGGGATGTGCATAACCCCAGTGATCCCCTTCACTCGACCATTAGGGAATCGAATAGAGACTCTTCCATGACCAACAATCTTCAGATGAGAGTCGTCACCCAGATACACTTTTCCACCATCGAACTCCTCATACTTAGTGAACCAGTCTTGATGCGAGGTCATGTGGAATGATGCACCAGAGTCAATTAGCCACACATCATTAGATGCATGGGTTGCTAGGGCTGCGATGAAGGCATCACCGTCATCTTGTGATTTGTCAAAATCTGAATCAGGAGCTTTCTTCTTTTTCTTCTTCTCCTCTTTGCATTCCTTTTGGAAATGCCCAGTCTTGCCACAGTTCCAACAAAGAGCCTTGGACTTTCCAGGGGATTTGGATCTACCCTTCTTAGCTTTCTTGTCCTTCTTCCCTTTCTCCTTGGGTCTTCTACGAACTGCAAGGGCTTCTTTGGCTGCCTCAGAAGATTTTCTCCGCATCTCTTCAGATAACAGCGAAGAAACCACTTGTTCCATTTTGAATGTGGATGTGGTGCTTCCTATTGCCATGACAAGATGATCCCATGAGTCTAGCAGAGAACAAAGCAAGGTCATACACTAATCCTCCTCCTCCATCTTTACACCAATAGATGTCAATTGTGCAACCAGCATGTTGAAAGCATTCATATGTTCAGCAACAAATCCTCCATCCTCCATTCGAAGAGAATACAACTTCTTTCTCAGAAAAAATTTATTAACCAGGGATTTTGCTTGATACACATCTCCCAACTTCTTCCAAAGTAGTTTTGCAGTAGTCTCCTCATGGACATTTAACAACATAGAATCAGCAAGAATAAGTCTTATGAGACCCTTAGCCTTCCGATCCTTGAGATCCCACTCATCTTGTGACATTGCAGCTGGTTTAGTTCCATTAACACTTTCCCAAAGGTCTCGGTCAACAAGCATGTCTTCCATCTTGAGCTTCCACAGCTCAAAATTACTACCATTGAACTTCTCCACTTCAAACCTTCCTAATGTGGTTGCCATCTCCTTGCTGCAATAGAAAATAGAATACTCTACACAGACTCCCACTCAACCTCAGATTAGCTCAAAAAACCCTAACCCAACAACTAGGACCAAAGGTGATCAAGCTCTGATACCAACTGAAAGGAAGCTAGGTGTGCGGAAATCACTTCCTACACTAATCTAATGAGGAGAGATGTATGTAAATTTAATTTAATTCTTACAACTACAGCAACATAGAACATCTAATAGAGATATAGCAGCAATACACATACACACATAAAGTAGACAGAAGAGAGAGAGAGAGAGAGAGAGACAAGATATATGTGGGGAAAACCCTTACGGGTGAAAAACCCCACACTCCAAAACACAGCTCAAATGTATTACAGTAAACAATAACAGATTACAATACAGTTTCAGAGCCAATGCTCTTTCAGGAGTCTTCGAATGTTGAATCTGGAGATATTCTGGCAGCATAACAGTACTTGTACCAAAGTTGTCTATCTCCCATCCAAGCACCTGTTTATATAGAGTTTACAAGGCAAATATGGAACCTTCTAGAGATGGGCGTCCATCTTGGACTCATGCCCCAAAACCCATGCCTAAGGACACTTGTCCAAAATCCCATCCCGAAGTGGGCGCCTAGTCCCAAGATAGGTTACGACAGATGTTCTTACGCACCTCACGGCTGTCAGAGAATCCATCATACACTGACTAAAAATATCATATTCCTCTTACATGTCATAACCTCCCTTGACCGCCCAAAGATGCCTTTCTCTCGTGCAAAGATGCTACGCCCCTTGACCCTGTCTTGGGGGTGCTATCCCCAAACCCCCGTTAATTATTAAGGGGGAAACTGAGGCTGCCAAAGTCACCAAAATTTACCCTGCTGCATATACACAAGATGTTGACTATGCCAACTCAACATGGGATAAATAAATACAACATTAAGAATTTGCAAAGGTTGAGACACCGTAATTCCCAACAAGATTACCAGATGAAGAGGCCAAAAGATCCTTTTGGAAGGATAGCATGATTTTCTCTAGCACACCTGATGCAATCTCTATTAGCTCACAGTCTTCCATGTGAGACTTCATAAGCTTTTCTTTTGATTTAGCTTGAGCAAAAGATGCTACCTTCATTGTCTGGACTGGAGAGAGGGAGTCAAAATTGAGTGGTCCATGAAATAGTTCCGGTTCATCTATCTCCATTAATTCCTTGGTCAAGAAATTCTTTACTGCTTCTGTAGTGTCTCTTGCCAGAGACTTCTTTCCTTTTACAGTCTCAGAGCTATCATCAGAGATCTTCTCTGTTTGTTCTTCTTCTCTTCTCTTCCCTTTTTCTCCTCTTCTTGACTTACTTTCCCCTCTTTTCTTGCTTCTCCTTCAGTTCTAGAGTCTGCAGAGGGATCTGGAAGAGAAATATTTTCTTCTTCATGTACTTCCTCTTCTGGAACAGAGGAATCCAAGTTCTTAGTCTTCTCCTCACCTATCTCCTTTGACTCTTCAGCAATTTTCTTAGTAGAGTCTTCCTTTGATGCACTTAATCCCTCGACATCCATGGAAGAAGGTTCTTCATCTATTTCCTCTATGACAGGAAGATTGAATCTCTTGTAGGCATTCCAGAGGATGTCTTCTGTCTCTTTTACTACCTGATTTGTCTCTCCAAGCATAAGTTTGTTCATTCTGGCTTTGTTCCAGAACTCATCCTTGTAGTCTTTGAAGATCATGTTCATTTGTTTTGGAGTAATGGAAGGATAGAGCTGAATAGCTATCTATTCCCAGATCTCCAAATCCTTTGCCTTGGCATTGTCTTTTCTGAGTTCAAGTACCTTCTCTAAACTTTTGGGAATTAGAGAGATGATTTCAATGAATGCTTTATTATAAATGTTAAGGTACTTAACTATAGCTTCTTCCAAGATCCTTTTGTCTGAGTCACTATAGTCATCATAGAATTCTGTCATTGGTTGTAGATTCCCATCCACAGTGACTGATTTGATGACATCATCAATGGAGAGAGTAAGGCTTTCAACAAATTCTTCTGCCTCTTATTCCTTGTTTTTCCCGGTAGAGGGTTCCCCGAATGTCTTCTTCTTCCTTATTTTCTTAACTTCTTCATCAGATTCTATTTCTTCATCATCCTTTTGGCTCATGTATGACCTTGTGGCCATTGTCTTCATTCTCTTATATCCCTTTTCAGATGTTTTGGCTTTTGGTTTCGAGGATTTTGAGCTCTTAGAAGTGGCAGGTGCAGAGCTCATGGAGGATCTGGTCCGGGAGGAGGCTTGTACCGGAACACTTCCTTTTTCTGCTTCTTGTTTCTCTTTCTCAGCCCTTTCTAATTTTTCTCTGTTTGCATCAACTACCTCTTTTGAGATGCCATATCTTTTGGCAACTTCCTCTACTTCCCTTCTCACTTTTCTTTTCATTTCTGGTTGTCTTAGCTCAACATGAATTTTCACACTCAATTCTTGAAAGGTTCCAAAACTTTCTGCCTCAGCGTCCTTAGGTTGACTCAGTAGGTGTTGGACATGCAGTTCCAGGATTTTCTCTTCCACCTCATAGCCCATTGGCATAATCCAGACTATTATGGGCTCTACTACCTCCATTAGGCATTGATCAGTGTCTACCATAAAACACATTGTATCTTTATATTTTTCAACTATTGTCTCAGGAATTCTTTCTCTGGCCTGCATCATACCTTGGAAATTTTTAAAATATCCCTAGAGAGCTGTCCTGTGAGCCTTGGCATCACCAAGCCCATACATATAATCTCTGATTTGTATGGCAACCGATCTATCATTTTGCCATATCTAGCCACTTGTTCCAGGTAGCTCATTCATATAGTAAAAGAAGAGACATAGTATTAGGCCACCATACTTAAATGAGTTCTTCTTATCCTTCTTTATTTTCTGCAAATTTTCTAATAGTTGGCTTAGAAGAAGTTCGCATAGATCATAGTCTACATTTTACCTTAGCATCTGATATGCAGTATAAATAGCAGTTCTGGATACAGAGTTCTCCCTGCTGGAATGATATATTTTGTAGCCGATTATCATAGAGGCAAACTTGATATCCGAATCTATGATATCTTCTATTGTCATTGCTCTCTTGTCAAACTTTGATCCAGTAGCCTCACTTATAGTTTGGTTCTTGACTGATTTAAGAGCAGGCAACCCACCAGATGAGTGCAAACCGGTTACTGCCCTAATGGCATCTTTTGTTATCTTGAATGGCCTCATCAACCACATGAAGTTGTCATGTATTCTGCTAAGAACATACTGGACCCATTCATCCTTTGCAAAACAGGGAAAGTGGATGCAATGTCCAAAATGATTATCCTGGATGGCCTTGTATTAAGGTTTAAGTTCAAATGTTTCATCTATTAATTGCTTGTGATAGATATCCATCAGTTTGGATTCCTCAAACTCCTCAATATTGGCATGTATGTATACCCTAACATCTTCTACATGCAGAACCCCATGCGGAATGCTAGAGAAGGCACCTAAGGGATCAACTTCTAGGGATTTGTAAGGATGTTTCTTAAACTTAGGGTGCGGCCTATCAGTGATCTTAACAACATTTGGAGTAGCCATCTTGAAAAAGATTCAGAGAGAGATATTCAAGAATAGAAATACCTTTTTACACTTCTAGGGTTCACGAAATGAGCTGAAAAAGATTGCTGGTTGAATTGGATTCTGCGGTTGATCTTTGAGAGGGTTGAAGCAATCTTGATTGCAGATCTCTTTCTTTCTTCTTCTCGAGTGCAAATGTGCAAATGATGAATAAAAGAACCCTTATATTTATGTGCAAACCCTAATTTCATACTGCAATAAATGCACACCTTAAGTCATTTTGGTTCCCTTGTTCTGAGAGAGATCCTTCCGAATCACTGAGATGCATTTAGAATTATTATTGGTGATAATTGACAATGTATCTCCCTTTCTCCAATCATTCCATTTATCCGCAGATCAAGATATTTCAATTTTGAATCATACCGGATCTAACTATGAAAATCCTGCTTTTACCGGATGACTGCCAAATCGGATCAATCTTGGATGATTAACCTCTTCAAACCCCTTGCAGATCTTTCATATTTTTACCGAGGGTTATTTAGATATTTCTCTGAGAACCCTTTAATCCACAACTTTCCATGTGCCAATTTTAGGCACCGATTGACTAGTTAGGGGAATTTATTTTCCTTTATGACTCCCCCTGAGCCAGAGCTCATCTATTTAGTTTCCGGAAGGAGCACCAAATTCTGGTGCGGATCCATCCCCAACATTTTATGTACATCTCTTTACCCAAATCTTGTTCATCTCCCTTTGAACTTCATCCGCATTCACTTTTCCTTTTCCTTTGTCTTGATTTTGATTATGATGCACCGAACCCTGTTTATCCTGATTCTTACTTCTGCAGAACTTGGCAATATGACCGGATCTATTACAATTGTAGCAAACAACATTTCTTTGCAAATCTAACTGATAACCTATTGATCTGCATTAATTAGCCATATGTCCCATTCTATTGCATGCAAAGCATCTACCATTGAATGAATTGTTTATTTGCATATTTCTACATTCATGAGATTTGTGACCATACCTTTTGTAGTTAAAACATTGTCTAGAGAAGGATGAATTAGTCTGATTCATTCTTCTTCTGCATTGATTTGCTTTATGACCAAAGTTATTGCAATTGTAGCAGTATCCATTGAAGGATGGATATCTTTGAGCATTTGCTTGTCTTACCGGAGGTCTTCTAGGCTTGTTCCTTGGATTTCCTGATCTAGAGTTCTTCTAACCAGATCCAGAGCTCTCACCTTTCTCATACCCCAAGCCCTGCTTGTCATCTACCCTCTTTTGGCTTTCAAGAAGAACTTCAAGTTGAGCAGAGCTTATCTTGAATTTCTCTTTGTATTCATTTGTTGTTTGAAGATCCCTTTTAAGAGTTCTATCTGATTCTCAAGTTGTTCTTCATTATCTCTAGCTTCTTCAAGATCAAATTTTAGATGCCTGATTCTTCTATCCATTTTTTGGTAGTCTTTTGACTTCTCCTTGAGAGATTGTTTAGATTATCTTAATTTTTCTCTTCTCTTCAATTTCTTGGGTGAATTTTATAACCCCTGATTCCATTTCATGTCTTACCATAATGACCTCTTTTGATAGCTTCTCACATAACTTGTTCTTCTCATTCAAATCTTCATTAGTATCATTGGCTTCACTTTGACTTGCTAATTGTTGAAGTAATTCCTTTCTCTTTTTCACAGAGATACTCAGTTTCTCTTTTAGTTCATTTATGAAATCATCAGCTTGTTTTAGTCTTTCCCTCAAGTTATTGACTTCAGAGTGAGATTTCTCAAGATCATCTAGGGCAGACTGAAGTTGTTCCCTCATACCATACATATCCATTGAGATTCCTAGATCTTCCTCAAGCTGTTAGGCTCTGTTAGGAGGAACTTAGCTCTGATACCAATTGTTGGAAACAAGGTAAATAACTGAGAGGGGGGGTGAATCAATTATCTTAAATATTTTAACTTTTTGTTCTTCTTTAACAATTGGTGCAACATCAAAACATAAAAGCATACATAACCATGAGAGCAGAAATAAAATTAACACACATAACACAATCATTTTGACGTGGAAAACCCTGTTAAGGGAAAAACCACGGGGTGACTAACCTAAGATTGTATTCTCTGTTAAAAGAATAAGAAGTACAAGATGGAACTTGCCAATTAGGGCTCACTACCCGAGCACACTGCTCACAAGAGGCACACTGCCTACAAGAGTCACTGTCTACAAGGATATAGAAGGTAACCAGATGTTTGAACTGAAGAGAGGCATCCACATATGCTGAGGTTTAGTTTTGGTTAGGCTCAATATATTGATCTACTGCACTTCATACTTCCTCTATTTTTAGTGCTGCTATTCTGTCACATACCGGACTTGAATTGATGCTTCCACACTTCTCTCTGCCTTTTGTCACAAACTCTAACTCATACAACTACCTTCATACCAAAATCCATCTAGTATATATATCCGCACCAAGGCTTTCAACATCTTTCTAGTCGGCAACTGGAATATTCAAGATATTTACTAAATACTGGTCTATCGGCTAAATCCATGCTTAATATGTGATGCGTATCAAAAATATAGACATAGAAGTCATCAATCATGTCAGCCAACCATGAATGATCCCTTAAGAAGCTTGATCACCATTAATTTCTCATCCGGATTAAGGTCTGATGCTCTGCCGGTCAGTTCATCCTCATTCTACTCTACCTGTCAGGAACCCAACACTTAGGTGCTCATATCTTTTCACTCTTTCATCATCGGAGGCTTAATATCTGGAATATAGTAGACATGATACTCCTATTAACTTTCCCCAGTCTACACTTTGCTGAGTTACACCTTCTAAGAGATCTGGACCTGATTGTCGGACCTTACTGCATGCTCTGTTCTTGCTCACTGGACCAAGACACTCTTCAATCTAACTTCCAGTATAGACATACTATGTGTTGCGGATGTGTGGGATAAACTCTGTTGCCATCAATGACAACAATCATGAAGCCACACAATGTCTCTTGCCAACAGTTTCTTAGTGTTGTGGGCATTGGAGGTCAAGATTTCTCTCTTCCTCCTTCATCTTTCTCAAAGGTAGAAGACGGAAGGCCCGACAATCGAAGTCTACCAGTTTCAAACGTTCTAAGTGTTGCGGAGCTCGGAGGCTGGGGTTGCGATCTTTTCCTTTCCATTTGGTAGATGGTAGGTGGAAGGCCTGATCACCAAGGTCCACCAAGTTTCTCAAATATTCCTAAGTATTTCAGACATTGGCAAGCAGGAGTTTCTTTCTCCCTCTTTTCTTTGGAAGGTAAAAGGCAAAAGGTCCAAGACCCGATCCCCGTTGATCTTCATAATTCCTTCTAAGTATTATGAAGTTGGAGATCAAGTGGTTCTTCTTTTCAAAATCATGATGCATGATGAAGGCCTAACCTCCACAGCCTGATGTTTCCTTTCTACCTCTTTCAAACTTTAGAGATCAGGGTTTCATCCTTCACGTTTCAAAGGTGATCAATGGAAGACCGATTGGAGGAAGCCCGATCAGTAGGGGCCCAACTTGTTCACCTTCCAAGCTCTTTCTATTGTTCATGACACAATGGGACTGCTCAGCGACCTTCTTGGCCACCATTAAATCTTCTTCAAAGCTTGATTACTTGTGGAGAATGAATTTCTCGCCCCCTATGCCATTGTAGTTCCCTTGCATTGAAATTATTGTACCTAAGGCATGGATAGACACTGATCTTTAGCAGATTTCATGGGGAAATCCATCTGGTCATGCTCCAAGGACACATGAATGAAGTAATTATAGTATGGGTGACTATTTTCCTTATTGACTACTCTTTCCCACGTCTATGACTACTACAGTGATCGAAAATGCTATATATGCATGTGTAAGAGATGTATTTTTGGTTGGTTAGCTATTTTTTGGGTCGTTACTCAAGTAGAGGATTCATTCGTAGGTTCAAGACTTTATGGTATTTTCCAAAGAGGTGGATTTGATGTACTGTGCTCTTTTCCAAGCCTCTGATGTCTCTACACTAATTCAACAATGAACGAAAGTCTATCATTTATGTCTATTTCATGTCTATATTGAGTCTTTTCTCTCTTTGTAATAGCTATTTAGCCTCTATGATCAATATAAACTGACGGTTTTCATCTCTCATTGTTCTTGCACTGTGTTTATTTGATAGATGTAAGATGTGCATTGTGGATCAAATGGCCCCTTTCATACTTTCATGTTTCTGCTCTATTTGAATTTGCATGAGTCTGTGTGAGTTCCCTTCAGTGTTTGAGGTCATTATTGTGCTAGGTCAGTTGCAGTTAAACACCCTAAATCTTGGTGAATCACCTCCCTTTTAACTTTAGTCTCCTTCTTCCCCTTTTCCTTGGTGATCGATAGCATACGTTTAGTTGATTTCTCTTAACTTTAAGTTCAAAAAGAGGAACCAACCTTCTCTGGAGGTCTGATCCCATCTACAAGGTCCCACACCTTGAGATAAGTCCCATTGTGTCATTGGAATGCTTGAATAGTCTTCAAGCATGGTTCAATTCTAGGTGATAACATTACCCTTGTGATTTCATAATCCTCTACCAAGAGTTCCCTGTCATCTTTGTCTATTATAGGAGTTGCAATTTCTACAATCCTTTCTCCATGCTCATTGACTTTGATAGAAGGTAAGGTCCTTGGCTTCTTCTTGGAATTCTTCTTATCTACCCCTGCCATCATATCTTGTACGCTCAAATGTTTAAAAACTATTTAACCATGAAGGGATTGTAGGAGGTGGAGGTTGATTTTGTAGTGTTTGTCCATCATGTTGCTACTCTTCATCATTGCCTCTCTCTTCTTCTATCTTTTCTTCCTCTCTTCCTCATCAACTTTCTCCTCTTCTTGAGATTTTCCTTCTTCCTCTAGTTTCCCTTCTTCTTCCCTGGACTTTGTCATTTCAGCATGCTTCTCTTATTGTTTAACAGTTCTTATAAGTTCCTGTTATTCTTCAGTAGTCAAGACATGCTCTCCCATTTGTTGTTGCACCTTATCCACATCATCAGAAGAATTATGAATTAAGATTTATTTAGGGCGATCATCCCTTTTAAATACATCCCCTGCTGGCTCAAGGATAGCCTCATGTTGATTCATAGGAATATCCACTTGATCACTCTGTGTGGCCTCATGCTGCTCTTGATGTTCTATCTCTTCTTCATATGTAGTAGTCTCCTCTTCTTGGTTCTCTATATCTTCTTGTTGAGAATCTAAAATAGTAGGAGTGTCTTGACAACCCAACCAACCTTCTCCAACACCTACATTTCACAGAAACCAAGGACTATTAGGACTTCCTTCACAAACAGGTCACTAGCCTTGTAGCCCTCTTTTTAGGTCTGTCAGACAATAAATTTTGTCATGGACATAGTCCCAATGAAACAAATACATTTCTGAGTACCCATTATCCCCATTGACAACATATCAAAAGATGAGGATAGGTTTCTTCAGACCAAACCCCACAAAAATGGACTTTTGTTGTTCTTGACTAGGCCTAATTAAGCCACTTTTACAAAGGACCTACCCTTTAAAATTACTACCACAAAAACATTCCTTCAAACAGTCTTAGATCATGTCGCCAAACTTCCAAATCACTAGGTTTCGGTTCCCCACACTCATTTCTAAATGCCCAACCATGAAATCCTTGTTCTAGGCCTATTTAGGCTTGCACTAAGGAGGGTTTATTGAAATTCCTCACTCCAAACCTTCCCAAACTCTAACAACCACTCAGACACATTCCCTAGGGTCTGCACACACTATCCAAACCATCTCCCAGCATTTTTCAATACAATTTCATCATACACCAACTTCTAGCTACCATTTCTTGCTTGGAAACAATGCAATTTCTAACTAGGGCATCACAAAAATCACCTCAAATCTCTACTTTCTGCAAAACCACCAATGGAATCTTAAAATACATCCTATGCCCTACAATTTTGCCCATTTTGACCAAATTTCACTGGTGGAATGAGACCCAAAACATTATTTTTGTATTCAAACCCTCAACTAGGGTTTCTTAGGACATTTTTTACAAAAATAGCTATAACTTTTGCTAAACCCAATGAAAATCACTAAAACCAACTGCACATGAAAGATACTTCATTCCTTTTTCCAAAAAACTAAGATTCATACCCTTACAGGCTGTACAATGGCTGTACCATGAGCTGCAACAGGACTGTTATAGGAGAAATATGGAAATTGCAGTCACTAAAACGATCATAACTTATTCAAAACTTAATTAAATTAAATGAAACCAATTGAAAATGAAATCTTATTCAGAGACCTTTCCAATAAATCCAATTTCATGCCATTTGGTGTCCGTACATGTCCGTATCAGCCTTGGGAAAAATCATTTTGCAAAAAACATTTAGAAAAACTGGGGTATATATTATTATTCTTTGCTTCAAACTACTCCAAAACCATTCCCCCCTCTTGGATTAGACCAAAATTGCCTATTTATAACCACTTACATCCCTTTGAACTGACATAACCAACTTAACAACTTCTACACCTACTTGACTCTTCATATTCCCTAATTAGCATTTTTGCAACTAATGACAACTTTAACAGTTTTTACATTGCTTTGCAAATATGAACTCAAAATGACTTTTACTCAACCAAGACTCCAAGGACCTTAAAACATTACGAATGGCCTTGATATGGCCTTATTACATAAAAATAACTCAAGACCTTTAAAACTCAACCTAAGACTCCTAATTGCCTGATTTGTTCTAGGTACGCCTGCACCAGAATCCTCTTTGATGATCTCTTCTTAAGTGACTTCCTCTTCTCCTTCACCCTCATAAATGTCAATTGGAACATTTGCTATAGGAGGCTCATCAGTTTTTGCTTCTGCTTCTTTCATAGGGAATCTTGTTTCTATTTAACCTTGTCCATCTGTAGTCTCATCACCCTCTCCCATGTTGGGAATTAAGGTGTCTCAACCTTGTAAATTCCTTGCATTATTAATGTTTGTATTTATTATTTAATTACCTATGTTGTAAATATTTGTAAATTCCAATTGTCATATTGTGGGATGTGGCACGGTGATGTGTCAATCCTACATGGAATATGACAACTTGTAATTGTGTCCTCACATGAGGAGATAGGCGTCCCACTTTGTAGTAGGAGTATTTTACCATGTGTCAGCATCTTCCATGTTGTGTAAGGGAATGTTTGACTGAAACAGTTATGACGGATTCCTATGACAAATCTATGACATGTAAGAGTCAGAAATAGATGGTTGTAAGACAGGTGAAGACATGTGTCATGAAGCATCTTTGAAAAAGGCATATTTGGGCTCCCCAAGGTGGACTATGACATGTAAGAGAATATGCTATTTATAGTATGTGTATGACAAATTCTCTTACAGCTATAAGTTGTAACCACTATGACAGATTCTATGATGGTTGTAAGTGTCGTAAGAGCATCTATCATAGCCCATTTTGGAAATAGGCGACCCCTTTGGGATGGGACCTATGGACAAGTGTCAAGCACATTCTACAATGTTGACCAAGTGTCCATAGGCATGGGTTTTGGTCCATGAATCCAACTTGGATGTCCATTCCAAGAAAGGTCCAATATTGTCTTGTATTTTCTATATAAACAGGTGCTTGGAGAGGGAGTTGTATCACAGGTTTACAGGTACTATTATGCTACCGGATTGACTCCAGACATGAGTGTTGAAGACCATTGAAGCTTGCATTACAAGTGTATTGTAAACATTCTTTCAGATTTGTTATTACATTGTGCAGGTTTCTGAGTGTGGGGTTTTTCACTCGATAAGGGTTTTCCCCACCGTATATCTTTGTCTCTCTTCTTCTATCTTCTTTCTAGTTCTTGTGTATTGTTGTAATATCTTTGTTAGATGTGATATGTTGTTGTAGTGTTAAGGATTAAATTGAATTTGTATAGCTCTCCCCTCATTAGAATTAGTGTAGGAAGCGATTTCCACACACCTAGCTTCCTTTCAGTTGGTATCAGAGCTTGGCCAGTTTTAGTCTTAGCAGTTGGGTAGGGGTTTTATGAGCTGATCTTAAGTTGAGTGAGAGTCTGTGTAGAGTATTCTAATTTCTATTGCAGCAAGGAGATGGTGAGTACATCAGGAAGGTTTGAAGTGGAGAAGTTCAACGGCAGTAATTTCGAGCTGTGGAAGCTCAAGATGGAAGACATGCTTGTAGACCGAGACCTTTGGGAAAGTGTTAGTGGAACTAAACCAGCTGTAATGTCACAAGATGAGTGGGATCTCAAGGATCGGAAGGCTAAGGGTCTCATAAGGCTTAGTCTTGTTGATTCTGTGTTGTTAATTGTCTAAGAGGAGACTACTATAAAACTACTTTGGAAGAAGTTGGGAGATGTGTATCAAGCAAAATCCCTGGTTAATAAACTTTTTCTGAGAAAGAAGTTGTATTCTCTTCGAATGGAGGATGGAGGATCTGTTCCTAAACATATGAATGCTTTTAACATGCTGGTTGGATAATTGAAATCTATTGGTGTAAAGATGGAGGAGGAGGATCAATGTATGACCTTGCTTTGTTCTTTGCCAGACTCATGGGATCTTCTTGTCATGGCTATTGGAAGCACCACATCCACATTCAAAATGGAAGAAGTGGTTTCTTTGTTGTTGTCTGAAGAGATGCAGAGAAAGTCTTCTGAGGCAGCCAAAGAGGCCCTTGCAGTTCGTGGAAGACCCAAGGAGAAAGGGAAGAAGAAGGACAAGAAAGATGGGAAGGGTAGATCCAAATCCTGTGGGAGATCCAAATCTCCTGGAAAGTCCAAGGCTCTTTGTTGGAACTATTGGTTATTATCCCAGACTGGATGCTTATTCCCAGTTGTCCCTACAAGGTAGCCATCATTGATCAATAGGATTCCTAGGCCAGGGGCCAACAGTATAGGAGATAGACTCTATAAATATCTCCTCTTCTTCTTTAGGCTCTGCAGAACCAAGGGGGTATTCCCTACTCAACATCCATGAAATATGATTGTGCAAAGACTAGGATGTTGACACAAAGCAGATAAATCCTCTCTTATGTAGACCAAAACTGTGAGATAAGTACAAAGGGGCTAGCTTCGAGCCTATATTCAGTTGTAGATAGAGGATTTCAGTCCTAAAACTACTTCTAATACCCTAAAGGTTTGATTTAAAGTTTAAGTTGATTTAATGTTTGGATGCAAAACTGAGACTTTGGGTTGCAACAAAGATACAAAACCAGATCAGTGCCTATCTAGGGCTCAGAATCAATAGACATACACATGTGAATGGCCAACATGAATATAGACCAAAGACTAGATATCAAGGGGATTTTTAGTATCTGCCTTACAGATACTTCCCGAAATTTAGGTGCTTAATCATTCATACTTAATGGTATCCCAACTGCAGTCACATTTTCTCAATGGTTAATCTGAAACATTTAATTTGTTCCTTGAACAAAAGTAGGAGATTAAACATTCAATATAGAAGAATTATATTCCTGAACCTTAACAACCCTTAGTTATCTTGATTCAAAAGAAAATATGCCCACAGCTTGGAGACAAATGATTAAACACATGCAAAAAACATTTCTCATATACAGCAACATGAAATCAGTGAATTCATGCATGAAACATACAACATGAGACTCACAAACTCACAAGACAGCCAAGACAGAGCCACCAATGAAGTAGTACCTTATTACAGCACCAAAAATTTTCCAGTTTTCAACAACCACCAATGAGTAACACAGTCTGGCTTTTATACCAAGACTGTACCTAGTAAAATTAATTACAAGGCAAATCAAAAATCTGCCAGATTCAATGCATGAGGAATGGCACTCAAAAATATTCAATGCTGCGGAGAGACAAAGAGGAATGAGCATGTGGAATCAGGATCTACACCGCCGCTCCAGAACTTTCATCTTCAATCGGGTGGTTGATCTGTCCTTTCCATCATCCATCCTCTGTAAATCCACCATCATTGCTTCATCTACCCATGGGATGCAACAACAAATGTATCTGGAGATTTTCCCGCTCAAGAATGGGTGTACACGCTCAGGAAAAACCACTGCTGTAGGTTCAAAACAAGGCCATCGATCCACTCCTATCATTGTGATCCACGGCTCAAAATCACACTGACTAGTCATCGGCCAGTGAAAACGTGCCACGTAGGCACCCCATGATTCTATCACTAGCTTTTCGCTTCTTCATTTTGCCCTTTTCGCCCTTGTATATGCATGAGCAAATGCATATACAAATGCCACTGTTCACCTGCCAAAAACCCTTGTATATGCAAGAGCAAATGCATATACAACTGTTCATCATACGAGGCAGACCCCAAACTGTTATAGAGCAAATTGGAATTTTCAATCGGGTCCACCTTGTATCCTCTTTCCTTGCATATTTCCTTGTATATGCGCATATACAAACACCTCATACATACAAGGCGGATCTCAAAAATTTATCCACTTCATCTAACTTCTCCTTTGGGTCCGGAATGCATATTTCTTCATTGTATATCTGAATGTATATTTTGTTTGTATGTTGAATATACAAACACAAACACACAAGCAGGGAATCCATTCAGAATATTCCACATACATTCTTCCCTTATATATTGAACATGTACAAACCTGTTTGTATAAAACTACAGCGGGCCTCACCAAATGCATCTCTGTTGCACTGTAGCAAACGTATGTGCGCCAGCCTTTGTATATTTTTCAATGTACATTTCCATTGTATGTCGAATATACAAATACAATGTACAAGATCCAATATACATGCAGGAATATTCTAAGGAATATACATGCAGGAATATTCTAAGGAATATACCTGCAATGTATCTTTTCTTTGTATCTAACCGTTGTACATCTGAACATACAAGCCAAATACACATGTAACCTAATATGCAAGCAATGAATATTCCTAGAATCTTCAATGTATATTCTGCCCTTGCACATCTTCCTTTTGAACCTGATATGCATTTGGAACTGCATACAATTGTAGAATATCCCTGGGAATCTTTGAAAGATTCCCGCTTGTATATGCAACCCGATATGCATATAAAATGCCCATAACTTAGTTTTTTAACCATTTTTGGAAGCCGATTGAGATTTCACAAGCTTGTAAATAGATTTGATCACTTGCATACATAGAAACTTGACACTTTTCTCATGTGCGATGGGAAAGACAGTAAAACATTACATGGGGGTTGGTCAACCTATGAACATTAAGGCATGGAGATGAAACTTAGTAGCAGGGAACCCGTTACAGGAGGCCAACATCAGAATAGACAAAACAATGCAACAGACCAAGGAAGATAGAAACATCAGGGTTTGAGAGAGAAAACCTGCAAACATTTAAGCTTAAAACCCTAAACATAAATGAATACTAATAGGAACTATGGCAAAACCAGGCATTTCTGAAAGGAATGCAAAGAGGAGAAGAAGAAGAAGAAAGCTAGTGATTTAGATTCTGACAAGTCACAAGATGACGATGATGCTTTCATCGCAGCCTTGGCAACCCATACATTTGACGATGTGTGGCTAATCGACTTTGGTGCATCATTCCACATGACCTTGCATCGAGATTGGTTCACTAAGCATGAGGAGTTCGATAGTGTAAAGGTGTATCTAGGTGACGACTCTCATCTAAAGATTGTTGGTCATTGAAGAGTCTCTATCTGATTCCCTGATGGTCGAGTGAAGGGGATCTCTGGGGTCATGCACATCCCAAGCATAGCATGGAACCTACTTTCTATAAGTAGTTTGAATGATGCAGGTGTGCAGGTTGTCTTTTTGAAAGAAGGATGCAAGATGACTAGAGGAGCTATGCTGCTTGCTAAGGGTACTAGGAGTACTCTATTTCAGCTAGAGGCATGCATTTCAGAATGCAATAGTTCTTCTAACTCAAGGAAGAGGGCAGTAGTCACTTCATCCCCACCATCTAAACGAGCATTGAAGAAATCTGTTGTTTCTAGTCTTGATGGTTGTAATCGTGCATTGGAAGTTAAACTTCTTGCTGAAAAGACAATGTTATGGCATAAGAGATTTGGCCACATTGGTGAGAAGGGTCTGCGTACCCTGAAAAATAAGAACCTCGTTGAGGGGTTAGATGATTGTAATCTTGAGTTTGACTTTTGTGAACATTGCATCTATGGAAAACAAAACCGTGTTCAGTTTTACTTGCATTCTCATAAGTCTTCTGGTGTGCTGGACCTTATTCATTCTGATGTGTTTGGTCCTGTTAATGTTCCTTCATTATCAAAGTCTATATATTTTGTATCTTTTATAGATGATTACAGTAGAAGGACATGGATTTATTTTCTCAAAAGAAAATCTGAAGTCTATAGCAAGTTTAAGGAGTTTAAGGCCTTTGCTGAAAATCAGATTGGCAAAAAGATTAAATGTTTGAGAACTGACAATGGTGGTGAGTTCTGTTCTACAAAATTTGATAAATATTGCAAGGAACTTGGGATTGAAAGACACAAGACAACTCCATACACCCCACAACAAAATGGAGTTGCAGAGAGGATGAACAGGACACTGATGGAGAAGGCTAGGAGTATGCTTAGTGGAGCTGGCCTAGAACAAAAGTTTTGGACTGAAGTTATTGTCACCGCTTGCTATTTGGTAAACAGATCTCCTACATTAGCTCTTGTTGGTAAGACATCCATGGAGGTGTGGTCTAGTAGAAAGCCTTCAATAAGGCATCTTTGTGTTTTTGGTTGTGAGTCATATGCACATGTGCCTAGGGAGAAGCGGTCAAAGTTGGAGAACAAGGCTGTTAAGTGTATCTTCATTGGCTATGGTGTCGGTGTGAAAGGATACAAGCTTTAGGACCTTATGACTGAAAAAGTGTTGTATAGAAGAAGTGTCATCTTCAGAGAGCTTACACCTTCTTCCACTATTTTACAGCTAGAAGGAAAAGTAAAGAAAGAGGATGTTGTTTAGTTTCTTGCTACCCTTGAGAAGATTGAACAGAAAGACAATGTTGGACCTGATGATGAGGAGAGCTCTGGCATCTCTAAAATCTCAGATAAAGAAGTTGAACCTCAACCTTGGTCATTGAGGAGGTCTACACGGATAAGAAAGCAACCTGAAAGGTTTGGTTTTACATTGCTTGATTCTAGTTGTGCTTATGCTTTACTCACTAATAGTGATGAACCTAGAACTGTATCAGAGGCTTTGGACATGAAAGATGCAGGTTCCTAGAAGGAGGCCATGGAGGATGAAATGGCTTCTTTGGAAAAGAATCAAACTTGGGACTTGGTGCCTTTGCCTCCTGGATGGAAACCTGTTGGATGCAAATGGGTGTTCAAGAAGAAAATTGGTGCAGATGGCAATGTTGAGAAGTATAAGCCCAGATTGGTTGTGAAGGGGTATTCACAAGTGGAGGGTATAGATTATGGTGAGATCTTCTCTTCCATTGTAAAGCTAACATCCATTCGATTCATGTTGTCTCTCATAGTAGCTTATGACTTGGAGGTAGAACAGATGGATGTGAAGACAGCTTTCCTTCATGGTGATTTGGAGGAAGAAATCTACATGTCACAGCCAAAGAATTACATGGTGAAAGGTAAAGAAAATTTGGTTTGCAAACTTAAGAAGTCTTTGTATGGTTTGAAGCAATCCCCTAGGAGATGGTACTTGAAATTTGATGCCTTTGTGTTGTCAATTGGATTTGTGAGATCGAAATCGGATCACTATGTGTACTTTAAGTTTGATGGTGATCGTATTCTCATTGTTGCACTGTATGTTGATGATATGTTGCTCATTGGGAAGGGTAAGACTATGATTTCTGATTTCAAATCTTAGTTATCAGCATAGTTTGAAATGAAATATTTAGGGGCTGCTAGGTACATCCTAGGAATGGAAATCAGAAGGGGCAGAGCTAACAGAAAACTTTGGTTAAGCCAGAGTAAGTATGTGAAGACCGTGTTGGATAGGTTCAGCATGGCAGATTGTAGACCATTGTGTGTTCCTGTTTCTTTGGGGACAAAGTTATCTGTTGTGGATTGTCCAAAATCTCCTAGTGAGGTGGACATGAGCAAAGTACCTTATGCTAGTGTTGTTGGTAGTTTGATGTATGCTATGGTCTGCACAAGACCAGACATTGCCCAAGTAGTGGGAGTCCTTAGTCAATTTATGGCTAATCCTGGACGGGTTCATTGGGATGCAGTTAAGTGAGTGTTCAGATATTTGAGGGGTACTTCCGATTATTCCATTTGCTATCATGGTAATGTTACAGGACCTCCGCATTCCATTGACATTCGTGGATTTGTGGATTCAGATTGGGTAGGTAACATTGACAGCAGGAGATCCACCAGTGCTTATGTGTTTACACTGTTTATTGGTACTATTAGTTGGATGAGTAAGCAACAACCTATTGTTGCTTTGTCCATGACAGAATCTGAGTATATGGCAGTAACTCATGCTTGTAAAGAGGCCATTTGGATTAAGAGATTGTGTTCAGATATTTGTGTTGATGCAAGACAGATAATGATCAGTTGTGATAGTCAGAGTGCGATTTGTCTTGCAAAGAAGCCAACTTTCCACGCTAGAGCCAAGCACATTAATGTTTAGTTTCACTTCATGTGAGACATGGTTGAGGATGGAAAGGTAAATTTGGAGAAGGTAGATACTTTGAAGAATATTGTTGATGCATTGACGAAGCCAGTGAGCATAGAGAAGTTCAGATGGTGTTCGTAGTCTATGGGCTCTCGACCTATAGCAGTTAAATCATGTAATTTTGTTGGCTCTTACAAGGTGTTCGACAAGTGGGAGAATGTTGGGAATTAAGGTGTCTCAACCTTGTAAATTCCTTACATTATTAATGTTTTTATTTATTATTTAATTGCCTATGTTGTAAATATTTGTAAATTTCAATTGTCATACTGTGGGATGTGGCACGGTGATGTGTCAATCCTACATGGAATATGACAACTTGTAATTTTGTCCTCACATGAGGAGATAGGCATCCCACTTTGTGGTAGGAGCATTTTACCATGTGTCAGCATCTTCCATGTTGTGTAAGGGAATGTTTGATTGAAATGGTTATGATGGATTCCTATGACGAATCTATGACATGTAAGAGTCAGAAATAGAGGGTTGTAAGACAAGTGAAGACATGTGTCATGAAGCATCTTTGAAAAAGGCATATTTGGGCACCCCAAGGTGGACTATGACATGTTGTAAGAGAATATTCTATTTTAAGCCCGTGTATGATAGATTCTCTTACAACTATAAGTTGTAACCGCTATGACAGATTCTATGACGGTCGTAAGTGTCGTAAGAGCATCTGTCAAGCCCATTTTGGAAATAGGCGACCCCTTTGGGATGGGAGCTATGGACAAGTGTCAGGCACATTCTACAATGTTTACCAAGTGTCCTTAGGTGTGGGTTTTGGTCCATGAAGCCAAGTTGGACGCCCATTCCAAGAAAGGTCCAATATTGCCTTGTATTTTCTATATAAACAGGTGCTTGGAGAGGGAGTTGTATCACAGGTTTACAGGTACTGTTATGCTACCAGATTGACTCTAGACATGAGTGTCAAAGACCATTGAAGCTTGCATTGCAAGTGTATTATAAACATTCTTTCAAATTTGTTAATACATTGTGTAGGTTTCTGAGTGTGGGGTTTTTCACCCGATAAGGGTTTTCCCCACTGTATATCTTTGTCTCTCTTTTTCTGTCTTCTTTCTGGTTCTTGTGTATTGTTGTAATATCTTTATTAGATGTGATACGTTTCTGTAGTGATAAGGATTAAATTGAATTTGTCTAGCTTTCCCCTCATTAGATTAGTGTAGGAAGCAATTTTCGCACACCTAGCTTCCTTTCATCCCAATGTTTGTCCCAAAGATGGCCTTGGTGGGATGACCTGTACTTGTGGAACAACACCTAGGCCAAATACAAATCCATCATCTACATCTTTCTTTTTAATAGTAGCTTGTTTCCAAGCCTCTCCAAGAATAGATCCTAACTACTCAGGGGAATTTGTTTCAACTAATACTCTCATCTTCTTTACTGTAGACTTCATGCCTTTCTAATATGTTTTGGGATTAGAAACTGAGGGTGACCTTGTTTCTGAAGTCTTCTATGTCTTATAAGTTTCTAGCTTTGATGAAGAGGTCACTTTCTTTCTTTTAACTCTACCTTCTATCTGAGGTGGCCTAAAATTCTGCACTTTGATATTCAACCATTGATTGTTGTGTTGCAACACCTCTACACTGAGCTCCCTTAAGGAGAGATCTTCCTTTTGAGACCAATCAATTGGGACCAAGCTCTTAGTATCCATAGTGTTCAATTGATACACAGGATCCAAAATAATTCCATCATCTGAAAATTGTTTAGGAATATCATTCATTAACCAAAATTCTCTGAGTTGAAAGGTAGTGAGCCTTGTGTATTTTCTCTTTCTTACCTCAAAGTCATCCTTACAGTTGGCCAAGAAGTCCTCAAAAGAATGTTTGTACTTAAACCCCATAATAGGAAATAATTGTTTGAGTCAACTTGCGGGGTCAAAATTCTCCCTTGCTTCATATAGCTTCAAATTTAGGGCATCAAGTTCTTCTGCTGCTTTTTTGGCAACTTGTATGGATGGCACTCGTAAAAACCAAACTCAAATGGGTACTTCATCCCATCTTTATGTTTCCTAGACAATTTTAGGTGCACTTCACTTATTTGCTGAGAAAATTCAATCAAAATGAGCCTATCACTACAATGTGTAGGCAACAAAAAGGGTGCTCTTTTGAATCCTAAAACCCTAATGTATGTGTACTTCAGGAATTGAATGAACTATTCTCCCTATCCTCTTACCAGTTCCATGGCTTTATCTAACATCCTCCATCCTATATCTCCTATCAATTAGAGGATTATAGCATACAAAAATGCATCATTTACTCTTTTGAAATGCTTCTCAGCTTCTTTACCCTCCAAATGAGGGAAGAAGTCCCAAAACTTATTCTGTCCTAGTCCCTCTCCTCTGACTCCCACCATGGTTAACCTAGGAAAATTGCCAACACTAGCTTCTAGATACACCACGTAAGATGTCATGTAGAATGTTTTGGTATTGATGACCAACACTATTTGCTCATGAATGCAGTCTAAAACCATTACACCCCAATCTAGGTGTATTTCTCCTTTAAGAATACTGTAAATGAACTAGAATGTCTAGGTCTCATAGTTCCTAGACTCTTCTTGGCCAAATTCCCTGCTGAGGAGGGTTACCAAATCACCAACCTCTCCTTTATAATTTGCCCTGTGAGTTTCCCTAGGATTTTAGTAATGGACTTCTTCTTAGTGGCTAACCAATGCTTATTTAGATGTTTCTTATGTCCATTCACATCTGTGTTGTATTGTTTTGTAGAATCTGCAATGGTTAAAGGGCTAACCTATCCATACATAGGAAGATCAAAAGCTTCTCTGATCATAGGAGGTGTAATATCTAACACTAAGTTCCCATTTGCATCTACACACCTCCTGGTGTCTAGATCATGATGATGAGCAAGTGTAAGAATTAGCTCCAAACATTGAACTACTTGAGGGAATCTTGCTACATGACCTATGCCAAATGCAACTATCCTCCTAGAATGAGGTGTAGCATCTGGTGAGAAGGCATCTAAATTGAACTACACTAAATTAATATGCCCCAGGTCAGTGTCAGTGATATTAGCTAGTTCACTCTTAAATTTGGACACTTTGGGAATGCCTTGGAACTTGTACTTCATGGTAACAGGTGGTTCTTTATTGGTCTTTTGATTCTTCTTCTTCCCTATCTCTACAGTCCCAGTGGAATTAATCTCTAATTTGTATTTTCTTTGGTTTTCACTCCCTATTGGTCTTTTGATTCCGGGTTCCGGTAGTTGCTTCGAGTTTTCACATTTATTTGTACCTGAAAGAGGCATAGGAGGGAGTGAAAACCAAAGAAAATACAAATTACGTAAAGTTCTGATAATTTTGAGTGTTTTGACAAATCTCAAGTTTCGGGTCCATTTCAAATTTTTGGACTAAGTCCAAATATGTTCTCGAGACCCGAGGTCCCACTAGGAGTTTATCACTTTCTTATCGGGCCTGAGGTTCACAGGAGAATATTGATTTTTAGCCTTTTTATTCCTTTTATCTTTGGGTCCAAAAGTCTTCTCAAGGCCTAGAGTCCTAATCAGACTCTCTACGAAGAACTGTAAACTTTAAGCGGGGCGTGAGCCTCTTCTAGGTTTTGGAATATTTTGATTGGGGCCAAAAAGTCCCTTTAGGACCTGAAGTCCCAAAGGAATTTCATTTTTAAAAGTGAAGTCTGCACGGAGTGCGAGACTCCGAATGGATTTTGGATATTTTGCCTTTAGGACCAAAAATGCAATCAGTACCCGAGGTCCCGATTGAACCTTACTTCACTTTCTCTTGAATTGAGTATTTTTGCAGAGTGCGAGAATGCAAGTGAACAAAGGTTTAACATTTCAAGAAAATCCTACCGGAACCCGGAATCTCAATCAGATCTTTTGCTTATGGAAAAATTCCTAAGTCTTTTAAGGTGACCTCAGGGAGTAGGGCCCCAGGTGGATTTTGGATTTTGGGTTCTAAGCTTCAGGGTCCAAAAGTCTTTTCAGGATCTGGAGTCCCGAAAGGATGTTTTTCTCTGGAACAAATATTTCTAAGTTTTCTTTTTAAGTGATGTGGGGAACAGGGCTCCAGAAGAACTTGGGACTTTTGGTCCTTAATGCTAGGGACCCAAAATTCCTTTGGGACCCAAAGTCCCAAAGGGATTTCCCTACTTAATGATTTTCAAAACCAACCTATGTGAGTCTTGTATGAGTGTTGGTGCCTTCTTGAGAATCAAGTATATTTGTGTGAGCTATGGCCTTGATAGTGGTTTATCCATGATCTTCTTCTCCATAGCTTGAGGGTTTCCTAGAGTGGCATAGAAACCTATTTCACTTGATGATACTAATATGGTCGGGAGGTGGGTAACATTCCCCATTAGTCCATTTATGAAGATCACTCGGAAGCTGGAAGAGTTCTTTGTTTAGTATTTATGTGGTGATCATGTTGTGGTTTGTGATTATTGGAGCACCTTGGAGGGGACTCATGATTGTTGTAAAATTATTATTTGTGTCATGTTTTTATATTGGAGTGCAATTCTTTCATATTTGGGAAGTAGCCTCTATCATTAATTGCATAGTGATATCATTTGGTTGGAATTTGAACCTTGTTTTGGAAGGAAATTATCATATTGTGAAATTATTTTATTTGTTGAAATGATTAAATTAGGACATTGGAGTCCTCTTTTGTATATTGTAAATTATTGTTTGACGTTATGATTATGGGTTGGCTTGTATTATGGCCACATAATGGGTGAGAGATCCATCATCATCTTTGGCCCATCTTGACATTGTTGTCAAATGAGTGTGGCATTCTATATTGATTTTCTCATGATTAGCTTTGTGTAGTATCATGATTTACAAAAATACATCTCCTCTATTCTTGTATTGTTCTCTTTCTTCCTTATTAGATGGTTATCAAGTTGGTTCCTTGTGATTGGTTTTAATTTCAACCTTTTGTCCTTGCAAGATGTTAGAATCTGAAAAGATTAATAACCCAGAAAACTAGTACAAACAAATATATATCAAACTGTGAAAGCAAATGATACAAGATCAAAATAACAACACAGATATAGTCTCCACAAGAGTAATGCAAATGCTAGAAGAAAAATGGCATAAAGAGGATGCAAATGCAAAAGATACAAAATACAAGATAGGTAGCATGTTTATATAGACCAGGGAGAGGGAGGAGGTGGAAACACCGACCAATAGGAAGCAACCATCTATCAGACTAAAGATAGCAAAGTATCTTCCCTAGATAGCTAATGGATGCTCACTTGTAGGAAGGTGACACCTCACAACCCACTCACCTAATTAAACATACTTTATTAACCTAAGAAAGATTAATAAAAGGTGTAGGAAAAGCTTAGGACTAAAGGGAAAATAAATAACCCAACTAGGAAATAAAAACCTGCTACACACCATTGGCTTAATATTCATTTGTCAATGTTGGTAATCCTTGCCATGTAGAGAAGGGTGTCCTTGATTTCTACCTCTTCTCTTATGCCTTGGTTCTTGCTCTTGGCTTTCATTGTTGACCTCCTTCCTTGTTGGAGCATGCTTTCATCAAGTATGTGGTTGGGAGATCTTGTGTGACTCTCTATCTCTTGTTTTCTCTTTCAGTGGTTCATAGATGATCTTAGAGTGGAGTACTAGGTAGGAACGCCCTTGTGGAAGCTTGCATCAAAGTCTTGTGCAAGATTTCTGGAAAATTTTCACATTCAGACACTTGGTAAGGACTACAGTGCAAATTTTGGACACTGGCACCTAGGAAGGACACTAGAGAAAAGAATTAGAGTCCTATTTTGGTGCTATAGTCCTCTCCCACACTGACATCCATGAGCCTTTGAATAGAGAGCACTTCTTGACTTTTTCTAAAGAAACTACCTATATGGAGGATGTTGCCCTCAATCTACAAATTATTCCCATATGTTCACCTTGTTTAAAAGTTATGTATTTTAGGAGTTATGTTCTCTTTTGTGTTGAGAAGTGTGCCTTGCACCAAGTCAATTAGCAATCATTGGACTCTTAGTTGAGGTCATGTTCCTTGTAATTGATCCTCCTCTTGTGTAGGTTGTTCCACATGTTTGGACGATGTGTTGTGTCATCATGGAATAGACTTGAGGTGGTTGTCATCCTCATCCTACTCCATGTGGTTGCAAGAGAGCAAGGTTGTGGACATGTATCTGACCTTTGTCATGGAGGAAGCTCCATCCTCTTGTATGGTTATCATGGTGGTTTGGTCATACAATTAGTGAAGTCTTCTTCTTGTGACTTGTTTGTGTACTTAGACCCTGCATGGTTAATGTGGGTGCTTCACATCACATCCTAGAGTGTCATCATTGGATGTTATAATGTTTCTAGTGCATGAGTGTGTAATTGGGACATGCACATGTCACACTTATATTGTAAAAAAATGTTTGGTCAGTTTTTATCCATTAATATCTTGAGTGTAAGCTTGGGGCATTACATAATCAATTACGTATGTAATAAATATCATAATTAACCAAGATAGAAGAACTTAGTCTAGATAAAGCATTGAAACATCTATTGAAATGATGAAGAGAAAGAGTGCTTAGCTTTGTGTGTGACAATAAATATTCTATTGTAATGTGCACTATGATTTGTTCAAGGAATTTGATATTAGATTCACATCAATCAAGCTTTGATATAATGAAAAATGAACATGTGGCCCTAGTCTCCACATTTGTAGCCCTAAACCTGATGTGTAACCTCAAGAACTTGAAATTGTGGCCTTGAACATACGGTCTTCTTTCTTCACAAATCTATTCACCTATAAATATATAGAATCGGTGATGCTAAGAAGCACTAGTAGACCTTTCTATTAGAAGGAGAATTTGATTATTTTCTTGATAGTAGCTAGGCCGTGTGTACCAATTTCATGATGTTTGAATAAATTTGAAGACGCATCAAGTAGGATGCAAATGCCTATCTATATGTCATTATGCACGTAGATGCTTATGTAGTCATTACTATACGATCGAATAATGATTTTAAGTGCTCTTGGATCTAATTGTTGGATGATCTAAATGATATAGGGCCTTGTCCTTTTATACAACCACCTAACATTTAAATTTTGAATTATTTCACATTCTAGTTGATGGGTAACAACTAGTTGAGATCAAGTTGGCTTGTACCCATAATTAATTTTAAGTTTAGAAAATAGGTGTTAAGGTTGGGGTCACACCTAAGTGCTAATCAATAGAACTAAGAAAAAGTAAATTAAGGATGTGATTTAGATCTACTAGAGAATAGAACTTAGTCTAACTTAGATACAAGTTAAATACCAACTCTTACCCATAAATACACTATTTAAGCACTAAATTATTATATTACAAACAAAAAGAACAAACAATTTTAAAACAAATAAGAAAAAATACTAACTATACAATTTTCTCACCTCTACAATAGTCAATACCTATAATTAGTTATAGTTGAACCAAAATTATAATGTGGTCTTCCCCAATTAAAAAATAGATCTATCAATCCTATCTTTTTTTTAACGACAAGAGGGATCCACAAGTGGTTAAAAAATGTGCAGGAATATGCAGAGGTCAAAAATATGATATCCTGCCAATAGAATTTTCATAGAATTCATTTTATACACCTAGAACGTGAAAATGAATGAAATACACACTATAATGAAAACAAGAAACCAATGATACAGCAAATTATTAGATTTTGAAATGGGTGAGAGAGAACGTTTCGTATAAACAGTTTGTGGGTTGACTGCAATAATGATACAGCAAAGTATTAAATTTTAAAATGGTGGGAGATAATATTGTTTATAAACAGTCCGAGTTGATTATGACTCAAGTGTCGTTGAAGAGTTCTTTTCAATTTTTCACGCATATTTATTTATTTATTAGTGGGGTAGACTTTTGTCTAAATAAATGTATTTTAATAGTTGTATTGACCTTGTATATCAAGGTGTAAGTTGTAACTGCTAGAGGAAATAGGCCTTTATTACCAGCATCCATTGAAATATGCTTCACTTTGGTATCTTAATGAAGACGACAATAATTTGCAATCAATATGTTTGTAGAAATTCAAATTTGAAAATCCAAAGATGATGTTTGTTTTCCATGGACCTGAAGAATTTAATTCATTGGTGTCAATGTTGTTTGTTAAATTTTTTAATCATTTAGAGAAATGTGATTTCTTCGAGGTTCTTGTTGGCTTGGCAAGACAAGTAATTTAATATAAATAGTTGTTGGTTGCTTTGACTTTGTTCAAATATCTCCATTGGGATTAGCCCAAAACACACACAAGATGATGAGCACCTTACTTGTATGTCTCATCTACAACTAAATTAAATATTTTGCAATGAGAGGAGACTTACTTTTTTGAATGCAATTTCTAGCTCCAAAAATGGAACAATTACAAAGTTTACGGGAATAATGTTCAATAGATCATTGGACAAGGACCATGTGTGACTATTGTATAGAACACACAAAACATACACATAATCCTTCAAAGAATGGAAGAAGAAACTGCACCACACCAACCAACCAAGCACTCAATTTCTATGGTTGCTTCCATTTCAACCTGCATTCTACTTGCACTTGGAAGCTCCACTAATACCTTCTACTCATTTTCACAAATGGATTATCCCACATTATTGTCATTATGGCTAAATACGTTTTACAAAATTTCTTAGACCTATTAACAATTACATAGGTTTGTTATTCTCTTAAGAGTGAAAATATTAGTGAGGTTGCTCCATCCACAACCAACCTCTTTTCCCAAATCAGTTGTTCGGCTAACAACAAAAATCTTTCAATTTCATAAAAATGCAAATTTGTGTGATTGATTAATTTGTGTAGAGATCCCAATAAAATTGGTTGATAATGTTTTTTTGGGTAATGTTAAGTGATATTTATTAACATAAATGTTGATTAATTGTGGATGAGTAAATTTGTTTGTTCAAAATGCCCTTTTTTTTAATAAAATTTTTAAAAATGTCTCTTTTCATTTGTTCATACTATTAATCAACAATATGAAGATAAAGATCAAGAAGATGCGATCACAAGCTAGGAGCCCATTGTTGATGGCCATGACCTTGTAGATGTGTGGGGACCCCCTGTTGATCACAATTCCCTCCTTTCTCCTACTAACATATAGCCTTGGTAGCTTAACAATTAAACCACTCTCTTGTTTTTGTCTTTTGGCTTCAACATTGACTTTTTGGGATGTAATTTCATTCCACCTACCTTTTATGTGAATTGTGTAATATATTTTTGATATTTAATATCATAGTATCATTCATTATAACAAATCACTTATTATCCTTCAATTTTTACCAACAACTTATTATCCTTCACTTTATACTCTAAAAAATATCGTTTTAGTAGATATATGATTTTTCTATTTATCATGTAAATGAGATAATATAATTTTGAAAATAATTTTGTCATCAATGTTTAGGATCAAATGATCTATTCATAGTAGATCATTAAGTATAATCAAAATATTAATACAAATTATACTTATGCATTTTTTATAAAAAATATTCTAGCTCAATATCCTTCTTCACTAGTGGCATTAGATATACTAGCTCAATATCTTTCTTTCCTAGTGGCATTGGACTTAATTCTTTCCTTGATAAAGCTAATACATAGATCTCTGGAGACCAATACAAATTTTATTCACTACTAACATAACATTTAGATATAATACTAATTAAATTTTAGGCTTGAAAAGGATATCTAGTTCAATTAATTTTGGACCAATGTTGTAAAGCTGATTTCTATAATTCAATATGGCGATCAATAAATTTTACACTCAAACAAGTTAAAATGTAAATATATTGAATTTTTAACTTGATTCATTGGTGGTTATATTGTTTGTTATACATAATGGTGTGTATTTTTTCTATTAGCTTTGAAAACATTATTCAAGTAGCAGAAACAATTGTGGTGCTTATTATCATTGTAACCATTGTTGGGTATGGAGACCTACACGCAGTGAACACTAGAGAAAATTTGTTTACTATATTTTACTTGTTCTCCAATCTGGGTCTCATAGCCTACTTGATAGGAAATATGGCCACCTTTCGTGTACACTATGCAATCAATGATAGAAGTAGAGGCCCAAGAGTGTGCAACAACAACAAAGACTAAGTTCTACAAATAAATATTGATAATAAAACACACACAAGAAAAATATATTCAAAACAATAATTTCTACTGATGAAAAATGTTATAGCATAAAGGTACTCTTTTTTCTCACTTCTTTCTTTTACAAATAAGACTATTACCCATATATAGAGTTCTCCTACACAATTCCTCTTTCTAAAGAGTTCCAAAAATAAGTATTAAAATATTACATATTCTAGAGACTTCTTGACTTCCTTTCCAAGTTTCAAATATTGACTTGTACAATATGACATGACCCATAATCTTGACTTGTACAATATAACATGACCCATAATCTTGACTTGTGCTCTAAGCTTGTGCATCGAGTTTCTAACTTTTTTTTTACATGAATTGTACTCTTGACTTGACTTGTACTCCAAGTCATTAACTTGACTTACACTCCAAGAATCTACCTTGACTTTCCATGACTTGTACTTTTGACATGATTTGTACACTTGATATTAATATATTTAAACAAGGAGAACTTGAGAGAGAAAGATTAAATTTTCTAATACCCCCCTTAATCTTGACCCAAGTGTTGCTATGCATTTGATCTTGATATAGTCACTCCAATATTTTCTCAATCTTTCAAAACCTCCTTTTGATAAGTCTTTTATAAATATGTTTATAAATTAATCTCTTGACCTACAAGACTTTAAATATATTTCATCATTCTTGACCAATTCTCTAATGAAGTGATATCATGTATCAATATGCTTATTCCTCTTATGGAAGATATGATTTTTTGATAAAGATATTGTTAAGTTATTGTCACAAAATATTTTTTGTTGGTCCTTTTTATTCTTGCTTCAAATATGCTAGCATTCTTTTTATCCAAACTAATTGACATGTTGTTGATGTCGCTAACACCTATTCTACTTCTGATATAGAGAGTGATAATGGGTTGTTTTTAGGAAGCCTATACCATTGCTCCTAAACAAGGTGAAAGATCATATATCCTGAGGTACTCTTTCTATCATCAGTGTTGCCTTCTCAATCATCGTCTATGTAACCAATTAGCTCAAAATCATTAGATGTAGAATATAAAATACCATGATTTCTAATGCCATTAACATATCTCAAAATTCCTTTTCTATCTTTCCAATGAGTATCCTTTAGTAAATACATGAACATTGAAATTAAGCTTACTCCATACATGATATTATGTCTTGTGGCTTTTAGGTACATCAAAATACCAACAAATCTTTTGTAAAAAGTCATATCTATATTAGTGTTTTTATCTTCTTTGCTCAATTTCAATCTTGTGACAACTGCTATTGTTATTGGCTTGCAATTCATCATTCTAAACCTCTTCAAAATATCATTTTCATATTTTCTTTGAAAAATAAAGAATCCCATCATTAGTTTGAATGACTTCAATTCCAAAAAAAGATTTCATCAATCCAAATTAGTCATCTCAAACTCTTTTAGCATTGCTATTTTGAACAAGTCAATTGGTAAGTTTCTTGTAAATATCAAATCAGCTACATATAAGCACACAAGAATTTGACCTTGATCATTCATTTTGATGTATAGTGTTGGTTCACTGCTACTTTTTCCAAAGTCATTCTTCATAAAATGAGAATCAAACATGTTATAGCAAGCTCTTAGAGCTAGTTTAAGTCCATACAAGGATTTCCTTGATCTATAAACTTTTTGTTCTTGACCCACAATTTCATATCTTAGTCATTGCTATACATAAACATCTTCTTCTAGTACAACATTCAAAATTGTAGATTTGACATCCATTTCATAGACTTTCCATTTATGCCAAGTTCTATATTATGCTCATGAAGAATACTAATTTGTTCATATTGTATGACAAAGATGAAAATAGTCCTAAAGAGGTTTAGTATTTAGATTTAGATTGTTCCAATAATATGTTAAGGAATAATGAATTATTTTCTACAATGGATGAAAGCTTTAAGACCAAGATCAATCTTGGTGATGACAAATCCTTGGAGGTTGCAACAAAAGGATCTATGGAGGTGATTACTAGAGAAGTTAATAAATGTGTTAATGATAATTATTACACTCCAAAGTTAAAACATAATTTGTTAGTGTTGGGCAATTATGCACAAAAAAAACTACAAAGTGGTTTGATGATAAGTAATGTACAATCTATGACAAGAATCATGGAATAGGGTTGTTATAATTGTGCCTATACATCTAAGAATAGGATGTTCCCGTTGAAATTTGGAGAACATAGCAATAGTCTTGCCAATATAGCATACAAAGACAAAAGTTGGTTACATGGCATCTCAAATATAGATAGTTGAATTTTCATAATTTGAAGATACTAACATAATAAGAATTTGTTTATGGCTTGCTTAAGGTTGAAGAGAACAATGAGATTTGTGAAGGATGTGCTAAAAGAAAACATAAAAGAGAAAGTTTCCAAAAGTTATTGTATGAAGGGCTCATCATCCACTTTAGCTAGTTAACTCCAATATTTTTTGTCCTATGCAAACAAAAACTTTGGTTAATTCATCATATTTCATTATATTATTGATGATTGCTCCCAAAAGTGTTGGGTTTATTTTTTGAAGCACAAAGATAAAGCATTTGATACATTCAAAAGGTTTAAATCCCTAATGGAGAATGAAAGTGGTTGCAAAATAAAGTGCTTAAGGACCAACCATGGATGATAATTTTATTGTAGAGATTTTATGGAATATTGTGATATAAATGGTATCAAAAGGTATCTCACAATTGCCTATATGTCTCAAAAGAATGGTGTAGTTGAGAGTAAGAACTATATAGTGGTTGAAATGACAAGGAAACTAAGGGATTGATCAACTCTTTTTTCCACTAATGCACTTGACAAGATGGTTCCTTATGAAGCATGGTGTGTAAAAAAATCCTAATTTTAATCTCTTCAAAGTTTTTGGTTGTTTAGCCTATGTTCATGTAGTTCATTAGAAGAGATAGAAGTTAGATCCAAAAATTGAATCGTGTATTATTGGGTACAGTGAACAAATTAAGGCTTACAGGTTATATATTCCTATTATTCATAGTATTGTTGTGTCAAGAGATATTTTTTTATGAAGAGGCAGTGTATGGTCTTAAAAAACACAATGTTGACAAGTCAAAATCTATTTGTAATGATGGTATTACTATTAATATTACTAATGAAAAACCCACTATTATTTCAATTCCAATTACTACAAGTCCACCAAATAGCCTGTCATCTAATTTTTCCATTCCAAGTGCAAATCTAGTTTCAAGTCCAAGTTCTTCAAGGAAGGTAAGAAGCTTAAGAAAAACTTATTAGAGTACAAGAAGTCAAGCACATGAAGAGGATCCCAGAGGTGAGGTGGTAATTTTTTAAAATTTTCATGTTGATTTTGAACCATCATGTTTTGAAAATACATGCACTAATGGTGTTTGGGTGTAAGCAATGCAAGAAGAAATAAATTATATTCATAGGAATGGTACTTGGGAGCTTACAAAAATTCCACATGACAAGAAGTATATTGGTACTAAGTGGGTTTACAAGAATAAGTACAACAATGGTGGTAGTGTTGAAAGACACAAAGCATGTTTAGCTGCAAAATGTTTCACACAAAGGTATGGGATAGATTATAAAGATACATTCAGACTAGTAGCAAGACAAGAGACCACTAGAATGATGGTTTCATAACAAGATTGGAATTCACTTCAAACATCCACAATACTAGGCATAATGCATTGTTGCATGGTGTATCTTCAATTATTCTTTAAATTCTTAATTTGAATAAGTGGTTTGACTAAGGAGAGGATCCCTACATAGAAAGCTACTAAAGATGTCCATCAAACCCACCAATTTTTAGATATAGATTTAGACACTTCAAGTGAGTAGATTCTAGGTAAGTACAAGAAAACAATTCATTTCAAATTTAGAGGTTGGATTGCTGATTCAAGTTCAAATGTGCAAGCATGGAGATTAGTTTCGCAACACATAAGTTATATAGAATAGATAACAAATCAAATAGTAGAATATCATAGTATACTAGTCCTAGATCCAATAATAGAGCACTAACTTGGATTATTGAACCCAATCTTCAACAAAATACTCCATTGCTACTTCATTAAGTTAAGTCATAATCACTCTTTGTCATTTTAAAAAGAATGCTTAATATTATTAATGTCTCAACTGATAATCCTAGTATTTAATAATTATTACTCATTTACTTTATTTACTTAAAAATGTTACTATAAAACTTCACCTAACCTTAACTATTCAAAATGTAATTTTAATCCACCTATTTTTTATTAAATTAATTATATTGATTTAATAAATAAATAAATATTTATTTAAAAATGCTTAATTTTTATTTTAAATTCCTTTCAATATTATTTCTTTCATAAAAAGATTTCATATTTAATATTTAAAAAAAAACTATTAATATTTGTCCCCAAAATATCCAAAAAGTTTATTTGTGCTTTGTTTATTAGTTCTCAAGGTAACCATAGTATTATTTTTTATTTAACTAGTCATTAAGCCTTGCTATCATCTCCAAATGAAACATCATTTGATTTATAATCTTTAATACTAATAAATTAAACATGCATAGTTTATATATTAAGACAAATGACATTTTATTTTTCAAGGACAATTTCTTGAAAGGTATTATATTGAGGATGTTTTGATTGATTCTTCTTGTTTTAAGTTTAATTGTTTCATTATTTCTCTTAAGAAAAGATCTAGGATTTTGTCTTTTTATACAACATCTTGGTGTTTAAAATTTGAATATTTTATATTTTAGTGGATGGTTAACAATTAGTTGAAATAAGTTGGTTTAAGCTCATATTAATTTGGAAAATAGAATTTAAGGCCTAGGTGCACTTGGTATAGGGTCTCAAAATAGGTACATTAAGGATGAAATTTAAATTTACTAAAAAATAGAACACAATTTAACAATATTTTATTTCTCAACAACAATTTCTTGAAGGGTATTATGTTGAGGATGTTTTGATTGTTTCTTCTTGTTTTAAATTTAATTGTTTCATTACTTCTCTTAAGAAAGATATAAGATCTTGTCTTTTTATTCAACATCATAGTGTTTAAAATTTGAATATTTTATATTTTAGTTGATAGGTAACAATTAATTGAAATAAGTTGGTTTAAGTTCATCCAAATTTTAAGTTTGGAAAATGAAATTTGAGAATTAGGTTGCACTCGCTATACTAACCCACCTACCTGAGAATAAATCCACTAAGGATGGGATTTAGATCTAATAGAAAATAAAATTCAGTTTAACTCAAATTCAAATTGAATGCCAACTCTTACATATAAATACACCAGTTAAAGACTAAATAATTATTTTAAAGACAAAGAAAAACCAAACAATTTAAAACAAATAAAAAAAAACTAATAATACAGTTTTTTCACCTCTACAATAATCAATACCTATAATTAGTTGTAGTTCCAAAATTATAACGGGATCTTCACCAATTTCTTCTTTTAAAAAAAAAAATCTATGAATCATATGTTTACCAAAGAAACAAAAAGATAAATTTGTTAACTGCGTCATGCGCCCGTGATTCCTTTTCATCCACGCTTGTGAGGTGTTGTTTGTGATGAAGAATACAGATTTATAATCCCAGCAAGGTGTGACAGAATGTATCCTATGAACATATAAGACAGCATGTTTATAGAGGTCAATTCTCTTTTATTTGTTTTAATGACAAGAGGGATCCACAAGTGGTTTAAAAATTATGTGAAGGTCCAAAATATGATGTCCTACTAATGGAAGTTTCATAGAATCCATTCTACATAGCGACAACAGCTGTGCAAGTGAAAAAGAATGGAATACAGACAACCAATGATACAGCAAATTGTTATTAGAATTTGAAATGGGTGAGAGAGAATGTTTTGTATGAACAGTTTGTGTTGACTACAATAATGATACAGCAGGTTATTAAATTTTAAAATGGTTGAGATAATATTACTTACATACTGTCGGTGTGTTGATTAGACTCAAGTCTCGTTGCCAGTCCCTGAGTGAGTACAATGACCACAGATTCACTGTTTGAAAATGAAAACTCAATAATTGTAATATTAAACTATTTTTTTAAATGGATATTACAAATCATCTAATTTTATAAAAATATAATAGTGTTACTGTAATTTTATTTTTAAATAATAATAAAATGAAATGTTCATAATACCCATTAGATGGTACTTGTTTTATATTTTTTCAAAATTTCAATTAATAGTATGGCATGTTGCACTTACTTTCACTCTTCGCTGTGTGAGTATGTAAGAAAATTATCTGAGCATTAGACCCAATAATTTTAATATTATAATTCAATATGTTGGGAGAAATTTAAATTTGAAATCTAAAATACATATTCATCATCCTGCAATCATCCAAAATCAATCCTGTTAACACCTTTTTCCTCTATCAATTTGGCTGAGTGTTAATCCCAGTTGTCTAAGCCCTACACTATATGTAGGTGCTACTCCCTCTATGCATTTAAAGGTGCACTGGCGCTAATTCTTACGGCCTCCGCGCTAAGTGGCACATAGGTGCTATCCCAAACCCTCTCCACGCTACGATGCACATAGGCGCTATCCCCAACCCTCTCCGCGCTACACAGTGTGTAGGCACTAAACCTTGACGATTTGGCGCTAATTACCCCCTCTCTCACCTAGCTATTCGGCGCTAATCACCAGAGTAGGCACCGATCCTGGACTAAACACTACAACCTACATTTATAGCACTAAACCCTGTCATTTTGGCACTAATCGCCCTCCTCCCTTTTCTAATCTTTTGGCACTAAATCACCTTCCTCGACACTAATTGCCTACAATGGGCACTAATCACCAGAGTAGGTGCTAAACCCTAACACCTAGGTGCTACCCACGACCCTTAAGCGTTAAACCCCCCTTTTAGCGCCCAAGCCTACCCCATTTCTCCCCCACATTTATTGCACCTAGACTACCCTTTCCCAAAAATACAAAGCATAAATCGATGATTCACCAGCTCGCCAGCTATCATAGATTGCAAGTACTCACGCACATGCTCCCCTCAATGCTCCTCACATGGAATTCATGTCATCTCCTCCAAATAGACTTTTTCTCCTCTAATCAAATTTCTACACTTGGCAATTAACAAATGAGGGTTATGGGCCCCCCAAACCACTATTTATAACTTGGTTTTCCCTAATCATTCTTCCATGACCTAATTTCCCCCCTGTCCTCATTTTTTCTCCTCCACCTCCGTTTATGCTCATTTCCTCTCCTGTAAACCTATTTCTTCCTACCATATCATCCTGTCATCCCTCCTCCCTCTTTTGAGACATCAACGACATAAATTATTTTTCCATTCATCTCTCGAGGGGGCATCAACTCACCTCATTTTCCTTTCCCATCAGCCGACTGGGCCAAATTCAAAATCTAAATTTTCTTTAATATGCCACTAACACCTAATAGTTATGACGCCACATATAAGAGGGGCAAAGTGTAGACACCTTAAAATGGTCACGACCATATTCTATCATCATCCACACAATAAATCAATTCAAATCAAATAATTTCCACTATTCCACCCAACACATATGTTAATTAAATAATTCGTAATTATTTAATTAATATTTTCTCATCTCTTCCTATCACAAAAAAAATTATTTTCTCCTACTATAGTCTAAAAATCAAATATCCATTTAAAAGACTATAGTTCATATTCATCTCCAAAAAATTAAATAAATATACCTATTTATTTAATTACCTAATTTGTCCATTTTTAATTACTTTTGTAAGCAATCATTAATTTCTCCTAAATATGTGCACATGGGTTAATTAATTTAAACTTAGCTTACCCCTTTCCCTCATGCTTCTAAATGGACACTTGTCATCTCATATACATGCATGTACATGACAAGTGGTGCCTTGAAAGTATGGGCAAATCTTCATTTTGTCATACTTGTCCTTCTTTCCACTATTCCCTTAATTTTAAATTACATGTGGCACTATTCCATGGAATTTAAAATTGCACTTGTCCTCCCTTCTCAATTTTAAATTTCACAAAATCCAAACTATGTCTTTTCATAAATGAGGCCTTACATGTCATACACCTACCCAATCCTCACTATCCATCTATTCAACCATTCAATCTCATACCGTGATCTCTCCTTGAATTTTAGAGCATCTCCCTTATGCAATCTCCTTGTGCCATTTGTCCAATTCTCCTTGCTTAAAGATCGTCAAGCAATGTGAGTCCTTGATCTTCAAAATTGATCCTAGCCCTCCATCTTCACTTCCAGAAATCTATAAATTAGCCCTTCCCCTCTATGTCCAACAAGCAATTTGAATGTAATGAAATTTTACCTCATTGAACACTTGACATAGCATTGGTATTAGCAACTTACATATTAGCTGCTTCATGCGCCCGTGAATCCTTCTCATCCACGCT
The DNA here is from genome assembly GCA_027924645.1 of Cunninghamia lanceolata. NCBI lineage: Eukaryota > Viridiplantae > Streptophyta > Pinopsida > Cupressales > Cupressaceae > Cunninghamia > Cunninghamia lanceolata. Next base: position 5,474,308 of record BSBN01001003.1, read on the forward strand.
TGTGAAGTGTTGTTTATGATGAAGAATACAGATTTATAATCCCAGCAAGATGTGACAGAATGTATCCTATGAACGTACAAGACAGAATGTTTTTAGAGGTCAATTCTCTTTTATCTTTTGTTTTAATGGCAAGAGGGATTCACGAGTGGCTTAAAGTTATGTGGAGGTCCAAAATATGATGTCCTACTAATGGAAGTTTCATAGAATTCATTCTACATAGCGACAACAGCTGTGCAAGTGAAAATGAATGAAATACAGACAACCACTGATACAGCAAATTGTTATTAGATTTTGAAATGGGTGAGAGAATGTTTTGTATTAATAGTTTGTGTGTTGACTACAATAATGATACAGCAGATTATTAAATTTTAAAATGGGTGAGAGATAATATTATTTGCATACTGATGGTGTGTTGATTAGACTCAAGTCCAGTTGCCAATGACCACAGATTCACTGTTGAAAATGAAAACTCAATAATTGTAATATTAAATTATTTTTTAGTTGATATTACAAATCATCTAATTTATAAAAATATAATAATGTTATTGTAATTTTATTTTTAAATAACAATAAAATGATGATGATGAATCACAGAGTGTGATTCCAAATGTTGATGCTAACAAAATTCTTATACAGTTAAATCCAGAGAAACAAGATCGTACACTATTATAGACTATAGAAATCTGATGTCTTTTGATGAAATGAAATGTTCATAATACCCATTAGATGCCACTTGTTTAATAGTATTTTTCAAATTTTCAATTAATAATATGGCATGCTGCACTTAATTTCACTCTTCGCTGTGTGAGTATGTATGAAAATTATCTGAACATTAGACCCAATAATTTTAATATTATAATTTAATATGTTTTCCAATTTGAAATGGACCCTTAGAATTCAATTCAATGATTTCAGTCCAGCTATTCTGGTTGTCTGTTAAATTCTAGAAATGGCTTAGAGAAATGTAACTTCCCTGTGGTTCTTGTTGGCATGGTAAGACAACTAATTTAATATAAATAGTTGTTTGTTGCTTTGACTCTGTGAAAGAATCTCCATTGGGATTAGCCCGAAACCCACAAGATGACACATTCCTTACTGGCATGTCTCATCTACAGTTAGATTTAAATATTTAAATTCAATGATGGGAGACTATTACTTTTTGGAAGGCAATTTCAGGCTCCAATCATGGAACAATTACAGAGTTCATGTGAATAATATTGCATAGATCACTGGACAAGGCCCATGTAACTGTGACTACAGATTCCATACATTGAAAATTGTTGGAGCACACAAAAGATACACATAATCTTTCAAAGAATGGAAGGAGAAGCTGCAGCACATAGACCACCCAAGCGCTCAATTTCTCTGTTTGCTTCCATTTCAAGCGGCATTCTCCCTGCAGTTGGAAGCTCCACTGAGATACCTTCTACTCATTTTCACAAATGGATCATCCCACCTTATCATCGTCGTTATGGGTAAATATGTTTTGCAAAATTTCTTAGATCTATTAAAATGTTTGTAATTCTCTCAAGAGTGAAAAATATTAGCCAGGCAACCAACAACTTTTCCTAAATCGGCTGTTGAGCTGACAGCCAAAATTTTTCAATTTCATAAAAATGTAAATTGGTGTGATTGATAAGCTTTAATCCACTTTCCCCAAATCAGCTGTTGAGCTTCTTGGTTGTGAAGTCAAACCACTGCCTGTTCAGCTTCCTCTTCTCTTGACTCTTCCCTGTCTTGAAGAGAACCTTATAAATGTACATCTCAATCATTTGGATATGTTGTTGAAAACATTGTATTTGTTCACTGCTGTAATAATAAAAGAATTGCCCTGTATGTAGCCATACTTTGGTGAACCACGTAAACTTGTGTATTGCTGTTCTGTGTTTACTCTGTTCTTCATTTAATTGCTGTTCTGTTTTGAATCTCTGCTTTGTATTTAACTTAACAGCCAAAATCTTTCAATTTCATAAAAATATAAATTGGTGTGATTGATAAGCTTTAATTTGTGCAGGGATCACAACAAAATTGGTGGTGATGATGTTCTGTTTGTAATATTAAGCGACATCTATTAACATAATAATTGATTGTGAATTCTTATGTTTGTTTGCTTCAGATCCCAAAAATACTCCTTTCTGCGAGCTTCTACAAACTTTCTTTCCCTCAAAACGTGGATCTTGAAATTGTTTTTAGTAAAAAAAAGTTCCTCATGTCAAATTATAATTTTGATATGCAGATGGTGGCAGAATTGGCTGATTGTATTGGTGCTGTATACAGCATGGGCTTCACCATTTGAGTTTGCATTTAGGAAGGTTAACAAGGGTCCACTGTTTGTGGTCGACAATATTGTTAATGCCTTCTTTGCCATCGACATCGTCGTCACCTTCTTTGTTGCCTACCTGGATACGACGACATACTTGCTTGTCGAAGATTTCAAGAAAATTGCACTTCAGTAAATGACCCTTCTCAAATCTTGTTTAATCTTTCTTATAAATCTCTCAAATTAAGAGATGCAATCAATTTTCCTCTTACCCTGATTCTATGAATGTGGTATGTTGATGCAGGTATGTTTGCAGATGGTTTATATTGGATTTGGCCTCAACAATTCCATTTCAGATCATTTATATAGCCTTTACAGAAAAGGGAGATTCAAATCATGAAATATTTATTTTTCTTAATATGTTGCGCCTATGGCGATTGAGAAGGGTTAGCGAGCTTTTCTCCAGGTGAGTTTTCTTGAACCCCTTTGCATTTAGAAAATAGCTTATTAAGCTTCAATTCATGTTGTAAAAATATTCTTCGTACTGTTGGTATGTGAAGTCAGTTACTCGTATTCCAACATTGGTAAAGCATACCGAAGTGTCACTTGCACTTGTAGAAATCCTTCTTCGGAAAGGATTTGATTATTTGCATGTTTTTCATGGTTATTTAAGTTAGTTGAGCTTGAATGCAAATGCATGGTAAATTTTTTTGTAAGAACGGATTTCTTCTGAGATTAATAAAATTATTGAGAAACTTTTGCCCGTGATTTTTCCTAGTACATAATCAGATTTTCCATGTTATTCTGAGTTGTATGTTTTATTGCTTTTCACTGTGTTCTTTATTTATTTCTGCACTGTTTCTCTACACTTAGTAGATATGATTTTTCTATATATGATGTAAATGTTGAAGGTAATTGTGTTATCAGTTTTTGGGATCAAATGATCTATCATTAAGTGCAATGGAAACATTGCTACAAAATAAACAAACACAATTATCTCTAAAAATACTTGGCTTTAATCCTTTCCTGATAAAACTATAGACAATAGATCTCTGAACAACAATATAAATTTTATTTACTGCTAACAAAACATTTAAATATGTCAATAATTAAATTTCAGGCTTGAAAAGGATATCCGGTTCAACTATTTTTGGACAAGAATTGTAAAGCTGATTTCTGTAAGTCACTTTGGCTATCATTAAATTTTACACTAGAACAAGTTAAATGTAGAGATACTGAGTTTTTTAATTCAATTACTTGCAGGTTACATTATTTGTTGTACACAGTGCTGCTTGTTTTTACTATTCGCTTGCAGCACATTATTCAGATAGGGAAAACACATGGCTTGATAATACTATTCCCAATTTTAAAGAAAAAAGTATATGGAGGGGATATGTGGCTTCTATATATTGGGCAATTACCACTGTAACCACTGTTGGGTATGGAGATCTACACGCAGTGAACACTAGAGAGAAACTGTTTACCATATTTTACTTGTTCTTCAATTTGGGTCTCACAGCCTACTTGATAGGAAATATGACCACCCTTCTTGTACACAGCGCAGACAAGACGTTTATGTTTGTAAGCAATATTGACTCTAGTTTTATGGGTAATTGTTAAATATAGTCCACTTCAACAGTCAAATGTCAATTTTGGTGAATAAAAATAGGACAAATATTTACCATTTTTTGTTGAATGAGGTGTAAAATCGCTATTGACTGTTTGACCATTGAAATGGGTGATATTTAAGTAGAATGGTTTTTATGTATTTCTGTTAAACCTTTCTTTCCTTTAACTGTAGTTTTATGCTTTGTTGATTTGGTAGAGGGATACAATTGATGAGGCTTCAAAATATGCTGCAAAAACCCGTTTACCAGAATGGATAAAGCTGCAAATGATGTCACAGCTGCGCCTCAACTTTAAGACAAGAGAACTTCAGCAGGACACTTTGGCAGGCCTACCAAAAGCCCTCCGTTCTAGCATCTATCACCATCTCTTTCTACCAACAGTTGAAAACACACACTTATTTAAGGGAGTTTCAAGAAATATGCTTCTGCAGTTTGTGAGTTTTTCTCTACAATGCCACCTATAATTTTTTATAGCAGCACTCTTATTACAGATGTTTTTTCAGATATTTCATTTTGATCACTTCACCTTTGCTATATATATATATTCTCTTAATTTATTATACTAAATTTTCTATTCAATCCATTATCATGTTAATTGTTTATAGACATTAATTAAAAATTAAATGGATATAGCTGAATAACTTAGTTGAGGTTTTTTTTTACTTCTTTCTTTTCATGCCTGAAGGTTGCAGAGATGAAAGGAGAATACTTTCCACCAAACGTAGACATCATTTTAAAGAATCAGATTCCCAGTGATTTTTACATAATTGTTTCTGGGACAGTGGTACGTCAAACATTTAATCTTTTAACAATCTATTTCTACATTACTTCCCATTATGTCCATCTCTAACACTTTTAACATTTATATTAAATTGTAATTCTGTGTTTCAGGATTTAAATGTGTGGTAGTTTTTTCCTCAACGTTTCGTATCACACTCCATAATCTATCATCAAGAGAGTAGAGAGCAAGAGTATAGAAATGAATTATGGAGTGTGATCTGAAACATTGAGGAAAAAACTAACACACAGTTAAATCCTGAAACACAAAATTACAATATTATGGACTGTAGAAATTTGATGTCTACTATCTACACTAAATTCTCAACTCACTCCTATTTACAGGATATATTCACCCATTTAAATGGAAGCGAACAGGCCAGTATTGTTTAACTTTACAATATACTAATCCATGTTATTTCTGAGTTTTAATTACAATATGAGAGAGTATAAAGAATAACTATTGCTTTAAGTTTACAGAGCATAAAGAATAACTATTGCTTTAAGTTTACAGGCAATTTCTTAATTGAACTGAGAGCTATGCATTCATTTACATGTAAGATAGTAATTCTATTTTCCTAACACAGATCTACCTTACAACCTTGTTAACTCTTTTACAGCTTCTAGAAAAACAAGGAACTCCAAATTTGCTTGGGGAGATTGCTGTACTTTTAGACATCCCACAGCCTTTTATAGTAAGAACTACCAAACTTAGCCAGCTTCTTCGATTGGATCGCCATGATTTCACTCGAATCGTGCAAACAGATATTGAAGATGGGAAAGTCATTGAAAACAACTTTCTCCAGGTAGGGGTTAAACAACATGAATCAGAGATAAAATATTCAAAGTGATGTCATCTAACAAATAACACGCCAATTTCTTGGTATGACTGCAGCATTTAAAGGGACTAAAACGATCAATTTTGGATGAAATATCATCTATTGTAAACTTACCATTTGCAGAGAAGAATTCAGATTCACAGGAAACTGATCATTTGGACAATGCTCTCGAATGTACTGATGAAATCAATTATCAATTTGAATGTCCAAGTATTCGCATGCAGACAAGGCCCTTATCAGTAGAACAAAATGATGTTCCAATGCAAGAAATCGAAACAATCAATTATGCAAAATACCCAAAGCGAGTCATAATATATAATTATCATCCTACGGAACATCAACAAGAATATGTACATGAGAGCCTTGGAAAATTGCTTCTATTGCCCAATACACTGGAGGAGCTCCTCAACATTGCTAGTAAGAAATTTTGCTCTTTTGCTCTTGTATATTATAATTTATTTTTGAAACCCAATGAGTTTGTGGTTTAGGAAGAAGATTTCAATATACTATGTTGTGTAATCATGGAATGGATTGCATTTGTAGGTAACAAGTTTGGAAAGCAGTGTAGTGTAGTTATGGACATGGATGGTTCCCACATTGAAGACGTGGATGTTATCAGAGAAAATGATAGTCTCTTTTTGTGTTAAAGTATGTAAAGACATTACTAATTCCTTCATATTTATAAATATTACAGAGAAGTTTGCTTGGGATGTATGGCAATTGTCATATATCAAACCATTGGTTTTAGCAAATAGATAAACGTTCTATCATCAAGTTGTAACTATAATCTTACCCTTAAAACAAGTTTAGAATAGTAGAAGCACCATTGGATGTACATATATTTTGTGTAGATATTTGTAAGGGTGAAAAGATTACATTTTGTATTTTTCTATTTATTCTAAATTTTTTTTCTTACTGTTTTGTTGATAAAGAGTAAATATGGGTTTTTGGAAAGAATCCAGACTCTAATAAAGAAATAAAAATTTAACAATAAAACTTATTGATCATCATAGAAGTTACAAAGATAAACAAATGTTCAAAATCACTTAATTCTCAAATTCAAAATTGAGGTGTGGGTCTAAGCCAACTCTCTTCCTACTTCTTGTTACATGTTCACTAAAGGTGTTCATCAACACTACCAACTTTTCCCATATAGGTTTACACAGCTAAAGTGGATAGATTCTAAGCAATTAGAAATACACAATTCATTTTCACATTTAGAAGTTAAATTGGGATAAATATGCAAAGAGGGAGATCAATTAGACAACACATAAATTATTTAAAATAGAAAATAGTTCTATTAGTAGTCTGGAGATCAATTCTGCAACACATAATTTATTTAAAATAGAGAATAGTTTTACTAGTAGTCTTTAGCATACTAGCCCCAGATCTGATAACAAAGCTAAACCCAATCTTCAAGAAAATACTTCATTGTAACTTAATTAAGCTAAGTCCTAATCTCTCTATATCATTTTAAAAAGAGTGACTTTCCTCATAATACTAAATTATTTATTAATTATTACTCTTTTTTTTAATTTATAAAACTTAATTTCATTTTAATTATTTTAAATATAATTCTATTTCACTGGCTTTTTAAATATATATAAATTTATTTCATTTTAATTTATTCACAATATAATTCTATTTTACTCACTTTTTTAATAAATATATATTATTTAAATAAAGATAAACAAATTCTTATTCACTAAAAATTAAATATTTTATTTTATTTTCATTCAATATTATTTTATTCTCTTTCATTAAAACGTTTCATATTGAATATTTTGTTTTAGAACTCTTCTTAATATTTGGTCTCAAGATCTCCATAAAGTTTATTTATTCTTCTTTGTTTCTTATGGTTGAAAGTAGTGCCCTTTAATGGTGCTTTATGTATTGTTTTATGACTTTGCTTTTTTCTTTTACTCTATAGTTTGGGACTAGTTTTTTTTTTTAATTGCATTCTATTTGTTATTATGTTGTTTTGTAAGACTTTCTATGTATATGGGTTGAGACCTTTTAAAAATCTCTTTTATCTTTTATCAAAAAATTATTAGATAACCCTAATCCTAGTGTTCATTTTTCATTTAAGTGGTCATTACACATTATTGTCATTTACAAATGAGACATCATTTGATTTATAATTTATAACAATAAGAAAGTAAATATGCATATTTTATATATTTAAACAAATGCCATTTTATTTCTCAACAACAATTTCTCAAAGAAGAGCATCATGTTAGAGGATGTTTTGATTGACTTTTTTAAAAAAAATACATTGTTTCATCATTCCCTACAAAATAAAAGTATAAAAAGATAAAAATTAATACAAGTTAAATAAATACATTTTAAATATATAAATTTCAAAAAGAATATTTATGTCAATGTTTCTTGTTTCAAAAAATTGTTTATATTGTAGGAATAAATTTTCCACAATCCAAAAAGTAATGATGAGTATTTGGGATCACACTCAGTGATCCATCATAGGAAGAGGAATATTATGGATAGGATTGCAAACTAGGCCTTTTTAAAAACATTAGGGTAGGGGGTACAAGGGTGTCATGTCCCAATATTAAGACATTGATAAAAGTCAATATATATGCTTTCACAAAATATGGTATTTAGTCAATTTAAACAATAGAGATAATTACGTATATTTAAGTAAATATATATTATAAATATATAATATCCAATAAATAATATTAAATAATATTATATTAATATTCTTTATAATTAAAATATAATATATATATTCAAATTGACAAGAGTCATAAATGATGATTATAAATATTAATATTAATAATATATAATATTATTATATTAAATATAAGGATAAATATAAATAACATAAATATTGATATAAATATCAATATTGTTAATATAAATATAAATGTCTACCGTGCATAACTTTATAAATATTAATAATTATCATGATATATATATATATATATATATATATATTATATTAATATTAAACAAATAACAAATATAAATGATAATTCTAAATATTATTATTACATATTATGTGATAAGACCAACCTTGTTTAAAGTAATCGTTGACTACTAACAAAATCATAAGTATTAAAAAGTATATGAAATGATTTACTAAAAGCTGTGAATTAAGGCAGTAATTGATATTAAACTAAGAGTATTAAAAAAGCAACGATTAAAGGCTGCAGTTATTAATTAAAAGTCATGACTTGTAAAAAGGCTATGTCACCTTTCACAAGGGATAGCCTAGAATATATAGGTAGAGGACTTCATTGTTTAAAAGGCATCTCAGAAAATAACAATCAAACACCCTTGAAATTGCGAATGCTCTCTTCTACCCAGTGTTAACATTGTAGCACACAAGAATATATCTAAATATGTCTGCAGTTTAACAAATACCCTGCCATTCATTCTAGCATCTAGAAATATATATTAATAGAGATCATGACTAAATAATAGAGCATGTGAAATGTCATGATTGAGAATATGAAAGACATATTGATAATGATCTTGAGAGGAACATGTGAAATATAAATGATAGAGAATGTGTATTAAAAGTAATCATAAGATTAGTGATAGAAAGATGTATTGAAAGTAATCATAAAATAATGAATTAAAGATATGAATTGATATTTGATCATAGAAGTAATAAAGGCAATGTTCTTATGTGAATTGTATATTGCTATAAATGCAATCAAGAAGGTTTAGTGTACTAATGTTCTCTTTTTGCAAGTTGAAATTGTGTGCAAGCTTGTGAAATTTGGACTTGCGAGAAGGGGACATTACAAGTGGTATCAAAGCTACCGTCCTGCAATCTTGTGAATGATAATTGACTTATATGCATTCAAGTGTATACTCTATGACTTGTATTTGTATTCAAGTGTATACACTATGACTTTGAGCTGATTGCTTGCGTGCTTGAGCTACTTGCCTACTTGCTTGAGCTACTTGCTTGTCTACTTGAGCTACTTGCTTGTCTACTTGAGCTACTTGCTTGTCTACTTGAGCTACTTGCCTACTTTCTTGAGCTACTTGCTTGTCTAGTTGAGCTACTTGCCTACTTCCTCGAGCTACTTGCTTGTCTAGTTGAGCTACTTGTCTACTTGCTTGAGCTACTTGCTTATCTACTTGAGCTACTTGCCTACTTGCTTGAGCTACTTGCTTGTCTACTTGAGCTACTTGCCTACTTGCTTGAGCTACTTGCTTGTCTAGTTGAGCTACTTGCCTACTTCCTTGAGCTACTTGCCTACTTCCTTGAGCTACTTGTCTACTTTCTTGAACTACTTGCTTGTCTACTTGAGCTACTTGCCTACTTGCTTAAGCTACTTGTCTACTTGAGCTACTTGGCTACTTGCTTGAGCTACTTGCCTACTTTCTTGAGCTACTTACCTACTTGTTTGTCTACTTGAGCTACTTGGCTACTTGCTTGAGCTAGTTGGTTGCTTGCATTCTTAAGCTACTTGGTTGTCTACTTCAGTTTTATTATGTAAATGGAAAATAGTGTAATCACTTCTATATTCAACATCCTGTGAAAGAATTTAGTGCAAGCTTTCTCGAAGAGGAAAATTTTGAACATGATGAGAATAAAAGAAAACAAAGTAAAGAAGAATGTTCATGATGGCTCGAGTACAAGCAAACCGTGTTTGAGACATGATAGGTAGGAAGAATGCCCTCCATCATGCTCTCATCAAATTATATTAAAGGGATGATAGGTAGGGAGAATGTCCTCCATCATACCTCAAAAGACACGATAGGTAGGGAGAATGTCCTCCATCGTGCTCTTCTCTAATTATGTTAAGAGGATGATAGGTAGGGAGAATGTCCTCCATCATACCTCAACAAGACGTGATAGGTAGGGAGAATGTCCTCCATCATGCTCTTGTCTAATTATGTTTAGAGGATGATAGGTAGGGAGAATGTCCTCCATCATACCTCAACAAGACACGATAGGTATGGAGAATGTCCTCCATCATACCTCAACAAGACACGATAGGTAGGGAGAATGTCCTCCATCGTGTTCTTCTCTAATTGCATTAAGATGATGATAGGTAGGGAGAATGTCCTCCATCATACCTCATCAAGACATGATAGGTAGGGAGAATGTCCTCCATTGTGTTCTTGTCAAATTATGCTAAGACGTGATAGGCAAGAAGTGTGCCCTCCATCACACTCTAACTTACAAAGGATCATCTTCAGAGATAACTTTAGTGTGCAGGTTAAGAAATCAGTATATATTACATAGGAACAATGCGGAAGTATAATCAATTTCATGAATCAAATTCCTTTCTTTCAAAACTCTCCTTGAAATTCTTCTCTCAATTCATACCAAAAATCATATTATGGGCCTATAACTCACAAGGATCATTCTTCATCTATCATTCTTCATCTATAATTCTTATATTTCATCAAGCACATCGCTATTCAAATAAAAGCTTACCAAATCTTCTTTGAACAAAAAAACTTTCTCCATGGCATCATATAATCAATTACTCCTCAAGAATACTACTCTTTGCAATTTTGGGATCAATAACACATCAAAAGGTAAAACTACAAGATGACAAGTACAAGACTGAATCTCAAGATGCATCTTGGAGTCTCAATACTCTCAAATCTTCTTAACCTATGATACTTGCATCCCATCATTATTATTCAAAATGTCAAACACATGCTCTTTGATCACAAATTCTCTTTCATGGAATCACAATCAATTTCTCTTCACTCAAGCATGTTCATTCTAAATCAGAACCATGACTTCGTAGATGTTAAAAGTGCAAGTTATTGAAAGAACTTGTTGTGATTGTTTGAGGACAAGCAATCTTGAGTGGGGAGGGCTGTCATGTCCCGATATTAAGACATTGATAAAAGTCAGTTTAATTGCTTTCGTAAAATACAGTATTTAATCAATTTAAATGATAGAGATAATTATGTATATTTAAGTAAATATATATTATAGATATATAATATCCAATAAATAATATTATATTAATATTCTTTATAATTAAAATATAATATATCTATTCAAATTGACAAGAGTCATAAATGACGATTATAAATATTAATATTAATAATATATAATATTATTATATTACATATAAGGATAAATATAAATAACATAAATATTGATATAAATATCAATATTGTTAATATAAATATAAATGTCTACCATGCATAACTTTATAAATATTAATAATTATCATGATATATATATTATATATATATATATATATATATTACACAAATAACAAATATAAATGATAATTCTAAATATTATTATTACATATTATATGCTAAGACCAACCTTGTTTAAAGTAAACGCTGACCACTAACAAAATCATAAGTATTAAAAAGTATATGAAATGATTTACTAAAAGCTGCAAATTAAGGCAGTAATTGATATTAAACTAAGAGTATTAAAAAAGCAACGATTAAAGGTTGCATTTATTAATTAAAAGTCATGACTTGTAAAAAGGCTACGTCACCTTTCACAAGGGACATCCTAGAATATATAGGTAGAGGACTTCATTGTTTAAAAGGCATCTGAGAAAATAACAATCGAACACCCTTGAAACTATGAATGCTCTCTTCTGCCCAGTGTTAACATTGTAGCGCACAAGAATATATCCAAATCCATTTGTAGTTTAATAAATACCCCACCATTCATTCTAGCATCTAGAAATATATATTGATAGAGATAATGACTAAATAATAGAGCATGTGAAATGTCATGATTGAGAATATGAAAGACATATTGATAATGATCTTGAGAGGAACATGTGAAATATAAATGATAGAGAATGTGTATTGAAAGTAATCATAAGATTAGTGATAGAAAGATGTATTGAAAGTAATCATAAAATAATGGGCAAGTGCAAAAAGATGGGGGGCCAAAAAGGGGTCTTAAGTGGCCAATTTTTTTTTGAAATCAGGAAATGTTGGCCTTGGATGAGAAATTGAGCACAGTTATACTCAAAATTTGGAGATGCAACCAAAACAATGTTCGTAGTGCTCCGAGTCTACTTTCTAAACTACTTTTTTTTTTAAATGGTATGGATTAAGGGGTTGAAAAGAGGAAGCCATAGAAATTAGTGTTGTTTCTATCAAAAAAACATAACATAGCATGTTTTGTGGCTCCCTCAAAAGGTCAACTTTTTTTTTGGTATTTTTAAAATTGCTTCAGTGAGAAATTAGCTAACAACATGTAGTTTATGCCCAATTTCTCTAATAATTTTTTGATGAATATTTGATTTTTTACTAATTTTCAAAGTGGGCACATCCTAAAAAATAGAATTTTGGTCATGCTACCCCTATAAATTTTGAAAACTAATTGAAAATTATTTTTTTAATATGTGTAGAATAGATTCTAGTTTCTAAATATGTAATTTTTTTGAAATTTCAATGAATGGTTAATTTGCAATGAAAAAAAGACCAAATAGGGGTTTTTGCCCAAAAACGGGCACACAAACAAAAGAAATTAAAGATGAAAGGCTTAACATTGTCAAAATGTGAAAAAAATTATATCGTTAAATAGCTAAGAGAAAGCCTAACACTACCCAAGTGTTTGATTTGCTCAACCTTGAAACACGTGCAAATTTGAGGGTTAGCATGAACAAAATTATGTGAAATCCTATAGAATATGCAAAAACACGTCTCTGGACATTGGGAAGGCACTCCAAGCCTTTGGGTTAGAAATCTAAAGCAAATCCCAAGCCTAAGGGGCACTCGCGTTATGTTATGTTTTGCATTTTTTCCTTTTTCACAAAAGTTTGCTCAATGTTTGTCATGTTTGACATAACGCGAGTGCGTTATGTCCCCCTTAGATTTTTTTATGTTCAAGGTTATTAATCATGTATGTATGTATGTATGTATGTATAGTGTCGAGGGTAGAGGAGGGTAGAGATGGGGATGAGGCAGATAGAGGAGGAGAGGGGTGGATAAGGGTTGAGGGTTTAAGGTCAAGAGGGATTAGGGTTTAGGGTTTAGGGATTAAGGTTTAAAGTTGAGGGTTGAGGGTTGAGGGTTTAGGGTTTAGGGATAGGATTTAGAGTTTAAGGATAAGGGATTAGAGTTTAGGACCTTGAGGGATTAGGGTTTAGGGTTGAGGCTTTAGGGATAGCGTTTAGGGTTGAGGGTTGAGGGATTAGAGTTAAGGTAGAGTGTTGAGGGTAGAGGGATTAGAGATAGTGTTTAGCGTTGAAAGTTTAGGGTTGAGGGATTAGGGTTTAAGGTATAGTGTTGAGGGCTGAGGGTTTAGGGATAGGGTTTAGGATTTAAGGTTTAAGTGTTGAGGGTTGAGGATTTAGGGATAGAGTTTATAGTTTAGGGATAAGGTTTAGGGATTAGGGTACCATAAATTATAATTAGGGATTAGGGTTTATGGTTTAGGGATTAGGGATTAGGGTTTAGGGTTAAGGGATTAGGGTTTAGGGTTTAGGGTTAAGGGATTAGGGTTTAGGGTTTAGCGATGTACAATTAAGGGGTACCATTAACAAATTGGAATTTAGGCAGGGTTGGGAAAATTTTGTGAATCATCATGGGCTAGAGATTGGAGATTTTGTTGTGTTCAAGTACATATCCAAGTCATAATTTAAGGTTAAGATATTTCAAAGAATAGGGTGTGTGAAAAATATCAATGTTCTTCGGCTTATGAATACCAACATTGATATAGATAAAAGATGCCCTTCTTCTAATAGAGTATGCAGTTCAAGTCAATCGATGGGCAGCAAGTTGTTGAATGAGTTGGTTTAATGGGTGTGTCTCCTTCTTCAAAGTTATGCTTGGAGACTTTAAACAAAAAATGGTAACTCTATACATTATTTTTCATTATTTTTTTTCCTATACACTATTAAGAACTTGTAAAATCTAATTGTGTAATCTATTTATGGCAGCACATTCCTCTTGCATTTGTTTCATAGTTTATAGACAACACAAACGAACATATGGTGTTGCAAGGCCCAGGTGGACAGGAGTGGGATGTGCAATTAAGAGGTACCATAAATAAAATGGAATTTAGGCAAGGTTGGGAAAATTTTGTGAATCATCATGGGCTAGAGATTGGAGATTTTGTTGTGTTCAAGTACATATCCAAGTCATATTTTAAGGTTAAGATATTTCAAAGAACAGGGTGTGTGAAAAACATCAATGCTCTTCAGCTTATGAATGCCAACATTGATATAGATAAAAGATTCCCTTCTTCTAACCGAGGATGCAGTTCAAGTCAACTCATCATGGGTTGGAGATTGGAGATTTTGTTACATGTTCAAGTACATATCCAAGTCATATTTTAAGGTTAAGATATTTCAAAGAACAAGGTGTGTGAAAAATATCAATGCTCTTCAACTTATGAATACCAACATTGATACAGATAAAAGATGCCCTTCTTCTAGTTCAGAGGATGCAGTTCAAGTCAACTCATCATGGGCTGGAGATTGGAGATTTTGTTACATGTTCAAGTACATATCCAAGTCATATTTTAAGGTTAAGATATTTCAAAGAATAGGGTATGTGAAAAACATCAATGCTCTTCAACTTATGAATACCAACATTGATACAAATAAAAGATGCCCTTCTTCTAGTTCAGAGGATGTAGTTCAAGTCAACTCATCATGGGCTAGAGATTGGAGATTTTGTTACATGTTCAAGTACATATCCAAGTCATATTTTAAGGTTAAGATATTTCAAAGAACAAGGTGTGTGAAAAACATCAATGCTCTTCAGCTTATGAATACCAACATTGATACAGATAAAAGATGCCCTTCTTCTAACAGAGGATGCAGTTCAAGTCAACCAATGGGTAGCAAGTTACTAATTGAATTGGTTTAATGGGCATGCCTCCTTCTTCAAAGTTATGCTTGGAGACTTTACACAAAAAATGTTAACTCTATACATTATTTTTCATTCCTTTATTTCCTTTACACTATTAAGAACTTGTAAAATCTAATTGTGTAATGTGTTTATGGCAGCGCATTCCTCCTGCATTTGTTTCACAGTTTATAGACAACATAGATGAACATACAGTGTTGCAAGGCCTAGGTGGGCAGGAGTGGGATGTACAATTAGGGGGTACCATAAATAAACTAGAATTTAGGCAGGGTTGGGAAAATTTTGTGAATCATCATGGGCTGGAGATTGGAGATTTTGCTGTGTTCAAGTACATATCCAAGTCATATTTTAAGGTTAAGATATTTCAAAGAATAGGGTGTGTGAAAAGTATCAATGCTCTTCAGCTTATGAATACCAACATTGATACAGATAAAAATGACCTTCTTCTAACAGAGGATGCAGTTCAAGTCAATCAATGGGCAGCAAGTTGCTGATCAAATTGGTTTCTGATGAAGAAAACAATGATGTTGTTGAAGCAATGGAAGAAAATCAAAATTATAAGTCTAATTTAATTTATTTCAACTTTCAAAGCAGGCATTTGAATTGTAGCTTTACCTAGAGGATTGGTATAACAAAAACTTAATTATGTTATAGGTCTTTCTTTGAAGAACCCTAGACATTATGGACCCTATCATCTAGAGAAGCACATGACAGTGAACTCTGCCCCACCTTTCAAATCAGATATTAACCTTTTTATAAAATGAAAATGAAGTCACTGAATGTAAACGACCATGCATACTAGTAAGATCAAATTCTCTGCCTTCTATTCTTATTACTCTTAATTTATTAAGAGAAGAGTGTCAAAAAGAATGGGTAAATAATTTTAAGCTAACATAAGGCAAAGCAGTTTTGTTATTACATTTTTCTGAAGGATCTCTAATAGTCTAATATAATGCAGTCTTCTATAATATGAACATCTGCATTTGTGTGAATGCTAAGCTTTAATAGTAGAGTATTAAATCAATGCAATCAGCTATTTATTGGGTTAAAATAACTTATTTTTTGTAATGGTTTGGGAATGTAGGAGTTGCCAAAAATAGGTGAATGTCCTCTACAATTACCAAGAGAAAAAAGTTTAGTAGTTCTTGTGGATAGAGGCAATAAACAATGGGAGATTATTTATCTGTTTCATAACAATATACCAGCCCTAAGTGCGGGGTGGGCATATTTTGTATGCCATAATAATATCAAGGAGACGTTTGCATCTTTGAGTAGGTGGACAACAAGAAACATAGATTTATGTTTAGAGTTCATATAGATCAAAAGATAAAATAAGGATACTTTTGAAAGAACTTCTAGGAGGGAAAAGACAGGCCAAAGATAAAAGGAGAAAATTATATACAAGAAAAGATCTTCATGAGGATTGTAATATTTTGTCTAAAACAAACAAAAATTAGTTAATTAAAAATAGAAAATCAAGAAATAAATAGTACTAAAATGTATAGTTACTGATATCTAAAATGTATAGTTACTAATATATCTATTTTTAAAAGACTGATTTGATTTTTATGGCCAAAGTTGTTTATTTTATCTAGTTGATGGTTTTAATTACACCCAGGTTATACATTGGGAGTAGATGTGTGCACATTTTTATGGCCCCAATTTAAATTCAAGCAAATAGGTGGAGAGAGTATGCTGATCTTTTAAAAAAATCTTAATAAAAAAATGTTCACTTAATGTTGACCAGGGGTTCTGATTTCAACCATTCATTGCCCACTGTGGATGTACCCCAATGCATATCTTTTCTCATAATGATCAACCTTCTGATTTCAACTGTTAATTACTCACTATGGATTTACCATACGCAAAGCTTTTCTTATAGTGTGTACACCTATTGGCATAATGAACCCCAAATGGGCTAGAAAAACATACCATAAGACATTACAGAAAACATAGTGTGTTCAAGTAATTTTAAGGTTAAGATATTTCAAAGAATAGGGTGTGTGAAAAATATCAATGCGAGCTCCAACTTATGAATAGCAACATTGATACAAATAAAAGATGCCCTTCTTCTAATAGAGTATGCAATTCAAGTCAACCAATGGGCAACAAGTTGCTAAATGAATTGGTTTCTGATGGGGAAAACAACAATGATGTTGAAGCAATGGAAGAAAATCAAAATTAGGGTTGAGGGTTGAGGGATTAGGGTTTAGGGTTTAGGGTTGAGGGATTAGGGTTTAAGGTTTAAGGGTTTAAATGTATCTAGGGGTTGAGAGTTTAGGGTTTAAAGGTTTAAGGTTTGAGGGATTAAGGGTTTAAGGGTTGAGGGATTAGGTTTTAAGGCATAGTGTTGAGCTTAGAGGGTTTAGGGATAGGGTTTAGGGTTGAAGGTTTAAGGGTTGAGGGTTGAGGATTTAGGGTTGAGGATTAAAGGATTAGAGTTTAAGGTATAGTGTCGAGGGTAGAGGATTTAGGGATAGGGTTTAGGGTTTAAGGTTTAAGGGTTGAGGGTTGAGGCTTTAGGGATAGGATTTAGCGTTTAGGGTTTAGGGTTAAGGGATTAGGGTTTAGGTATAGTGTCGAGGGTAGAGGGTTTAGGGATAAGGTTTAGGGTTTAAGGTTTAAGGGTTGAGGGTTTAGGGATAGGGTTTAGGATTTAAGGTTTAAGGGTTGAGGGTTGAGGCTTTAGGGATAGGGTTTAGGGTTTAGGGTTAAGTGATAGGGTTTAGGGTTTAGGGTTTAGGGTTGAGGGGTTAGTGTCGAGGGTTGAGTGATTAGGGTTCAACCCTTGACACTATACCTTAAACCCTAATCCCTCAACCGTAAACCCTAATCCCTCAACCCTTAAACCTTAAACCCTAAACCCTATCCCTAAACCCTCTACCCTCGACACTATACCTTAAACCCTAATCCCTTAACCCTCATTTCTAAAGCCTCAACCCTCATCCCTTAAACCTTCAACCCTAAACCCTATCCCTAAACCCTCTACCCTTGACACTATGCCTTAAACCCTAATCGTTCAACCATTAAACCCTTAATCCCTCAAACCTTAAACCCTCAAACCATAAACTCTCAACCCCTAGATACCCTTAAACCTTAAACCCTTAAACCCTATATCCTATACACTTAACCTTGGACACTCAACCTTGAACATTATCCCTCAACCTTCAAACCTCTACCCTATACCATATACCCTCAACCCTCATCCATATGCCTTATACCCTCAACCTTAAACCCTATACCCTATATCTTAGACACTCAACCTTGAACATTATCCCTCAACTATAAACTCTCAACCCTCTACCCTATACCCTCAACCATATACTTAAGCCCTAATCCATCAATCCTCAACCCTATACTTTAAACCTTGAAACCTACACCCACAAACCCTCATCCCTATACCCTATAACCTCACCCTTATACCCTCAATCCATATCATAAACCCTAATTTCCCAATATCCTAAACCCTAATCCCCATACCTTACACACTTAATCTTATACACTCAACAAGATGAATATTATCCCTCAACTATAACCCTCAACGCTCTGCAAAAAAGAAAAAAATGCAAAGAAAACAATAACGCACTCGCATTATAGTGTGAGCGCGTTATGGTTTTGTGTTGCCAAGCCAAAGGCTCGGCAACACCTAGCCATAATGTGAGCGCGTTATAATGCACTCACGTTATGGCTTTTTAAAAAATTTGGTCACTTTTTAGGCCCCCATATTTTTGCACCCGCCCTAATGAAGTAAAGATATGAATTGATATTTGATCATAGAAGTAATAAAGGCAATGTTCTTATGTGAATTGTATATTGCTATAAATGCAATCAAGAAGGTTTAGTGTACTAATGTTCTCTTTTTGCGAGTTGAAATCATGTGCAAGCTTGTGAAATTTGGACTTGCGAGAAGGGGACATTACAAGTGGTATCAGAGCTATCGTCCTGCAATCATGTGAATGATAATTGACTTATATTCATTTGAGTGTATACTCTATGACTTACAGTATTTGTATTCGAGTGTATACTCTATGACTTTGAGTTGGTTGCGTGCGTTCTTGAGCTACTTGCCTACTTGCTTGAGCTACTTGTTTGTCTACTTGAGCTACTTGCCTACTTGCTTGAGCTACTTGCTTGTCTACTTGAGCTACTTGCCTACTTGCTTGAGCTACTTGCTTGTCTAGTTAAGCTACTTGCCTACTTCCTTGAGCTACTTGCTTGTCTAGTTGAGCTACTTGTCTACTTGCTTGAGCTACTTGTCTACTTGCTTGAGTTGCTTGCCTACTTGCTTGAGCTACTTGCTTGTCTACTTGAGCTACTTGCCTACTTGCTTGAGCTACTTGCTTGTCTACTTGAGCTACTTGCCTAGTTGCTTGAGCTACTTGCTTGTCTAGTTGAGCTACTTGCTTGCTTGTCTAGTTGAGCTACTTGTCTACTTGCTTGTCTACTTGAGCTACTTGCCTACTTGCTTGAGCTACTTGTCTACTTGAGCTACTTGCCTACTTGCTTGAGTTACTTGCCTACTTGCTTGAGTTACTTGAACTACTTGCCTACTTGCTTGAGCTACTTGCCTACTTGCTTGAGTTGGTTGGTTGTTTGCATTCTTAAGCTACTTGGTTGTCTACTTCAGTTTTATTATGTAAATGGAAAATGGTGTAATCACTTCTATATTCAACATCCTGTGAAAGAATTTAATACAAGCTTTCTCGAAGAGGAAAATTTTGAACATGATGAGAAGAAAAGGAAACAAAGTAAAGAAGAATGTTCATGATGGCTCGAGTACAAGAAAACTATGTTTGAGACATGATAGGTAGGAAGAACTCCCTCCATCATGCTCTCATCAAATTATATTAAAGGGATGATAGGTAGGGAGAATGTCCTCCATCATACCTCAACAAGGCACGATAGGTAGGGAGAATGTCCTCCATCGTGCTCTTGTCTAATTATGTTTAGAGGATGATAGGTAGGGAGAGTGTTCTCCATTATGCTCTTGTCTAATTATGTTAAGAGGATGATAGGTAGGGAGAATGTCCTCCATCATACCTCAACAAGACATGATAGGTAGGGAGAATGTCCTCCATTGTGCTCTTGTCTAATTACGTTAAGAGGATGATAGGTAGGGAGAATGTCCTCCATCATACCTCATCAAGACACGATAGGTAGGGAGAATGTCCTCCATTGTGTTCTTGTCAAATTATGCTAAGACGTGATAGGCAGGAAGTGTGCCCTCCATCACGCTCTAACTTACAAAGGATCATCTTCAGAGATAACTTTAGTGTGCAGGTTAAGAAATCAGTATATCTTACAAAGGAACAATGGGGAAGTATAATCAATTTCATGAATCAAATTCCTTTCTTTCAAAACTCTCCTTGAAATTCTTCTCTCAATTCATACCAAAAATCATATTATGGGCCCATATCCCACAAGGATCATTCTTCATCTCTATAATTCTTATATTTCATCAAGCACATCGCTATTCAAATAAAAGCTTACCAAATCTTCTTTAAACAAAAAATTTCTCTCCATGACATCATATAATCAATTACTCCTCAAGAATACTACTCTTTGCAATTTTGGGATCAATAACACATCAAAAGGTAAAACTACAAGATGACAAGTACAAGACTGAATCTCAAGATGCATCTTGGAGTCTCAATACTCTCAAATCTTCTTAATCTATGATACTTGCATCCCATCGTTATTATTCAAAACATCAAACACATGCTCTTTGATCACAAATTCTCTTTCATGGAATCACAATCAATTTCTCTTCACTCAAGCATGTTCATTCTGAATCAGAACCATGACTTTGTAGATGTTAAAAGTGCAAGTTATTGAAAGAACTCATTGTGATTACTTGAGGACAAGCAATCTTGAGTGGGGAGGGCTGTCATGTCCCGATATTAAGACATTGATAAAAGTCAGTTTAATTACTTTCGTAAAATACAGTATTTAGTCAATTTAAACAATAGAGATAATTACATATATTTAAGTAAATATTTATTATAGATATATAATATCCAATAAATAATATTATATTAATATTCTTTATAATTAAAATATAATATATCTATTCAAATTGACAAGAGTCATAAATGACAATTATAAATATTAATATTAATAAAATATAATATTATTATATTACATATAAGGATATATATAAATAACATAAATATTGATATAAATATCAATATTGTTAATATAAATATAAATATTAGAATACCATGCATAGTTATAAATATTAATAATTATCATGATATATTATATATATATTATATTAATATTAAACAAATAACAAATATAAATGATAATTCTAAATATTATTATTACATATTGTATGCTAAGACCAACCTTGTTTAAAGTAGTCGTTGACTACTAACAAAATCATAAGTATTAAAAAGTATATGAAATGATTTACTAAAAGCTCTGAATTAAGGCAATAATTTATATTAAACTAAGAGTATTAAAAAAGCAATGATTAAACGCTGTAGTTATTAATTAAAAGTCATGACTTGTAAAAAGGCTATGTCACCTTTCACAAGGGACAGCCTAGAATATATAGGTAGAGGACTTCATTGTTTAAAAGGCATCTCAAAAAATAACAATCGAACACCCTTGAAACTGTGAATGCTCTCTTCTGCCCAGTGTTAACATTGTAGCACACAAGAATATATCCAAATCCATCTGCAGTTTAATAAATACCTTGCCATTCATTCTAGCATCTAGAAATATATATTGATAGAGATCATGACTAAATAATAGAGCATGTGAAATGTCATGATTGAGAATATGAAAGACATATTGATAATGATCTTGAGAGGAACATGTGAAATATAAATGATAGAGAATGTTTATTGAAAGTAATCATAAGATTAGTGATAGAAAGATGTATTGAAAGTAATCATAAAATAATGAATTAAAGATATGAATTGATATTTGATCATAGAAGTAATAAAGGCAATGTTCTTATGTGAATTGTATATTACTATAAATGCAATCAAGAAGGTTTAGTGTACTAATGTTCTCTTTTTGCGAGTTGAAATCATGTGTAAGCTTGTGAAATTTGGACTTGCGAGAAGGGGACATTACAAAGGGGAACAAACGAAAAGGGAATGGGCTAATATCTATTAAAAAATAAACCAAAAATATAAATAATTTTATTAAATATTCATACAAAGATACCAACCTATATTTAATATATATATTATCTATAAAAACAAAACCACATATATTAAATTAGAAAGAATATAAATATATTATATTTTTTTTTAATTCGTAAAATTGATTTATATATATTAAGATTCAGAAAATTACATTAAGAGAGGCTGCCATAGCCAAACTGCTAGATTTTTCTTTCTGAATTCCCCCCAAAATTGACCACGCAGGGTCCTATGCTGATAGGAAAAGGCCTCGCAAGGCCAGAGCATACCCAAAAATGGCCTCACAAGGCCCATAAACCTTTCTTGACATATTACACCTTAAAGCCATAGGCTTTAATCCCAACCAGACCGAGAGGGAGCAGATTCTATTAATATTAAATGGCATCTAAGCATGAGCAAAAAACCTTTAAACCTTGGACTAGAAGCACAGGGCATGACAGTGGACAGAATAAACCCTCAAATTAAATCTAAACCATGAGCAAAAACTTGAAAATCCTGAACCCATTCAAACTGACCTTCTACCGCTTCCACCTGCACCAGCTTCTTGAGGAAGGATACCCCCTTCTCAGCTTGTTCTTTGTGCTCCAATAGGGCCAGTCCCTTAAGGTCGAGAAGAAAGGGGTATAGTTTCACAACTTCATCGGGGTCCTGCACTAGGGGGATGTGTCTTGGCCGGGCACTCCTACACCAAAGAAGACTACATTGATTATTTCTTTGAGACCGATCAGAAGCTCTACCTTGAAGAGTTTGGTGACCAATAATTCTTCAACCTCCTTGGGAGCTCTTGTGTCAAGCACTAACACTAGAAATCGCAAGGCTATGTTGGTATCCACTCTATATAATTCACCTCCTTCTAGAAAACCTCTTCCCAGAACGACCTTGACCGTTGTTATTGTCAGCCCGTCATTCAGGCACAAGACTCATTTCAACCTTTGGTTAGTGACCACCCCTTTGAAGGCCATCTGCCTCACTGTGCTCTCTAGCTAGATTAGAGTGTCTACTCCCAGATTTACAAGTCCCTCTAGAGCAATGCGTGCCACGAATCTCGATCCACCTGCCATGAGAGCTTGGGAGCTGACACTTGCAAACTTCTTTGAAATGGGAGTGAAAGCAAATGAGGGTTTACAAGATAATAAATGGTATGTCAGTAATGGTGTTCATAGCACCTCTCCCTCTACTGCTCGTGTCCCGTCATATGCCAGGATGGCGAATGAAGACATTGTGATCTTTCCTTCCAAGAAACAATGAAACATGATTACATTCCCCTTTGTAGATTTGGGCTACGTTCGTGTGATGATGTTTGATTAACTACCTCTGACATTCTTTCCATATGTATGTATTCCTCCGTATGCTACAATCCTTCCTTCTTTCGTGTCAAATGCTAGTTATAAATGGCTGCACTCTTTCCTCTCCCTATTTAGTATGATTGCCACATCTTCATTGTTCTTCGTGCCACTCTGAAGGAATCGACCCTTCCACAATACTTGTGTGGATAGGGCACCCGCCCATCCACCCACATAAATATATAATATTTAAATACAATTGCATAGATATATTAAATTGAAAAGAACATAAATATTTATATACATTAAATTAATTAGAACATATATATATATATATATAGAGAGAGAGAGAGAGAGAGAACATAATTATATTAAATTAAATTATATAAGAAAATATACTTATGTATAATCTATCTATATACATGCAGACATTAGCAAGTATACATATAAACCTTTACACACACATATATGTACAAGCAACATATATCTGAATGTTTGTAGATATTAAAAGCATATGCATATAAATACACATATAGATAACAAGCATGTAATCAAGAAAAAGAAAACAAGCACCTTCCCAAGGAAGGAAAAATAGTACTAAACAAAGGGGACCATGAGAGACCAGGGCAAGATATACACGTGAGGGATAGGGGGAGAGGAACAAACGAGGCGTATAAGAGGATACAAAGGAAAAAGAGGAGGGTTTGTAGGGGGGAGGTAGAGCGCACTTTACACAAGTTGAAAGAAAATCTAAAAAAGAAATTATGAGAGTTGAGGGTTTACATGGAGGGGGATCAATAGTAGTTTGTTTATTTTGATTAAAGTATAATTATACATTTTTTAAGAAAAATTAATAATGAAAAAGATTTGTAATTAAAGAAAGTTAATATTTCATATATAGAACACATGCTTAAATTAATTATAAAATTAACTAAACTAAGGGAGAGGGCCAGTTGCTGCCCACGCCCCAATAACCGCTATGTTTTTGTGCACTTGACCCCCCAATTAAAATTTTAAAAAGAACCAATATATGTAAAATACCAACCTAATAAATTAACAAAAATGCACCAATACATGTTCACAACATTTGTACATGTTCACAAATGCACAAATGCATGTTCACAACTCCAATAAATTAACCAATGAAATTAAGACAAGTGCACAAATGTGATGGCGAGCGGTTACTGGCACATTGTTGCGCATGTATGGGGCGACATGTTGAAATGACACTTTTTCGACCCATGTGCACATAACGCGTCCTACAAGGAAATGTATACGTACCCAGAAGCTGAAAGAATAGCTTTAAGCTCTTCGGTCACATACGGAGAAACCCAAAAAAAATAGTCGAAATCCGATATGTCTAACTATGAGTTTGACGTGCGCAAAGTTAGGATGGGCGGCTAGTGGCCCCTCTCCCTTATTTAATTTAATTTCAATCCTATTAAATTTTCAAAAGATTAATGAAAAAACAGGTTTAAAATAAACTGGTATCATTCTAATGAATTTGATTTTAAAAAGTAGGCACATCTATCAAAACCAATCTTTACTTGATCATTCTTAGGTAGTGTAATCTTCCAAGAGTATAGCGATGAACGGGCATCGTATAGAGACAAGCAGGCAGCAGCGCCAAAACTTCAGAATTTAAAACTTCTGTCGTTGATTTTTTTATTTGGAGCTGCTTCTCTCTTCACCCACCACATTTATGCCTAGCCTAGGTGGGTACAGGCATTTGGTGGATTCAAAACCTGATAGATCACTCCAAGATCGATTTGCATCTCAAATTGAAGATTTGAGCGGGATTGGTAGATTAAAGCTCATTTTTTTGGGTACGTCTATCATTTTTTTTTTGACTTGTTTTGGTGCTCATATTGAGCATGGAGAGACCCAAAACGTAGGGGATTGGGTGGGATTTCATTTTGGATAGGTTTAGAACCAAAAATAGGGTGCTACAGGAAGAAAGAGATAGCAACAAGAGACTGAAAGAAACAATAATCGGCTGGAAAAGGGAGCTGCGAGCAGAAAACAAAAGAAGAAATAGCAGGAATAGCTGTTTGCGAAAAAGAAGAGCGTGTGATGGGAGAGGGAAGTGAGAGCTGCATACATGAGAAAATACTTGTAGGAGGAGTCAAGAGTGAGGCTACCATTAAAAAAAGAGAACTTGCTTTTGTCTTCATGGGGAGGTGAGAAGAGCTACGTAAGGTAAAGGAGAAAGGAAGAATTTAGAGACTAGAAATTTTAAGGAGTGACCCAAGAATGCAAGTAAGGTGAGAAACTAAGAAGAGATTTTGTGCTAAGTGCAGGCCTGGAGACTGAGGGAAGAGCAAAGGAAAGTCCAAATTTTCCCATTTGTTTGTATTTTGTCATAAAAGGCAAACCATTGTACTTTACTATTTTCTGTCAATGTAATGAAGGAGAACTACTTATTTTAATATTGTTGAATGCTATGTATATGGCTTACTTCATTTGTGTGTGATTTGAGAATTCAATCCCTGTTCAATGCCATTTGCTTGCTTGTAGTGACAGGTATTCCCCGGTCTTGTGAGTCTAGAAAAGTGTGTATGTGTGTTTGTGTGTTATTGTCATGTGCAGCAACAAGGCAGAGTATAGAGGTGGATTTAAGTCCTTTGCGTCAAATATTGTGATTGAGTGCGAGCTTGAAGATGTTGTGTTGAGCAACTACAGTTTTACTTGTAGCAAGGCAGTTGTTGTG
The DNA here is from genome assembly GCA_027924645.1 of Cunninghamia lanceolata. Taxonomy (NCBI): domain Eukaryota; kingdom Viridiplantae; phylum Streptophyta; class Pinopsida; order Cupressales; family Cupressaceae; genus Cunninghamia; species Cunninghamia lanceolata. Next base: position 5,500,769 of record BSBN01001003.1, read on the forward strand.
GGTTTAAGAGCAAAACAGGGAATCATAGGGGTGTGGTATCAAAGTGGGCTATAACTCTAGGAAAGGTGTATTGTGAGGTTTTGTAGTGTCATAAATTGTCGACATGGGCAATTTCACACTAGGTTTAGCACTCCTATTGATTAATGTGCAGACCTCTGTTGAAAGTAGACCAAGTTTTGAGGTAAATTCTAATTGAAGGTGTTGTCCTCTAGCAACAGGCCCTAAAAGGACCTAAAACACCTGGACACTAGTGTCCAAGCGCTAGTGTCCTAGATATTTGCAAAAATAAAGTTTTGTGTGGCCTTGGATGTCATCCTTGTTGCCTTGGGTGATGCACTTTGTCGGCCTTGCCCAAAAAGGTTCCCCGAAAACGAATTGAAATGCATATATAAACAAGTCTACTTCTCTCATTTAAACAATTAAGCGATATGAATCAATACTAAGGACAAATGATATTCTAATTATGTGATCTATCAATAAAGCTCTCTTATGTGGATGTTATTATGCAGATTTAGTTGAAGCTCTCTATTGTTGTAGATTTGTGATATTATTGCAGGTTTTAGAGGAAGCTTCTTCCTCCATCATCTCCTTGTGGTGATTTTGTGTTGCGACACCAAGTCTCACTAGGGTTTCATGTTGTGGTAAAGTTTCTTTATTGCAGCATTCATTTATCTTGGTTTTCGCCTCTATTATGCAAGAACACACACTCTTATCATCATAATCTTGGTTGTTATGGAGGTGAGAACACCATTCACAGGGTTTGACTAAGGCAAGCCCCTAAAATAGCTCAACCCTTCCTCCTCTTATGTTTTTCTAGGTTGCGAATGATCAAAAACAAGTGTTACAGATCGGAGGGCAAATTGCCAAACAAGATCTGAGATCATCAAAGACTGGATTTTATAGAGAAGAAAAATCTAGGACACTAGCGCCAACGCACCCTAGTCCTGCCCAAATCACTCTAGACTTGAACCAGAATCTTCATGTACTCTGCTTATTGTTTCTCTACTTCTAGTTTTAGTTTGTCAATTTCTGGTTGTTGGTTTGTTCCAGATTTGCTTCACTAGGTTTCTAAAACCTTAGATCTAGCATGTTGGCCTCAATCTCTTTGGTTACAACAAAGGAACAGAGCCCTCACCAACCCAGCAAGGCTCTTCCCAATGGACAACAGTCTAGCTTGAAGTCGTTGGTGGCTTGTGTTCCAATGTTTGACCTAAAGATTGACTTAGTGTATGATTGACTAGGTCTCTTTTTAGATCCAACATTTTGGTGAACCCAACATGTCTTGCACTTTTAGAGTCTTCTTTGTTGATATATGCTTGTTCCAAGTCTGATTAGTTAATGATTTAGTTGTAAAGTAAGCATTTATACATCTTCATTGTCTTAATTAGTTGTTGAATTGATTAGACACTTGTCGTTGCATATAGTTGTTCATATTATTGGTTTAATTCAAAAAGTAAATCATGTGGAAACATTGATTCATTTGGAAAATAAAGAAAACTAAAGCAAAACCCTTTCTTCTATCACATCATTCGCATATTCCATCTTATCAACACTTTCTTCTATAGGAGCATTTTGAGTGTCTTAAAACTTGTGAGTTCCTTTATGATTTTTTTGACCTGGCACATCCTGAATCCAACATCCTTGTGAGAAGAAGTTGTAGAATTATGGGTTCTAGTGCTTTAAATAGCTCCAGTGTTCCCACATCGGAACCCAACCTTGTTAACTTATTCACACATGGAATTTCATCATCTTTAGATCACATTCCTACCTTGCCTATGATATCTAAAGCTCACAACCTTCTCATGACTCTCTAGACATAGACAACTCTATGGCTTATGTCCCTGAGACCCAAATTTGGAAACTAGACAGTGAATTGGCCCATTTCCAACAATTTGTGGGCACAAAACATTTAGCTGAGGAAGTTGTCCCTCTTTTTGAAGGTCTAAGAAGTTCGTTGCTCGGAGTGGAAATTCTACGCAGCTTAGCTCACATAGTGGATACCAACAATATGTCATCAACTAGTTGCATGGAAATCATCAACAATGTGTCCTCTCAAAACCAAAGAGGGACACAGATGTTGATACCCATAGTGACATCTTCTATTCCAACATTTACTCCTTCTGTTGTCACCACCACTGCACAATCCGGTAATAGTGCTAACACATGTCTTGGGGTATTAAGTGGGAATCCTATACACCATTATAGTATTGTCTCGTTTACATATCAAAATGTTGTTCCAAATGTGTCACCACCCATTGTTAGTCAACCTCAACCAAAATTCACCTACCATAAAGCCAATCACATAGTGTCATAGCCTTTTGTTAGCCTTGCTCATTCAAATCCTAGCCAATCTCAAGCCACTCCACCACCTGACCTGGTAATTAATCAACTTTTGCAAAATGTCAATTCCTTACAACAAAAAATAACAAGTATGAGTCAAGGTCAATCTCAACCCTCTATTCCGATATTCAAACATGGTACATGTGATCTAGTAATGATAAAATATGAAAATTAGATCTAAGCTACAAAGGCATGTAAATAGAAACCCTAATTTAACATGAAAATGGAAACAAGTAACTAGGTGTTGGAAAGAGACATGGGGACAAAATAAAAAGGGCAACAAATGGCAACATTGTGGATGGGAAATCCTAATGGCAATGGAAGGGAATATGGGCTAGTATAGTGGAAACTAGGTAAAATCAATAGGTAGAAATGAACGCTTGTGTCAACGTCCACAAACCTACCATAGAACTTCACAGGGAAGTCATGACACTGCCTCAAAGACATATTGCCCCAAGAATACTAATTCAAGAGAATATTTTTCTCCTAAACAAGACATGGAAGGAAATTGATAGCTTGTGGTATTAAAATGAGGGAGAGGAGGGGGTATTTAGAGGTTTCTACTAAGATTTCAAGTAAGAGAAGGGTATAAATGCATTATCTTAGCATCAAGGAAACACACATTTAATTTTGGATGTTATAGGAGATAACATCGAGGTCGCCGCTCTATACACCCAAGGGGGTGGCATTGACCCCTACACCTGAGGAGGCTCAATTTTCTAGGGAAGATTAAGGCAAGAGAGGATCATTGAAGGGTTGCACTTTTAAGTTAAGATTATCTACAAATTTCAAGAAAGGTTCATTACACATGCTCAGATAGTTACAGGCATTAAATTATTTGGGTTTGGGAAGGGGTGACTACTAACTGGGAAGGATAACTAGAGAAATTTAGCTCAACATCAAGGAAACTCGTATTTAATTTTCAAGGGAAGAAGAATGCTAAAGTAATCAAATATAGTAAAGCATAAGAATACCAAGGATACAATACCATAGGAGAGATACCAATCTTTAGACAATCTTTGATCTTTGTGCTAATGGATGTACCTAGGCCCACTAAGCATCCACAAAAAGTAGTCATTATATGCTATTATTTTTTTCTATTACACATTAAGATGGTTTTTATTCTTCCCTACATATCGATAAACTCAACATTACACCACCTCTTTAACAAACACAATATCGCCTTTAAGAGAAGGGTAGAAATGACCTAAGAATTAACATATAGATCTAGGTTTTTGCTAAAATTTAACAAAATACAACACATAGATCATCTAGGTTTGTTATAAGATTTCAAGAAAGAGAAGGGTAGAAATGCATTGGTTCAGCGTCAAGGAAACTTGCATTTAATTTTGGAGGTTGTACAATAGATAAGATCAAGGCCGTTGCTCTATACACACAAGGGGACAGCATTGACCCCACACGTAAGGAGGCTCAATTCTCTAGGGAAGGTTAAGGTGAGAGAGGACCATCAAAAGGTGGTGATTTAAGTTAAGATTGTCTAAAAATTTTGAGATGAGTTCACTATACATGAGGATACAAGCATTAAATTTGGGGTTGGGTAGAGATGACTACTAAATGTGAACGATAACTAGGGAAACTTAAGAGAAATGAAACACATGGGAAGGCGGAAACCACACATGGGAAAGGGGAAAGGAAAGGAATTGTTGGTGTAATTAATTAATTGCACATTTTATTAAGTTTACTTGGGTAATTATTATTTATTTACTTAAGTAAAATAATAAATAAGAGCACATGCAATCTCGTTTATTGATGGGAGCACATGCAAATATCTCATGCAATATCTCCCACATCAAGATGAGTTCACTATGTTGTTATATGGAGCCTAATCAGACTTGGAGGCTAAATTTACCCCACTTTTATCGGCGCGGTTTCCCCCCAAATTATTTAACGGGGTCAAGGGGCAACGCCCCCAAGATGAGGTCAAGGGGCAGTGCCCCTTGCGGGGTCCAGGGGTAACACCCTGGTGTGCTCCCTGTCGTGATACAGGGCGGGGTCGAGGGGCAGCGCCCCCGAAACCTCCAATGATTTTTTATTATTTTATTAAGGCATCGGGAGTTATTTTTCTATTGGCCGACATAAAAAAACCCTATTTTTGTAACCGACGTAAGGCTTGATAAAAGCTTCTAAGGGTTAGGGTTTTCATTGATGTATTGTAGCATTTTGTAGTGGTATTGAGTTGCAAGGATTGCTGGTTGTAATCGGTTTGATTTACTAGATAATAATATTGTACTCTCTATTGGTGGATGTAGCCCAAGTTTGGGTGAACCACGTTAAAACTTGTCTCTCGCTGTTATTATTTCTGTGTATTTTCATTCCTCTGTTTAATCTTTATTTGCATTTAATTGATATCTTTTGTTGGCTAACCCTAACACACTAGACATCTCTACTCATGCAATTGAGTTAGTCTCTAGTTCACTACTCTCCTCAAGGACACTTGTCACATTGAATTGTGCATGCTTGAGCTTATTTATATGTACTTCTTCCATTCATTTGATGGTTGATTTGGTTGAGTAATTCATTTCCTCTATTTTGGAATAGCTTGTATTATTGCATATTGCCTTATTTGTTTTGTGCTTATAGCTATTGTAACTTTCTTCTTGCACCTAGTTTTAGGCTTGTGTAATTGGATTCTCATTGAATCTTACATGGTATCAGAGCATTGTTGGTGTTTGAAGTTTGTTCATGTCCATTGAGGAAAGAAGGGTTTCATTTGGAGCTTCACAATCAAAAGCTTCACATCAATGATTCCTACATTAGATCAAAGCCCACCATCATTTCTAGAGCAACTGAGAAATAAAGGTTTGCCTTTTGTTTTGTCCAAATTGGACACTCGGAAGTCATTTTATTCAAGTTTTTGGTTGCATATATTCTGGTGCTTTTTTCTTCAAATCTGATAGGGAGCTCATTTTCGGAGCATTTTGGCACAAATCAGACTATGCCATTACGTTCAGAGTGACCAAAAACCTACATATCCATATAAAGTTTGTCCATTTAGGACAAAGTTGAAGAAAGGGCATTTTTTTTTGCCCAGAGGTGTTGTACGACCTCCCTAAGCATTGTATAGGCCTGGTTAAAAAAAAAATTATGTACTTTGTAATTTTTTTGTTTTTTATTAAACAAACAAAAAAAATTCTAAGCACTAAGCACTTTTGTGAAAAGTTTTCTTCATAAAATAAAATTTTGCCATTGTAAGGGGGTACCCTGCCACAACAAGGTACAACCCCTGTCGTGACAGGGGTACGGAACCCCATCCCCACTTCCCCTTTTAAATGGAGCGGTGGGAGCTTTGGGGCTCTGCCCCCACCCATATGGGTGGGTAGCGGGTGCCTTGGGCCCTGCGCTACCCATATGGGTGGTGGCAGGTGCATTAGGGCACCGCCCATAAAGTTATTTTTAAGTTTAAAAAAAAAAAAACTAATAATGTTTTTTTTTTAAGAGTTTTTTCAATTAAAAAAATCCAATAAAATCATTCTCCGCTCAAAAGCCACCTCTGTTGGCAGCTCAACCAGTCGACCACCTAGTAGCCACCAGGGACAGACCCCCCTCTCACTGCAGTTTTCATTTTTGGAGGGCAACTTCTAGAGGCCATATCTTGGTCATACTTGGGCCTTTTTCAGAACAATTTTTTTAGATAGGCTATTTTTTCGTCCTCTTTGCATTGATGTAATCAGTTTCTGCTCATGATTCCTGTATTTTTCCAAAATTTAGTTTTCTCTCAGAATTTGTTGTACGATCACAATTTTTTGGACTTTGAAGACTCATAACTTTCACAAGAGAACTCGGATTTGGGTCCCATTTTTTTAAAAGTAGATGGTTTTCTAAGAACTACATCATGGTGCTATATATTTGTTCTTAAGTTGTTAATTAGTTGTACTTTCAACTTATTCATCCATATTTGGCATTATAAAACTATGAAAAATCAGTTATTTGTTGTAATTGCACTCATCTATAAAGTGCCCATCATTGTAATATTCTAAGGGTTTCTAAATTTAGCTATTTTGGGGGGTATTTATGCAAATGCACTCAATTTATAAAGTGACATCATATCATATACTTGTCTTTTGGGGGCTTCATGCATAGGCTTCTAGTGTTTTCACACAGCAGGGCATAATAAGGGATGTGAGTGTAGTCAAATGTCATGCACTTGATCACACCTTCATCTTGATGAAATCTCACATTGAGCTACATCTAGATTATCTAGTTCTTTCTTTGACACATCATGCTTATGACTTGACACATCTTGATTCACATTGGTTCACATCTCAGATTGAGAGCCTATGGTAAATGATTCTGAATCTTGCATCTAATTCACATCAGTTCATATCTAAATTGAGATCCTATGGTAAATGAACCTAAATCTTGCAACTGATTCACATCGGATCACATCTCAGTTTGATAGCCATTCATTATGGTTAATGTTCCTAGATCTTCATGGTACTTTCTCCTATGGATTGGTTTTAGTCACAGTTCAGCATCGACATTGAGGTACACAAGAAACTTCCAGATTCATTCATCTTTCTCTCTTTTGGAGAGGGATTTTCCCCACTGGGTTTTCTCCTTTTCTCTATTTTGTGAGAGATTTTCATTGTACATTGGTACTTGATCAAGCCTAGTTGTTGCGACCCATTTCTCTTTTTACATTTCTCCCTAAGTTGCACTTAAGGAGGGGTGTTGGTGTAATTAATTAATTGCACCTTTTATTAAGTTTACTTAGGTAATTATTATTTATTTACTTGAGTAAAATAATAAATAAGAGCACATGTAATCTCCTTGATTGATGGGAGCACATGCAAATATCTCATGCAATATCTCCCACATCAAGATGAGTTCACTAGACATCTCTACTCATGCAATTGAGTTAGTCTCTAGACCACTGCTCTCCTCAATGACACTTGTCACATTGACTTGTGCATGCTTGAGCTTATTTATATGTACTTCTTCCATTCATTTGATGGTTGATTTGGTTGAGTAATTCATTTCCTCTATTTTGGAATAGCTTGTATTATTGCATATTACATTATTTGTTTTGTGCTTATAGCTATTGTAACTTTCTTCTTGCACCTAGATTCAAGCTTGTGTAATTGGATTCTCATTGATTCTTACAGGGATAAGGATGAAATAAGGATAGGAAAGGGGATATAAAGGGGGAAAACACCAAGCAACAGTTTGGGAAAGACTAAAATAAGTGCAAAATATAATAAATGGAATTACAAAGGATGTAATTTTTGTTATCACATTTTGCCTCACTTTAGCACATTGATGATTCTCTAAGGGAAGAAGAATGTTAAAGCTAGAGAATAGTAAAGCATATGAATACCAAGGATACAATACAATATGAGAGATTGCCATTAGACCGTCTTTGATCTTCGTGCTAATGTGTGTGCCTAGTCTCATAGAGGATCCACAAAAAGTAGTCACTATATGCTATCAATTTTTTTGCCATTACACAATAACATACTTTTTATTCTTCCCTACATATTGATGAAATCAACATTTCCTCACCTATTTCGTAAACACATTTCAAACAAACATAAAAACAATGAATCCTTTCTCTCCAAAAACACAAACAAAAACAACCTTTCTGTTTCAAACTTTTGAAAATACAAATGAAAAATTTTCTCCTTTCCTAATACATTTCACTTCCCTCATCCTATTCATGTCCCACTATCAAGATCCCTCTAATTTCTCTTTTCATTTCTCTATTCCCATTCATTGTGGTGATTTCTTAAACCCAATGATGTAACTTCCTTCTCTTCCTGACCCTAAGAATGTCTCTGCCTTTACCTCTTCTCAAACATAGAAAACAACTGGCTTCTAGAGATACCTTTCTTTCTTTATGACCCAAACCTAAACTCATTAGGTCCCTAGTGAACTTCAACTTCTATTTATGATCCACTTTTTACCCCCACAACTTCCCCTTTTACACATATTTCTACTATAAAGAAATTAGCTATTATTGAGCATCCACCAATTGTTATCCAGTGAAAGCACAAACCTATGTCACACTTTCGGCCAACAAAATAGTTCCTAGAAAGTAATTTTCAGTCAAAACAGTTTCAACTAAAAAAAAATTTCGGTGAAACCACATGGCGCCAATGTGGCACGTGTGGAAGGCTTGTTTCAAGTGAAACCTTTTTGGTTGAAATTTCTTTTTTTCGGTAAAAACAGTTCCGACCGAAACAAGATATTAAAAATCATTTTTGGCATATTCCATGGCAAGCATTGGAGACCGATGTATAGCCAATAGTGACAAGGGGTTTCGGACAAAAATGGAGCTAACCACCACCTTTGAATAGTGATAAAGGTATGGACTATCCATTCTTTACCACCTTTCGTCCTTTAGAATGAATTTCCTTTTACAAGTAAAATGATACAAACCAAACCCCCAAATCTACAAACCAAACCCCCAAACCTGAACTAAGATCAGTAACTTAGCCTAATACTAATAGGGGCATTCATCTCTTTTGTAGTAGAGTTTCTCCATGACCATAAATAGCAAGTTAGAAAAGCTTTACTTTGGCAAAAGAAGTGAAGATGTAAGGGTTGTCTCTTTCACCTTTTTCCTTGCTAGGTAAGGGTTGTCTCATTCTCCTATGCATATAATAAAGTAGCACAGCTTGCTATGAGTTGATACTTTCTTTCCTTTTCTTTTATAGTATCTCATATTCACAAAATAAATCTACAATTTGTACATATAGGCTACACACCCATTTCATTCACTGCACCTGTACATAGATCACTAACCTTTCATGCCAGAGATATCCACTACAAACTTAATTACATGCAAACCAAAGTTGACAGACATAATCTACACAAAATTAGTTTCACAGAAATCATGATCTAGATAGCATCCAGACAAAGAATGTTATAAATATTGCCTAACTTAAACTGCGTTTATATATCTCCCAGCAGGCAATATTTTCCGATAGCGGGATAAAGATCGCTGCCCCTCCAAATGAATTGCCTCCTCCTCAAACACTTGTTGGAAAATCTTATTTTCACTACCAATTTTAGTTATCAAATATTTATTTTGTGCCTTAGACTTGCTCTTTAAAACTTGGATTGACCCATTATCAAGTAGTTGATCACCAGTACAAATTAAGCTTCCTTCCACCTATTTTATGGTTTCATTTGGGGTCAACTTTGTGCAAGTTTTGTTTAGTCTGTTTAATGTTATCCATGCAGTTTAATGTTATCCATGCACAAGGAGAGGTTTCGTCCTAATGTATTAAACATAAGCATGATGGCAACTACAGAACATGCATGATCCATCTCATTAATTTCATAAATCCAACCTTTTTGAATAGGGGCATTCATCTCTTTTGTAGCAGAGTTCCTCCATGACCATAAATAGCACTAGAAAAGCTTTACTTTGGAAAAAGAAGTGAAGATGTAAGTGTTGTCTCTTTCACTTTTTTCTTGCTAGGTAAGGGTTGTCTCATTCTCCTATGCATATGTCTCAAAAACACACTTTTACAAGGCTATCCATTTTGTGATTATTCTTTCAATTAGTCTCGCACTCCTAACTATGCACTCAAAGTTGTAAAACATGTACCAAAAAAAGAAGGGATATTTTATACCATACAACATAAAATAGGTTTACTAGTTCAGACCCCAAGTGAACCATGTCCCAAGAATAGAAGGGATATTTTAAGCTAAAAAACATGTATTTTGAACTTGTTTTATTAGGTAAGCATATCATTATATCAATAATATTTACCACCAATATATCTAAAATGCAATCACCTTCCTTGTGAATCCTTCCATATTTTCATTGTTTAGTGCTCATCAACTCTTTTAAAAAGGGAAGAAATGAAGGGAAACTTCAAATTAACTTTCCTCCCAATTTCCACAACTTAATGGTGTTTTCATTTATTCTCTTAGTTGAATCTAATTTATTGCAAAGTAGTTCAAGAGCTAGGTCTAGAAATGGTAAATCATCCTCATCCTTATCCTAGTCGACTCACCTCTAAATAAATAACTTGTCACATCATGCATATTGGGGTTTTAAAATAACCAAAATGTGACCCAATATATCACTTCTGTATTAGTGGGAAAGGGGAAAATTTAATTATAGGGATATAGGTAGGTATTGGGGATTGGGAAGCATTGTAAAAGGTGGTGGTATGTTTATAAGTGGCATTATAAATTCTCTATAGTTCACTTTACATAGATCAATAAGAGGAAATACAATTCACTATGTTGGTCTCGCTAGGGTCATCAAGTTGTCTTTTTTCTACACCATTGTCATGCATTGTATCACAACCTTATAATCCTAGGGGCACCTACTTGATCTCACCTCTAATTTAGTTAACAAAGGAAATAATGATCACACCAAGGTTTGTGAAAGTTTAGTACAATCCTATCTAGGTTATGTTGGAGATTGAGAAGAATTTGATTCAAATATAGGAGATTACATTTCTTGTGCCACACTAAATAAGGGAGTTATGTTGGTGATTGAGAAGAATTTGGAGGAAGATGAACTCACCAAGTTATTCCACATAAATTCTTTAAATTTAATTTAGATGTTAAGTGATATACTATTATAAGTGTTTTTTTTCAATTTGTTTAAAATATTTATGATAGTAGCATTCAGTAATTATGCATCATGTTCAATGTTATCTAAATACATAAATTTCATATGTATGGTTTGTTTTAATCATAGAATTTAATTTGGTTGTAATTATGGTCTAAATTTGGTTGTAATTTATATTTGTTAAATTGGGTTTTGGTTTCAAACTTAGAAATTAAGTTTATTTTAGCTTCAATTAATTAAATGTTAAAATTTTTAAATTATTGTTTTAATTATAATGCAAATATTTTGACATGGTTGATCAGACTTCTCATCAATTTAATCATCCTGGAACTCCTAATAGAACTACTCTATATGTTGAGACAATTCCAAGGTTGGATAGCTCCTTGACTTGTCTACACCAAACAATATATAATACCCCAAACTTGTCAAATAGAGACAGGTTGGTCACCATCCAAGATGAGATTACATGTATGATTGGCAGCACTCAATCATACAACCCTTATGATGATATTAGTATTGATCAATTCTATGCTTCACTTTCTCAGAGTGTTGATGGCCATGAGAAATAGTCATCTATGTCTAGGTGAGTTTCAGTAGACAATGTTCACAACATGTTCCCATTTTATAGGGGACACGATAGAGTGAGAGGCTATTCCCCCACTAGGTGTGAGGATCCACTTGTGGGTCCTTTTATTTATCCTAGATGGTTGGAAACACATCACAGATGGCCTCACAATGATGAGTTGCCATTGTATTTTTTTAAACAATTATATGTAGAGTTCCATTTACATTTAGATGTCAATTATACATATTTACCTACACATGCTAGATAGGGGAGATGGCTCCTCCACCTCCGAGTCTACAGACAAACCTAAGTACAAACGAGCATATTTGCCACTGCCCATGAACAAGAGGTCCTTAGTTGGTCCAAACCTTTTAGTTCTTCCAAAACATTTGGAACTAGTAGTAGCTACGTAGATAACACTCACCCCTTCAAGATGTGAGATTTTTCAGAGCATCATGACTATTACCAATGAGGTTGATCAATTATCATATGATCGTGTTGGTAGATATTTGTTACGTCCACAGATTGGCATTCCTCCCACTGAGGCCACATCATTCAGCTATGATCATTACATTCATGTTGATCTACCATCACCACGTGATGTGGCACAGATTACTGGAGAGGATGCTTTATGTGATTTGAGTAGATGCCTCACCAGTGATTTAATAGATGTATACCAGTTCATCAGCAATGATCATGGGATCCAACTTGATTTTATATCAACACATCTCTGGCAATATTTTGGTAGATAGAGGAGCCATGATGAGGCAGCTTCATAGGGTTTGAGGGGACATCAGGATGTTGCAGTTGGTCCTACAGGTTCCACCCCTCAACATGTTCTAGTTGGTCCAGCAGGCTCCACCCCTCAACATGTTCCAAATTAGGTTGAGGTTACTACACCTAATGTTGTAGGAGGTACAACATGGTTCTTTTAGCACTGACACTGCACCATCTACATGTCTCTCATTATCCCTCCATTCTTCTAACCTCAGTGGGATTGGTAGGTTCCTTGATGATGTTGTTGAGGTAATATTTAAATTACAATCTAAATTCATATATATATATATATATATAAGTTTAATTTTAAATTAAATCACATGTTCAAGCTCCAAATCTTGATTGAAATGACATACATGAATCATGTGTATTAGGCACATGTTGATGTTTTCCCACCTAGATATGGAGATTTGCATTATGATGGTGATCCTAGGCATCATCATGAGGTATTTAAAAACCACCTATCACATTTGTACAATTTAAGTACACATATATCTAACTTTTTTCATGTACACACGTCAAGTACAAGTTTTCTAACTTTACACATGCATATACATGTACATGTGTCATATAGGTTCCAGAATCATGTCATGCTTCTATTCAGACCCCTGTGCAGCATCCTCTACATGATCTAGACGATGGGTGTCAGGTAATTTACACACATATATACACATACACATATACATAAATCATATATAGATTTTTAAAATTTTATGTACTTTCTGTGAGAGTTTATGATTAACTCAAAACACCAGAATCTTCTCTAAGCCAAAGATTAGCCTTCTACATACAAAAAATACAAGAGAGCAATTTGCACAATATTGGATGTAATTAATGAAAAAAATTAAAGAATTACATGAGATAACTTGCTTTTATATTTGCAAGTTAGAAAACCCTAATATGACTTAAGAATAACCTAAGACTAAAATTAGCCCTAAGTCAACTTAATAAAGTGTAATTAAATGTTTAATTACACCAACAACCCCTCCTTAAGTGCAACTTAGGGAGAAATAAAAAACATGCAACTAAGGCGAGAATGGGTCTCGACTACAAGGCCATGTTAGGTACCCATGAACAACAAGAATCTCTCATAAGGTGGAGAAAAGGAGAAAAACTCTAGGTTAAAACCCCTCTCCAAAAGAGAAAAAAAACATGCAAATAAATATGTACAAGTGATGGAAGAAGGGCTCCAACTAAGACCCCCCCTAGAACTGAATCCATCACAAGGACACAATCATGACCCCCCATAAGAGGGAAAGATATAGGAAATGAAGTCTACCAACATTGTAGAATCTTCAAAACTAGAAGAGGATGCTCGAACACGAATGTAAAAGCTAATCCACTTATGGAAAATCATTTTCTTCCCTTAGAAATAAATATCTCAACCTGTGAATATTGAAGAACCTGTGAAGTAGGTGGCCTCAAAAAAATGTCTCTTAAGATTGGATGGATGTCCACGTGCCAAAATTTGAAGATGCCACAACAAAATTAGGAACAACTTGTTGAATCCATGAAGGTGACAACTGAAGATGAAATGGAAGCTCGGAATCAAGTGGCTCCAAAGATAGAATATGACTGACAACAGTAGTACCATGACTGTCAACAAAGAGGAACTGCAAGCCCTCAAGAGTATACTCATCATGCTCAACCAAGGAAGCATCAATCTCAAAAGAAACATGATGTGGAGGAGAAGAATGAATGGTACCACTTGATGTAATACTAAATTAGTAGAAAAAATACCAAGATTTAAATACCCAAACTTCTTTCCAAAAGTAATATTCACACAAGAAGTATGATCAATAGTCAAAGGATCTGAACCATCATCTAGAGCAAAATCATAAAAGGTGTATAACTGAGATAAATGATCAACCACCCTAGTAGTAAGAATCTCTATGGTCTCCAAATCTCTAATGATAACTAGATCAGATGTGAATTCTACTATTTTCTCTGCACCACTATGAGTAATCTAATATACAAAAAGTAAATTATGTGATAAGGAAGGCACACACAATACATCATGAAAAGTACCCCCTCCAATATCAATAGATCCCTTTTCTATCACCTTCATGTAAGTATTATTACCATTAGGATTGATGGCATATCACAAGGCTCAAAAGTAGAAAACATGGACAATGAGGAAGCCATGTGCCTAAAGGCTAATGAATCAATAATCCATTTACCTGATCCATAAGATGTAATTGCACAAAGTGCCTTACCTTTGTATTTTGCAGTTCTATTAGCAATACCTGCATGTCCTTTCTCAGTAGATTTGGATTGTTGTGTTGAATGAGTAGGAGATGATGAACCAGAAATCAAATCTTAAGGAAAACTAACACTGAGTTTATGAACAATATTCTTTAGCTCATCTATTTGTTCGAGGTAGCAAACAATATCATCATGCACATGTTTCTTGCAATAGCTGCATGTGGGTATCTCCTTGGATCGCTCCTTTTTTTCTAGATGAAGATGAACCAAGAGTTGCATGTTAAGTTGACTCCTTGCCTTGCTCATGATGTTTGGTTTTCTATTTCTTTTCCTTACCACTTGAATCCTTTTCATCTTTGGTGCCTTGACTTGCCAGAAGTGTCTGAGGCTTTGTTGACTTCAATGTACCCATATGAACCAATTTTACCTGCTCCCTAGTGAGTGATGTAGTAAATTCATCAAGTGAAGGCAACTTGAATTTAGTTCCAAGAGAATCCATGGTAGCATAGAATGTGGAGACAAAAATAGAATAATTTGAACCAAGCTTAACAAGTATGGAAAGAATCAACTGGGTGTCCTCTTTCTGAATACCATACTATTTGAGCTACAATTTGAGGGATTTGATTTTGGTGAAGAAGTCTTGGATGCTATCAAAATTTATAGGATTCAGACCAATAAGTTCATTCTCCAATTAAAAACTCCTCAAAGTATCCTGCTTGCCAAACAAAGGTCTAATTAGTCCCATACTTCATGTGGTGTTGTGCAAGAATAAACATGGAAGAGGAGATTAGGTGAAATCAACTGACATAATGTACCAAAGGCCTTATCACACCTATTAGACCATTTCCTCTTTTTATTAGCCCCTACAGGTTTAGTTTATGAGCCCATAGTCACTCTATATAACCCTAATTTCTTCATATGGATCTCTGTGTCTTTCTTCCACCCATGATAGTTGCATGGGGTAAGTGGAGCAATTTTGGGTTGATTCATAATGAGAGAATATAAAAATTACAAAGAACAATAATATACTCCTCACAATGCAATAATATTCCCCACTTGCTCAAAAAACCTAGCCACTTGCTTGCACTTTTTTCCAAAAAAACCCTAAAAAAGATCTGACTTAAAGCAATAAAATCAGGTACCTAATAATTTTTCTAGAACAAATAAGTGAACCACTGCATAGATCATGGAATCATCTTTCCGACGCCTATTCATTTTCAAAAATTGGACATAGTATGCCCAAGTTATGATCTTTTTTCAAAAACTACTCCAAATGGGCCTTGAAGGCAAAACTAGCCCCCTAGGATAAGGACCTGCTCACATGGGCGATCTACTGCTAGGTACTGGGGGCTGAGTGAAGCTCTTGAAATCCAAGGTGACCGCAATATGGATAGGGAGGCTCTTGGAGTGGAGAGTGAGCGGCGGTTGTTGACGGGTGGCACAACAGTTTTCACTGGTGGCATCGTCGTTGTCCTGGTGTGCCCGGAAGGGGCCCATTGGGCCTGTTTTTGGTCCCAAGTGGCTCAAAAACAAGCCTAAGTGCCCACTTAGGGGCTAGCTCAGCCCATCTTTAGGCCTATGAGTCTAATTGGGCCGCAGCCCTAAATATTTTTTTATTTTTATTTTTAAAAAAAACTAGAAATCGTACAGTACGACAGGAGGCCGTACAACCCAGTTTTTTTTAAAAATTGCCTTTGAAGCTCTCAAGGCCATTTTTTATGAATTGACAGGTGTTTTTACGATTTTTGGCCCTTCTAAGCGTGTTGATGATGATGATTTTGGTCAAAAATGCCCTAAAACTGTTGCTTCCCCCAGATCTCAAAAAAAAGCATTCTTGAACCATTCACAGATTTGACCTCACGAGACCAAATTCAGCCAAACAAAAGACAAATATACCTTTTCTAGCTACTCCTGATCTGATGAGAATGACGATTTGACTCAAGAAAGCACCCAACAAAAGACTCTATTTGAAATTTTCCTGGAGTTGAGAAGGAGGTTGTAGATCTGCTCTAATACCATGTGAGAGTTTATGATTAACTCAAAACACCTGAATCTTCTCCAAGCCAAGGATTAGCCTTCTACACAGAAAAAAGCACAAGAGATCAATTTGCACAATATTGGATGCAATTAATGAAAAAGATTAAAGAATTACATGAGATAACTTACTTTTATATTTGCAAGTTAGAAAACCCTAATATGACTTAAGAATAACCTAAGACTAATATTAGCCCTAAGTCAACTTAATAAAGTGTAATTAAATATTTAATTACACCAACACTTTCATGTGCATGGCTCGATGCATGACTCAAGACAAGGCTTGGGTTAGGGATTAGGACAGGGCCCGGGACATGGCTCAAGACATAGCGAGGTTCAATCCATTCATAGACATAGACTTTTCTGAGTTGTCTTATGCATGTAGTACACTTACTTATATATACATGTTTTATGAGTTCTGAGTAGAGTCATGTTTTATATTTATGATGTTTTATGATGGACATTATATTTTTATGATGTAATACTTTTCCAAGTTCTAAGTAGTCATGTTTTATATTTATAATATTTTATGATGAACATTATATATTTATTATGTAGTATTTTTTGAGTTCTAAGTAGTCATTTTTTATATTTATGATGGACATTATATATTTATGATGTAGTATTTTTCTGAGTTCTAAGTATTCATGTTTTATATTTACGATGGTTTATGATGGACATTATATATTTAGGATGTAGTGCTTATGAGTAATCATGTTTTATATTTATATGTAATAATAATAATAACACACTGACAACAAAAGTGTGAAGAAAATGGTGATGATGGGAGGAAGCACTGAGGAAGGTGAAAATGGTGAACCAAGCATTGGTAGTGAACGTGGCTGAGCTGGTGAGGGTTTTTTCATACGGGTGAGGTAGAGGAGAAGACACGGGAGGTTTTCGACTTGCAGGCAATTTCAAATCCTGGTATTCACGGCACCAGGTTATGCAAGATCTGGGACAGTCACTTCAGTGACAGTTGTTTGTCCTTCTGTCCCCATCAACGGGCAAATGTTGGCCACTGTCCGTTGGCTACCCTCCGTTTGAGGTGCTCTTTTAATGTTTAGCATTAAAAGTTTATTTGGCTATTCATGTGATTTGATAGTCATTTTGGATGTTCCACATTGGTATTCATGGATCATTTTCTTGCATTTTGCCTTCAATAGTTTTTTGGTCTTGTCCTCTATTCTCGCCGGTTACCAATTTATGCTCTGTCTCAAGGCCCCCATTCTGACCACATTGTAGCCTTTGAGTTTTGCCAATTTTTGGCTATCATTTGTTGCCCGATGTGGCCTTCTCTGCCCAGTATGGGCCCCTTTCTGTACGTTTGATTTTTATTTTAATATATTTGGTCTTGGTGCCTCGCACCTTTTGCCCTCAATAATAATAATAATAATAATAACTACTAGATATCTTGGTAATTTGGTGCACTTGTCACATACATGTTTGTCTATGTAATTTAGTAGAATATTACTAAATGTTGATATGAAAAATTTCTATACAATTGATATCCAAAAGCAAGTTGCTAAACATATTTTTATATTATAAAATATTTTATTATTTGAATTTTCTTACAATCTTTTAAACAAGACATTTACAAAATATGCATGCATGAGAACAAACAAGAGTCTTGTATATGTAGGAAGGGCATGTCTAGAGTCAAATTGAATTTGGTCATTTGTTTTGTAACTACTTAAGAAAGTTCAGTTTATTTTTTTAAATAAAAAAACATTTATGCAATTGCTTTGTTTGCAAACAAGTTCTCTTTTGTCATAAACTTGAACAATGCTATCTTTATTTCTTCATAAAGAAATAAATTATGAATTGTTTTAAAACATGTATAAATTAAAAAAACATCCATTTAAAGATATTTTAACAATATATATATCAAATTTTATAGGCACAATAGTCTTGGTAAACATAATCACTCTAACGTATCAAAATATTTATAAATAAATTCTTATAAATAAGTTGTAACATGAATCCAAATACTAAAATAAGGAAATTAGATGTACATATCCTACAACACATTACACTTGAATTCTTGTAAATTTGGAAATATCTTAAATAGTTGATTATATCTTAAATATTTTATTATATCTTTTAAAAAAACATATAACATATTGAAGAAAATGAAAATAATGCATAAGGCATTCACATCACCATTTGCATAAACAAAATTAAGGAATACTTCTGGAAAATATACTTAAAAATCATAGGATACATAATCATATCAATAAAAATTACTATATTATCTAATACATATAAGTGTAATTGAAAAATAATTGGAAATTTATTGTTTAATTTCAAACATATAAACTATTAGACATGAATCCAAACACTCTAGTACTTAATTTGAGTTTACGTTTTTAAGTCTAAATAAAGAATTGGAAAATGTTAAATCCTAAACCTCAATAACTAATAAATCCTCTCATTGTTTAACATGAAAATTAAAAAATGAGTATGTATATAAATCAAATCTAAATCTAAATATTGAAATTGCAAAATTCTAGATACATCTCTTCTCATTCACCTATTCCTTACCTCCCCATTTTATTCATGTAATACCATTTCTCTCCTCTTGATATGACCACTTGAAAAAACCTTGATAGATATAAACTACAAAACTTAAATTCAATGTTATATTTACATCTCCTTCAATACTTTACACCAAAAATATCATATCACATTAAAAATTAAATAGTTAATTCAAATTAGCATTCTAAATCTTTTACTAAAAGAAATATGTATAATAAATTAAAAAATAATATAAATAATGAATAAAACAAATGAATCAAATCACCATGTTCACAAATAATATCATATTTGCTGCTCAATCTCCACTATGTTCAATATGTTAGCACAAAAAAACATAAAGTGTGAAATCAATAGTTGGAGAAAAAATATTTAGATCATCAAATGGAAACCTCACTAACATAAGTTTCATGTATAGTTGTAACTCATAAATCTACTTCCACAAGTTTCAAATATACTTATACAAGTACATAAAAATGTTCAAAATAAAAACTAGAGATATAAGCAAACTCATTAAATGGAATGAAATCTCAACATGCTCGTCAAGAACTTAAAGTTCCTGGTACATGTAATCTCAACCCTGTCTATCTTTTATTATCTCAATAAACTTTTCATGATCTTCAATAGACAACCTCCACTTTTGCTTGCCACATCCTCTTTTTTGTATAGTTTCCAAATTTATTTTTGTTGTTATAACTAAGTGACTATAATGTAGAACCTTTTGTCCTAGCACATAATATATAATATAATACCATTTTTATCTAACTTTGTTTGTTGATAATAGGCGTCTTCAACAACAACTGATCTAGTGGGATACTCTTGTCCATCACCATCTATCATTGATTGTGCCAATTTGCATTTTGGTTGTGTGCATCTTAGTAGATAGTAATCTACACCTTCTGTATTGTTAGGATCTACAACCACAGTGAAAATATCTCTTGTACCACAATATACACATACATACAAATTTAGAGTTGACAAATTAAATTCAAATATTTATTAAACTCAACTTAGCTAGAATATATAAATAAATTCTAATAATATATATGTATGTGTGTGTGTGTGTGTGTACATGTGTTTAGTTAATTTACCTATAATAACTAGATCAAAAACACATTCATAATCAGTTGAATATAGAGGATCATGTGGACATCTACAATGTCACTATCTTCATAAGGAGTCATTGATACTAATTGTTTCATTTTCCATTGTGAAACATATCCATCTTGAGTATTCTCACATTGCAAAATATTTGCATTATTCTCAATACAATCAGTGCAAAAACATGATTTTTCTCTAACTTGAATAACAAAAGGCTTGCTAGATCCTGTAGTCATCACTTGATGCAAACTTCTAATCCCATTAATTGTTTGCTCATCCAACTATAACGATTTGAATGATCAATATCTATGAAAATGAAAAACATTAGTCTAATATTAAATTTCAAATATTCAATTAAAAGAAGTGTAAATATTCTAGATCTAGGACATGAGTGCTCAATATAAATAAAGTTTGAAATGACAAATTTTTATTTACCTTTAACTTCCCAAAAATAGTGTTTGTTGTATATTGAGTCACGAGCACCAAAATGACTTTTGCACCATTCAACAATTTGATTTGCACTCCGTATGGTGTTACCTGCAAGTTCATGTTGGAAAAGTGCACACTTTACACATGCTCCTGCTCCGTCATACTCTCCTTTTCCATGTCCACTCTTAAAACAATTCCATAAAAAATGGATGTCATGTCTAGCATGTTGTTGGGTTAACCAATTAAATGTTTTTATAGACTTAAAATGTCTTGTAAGGTCATTCAACCCAAATTAGTTAAAAAATACAAGTCTTAAAGTTATATATTTAAATTTTTTTTTTTAAAAAGCAACACTTACCAGCACATCCATCAAAAAAATCCAATGTTGTGAACCATTTATGTCATGTTGTCTCAAATCTTCAAAAAACATTCCAAAACAATGTGCTACATAGCTTCTATCATGACATGTATCATCACTGATATAAAAGTGAACCTCCTTGATGATAATCCATTAATCTTTGCTATTTTCTACTCTATCCACATGTAACTCGGCATGTCTATATAAAACTTGTATAAATATTGCAATTTGCTCTAAATGATAATATTGACTTTGAATCTCAATTTTAAGACTAAATGTATAGTTCTCAGAAAAATCTACAACAGAGAGAATACAACCCAGTGGAAAGCAATTATTTGAGTCACAAAATTGTTAGCTTGCCATCTTGCACCATGACAATGTTCGATATGTGGATACACGATATTACGAAATTTATTCAGAAACTCATTGTAGTGAAATTCACTCTCTTTCAAAATATTTTTTTTGGACTCGGCTCCTAACTTCATTGATTTCTCATATTCAAATCTCTTCCAAACAACTTGCATTGAATGATCAATATTCTCAATTTGTAAAATCTTCTTCAAATTTCCACAATCTATACATATATTTTTATACATTGTACATTGAATTCATCTGAATCTTTTGATGTTCACATAAGATAGACTTCACAAATCGTGTTGTACTTTCAGGGATGGCTACATTTGGATTAACTATTGCCATAACTTTCTTATATGATTGTAGGTGTAGATGAAATTCAACATGATTTTGTTGCCATAACTTTCTTATATGACTGTAGGTGTAGATGAAATTCAACATGATTTTGACAGCAAAAAGTTTCACATACTTTATTTATAAGTATGAAACATGGTCATAAACTCTCAAACATCCTTTGACAGATCTTCACTTGCAAAAATTTTTGCTTGAATGTTTCAAAAAGTTCACTTTGTGTTGTATATATAAAATGTTTTGGATGAGAATTTTTGTACCATTTTTGTCTATTATTTGTATAGTATCCCTTCTATTGGAAGAAACATGGGAATGGTTCATCCAATATTCATTTACCTAATTTTTTACATCTTCTGAAGTTCTATTTTTCTAAGGAACCCTACAAATATTTACCTAATTATTTTTCAATGTTTTCATCTAATTTGTTTCTCTTCACAATATATTTTTGAATGGTTTTCCTATATACAATTAGTAATTGTGTGATTGCTTGAACTTGTCTTCTATGTGATAATTTTTTACTATAAATTGTAGTCATCAATGCTCTATGTGCAGCACTTAAATTAGTAGTTTGAATCTTCAAGTCACCAATGATCATAACTACATCAGTTATCCACATCACCATCTCATAATAAATCAGAACTACATCATACCTATATCATTAAGGGCCTTGATCCCGTGGATATGGGTATGTAGGTAGTCTGGTGTATGAAGGAAATGCCCAGATTCAGGCACAAGACGATATCCCCCTCTTCTTTCATTTATCACCTTTCATCTGATCATCATTTCTCTTCATCCATTGCACTTTCCTCTCTCATCATCTCCCACATCATCAAGTCACCCAGAACTACATATCATCATGTCTCATCTCATCGTGTGGTACTTTAATCCCATGGATACGGGTATGTAGGCAGTCTGGAATACAAAGGAAGTATCCAGTACTCAAGCACCCATGATCCATTATTCTATTCCTCTTCCATTTCTCTGTCTTTTGTTTCTTCTCTTTGACTAAAGCAAGTGAAAACATAAACTGTACATATCTTGAGAGCTTACACACTTAATAAAATCAGGGGTAGAAACGAAATGCATTGTTCCGCGTGTCTTAAGCCAAAATTCACTAAACCTTCATCATCTCAACATCTTAGCCTTCAACAGGATATGTCTTTCCTTTCATCAAGGAGCTACCCAAATCTATCTAAGAGCAATCCAATTTGGCAAGAGAACATGATGGCAGTATCTTTTGTTTTATCTTTTGTCCCTCTCTGATGCCTAGTCAAGACTGCCTAGATCTTTCATATCTTGGTATGTTGTGATGAAGTATGGATTGGGGCACGGTCTTCTGCTTTCGTATGCTGTGTTTGTGGGATGATCTTATTCTCCTGCTAAGTCTAATGGCATCTTGTCTGTGTTGGGATTAGCATTTTTTGGCATTTGAGAAGCTAAAGACTCTCTTATGCATCAACACTATTCTATGCTAAGTATCTTCCCATACATATAACCAACAAGGTTCTATTATGCCTAGTGGAAATAAGTTCAGACCTTTTTGCTTGCAGTGTCAAAGTCCATCTCTGTGGCTAATATTCATATCTTGTATCCTAACAAGGTTGTATTAGTCTATCACGCATTGGATACTCGACACTTTGGTCTTTATACCCTGGTGCATATTATCTAGTGCTATATCAAACTAAAGGATTGCAAATCTTCAATTTTATATGCATCCATCCAAAGCTACCTTTCTCCTTTCACCTTTCCCTTGTAGGATCAACGGTCTCATCATCGATTTTCTCATCAACTTTCTTTGATCATCATCTCCCTCATCTTCATCATCATCCACCTTCTTCCTGCAAAATAAGTGTGTTAGACATAGTAATATTACCTATCCTATCATAGCCTTAGCATAAATCATTATCCATGTCAGTTATAAGCATTTACCATCTATCTATCATTTAGGCATTTAGGCATCCATACATGTATCCATCAGTTCATTCATTGCATTAATTAGGGGCATTGCATAATCATGATCAATACAATCATAAATGTAAGTATATAAACATAAACATCATAAGGTCATAGTGCCATTGCATCACATTACCAATATAAGCATATACTTATTATAACCATTGCATTATCATAGTAACAATCATAATCAAAGCCTACACATAGGCATCCATGTCATAAGTATAAGTATTAAATCATCCAGACATATAGGTCTATCCCTCTCAACATACATAACATCAAAATAGATAAAACCACAATAAAGAATGCATATCCATAACACAAGGCCATGTAGAATCATGTAATCATATAGATAAGTCATCCATCCATGTGCACCGTGTGAGTCAATATACAAAACAAAGATACAACATGGCTATCTAAGAGCCCTCAAAAATGTATATACAAATCAGGCTCTCAGGCCTCAAATATGATAAAATAGTAAACAATGTAGGCTAGCCTTGGTGTTTCGGCAAGGAGCTCCCTGACGAGGCCTCTTCATGGTCTCTGTCTGCTTCGCTAGCTCCCCCTCCACCTCTCTGAAGAGGAGGTCCCATCACCGAGGCAACTGACCGCAAACCACCTGTCCTCGTGGATCTTGAAGCCGCTAATCGACTCTGGTAGCTCGGCTAACACTGCTCTGGAGGTACTGCACCATAGTACAAACCTTTGTAGTACTCCACCTCTCTCTGAGATGAGCCTACCTCACCCCATACTTGGGTGAGCTCCTATGCCAAGTATAGACCAATCTGATCTGTCCCAAGAGTAGCTGTCGTTGTGTCTCTCTCTGTAGTAGCCCTCTGCACTCTCTGTAGCGCTGCATCTCTCTCAGTTGTCAATCTGGCTATAGCACCATCATTTGGCACAACCCGAGCCTGTACCTGTGCTTGTGTCACCTGTACAACCTATGCCTGCAGGGTCTGCACCTATCCCTATAATGTTTGCACCTGAACCTGATACGCCTATGCCTGCCCCCGTGCCTATCTCATCGCGACAACTACATAGTGTCTATCTACCTCAGTCCTCCTAAGGCGGGACTAGTATCATATCCATCTATCCACCTCACCCTAGAGTCTTTGTCTCAGCTACCTAACTATAGCATCTCCATCTCCTCTTGCCTATTGTGGTGGTGGTGGCATCGCCACATGTCAAGGAACCTGTCCCCGTCCCTATCCCTGGCCAATGGCAACTCCTCCTGGCCCCACTGCTGCCACTGGAGCCGCTATCGCCTGTACCCTCAGGGCCCTCCTCTGTCCTCTAACCCCTGTCATTCGAGGTATATGGATGGCTACCTCACTGACCTCTCCTAGTGCAGAAAGATGAGTAGGCCACTCTGTAGCCCAGTAAGCATCATAGTCTGGTAGGGTCCCTACATCTGCTAGTCCCTAACTCCATCCCCACATAACTGGCTGCAAACCCTCTACCTCAGCCAGGGTTGTCTCCACAACTACCTCAGGTCCCCAATATGCCATCTCTCTGCATGTACGACCAAAGACAGCCTCACTGACCGGTCTACCCTGTGCAATCTCAAACTGTCACAGCACTCTCTCCGGTAGAAATCTCTCAATGATATAGATCCCCTGGCCAAATAAGTACTGATCATGCTGTACATATACTAACTCCTCTACGTCCAACGCCCAGGCCTCACAGCTCAGCCATGGTCGCCATATGAATCTATCCATCTCATCTATAGTGCCTCCAATACACCAGATGCCTCAATTGCCTGTAGCTAGGGGCTCCTCCATATATGTGTGCATAAAGCTTCCCGGGTAACCTCTCCCACAATCCCACTGGCCTCATCACTGCAATGTGCTTAAGTGCCCATACGTGTAAGACTGTAACGCCTGCAGACATGCTTGAGCCAAATAAATATGCACAATCATGCAAGTAATGGTATAACTATCCCAAGATGCAAGGAGCGCATGCATATCGCATTTCGTACATAAACATGCTCTCTAAAACTGTGCCCCACCTAATAGGGAATCCCCGAGCCCACATGTGTGGCACAAGGAATCTGATAACTGCTATGACCACTCTCTATAAACGGTCACATAGCTCCCACATCTGTGCCATTGGTATCTCATGCTCCTCATTACCAATATTCAGTGTGCCAAATAGTCTCTTGAACGCGTCTGGCCCGTGATCTGGATCATAATCGACTCAGTCTCCATGTATCCGAACTCGAAGAATCTGGTAGACGTCCTCCAAGGTCACTATCGCCTCACCTGTCAGAAATAAGAATGAACTATGCTCACTGCACCATCTCTCTACCAAGCGTGTCATCAATGTTGTGTGTGCCCAGACTGGCTCTACATGTACCACGTGCTCGAATCTGATAATCTCTAGAAACAGCAACTCCTCAACATCTAACTAACAGACTAGTCGTAGATCGGAAGGGTGTGTCTCTCGTGATAACAATGGTTGTAGTGCCTCCTGCAAAACAATACAATGGTCATTCATCAGTTTCTTGCCCAAAATCTACCAAAATCCTAGTGTACTGACCTAGTTTGACCAATTGCAAATTAAATTTCCAAAGGCAATTTTCCCCTTTTCTATATGCGACTAGCCAAGCCAATTGCGGTGTCCCTTTTTCCATATGTGACTTGAAAATTCAAAGGCGACTCACTGCTATCTATATGCGCCTATATTTGCCAAATGCGATGCAGACTATGCCATAAGTGACTTGAAACTACCATATGTGCGATAACCCTAAATCCAGTTTGCACTTACATCCAAACGTGCATCCTCATTTTCAAAGGCGACCTGCTCTAATCCATATGCGGCCTAAAACTTTGAAGGTGAGGCATTTTTAACCAACTGCAACTAGTTTTCCCAAATGCGACATAGCCCTAACCTAAGCCCACCCCATCAACCATATGCGCACAAATTTCTCAATTGTAACCAACCTATGCTCAACTGCGACTAGTTAAATTAAATGCGACACACTATCTACCATATGCGCTTGCAGAGCGCTGGGGCGCATCTGGTTGTGTGGGTGCAATTAATGCATTTTTGGCTAAATTACATGACGCAAATGGAAAATTTTGTCACTTACCGGTGCGCCTACTCCTGTCGATCGTCCAAACGTCCTCACAGGCTCGCCTCGATGATGATGACTCAGGATCGACATCTCTGAAGCTCCAAAGCACACATAAAAGCAAAAAGCTCACAACAAAGGCAAATGGCACAAATGAATAGAATTTGAACTAAAGAGGGTTATTTATAGGCCTTTCAACCTAGAGTTTTCTTGTCTTTCTGCACCTTGTCCCTCTATTTCTGTCTTTGTCCAGGCCTTTTCTTGTCACAAGTCAGACTTGTCTTTCCTCCATCGCCCAGTTTTCCTCCTGAGGGGACATCATCCACCAGTTTCACTAGGGCATAGCCTATTTAGTCAATGTATCATAGCCTCTTTAAAACAATGCCCTAACGGACATTGTCTCAAAGAGGGGACACTAAAAATTGACTCATGTCGCATTCACACATTCGTCGCATTTGTTGCATCCAGTTGTATCACTGCATTTGTTCATATTACCTTGTCTAACACATTTATTTTACAAACCACGCATTCCATCATCATCTTCTAAATTAATTAAATATTTTTATTTAATTAATTTCCATCATCCCGTAATTATTCTTCACTCGTGGCCATTGTCTTCCAAATTAATTAAATATTTTATTTAATTATTATCACCCTCTTACCTTATGAAATAAATAAAACCTTAGGTTTTATTTATTTTCCATTTTCTTCTAAATAAATAATTAGATAAACATTTATATTTAATTTATTTATTAATTTAAAAAATAAATAAATTAAATATTAATG
Source organism: Cunninghamia lanceolata (assembly GCA_027924645.1). NCBI lineage: Eukaryota > Viridiplantae > Streptophyta > Pinopsida > Cupressales > Cupressaceae > Cunninghamia > Cunninghamia lanceolata. The sequence goes on from BSBN01001003.1 coordinate 5,528,187, forward strand.
GGTATTTAATTATTTAACCCACCTTCTATTATCTCTCCTCACTCCCACTTCACTTCTAAATGGAAGTTGTCTTCCACTTCCTCATTTGTCTCCATGTGCACATGACTTCTATTTGGCAACACATTAAAAATCAAAATTAAATTAAAAATGAATGGGAGTTAACTCCACCATTTATGGAAATTTCTAAATTCTTTACACATTCGTCCTCCCCTCACAACTCCTCTTGACCATTGATCTTGCCATCACATCTCCACCATCCGTTTCATATATCCTTTCTCTATAAGTACCCCTCTTTGGTGTCATTTTCACTCTCTCTCACATGCATAATCTTCCTTTTAGCTCTGCAACTCACTTAGCTTTTTCATTATGCACTACACACATACTTAGCTTTTTTTTATCCTACACCATTTGCATGTCATTTAAATCATCAACCATGGCAGTTTTTATCATAATGGATGCATATTTCAAAGAAGCAATCCACATGCAACACAAGGATCACACAATCTAAGTAGTTTTGCTTCGTTTGTTTGCGTCTATTTGCTTTCTTAGATTCAATCTTTGGTAGTTTGTAGGTTGCACTTGTTTAGTTAGATAAATTGGTGAAATTTTCTTGCATACATAAAATGGCACACCCCAGTGGGACCGAATCATTAGTTTTTCACAGGTTTTTACTTTAAAAATTTACATTGTATCTAACCCTCGTTTGTCAATTTTGAAGGGAATCCACTGTAGGTGGTCTCCAAGACAAAATCTGACCCCGCTGTTGTGTCCAGAATGTCGATTCCAATCTTTTTGACTATAAATTTGCAAATATTTCATCGCAGAAATCTTTTTGTAAAAATTCAAAAAAAAATTTAACTTGGCAACCGTACACGGACTACCATCGGGTCTGATTTTCTCCTTGCAGGGTACTGGACTTGTGTTGTGAAATTTTCATTATTTAGTGTAGGTGAAATTTTAGTACTGGCAGTGTTAAAAGGCTCTGACCACCCTTATACACAGTTGACCCTAAAATGCAACCCCTTAATCATCACCTGCAAAACCCTTATCATTAAATGGTTTCCATTCGGCTTGGGCTCTATTTGGTTTTGTTGTTTGGCAAACAGTTTCCTTTGTCGCCACCATAAAATCCTAGGTCGGTGTTAAGGATTCCAAGGTCGGCAGTGTTAAAGATTCCAAGTTTCCTTTGTCGCACTGTGTGAAATCCTGAACTCCCGCCATCGCATTCCCTATGGTCGCCACCACAAATTTTCTAGTCGCCATCCTTATGACCTTTCTCTCCCTGTTCGAATCCTAAATTGTAGTTAAAATCTTAGTCATCGACTCATGTCCACTTGTTCGCTTGTTGTCCCATTGCTTGCCCTTTTCAACATTCGACCGTCACCAAGTCTTACGCATACAAAGCAAAGTCACAGCCAAAAGCCTAGTTGAAGTCTAAAATCCAAGGTCACAGTATACGTAATCACAAGTCAGTGTTAAAAGTCTTAGGTCAATAGCCAAGAAGCATATGGTCGCAGTCTTAGTCCACGGTCCCTCTTGTAGTCTTACGTCGAGATCTTATGAAGTTTGGGCCTTGGTTGTAGATCTTAAGGTCGAGATCCTTAATCTTAAAATTGAGGTCTTTCTTTCTGTCGGTGTAGCTTTTCGACCCTTTCTCATCCATCGACCTTTGACTGAAAACCTAGCTTTTGAGTACTTTGACCTAGCATTCTAATGTAAGGCCTTTTCACATCAATTTAGTATTTAGGGTTAACATCGCAATTAACATTTATAATTTGGAGACTTAGGTCTTGAGTTTCAAAATCTTAAACTTTAAAGGGGGGTGGGAATCTTAACTTATTAAAAGAGAGATGTTTATTTCAAACTACAACCTGAAAATGCAACACATGAACTATGACTAAAAAATTTTACAAAGCATCAAAGATCCAAAAGTCCAACTTCGCAATCAAGCTAACATCAAACGAGAAGTCAAACCAAGTCAAACATGTCTTCATCCACTTGCCTAAAGGGGGTATTTTTTTCTTTTCATCATAACGGGGGCATACGGCATCGGATTTTCAGAAACAAACACTTGTTGAAAAGGTAATTCCATGAACTTTGTAGTGGAGCAAGTCTCATTAGGTAATTTCTCCATTTCAATAGGTAATTTCTCAGGTAAACCGCATCCTTCTTTCAAACTTTAATTGATTATATTTTGAGCAAAATGCATCAAAATTTAACAATTTTTTTTTTTTTAAATTACATGGAATTATCTAAATTTTCTATTTATGCACTCTATTTTTCAATATCAGATCATTTTTTCCATCTTTTTAACAAGATTATTTTTTCTGGAAACTAATGATTTATCTGTGCAACTTGTCAAAACATGCTTGTCAAATAATGGCGGTAAGCAAACTACTGATATGTTTTATGCAGATATGAGTGGTCAAAGACTAATCATTTATCACTAGAGTAGGCACATTTGGTTTTGGGAATTAAAATTAACCTTGTCTTCATCGTGCCTATTTTTTATTTTATTTGTTTGCTTGTCTGAGTCTGTTTGTCACCCAAGGTAGCAATACAAGTATCCTCTCCCCTGCCTAACCAATGGATCTGGGGTGTGTGAGAATGTGTTGCTAACTTTTAGGTGGGCCTGCCTTCCCATTGTGAGAAGGGGACGACCCGGGCGGAAACAGGTCAAAGCCAAACCATTCCAATCCGCTATATAAATAATGTGTTTGTGACAAAAGTCACAAACGACGGGTGTTGTTATGCTATACCGATAGCCAACCTCCCCCAAAACCCCATAGAGCGTAACCTCTTTGGGCTGGGAGACTTCATAACAGAGAGTAGCGTTGCTGCACATATAGCCACCCGAATGGAAATATGAACTAAAAAACCATGTCTTAGTGGCTAAAAACCCTCTATTTGTTGGCACAGAAGGTCAGACCTTTGAAGCCTCCCTGATTCACGTGGTTCTTAGTAGAGATAGTAGGGGCAATCCTAAGGTTTGGTGGGGGGACGAGCCTTGGGAAACACAGATCTTGGTATGCATGAGAAGTGAGTGTCGTGGAGGGGAGCCGGTGCTACCAAGATCATAAAGCTATCCACTCTGAATAGGCATGGCTTGGGGATCCAACAAATACTATCCTTGCCTAGCCTACGGTGTACACATTGATCAGTGTGTTTGGTGTGCATGCATGTGTATGTGAGATCTTGTGTTTGATATTGCCACCTCATCCTCAGTCCTACTTGTCATAACACATTTCCTGATCATTACATTTCATCCAATCCTTTCAAACCAGATCATCCTTGTCATGTGATCAACCTAGTCATCCAATCAACCCTATCCTAATCGACCCAAGTCATCTAACCTCATCATTATACATCATCCTCTCTCTACTCTAACCACACCATTTTACAACATCCCATCTAGTTTGACCATATCATATCATTGGACTTCTTGAGCCCTACATCCTTTTTTAGACTCTACATCAGCTATCCAACATCAATCCAATCAACCAACCTTATCCTTTTGCTTTGGTTCTTATCTAGCATTTGATCATATCACCATTATCAACCAACCTTGTCTACCCTTGAGTTCATGAGTCTATCTCTTGGGAGATAATCTTATCCAATCAACCAACTGATCAAACCAATCCAATTAATTGACCAAGCCAATCCAGTAAATCAGTCAAGAAAACTAATCAATCCAAGAGTCTCAACTTTGTCGCATAAGTCCAACCCACATCATCCTACACCATGCCAACCTTAGAGGACATAGCACAAGAGATCATTCACATCCTTCACCAAGCACCAAAACCCCTAAGCCAACAAATGATTCATAGGGTCCATCACATAATTCAACAACTTCAACTTCAAGAAGGCCAGTCACCTCACATGCAACATCTTATAGCACAGGCCCAACATCTCCTAGACACATGCCAAACCCAGCAAATATATCATCATTCCTTATCCAATCACCACCAACCAATTCCACTTCATTCCTATGTAGCATCCTGTTCCATTTCATACCAATCTAATCCGTCCACATATCATAATAATTCTACATCACCTTATCTTATTCCTTCTCAACCTAATCCATCCACATTTCAAATCACTTCCACATCACCTTATCTTACAGCTTCCCATAACAATGTCACATCACCTTATCTCACATCTTCTTACAACAATGCCACATCATCATACCCTACTTCTTCCAACATCTACCATTATCCACAACAACCCATATCCCAAGATCTTTCACCTACACATCCTACCATTTCATCTCTTCATCAAACAAATTCACAATACTATCAGTAGCCCCCACAACATGAACATGCAAGTCCAAGTGTCCCTTTGTACATAAATTCGGTATCCCTAAGTCTGCCTATGCTGCAAGACTTAATAGCCTTTGACGAGGGAGATACCAATCTAGTCACTACATCCTATGAACATCCCCCATCACCATCCGATCACATTCCAACACATGAGTTAACTAGTCCTCTCCCAACACCTTCATGTCAACCTTCTAATCCATCAAGCCCTCCACTAAAGGATCCCTTAGAGATGACCCTACAACAATTGGTCCAAGAAAATTTGATTGAACTACCACTGATAACACCTTTTGAAGAAATCTACTTTAAACCCTATTGGTATAAAGAGGATGAATATTGTGCATACCATAGGTGTGAGGGCCATCTCATATCCACTTGTACACAATTCAAAGGATTGATCAAGAACCTTGAAAATTGTGGTAAGATTGGGTTAGATAAAACCAATCCATCTAATCCCCTTATCCTTCCATCTAGCCCAAGTCCTAGCCCATCTAATCCCACTATCCATCTCACAAGCCCTAATCCAATTAGCCTTCTACCTAATCCTACTCCTAAGCCTATCACTCCATCTACCATTATCGTTCATCCCCTATATTATCCATTTACCCATACCCTAGCAAAGGATGTGATCCATTGTCTATTAGCACGGAATAGACCATCCCCATGTCAAACACTCATTGATGAGCCTATCAATGAGCCTTCTAATGACATGTCTAGCCTTATAAGCTCGTCATGTGATCTACAAGACATCAATCCTAATCAAGAGCCTAACACTATGAGTCAAAGTCACAAACCCTCATGCCTTTATGTCAATGACTCTCAAGAACATGTCGAGGCTATTCAAGAGCCTATCAAGCCTATCCAAGAGTCATATCCTTCCATCCAAGAAACCCAAGAGGTATATCAAGAACATGATCCTAAGTATGTGGAAACATTAGTCCCTAATCCGAATCAGGATCAAATCCCTTACATACCATCTATGCTACCCATCTATAATATTTACCTCTTCCATGATCAAGATGATATTACCTATGAGGAAGCTGTCTATGAGCACCTTGGTCTTATCTGTTATCCTATACCCATCCCTGAGCAAGACATCCAAATTGCTCCTATCCATCCTCCATCTAACCCTAATGGGACAACTTCCATTTCTCGTGATGAGACATGTGCCTCCCACATAAGCATAGAAGATAAAATCGATACCTTGGATCATAATGAACATAAGCAAGATCCTAATGATCCTCCATCACCTACTATTGACCCTATCACAACTCCACCATCATGTCCTATTAGTCTATCCACTTTTATCCATGAGTGTTACTCCTTAGAACACCACCAACCATTATCTTCCATCTCACCTTCTTCATCCAATAAGGAGCTCGTGTCTAGTGTTCCACATGTACTAGTCCCATTGTCGACCGCATCCTCCAAAACATGAACTATCAAGGTAAAGGCCTAGGCCTTCTTGAACAAGGTGTTTTGGAGCCCATCCATGTCAAAGTCCCTCCACGCTCATTTTGCCTTGGATACACACCCCAAGGTCAACAATCTAATGATGTTGGTACCACTTCCACACATCCTAAGTCCACCACTTTCTATCTCCAATCTCATCACATACCTAAAACATATGTCACCATTCCGCCTCCCACATCTTATAAATGTCAAAAGCATGTGACCATACACCTTCCACCATCCAACTTACCTCTGCTTCTTCCAACTCCTAATATCCCTCCATCGAACCTACCTCCACTACTTCCAACACCTTATCCATCCATCCATAAGCCCTCTAAAAATCCCAATCATGACTAGCAAACGCACATATTGTCTAAGAATGAAGCTTTCTCTCCTTCCATCAATCCCATGGGATTCAAAAATAAAAATTTGGATGCCTATACCCATAAAGTAAAAGATCCTACAAATCCTCATGCCTTAAGATACAAAAGCAAAGAATCAAAGAAAAATCCATCTCAAAAGTTGCTTTCACCCACACACCTCAAAGCAAAAATGAAAAAGGTGTGGGTCCTCAAGCAACAAGAGATTACTTCAAATTCATCTCTAAAGCTGCATACAACCACCCACCTCAAAGCAAATCTAAAAAAGATGTGGGTCCCTAAGCAAAAATCCATCAAGTCAAATGAGGCGTCCACTTTTCACGAATCCCAACCATCTCCTTCCTTCCATTCCATCCAAAAGCCGCAAAATCCTCCATCCCACATGAAAAGAAAAAATCATAAAAACACTAAGCCCATTGGGGTCCCCAAATGCTTATGTCATCCATCTCCTAAGCAAACATCCCCATTGCTTCCTACACTACCATCTAACCAAAAAATTTAATGTTTATCACAGTGTGTGCAACTGTTGGTCATGGTTCCTGTCCATCCTGCAACACTTCCACATACCTCCATCTCCCCACCTTTCATTTATTATCCTACATATCTTTCGCATCACCTTCCTATGGTCCATGCTTTTGCATAATCCATCATCTACATCATAATCCACTATCGCACCTTCTGTAATCCACTATCGCACCTTTCATAATCTGCATCATAATCCACTATTGTACCTTCCATAATCCACTATCTACCTAATCCATCTTTCATGCAATCCCTTACCAACCTCTGATGAGCATACTTTGACATGGTCCATTGTGACGACATCCATCTAGCAGGACTACCATGGAACCATACACTTGAGCCCCTTTCGTCCATATCCACCTATCCCAATCAAAAAGGTCAAAAAGTCAAAAACAAAAAAAAAGTCAAAAAAATCAAAAACAAAAAGCAAAAAAAGTAAAGATAAATCCCTTCATCCAATAGTGAAAACCTGGCAAACAGGTGCCCTAGATAAGTACCATGATGAAAACCTAGCAAATAGGCGTCATTCGTAAGTTTGATCTTCTTTGTCACCTACACTTGGGGGCACCTTGTCTCATCCTACCTATCATTTCACATCCTATCATATCTTACCATATCCATTTCTTACCATCCTTATCCATCCACCTACACATACCTATCTCATTGCATCCATCCATCCACCCTTCTTCCTTTTGATCTTGATAAAGATTGGGGACAAAGTGTTGAAACATGCTTTGGTTATCTCTTGAGATACTCCATCCTTTCCAAACCAATCCATCCTATCATCCTATCATATTCCCAGTGTCATCAACCCAATCCTATCACTATCCTATAGTCATAAGCGTTGTCATGAAAAATCCAAAGTATACCATCTAGAATGAGGCATGTTATTTCCTATGCGACATAGTCTTTGAGATCACATCCGCGTTCTCTTATGCATACATCCAATGTCCCCTATCCTCTCATACAATCATAGTTTATGAGTCTTCCTTTCCATCCCTTATCACCCATCCTTTTATCCATTCATCCTAATCCATCCTATATCCTTTCTCACACCTAAACTTGGTTTCTCCCTCATCATTGGCATCTAGCATGAAAGGCTACACAAATTGTAAATCCATTAACATCCCAAAACATCCAAAAATCAAAAAAAAAATCATAACAAAGCCCTGAAAAAATCTAAAAAATCATAAAATGACCTGAAAAAAATCCAAAAAATCATAAAAAGTCTTGAAAAAATACCAAAAAGTATAAAAAGTCCTGAAAAAATACAAAAAATTAAATATTCCCAAAAATACAAAAAGATCATAAAATCCAACAAAAATCCAAACAATCAATCAATCATCAAATAAAATCAAACCTATCAAATCAATTCACCAAATCAATTCTTCGAATCACTCCAAATGATCACATCAATCATCAAACTCCAATCAATTAAACCCATCAAAATCAAATCAAAGCAAATCAATCAATCAATCTAATCAATCAACAAAAATCAAATCATCCATCAACCATCATCACCATAATCAATAAAACACAAATTTAAAACTACATCTCATCTCTATAGTTACATTCCTTGATCCTATGGATACAAGTATGTAGGCAATTTGGAGTACGAAGGAAGTGCCCAGATTCAGGCACAGACGATTTCCTCTTTCTTCTCTCATCTATCTTCATCACTTCATCAATCTTTCAAAACAATTCTTCTAATCAATCTTCTTCAATCACTTCTTCTTCTTCCAATTATCCAAGAAATAAACTCAAATGCAAGTCATCCTTATCCATACTAATCAAGTTGATCAAGCTTGTCAAATTATCCAATTGCATCAATGGTCTTGATCCCAATCTTGTCGTAAACCTAATCAATCCTCAATCAATCAATTAATCAATCATCCTTGTGTTGCTCTAGGGATATATCGTTTCCTGCCATGACAACACTATCATCATCATCATCATCATCATCAATCAATCACTTAATCATCAGTTTACAACTTGACAAGGGTAATACCTTGTTTGTTTTTGTGTCATTTGTGCATGCTTTCTTGCTTGCTTGTATGTGTTATCTTTTTATCTTGCATTTGCATCTGTATCTAACCTAGCTAATATTCATATCTTGTATCTAGACAAGGTTGTATTACACTGGGGCATGAGACACATTGTCACCTTGGTCCTTATACCTTGGTGCATAATGTCTCACGCTACATCAAACATACAGTTGCTCACTTTCATTGCAGCATAACGCATTCATCCTTTCTTCTATTTGTTTCCTTATCTTTCTTCCTCAACCAATCCATTTCATTTCAAGAGCCTACCCATGTTTATCCAACCTGCCTATCCTCTCGAGGGGGCATCATCATCCTATCATCCCATCCTCATCCTACCTTTCCATAAGCCTATCCTTTTCCTCTATCCATATCCTAGCTTCTTTGAAATGATGTTGCTCGGCATAAATCTCATCATCTCGACCATCATCTCAAAGAGGGGCAAAATATAGACACCCAAAATTGTCCACTTGTCGCAACGTCGCATTAGTTAGAACATCTTGTACCATTTTTTCCCTAATCACCTCATATCATTACCTAATCTACCATTTTCCTCTATTAAATTAAATAAATATAACATTTATTTAATTTAATCCCATCTCTTTTACCATTATTAAATAAATAAATTTAATTTATTTATTTAATCCCTTTCCTCTTAAATAAAATAAAATAAATCTTTTATTTTATTTTTATTTATCATTTTATCCTTATATTCCTCATAATTTAAATACTATTAAATTATTTAGGTCTACCTTCCATATCTATCTTTTGAGATGACTCAACTCATCTCTTCCACTTACCATTTTCATCTCCCAAATCCTCTCGAGTTAACTTGGCCCAACTTCCAATTTCTTCTCAACTCATCAGTCCACTCATTTTTCTCACTTTATATTTATCTCTTGAGATGACTCAACCACTTTCTATTTCATCTCTCTAATCACTCATCCACTTTCTTTTTATTTTCCCAAGTTGCATAGCAACTTTCCAATTCAATCATCACTTGTGAAATAGAAACTTTATCTTTCCACTCTCTCATATTTGTCTATTTAAACCCAATTTTCAATCCATTTTGCATGCATGAACTCTAAAAGCACTATTACTCTACCGAATTTCCTCTAGCTCTATCATCCGTCAAATCTTTCAATCTTCCATCATCAATCTATATTCCTCTCATCCATCAAATCTCTATCATCGTTATGGCTGCAAAATGTAAGCAATCAACAATCAAATCAACTTCAACAATCCACATGCAACACAAGGATCACACAATCTAAGGGCTCTTGCTTCGTTTATTTGCATTTCATTTGCTTTCTTAGATTAGATTCTTGATAGTTTGTAGGTTGCACTAGTTTATTAGATAAAATAGTGAATTTTCTTGCATACAGTTTGAATACAATCCAATGCTTGTTGTAAGTTTTCAATTACTATATTTTTCAATAAACTAGATTGTTTTTTCTATTATCAACCCCTAACAACTTCAAAACAAGGGTCATTTCTCTTCATCTAAATAACTTTGCACATAATTGTGCTCTTCCAATTAGATATTTTTCTTCAAAAACTTCATCCCAAATTCTTTTAGAGTAAAGTTTTATTGTACTTTTAGGTAACATATCTAATACAGAAGCATCCCAGGTTGAAATGAAATCTTGCATCAGCCAAAAATATTTTGGTTCTTTTCTTTTCTTGCATTTCATTCAGTTCAATCTCAGTAGATTGTATCGTATTTTACCGCATGATCACCTTATAGTTTGTAGCACAGGATTAAGACTCTTCAAGGATTCATCTTCATCATATCTAGATTTCAAGAGATTTTTAGTTGTCTACAGAAAGTTACCATTGTCAGAAGCTTCATCAGGATTCACTATTCAAAGCATTCAGCATTTAGTGTAGCAGAGGGAATTTGTGGCATCTTCTCGTGACTTGCGGCACCCAATGGAACATCTCACAAGGCATTATGGGACCAAAGGCACCTTCAACTAGAACCACATCATGATCCATCAACATTGGATGCTTCACCATTGGAATTAGGTCAACCTACACATTTCATCAATCATTAAACTTTGAAATCTCTTAAGGTTGATGTGGATCATTCCTTGAAACCAAAATTGCTATATAATCAATCACTAGATGCAGTAGAAGGTAGTAGATTAGTCAAGTGTGAGTTAGGAAGTTAAGATAGTTGGATTGCAGAGTAGCACTTCAAAGCTATATCTTTCATGCAAATTGTAACAAGCTAGAGGACATGCCTGTGAGCCCATTGTAGTCCGCATATTACTAGCATATGAAGATTTTAACTTTTTATGATATTGAATCAATCAATTTCCATTTGTTGCTCCATTCTTGTGTTTTCCGTTGTGTTTACTCTAAGGCTGTATGGTTGGACAATCATGCTCTTGGACCCTCCATCCGTGACTAGACCAAGTGGTATCAAAGTGAAGTTTGTGAATCCTTTCGGAGAGGAGGCATTCTGACAGACTTAAAGTGAATAGATCACTGACCTGAGGTAGCCTGCAAGTGTTTGTCAACCAAGCATCGATTGTGAGGCAGTTGCTATTAGAAACAAGGATCTACTAAATGCATTGTTGATTACAAATTGGAGTAACAGATAATGAACAAGGTAGTTGTACATATAGGGTAGAGAAGCTGAGTCAACTTAGAGTCGACTTCAACACTCGACTAGAGGTGGAAGAAAGGGTGTCAACAAGCGACTTGGAGAGTTGTGTTGGACTCTCCAAGTTGACACCTAACCACCTAAGTTGGCTTAAATCCATGTGTGGAATAATGCATAATTACTTATTTAAACAATAAGTAATAGCATTAGTATTCCTACACTAACACCCCCCCCCTTAAGCATAGCTTAGGCGGGCACAATAAAGATGGGTCCTGGCTACTAGGCCTAATGAGGTACCCATGTACAAATGCATCTCTCATAAGGTGGAGAAAGAAAGAAAACCCAGTGGGAAAAAACTTTCCTCCAAAAGAGAGAAAATAAGAAAGTGTTCTAGACACGACTCAATGGAAGTGTACTTGACACAATATAACTAAAGTGATACTCTTGCAATACTTGCAAGATCCATATGTGGAATGTCAATTGCATGCCATATGGATACAATTCAAATCCAATGTGAAGTCCTACTTTGAAGATTCTCTAAAAACCTTTTGTGAAGCCTCTCTAAACTTTGTAGAAGCAAAGGAACTAATATCAATCTTCTGCTGCAATGAATCTCCGGAAGTCCTCAAAGAATCAACTCTAGATTCACATGTAGCATTAGGTGATGGTGATGTGGAAGTGTTCTTGACAAATCTCAATGAAAGTGTCTTGACACAACTCAATACAACGTAGAAAAAATGTTGAAGAATGATGGAGTAGTGGAAATGCTCTTTTCATATCTCTGTGGAAGTGCTCCTGGCACAACTCATAAATGCTCTTGACATATCTCTGTGGAAGTGCTCTTGGCACAACTTAGAAATGGTCTTGACAGAACTCTATGAATCCCCCATAATTCAATATTTTTATCCTAGATATTAGAAGCCCCCTTGTGACTCAATATTTTTATCCCCCTTAAATTTGGCATTTTATAATGAAACAAGTCTAACTGGAGTGAAAAATGGCACTTTATAATAGTAGTGTGAAATCATTTCCAATATATTAGTCTCGAAAAATTATTCACTTTCTAAAAAACGACACTCAATTTTGAGTTGCCAATCAAAAGATACAATTGTTTTTTCGAGTTGTTTAACTTGTTGTACAAAGAAGGGAATTTTTTTTTAGAAAATAGGATAATTCCCAAATCATCTTGATGCAACTTTGTCAGCACCTGAACCATCTTCCTGTTGACTATAAATATGCCCAATTTCGCCTCTCTGGGTGAAAGTTACGACAAAATGAAAAAAAAGCCCCTCTTTGCATACACCATGCAAGATCAGGGTCTTTCCAGGAATTTCTTTTTAGCAAATTCATCTTTCTTTGGATGGTTGTTTGGTATTCAACTAACCACTAGGGGTTAGCATGTGTTGTTGATAGTGTGGGCTAGCATAAATTGTCAGTTTTGGTGATTAACTAACCGCTAACTGTTACATTTATTGCTAGAAGTTAGCATTTGTAATTAAGGTTACAATTAAGTTGTGGGTACATGTAAGTTAACATTAAATGTTAACATTACAATAAGTTCTGTGGTTACAAATAGAAATTAATGTAACAAGAAATGTAACATTAACTACCACAGTTTACAAAGTATTGTAACATACAAAATGAGAGCCCTAAATTGTCAGTATGGAATGCATGTTAACAAATGTCACAGATTTAACATTAAATGTTAATAGAGAATTAGAAAACCATGACAAGTGGAGGCCATGTGAAGATGCTTCAAAGCATCTAATGGAAATCAATATGTGACCTGTGACATGATCAAAACAATGAACCACAACAAACCTTCCAAATGGGGCGAACCAGAGTGAAATGGCAATTGGATTGGTTGGTGAGGAATCTGACCTGCAAACCAATAACCACTATGCAAAAAAGGCAATCAAAAAAAGGAAAACGGTGGCTAGGATAATGGTAAAGGGGGTTTGTGTTGTGATCTTCCTCGATGACCTCCAATCTTCAAACTTTGATGACTATTCTGAGTGGTGACTTGATTGTGAGAGATTCTTGTTGTGGACCAAACCGCAACCTTGGTCAATGAGCATTGGAGATGGCCTTGAATGCCTTCACACAAAAATAGCCTGCTAAACATTGAGATCTAAGCTTTCAAAGTAAAACTGTGACCACTGAAATGTTGGTGATTGCTACACCTGCAATTCTGCTCCGCGCGACCTCCTTCTCCTTTAGCATAAATGGCAACCAAAACTTGCTACAAAGACAATGGCAACTGGATGCAAATATGTGAGGAAAGAGGATGGCAACAAGAATCTTTCCAAACTATGGATGATGAAACCTTGGAACAGAAACTACGAATTCAACAGGAATGGCTCACCCAAATGTTAGCCATGAGACAATAAAAACCATAAATCTCTGCAAATCGGCCCTAACTGGCCTAAGGTCGAGCCACAAGAATAAGAAGAGGGTTTGAAACCCTCATATCCACTTGTGAAATGACACACCAAAAGAGGCTGAGAGGCCAAACATGAATGCCCAAATCTCAAATTTTCACCAGAGATCTACAAAATGTTGATTTTGTAGGAAAAAAATTGCATTTTCAACAAAAATCTATGAACGAAAACTTGTAAAATGCCAAATTTTTTACAAAAGATTCTGTTAAATAGGAGATTTATGCCTCTAAATGAACTAGCAAGCTAATTAGTGTAGCTCTGATACCATGTTAGAAATGGGGATCTACTAAACGCATTGTTGATTACAAATTGGAGTAATAGATTATGAACAAGGTAGTTGTACATATAGGGTAGAGAGGTTGAGTCGACTTAGGAGTCGACTTCGAAACTCAACTAGAGGTGGAAGAAAGAGTGTCGACAAGTGTCTTGGAGAGTTGTGTTAGACTCTCCAAGTCGAGACCTAACCACCTATCCTACACTAACAGTTGCAACCTTGTGGTTAGATTGCCAAATTGAGGTAGTTGCATTGGATCCAAGGAAAATATGCCACCAAGGAGAATGCCTGGTATGACCAATGTTGCTGGAAGAATGGAAGAAATGATAGAGATGATGAGAACAATGAAAGTTAGATTGGATGTTGTAGAAGAGGATAGAAAGACAGGTCTAAACCCTAGACATGAGGATGAAAGTGATGATGATGAATTAGGAGTTCAAGTTGCCAACCAAAATGAGGAAACCCTAGAAGAAGAGTCAAATCAGGTAAATATGTTGAAATCTATTTCTAAGATTAGTAAGAAACCTAGAATGGAGATTTCAAACTATGCAGGCAATTTAAACCATGAGGATTTGATTAACTGGATAAATGACATGGAAGAATACTTTGAGTATGAAGAAATTTAAGATCTGGAAAGAGTGAGATTTGCAAAAACCAAGTTGCAAGGACATGCTGCTATATGGTGGAAAGAAGTTCGGTTGGATAGAAATAGGAGAGGAAAAGAAAGAATCACAAAATGGGATAGAATGGTGACGAAGTTGAAGAATCAATTCATACCTGCTGATAATGAATTGGAACTGCTAAAGAAATTGCAAAAACCTAAGGCAGAAGGAGAAAACAATGAAAGAGTATACTGAAGAATTTCACAGAATGATTATTAGGACTGGACATAGTGAAGCAAGCAAGGAGAAAGTGGTGTGTTACATAAATAGACTGAGAATAAACATCCAAGAAGAATTAAGCTTGGTAAGGATGACAACAGTAGAAGAGGCATACAAATTTGCACTGAAGGTCAAAGAAAAGTTGAACAAGAGGTTTGAGCATAGAAAGAGAGATAGAGGAGGAAGATTCCAGAGAGGTAGAACACAATGTGGCGAAGGAAGATCATATGTGGAGAAAAACAAGAAAAGTAGCCTATACCGCAAAGAAGAATGAGACAATAATTCATATCACTGAGGGAGAGATGACAGGATTTTCTACCGCAACAATAGAGGAAGTCATAATTCTTACCACAATGAAGGATGCCAAAGAGATGAAAGAGGATTTGACAAGAGATCATCCAAAGGAACCTGTTTCAAGTGTGGAGGTGAAGGACACTGAGCATTTGAATGTTATCAAGGGAGTACTAACAAAAGGATAGAGAATAGTGTAAGGGTAACATATGCCAAGGAAGAACTAGTTGGATCACCAAGTTCGGTAGGGAAACTAGAAAAGGGTGAATCATTGGTTATGAGGAGAGCTTTGTTGCAAGCAGAAACAACTGAGGAGCCACTGCAAAGGAAAAGTTTGGTCTAGACAAGATGCAAATTAGGAGGTAAATGTTGCAAAGTTATCATTGGCAGTGGTAGTACTGACAATTTGGTTTTAGAAGAGATGGTGAGAAGCTAAATCTAAAGAAGTTGGAACATCCAAAATCCTACAAGATAGCATGGATTCAAGATGAGCACAAGATATTGGTGAGTGAACATTGTTTGGTGAAATTTCATATGGGATCATATAATGATGAGGTATTGTGTGATGTTATGCCAATGGATGTTTTTCATATATTGTTGGGAAGACCATGGAAGTATAATAGCAAAGTAATACATGATGGGAGGAAGAATACCTACACTGTAACATCAAATGGGAAAAGACATATCTTGATACCTTTGGAAGAAGAGCACAAGAGTGAAGTATGCGGCAATGCTAGAATCTATTTGGAGATGGAAGGAAATTTTTGGATGGATTGAGACATGAGAACATGTATTTTGCATTGATTCCAAAGAAGTGTGGTACCCAAAGTCTAGAAAACACCCCCGCAAAAGAAGAAGAATCACCACAGAAGGAAGTAGCAGAATTGTTGGCAAAGTACCAAGATATTGTATCAAAGAATGTGCCAAAAGGATTACCACCAATCTGGAGTATTAGTCATCATATGGATCTCATGCCTGGAGACAATTTGCAAAACAAAGCGATGTATACGATGATACCAGCTGAAAATGTGGAGCTAAACAAACAGATATAAGAGTTGTTAAGGAGGGGATTAATTAGAGAAAGTTTAAGCCCATGTGTGGTACCAGTAGTGTTAGCATTGAAGAAAGATGGAGAATGGAGAATGTGTATAGATTCAAGAGAAATCAATAAAATCACAATCGAGTATAGGATTACATTGCCAAGGATGGATGACATTATAGATTTTTTGAGCGGAGCAAAATGTTTCACAAAGATTGACCTAAAGAGTGGATACCATCAGCTTAAAATTAGAGAAGGAGATGAATGGAAAATTGCATTCAAGATAAATGAAGGATTGAATGAGTGGTTAGTCATGCCTTTTGGATTAACCAATGCACCAAGTACATTCATGAGGTTGATGAATGAAGTATTGAAGAAATTCTTGGGTAAGTTTGTTATTGTCTATTTGGATGATATTTTGATTTTCAGTAGAACCAAGGAAGAACATTTGCGGCATATTAGACAAGTATTTCAGAGGCTGGGAGAAGATAAATTGTTGATAAATATTAAGAAATGTAGTTTCATGAAGACAAAACTAGTATATTTGGGATTTGTGATTTCTGCGGGAGGATTGAAGATGTACCCAGAGAAAGTAAGAGCAATTGTTGAATGGCTAACACCTGTGAATATTGAAGAGGTAAGATCATTTCATGGATTGGCAAGATTCTATCGAAAGTTCATTAGAAATTTTAGTACCATATGCACACCAATGATAGAGATAATGAGATGAGATCAAAAGGATTTTAAGTGGACATCAGAAGCACATAGGAGTTTTGAATTATTGAAGCAAAAGGTGACAAAGCAACCAGTGTTAACATTACCAGATTTTGACAAAGTATTTCAGGTTGATTGCGATGCTAGTGGAAATGCAATAGGAGCAATGTTAAGCTAAGAAGGGAGACCTGTAGCATATTTCAGTGAGAAATTGAATGATGCAAGGAGTATATATTCAGTATATGATTAGGAGTTCTATGCCATAATTCAAGCCTTGAAGAAGTGGAGACATTATTTGTTGCCAAAGGAATTTGTGTTGTACACTAACCATCAAGCCTTGCAGTATTTGAATAGTCAGGATAAGTTGAATCAAAGACACATGAGGTGGGTAGATTTCATGCAGAGTTATACATTTGTGTTGAAACACCGAAGTGGGAAGTCAAACAAAGTTGCAGATGCATTGAGCAGAAGAAGGAACTTGATAGAAATGAGGATAGAAGTACTAGGTTTTGAAGATTTCAAGCACATGTATGAGGATGATCTTGATTTTGTGGAAGCATGGAAAGCATGTAGAGAACCAGTTGTGACAAACAGAAGCAAGTGGTTGGATTACTTCATTCAAGATGATATGTTGTTCAAGGGGAATCAATTATGTATTTTGCAAAGCTCAATGAGAGAGAATTTGATCAAGGAGAAGCACAGTGGTGGATTAGCAAGAAGTTTTGGTAATGATAAAATAGTAACATTGGTGAATGAACAATATTTTTGGCCTCAAATATATAAGGATGTAAGAAATTTTGTTTAGTGTTGTAGAACTTGTCAAGTTGCAAAAGGGAGTAGTCAAAATACTGGATTGTATAAGCCTTTGACAATACTAGAGAGACCTTGAGAAGATATCAACATGGATTTCATATTAGGGTTACCAAGAACACAAAGGGGCATGATTCTATATTTGTTATAGTGGACAGATTTTTAAAGATGGCACATTTCATTCCTTGTAAGAAGATAAATGATGTTGTACATGTTACTGACCTCTTTTTCAAGGAGATTGTGAGATTGCATGGATTGCCAAAAAGTATAGTTTTAGACAGGGATACAAAGTTCATAGGATATTTTTGGAGAACATTATGGAAGAAGATGAAGATGGATAAACAGAAATAGTAAATAGAAGTTTGGGTAACTTGTTGAGATGTTTGATAGGAAATAAGGCAAGAAATTGGGATATAATTCTATCGCAAGTAGAATTTGTATAAAATAATTCAATGAGTAGAAGTACAGGAAAGACACCATTTGAAGTTGTGAATAGAATACAACCTAGAGGAGTTGAGGAGCTCAGAGACATTAGTATGGACAAGAAAAGGAGTGCAGAGGTAGAAGAATTTGTAGAATACATGGAAATAGTACACACTTAGGTCTGGAAGCATTTGGAAGAGACGAACAAGTATAAGGGACAAGTAGATGAAAAGAGGAGACATAAGGAATTTTTTGTTGGGGATGAAGTCACGGTATATCTCAGGAAGGAAAGATTTCTAGTAGGGACATACAACAAGCCGAAGATGAGGAAGTTTGGACCATGTAGGATTCTCAGGAAGTTTGACTCAGGAAATACATATGAAGTGGAACTACCGGAAGCATTTGGCATATCACCCATATTCAACATTGTAGATCTATATCAGTATCATGATGTAGAATCAAGTGATAGCACCACTAAATTTGGTTTGAAGGATCAAATACCGCATCAACAATAGGAGCAGATAGAACAAATTCTAGATAGCAAAGTTGGGTGCAACACTAGAGGCAAGCAATATAAGGAGTACTTAGTTAAGTGGAAAGGAAGACTGGAGGAAGATTCTTCATGGATTTCTCAAGCTGAGGTAGACCACATTGGTTTTCCTCTAGCCCTAGGAAAGTGAGGGACTCACTTTTTAAACAACACCGGGTGTTTGATGTAGGAGCATCCCAAGTTGAAAGGCAATCTTGCATCAACTAAAAATATTTTTTTCTTTTCTTTTCTTGCATTTCAGTCAGTTCAGTCTCAGTAGATTGTACCACATTTTACCGCATGATCACTTCACACTTTACAGCACAAGATTAAGACTCTTCAATGATTCGTCTTCATCATACCCAGATTTCAAGAGATTTTTAGTTGTATATAGAAAGTTATCATTGTCAAAAGCTTCATTAGGATTCACTATTTAGAGCATTCAGCATTCAGCATAGCATAGGGAATTTGTGGCACCTTCTTGTGACTTGTGGCACCCAATGGAATATCTCACAAGGCATTATGGGAACAGAGGCACCTTCAATCAGAAACTGCATCATGATCCATCAACATTGGAGGCTTCACCATTGGAATTAGGCCAACCTACACATTTCATCAATCATTAAACTTTGAAATCTCGTAAGGCCGATGCGGATTATTCCTTAAAACTAGAATTGCTATATAAGCATTCACTAGATGCATTAGAAGGTAGTAGAGTAGTAGTATGAGTTAGGAAGTTAAGATAGTTGGATTGTAGAGTAGCGCTTCAAAGCTATATCTTTCATGTAAACTGTAACAAGCCGAAGAACATGCCTGTGAGCCCATTATAATTCATATATTACCGACATATGAAGATTGTAACTGTTTATGATATTGAATCAATCAATTTCCATTTGTTGCTCCATTCTTGTGTTTTACGTTGTGTTTACTCTAAGCTTGCATGGTTGGATAGTCCTATTCTTGGACCCTCCATTTGTGACTACACCAATATCTTCTTGTGAAATCTCCTTGAAAAGAGAATCTTCATCCATGTCCATTAGATTTTCCATACCAAACAAAAAAATTCTATCACTAGTTTCCTCTTCATTTACATTCTTTGAAGATGTACCAATTTCTTCTTGTACTACTTCATTAGTATGGTCTTCAATTTGGTCATCAATAATTTCAATGGGTTGTTCTTGACTAGATGTTCATAAAATCAAATTCCTATCATTTCTTCTTTTTGTATTTCTCTCTTCATCTAATCTTTTTCGATCAAACAACCTTGACCTATTCATTTTATTACCTATCACAAATTGCTTGTTTAATTTACTGGTACACACATACACATGTATACATATATTCTATGAGATTCAACATGTGGTAATCTACTAAATTATTAACTTGGATAAGTAAATTAGACTAGTGTCCAAAGGTACTAGTATGATGTGTGCTCTAAGGCATATAGATTAGCATTCTAGTGTCTAGAAGAATCAAGGATGGCGACAAAACCTTAAAGATATCTAGATCAGCTATGAGAGGAATTGAAATTCAAGGTTTCAATGCATGACCCACCATTGGAGCTTGATGAATGACTATCTAACCTAGTGATGTAGGAGCATCCAGGGGAATTGACGATCAGCATCAACAAAAAATAGATTTCAGTGATAAGCGCTAGAACAAAATCATTTTGGAAGTCCAAGCATGACAACAGCTGGTGTTGTTATACATGATGAATTTCAAGGCTCTCTTCCTCCAAAGAAGGGACAATACAGTGCATATATAGTTTGTTGGCTTCTTGGAACTGGATGCTTTTTCTCTTGGAATAGTATGTTGACAATTGAGGATTACTATCAATATCTATTTTCGGACTACAACTCATCAAGAGTATTGACATTGGTGTACCAGCCTTTTGCATTGATAACAACTATTATACTCTCATACCATGAGACTAACATTAATGCACGATGACGCATCCTATTAGGATATGTTCTCTTCTTCATAAGTACACTGATTATCATTGTTATGCTCATATCCAGGGAGGAATGTTCAGAGATTTATCATACATGGATCCTGCCTTTATTCGGTCTTTCTCCGCAGGACTTGCAGCATCAGGAGCTATTACATCTGGTTTGAGACTAATAAAAAAAGCAGCCTCTAAAAACTCAACAGATGGCCTTCGAAAAGGATCTTTGTTGTTCTTTTCGATATGTACCTTGTATGAGTTGTTTTATGTTTTTCTCTATGCTTTCATCTTCCCACACCTAAAGGTTGTAAACTATTACCGATCTAAGGCAGCTTCTGAGGGATCGGAAATGGTGGTTGCTGATCTTGCAGCAGGAGGCATTGTAATATCAGCGGGCAAAATGATGTCGAAGATTCAAAAGTTAAAGAACATCTACATAACAAGGAGCTACTGAAGCAAAACACTCATTTCAGGTTGGATATCTTCATTACCCATATACTTACACTGTCCATATTCCCTGGTTTTCTATCAGAAGATACAGACAAACATGGGCTAGGTTCCTGGTATGCTAGCAATGTTCAATGTTGGAGATCTTATTAGTCAATACATTCCCCTGATTAAGGTTCTGAAGCTGGAAAGAAGACCATGGCTAAAATTTGCAGCACTTTCTCTCCTAAGCTTCATCCCTGCATTCTATTTCACTACAAAGTATGGAGACCAAGGCTAGATGTTAAGGAGTATAGCAAATGATAAAGTTTGCAAATTATAAATATATGTATTGGCTACGCTAGGCACCATGTATGAAAGACATACAATGTAATTGGTATTACCTCCTATGTTGACTGTCCAAGTCCACGTGATATAGTTTGAAACTATTACCTCAAATCACATAGTGATCAAGTTAAATGCGTGGGCTACTATGAGTAATGGTAATATTACCTCCTGTCTAAGCTGGCCGTGAATTGGCTTGCGGCTGGGAAGAAAGTAGAAACAACAGAGAAATAAAACTAGTTGGAGACGGTTGCATAGCAAAAAAGATTGATAGTCACTACCAGAAGGAAGTCTCAGAAGTTCAAAGAGGCATTTGAAACAGAGAAAGCCACCACCAATAGAAGAAGTGTGAGGTATGTTTCATTGCCATAGAGAAGGTGAATGAAAGGATGTAAGGGGGAGTTACTGACAGTAAAAAGGAGCAATGAGCTACAAATAGAGAGAGGGCGAACAGAGTAAAGATGAGGAACAGGGGAGAGTAGAGTGCCTGAATACAGGAGGAAAGCCATTGTAAACCAATCGTGTATATATGACTGTAGATTGTGTTTTAAATTGAAATAATAATTCAGTGTTGAGTTAATTGGTTCTTGTATATTTTATGAATTCAATCTGTGAACAGAGAATCTCTGCTGTGTGTGTTTTGTCTTTGTGAGTGTTTCAGCGAGAGGTTTAATTCTTGCATCACCTAGGGATTAGGAAATAGTAGAAAATATATATGTAGATCAAAATTATACAATATCACAAACCTTAAAATGACTAAATACAAGTGACAAATACATCATTATGTATAAAAAAACAAAAGGTTTATTCTCTTAGTGAAGGGGAGACAAGCTGAAAATCATCATACCTAAAAATTCTGTAGCCTCTTCTGTCAGTAAAACTCCTTTTATGTATTTCCTTCACTTGCTTAAATTGTTGGAAAAAAATACATATATTTTTACATACCTTCCGGTCGACTCATTTTCTGCTAACACCTTTTCGAGCGACTTAGAGTCGGTCGAATCGATTTCGGGCAAAACTGATTCGATTGAAACTATCTAGGTGGCATCCTTGTTGGCAGCCAATTCACTATTTCTCAAAATTTTCTGAAACTCTCAACTTCAACCGAGTATTTCTTCACTGAAAATGGATTTTTAGAAAAATCTAAAAATATCTCTCGGAGTCTACAATCCAAATATATAAATTTCTTAATATTTTAATTAATTTTAATATGATTTTTAAAAAAGATATTGTGAGTAGGTTGTTATAATTAAAGATGAGGCTGATTAGAAATTTTTTTTAAAAATTGTTTAAACAAATTAAATTTTTTTGAAAAATATATGGTGCACTAGAGGAGAGAATAGGGTATAATTTGTTTTTGGAAAATGTTAAAAAAAATTATACAAAAGTTGACGTCCCATGAAGACTATGTCGTTCGGGTGATGTTTGACTTTAAAACGTTATTACAAAGAAAAATATTCATTTAATTTTTAAATTTTTTTTTCCATGCACTAGATATTGAAGTTACCTATTTTGGGTTAAAAAAATTAAGAAAAAAAATTTTGTTTGCTCTTTTTTTTGACGTCCCATCGACCTCACTTTTTTCTAAAATTTTCACCAATTCAAATTCTGCTCTTAAATTTATTAAAAAAAATATAAAACCAATTTTTAAAAAAATTTAAAAATCAAAAGCATAATCTTCTTCAAGAGTTCTACATTTCATTAGTTTACATCATTTTGAAATTCAAAACATAAAGGCCACTTTTATGTGGTCAAAGCTGAAAAATTTTGTTTGTGTTGGTCATTTCCTTTAAAAAGTGTGACACATGTTTGTGCTTTTACTCTATCCCCATTTTATCTACTATTGATACTACCACTATTCTTACAGTTCCTGATTCGCCTTTTACCTCTTTTCATTGATGTTATTTTGTTCCACCACTGACATCCCTCCCCTCTCTTACACATTCACATGTATTCTCTACTCATCTAAGCCTTCTCTAAACATTTCTATTGGCCTTCTTAAACAAACGGGAGAGCTTTCCCGAGGAAATTTTGGGTCGACACTAAAGTCAAAAATTTGTCCTCTATCGCCAAATTGACCTTGCAAGATATTCAAATCTACTCCCCCTCATGTCAAATGTATATCCACTTCTTCTACATTTTCTTATATCTAAGTGACTGGTTATATACAAAACTACCTTGGAATGGTTGTCCTTATCTATATAGGGGGCATGTTCTCCTAGGTCAACTCACAAAATTGTGAGCAAAATGGAAGATAGCCAACAAGCCTCCTAGAATGATGTATGCATATTTTTTACTCCTTTTAGTGCACCAAATCAAAACATTTAGCTCCTAATTGTTCGTTTAATGCTCTGGGATGAGAGAGGGCATACGAGAGATGAGAGAGGACATATGAGATATGTGAGAGTATGTATGGGAGATGAGAGACTAGAAATGAGTGCAAATGAATGTCTTTAACTACAAGCACATAAAATCAAATCACACAAACATGTGCTTAATCAACTCAAGGGTGGATATAATGGGTGAGTGTCAACCAAAATTTGAATTTGAGTTTTAAAAAGGCAAGCATCAAGATCGTAACTCCAAAGTAAATACTTCAATCATAGAAACGAACCTAGGTTAGAAAATAAAGATGGATAACGACTATATTAGAGTAGGTGTACATATAAGTATAACAAATGCAAGGCCCATGTGAATATATCAGAGTATGTGCATACAAGGATATGATTGGGGCTAAATATGTTGGTATGTGTGTGTGTGTGTGTGTGGATAGGTAAAGGATAAGGGAATAAGCCAAACATTGCACAAGATTGAATCATTTCGGATAAGTGTGTGTGTGTGTGTATAAAGGCATTTACTCAAACTGGACACAACACTGAAGAGAAAGTCATGCTTAACCAAATTTCACCATTATAGGTGCTCACAAAAAAGAAACATGTTGCAAGCATGTTGTTTCCATATCAAATAATAATGTTATGTTGAGGATATGTAGGCATCATGGCATAAATTGAGTTATTTCTTGAATTCGCCTCTCCAAGCCTTGTGAAAGATATTTATCAAGAACATTTTTTAAATATGGCGTAATCACTTGTAATTTATGACATCACTCTTTCAAAAGATATTTCATGTAATTTTTCATTTGTAAATATGTGCATGCCTATCTTCATATAACTTTAACACGCTTATCAAATTAAAGGTAGACATTATGTTTGGTGAGTTCCCATGGAGTGAATTTTAGAATCTTATTACAATTCTATGCCTATCTTCATATTACCGATTGGGATTATGTCCGTTGTGAACTATCTATTTTTTAAAGTGATGTGATTATTATTTTCATTATTTTACTTCTATTTGATTGTAATTATTCATGAGAATAATTTACGGTCTATTTCATATTGTTGTTAACATTCTAATTATCAAAATTAATTACTAAATAATAATAATTGAAATCATGATTTTCTGTACTTATAAAATTTCAACATATAATTATGAAGCACTTAAGCCTGTGATGACAACATTTTCTTTTAAATGTGACAATCAAACTAGAGCAATGAAAAAGAGCTTTCCTTGGCTTCGAGAATATTTATTCTCTATTAACAAGGCCAACCATGTGAAGGTGGAAGCTCAAGTGGCCTCCCCTAGCCTAGACCCACAACTGCCAATTCTATGCCTTATTGTAGTAGACCTAACACACAACACAAACATAAACATTTATTTTTGTACAAAATTCTATTTTTTATTTTAAAAATTTATAATTAATTTTTTTAGTTGATTTGTAATTTATCATTATGTATGAATCAGATGCAAAGCAAGGTCAATTTAAGGCATCCATAAAAGGAATCGAGTTAATATTTGCAATACATGTGTGTCATGGTGTCGAGTGCAACCTACTTTTTATACGAGCAATGTGTCACATTTATGGGTGATGTAATGTGTCATCCCTATGGATAGTGTTGCATGTCATGTCTCTTGGCAGTGTCATGGGTCTTGTCTTGGGAAATATTGCATCATGTCTTTGGGCAATATTGTGTTCGAGTTAATGATTATGTCTATTGTGAACCAATTTTAAGGAAAGTGGCTAGTAAAAGGAGTAATTTGTGATTTATAATACTGGTGTTAAAATCAAACTACTAAAGTTGCTTTTACTAAAATTTTAAATTTAAGAAAGTTTTTTAAATTTTTGAAAAATACGCTAAACAAAACAAAACAAGAGAACACTAGACCTTAAGGAATGAATGTGACCAATGGCCATTCCTTTTGGGTCTTTAGAAGGGGTTGTTAACCCCTTCCACTAAAAAGCTTTTTTTTTATTAAACACAATTTTTTACATGTTACAAGGTGTTAGGCCAATTTAATTGACCAAAATTATTTCTTCCAAGAATGCTACTAAATGCCTTCATCATCATAATCATCCCATCACAATATGTGAGCTCTTCATCATCTTCCCATCAACATCACAATATGAATATGTGCCTCCATCCAAGCCTTCGATTATCCAAATTAAGTCATAATATAAGCCTCCACCTACACACCAAATGCATGTGCAAAGTTAAACTTTATGCATATAAACTTTCTTGTATGAAAATTTGGCAAGAAAACAATAACCTATCATTATAAGTAGAACCCAATAATGAATAAATGGTCCATTGCCTACAAACAAAATTACCTTCATTCCGCAAATAGATGAGTATCTACACAATGGTGAACAAATGGTCCATTGCCTACAAACAACATTGCCTTCATTCTGCAAATAGTTGAGTATCTCCACAATGATAAACAAATGGTCCATTGGGCCTACAAGCAACATTACCTTCATTCCGCAAGTAAATGGGTATCTACATAATGATGAACAAATAGTCCATCGCCTACAAATAGCATTACTTTCATTTCACAAATAGATGAGTATCTGCACAATGATGAACAAATGGTGTATTGCCTACTCATGAAATATGGGTCATGTGTTTGACTGAAAAACTACACAATTAAGCCCTAAAATAAAATATCATAATTTGACATGCTACAAAAAATACCTCCTACTTATCAATATTACCTTCCCTCAACAAATAGATATGACCATCTACACAATGATGAACAAATGGTCCATTGCCTACAAACAACATTACCTTCATTCAACAAATAAATGAGTATCTACATAAACCATATATGAACTTAGGGCAAGAAATAGTTCATTTTAAATAGCATGTGTTATGTTGCATTGTCTAGAATTAGAGGCAATGCCTACAAAATTTCACAATTGGGACAAAATCATACTCATGTCTCTATTTTACATTAATGATACAATAGATGTAAAGTCACCTATGACCAACAGACAAACCAAAACAAATATTTCAAAATATTAAAGAAAACTCTCATGTATACATAATTTACAAAAATATGGAGAGATAAACACAAATCCAAGTTCCAAAAATTGAGTATAAAGAAGCTTCCAAATATATTAAACTTTTAAAGCAAGGACAAATCACCATTACCAATAAGTTTCCGACAATTAACATATCAAGATGACTTGTTTATATATTTTATCAGCGTGTTATAAGTTCAAAAAAGCTTTACCTCACCATCTATTAGAATGCAAGCACAAAACCTGTGGCCTCCTTGATTACACACCTACAAGACAAACATAAACATTTATTTTTGTACAAAATTTTATTTTTTATTTTAAAATTTATAATTAATTTTTTTTGCCGATTTGCAATTTATCGTTATGTATGAATCAAATGCAAATCAAGGTCAATTTAAGGCATCCATAAAGAGAATTGAGTTAATATTTGCAATATATGTGTGTCATGGTGTCAAGTGCAACCTACTTTTTATACGAGCAATGTGTCACATTTATGGGCGATATAGTGTGTTGTGCCTATGGATAGTATTGCATGTCATCTCTCTTGGCAATGTTATGTGTCTTATCATGGGCAGTATTGTGTCATGTCTTTGGACAATATTATATTTGAGTTAATGATTATGTCCATTGTGAACCGATTTGAAAAAAAGTACCTAGTAAAAGGAGTAATTTGTGATTTATAATATTGGTGTTAAAATCAAACTATTGAAGTTGTTTTAAATAAAATTTTAAATTTAAGAAATATTTTTAAATTTTTGAAAATATGGAAAAAAACAAAACAAAACAAGAGAACACTAGACCTTAAGGAATGATTGTGGCCAATGGCCATTCCTTTTGGGTCTTCAGAAGGGGTTGTTAACCCCTTCCACTAAAAAGCTTTTTTTTTTTTATTAAACACAAATTTTTTACATGTTACAAGGTATTAGATCAATTTAATTGACCAAAATTATTTCTTCCAACAATGCTACTAAATGCCTTCATCATCTAATCATCCAGTTACAATATGCCAGCCCTTCATCATCTTCATCAGCATCACAATATGAATATGTGCCTCCATCCTAGCCTTCGATTATACGAATTAAGTCATAATATAAACCTCCACCTGCGCACCAAATGCATGTGCAAAGTTAAATTTTATGCATACAAACTTTCTTGTATGAAAATTTGGCAAGAAAACAATAACCTATTATTATAAGTAGAACCCAATGATGAACAAATGGTACATTGCCTACAAACAACATTGCCTCATTCAGCAAATAGATGAGTATCTACACAATGATGAACAAATGGTCCATTGCCTACAAACAACATTGCCTTCATTCCACAAATAGATGAGTATCTACACAATGATAAACAAATGGTGCATTGCCTACAAGCAACATTAACTTCATTCCGCAAATAGATGAGTATCTACACAATGATGAACAAATGGTCCATAGCCTACAAATAACATTACTTTCATTTCACAAATAGATGAGTATCTGCGCAATGATGAACAAATAGTGCTTTGTCTACAAACAATATTACCTTCATTTGGGCAAATAGATGAGTATCTACACAATGATGTACAAATTGTCCATTGCCTACAAACAACATTACCTTCATTCACCAAATAGATGACCATCACAATGGTGAACAAATGGTCCATTGCCTACAAACAACATTACCTTCATTCACCAAATAAATGAGTATCTACAGAAACCATATATATATAAAATTAGGGCAAGAAATACTTCATTTTAAAGAGCATGTTTTATGTTGCATTGTCTAGAATTAGAGGCAGTGACTGCAAAATTTCATTCAAAGCAGGGGCAGCAAGTTCGGTGCAAATATCACATTCAGAACTGGGACAAAATCATACTCCTGTCTCTATTTTACATTAATGAGACAACAGATGTAAAGGATGTAAAGTCCCCTGTGACCAACAGACAAACCAAAACAAATATTTCAAAATATTAAAGAAAATTCTCATGTATACATAATTTACAAAAATATGAAGAGATAAAGTTCCAAAAATTGAGTATAAAGAAGCTTCCAAATATATCAAACTTTTAAAGCAAGGACAAATCACCATTACCAGTAAGTTTCCAACAATTAACATATCAAGATGACTTGTTTCCATATTTTATCAGCTTACTATAAGTTCAAAAAAGTTTTACTTCACCATCTATTAGAAAGCAAGGACAGAACCTCTGGCCTCCTTGATTACAACCAATTACAGAAAGGATCAAGATGATTTTGTTTGTATCTCAAACACGTGTTTAATAAAATAAATAATACTCAATTTGGTTGTGTCAAACTACTATTAAGACTTGAAACAAATATTCATTCTGATAGCACTGAACCATGCACGAAATTTCCAAAACAGAAAGGGTCCCAGATGCGATTGCAGCAGATTGATGCAGATAATTTAACCTGAATGGAGCGTGCTTTCAAAGAATATATATAAATAGTCCTACCTAAAATGCATGAACCAGAAAATCAAGAAATAAGTAGATGAGATAAGACAGACGAACATGATAAAAGGTGCCATTGTCAACTACCCAATAATGTTTAAAGATGAACAGGCTAGACGAGGAGCTCTGAAGCCTCTACTGGCAAACAAACAGGGCATTCTGCATTCAGTCCTCGAGAAAGAGAGTTATCATGAGAAACATAGATTTGGTATATCAAACATACAGTCAAATAATGTTACAGAAGGTTAATAAAGACTGCCCACAAACTTCAACTCGGAAAATTCCACCATAAGCAGCATACAGACTTATAAGGAACATATTTTACGATATGGGGATATGCTCCATCATAAAGAGTGGCAGAACCAGAAAAATCAGGCTAACATTGTAAAATCAAAGGTCCCAAATTATAAGAGATACGGCAACAGAGACAGAGGCAGAGGATAGAGTCCAACTATTTTTGTGCATCGAGAAGGAAAAGCTAGTACAGGAATGGAGAGGATATAGTGACTCACAATAGCCAGACTCGTTTGTAAAATAGGAAGCCAGCAAGACGTCCAAAACCTTCAAAGAAACATATATATTATGCGCGTGCACTGGACCCACAAAAGATGTATTTCGATAGGCCGTAATTGAGATACTTTCCAGACCAACTAAAATTCTTCAAAACTCATAGCAATGATCATTTCAAGAAGACAAAGAAAAAGGTTTAGTCCCCACCATTCACGAGCCTAGAAGAAAATACAATGAGCTCTATCATTAAAGAATTCAGATCATATACTGAGTAGATTTTAGATAGATCAGTACATTTGAGGCTTGAGGTAAATTAATATGGGTAATGTAAAATTCATGATCAAGAAAATGTCATGCCCAGCAAAGCCCCAAATTTCTTACGAATTCTTTACAGTGATACTCTGCACCATCTTTTTGAAGGCATTAATTAAGAACCTTCCAAAACTCTGTCTTTCCTTCCCCGGTCATTTCTTTTCTTTCTGCTGTGGCTGAGATATTTCTATGAAGGAATGGGTGTACAAGCTGATCCTATCACTTGGAAGAATAGAAGTGCTGGTGGGGTGTTCCAGCTTATGTGTGACTTCCTGACTGGAGGGAGGCGAAACACGATGTAAGGTAGAGATGTCCTGACAACTATTTGGCATATTCTTTCTGGTAGGTGGTTTTGTCCTACAGCCTGTTCTATACAATCCTATCCTTTCCAGTCCAGTCGGTTCCATACTACAGCCTATTATGTATAATGCTAACCTTTTGTCTTCTCACCTCCTCCACCCAAAGGTTCTTATCTCTTTGAGAAGATCAATGGCTGTTGCCACTCTCACCTTGCAGAGGTTGGGCTTGCTTGCCATGCCCGAATATGCTCTGTTTACTGTTTAGTCTTCAAATTGTTTGCATATTTTGGTTATCTTCAATATATAGGATCTCAAGACTTGTTTTATTGTGAAAATGCCAAAAATATTTTATCCTTCTTTGGTATTTGAGAAAGGAACATTTTTAAATTCTTATAAGTGAAAAGTATGCCTACATAATGGCTTCAAAATGATAATGTCCATTGGACTGAGTATATATGTCTAGCATCTAAAATCTATTTGGCTTTGTAGCAATATCACCTGTTACCTCAGACGATCAAAGAATTATGCCCTTCTCAATGTAGAAAATTGTGTGATCACACTTCTGGAAAGTTAATGCATTGTGGGGATGCTGAGGTGTATAAAATGACATCATTTTAATGCATGAATGCTGGCCAAGCAAAACTAAGTCGTGCTGTTGAAGAGAGTTTTGAAATTTTTCGCATGGGCTTTATAATGTGGTCATAACTGTTTGACAGTATTTGGCTGCATGCAGACGGCTCCTGTAAACATTCTTGTAGGTTCTCAAGCATGGGTGGAAGATCCTGAAGTGGCTTGGATTGACGGAAAAATTCTGGAGATCAATGGTCAGCAGGTTAAAGTCCAGACGATTAATGGAAAGTTGGTCAGTGAACAGAATTAGTTTTAATGACAATCTCTTTGGATTTATTTTTTAATTGCAACTATTCACAATTGATTTAACAAATTCCTTCTGATGCAGGAGCATCGGTCTCTTTAAGTTTTGGTTTTTCATTATTTGTTTGTTCGTGTCTTTTTCAAGGTCATTGTACCAAATTTTGTTGTTGTTTTGTTGTATGGTTCCACTTAGGAGGTTCTGTAGCCCTTTGAGATGAATAAAGTTTCCATCCACCTTATGCAAAGTTGACAAAAGTGTATGAAATGCCTCCAAGGTTCAAGGATGAAGTTGTTTTTACATTGAAGCCTTAGGGCAACCAAAATTAGAGGCTTAAACCCACTCCCAACGAACTACACATGAGAAAAAAAAAAAGAAGATTCAGTTAGCTTGGGTTGATTGAATTAGTTTTCCACGGGAGTAAGAAGGTCAGCAGCTGGGAGCGGGTGATTCTTATCGGAAAAGACAGCAAGAGAGCAGATACAGAGGAAACACAAGACAAGAAAAGCTGGGACAGTCAAAGAAGAAGAGGATAGAAGGCAGGTATTGGAGGAGGAACGAGCAAGAGGGAGGACGTACAGTCAATGAAGGCAAAAAGAGCCAGTAACAGTTGTGGGACAGCAAGAAAAGGCGAAATTCTGGGTTGTGTAGAGGCTGAACAGTCTCATTTATAAGTTGTTATCTGCATCAAGTGTTGTATAAGAATATTTCAGTTAATTTGAAAGTTAAAATCTCTTCCTTACTGATTAGAACAAGACCCTCAACGAGGGTTTACACCTTGCTATCTCTGCTATGTGTCCAAGCACCGAATGTTGGACTGTTCCTCAGCTCTTTTACTTCAACTGTTTTGGTCTTTTGTTCATGCATATCCCGTATGATGTCTTCGGTGTCAAGAGGAGGGCTTTTATGATAGTTTTTAAGGTATATAAGGAGTTGCATGGACTTTATAGGTCCTCCACCAGTTAACATACATATTGTGATACAAAGGGCAGTGTGTTAGAACCTGTGTAGTTCCATAGGTGTTGTGATTCCTTGGTTGACAAACATTGTTAGGTACTATATATCTAGTCCACCTAAACCCTACACAACTCCCGTAGCCAGTAAGGCTTATTGAAGCTCTTGAACGGTTTGGTATTAGTAATCTCATGCATGCACATGGTTGGATTGTTATGTCTACATATGATGAATAGGTAATGCAGTTTTAATTGAGGATTTTGTCAAAGTTAGAAGACTGAACAAAGGACGACTGTCTCAAGTGTTTGTCAAAGTTGGATGACTGTATCAAACAGACAGTCTTGGGGTTTTACATCGCTGTCCTGCCATCAACTAGTGATCAGGACTGTTCTTGTTAGGTTGCTGCCACCACCTTCCAATAACAATAGATTTCTAGCAAAAACAATGGCTTCTATTTGCTAATATAATTTGCGGCATCTCTTTCTGGATTGGATATACCAACTATTTGGTCAATAGTTAAATAGTTCTTTTCGGAGAAGTGATGGTATATGCGCTCAAGCATAGGAATTGATGCTTTATCTGCAAAGTTATTATTTCACAGCTTATTATTGTAAGAGTGAAATTGCTGGGAAACACGGTTGTCAATCATATCTGAGGCTTCATGTTTTGGAGATCCAAATGAGAAGCTTCTGCTTGTGTGCAGGTGACTGTAAACTTGTCAAATGTATTCCCAAAGGATTCTGAAGCATTGCCAGGTGGAGTGGATGATATGACAAAACTTGCCTATTTGCATGAGCTGGGAGTTCTACAAAACCTGGCGTCTAGATATGAATTGAATGAAATTTATGTGACTTCTAAGGCTTTCTTTTGAATTGCCTTGTTATTTAGTTATATTTAGAACAGTGTTACTAAAAGAGCATTTCTATGATGGTGCTATGTGGTATCTGACAGAACTACACTGGAAGTATATTGCGCTATGTGATTGCCATCAATCCTTTTAGAAGACTTCCTCACTTGTATGACAGTCAAATGATGGAACAATATAAAGGGGCAACATTTGGAGAGTTAAGTCCTCATGTGTTTGCTGTGGCAGATGCTGCGTACAGGTATGCCTCTCCAATTCTCTAATTGAAGCTGTGTTTTGTAGCGGAGAGACTCTTTTTGATACACCAATTTAAACTTTTTATGGAAACAGGGTGATGATCAATTGGGAGATAAGTCAGTCCATTCTCGTGAGTGGAGAAAGTGGGGCAGGTAAAACAGAATCCACCAAAATGCTTATGCATTATCTTGCTTATATGGAAGGCCGAGCAGCAACTGAGGGGAGATCAGTGGAGCAGCAAGTGCTAGAAGTAAGAAGCAATGAGCATTTTGCTTATGAATGGAGTGCAAAGAATTACTGTGGTGTTTCTGCGGCAATGAAGAAATCTTGTGACCGCAATCTTTTAATGCCATCTGCCTTCATTGTTGTTATTATTTAATGCCATGTGACCATTATCAGATTTTTTGCAGTCAGATCCTGTTCTGGAAGCCTTTGGAAATGCAAAAACTGTTAGGTATAACAATTCCAGGTCAATGTTTTTATTAAGATTGCCTATTGCATACATAATGGAAGGAAATTGAATATAAAGAGATTCTAGAGGTTGAGTTGTTAATATGTGGATTTGGCTTGGCTCTTTGACTATCAAAAGTACAATTTTTTCTCAAAAAAAACTCTTCTGACTAATGTGCATATTTCATGCTGTCGTTTTGCTAAATTTGTTGAGCTGCAATTTGACAAGAATGGAAGAATATCAGGAGCCGCTGTAAGGACATACCTACTAGAAAGGTCCCGTGTTTGCCAAATTTCAGATCCTGAGAGGAACTTGTTAACATATTTTGCTCTTTAGGCTAAAATATGTTATTAAGGAGATGTCTTAGAGGTGTTAGTCAGTCCTCAGTCTTGGTCTTGGGTCTTTGAAGTCTTTGAAAAGTCTTTGACGGTCCTTTATTGCAAAAGAAAAGTAATAAAATACCTTTGCTTTTGTGTCTTAAGTGGATCGAAAGGTCTAAAAGTGTCATAGAATCTTTCACAAAGGTGTTTTAAAACCTTAATCACTCCAAAAAATTACCTTAGGATCTCCAAACTCCACATACATGTTGATGGAGGAAAAAAAAATTTCAAGTTGGTCATGTTTTTGGAGGTTAACCTCAAAGACTCATCAGGTTAGGTTTTGGGTTTAGGTTTAAGGTTAAGTCTTTCTCTTTCCAAGTCTTCTTTTTATCTTTGTCTTCTTTAGGGTTTGTTGGTTCGTGCAAGAGATATGCAAAGAGTGGATACTGTTTTTCAAAGTTATTCTCTATAGTTTGAAGGATCTGATTGAGAAGATAGATGAGTTTTTAACCCTGTACAAAGTTGCATCAGTCATGTGAAGGCACTACCAATAAGATTAATGGATCCATATGTATGGAGTTATCTACACCGTGAAGAAAGGTTATGTTGTAAACAAATCAACACAATACCAATTTTGGAGCAATGCCAGTGCGAGCTCGATACAAATGACAAACAATGAATGTAAGGACCATCAAGTGTTCACAATGTAAGACTGAGACGACAATACAAGGAATGTTTGACAGTACAAGCAGTGACCAAGAGACTACAGACTTTATAAAGATATGAAACGGCAGAGTGATGGTGATCTGCACTAAGCAAGAGATGTCAATACAGAGGTCTGAGGGTTTCTTGTAAAGATCCTGTCAAAAATACAGAGGGTTTGTCAAGTATAGACAAGTGCACAAGAAAACAAAGAGCAGAGAGGAAATGTATAAAGTCATAATGCAAAACACCATAGGACAGTGAGCAATGGAGAAGTGAGAGGTTTCTGTCCTCACTCAACCATTGGAGTTTGATTAGATACACAGAGATAGCTGACAAGAAGTCATTCTCGGTGTCCTGTATAGCATTGCAATGGTGTATTTTGGCAGTTTCAGGAGTCTCATGGATGAGATCTAGAGTCTCAGAGATGTTTGCATGAATATATCTATCATCAGGTACTTGATATCTCATTAGAACTTGCCATCAGAACCTCCATTTTGCATCATCCTCCTAATATCTTCTAAATATCATTTCGAGACTCGGTATTTTGCTTCAAATCTATATGCCCTCCAGTAGGTCAGTCACTGTTTTTTGAGATTGTTAAGGATTAGAAGACCTGCATGAGGTATGGCAGTTTATGTGATTTTGTGCAGGAAATGAAGGCCATCATGACCTAGACCTCTGAAACCAAGAAAGGATATCATGTATGAATGTCTGCAACCTTCATGATGGTTCATAATGCATGATACTTTGATCAAGGATGCAGAGATGAAAAAAGAAGCCTTTCAACAGGTCTGCTAGCGTTAGAAGACTGTCCAGTGAGGTCAAGACTTTTCAACAGGTCTGCAATGACTCTTATAAAGTCTATACTATATATTTTGAAAGGAAGCTAGGTGTGCGGAAATTGCTTCCTACACTAATCTAATGAGGGGAGGAGAGTACAAATTCAAATTTATCCTAACTATTACAGCAACATTAAACCATTAACATGAGATATTGCAGCAAACACATAACAGAGAAAGTGAGACAGAAAAAGAAAGACACAAGATATACGTGGGGAAAACCCTTATCGGGTGAAAAACCCCACACTCCAAAACCTGCACAATGTATTATCAAACAAAGAATGTTTACAACACACTTGCAATGCAAGCTCTCAGGAGTCTTCGACACTCATATCTGGAAACAAACTAGCAGCATAACAGTACCTGTCAAATTTGTAATTCACCTCCTCCTCCAAGCACCTATTTATATAGAATATACAAGGCAAAATTGTCTCTATCTTGGAATGGGCGTCCAACTTGGCCTCATGGCCCAAAACCCACGCCTAAGGACACTTGGTCAACATTGTAAAATGTTCCTAACACTTGTTCGCAGCTCCCATTCCAAAGAGGTCGCCTATTTCCAAAATGGGCTATGACAGATGCTCTTACGACTCTTACAACCGTCATAGAATCTGTCATAGCGGTTACAACTTACAGCTGTAAGAGAATCTGTCATACACAGGCTATAAATATTCTCTTACAACATGTCATAGTCCACCTTGGGGCGCCCAAATATGCCTTTTTCAAAAATGCTTCATGTCTACACCTGTCTTACAAGCTTCTATTTCCGACTCTTACATGTCATAAATTTTGTCATAGGAATCCGTCATAACCGTTTCAGTCAATATTCGCTTACACAACATCCAAGATGCCGACACATGGCAAAATACTCCTACCACAAAGTGGGACGCCTATCTCCTCATGTGAGGACAAAATTACAAGTTGTCATCTCCCATGTAGGATGACACATCACCGTGCCACATCCCACAATATGACAATATGGAATTTACAATTAATTTACAACATAGGCAATTAATAAATAAATACAATCAAAATAATGCAAGGAATTACCAAGGTTGAAACACCTTAATTCCCAACATATTTGAGAGGTATCAAATGTCCAATGAGGTCTGCAACATGAAAAGAGGTCTGCACATCTGAGTCAAAATGTAAGCATAGATTATGCACAGTGCAAACTTATCAACATGCAGGCATAGGTGCAGTAATGAAGTAGTAAGAGGTTCTATGTAACATTAGTAAGGCCCTAATAACTATTGAGGAGACTCTTATTGTCTGTGAAGATCTTTTGTCACTTGTATAAGGTTTCAAAAGTTGGTATTACATCTGCACATTCAGAGAAGTTCTGACAGTCAGTTTTAGGCTTTACTGTTTGACAGTCTAAACGATGACATTTTTAAGTCTGCACCAAAGAATACAGTATGAAGGTGTGCCTACTGAGGGACAGTGAAGATAACCTGCAGACTCTACTTTAAGGCTGTCTATAAAAGATGCGAACCCATTGTGAAAGATTGAAGAGCAGATAATGCAATATAAGCAGTCATCTGGCACCACTTGAGGTCCAGTCACCTGCAAGACAGTTATTGAGTGATATATTTGAAAACAAAACATATCTCCCTCAGTTTGATGTAAATGATTTGAAGAAAAATCTTTCGGGTTTGTGAGTCTGAGGAAAAAGAGGCCTGCAGGAACTCATCATGCAGAGTCTGCACTGTTATACAGAGGCTAGAGACTGTAAGAGTCGACAGTGCTGTGAGTAGGCAAAAGGAGTCTTAAAGGAGCATGCTCAGTCTTAAGTCCCTGAGAAGTGAAGACAGGGCCAAAGAAACCTTTGGGAAGACAATGGTGACAAGAGTTCAGGGACTTATAGAAGTCTGATAAGCTAAACAAGGTTGTACAGAGCCATTGAGAAGTGAAGACAGTTTTGTGGGTATTGACAATAGTTCTATACCTGAGACTGTTAGTTCTGCGGGAGGCATGTAAGACTTGCTTGTTCAGGATTTTGGAAACTTACAAAGACCATTCAATACCTTGTATAGTCATATCAGAGGTGGAGAGGTGGACTAATAAGAGTGCAGATGACTGTTCAGGGTGTTTAGAGGTTTGTAAGTCAATATAAAAGGCAGTGAAATCATCAGGGGCCTGTGCAGACATTAGCAAGTCTCTCCATACATTCAAATGCATACAAATAATCAGAGGATGAGTATAAGTTTGCAAGAATGAAGAAGTAGTAACCTTGGATAGCAAAACAAAACCTTAACATAGTTATGGATGTACCTTGATAAGACATTGGCAAACACTGTCAATACATTGATAAGATGTAAGAACTTCATTGATAGGGTACTAGGATTCCATAGCAATGAGATAAAGTACCAAAAGGGTTGAAGACCTGAGATATGCTTCAAAACACAGAAGGGCGATGAGAAGATGAAGTTTTTCCATTTACATTTGAGGATTTTTTATCAGTCCAGAAGCATTTTAAGCCTGAAAACAAATGTCAAAGACCCCCAACAGGAACCTGAATGGAAAAGGAGCAGTTTGAAGGCATAAATAGATGGTTAAGGGCAGTTTGGAGTCCGAAAAAGACTGATCTCTTCTTTCCCACGCCCTAAAAGTCCTGAAGGCATCAAATTCATTGGGAACACATGCATACAGCTGTAGTGTGGAGTGGAAAAGATCATAAAAGAAGCACTAAGGGCAGTTTAGGTGACTTGGACAGCAGTGGAGGAGATTTAGGGAGCAGTTTGAGCAGTTCTAACACTTTCCAAGTATCTAGGAGGCAGTTCCAACGCCTTGCAAGGATATAGGACCCAAACAAGCAACATGTAGAGCTGGAAAAGGTCAACACACCATCTTCAACACCTTCCAACAGCATTCCAAGAAGTCAAAGCATATCATTTGTCTTCTAGGTGCCCTCAAGAAGGTTTGACTTAGTACAAATGCATTTACTTCTTCTCATGTTGGGATTGAGAAGTGGAACTGGACACCTAGGGTAGGAGATTTTTCAGTTCTTTCTAGTGTCACTAAGCTGAAACTTGCATTTTAACTCAGAGTAAAACTCAGTTTTATGAAGAACAGCAGTGTGTAAACTTTATTTTTTCAAGCAATATCATATATTTTCAGACAAATATGACATTGTAAGACTCCTCTTTTCAATAAAAGTTCAGTATTTTGACCTTCTTAATCTGTGTTTATTGTGTATGATTGGATGATTAATGCATATTTTTGTGATATCGTTTGCAAATCCTTGAATGTATGTCTCATCTCAATACTTGTATACAGAAAATGCATGCTACACCGAACCTTCTTATGAAATATTAATACTCAAGCATGAGATGGATGAGTTGTGTCTAAGATTAGATGGGTTATTGAACAAATTGTGTGTCAAACAGCAGTATAGGTCTTAACAAATTTTGTGTATCACCTCCACAGATCAGATCATAGGTTCATTTTTATGTCATTTCTTATCCCTTTTCTTTTCAAAACAGCAGTAGTACAAATCAGTTTAGGTGGTCATACCAAGGGAACCAGCCTTCTCTGGAGGTTGATCTCAAACTATCAGAGCCCACAGTCTGTGAGATCATCCCATGTTTCACTGGATAGCTGAATGGACAACTCAGTAAGGGTGCATATTCAAGTGACAACAGAACTACCATTTTTCTATCATCATGCTTTGGTACTTGTGACTGCCATTGACCATCTAACTAGGTGCATTGTTTAATTTCTATGTTGTATTCTGGATCTACTTATGACTGATTTGAAATTGCAGAATGTCGGCAGTAACATAACCATTTTTTCAAATTTTCTTCATTTCTGATTTCAAGACATTGAGAAATATAAGTTGAGACATCCGAGCTTGTTCCATTATTTGAGCCAGTCCAACTATTATCAACTTGACGGTGTTAATGAAGCTGAAGAGTACCTTGCAATGCAAAGAGCAATGGATGTTGTTGGAATCAATACTGAATCACCTGACGTTTTCAGGATGCAATATTTCGAGTTTTGGCAGCTATTCTCCATCTAGGTAATGCAGATTTTACTAAGGGGAAGGACAGCGATTCTTCTAAACCAAAAGATGAGAAAGCTATGTTTCATCTGAATTATTCACGTATGGTTCCTTTCTAAAAAGATGATCTGGATATTGATCATGCTAAAGATGTAGAAATCATAGAAGGTTTGGTGGAAGCATGGTTATTGTAGGAGTGTTTCACCCTATGTAGAGTACTTTTCACCACTGTTAGAGTTTGTGTGACACCTGTTAGGTACAAATGGAAAATCTTTGTGTTACCATGAGCATCTAGGAGCTGCTCTAACGTACTACAGATCATTGTTCTGTTACTATAGGTATCGCAAGCCATGAGAATGGTCTCGGTGTTACTGCATACACCAATATTAGTGGATCCTCCTGGATCAATACCCATTACTCAAATGATGCTTTACATTTTAATGCCTATTTCTTCCACCACTACCCAACCTATCGCAAAAATAAGAATGATATGACTTCCTTAGAAAGGGATGGAAATATGGAGCAACTCTGATATAGATGAGAGGGTAGCATGCAATTCCGTCCTAAAAAAGGTATTCTTGAATAGCAA
Source organism: Cunninghamia lanceolata (assembly GCA_027924645.1). Taxonomy (NCBI): domain Eukaryota; kingdom Viridiplantae; phylum Streptophyta; class Pinopsida; order Cupressales; family Cupressaceae; genus Cunninghamia; species Cunninghamia lanceolata. The sequence continues at coordinate 5,568,398 of BSBN01001003.1, forward strand.
TAAGACTTATGATAAAGGTGTACCTACCAAACTCATCAATGACAAGTGATTTCTTATAAGGTAATATCAGGTTTATGGACAAATGAAGATGGAAGTTTATATATCTATCTCCTAAAGAAGACGTAGAACTTGTTTAGAACTTCAAACCATTACTTTATGTAGGAATAAACTTGTGTTTGACACAGAAATTCCATTTCCAGTTTCCTATTGTTTCCTATAGATATCTTCCCCAGATCCTAGCTGATACTGGATCCTATCCATCCACTTTCTGGAAATTAGTTTCTGACTTTTGTTCCTAATTCTTGCTGCAAACACATACTGAGTTTCTTTTCCATTTGGTTTTGACTTAAGGCTGCTGGAAAATGAAGTCTAAATTTGATGAAAACTACTTTGTCTATTGTCGGGGCTCAACCAATAGGAGAGGATTCCCTGACAAGGTTCCATAGACATCCTACAGTCCCTGATACTCTGAATGTTTAATTTATGTTTTCTACTAGCGTATACTTGCTGTAATATATATCAGTCCATAAAGCTTGAGTGCAGATTACTTCCCTAATATTGAGGAAAAATTAGACACGGTGCATGAATAATTTGAGTAACTGATGGACCAAGTCTAATTTCTTTATATCAAATAAAAATGCTTGATAATTTGCTGAAAAGATAAAGATTAAACAAAACACAAAAAGAAAACAATGAAAATTTAGTGTAATACTAGTAAATGTAGAAGCCTCACTAATTCTCATGTTTGTAGTGGTACAAAATTTGCAACATTTTAATTCCTTGCCCTGTCACTCCAATACCTGCAGCATACACTAACTGAAGCACAGGAATTGGGTTTATTTGAATCCATAACAATCTAGAAATGAATCAATAATATCAGCCTGTAAGCATAAAAAAATAACAAGCGTGCAAAAAAAATAACATACCATTTCAAGAATTCCAATATTACACTCAATTTATAATCATATCTGCAAGATGGACAGGTCATTTACATCAGATGACCGAACATACACATGCCATCACAATATAAATCCATTTAAACATTATTTTTTACCATACAAATAAACTATGATATGCATCCCAGCAGCTACAATCAGCAAACTAGAATTTATTCTAGAGTTGTTTCTTAAAAGAAAATCTGAGGCACTCCATGGATATAGAATACCAATTAGTGATGCTTCCACTTCACTAAATACCAATTGCTGCAAACCCCTTCAACCCCTAAAACCATAAGATGAATATTCCCCAACATAAGATACATAAAGGGGAAACTGAAACCAAGAGAGGAAGATTAGCATTAGAGCTGAGTCGCCTGGCACATTTTCAGATATGTATGATCAACACAATGGTCCCATGCAGAGAGCTATTTAAATCTTCTCAGCAAGTGGTTAATAAAATTCAGGAGCCTTTCACAATAGACTGTTCCCATGGAGTTCCTAAAGTCTATTGCAGAGAAAGTTTAGCACACATTGCTTGCCACAAAATTCTCAGGAAATTATATGGAGGGAAACTTTGAAAATTTGAAGAAGATACATGTGTCCCCATGGCAAAAAAAATGTTGAAGCAGGTTGGGAAAACTCCCAGTCACCTCTCCAGTGGCTGTGCAAAGCCATGTGTAAGATAAACAGTCAATACAGTTTTGAGGTACAAGATGTTTGTCTCGGACTATTACTAAAGTTTCACAAAGCATCCTGCTGATTTCTAAGCCTGTGTTGCTTTTATAGGAAGGTATCAGTCTCAGTCAGTGAGAGAGAGGGATCTAGATTTAGACAGGAGGTAGGTGGGATGGATGGGTTTAACTTTAGCGGGAGCCTGTGTCAAACCCATCGAAATTGCCTTAAATCTGGTACGTTTGAAAACAAACCATCCCACATGAATCTCGCAGACACCACAATGTATGTGGCCTGTATAAATACAGGGGAAATATGCTACTTGCTGGGCTACTCAAACGAATTAGCTATGTAGAATTATTTTTAGAACATAAACTGAATACATGAATGCTAACTTAGAGAAACCCACAGTATTAAGGAGAGGAGAGTAGTGTAGAGTACCTGGATTAAGAAAAAAATTATCTGTTGCCGCCTCCATGTTCCTCTTCCTCTACTGCCGCTGGAAAAAATTTAAAAAAATACGAAACAGAACCAAAAAATGCACTGAAAAATAATAAAATGGACTGACCAGCGTGCACGCTAAAAGCGAAAGATTGAAGCCAAAATTAAAACAATCAAAACATCAAGTAAGAAAAAAACAGGGGCAGAAAAGTTTGTGAAACAGTATCACAAAAGGAAAGTTACAACAGAATTGATGAAGAAGCACTCAACGCCATTCCCAATTTTCAACTGTCATTGGCTCTTTGCTTTTCTACAACGGGTCATTTTGGTGTTTTCCTTTGATTTTGTTACCCACAAACTCAAATTTGAAATTTATATATTTAAAAATGTTGTAAGTGGAAAACACAGTGTCCTAATGTTAATTTAGGTTAATGCATCAACTTAGATCAAACAAATGAAATTTGGGAATCATAAAGTATGTAAATTGATTAATATTGTTATAGAAAATTTAATTGTGAGAGAAAGTGTATTTAGTTCTTGAATCAAAGTGGGAATGCAGAAGTTGATAATTTGTAGCTCGTTGACAATTGTGGGTCACTTTTGCATAGCACATATTTCCTATGTGAGCCAAGGTTCTGATTTGTATTACTATTCGCATGGATGTTACCTAGTTCACCTTGAATTATATTGTTTGCCATTTGTTAAGGACTACCGATATTTAAGACTGCCTCCAGAAAATTTTAAACCATATGGGGGTCAAAGTTCTCCGAGGTCAACCCCCTTGATTGGATAGGCTTTACAAACCGCAAAAATGACTTGCAAGCAGTGAAGATGTCCTAAACAACTTTGATGCAAATTAAATTATGTTTAGTGGTGTTAGGTCTCAAAACGTAGGTCGTTAACCCTAAGAGGTTGCCAAGCTCTCTTCACACTTTTGGCTAACAGGCACAGGGAAATACCCTCTTCACTTCAGGCTCTACTAGACCTAGGTGGGTGTACCTTGACTACTAGTGCAGACTTATATTAACCTTCACAGTGGCAAATAGGTGTGAAGTAGATTCAATGTTTGATGATTACTCCTAATGCTAATGTTTGAAGATTGAAAATATGACTAAGGTTTTGAAATGTTGCTTTTGTAATGATTAGTGCTTTATCTATTGGGCAATGGAGTCAAGATGTGTAGGATAAATATGTCCCCCTTCTTGGCTTGACTCGAATTATTTGGCACTTTTCAAATGTTTATACCTTGTATAAATGTGCAAGGTTGTAGGTTACTTATGCTCTTCTTATTAATCCCAATGATATTCTCCCAGGTTAATGTGAACAACTGAAAGGAAGTTTAATTTGGCAAGAAGGAAACCTGACCAAAATTGTTCTTAACAACTTAGAAGAACTTAAATCAACTCCTTACAGAAACCAATCAATTAGAACACACTGAATCAGCAAATGTGACCAAATAAATTAAATACATCCTTGATATATTAATTTAAATAACAAAGGAGACCATTTTGAAGACAACACAAATAACACATATGGTTGAATATTAACAAATAATTGAACACCAGGGGTTGAAACATCAGATAAAAATATTCCTTTCTCCATCCAATAAAGTTTTACAGTATATGTTTAGAGGGCTTCATTCATGATATATTTATCTAACCCTAAGTTGCTCTCTATTGATATTTCTTAGTTCATTGCTTGATGATTATTCTTTGATTTTCATCTCCAATAAATACTTTTGGATTTTAGGGTTACAACCCTTCACATGTCCATCCAATGTAGCTCTTCATTAATCAATTATTTGCTTGGCTAAAATAATCATTATGTGAAAATAATTGGGCCACCATAAAATATTTATCAGGTAAAATGATTATTTATTTGGTTTGCAAGTATTCCCTTGGCATTTTTACCCATGAAGTACTTCCTTTTTGGATTTTGATTTCCCTTTAAATCCTTTCTCACTTCCATTTCACCTTTGTGTGAAGTCTATTTACCAAGTGCTTTAGCGGCGAATTCACTTTAATTTTTACCAAATTTGGGAGATATAATCTTATTAACCTCCTCTAGAAATATTTTACCTATGCACTTCCATGTCATTGAAATATTTCTTTAGGTAAACACTTATTTACTCTCTTAAGATATTTCATATCTTAGTGAAAATATATTAGAACCTTATAAAATCTTCACTTTGCATAATAAAGTATTTTTCAATACTTTAATATTTATCTCATTTTCTCGGTTATATTCCTTCATCTATATTTTCACATTTTCATTTGGGTGAAAAATGATTACCCCCTCTTTAACTTCCTCAAAAAATATTTCACTCGTTACATTATGCATTTTCACATAAAACATTATTAAGGTAAAATAATTACCTATTTGATTAATTCTTCTGGTAAGTATTTCACTTCTGAGTGAAAATATTTTTAATGATTTTCCACCTTATATCCCCTTCCACGAAAATATGAGGTTTAGATTTTTATTTTACTATAATCTTACCTCATTTAATTTTTTGTTTGCACCTTCTGCATATATTTATTTTCCTCTTGACAATATTTATACTTTTTCCCATTGCGCTCTTTGATAATAGTTATACCTTTATTTTCCATCCGGCTTTGGCTGGGACGACATTTCAGTTCTGCGGATTATCCGATAAACTTCTCCCGATAATATATTTGTTTACTTTATATCTCCTAGCCTTTGCATGTAAAAGCCTTTGGATACACAACTCATGGGCAGTTCGGGGGAACTCTTACTTCTACCGTATCCCGATATGTCATTTGTTATTCATTTTGAGGGCCCATTTTATCGGCATATCAGAGAGACTATATTAATCTCTCATCGATATATTATTCTCCTTCAGATATGATTTGATAGATGTTCATTCTCTGTTTTAAAGCTCCTATTTTGACACAGGCATGGAGAAGACTGAAAAATACAAAATGGTCAAGTTGGAAACTTATCAGTTGCATATGATGAAACTTTGTGGCTATGAGGATACCCATGCTTCTTATATACCGTAATCATGCTGATGAGATTCTTTTCAAGAATAATATTTCTTCAGATCTTTGTAGGCACTATCCAAAGGACCAAATATGGAACAAATTCTTGCATCAAATGCTTACCTTTTCATCTCCTGAAATGTAATTATAGTGTTCCCCTCCAATGTGCTTCTAGAGTGAAAATATGAAATGGGTTATCATCAAAAATCTATTTTTAGACATATTGCATAGCAGTCAAAATGGGCCAAGTAGCCTTCAGAATTGTCCTAGAAAATTGATCAAACGATCTCCAAAAACCATGAAAATGCACCCGCATGTTGAATTATGATAGGGGAGTATGGTTGTCAAACGGATTGGCATGAAGTTATTAGGATTAAAAGCTGCTCGTAATCAAAGTAACTCATTCAGCATTTTTTGAACCTGTCTAAACTCATCTGGAGCTTGCCAATTTCCTCCTTCGAAAAAATATCAAATCTGATTTTGAGGGTCTGCACCCTGGGGGATTAGCTCATTTAGGTCAAATGAGTATGTGTGCAAGATGGTTTCTTACCAATCATCTTTCTTCTTAAAATATTGAGGGTCAAAGTTGACCTCTCTACAGCTGAAATTGTAAAATCAGGACTAAGTGTGTTTGCTTTTGATTTTGAAAAGATAGCAAACGAGATGCTGGAGCCTTGAAACCGGACATAGAAGTACATTTTCATAGGGTGAATCAAGAACACCAACCGGTTCATCATGAAAATTATCCAGATGTTAGATATTAGCCTCCAAAGTTGACCTCCCGGGCAGATTTCACACTGTGCACATAACAAACCTTACCAGAACCCTTCAACTTGGTATTTGAAAACTTAGTCAAATCTGATCATGGGGGGCTGAAATCATACATGAGCACTCACTTATGATAGATAAGTATGCCTACCAAGTGGTTTGGTATGAAACTAAACAGGCTTCAAGTTATAACCCTCCAAAGTAGGTCATTGGGAGAGTTTTGACAATGTTCAAACATCAGACTTTTCCAAAACCCCTGAACTTGACTTCTCCAAACTCAATCAAATCTCATCATAGGAAGTTGAAATCAGACATGCACACTTCGATATGATGTATGAGTATGCTTGCAAAGTGATTTTGCATGAAATTGAATGGGCTTTGAAATATGGCTCTCTAAAGTAGGCTCCTCGAACATGATCTTCAAGTGTATTTCTGAGCACCAAAAATTGATTTTCTCATATGGGAATCCTAAAAATTTTGCAAATTTTGTTAGGTAATTTTAGGTCCCAATAAGTGGTCCGAATGAAAAGATTCCTATAACAAATTCTCTTTGAAGTGCTAGAATGTCTAACAATTTGAGGATAATGATCATCAAATCCCTTATATACCAATATACTAGCAATGAATTGAGCAAAAGGCATACCTATAAGCACAAAAATCACGCACAGCCTCCAGGAGGACCCCTATGATGATATGTGATCCTTGTCATGTACATGTAAGTGTGAAATAATGTCCTCTAAGCAGCAAACCTCTTAGTGACGTGTCTTCTTTTTTGTCTTGTGTTATTTCTTCTTTGTTGCTTTCCCTCTCTATTTGTTGTCGACACTTTTGCGACAATTGTCGATTTGCATTTTCTACACTTGCGACCCTACTCCTAAGCCTTGTATGCATCTTGTAAGTGAGTTTTCACATTTCCCTTATGTTTTTCATCTTCTCCACCCCCTAGAAGTCTTCTAGAGGTCCCCCGGACACGTCTCCCACTTTCAATTTTTAGTTTCACTCAACCAATCCAAATCTCCCCCTATTATTTCCAGATCTCCCGTCGGGAGATCCTACTTTGCAAGTGGAGATTTGGATTCTTGCACATGATTGACTTATTTCCAAAGCTAGATCCCCTCATTTTCATCTCCTCTACCATCTCCCATCATGCATTTTCTCCTAGACCCCTTTCTTTTCGGATCTCTCGCCAGGTGACCCTCAAAAAGTAGGATCTCCCCTCGGGCGACCCTACTAGTGAAAGGGGTGACCCATGGGCGACCCTGTCATGTTTCTAGCTGCGAAAAAACTCAAGTTTCTAACTCAAAATAGTTTTGTTTTCACTTGTTTTTCTTCCAGTTCGCATGATTTTTGATGCCTAATTTGAAGTTGACTATTTCATGCACCCACACATGCATAATTAGCTCCATTTGATCTAAAATTAACAACTCATTCTCTCCCATGCTTTCTTCTAACTCTATTTCTTCTTCAGTGATAAGCTATTATTGCAATATCACTCCCTAATTAACTGAGTTCACTGGGTAATCAATTCAGTTCACTCCCCAATCAAGCCTATTAACTCTTCAATCAAATTGAGTTAACTTCTCAATCAATTCCACCTTTCATGACTTCTTCCAACCTATAAATACCCCTCACCTCTTCATTATTTTCCAAGTTGAGCAAGTTGGAGAATGCCCTTCTCATCTTCACAAGCTTTCTCAAGCTTCTTCACAGGCCTTTGAGCCTCTTTCTTCATTTCTTTTTTTACTTTTCAAAGCTTCAAAGCTTTCATTGTTGCATAGCTTCAAAGCTCTTCCAAGGAGGCAAATTCATTGTGTGTACAGCTCTTGCTAAGTTTTGCTCTCCAATTAGCATTCTCATGCTCAAACAGGACAAAGGTGCCTTTTCTTTTTATTTGTTCTTTGTTCATCAAGCTTTCACATAAATCTCTTCAAGCATCATTACACTGCTTCAATCAAGCCATTGTCCTCATCAGCAGCTCTCATTGAGCTCATTTTACAAAGCTTCCAAAGCTTCTTTCTCTTCTTTGTGTTGTCTTGTCGCCAAGAGGTCTTCCTGTTGCTTCAAGAGGATACGAGGTTGCCATCAAAGATCTCTGAGGGTAGTGGAGGCTCACAAGTCCTCTTTATTTTAGGTTCCTCTATGCTTTTGTCAATTAGTAGTAATTAAAAAATTGAAATTGCTCTTGGGATTAGTAATTTATTGATTTTTCCTTGATAGAATAGTCAGATCTAGTATTTTAGAAGTAATTTGCACTCATAGTTTAATTTAATTACTTGCAATTTCCTTTTCTAGATTAAATAATTTCAAAACATTTGAAAACCCCAATGACATAGAATAATTGCATTAGGTAAAATTCATTCTAGTTGCATTCATATTTCCTTCCTTAGATTAAAAAGCATCTTTATTTCCAAAAATACCAAAAAAGGTACCAAAAAAAAAATTTGCATGACATATAGTTGCATTCATAAATATCAAGAAAAGAATAAAAACATTAGGCACATTGATAACTTGCAAACCCTTGATATCATCACAAGGTCAACCATGGTCAACTATTTGGTCAAACCCTTGATACTATCACAAGGTCAACAAAAGTCAATGCACAACTCAAACCCTAGGTCAAAACCCTAAACTCTAGTCAAGGTTAGTCTGCATGCACCTATCTCTTGTCTCGACTCCTGAATGTGCCCAGGATTAAGAGGTGAGTGGGCAAGGGCAATCCTTCGTGAAATTGAGGAGATCCATCCAAGACCTCAACAAAAGACATTTGTCTTACCACCACAAGATTGGTTTGTTCTCCTATTAATAGAAGAACATAGACAATGTTTGATACAATGTGCAATCATCCAATGAATTGAAAGACAAGAAGCCATCAATGAAAGTAACAGTTTACCCACACAGAAGTGGAATAGCAAAAACCCTAATAGACGAAGAGTAATTAGTGACCCTCCAGGTCATAGGGTTATCTCTACAACAACACTCATTGAACATTACCACACAACAACAAAGGCCCCAAGACATGTCGACCCCCCTCTGCAAAGTCTCAACTAGCTACTTCCACAAGAGCAAGAGTGACATGGCAGTTCACCCCGTGGCAAGGAGGGAAGGGTCTGTGTGCGTGCCAAAATCTGACTTGACAACCCCAGGCAACTGAAGTCACGATTTTGATCAGTGAGAGTCAACAAATTTTGAATTTTAACTTTTGAATTTAATTCCACAAGATGTGGGCTTGATCTCGTGTCCTAGGAACAACCCAAGACAAGGGAATGCTAATGTGGGGAATGAATGTTTGGACATGATGTGCAATGATTGGCATACCAAATGTCATATGTATGGGACTATGTACAAATGGGTATAGGACATGGTCAAATGTATGGGAATGAGTGGAAATGGAGAGAAGTGGTAGATCAGGGAATGAGCAAAGCTTTATACAAGAGCATTACATTTGTGGATTTATAGCCCTATTAAGCCACTCTATCAAAATGGGACTAAAATTGAATTGGAATTGGCATAGGTATGGAAATTTCACCATTACAAAAACACAAGTTAGACAAATAATCTAGGCTAATTAAAGAAACGCTATCAATTAGATATGAAGTAACCTAGATTGATTAAAGCTAGGACAAATGATTGTAATAAATACACAAAAATTGAAATGAGAGGAATAAGAGTACTTAACCTTGGAACTGATGATGGAAGGGTGATGTTCTAAATTAATTTACCACCTTTAGAATATTAATGGCCTTAATTGGATGACTATCTGAAGTTTTGTGTTGTTTGAAAAAACTTTACAATTCACTTTTGACAACCATGAGTTCGAGCATGACCATCAAAGACTTAATCGTCATACAAATCTTATTTTGTACTACACCATATTGAATTGATAGAATATTGCATTTGAAGATGTCAGTACCTTTGTCCTTCCAACAGTTGAAGCTACCAAGGTGCATTCTAGGGATACAGTTTAGGAGTTTTCAAACTCAATAGGTGAACAAATTCTCCTTGATGCCCCCTAGTTTCTAGATGATGTTTCAATACCCAAACGATTGTCTTTAAATACCATGACATTGCAACATGTCGCTTAAACATACACGTGTTACATCAGCTCATAACAACTAGTAGAAAGGGGCTAGAAAGTTTGAGTTCGAATTTGATTTTAGGTTCAATGTCCTCGCATGCCTTTCAATTGAACTGAAAGAGCCTAAAAGGAAAACATATGTGGGTGGATGATTTGGGTTCTTTTTATGTGCAAGTGCTTAGAGCGAATGAAGTCTTTTTGTGCTTTAATCTAACTCTAATTACCTAAAACTAGAACTAGATCTAACAAAAGACTAGATACTAAACTCTACAAGGCTAGAAATGGAAGCAAACACTTGCAAAAGAATGCCTAATAGTGAAAAAGAGGAATCAGATGCACCTATAGGCAGAGATGATGGTTATAGAGAATGTTTAGAATTGAATAAAAAGACTGTGGTTGAAATATGGAGATGATACGATGTAGGGTCAATGTCTTCTAAAATAAGGTATTGTGCCCAACAAGTGGCCTTGACCTTCGCTAAAACTGATCGAAACTTGTTGTGCAAGAATACATGACAGTTTACCGATGATTTCTTTTCAATGTCATCTACCAAGGAATAGAGCAAAAATCAGAATAAAAAATAAAATATGCCTTTAATTTTACAATGCAAAATATGGAAAAAAATTGATGGGTTGAAAGGGTTTCACCTAGTAAAGATGGATTGTTACAACCAAAGCTAGGTGTGAACAATTAGGAAAGGTTGCTTGTGAAATCTAGAAAGGATGTTATGCAAGGTTAAAGCTGCTTAAAAAATTAGAGCACTGATGGGGCAGACGGGTCCTTTTCTTGGAATTAGCCCAAAATGTGTAGAGGATCTCCTTAATGTGATCTTGAGCACTTGCCTATCAACCCCATTAAATTTGCACATAACACTTAGTAAATGCCATTCAAGCAGAAATCAATAAAGGAAACCGTGCAAAACAAAGTGGTTAAAGGGGAATCATATATAAGCTACAAAAGTCATGTAAATCTAGAAACCCTAATTGAACATGAAAATGGAAACAATGAGCTCGATAATAGAAAGAGATGTGGGGAGAAAGAAAAAGGGAAACAAACAAAAACACGGTGGAGATTTCACATGGGTATGACCAACAAACAAACACATCCGCATGATAGATACTCATATATCGTACATGCATATTCACACACATGCCAACTGTGCCTAGTGTGGGAATTGATGATCTTTTAATGCCTAACTTAGCTCTACAACTTTGGTTCACTTTTTCACAGCACAAATATATTATGTGGTCCACGAATCTAATTTAGATTACTATGCATACAGATACTGCATAGTCTGCCTTTAATTCTTCTCCTTGTTGATTGCTAAGAATTGTCGGTATCCACAAATGCATTGGGAAAATTGTCAAATCATAGGGGACCAAGTTCTCCTAGGTCAACCACCTTGATTGGACAAGGTTTTCAATTGTGGAAATGACTGAGGACAACAATCCCAACCAATGAAGACCCAACTTCCCAAGGGGCTGAACTTAATTGGTTAAAGCATTGAGTTCTCATTGTGGAGACCCGAGTTCAAATCCCAAAGGGACATCTAATAAGTGGATTTCTAAGTTGTGACTTTTGGTCTTCCATTGTTGGCTTCTAGTGTTTAGGTGGTTTCTAAATAAGTGGATTTTTAAGTTTTGACTATTAGTCTTCCGTAAGTGGTTTCCAGTGTGGTTGCTCGAAAGGAGCTTGTATTAGTCTCATGGTTTTGCTTGCAAGAAATGATTTAAAGCAATACAAAAAAATTACTTTTAGTTTGAGCTAAATCAAAAAATTGCTATAATGAACTCTCCTTGAAGTGCTAGGATGTCTAATGATCCTAGGATGATGATCAAATGATAAATGAATGATCATTGAATGCCTTCACATACTAATATATAACAATAAATTGAGAAGAATGTGTAGCAAGTTGGCTCATGGCAATAATGACATGGGTGGGAGTCAACAAACTTAAATTTGAATTTTTGTATTTCACGGTTCATTACGTAGGGTGCAAGATGAACAATATGCTAGAGGATTGACCCACTACAAGGGAATGCTAATATCGATGTGGGGAATGAATGTCTCGACATGGGATGCAATAATAGGCATACCAAATCTCACATGTATGGGAGTATATGCAGATGGTGATAGGACACAACAAAATGTATTTGTAGACACCTAAAATCACACCAGGACCTAATTCACTCAAAAACAAGTCTTGATTCCCTAAATCAACCAATTTATCCCTAAACCATCCCAAATATCCTAATACTAATCAATTATCCCCTCATTGTCCTAATTTATCGCATTATCCCAATTATCCTAGTTTCAAGATCCGATTCTGTCATTTTTTCAATTATCAGGAGTCCATTTCATCAATCAACTATCCTACAACATTATGTTGTCATTGTGAGCATCTGCATTCATCATTTGGAGCAAAACCATCATTGTGGTGTAACAAGAATCATCATTTGGTAAACTTGTTTGTTTATTCATTTGTACATTCTATTTATTGCTTCCGCTGAGGTCACATTTAATATAGATTAAAGTTTTCAAATTGCATTCAAAATCTTTATTTTTGGTCTATATTTTTTCTTGACATTTTTGGCATGCCTGGTGGGACCCCCTATCCTTGTTATTCTTTGTTTGCAAGTGTTTTGTGTTGAGTTTATGTAGGTTCTCGATGCATTCTTTGACAAGTCTTGGAGTTCAACTTTTGTAGGAGTCCTTATGGGTTGAAACTAACCTCATTGTTGCGTCCGGAGTAGCCAACATGCAAAGATCAACATATAATACTTGATATTTTGGTAACAGAATTTTTATTATTTTTAGTTTTCACGCTTAGCACCCTGTACGGTCGTACTGTATTCTGTTGCATGCTTGATACATCGATTTGTCTTCTATGTAATTAATTTATCTTGTGGTAATTAATTTTTTTTGTTGGATAAAAGACTTTCAATATCCATCCATAGTTTAATCTTTGGCTTTTATCCATCGGTGATTTCAATCATTAACCAATGTGTAAAAGGTTTTATTCTGCAAAGGGGTGTGGTTGTGCTCTGGCTATCAAGTTTCCTCTCTGTGCAATGTAATGGTTTGCATGGTTCATTATATTACTCGTTGGTTTTTCTATGCCATAACTTCAGGGTTTGTGTATTAACCACTATGTATCTTTTTTATTTGCATTTTCAAAATGTTTTTGTTAAAGATTGGTATTAGTTATAATATCCAGTTATTAATCATTTGGGGTGTCAAAAAGTTGATTCAGTGCTATACGATGTGGTGCAAGTTATTTTTCTAGATTCTTCCCATATTCTTAGGTATATCTCTCTGAAGTCAGATCTTCTTTGAGAACTTTAAACACATATAACTATCACACACAAAAAGTAAATTCAACAAATTTAAAAAAAAACTGCATAGAAAATCGTAGAGAATCCATTCGTGAAGTTAATTTTTTAGTGTGTTCACATCTTTTTTAGATCTTCTAAGGTTTATCCTTTTGCACTAACACTTTTTCCTACAACTTTACACTCGTCAAAGACAAAAATTCTACAAACTACTAATCTATTTTCTGCAACACCGCATGTCAAAGAATATTGATTCACTAAATTAGGCACATTTGATTTATCTAAAGGGAATTAACTTGTTTGCCATATTTGAGATTTTTTTTAGTGTGTATGCTCTCTCCTTATGAGCTACAAAGTGATCTTGGAGATCAAAAGTACTCTTCAAGTTCTACTTTTGTTGTGTCAACCCAAGGGTGTAAGTGTGTATGCTCTCTCCTTGCACTACAAAGTGATCTTAGAGATCAAAACCACTTAGATTTATTTCCCTTTAGGGGGCTTGCCTAGGGATTTCATCACCCTAGGGATGACCTGAACCACATGTTTCTATAGGGTATATAAAGGGAGGATAGCAAAATTTGTATCTCAAAAAGGAGCCATCATCGTGTCTGGAAAAGCCTCGATACCCTTAGTCCGCAAAGAATCATGAGTTAAACAGACCAGGAGAGACCCTCCTAGTTTCATGCATGTAGATAGGCCCTTAGTTCATGGATTCAGGCCTCATGCATGTAGACGAGCCCTTAGTTCACAGATTCAAGCCTCACATACCCTTGTGGTATATAGAGGATATCAATAGAAGCCTAGATTAAGACCTTTTGTCCATCCTTTTTCGTGGTGCATAGGAACAAAAAAGGCCTAAGAAGTTACTAACGATGTGTTTTTGAGCCTGTTCAGATAAAGCTCAGTGTGGGTAAGGATTCCTCCTCCATGGTAGGGGGTGCATAGGTGGTATATGACCTTGCAATCCCTAGCTATATGTAGCTTAGTAGATAACATATTTGTGGGCCCACGAAAATTGACACACCCACCTGATTAATATAGGTTGTTAATGTGCTTGATGTGTCTTCTTGGGCTCTTGAAATATAATTTTAGTTTTAATCCCCTTAATCCAAACCAAACCTATATCTTCCATCAAATCACCTCGTCCAATATTATACCCATCTTATCAACCTAAATAGAGCATTTATCCCATATCGATTCATATTCATCAATTCATCTCATCAAACATTATCCTCATTCAGTCAATCTTATCATATAAAACTCTTGAAAGTCTCTTTCGAAGTCATCCTTTTGTCAAATCATAGTCTTGTGCCAAACCTACCAAATCTAACTTAGCCCAGTCCCTGGTTGCATCTAAATACCTTGTTATCCTTCATCATTTGCAACATGGATCCTTGATTTGAGAACATTACCATGCAAGATAGAACATCTAGTCCTACAACCATTAATGCCAATGTGAAACCCAAAATCACAATCAAAACAAGTCCTCGACTTGCCAATGATGATGATGATAGTCTTGTAGATCAAAACATGTATTCTGATAATGATAGCTTTGATGATGAGATTATTGATCACAAAGTTTCCAAGATCTTGTATCCTTTACTCATGAAGATGAAAGAGTCTTGTAGTCAAGAAATTGTTAACACTAGTTACCATACCACTTCCAAGCCTTCATCTAGTGATCGTCCTAAGACTAGTTATCATGCCAATCCTAAACACTTGTCTAGCGATCCTCCTTATGATACCTTTAAAAATGAAAGCTCTAGTTTAGAACAAGGTCCTTATGTCCAATCCATGTTTCCAAACCCAACCTCATTTGAATATTCCACATCCTATGCAAATACCTCATCTTCAACCTTTACACTCTATCTCATTCCATCAACCCAATGATCCATTTATCCAAAATTTTAATACACAACCCAAACCCACATCTTATGTAGATCCCTCGTCTTTATCCTTACACTCTATCTCATTTCATCAACCCAACCATCCATTTATCCAAAACATTAATCCATGACCCAAACCCACATCCTATGTAGATCCCTCATCTTTATCCTTACACTCTTGCTCATCCCATCAACCCAACTATCCATCCATCCAAAACATTAATCCACTACATCCAAGTCATCCTTTTTAGATCTTCTCTAAGGACTATCAGTAAAGGAAGAATATCAAACTAGAAAGCCCCGAGCCAATGAGCGTACCTATTCTAAGCTTAATCAAGAGTCATATGGTACCATGCATATTCAACAAATAGCACAATTCAATCAAAAGCCTAGTAATTCCATATTGAACGCATTTCACAAATTAGTGCAAGAAAACATGATCACATTCCCTTTCACTATACCTTATGATGATAATCAACCCAAACCTCCATGGTATAATGAGAACAAATATTGTGAATATCATCATATCAAAGGCCACTCTACTAGTAAATGCATGTAGCCTAACAATTATGTCCAACATCTTTTTAGTTAGGAAAAATACCAAATGAGTACTTGGGCATCTATCACAACCCTTTTATAAAGCACGAGCAACCCTCTTCATCATGCAAAGCTATTATTGATCATGATCCTATTAACCATGACCAAGAGCTTCCTAGTACCATGCCTATGCCTCTATTACCATCATGCAATCCAATACCTATCCTCGAAGCTATCAAGGAGATTTCTAGTACCATGCCTATCCCTCAAGTATCATCATGCAATCCAATACCTATCTAGTCTATCAAAGAGTCTCTTACCATAAGTTCAAGTCCAAATCCTTTATACAACCATGGTGTCGATGATCCAAAGCCTATCCAACAAACCTCTATGTTCATCCAAACTCAAGAGCTATGTCAAGAATCCAATGTAAAGCATGATCAACCTTGCACCCAATCAAATCAAGATCAATTTATCCAAGTTAATCAAGATCAAGTTATCTAAGATACTCAAGATGAAATTATCCTAGTTATCCGAAATCAAACTAGCCAAGTCATTCCCATTTATGATCTCGATCCTAGCTATGATCAAGAAAACCAAGTTGATCCCGTCATGGAACTTTATGATATCCATGATCAACAAAGCCAAAATAATCCTATCACATATCCAACTAGCCCTATATTGAACATCCAAGTTCTATAACATCCACTTTTTGTGATGAGACATTTGGTCCTCAAGAAAAAATATACAATCAAACAAATAATTTGGATCATATCACACATGATCCTAATGAGCACAGTGGTCATCGGGACCATCATATCAAACATGAGGACAAGAAAATCACAATGGATCACATTGAGCATCCATATGATCAAGGAATGACAATCATAACCAATGATCAAAACACAAGTGTACACAATGATCAAGGTACAAGTCTATATAATGAGTCTGCAAAGGAATTTTATCAAATAGGATCTACCATCTTTGTCAAGTAAAAATTACTCACAGAGGAGACAACAACAAATCTTGATCATTTTCAGCAACATACTGAGGAGTTAGCATCTTGTTTCAAAGAAGACAAATATCCTATCGCAAACATGATCTATCAAAGCATGGATTATCATGGAAAGTGATTGGTCCTTCATGAGCAAGTATCCTAGAACCTGTCCCAATCCACATCAGTCATGGTTGAAGCATCAACAAGAAATTATCTAAGCAATCTAATGGTGTTAGTGATACCTGAATGATCACTGAGGCAACCTCATCAAATGAGAGCATGGAGATAGGGACCATTTACAACCCTTGTAGTAAGCTAGCTACCAATAATTTTTCTACTTCCACCATCTCTATCAACAAATTTTATTCTCCACATCTTCCACCCATTGATCGGGACCAACAAAATCATATAGAATATAAAGTAAAAGATTCGAATCAAAAGTCAAAAGAATATATAGTAAAAAAATTAGGAAAGCATATCAAAACAATATGGGTCCCAAAGCAAAATGGACCAAGCAATTCAAATGAAGCAAATTATTCAAACATAGCAATCTATCAAAATAGAACAAAGCACCTTGCATATAATAGGTGTCCTCCATCTTATAATTTGTACAAGTATGTTCGTCCTAATTGCCATTCTAGTTCCACATCCAAACTTCATAGTTCCAAATCCACCTTCCATAATCCACTATCTCAATTTTGTTGAGTCAAAAATTTGCCAAACCAATCTACTGCAAACCTATTCACCCAAATCAAATAAATCACAAGTACCTAATTTCACATCTAATACCCCTCTTCCAAATCCAAAATCGTGTCTAAAACCCAAAAAATTGAACTCCCAAATCTTTTGTGTTGTAGCAACAACACTTCACATTTGAAATATAAAAATTAGAGATAAGGCCAACTTAGTTATCGATGAAGATCACACAAGCATCAAAGGACTATACAAGAGCACTTTAATCCTGACAAAACAATTACTTTGAGTAGGACAATATTGGCATGCTATGACAATGCGTGTCTACATCGATTATCTCAAGAAAACAAGGACAAGTGAAGACCCTTTAAGTATCAGATTATCAATGTTATCCAATTAGCTTAGCATATTGAAACAATAAAAAAATAAAAAATAAAATTCAAAAATCAAAATAGTAAAGAGAAATATTTCGTCCAATGGTGAAAACCATTTTCATGGCATCTTAGATAAGTACCATGATGAAAACCCTTCCATGAGCGTCATGTGTAAATCAATTGTCAATGAGCTTTGCACTTGGGGAAAAGTTTTCTCATCTATCTCATCTTATCCTTCTTCTATCATCCTAATCCATCATATCCCTATATCCGTGCTATCATTCCCCTTCATTGACCCTACTTGACTTTGATCTTGATAATAAATTTGAGCTTGATAAGGCCTTAGGCATGATTTTGATACATGCTTTCATAAATGCTTGACATAGCAAATCCTTTTGCAGTGTATCCTCTAACCATCTTGTTATAGCCTATGCAATCCACTTTATCCCTTTAGTTGGACAACATCCTAACAACATTTGCAAAGTAGTGACATGTTATTCCTTTGTGACGTAGTCCTTGGAGGTTATTGTAGACATATAAAATCAACCTTGTCCTTACGACACTACTAACATCACCTAGACATCCATTCTTGCGACATTTACATCCTAGAACCCTTCCATGTCCAATTAATTGAATAAATTATATTTATTTAATTAATTAAACCCATTTTCACCCTCACCAAATTAATTAAATAAATTATATTTATTTAAATAATTTTGTCCAATTTTACCCTTTAGTTAAATTAATTAAATAAATTTTATTTATTTAATTAACTTAATTTTGTACATCACTCCTATCCTATAATTAATTAAATAATTTTATTTAATTAAATATTCTCCACCTAACTTGCACAAAAATCTAAAAATAACTAACTCCTTCATCTACACTTTTTCATTTCATCTCTTAGTCTTAACCGACCTCATGAAAATAGGTCCTATCCTTCCCACATCCAAGATCATATAAATATCACTATCAATCAAGTCATTTTCTCCTGGCTAATTTTGAGTAATCAAGTAATATTATGTTGCTAGTGTGAGTAATCAACATTATCAATATCAAATATCATTATCAAGCATCATTGAAGCACATGCACCATTCATCGTGGTGCAACGAGGACTATTCTGGTAACATTATTTTGTTATTTTTGTTTGATTCCTTTAGTTCGTTGCTTGATCTGAGGTGATGTAAGTGTGAAATAGGAACTTTCATTGTGTATTGTTTCCATTTTCTATTTCATATTTTCAGCATCATACAGTTACATCCAACACCTTCAATCCATCTACTATCCCTCTTCCTCTCCATCCACTATTAGTAATATTGTAGACACCTGAAAATGTCTCAACCCCATTAACCATTTTCTTGCATCCTAGCATTACCAACTTAACCCTTTCACCAATTAATTAAATAAAAATCATAATTATTTAATTAATTAACCCTAAGCCTAGCCCATCTACCCTTAGCCATTTACCCCTAATTCACCTTTGGCCATGAATTAATTTAATTAATTCATCACTACACTATACAACAATATCCTTCATTAATTAAATAAATATTTCTAATATTTTTGTAGTTAATTTATCCACTTTCCTAATCCCGATTAATTAAATAAATCATCCTTATTTAATTAATCTACCCTATTGTGAACCTAGTCTAATTGAATAATTACTAATTATTTAATTAGTTACCCTAGCCTACATGACCCCTAGACCAAAATTAATTAAATAAATCACTATTTAATTATTTTAATCCCTCATTAGCCCACTCACTAATTTAGTCCAGCCACATTAATTAAGTTAATCACCTGATTAACTTGGTCAAAGCATGTTTAACACCCCTTTCCACACCCCACAAATAAAAAATTAAGTTTTATTCCAAAGGGTCACATGATCCTTCCAACTCATCTTTCCTCATTCATGTTAGAGCTCTTCTCCATGCAAAGAGCTCACACATGTGTTTGCCAAATAAATACATGTGTCACATGACTCACACACTCACCCCTAAAATGAAAATTTTAATTCCACTCCTCCCACACAAAATATTTTTTTATTCCTCACTTGTCTTAATTTTCATTAAATGCTAAGCTCTTCCCCATGTGAATTTAAAATTTACTTTTAATCTCATCCATCCAATCTTGTTGATGAAATCTCAACCCTCCATCTTATCCTTTCGTCTCCACCATTGATCTCAACTTTGAATCTCCACTGTTGGATCACAATCCCCTCCAATTTGCCTATAAATACAAGCCTCCACAAGCCATTTTCACATCCAAGTTTAGAGAAAATCCATTATGCGAAAAATCTCTCCAACTTTGCCATCTCCATAGTTATATAATGTCAAATTGTGTCTACACTTAAGAGCAATCCACATCCAAACAAAATCTACTGAAACATGGGAAAACCTCTAAAGCTGTGGGTATCTTTAAAAAATAGAGGTCAACATCCGGAGAAGGCTAGCTTCCTAGCTAGTTATCACCTAAACTAATGATTTTACAAAGAAAAGGGAAGGAGGAAACTTAGAAAACTTAACTAAAAACTTAAAGTAAAATGGGTGATGCACTGAACTGACAAAGATGATGAAATTCAGACTTGTTTACACTTAGCTCAAACTGATAGAAACTAATTTTTGAACAATCTGTTATGGATGTTTTTGCATAAATATTTCACTAAAATGTTAAGGACACAATAACTTGCAAAAGGAAAAGAACTTCACAATTAACAAGTTATATGCATTTTATCAACACAATTAGTAACTTGCATTAGCTTACTACTTGTAGCAAAGGTATAATATATGAGAAAAAGTTACAAGGAAACTAAGATAATTTCATAGATAACTTGATCAATCATTCAACACACACAAGATTGCAATAACAAGAGAAAGGCAAGAGTTTTCATCACCAGAAATAACTAAGGTATCCACTGTATTCCATGTCCAAAGATGAATGAATTACAAACTGTCAAAAATCTAAGCAAGGACTGTAAAAATCACAAGTCTCTGAAATCTACATGTAAGAACCCCATACAAAAAAGTCACAAGAATGACTATATCCACCACTATCCAAGTGGTTCCACAACACAAGGAGTCTCAAACTGATTTGGGTCGGATGCCCCCCAAAAGCCTAAAATCTAGGACCTATATCCTCTCCAAAAGTGCCCATAATGCAAGAAAAAGTCCATTAGGACTTAGTCAAACATGATGGCTCACGAAAATAGGTCCAAAAGGACTCTAAGAGAAACAAAACTCCTAGATACCCTCCAACAACCAACTCAACTACTAACTGTCATCAGACTTAGTCAATCCTTCCCTCCACCAAGGCAAAACAAGAATCTAGACTCTAGGCATATGTCTGCCACATCCTTCACATTCCTTTATTCTCCTTTGCATTAAAAGGAAACAATAAATCTTAAATGATTTATATGATCATCATTTAAAAATTATTGTTTTACATCACATAGTATGCAAAGAAAACTAAATTCAAAGAGAGAAGATTTTACATGGAAATGTTTACCTTTTTAAGAGGAAATAAAGACTTAACAAAGTCTTAATCATATTCAACTAGGCCACCTCGTGGCACACTCCTAGGTATTACATCTTTAATGTTTTGGACCACGGCTCAAATGAAAAAAGAAATAAAACTTTAAAAAGAAACAAAAGAACCTTCGGGGTCTTAGGGTTTTGAAACCCTAAATGCCAAACAGGCACTTTTTGCCTTCATTTTTGCATCTTGCAATGTTGTCATTTTGCTCTGCTATTCATTTCTCCACTGCCGACAAGGGTTTCATGCCATGCTTTTGTAGATGATTTCTTTGCTATTTTCACTCACAATTTTGACATTTTTTGCTCCAAAACTGAAGGCAAGTTCATTAAGCTCATACCACTGGAACAAAAATGAAAAATCTCATCATTTTCTGTAGCTTTTCCTTCATTGTTTATGTTGTATTTTCCATTTTTCTGTCATGTCGTGATGAAGGATTTCATTTCCTGTATGAATGATTGAATTTTCAAGGTATAAGCTACAGAAAATAATGAAATTTATCATTTTTCTATCATTTCTTCTCATTGCAAATGATGTTCTCTGTATATCTCTATCAAGGTTGTGATGAGAAAGGCTGAAACTTCATGTAGATATGACTATATTTCAAGAATGAAGATACAGAAACTAATGAAATTTATCATTTTCTGAACAAAAACACTCAGCTCTATCTCATTTTTTGGACTTCTAAGCATGACATACCATTTTTGTAACAGTTTCTTTGTTCTCTGACAATTTACTTAGGGTTTCATAAAAAATAAAACCCTCATTCTGTAATTCTTCTGGGTATTCCACTTACAGTATGAGATTCTTGTTTTTTGTCAACAAAAAAAAGGCATTTTTGAAATAAAACAAGGGTTACTTACATAACTAGGGTTTAAATGAAACCAAACCCTTACTGTATTTTGAACTTGCTTCTGTAGGTGAATGCTTCCCTTATACTATCATTTTTGTAGCTGATCTTGTTGAAAAACTGTCTTCATGCATTAAATGACTATTCCTAGATATGTTTTGGGATTGTTAGATTGTTTTGAACAAACATACTTATGACTATAATGGCCTCTTCTGATAGTCCAATGACTGTATTTCCTTTGCTAGACTATACCATTTGCTAGCTATCTTAACCATTCAATCTACTGTCTGACTATTTTTGTTAACCTCTTTGACCACTGCTACTGATGCAACTATTGATTGATGTCTTAGCAATTGTGTAGACCATCTAGGAGTTCATCAAAGTCCTTAACATTGTGATCAAAATCATCTATATCCTTGGCAGTCTTTTACAAAACTCCATACAAACCTGAATACCATAACAATCTTCTAACTGTAAGTATCTTAACACTGTACCTTTTATAGGCCTTTACCATTTTCATGATCTTCATCCTTATTTCTTGAAACTCTGTCAAGGTTTTCATTTATCACTGTCCCTTATAGAGCGGTAATCCAACTCAATAATTTCTTGTATTTTCCCAACATATTGAAGATTTCCTTCAATTATATTCTTATATTTTGAGCTTGATCGACTGGATTGCTTGAAGTCAACCATGATGCCACAATCGAAGGATCATCTCTTTACATCTGCACTTTCTACACGATAATGTTGACCTTATGACCACATTGCGAGATATTTCCTCGCCTGTGAAAGACCATTTATTTCAGTGAAAACAAATATAATGACGAATATTAAAATAGTTAATAGTGTCAAAACTGTAAGGAAACAACATTTTGTAAAATTCCAACTGTACCTTTCTTTCACATCCTCTAGACATGTTGATTTCGTCTTCTATTATGTTTGAATCTATACCTGCATCTTCTATTTGATTTTGAATTTGTTTAGTAACCCATTCTAGTGTGCAATCTTTGCCCCATTCCCCAAGCAGATCAGTGGGAAGTGGAGTATTCCTTGGGTTCGATCTCTTAAACTGTCTCCTTGCTTCTAACACTTCTCTCTTTTTATCATATAGAGATCGATCCATTTGTTCATAAAGTCCATGTGGTACAGAATGAACTTGTCGAGTATAGCACTTTTGTCTACACCTATTACATGTCAACATGTTTATTTCAAACTCCAAATGTCATGTTGTTAATTTGACAAATAAACTACAGAGTAAATTAATGATTGCAAGAAAAAACAACCACACTGATCATGAATTTACTTACTAATTTCTACTTGAAGACCATTAGATTATGGTTTTTCTCCATCAATAATATCTGATGCTCGTTCTTCATCCTAGAAGAATGGCCCATCTTCAAAATCCTTACCAAGGAATTCACATAGGAAGAAAAATGCTTCATTCAATACATACCCTTTAGCCATGCAACCCTCTGGATGTGCCTTTTGTCGAACATATCGTTTTAGAGGTTTCATATACGTCTCAAAGAAAAACATCCACCTCGTTGATACGACACCCGCCAATTCAATGTCATTGACTAGGTGTATAAGTAAATGGACTTGTAGGTCCATGAAACTTGTAGGGAGCTCCTTCTCAAATACACATACAATTTCTACAATTTCCTTCTTCCATTTTGGCACTTCACATTCGTGGATCTCCTTGGAGGTCACCCACCTAATATAAGAATAGTAAATTAGTATGAACCTTTAGTCAAAAATTAAAATGCAATATAATATCTCTATGTCTCTCACACATGAACATTTCATATAACCACATACCTTGTAAATACTGACAATCAACTTATGGCATTCCTTAAGTCAACTGTAAGACAGGAATCCCCCCTAATTGCCAATGGCATGATATGCTATCAAGCACATTTATGAAAAGGTCATTAGTAATTTTTCCGCACACAACAAAATATCAAAATATATTTAGTACTTAATCAATGTTACCAGTAAATGTTAAATGATGATATATAATACCTTCATAAAATTATGAAAACCATGTGTTTTAAATCTTGTGATATGTCCATCAACTGTAAAAGATTTAGCCCATGACAGCCCATAGCCAGTAGGTGTCCTTATTGAACGGATGACATTTTTTAGTTGATCTAGCTTTTTTTTTTCAAACCCCATGGAGCTTCTGCACATGTTTCATTTTCCCTGTTTGGTCACAAATGTTTTCTATCAATTTTGGTACACGAAAGAGCAATATCTCTTCTCGAAGACAAGGTGTCCTCTTTGCCTGATGTATGTCAAAATATAGAATCTGGGACATTTTTGAAGATGTGCATGGGATCTAATAGGTGAGATATTAATAGATCCTTCCAGTAAGGGAGCTCATAAAATATGGATTTCCTTTTCATTCCTTATGGCATATTAACTACAACTTGTTCTGGTTCTTCAATTGAATCACCCCAATCAAAAAAATCCTCCCAAGCTTTTAATTCAGCATCTTCATACTTCTCAAGCCAATCACCTAGACCTATAATCATGGGAGGGCCTCTATTTTCAACTTTTCCATCAAATTGATTCTTCAGGCGATTTCTAAACTTATGATCTAGTGGTAGAAAAACCTTGTTGTTTGCGTAAATAAATTTATGTAGATCTTTGTAATACCACCCTTGAAATTGTTCTGCACATCTTGGACATGCAAATATCCCTTTTGTTTGAAGCCCTGCAATTCAATAAGTAATGTTAATAATATCAAAAAATAGTATAGAACTAAGTATGAAAGTTGGGATGGAAATAAATTATGAGTGTAAATACGTAAATATTTTATCTTACCAAAACAAACACCAAGTCCTAGGAAATCATGAATAGTCCAACATAGCACACCATACAACATGAAGGACATATTTGGTGGGGGACGTGATATGTCATACATTCTTATGCCTTTCCATAGCAGTTGCATCTCATAAATAAAAGGCACAAGATAAACATCCATATTTTTAACTTGATGTTTTCCTAGAACAATGAGAGTCAGCATAAGGTGCTCCTTTCTAACACTCATCCATGGGGGAATATTGTATACTATCAATCCGACTAGCCAAACACTATAATTTGAGCTTAGGAAAGAGAATGAGCACACTCCATCAATTGCAAGACCAAACCTGATACTTCGGGGTTCATCTTTGAATTTTCTTGGCCATTTTCCCTCTATGTGTTTCATTGCTTTGGAGTCAGCCAGAATTCACATGAATCCATCTTTACTCATGTTTTTTGCATGCCAATCCATCAATTGTGCAAGTGACTTGCAATGAAACATTCATTGAAGTCTAGGTATAATTGGCATGTGACGTAAAACCTTCTTTGGAACTGTAGGACCTTGTACATCTGTACGATATCTCTTCTCTTTGCATGCAGGGTATTCTACCTTGTTTTCATATTCATCTCTATATAAAATGCAATCATTTTTACATGAATGAATTTGCTTTATTCAATCCCCAACTCAACCAACAACAGACGCACCTCTCTACAAGTTGATGGCCACACATTCTCTTCAAGGAATATTTTAGTTTTTAGTGCCTTGTAAGATTGCCAGAGATTAAATCAATTGAATGTTTGACTTATGATGAACATGTTTCATATGTCAATCTATACTAGGACTGTTTATATACAATATATGGTTTTAAATTCCCCTTAAAGAAATATAAACAAAGTTGATGAATGTTTACGAATTATATACACCAATTAACAATGCAAAGTAAGAAATGGCTTTCATCTCACTTTAGTAGGGTAGTGAATCCTTTGTCTGACCAACCAAATAGTGACTTGATTTCTAATAATATTAATGTGCATGCTAGTTTTGAAGTTCGACTTGCACCCAATTTGAACACGGGTGTCTTTGTTGCTTGCTTGATGGAGTCTTTCAGGTTGTTATCATCACCATTACGTTGGTGGTAATTACCCCTACTATCATCATTACTCTCAACCATATGATCATTATTGTCATCATTGTTTCCATCCCTAAAGAAACCTGTAAGCATTTCATTCAATCCTTCTTCATGCATTGCATTTTCACTATCATGGTGATCATCATTAAGGCTAGCTACTCATCAGTGTATGCAGATCTCATCAGCAGTTCAAATTTCTCAACTGCTAGTATTCTCTTCAATGTTGCTCTTTTATGCCTGGTATGGCTTAAAGGATGGTTTGGATCATCCCGTCCAAACCTTAATAACCCAGTTGGATCTTAGGTATTAGTATGTGTTTCATCAACATCTTCTACCTATCAACAAACGCAAGCATTATTTAATGTTTGGCAACAATTGCACTAAATTCAAAATGTATCAATTTCAAAGAAATATAATCAAATATGGCTTAAAAAATAAAAATATAAATTGTATGAACATATATACATCAATTGAATAATGGAACATTTTTTTTATTCGTAAGCATGGATATATTATATTAACAAAGAGAAATTTACAATTCGTTGTTGCCACACAGGCAAATTTTAACTATTTACCAAGATAAGACCCAACCCTGCACCCTTCACCCCTACCTATTCAAGGTGACCACTCAGAGTCTAGAAAACCCAAATTGCCACAAAGGGTTGACTTTCTCCAAAATAGGACATCCTATTGCCCCCACCCACTGAAACTAGCTATACAAAATCTCAACCATTACATCGATATCACTTGAAATAGAGAAGAAACACCTATATAAGAGACTATTAAGCATAGAATTGCATCAGAGAAACCCTATACACATCTTAGAAATAGGAAATGAAAGCCAAACAGACAGCTTACTCAAAGCCTAATTCCTCTGCCTTGGCTCTGAATTCAGGAATCCAGTTGAAGGAGCCCTGAGGGTCTATTTGCAGCATTTTGAAAAGAAACTCCACTCCTAGATTGAGTTGTTATCTGTGCAAGATGAGTGGCATGCCCTTGATGTCAAGCAAGAATGGGAAGAAACACACCACTGCTCCATCATCCTCTAGGAGGTGGAAGTCTGCTGGCTTTGGAATACCCATACCCAGTTTAGCTACCTGAAGAATCTCCTCCAGACCAACTAAAAGCTTACTGATGAACAAACGCCACACCAGGAGCCCTACTCTCAGTTTAGGAATGCCTGCATCTAGAATTAAAGCAAGGAAATGAGAGACAACAGTGGTATCTACCATATAGAATTCCCAATCCTCCAAAAACTTCTTGCCCAGCACCACCTTCACTCGCGGTAGCAGGAGATCATCATGCACCCTCATAATTCTTTTCAGCCTTTGGTCTGTGATAGGCCCCTTGAAGGTTAACTACCTCATGGAGCTCTCCAGTTGCACCGGAGTCCTGACACCCAGATAGATTAACCCCTCCATAGCAATCCTCATAACAAAACCTGACCCAGTGCCACCTGCCATTGTTGAAAGAGAACAGGGGAAGGAGACATGGTGAGAAAGAGACAAGACATCTGTCGTTGTCCGCTACAAGCCGCATATTTAAAAGTGCTAGCCTTCCTGAAACTTCCGCTGGTAATGATTATATGTGAAGGGAAGTGCTCACTGGGAGAGATGAGTTGGATGCCAACTCACAAACCATCTAACACCTTAAAGACCCCGATCCTTCCACAACTTGAAGTGTGGAAGGACTCCCGCCCAATCGCCCACAATAATGGAACATTATTTTATAGACTACCTTTTTTATACAATAATGTAAAGAAAACACAATTTTGACAACATAGTTTATAAAACATCAGTCCCACACTCATTTATTATTCTTTGGTTTTCTACCCTTAAGAACATCCTTAGGGAGACCTTGTTCTTCCCTTTTCTTCCACGCAGGAGTGTGTTTTAAGAAGGGGTAATCAATCAATAACTCATCCCCAATGGTAAGGTCCATAATAGCCTCAACCATTATCAATCTATCAACCTCTCTTTCCATATCTCCATCTTTATCATTTATAACCTCAACAAATTGACAATTCAGTCTTACAATAGGGTCCCTTCCCTTACTACTATTTATAAATCCTACAATATTTTTGTGTGTGTATGCACGTCCATCTATATACATAAGATGACCTCTATTCATTTCTTTTCCACTTTCCAATTGGAGACGATGTGTATACATATTCGAATTTAGACCATATGCTGACATGATAGGATTATATTCTGCTAGCCTTTTCCATTCACCACTGTAATATGATGGACCATAATATGGCATTAATCTCCTAGTGGTTTGTTCTGAATTGTTTCTATGTTTAGATCCCACATGTACATTTTGGACGACAAAAAGACCTAGATTCGCTCCATGAATATTGGAGGGTCGTATCATGTCATTGTATCCCCAAAATTGAAACACCTTGTACACTCTAGGTAGTTGATCACTAGGCCAAGCGCAATATAGTCGACGATCAAATGTCTCTTTGTAAATTGATCTCTCATATGGTATGTAGTCCACCTTCCCCTTGTCTTTAAGCAAATTATGCATCTTTAAACCAGTTCTGCTACTTGTTTTCATCAATTCCTTGTCTTCAAAGCTAGTATATTGGCACATATTTTTGTTAGATGTATCATCTGATGAATGATCATTGCCCTCTAGGCTGGAAGTTGGTGGTCTAGAAAACTTTAAACCAAGAACTTTATCCTGCAAGTATCCATTAAGAAAAAAATTAGTCATTTAAATAATATAAAACAATGTTTAAACAAAGTATACATGTTATTTATATCAATTGGAAAATTCCTTACCACAATTCCTATTGGATTTGAATCAATTGTAGGAGGCATACTACCGAATGAAAGCTCATCATATATGTAATGTCTTTGTACAATCGCTTGTTTGAATTGTTTCTTTCCACAACATACAGAACATCCACAAACAATAATTTTCTTAAAGTATTCATCCCATGTACTATAGTCTTGACCAACCTCTTGTTCAATACAATCATTTATTGTGTCTACAGGATCCATTGTCATATCCTCTTCCACCCACTGTCGTCTACATGATTTAACAGTTTTAGGTCCACGTCCACGTACATATTTTTTTTCTTTTGCTAGTTGAACGCTCAGGCTCTGCATTTGCTCCAATCTCCATTTAAAATAATCAAAAACATGCATTAATTTATGTCAAGATTAGATAAAAGATTATAAATTTCAATAATACTGTGAAAACAGATGGACATATCACAAAATGCCATTAGATCATTTTTTCCTAAGTTAAGTCAAAATTTGAGTACTTGATGTGCCACTTCATCCACTATGTCCTTATTTGATATGACACAATCTATTGCCATGGCCTCGTCTGCCCCTATAATACACAACATAGTAAATAATGTTTAGTACACCAATTATATCATTTCAACAAATGTGCTATCTAACACAAAACCTCACTTTAGTCATATATGTGACATATTCATATCATGTTTTGGCCATCCTAATTTTCAAACTTTTCCCTTGATCATAGAATCACATTTAATCACCATTCCTGTTCATTTTCAACCAATA
This sequence comes from Cunninghamia lanceolata, assembly GCA_027924645.1. Classification (NCBI taxonomy): domain Eukaryota; kingdom Viridiplantae; phylum Streptophyta; class Pinopsida; order Cupressales; family Cupressaceae; genus Cunninghamia; species Cunninghamia lanceolata. The sequence goes on from BSBN01001003.1 coordinate 5,597,969, forward strand.
TGTTTGACCTCAAAGGCCTCATGGACAAAAAAATGACTTTATCTCCTCTATGTTGTAGCATTTGTGAATTCATAAACACCTTCCTCCTTTGGTTGAGGTTGCTTTCTCTTCTTACCTCTATTGTATCTGCAGATCTTGTTGTCATATCTATTTCCACCCACTTTCCTCTCTGCGATTTAGTAGTTCTACGCAATCCACATCCTCTCTCCATGGCCTCCTCTAGATCCTATAATACACAACAATGACAATAGTCACATAATAGTTGTGCACCAAGAGGTTAAAAGGAACCAATCAAGATAACTAAAATGAACAGCAAATGTGTCCTGATAGATTATATAAATTTCCTATGTGTTTGCATTTCTCCTCTAACCTTTCTACATCAGCCCTCAATTGTGCAGACCTCCTAGTTGTTATATGCAAATGATTTGTATCCTTGCATTCCCATTGGCAAATACAGTGAATTGATTTGAATCCTTGTATAACCAATTTGTAGGTACAGTGAATTGATTTGAGTTTTTGCATTCACAATTAAAAATCACAGCGAGATGGTTTGAATCCTTGAGTACTCAATTACCAAACATGGTGAAATGATGTAGGTTTTCGAATACCCACTTAGCTATTATAGTGAAATGTATATGAATATTTGAAGATCCATTCACCATACATGGTGATTGTTTACACATAGGACTTTGAAGTCCATGCACTGAACAAAGGAAAATACTACATCAGTTTTCAATGCCTAATGACATGTTTAAAGACATCTCTTCCTTTAACAACATTTAAAAAGGGAAGAAGCAGGTGACCTAATTTGTGAAACAATGGTGATCACTTTCACTGGTAAGCTCATTATTCTTGCATTGGCAGAATTTGATAGATTTCTTCTCATTTGTAAAATTGTAAGCAAAAGGTTTTCATTATAGTATGAGCAAATTACAAGCATCCACATCATCCACTCCTAGATCTAAAGTTTTCCAATAGTTGTTATATTCAAATGATTTGTATCCTTGCATTCCCATTGGCAAATACAGTGAACTGATTTGAATCCTTGTATAACCAATTTGTAGGTACAATGAATTGATTTGAGTTTTTGCATTCACAATTAAAAAATCATAGTGAGATGGTTTGAATCCTTGAGTACTCAATGACCAAACATGGTGAAACAATGCAGGTTTCTGCATACCCACTTAGCTATTATAGTGAAATGTAAATGAATATTTGAAGATCGATTCACCATACATGGTGACTGTTTAGACATAGGACTTTGAAGTCCATGCATTGAACAGAGGAAAATACTACATCAGTTTTCAATGCCTGATGACATGTTTAAAGACATCTCTTCCTTTAACAACATTTGAAAAGTGAAGAAGCAGGGGACCTAATTTGTGAAAGAATGGTGATCACTTTCACCGGTAAGCTCATTATTCTTGCACTGGCAGAATTTGATAGATTTCTTCTCATTTATAAAATTGTAAGCAAAAGGTTTTCATTATAGTATGAGCAAATTACAAGCATCCACATCATCCACTCCTAGGTCTAAAATTTTCCAATAGTTGTTATATGCAAATGATTTGTATCCTTGTATTCCCACTGGCAAATACAATGAACTGATTTGAATCCTTGTATAACCAATTTGCAGGTACAATGAATTGATTTGAGTTTTTACATTCATAATTAAAAAATCGCAGCGAGATGGTTTGAATCCTTGAGTACTCAATTACCAAACATGGTGAAACGATGCAGGTTTTCGTATACCCACTTAGCTATTATAGTGAAATGTACATGAATATTTGAAGATCCATTCACCATACATGGTGACTATTTAGACATAGGACTTTGAAGTCCATGCACTAAACAGAGGAAAATATTACATCAATTTTCAATGTCTGATGACATGTTTAAAGACATCTCTTCCTTTAACAATCTCTTCATTTAACAACATTTGAAAAGCGAAGAAGCAGGTGACCTAATTTGTGAAAGAATGGTGATCACTTTCACTGGTAAGCTCATTATTCTTGCATTGGCAGAATTTGATAGATTTCTTTTCATTTGTAAAATTGTAAGCAAAAGGTTTTCATTATAGTATGAGCAAATTACAAGCATCCACATCATCCACTCCTAGGTCTAAAATTTCCCAATAGTTGTTATATGAAAATGATTTATATCCTTGCATTCCCATTGGCAAATACAGTGAACTGATTTGAATCCTTGTATAACCAATTTGTAGGTACAGTGAATTGATTTGAGTTTTTACATTCACAATTAAAAAATCATAGTGAGATGGTTTGAATCCTTGAGTACTCAATTACCAAACAAGATGAAACGATGCAAGTTTTTGCATACCCACTTAGCTATTATAGTGAAATGTATATGAATATTTGAAGATCCATTCACCATACATGGTGACTATTTAGACATAGGACTTTGAAGTCCATGCATTGAACAGTGGAAAATACTACATCAATTTTTAATGCCTGATGACATGTTTAAAGACATCTCTTCCTTTAACAACATTTGAAAAGTGAAGAAGCAGGTGACCTAATTTGTGAAAGAATGGTGATCACTTTCACTGGTAAGCTCATTATTCTTGCATTAGCAGAATTTGATAGATTTCTTCTCATTTGTAAAATTGTAAGCAAAAGGTTTTCTTTATAGGATGAGCAAATTACAAGCATCCACATCATCCAAATTACAAGCATCATCATCATCATCAAATCATTTGTATCTTTTTTCAATCACTTTGGAGACAATACAGCAGCATATAAACATAAAAATTAACACAATAGTTGAACACTGAAAAAAGGTTACCATCTAAGTACAGTCTTCTCCATAATACTACTTCATAATATATATATTAATTGCAAAGTTTTTGGAACATGAAAGTGGATGAGTGGGATGGGTGCATTCTATCTTCTTACTAAGTCCCCTAAAATGCTTGAGAAAGAACTACTACCCTCCTTTTTTCTCTTAGGTCTTGGTCTCTCTTATATGCGAGAGGCAACAAGCTATAAACCCATTACAAAAAGACACGACTTTTAATAACTAATTATAACTGAAAAGAAAAAAATTTCATTAAATGGATGCACTGATCTGTTAATCTCCGAATAGAGGCTCGTGACCATCTAAGACATGTGCAAAACTTCTATTTTCTGATATGATGCCCATCATACTATTGGCTGATCTCCTCCATCTGATGACTATCCTGTCGTATCCGGCACGTTCATGGTTCAATTCATAAACAGATTTATTGCAGAGAGATGATGGATGTAGTCCTATTCTGCATAGGTATTCACATTGATAATCACTTCCTTCATATTGTACTCCATTTGCATCATTTTTTCCAACTACTTATGAGTATTTTTCAAGACTATCTCTTCATCATTGATCTCCTGTAATGCATTAGTCAGAACCATGGCCAATTCTTCCTTCCAATCATCACATTTTCAGAGATTCCTAGAATTATCATGAAGTGGTGGAGCAAGATTAAAATAATCAAGCTCTTCTTTGAGCTTGTCATGATATTCATCATGTGACTCTATCAAATCATTATATACCTATAATGTTTGTCCCACCAAGATCCCTTTTCCCAAAAGGTCTTCTTTCTTTTTAGTCATCCTCCCCTATAATCTTTTATTTTATGCCACTGCTAAGAGTGTCAGCTTAAACAATTTCCAATAGGTATCAGTACAGCTCATCATTTTATTGAATCTTTCCCTGATTAATTCAGATGTCATATCATATTTGATAGTTTTTACTTCCTTCTCCAGCTCTTTATATTTCCCTTTAGATTTCAGATGGCATTTTTTCCAGTAAGATGTATCAATAAGTGCATCCAACACTTTCTTATCTTTCTCAAGGTCTGGAGAATGGAATTGTGATATAGAAGAGGAAGAGGATCTTTCCTTTTGATATAACAACTCTTTCTTTAGTCTATCATTTTCTTTAAGCAATTTTTCAACTTGTGCCTTATTGAATTTTGCCACATTAATGTTGAGCTCTGTTGTGTCCATGGGGTCAATATCCCCTACCCTTTTGACTAAGAGATGACCGAACATTTGATTTGAATTATTAGCAATTGTCAGTCTCTTATCCTGTGGGTAAAGTGACCAAATGAGTAGAGTGGCTTCATCTACATTATTTTCTGATCCTGATCCTAAGTATATCTTATCAGTGGCTTCTTTAGTCAAATTCATTATTTTGTCTTCTCTCTTCCTGAAGCTATCAAACACAATTGTTGAACTCATATCCCACCATGACAAGAGAAATACTTTGGCTTCTTGAAGCTATTCCCTTCCTCTTTCGGGAGTGATGGACTCCATCTCTTTATCAACTTTCCTTTTTAATTCATCCAAAGTAGTAACCTCTTGTTTCGAACTGACATCTTGCATTTTTTCTCACCTTTTTTTCCTTTGTACTCATAGACAAATGACTTAAATTCGAGAGTTTTAATAAAATCATCATCAGAAATAAATTTATGTGCAACCAAGATTCTAATGTCATCAAATATTTCATTTGATGTCTCAAACTTTACATCATTCAATTCAGGAGGATGCTCATATTGTGCTATTTCAGGAGCATTTATTGGCTTCATTTGTTCACTTTCTTCATCACTTTCCCCTTCTTCACTTATGTCAATATCTATAGAAAAACATACTTCAGGGGTAGGCTGTGAGGCTTTGTAGCCCAGAGGCTCTATGTCTTTAGCTTTTGTTCCTCAATAGATTGTATAAGTTGTATCAAAAACAACTAGGGGCACATCTTTTATGATTTCATCTGCATGAGCAATCAATTGTTCAATCCTTGCTAGTGGATCCTATATTTCACAAAACATTTTTGAATAAGATTGGACATGTTTTCTTTTCCATTCATCAGCAAGTATCACTTTGTTGAATGTACCCATTTTGTTGATAGTAGAGGCCTCATCACAGTTTCTAATCACATCTTCCTCTCAAAATAAATGTTCATATCCTAAGAGCCCTTGTGAAATCTTTGCTTTATGAATAAAACCCTCTGAATCAAAATTTTGTCTTTCATTACCTATAGGAAGATTGAACTATGCCAATTTAGTATTAATTTCTTCATACCCTTCATTCGTGACCACTGTAAAATCTCCAAAACATAGAGTGTTGGGCATGATTAACTGTTTGTTATGCTTCTTGAGGTGTATGGCATTAGATTTTGCTAATTGCCTCACAATCTCTAGATAGGCAATCCGATCAGGAACTATTCGTGGTAGCAAATGTGGGGTGCCCTCAAATCCATAAACTCTAATCACTGTGCAGTCATGGAAAGCATACCAATCTCCCCAATTATGGTCCACTTTACTTTTAGGGTCAATTTCTTTGGGTCTTAGAAATCTCTGCATCCTTGGGGATAGGTTATAATCCCAGGGATATCCCAGTAACTCCATTAAAGGTTTTACAAAAAACTCTTCAAAGTACAGGTAGTGAGATCTACCAACTCGGCTATCCCATAACAAAGTCCACATCTGTACAGGTTTAGGATCCCCATTATCAAAAGAATCCTTTATCCTTAGTTCACTGTTCCAAAATCCTCTATCATGTCTCTCATACAAAAGCAAATGCATTAATAAGGAATAGTGTTTAAAGTTGATCCTATCATTGTTATTTTTTATTTTTTCCAGCCCTTGATCTAGGGCATTAGCCACAAAGCTAGCATAGTCAAAAGGCCTGGCCCACTTAGTCTGTACATCTGCAGCTAAAACCATTGGTGCAATTGACATTAGAGGTGGGACCTCTACTCCCAAGACTTTACCAGGTGCATAATAGGTGTATCAAAAATACTCTTCAAACAAATCTTCATGAAATGGAGGATTCTCATTACTAGAGAATTTCCTTAATTGTCCTTCTTCATCCTTAGGCCTATGCAAGGCCAACTTCCACCTTTTATAGCTAGTATCCATATGACGATACTCTAGAAATAGATCTCTGATTGTGAATGGTAAATCAAAACCACACTCTAATTGAAATACAGTAGAAATGAGATCTTTTGAAAACAACCAGTAAATTATCACCATTGTGTGTTCGAATAGTTCTCGTTTTCAGATCACATTTACTGGAAAGGGTTTTCATTAATTCCACATTGACAAACACCTCTGGCACAACTAATCTCAGTAGGTTCAGCCTCCACGGGTTACAAACTGGTAAAAACCTATATTGTTTTTTGTAGTGGTATAAGAAAAGTTTGTACCCTCATAGTGGAGTCCATACATCTCCCAAGTCCTTGTGATTGTCCAACAATCAATCATGTGAGGGGTTCATCTGTACACTTCTTTTTGGTCTTGGTCCCAACCCAGGACACTGATCTATCAAATCTTGGTTTAATGGTCTCTTTTCAGTTTTTTGTTTCTTATTTTTAGGTTTTTCTGCACTTTCTCCCATTGCTTGATCTATCAAGTCTTGGTTTAATGGTCTCTTTTTAGTTTTCTGTTTCTTATTTTTAGGTTTTTCTACACTATCTCCCATTGCTTGAATTCAAACCTTTAAGAGATAGAATTTCTCAGCTGGGATCGGTGTCCTTACTTGAATTTTGCTTTCCCACTACTTTTTCTTCGCTTTACTATGTGAGAGCTTCAGTCCCCTTCTCCTTCAGCCCCTTTTGCAATTTGTTCAAGTTTTATAGGAGCTATGTGATTAAACTGTGGTGCAACTCACTTTTATTCCTGGTTCATAAATGCACCTTTCATTTCTGTCATGTCATTTTTTTTGAATATCTGAACAATGCCTTGGGATGTCACAATAATTATTATCGCTGCATCGTTGAGACTGTTATTTATGTTTCACCGATGTCAGCTTCCTTCATCGATGAACTCTTTGTGTCGGTGTATTGGTGGGACACCAGGTGACATTACCTCAATGTACCTTAGCTTGGGCGATATTGCACCTTTGGGTAACTTATGGTCATATCAGGTTATCGATGGAATAGAAACATTTGTTCTGCCGATGTTTATGAGTCACAATGATGTGCTAGCTTTTGTTGATTTTATCGGTCTATCAGTGAGGGACTCTCAAGAGTTAGGCCGATAGGGTATTGTTAGCCTGATATGGCTACGAGTTATGTTTATAAGACTATCGGTGGGAGTATGATGGGAACTCCAATGATGAGGGCATGTTCGATCGATTATGTCTAATTTTGGACAACCCACAGTTATATCAGGTCATCGGGGGAATATGAATATCTATCCTACCGATGACTATGTGTTGCAACAATGAGCTCACTGTAGTTGGCTTTATCAGTCTATAGGGGGAAGGACTTCAAAGGTTAGCCCGACAGGGTATTTTTAGACAGATAAGGCTGTAAATTATTTTTCATAGGGCTATCGGTGGAGCTATAAATAGGGTTCCAACGATGAAGTGTTGCTAGGCCGATACACTTAGGAAAAGATATTATGAGGATTTGTTCATAAATGTAATTGTTCTTAAAGGATTTTGTCACACATGTTTTAGAAATAGGAGTTAATATGGATCTTGTCACACAAATTTTTATAAATTGTTTTAATTGCAAAATTATAATGTGGCCAATTTCCATGGTATACAGAGGATAAGTGTGTAGAGGTTGATGAGAGATGTAAAAAAGTTTCTGGTTCTAACAAGTTCAATCTCTTTTCAATCAAAATTGTTCATATAATTTTCGTTCACGCAGCCATTAATGTCCACCATTGGAAATGAATACAACAATTTTTTTGAATTTTGAAATGTTAGATTGCATCAATGGGACTCTCCTAGTTTCAGGTCGATCTGTGTGATTGGATAACTTTTTGGATTGATTTTTCTTTGACTCTTTGTTTTTATGTCCTAAGGCATGAGGACCCATAGGATGTTTGGCTTTATTAGTAGAGGCATCTAATTTTGCATTTCTGGATCCCTTGGGGATGGTGGAATGATGGAAGCTTTAAGTTTAGCTTTAAGATTAGGGTTGAGGGTTGAGGGTTGAAGGATTAGGGTTTAAGGTATAGTGTTGAGGGTTGAGGGTTTATGGTTTAGGGTTGAGGGTTTAGGGTTTAGGGATTATGGTTTAGAGTTGAGGGATTAGGGTTTAAGGCATAGTGTTTAGGGTTGAGGGTTTAGGGATAGGGTTTAAGATTTAAGGTTCGAGTGTTGAGGGTTGAGGCTTTAGGGATAGGGTTTAAGGTTTAGCAATGAGGGATTAGGGTTTAGGGTTGACGTAGTAGGGTTGAGGGATTAGGGTTTAAGGTATAGTGTTTAGGGTTGAGGGTTTAGGGATAGGGTTTAGGGTTTAAGGTTTAAGGGTTGAGGCTTTAGGCTTTAGGGATAGCATTTAGGGTTGAGGGATTAGGGTTTAGGGTGGAGGGATTAGGGTTTAAGGTATAGTGTTTAGGGTTGAGGGTTGAAGGATGCGTTGCGCTACACTGAAAGGCTATAGTCCCATTAGAGAATGATGTCCTCGCATGGACCATGTCGAGTGCCCTCATCGATGTTGGTAAAAGATACATGGAAGGCAAATGGATTAGGTAGATAGTGGATTATGACGTGGATTCTAGAGGGGAGAAAAGTGGATTATGATGTGGATTATGTAGGGAAAATAGTGGATTATGATGTGGATTATGTCGGACTTATGCCAAAGCATGGACCATAGGGATGGTATGTGGAGGGTAAGTAGGATAGTGGATGAATGATGGTAGACTTATTGTAGAATGGAAGGGAACCATGACTAATGGTTGCACACATCATGATAAATGTTGAAGCTTGTGATGCGGAGGTGGTGTAGGGTGCAATGGAGATGTTTGCTTAGGAGATGTATGATGAAGGGCTTTAGGAACCCACATAGACTTAGGCATATTATTACTTTTGTTTTGCTTGTGGGATGGAATGTTTTGACACTTTTGAGTGGAATGGGAATTTGAGATGGGAGTAGATGGTTAGGATTTTTTAGAGGTAGATGTCTCATTTAACTTGATTTCTTGTTGATTAGGTACCCATACCATTTTGGTTTTTGACTTTGCTTGTGGAGGTATGGGCTTGGATAACTTTCCTAGATTGATTTTTCTTTGACTCTTTGTTTTTATGTCCTGAGGCATGAGGACTCTTAGGATGTTTGGCTTTATCAGTAGAGGCATGTAATTTTACATTTCTGGATCCCTTGGGGATGGTGGAATGAGTGGAAGCTTTAAGTTTAGCTTTAAGATTAGGGTTGAGGGTTGAGGTATTAGGGTTTAAGGTATTGTGTTGAGGGTTGAGGGTTGAGGGTTTAGGGTTTAGGGATTAGGGATTAGGCTTTAGAGTTGAGGGATTAGGGTTTAAGGCATAGTGTTTAAGGTTGAGGGTTTAGGGATAGGGTTTAGGATTTAAAGTTCAAGTGTTGAGGGTTGAGGCTTTAGGGATAGGGTTTAAGGTTTAGCGATAAGGGATTAGGATTTAGGGTTGATGGATTAGGGTTTAAGGTATAGTGTTTAGGGTTGAGGGTTTAGGGATAGGGTTTGGGGTTTAAGGTTTAAGGGTTGAGACTTCAGTCTTTAGGGATAGTGTTTAGGGTTGAGGGATTAGGGTTTAGGGTGGAGGGATTAGGGTTTAAGGTATAGTGTTTAGGGTTGAGGGTTGAAGGATGCATTGTGCTACATTGAAAGGTTATAGTCCCATTAGAGAATGATGTCCTCGCATGGACCATGTCAAGTGCCTTCATCAATGTTGGTAAGGGATACATGGAAGGCAAATGGATTAGGCAGATAGTGGATTATGACATGGATTCTAGAGGGAAGAATAGTGGATTATGACGTGGATTCTAGAGGGAAGAATAGTGGATTATGACGTGGATTCTAGAGGGAAGAAAAGTGGATTATGTAGGGAAAATAGTGGATTATGATGTGGATTATGTTGGACTTATGCCAAAGCATGGACCATAGGGATGGTATGTGGAGGGTATGTAGGATAGTGGATGAATGATGGTAGATTTATTATAGAATGGAAGGGAACCATGACCAATGGTTCCACACATCGCAATAAACGTTGAAGCTTGTGATGCGGAGGTGGTGTAGGGTGCAATGGAGATGTTTGCTTAGGAGATGGATGATGAAGGGCTTTAGGAACCCACATAGACTTAGGCATATTATTACTTTTGTTTTGCTTGTGGGATGGCATGTTTTGACACTTTTGAGCAGAATGGGAATTCGAGATGGGAGTAGATGGTTGGGATTTTTTAGAGGTAGATGCCTCATTTAACTTGATTTCTTGTTGCTTAGGTAACCATACCATTTTGGTTTTGGACTTTGCTTGTGGAGGTATGGGCTTGGATAACTTTTTGGATTGATTTTTGTTTGACTCTTTGTTTTTATGTCCTGAGGCATGAGGACCCTTAGGATGTTTGTCTTTATCAGTAGAAGCATCTAATTTTGCATTTCTAGATCCCTTGGGGATGGTGGAATGACTGGAAGCTTTAAGTTTAGCTTTAATATTAGGGTTGAGGGTTGAGGGTTAAGGGATTAGGGTTTAAGGTATAGTGTTGAGGGTTTAGGGTTTAGGGTTTAGGATTTAGGAATTAGGGTTTAGAGTAGAGGGATTAGGGTTTAATGCATAGTGTTTAGGGTTGAGGGTTTAGGGATAGGGTTTAGGATTTAAGGTTCAAGTGTTGAGGGTTGAGGCTTTAGGGATAGGGTTTAAGGTTTAGTGATAAGGGATTAGGGTTTAGGGTTGACAGATTAGGGTTTAGTGTTGAGGGATTAGAGTTTAGGGATCTTTACTCTTGAATATTTACTCTTATTCTTTGCATGCCAGTCCATCAATTGTCCAAGTGACTTGCAACGAAACATTCGTTGAAGTCTAGGTATAACTGGCATGTTGGCATGAGGAACATTTTGGTTTGGCACAGCTAGGCGCTAAATTAGGTGCACTTTGTGCCAGTTTTGGCAACCCAAAGATATTATATTTAGGGCTGAAAGTTGGCGCTAAAGTCGGTGTTAAAGTCGGCGTTAGAGATGCCAACTTTAGCGCTGACTAATGAATTGAAAAAAAAAATTTAAAATTCCCGCCTACATTAAAACATACCACACAAAAAAAAACATAAATTCAAGTTAATACATTTAAGCCCACAAAACAATGTACTCTGCCTCTATTTTAGGTTTCCTGCTAAGAATTGTAGGCTGCGAAGTGAAAACTTTATTAGGTCAAAAATGGAAGTTACTCAAAAGATTCTACAACAAATCTGTGAATTTGTATTTTATTTATTTTTGGTTCTAGATATCCAGAAGATAAAAAAATTGCTTTAGCTAGCTGCTAAATTTGGGGTTTCTAGCTACCTCAGCCATTCAATCAAGCTTGTTTGTCTGCCTTTTAGCAAGTAAGTTCCAATTGCCTAGCAATTTACTCTTGACCTAGGTTTTTATCGATTTTGATATAATTTTGAGCTCAAAGAAAGTTTTTCTAAGATGTTGTACTCACTCTTTAGGGTAAATTTGAGTAGTAATGTTGTTAATTATCCTTGCTTGCAGTATAACTTGCATTTACCATTTTTGGAAGGCCTGCCGAATAAGGTCTCTTTGTACATCATACCCAAAATATGAGTTGTTAGGATTTGTTTTTGGCTACATATTTGTTTTTGGCTACGATTGGTCAAGCACGCTGTTAATTCATACCTGGCTACGATTGCCTCCACAGACTGGATGAAAATAATTTTCCCTAGGTTGCCTCAAAATTTCAAGCAATAGAGGGAAGGGAGCAAATTCTGGCCACAATTAGGTAATTCACTGTCAATTTATAGATTTGTAAATGTTTCCATTGTTTCTTTGAGTTTTAGTATTTAGTTTTCTATTTCTAAATTTAAAAGAAGAAATATATATATATAGGGACATGAGACTGACAAAGATAAAGAGGCATTGGCTTCCATATTGGGGGTAGAGGTAGTGGACAAATTGGATGGTGTTGACTTGACAATGCTTGCCAGATACATAGAAAAATGATCTAGTAAAGCCCCTGAAACATTGCAACCAAATCAACAGTGTCAAAGGGAATCAATTGATTCCCCAACTAGTCATGGATCGAGCAAAAGATCTAGGAGGAAATCAATAACAATAACCTCTAAGAATGTGGAACAGGGAGTAGAGGCTTCCAATGTCCCAGCCACTCTTGGGACACAGACTTCTTTGACCACCATGCCATGTTTTTCATCTTGCATTGGTAGCTATGATACCAAGATAGAATACGATGTGGTTTCAGGGGAAGTCCGAATGACAGATGCTGGAAAAATGTTTGTGAATAGGTTGAAGGAATCCTGCCTTCAATGGTTCAAAGACCATCTACATTTGCCATTCTCAAAGATACCCATACACCTGCAAAAAGCAGTTATCCATGATATGGAGACTGAATTTGGCAAAGGTTGGTCTATAAAGAAAATAAAGCTATGAATGTCTCAAAACTGCAAGAGATTTCGGTGCAACCAAACAAAGAAGATAAAAAAAATCCCTTCTGAGCTAAGGCTTAAAAAAAGGCCAATTGATGTAAGTCTGAAAGTATGGAAAGAGCTTGTAAAAGCATATGAGAAGTTTGATGCACAGAGGAAGTCCGGTGAGGAGAGTACACAAGTATTTGAATTTGCTCATAAGATTTTATCAAATTTATTAAATGATTTTTAAATTATATTTGTGCATAATTAAATTGAATTAGTATATGTTTCAGGACAAGGCCTCCAAGGCTAGGCTTGACAAACTTCGTGCCACTCATCACAGTGGCCAGAAAGGTTTGCAGGCCTTGATCTGTACATTTGTAAGTATATTTAATATGTTAAATGATATTTTTTATTTCCTAGGAAAAAGTAAATGATTGCATATTAATTAGTTTAACTAGTCCATGTGCCATGTTTTGATAGGAGAAGAAATATGGTCGGCAACCAACACAATTTGAAAAGGAAATGTTACAAAGCAAAAAGTGGACCGATTTTGTAATTTGGATGGAGAACAAGGTATCAATAGTTGACTTTAAATAACTTAGTTGGATATTGTTGTGTTAATATGTTAATTTATATTTCTTGTGTTGAGTTTCAATAATCTTTGAAGAGTTTATAGAGTGATACTTGTGAAAAATAGTTACAGTTGTACTCTGTTTATTGTGTTTGGTTTCTATTGGTCTTCTTGTCTTTTTGACTCAAGTGGATTGTTGTTCATAGGTCGCTTGTCATTCTTGTTGTGTGAGGCCTACCATTTCATTCCCTTATATTTGACTATTTCATTTTACTGTTGGCGACACATGATAGACTTATGGGACTGTTGATCCCGATTTGCAGGATTGTTAGACTTTATGCTTTATGTGGATTTATTATGTTTAGCATGTTTATAATGTGGTCAGACCTTGATATTGATTCACTGATGATGTTAGACATATGATTTATATTATGATGTTATTGGGATACTATTCATGTGATTTTAGTTAGAAATTTATTATGAGACTTTATCTTGTGATGGATGTTGAAATGTAAAATTGAGATTTTAAGTATGACGTGATTTCTTGATGTTTATATGATCATGTGATGATGAGAGTGTATGTTTCACTTTGCTTCGGCTATTATATACATGTGGGATTAACATTTCATTTGAGTGTGCAGGTGTTTCTAACGAAACCACAGATACTCAGAGATCATCCCACACACTGTGTTGTTTTCCCATGTGAAGTCGATCTAGTTCCAAGAGGAACCAAGATCAACTATGTTTGCATGACGAATTTTTGTAATATTGTTGCATGGTGTTAGTTGGGTTACGTCTACCCTTCTTTTATTTGATTTCTGATTGGTGTTGTAAGTTGTAATGTCATTTGAATTTTATTTTTGAGTTTTAATTTTTGAGACCCCTTTTTATGTGTTTTTACTTAACCTATGGTGCTCAAAATGGGTTAAAATTGACCCTGGGTTGTACCCCTAGGGTCTAGGGGTCATTTGGGCTTGTGTATCCTTAGGTAAACTCCCATTTGGTCACTTTAACTTCACCCTGAAGTAAAGTGAGGAAAATAGAAGTTTGGGAGGGAGAGGATGAGTGGGTCAAACACTCAACCTCTTCATTTCCTCTTTCTTAGTTTGGCGGAGTCTTCAAGACCCCTTAATTGTGGAGGACTCAACCCCAAGCCTCTCCCACAATTGGTGAGGGTACCTTGGGATTGTGTGGGCTTTCCTAGGAGGAGATGATTGGGGCACATGTGGTATCCACTCCTCCTTTGGCTCCACCTTTCTCTCCCACATATGTGAGAGAGAGCAAGTGGATGGGAGAGAGACTTGGTGGAATGGGTGGTTGACATGTGCCACCAACCCATTCCAAGAGTCTTGCAAGTAGTTGGGTGGAGGAGTGAGGAGGTGACATGTGTCACCTCCCCATTCCTCAAGGCTCATGAGAAGAGCCTAATTTTATCCCTCTTGAAGAGAGGGAGGGGGTTGTTGAATCTTTTCCAATTTTTAAATTTTAGTTGTTTTGGAACAAAGTTAGAGGAGAAATTGGTGGCTCAACTTGGAGGAGTTAGAGAAGCTCTTCTCAACTATCTTTCATTTGGGATTTATAAGGTAGGATTCAAGGCAAATGTTTTTCCTTATGCATTTTCCTTAATTGCATGTTGTGTGTGTGTGAGTTTCATTTGTTGTTTTTACTTTGTTGTTGTGGGAAATTTGGGTATGGGAGTTGTGAGAGCCTTTTCTACGGGGGAGAAAATGCTTAACAAGTGTGGGATGGGGGAGGAGTGAACATCCTCGAGGTCACATCCTTGGTTTTATGGAGTTTTAGCCTTGAGGGCAAATTAAGTATTTGAGCAATATGTGTATATGGAAAATTTGTGATATGGCTTAAGAGCCAAGAGAAAGTTTGTGAAATCTTGTTTATAAGTGTGGGCTTGAGGCCTTAAGAGATTTGTGTATTTGGAAAGTTTTTGAAGTGGCACTCTTGAGTTGAGTGATGTCCACTCCCCTACCCCATTAAATTCATCTTGAATGAGTTTTTGTTATGTGAAAGCCATGGGAGTATTCTTGTTTTTGTGTTAATTGAATTTGTTGCAAAGTGGTGTGTGCTTACCTTGTGTGAGGATGACCTCCTAGCTCGAGGGTGACTCACGAGTGAGTCAATGGTAGGGAGGAGAGCAGTTGTTAGTGGCTTCTTCCTATTCCTTGTGATATTGCAGGTTTTTGGAGCTATGAGATATTGAAGAAATCAAAATTTTCTTCCTTGTGTTGTTAGTAAAGCTCTTGAGAGAGTATGGCCATGGTTGGCCTATTTGTAAATGTGTTATTTGATAGAGAGTGTTTGTGCTCTCTTGATTTGTATAAATTTTAAGTTTTAAACTTGATTTGTATTTAACTTCTTTGTATTTGAAAATGAAAATATATATTTGCTGATTTTTATATGTTATGTGTATGAGAGAAATGTGAATAAAAAAATAAAAATAAAAAAATATTTAGTTGTTGATTTAAAATGCCTTATGGATGAATGCAAAAAAAAAAATGTTGCAAGAAGAAAAGTATGTTTTTAAAATTTGATGCACTTGTATTTTCATTGCAACAAAGAAGAGACTAAATAGATGTTGTTTTCTTTTCATAATTAAAAAAAAAAAACATATTCATGTATGTAAATAGTGTGAAAGTAATTTGCTCCTAGAAAAGAAGGTTAGTTTATAAATGCTTAACAAACAAAAAAAATTATCATGTACTTATAGAGGTTCTTTTTATAAAGGTTCCTTTTATGATCATTGTGAGTGTTTAAATAAAAAAATATATATTTATATTTATATACCTAAATATACATTTATACACATATATATACAAATATATGTATATGAATATATATATTTATATAATATATATCTATATATTATGCTCAATGCATCATAATAATATCTATATTTCTGGTTGAGGATATATATATATACAAAATATTAAATATTAGCAATGTTGGAGAAGGTTGTGTTTTGTATAAAGGAAGTTACAGTTTTTAATCAAAATAAAGGAAGTGTTGGTGGGGGGTTCGACCCCCCCACCGTCGGCTATATCAATGGAGTGTGGGTGGGGCTCGACCCCTCCCCACACTCCCCACACCCCCACTGCCCGTAACACCTTCGCCCCTCTCTCCTTTCTGTCGTCCTCTCCACTGCCTTCCTACGGCAGCAAACTCCCTTGCGGCGGCTTCCTACAGTGCTCTCTGTCATTTGGCCCTTGGCCACTAAACATGCAAGTCACTCTCTTGTTTATTACTATTTTTTAAGCATATATATATATATATATATATATATATATATATATATATATATATATATATATATATATTTGCATATACTCATTGTTGTTCGATTTTTTTTAAAAAAAAGAGACCTCCGGTTTAAACCAGAGGTATGTATATTCAAAAAAATAATACTGTGAGTATACCTTTTGTTTATTCTCTCTCCTTGTTTCTGGCGGCCATGAAAGCTCCCTTCCTAAACCTGCAAAACCATTCCCAAGCAAGGAGAGAAGTGAGAAAAGTGAGCGGAAGGGAAATGAGAGAGAGAGAGGAATGGAGGCTAGGGTTTCTCCTTCCCTCTCATAAGGAAATTATTTTTTTTAATTTGAGAGGATTTTAGGGCTTAGCATTTAAAAATTGCCCTTATTTAATTCCCACTCTTTTTATTATTTTATTTCATTTGTTTTATGTTCTTATTTTAAAAGGGGGTTTAGAGATAATTTTAAAAGATGTGGGTAATTTTAATCTTTTTTTTTAAGTGGCTAATATTATTATTTTGTTGTTTAGTGGTAAGGTAAAATATTAAATAGGGTATTTTTAAGGCTAGAGGGATTTCATAGAATATTGTTTTTTTTATTTAATTATTAAGAAAGGGATTTAATTTATTTATTTAATTCTTCTTTTCCAATTTAATTGGTAAGATGTTTTTATTTTAATGCAATGGGTTGATCTATTGCTTGCAAACCTTTATCAACAAGGTTAATTGTGATTTAGTTGTATTAGTCTAGTATTTAATTTAATTATTCTAGAGCGATTTAATTAGTAAATTAAAGTCATCATTTTAATCCAACTTAGTTAATTTTTGGCAAAATTTATTTTTCGAGATTAAACCCTAATCACGCCCATGAGGCGTTATGCTACCGGATTTTTCCAGAATTTAAGGGTTAGCTAAGTTAGTGAATTTAACTTTGCATAGGATTAAATTGTTGTTTTTGCCGGTTATCGACATTATGTTTTGATATTAAATATATTTCTCTTGCACTAGAATTAGGCTTTTGATTTTGACTTGTGTCAAAATTTCATCATCCACTTAGGTTAACCTAGGGTTTTGATCCTTGATCCTAACCCTATTAGCAACGTTAATCACATCGCATCTACCCACCTAGTTGGCCTTCATCACGTAGGGGAAATGCACTTGTGATCGCATTACCCTGCCTTCGACTGACTTGTTGTCACCTTATGCATGATGCCACCGAGCACGCTTATGCGTGCGAGGGGGTTTCTTGGGAAGCATGGAAATTTTTTTGGTAATTCGTCTCATGACTACATGACAGATGTGGACATGACAAGTGTGATGCGTGTCGTGACCACATGGGAAATGTAGGCATGACATGTTGTCATGTGTATGTAGTTATCATTGAGTTTTTAGGTGGTCTCCTAAGTGAACAGACCAAAGGGTTTATCTCAAGTCTTTGTTTCCTAACCTTTTATTATAAGACTTAAAGGGGGGCATGCATTACAATTAAGTTGTTGGTTATATTTCAAACCTTTGAAATATAATAGTGGACATTTAAATTTTAATATGCACATTTTTTTGTTGAGAAGGAGCCATCATTGGCAGTAGGCATTAACTTTCCTCTTCCATAACAGCTTTGGGAAGTACTAGTCTTTAATGTGCTTGGTTTTGGGGTATGTGAAGGACAAAAAGGAAGGAGTGGGGAACCATTTTGGGGGGGAATTCTTCTTTTTGCCTTGGGGTCAAGGAAGGAAGGTTAATGGTTCAAAAACTGTAAGTGATTTAGAGGAAGGGAGACTTTGGGTGTGCTCATCATGTTGGCTAAGTGTCTTGATGTTTGGGTTGGAGACTAAGAATCAAATCACCAACTGGTCTTCTTCAACTAAGCTAACCTTTCTTTGAAGTAAAGCTCCTTGTCATCCATTCTTGTAAAATTACATTGACCATTTTGGTGAAACATTTTCTTTAACTTGTGTAACTGTATGTGGTCTTGTGAAAGCCTATGCTAAAGGGTTTGGATGAGGAAAATATTGTTAACTATGAGAGTTCAGACTTAAGATCATGGGACTTACGAACTATGGCAAACTGTTGGTTATTGTGTTTTGGATTTGTATCATGAAGGAAGCTACATTAATTTGGTCACAGTTTGAGGTGGAGTTTCAAACCCTGGCTAGAATTGCTAGAATGCTATCATTGCAACATACCATGAGTCTTGAGGAATCCTAGCTTGGTTCATGGTTATCTTTTTTGACATGGTTGTAAACCCTAATGGTGTTGGTATTTCACCTATAAATGTCCACTCTCTCAATTGTGGATGTGAGGTCTTCTTGGGATTAATAATGCCACTCTTAGGTGGGGTTTTGGGATGGCTTTGGATCCTTGGTTCGGGTCAACTTGCCCCCCAACACTCCCTCCAAGGTTATGAGGTTTGTATTACTGAAGCCACAATGGAATACAATGTTGAAACAACACTACATGAATGTATTTGATTACCAGTTGACTCTTGGAAAGAATGGGTTTTCTCAATTGCATACAGTTGTGTAACATTGCAATAGTTGTATTGTACTTGTAATTAGAACAGTCTATTGTGAAGGCATTCATTTGATGAGAATGACCTTTGAGTTCATTGTAATGACTTGCACTAACTTAGAAATGTGATTTCAAACTAGTATTTATTAAATTAGAGATTGTTTGTGAACAAATTTATCTTAGTATGGACTTCCTTGTGTTTGAATGACTGAGCACTACCCATGGAATAGTAGATATTATGTACTTGTGATCACTGCGTCATTTAGATAGAGGACTCATAAATGGAATATAGGACCTTTTGTTTCATTGTCCATAAAATCCTAAGGGTTGATTAAGTTATTGTGTATTGATGTAAATGGAAACTTTAAGCTCTCTGAAGGCTTGCTTATTGTTTGCAAAGTAGCATTAATTTCTTATTTTAACTGTGGAAACATCTTGTGGACACTAGTATGGTGTTGACTAAAGAATTATCTTGTAAACACTAGAAAGGTCTATGCATGTTAATCGTAGACTGTAACCCTACATTTGGAAGGAAATTGTTACTATAGATGTGATATATACTGTACAGTGGTATCTGGTCTATGGCATGACATCTTTAGTAGGAGGTACCTTCAGATTTCTGTAGCATCATGTTTGGGCTAAGGTACCGTAAAGTTAAGTGTGCATTGTATGGTGTTAATATACTGGAGGTTACTATATGCAAATCTACAGTGATATAAGGAGACTCGACTCTCGTCATTTCATTGCACAAAATGAGTGACAAAACAACTACCTAGTTTAAAATTGGCCCTTCTTTAAGCAACATATGTAGCAATGAGACTTATGATTCTTGAAAATGAGAAGCATCCTTCTCCCCATACAACCTGCTAACTAGGGCCACTATGTTTTTTATTGAACCCTTGAGGATGATGGAAGGGTACCATTTAGTGTTCCTAGAAGTTAATTGTCTAACTCCTCTTGAGCCAATTTCCTTGTATGATGAACTAGATGATTAGGATGACCATCCTGAAGATGTAATTGAAGACTTTTATCCTTGTGTAGTGTTGCAAATGTACACTCCATAGGGACAAAACTTGTAGATCTTAGTGTTAATCATGATATAGGCACAATTTTTTTAATTGTTGGTCATGTAAATGTGAGTTTTCAGCTACCACAAGTGTACTCTTAAGGATAGTCTCGCTAAGGTAAGCATGGATGTAAGAGTCGAACTTGAGATACATGATCTTGACTTTCTTCTTGGTATACCTAAAGTTTCTAATCTCTTTGTTAATGAGCTAGATGTCAATTTGAACCAAGGATGTGTTTCCAACATTTGTGATGATGTTTGCATTCATGAGGATGATAAGTTACATCAAAATATCAAAAGTTACATAGCCTCTGAGATGGAGTTTATCCCATCCGTGAGGGAGTTAATTCGTTTTAACTATTCTATTGAGAACAGGTCGCCATATAGGCTTACAAAGTTTGAAAAGTAGTCATGTCACAGTTTTCCAGTCCCTCTCTAAAGATCTTAAAGGAATTCTTTAGTTTTCTTCTTCTTCTTGATTGCCTCTGCATTAAAGACTCCACAGATGAAACCATTTTTTGGATTTGGGTTGGTGTGTTGGCCTGCAATAATAACATCATCCTTGATCCCCTCATTGACCAAAAAACCCGTAAATCTTGACGCCCTGGCAAGAGACCCTATGGCTTGGACGACAGTCATGTAGAAATGCTCTAAAAGGACACCGTCATGGATATGGCTGCCCCGTGCTCCCCTTATCCCTGCAATCTCTTTGATGGCATTACGTAGCCCCTCCTCCTTTGTACTGAATAAGCGGCAGACTTGCGAGTCCACTGACTCCTCCAAGCACTTGCAACGGACTCCGAAGTGTTTTTTGCCTGCCATTGTTATGGGAGACTTCGAGTCGTCCTCCTAAAATAGGAAGTTTCTCTCGATTACCTTCCTCGTGACTTACTCACATTGTCTAAAAGTTGCGGGTTTTACAATGCTTTTTGCCTGTATGAACCGTCCTCACTTCTGGAAAAGGAACGCTTGATTGACTCTTCCCTAATCGAACCAGACTGGGGACAATCCTTCCTATCTCCTCTGGGATTTCCTATCTTGGAGAAATCCATGCTCGCCATCAATTCTTCTGAGATCTCCTGCCTTAAGATGTACCTATGAAATTCCTAAATCCCCATTGTCCTTGATTAGCATCTTTCTCAGATCCTCAAAACACTGTCCTTCGAAAAAGTATTCCTCCCCCGTTTCCTACTCAACCCCTCAATTTGCTAGGAGATCGGCCACCCCATTGGCCTCTCTGTATATGTGCATGGTTGACCTCCTTGCTCGTGTTGGCTATCTTGAAAACACCCTAAACTTTATCATTGAGATACCTATTAAATCTGTGATGGTTGTATGCATGTGTTTTCTTGGTGCCTGTAGATCACATATGAATATATGCTTAGGAGTATTTACAACAACACTGCTTTTTGATTTGGATCCTAAAAATGCTGCACAACTTATGTTCTTCTCTCAAACATCTATCCACAAGTGGGTAGGTGTGGTGAGGTAAGGAGATTGATGAAAGATAGAGGAATTAAAAAAATGCCCGGATGCAGTTGGATTGAAGGGCATAAAATGGTACATGCTTTTTTGTGTAGGAGATAGATCACATCCATAGACAAAGGAGACCTATGCAAAGTTGGAGAAATTGGCTTGGAAGATGAAGGCGGCAAGGTATTTTCCAGATTCAAGAATTTACTTAATGTTATGGAAGGATGGGAAAAAGAATTATTTCTTTGCCACCATGGTGAAAAGTTGGCAATTGCATTTGGTTTGTTAAACATGCCCCATGGAACAACTATTAGACCTTTATCTTAAGGTTACTCATGAACCTTAAATAATTATTGAAAAAAAAAACTGTGCATTTATTAATGACATGTAAGAGAATTTAATCAACTGCTACTTAAAAACTCTTTAATGTTTCTATCTAATGCAAGTTATTAGATTAATAGTGAAAAAGAACATACATTGACCACACAATTTGTGGCACTTAAGGTTATGTAAGAGAATTTACAGTTGATAGTTAAATTGTATAACAAATTTTTTTATGATCTTTAGTAACATTTATTAGAATTGTTGCATGTTTTAAATCATTGGAATGACATATTAGCTGTAACTTTTTTGAAATTTTATTATGGTATGTGCACTTTGATATGATGTAATATGATTATGGTTTTCTTTTATATGTTGGAATATTAGATATATAATAGAAAAATAAATTATTACATGAAATAAATAATAACTTTTCATTTTAAATATTTTTTTTTGCAGAACACAGGTCTTCCAGAAGATGAAGATGATCCTGATCATATAGATTCAAATTATATTGGTTCTAGTACAGATCACATGGCAGAGGATGATGATGATGCAGATACAGAAGACAACGAGGCCAATGACGATGATGATGACGAAGATGATGATCATGATGATGATGATGATCACAATGGTGATGATGATGATGAGGCAGTTGCTGGTAGTAGCCAGTGATATTCATGATCATATAGACTGCATCATGGATCATTGCTGATATATCATTATGATGCCTCTTTTCATGGTTACTATCATATGTATCATTTTCACAGCCTGCAGTACCATATTATTGAGTTGTATCAATTTGACTTATATCATTTAGACATGTATCATCTTGACTTGTATCATTTTGAGTTACATAATTTATCATTTTTACTTATATAATTTGTACATGTATCATTTTGACATGTTATTGATCTACTGGCATATTTGACTTTCACTTGTTTTAGTTACATATGATGATGATCTTATCAGTATTGACTTGTCAATTTATATATATTGAAAGTGGTCGATGATTTTTGGATGGATATTTATTATGTATGTTGATTTTAATTTACTGCTCAGGATGGATGTTGTAAAATTCAATTAGATTATAGATATTTGACTCACTTGTTTTAATTATAGATGATGATCATATTATAATAATTATCTTGTCATTTTATAATAATTATCTTTTTTTTTATATAATTATCTTGTTAAATTGGAAGCAAATCCCAAAGCAACAAAGGAGGTCATAATGGAAGCAAAACTTGGCGTCAATTAGGAAGCCAAAAAAAAGTTATTTTCGATGCCATACAAGAAGCAAAATACGAAGCACGACTGAGAGTAAAACTAGAAGCAAAAATGGGAGCAGACATGGAAGCAAAACTGAAAGCTAAATTGGGTGCCAAATCCAGTGCTAAATTGGAAGCAAACTTGGAAACAAACTTGGAAGTAAAAATGGAAGCAAATCTAGAAGGAAAAATGGAAGCAAAACCTAAAGCAAACCTAAAAGAAAAATTGGAAGCAAAACTGGAAGCAACACAAGAAGCCAAACCAGAAGCAAAATTGGAAGCCAAACTGGAAGCCAAATCTAGTGCTAAATTGGAAGCAAAATCAGAAGCAAAAATTGAAGCAAAACCAGAATCAAACCTGGAAGCAAAACTAAAAGCAAAACTGGAAGCAAAATCGGAAGCAAAACTAGAAGCAAAAATTGAAGCAAAGCCAAAAGCAAAACTAGAAGCAAACTTGGAAGCAACAAAAGAAGCAAAACCAGAAGAAAAATAGGAAGCCAAATTGAGTGTCAAATTCAGTGCTAAATTGGAAGCAAATCTGGAAGCAAAATTGAAAGCAAAATCGGAAGCAAAATGGGAAGCAAAATTGGAAGAAAAAATTGAAGCAAAACTAGAATCAAACCTGGAAGCAAAACTAGAAGCAAACCTAGAAGCAACACAAGAAGCAAAATCGGAAGCCAAATTGGAAGCCAATTTGGGTGCCAAATCTGGCGCTAAATTGGAAGCAAATCTACAAGCAACACTGGAAACAAAACAAGAAGCAAACCTGGAAGCAAAACCAAAAGCAAAATTGGAAGCCAAATTCAGCGCTAAATCTGGCTATTGCTTTCTGGCGCTAAATACGGCACCCAAGTAAGCATGCAAACTTGTGTCGAGTTTTGCGCTGGAAAAAGTGTCCAATTCCTTAGCTCAATTGCACTAAATTTTGGCACTATTTCAGGTGCTAATTGCCTGTTCTGTTGTAGTGAATCCTTTGAAAATCAATCTCTAAGGTCATAATCTTAATCAACATTAACATCATCCAATGAAACTAATCCATCCCCTTTTCATTGCATGTCACAAACAAAGTCCCAAGCTAGGAAGAACAAAGAAATGGAGCCATATAGAGGAAGTGGAATGCCAAAAATCGATCAAAATAATGTTCCTATAGTCCAACAAACATCCTTTGATGCCAATGCTATGATAAACCCTTGGGGAGCCCAACAAATAGAATCGCCATCCAACACCAACAATGTTGATTAAGATGTAGTAGACTTCATGCAAGATGCCAACTCAATGGATTTATTAGACTGCATTCTAAAATTGGACCCTGCTAAATATCTTGAATTTTTTATCCAAAATGGTGCTAAGGTACCTACCATGTCACAACCATCCTCATCAAACAATGTCCCTAACACTTCTCAACTTTCAAACACCACCACATCAACAATTTCTACCTCCGCATCAACCACATCAATCCCTACCTCCACATCAACATCGACCATAACTGCATCTACCCCCCAAATCACGCTTAACATCCTCGACAATACCATGTACACAAGTTCTTCCACAAGTATACCTCAATTTGACACCAACACCATAGCCTTCATGACACACTTATTCTCCCAACCACCTTACAATACATCCAACAATAATCGATGCAACAACCCTTCATCTAATTTCACATACACACAACCTCTCGTTTCCCAACCTCCTATCTCACATAGCCTTCTTTGTGTTGTTTTGTCATCAAGAGGATCTCGCGCTGCCACAAAAGGACTCGAGGTTGCTAATATCAAGGATTTCTGAGGGTAGTGGAGTCACACAAATCTTTGTTTTTCTTAGGGTCCTTAATTGTTTTGTTTAATTAATAGTAATTTGAAAACCAAATTTGCTCTTGGGAATAGCAAAACATTGCTTTTTCCTTGATAATTAGATCTTGCATGTTAGATTAGTTATTTTCATATTTGTAGATCTAGATTATTAGAAGAAGCATTTTTCCTTTTCTTTAGATTAGATTACTTCTAAATCATCAAAAACCCAAAAAAATATAGATTAACTTTGCATCAGGAAAATCATATTAGATTGCATACATATTTCCCTTTCATAAATTAAAAGCACCTTTTCATTTCCAAAATGCTAAAAAAGCACAAAAAATATGTTTTGCATATCATTTAGTTTGCATGCATATAGAAACCCTAGAATAGACAAAATAGCAAACCCTCGATACCATCACGAGGTAGCCACAATTAAACAATCCAATCAAACCTTCAATACCATCATGACCACAAAAGACATTTGTTCTACCACAAGGAGACCCATTCGTCCTCTTATTGTTGGAAGAAACTAGACAACTCCAAATACAAGAACTCATTCAACGCATTGAGAGACAAGAGGACATAAATGCAAGAAAACCACTTACCCACACAGAGGTGGAATCTAAGAAACCCCAATAGGAGAAGAGAAACTAGTGACCCTTCGGGTCATAGGGTTATCTCAACAACAACTACAATCGAGCGAAACATTCAACTTAGCACACAACAATAAGGGCCACAATACTTGCCAACCCCTCTCCGCGAAGTCCAGCTCTCTAATGAGCCAGACCCCTGCCGTCTCTCACCTCCTCTTAACTGGCTACTTCCACGTGAGCGAGAGTGACGTGGCGGATCGCCTCGTGGCAAGGAGGGAAGGATCCGTGTGCGTGTCGAAATCCAACCCGACAACCCCCAGGCAACCAGAGTCACAATTTTGAGCGTATAGTGACCAACAGAAAAACATCTCTTGCATTGAAAAGGGAGACCCTCATAGTCCAACAGTTGTGTCCATGGTCTGTCCTCAACCATCAAAACATCTCCATGGAGGAAAATGCAAGCCACCATAGTGTGCCCTAAATCTAAGGTCATAGAATCAACCTTCAAGAAGTGCCCTATAGCAGTGCCAATGGCTTCATAGCAGGAATCCTCCCAAAACTAGAGAGGGAAATTCGAGAGTCGAACCCATACTGGTCTGGTAATTAGCGGTTCAGTGAGAGGATTGAAAGAGCGAGCCCATGGCCTAATGGATAACAAATGATTGCCCTACATCCAAACCTCGTCCAGCACTAAGTCTCGCTCCTCAGAGGAAGCAAAAGTTGCTATGAATAACCCCCTTGCATTGGGAAAAAGCTCAATCTACCCAACAACAAGAGGTTTCCAGGAATCCATGACCCAATGATGCAAATTGGGGAGAGAGGGACATAAGCCATTGAACCTACATATCATGTCATGCCCACATTTCCCAGGCGGTCACGACACGCATCACACGTGTCATGTCCACATTTGTCATGTGGTCATGACACGAAATATCAAAAATTTTACCACGCTTCCCTAGAAACCCCCTTGCATGTGTAAGCGTGCTCGATGGCATTACATGTAAGAAGTAAACATGACAATTGAAGACGGGGAAATGCGTTCACTTGCACATACCCTTTTCGCAATGAAAGCCAACTAGGGGGTCTATGTGACGCGGTTAACGTTGCCAATAGGGTTAGGATCAACAATCAAAACCCTAGGTTAACCTAAGTGAATTATGGGATTTTGACGTAAGTCAAAATCAAAAGCCAAATTCAAGTGCATGAGAAAAATATATAATTTAATACCAAAACCTAATGTCGATAACCAGCAAAAACAATAATTTAATCCTAAGCAAGGTTAAATTTCACTAACCTAGCTAAACCCTAAATTTTAGAAAAATTTGGCAACATAACGCCTCACGGGCGTGATTAGGGTTTATTGTAATAAAACTAATTTTGATCAAAAGTTTACTGGCTTGGTTTTAAATTACCTACGTTACACTAGTTAAATTGGTAGATCAGTTAAATAGATTAATTAAAATATTTTTCAACAAAGCTCGATCAATTTGTTCTCCTTCACGTTTTCTATCAATCAGAGTTATCACTGCTTCTTTTACAATATTCCTAATTTCTTGGTAGACCAGATTACGGAAGTATGTTATACTAACTTCATTTAGATAGTTTACTAGGTTTCCAATTGGGATTAAGAAACCGCTAATTTAATTCGCTAATTAATTCGCTCCAAAATAATTAAAAAGAATAATAAATTTAATAACAACTAGTTTTATATTAACCCTGTCAGATTTGGTTTGAAAGCAAATGATTAACCCAATTGTTTAAAATAAAAACATCTCAATAATTAAATTTTGAGTAAGAATTAACTAATAAAAATCCCTCTTCAATAATCAAATTGAAATTAATAAACTATAATTTTCCTCCAGCCACAAACTATTCTATTTAAATTTTTACCTCACCTCTAAACAAATAAAAAGAACATTCCCAAAGAAATAAAGATTACCCATTCTATATTTATCACAAAACCTCATCTTAAGTATAAATTTAAAAACAATGAAAGGAAAATAATAAAAAGAGTGGGAATTAAAAGTAAGGACAATTTTAAATGCAAGCCCTAAAATCCACTCAATTAAAAAAAAAACAATATCCTTAAGGGCAAAAAACACTAACCCTACTTTGCCTCCACATTCTCTTCTTCCTCCATCTCTCAAATTCTCCATCTTCTCTCTTTCTAGGTTTTTTTTGTTGTTGTAGGTTTGTGGTGATGGGAAGCCATGGATGATATTCAAAACCAGAGGTATCCCCATTTAATAAACCCGTGCATTTTTTTGATATATATATATATATAGCAGTGAATTTATAATAAAAGTTGCAGGTTACATATGATTATTTTATTGGCCGTGAGGCCGTGAAGAAGGGCGGCGAGCTCCTACCCAAGGCGTCGTAGGAAATCTGCATTGAAGCAACCGCAGAGGGGGTTTTGAGGGGACAGCAGTCCGCAAGGGAGAGGGGCAGCTGAGTCTGCGCCGCGGCAAGGTTTCTGAATGGGGGAGTGTGCTTTGAAAGCGACCGACGCTGGAGACAAGGGCGACGCGGATGGAAGTGTCCACGGGGGAAAGAGAAGGGGGAGTGTGGGGAGGGGGCGGAGCCCCCTCCCCACACCCATATATAATAAGCGACAGTGGGGGGTTCGAACCCCCCCACCACATACTTCTTTTTTTTCCAGCCTAAAAAGAACTGCGATATATATAAAACGTAAACACAGTCTATTTTCATTTTTTTACACATCATGCTATTTAATGGGTTATATATGTATGTATATATATATATATACACACACACAACAAATACAGATTTACATATATATATACTGCTATATACATAAAGCAATCTCTCTTCTTGTATGACAGTTTATTAAAAGAATCCATATTTAAATATATTAAATATATACACTCAAATATAACTGAAATTTCAAATATATTGCCATTCTAAAACTCACAGAATTTCTTTTTTTAAAACAAATAAGCAAAAGATACATTTTTCTATATCAGATTTATATAGAGCAAATGAACATTTTTTTTTTATAAAAAAACATATTTTCACATAAACATTTCTTCAAAGAATTTGTTCATTATATATTTTTTTTAAAAAGCAAATGCATTTAATTAAATCTTTCAAACAACAACTAAATTTTTATTTTTTTTTAAGTACATAAAATGTAAAAAAATTTATTCTATCCCACATAAATAAAACCACAACTAGTTTTAAAAAAAAATAGAATAGCAATAAGACCATATTTTTCCTCCAACACTCTATTTTTTTTCTTTTGAATTCATATGGCTTTAAAAATTAGCAACTTAAAATTTCTATTGCAAATGCAAATAGTTTATACACACAAGTAAAAACATACTTTTACAACATGAGGGAGAGAACAAGGTTCTCCTCTTTTGAAATCTAAAAATGATACAAAAGCCTAACTTGGCCATGCTCTCTCAAAAGCTAAAAAAAATAAGATAACTCTTCAAAACAATGATAATTTTCTTTAACTTCACATAACTCCCAATATCCTGCAATAACACAAAAAGGGGAAAGAAGCCACAACAACATGCTCTTCTCCCTACCATTAACTCACTCATGAGTCACCCTCGAGCTAGAAGGTCATCCTCACATTAGGAAAACTCAAACCTCAACACAACATTGTAATCAACACCCAAAAACAAATTTACTCTCATGGCTATCACAACATAAAATTCACTCAAGGTGAGTTTAAATGGGGTAGGGGAGTGGACATCACTCAACTCAAGAGTGCCACTCCAAAACTTCCCAATACAAATACCTCTCAAGGCCTCAAGTCAACACTTTTAAACAGAGTTTCACAAAACTTTCATTTGGCTCTCAAGCCATTTCACATATTGTACATATACACATATTGCCCTCAAGACTACAACTCCACAAAATCAAGGATATGACCTTGAGGAGGTTCACTCCTCCTCCACCCCACACATGTTGAGCATCTTCTCCCAAGTAGGAGAGGCTCTCACAACTCCCATACAATTTTTACCCACAACAACAAGTAAAAACTCAAAATGGAAACTCACACATAGCATCACACAAGTAAATAAAATGCATAAGGGAAGGCATTAGCCTTGAAACCTACCTTATAAAGCCCAATTGGAAGGTAGTTGAGAAGAGCTCCTCTAACTCCTCCTTCAAGTTGAGCCACCAATTTTCCTCCAACTTTTTCCCAAAAAAAATTAAAATAAAAAATTTCCAAAAATTCAACAACCCCATCCCTCTCCTCAAAAAGGATTAAAATAGTGTTTTGTCATAAGCCTTAAAGAATGGGGAGGTGACACATGTCACCTCCTCACTCCTCCTCCCAACTACAAGCAAGACTCTTGGAATGGGGTGGTGACACATGTCATTCCCCTATCCACCAATTCTTTCTCCCCTCCACTTGTCCTCTCTTAAACATGTGGGAGAGAAAGGTGGAGCTTAAAAAGAAGTGGGTGCCACATGTGCCCCAATCCTCTCCTCCTAAAAAGGACCACTCAACCCCAAGGTACCCTCACCAATTGTGGGAGACTTAGAGTAAAGTCCTCCATAATTAAGGGGTCTTGAAGACTCCCCCAACCTAGGGAAGCGGAAAGGAAGAGGTTGAGTATTTAACCCACTCATCCTCCCCCTCCCAACTTTTCATTTTCGTCACTTTACTTTAGAGTGAAGTTAAAGTGACCAAATGGAAGTTTACCTAAGATTACACAAGCCCAAATGACCGCTAGACCCTAGGGGTACAACCCAGGGTCAAGTTTAACCGATTTTGAGCACCAAAGGTTGAGTAAAAACACACAGAAAGGGATCATAAAAATATAACTCAAAAAATAAAATTCAAATGACACTACAACTTACAACACCAATTAGAAATCAAATAAAAGAAGGGTAGACCTAACCCGACTAACACCATGCAACAACATTACAAAATTTCATTATGCAACATAATTGATCTTGGTTCCTCTTGGAACTAGATCGGCTTCACAAGGGAAAACAACACAGTGTGTGGGATGATCTCTAAGTATCTATGGCTTTGTTAGAAATACCTGCGCACTCAAATGAAACGTTAATCCGACATGTATATGATAGCCGAAGCAAACTGAAACAAGCACATACAACATCACATGTTCATATAAGCATCAAGGAAATCACATTATAATTAAATTCTAAATTCTGCATTTCAAAATCCCATCACAAGATAGAATCACATAATAAATTTCTAACTATCACATGAATAGTATCCCAATAACATCATAATATAAACCATATGTCCAACATCGTCAATAAATCAACATCAAGTTCTAATCACATCGTAATCATGCTAAACATAATAAATCCACATACAACATAAAGTCTAATAGTCCAGAAATTCAGGATCAACAGTCCCACAAGTCTAGTAAGTATCACCAACAGTAAAATAAAGTAGTCAAATATAAGGGGATGAAAAGGTAGGCCTCATAGATCACTCCACATTTTAGATAGAAACCCTCATTTTTGCGACCTCAAGGCCACAAACCACCATAGGGGAAGAACGGGAATAAGGCATAGGCTTAACCCTAGCCTATGGAGGGTGTATTTGAGCTCTAGAATTGGCAACAACATTAAAAAATGACTTCAAAGGGCAACCTGAAGCAACCTTAGCAGCGTCGAGCCCAGCATTATAAATAGGCGAAGAACTTGCAATAAGGACCTCTGATAGTGAAGCCCCATTTGAATTTTCCCATTCAGAGGGGAAACTCCCCCCGCATCCACGGATAACCCTAGCGCACGGATCCCTTTTGGACACAAATAAAATGCTCAAAAGATTTGTCTTAACACCCTGTCCGCTTTCAGAAAGTTGCTGGAGCTGACAATCAAGCCTAGCCACAGAGCACTATATATTTTGTTAAAGTGATGTGATTGTTTGTCATTTTTTCACTTCTATTTGATTGTAATTATTTATGAGAATAATTTACGATTTATTTCATATTGTTGTTAATATTCTAATTATCAAATTTAATTAATAACAAATAATAATTGAATGTTGTTATATGGAGCCTAATCAGACTTGGAGGTTAAATTTACCCCACTTTTATCAGCGCGGTTTCCACCCAAATTATTTAACGGGGTCAAGGGGCAACGCCCCTTGCAAGGGTTTGGGGGCAGCACCCCCAAGACGAGGTTAAGGGGCAGCGCCCCCAAGACGGGGTCAAGGGGCAACACCCCTTAGGGGGTCCAGGGGCAACGGGAATTATTTTTCTATTGGCCGACATAAATAAATAAATAAATAACCCCTATTTTTGTAACCGACATAAGGCTTGATAAAAGCGGCTAAGGGATAGGGTTTATGTTGATGTATTGTAGCATTTTACAGTGGTATTGAGTTGCAAGGATTGTTGGTTGTAATCAGTTTGATTTACTGGATAATAATATTGGACTCTTTGTTGGTGGATGTAGCCCCAATTTGGGTGAACCACGTTAAAACTTGTCTCTCACTATTGTTATTTCTATGTATTTTCATTCCGCTATTTAATCTTTATTTGCATTTAATTGATATCTTCTGCCAACTAACCCTAACATTGAAATCATTATTTTCTGTACTTTTAAAATTCCTTGTAATTAATATCAAACAATTAAGCCTATGTTGACAACATTTTCTTTTAGATGTGACAATCAAACTAAAGCAATGAAAAAGAGCTTCCCTTGGCCTCAAGAATATTTATTCTCTACTAACAAGTCCAACCATGTGAAGGTGAAAGCTCAAGTGGCCTCCCCTAACCTAGACCCACAACTACCTATTCTATACCTTATTCTAGTAGACATAACACCTACAACACAAACATAAACATTTACTTTTTTGCAAAATTTTATTTTTTATTTTAAATTTTTATAATTAATTTTTTTTGTCGATTTGTAATTTATCGTTATGTATGAAGCAAATGCAAATCATGGTCAATTTAAGGCATCCATAAAAGGAATTGAGTTAATATTTACAATACATGTGTGTCATGGTGTCAAGTGCAACCTACTTTTTATACGAGCAATCTATCACGTTTATGGGTGATGCAATGTATCGTGCCTATAGAGTATTGCATGTCATGTCTCTTGCCAGTGTTATGTGTCTTGTCTTGGGCAGGATTATGTCATGTCTTTGGGCAATATTGTGTTTGAGTTAATGATTATGTCCATTGTGAACCGATTTTAAGGAAAGTAGCTAGTAAAAGGAGTAATTTATGATTTATAATATTGGTGTTAAGATCAAACTATTTAAGATGTTTTTAATAAAACTTTAAATTTAAGAAAGCTTTTTAAATTTTTGAAAAATACCATATAAAAAACAAAACAAAACAAGAGAACACTAGACCTTAGGGAATGATTATGGCCAACGGCCATTCCTTTTGGGTCTTTAGAAGGAGTTGTTAACCCTTCCACTAAAAAGCTTTCTTTTTTATTAAACACAATCTTTTACATGTTACAATGTATCAAGTCAATTTAATTGACCAAATTTATTTCTTCCAACAATGCTACTAAAAGCCTTCACCATCGTAATCATCCAGTCATAATATGCAAGCCCTTCATCATCTTCATCTGCATCACAATATGAATATGTGCCTCCATCCAAGCCTTCAATTATCCGAATTAAGTCATAATATAAACCTCCCCCTGTGCACCAAATGCATGTGCAAAGTTAAATTTTATGCATACAAACTTTCTTGTGTGAAAATTTAGCAAGAAAACAATAACCTATTAATGATGAACAAATGTTGCATTGCCTACAAACAACATTACCTTCAAGGTATTAGGTCAATTTAATTGACCATATTTATTTCTTCCAACAATGCTACTAAATGCCTTCATCATCCTAATCATCCAGTCACAATATGCAAGCCCTTCATCTTCATCCTCATCACAATATGAACATGTGCCTCCATCCAAGCCTTCGATTATCTAAATTAAGTCATAATATAAACCTCCACCTGCATACCAAATGCACATGCAAAGTTAAATTTTATGCATACAAACTTTCTTGTATGAAAATTTGGCAAGAAAACAATAACCTATTATTATAAGTCGAACCCAATGATGAACAAGTGGTGCACTACCGACAAACAACATTACCTTTATTCAACAAATAGATGAGTATATACAGAATGATAAACAAATGGTCCATTGCCTACAAACAACATTGCCTTCATTCCACAAATAGATGAGTATCTATACATTGATAAACAAATGGTCCACTACCTACAAGTAACATTACCTTCATTTTGCAAATAGATGAGTATCTACACAATGATGAACAAATGGTCCATCACCTATAAATAACATTACTTTCATTTCACAAATTGACCTAACACATCTACAAGACAAACATAAACATTTATTTTTTTACAAAATTTTATTTTTTATTTTAAAATTTTATAATTAATTTTTTTGGCCGATTTTTAATTTATCGTTATGTCTAAATCAAATGCAAATCAAGGTCAATTTAAGGCATCCATAAAAGGAATTGAGTTAATATTTGCAATACATGCGTGTCATGGTCTCAAGTGCAACCTACTTTTTATACAAGCAATGTGTCACATTTATGGGCGATGTAATGTGTCATGCCTATGGATAGTATCACATGTTATGTCTCTTGGCAGTGTTATGTGTCTTGTCATGGCAGTATTGTGTCATGTCTTTGGGCAATATTGTGTTCGAGTTAATGATTATGTCAACTATGAACAGATTTTAAGGAAAGTAGCTAGTAAAAGGAGTAATTCGAGATTTATAATATTGGTGTTAAAATCAAACTATTGAAGTTGTTTTTAATAAAATTCTAAATTTAAGAAAGCTTTTTAAATTTTTTAAAAATACAGAAAAAACAAAACAAAACAAGAGAACACTAGACCTTAAGGAATGACTCTGGCCAATGGCCATTCCTTTTGGGTCTTTAGAAGGGGTTGTTAACCCCTTCCACTAAAAAGCTTTTTTTTTATTAAACACAATATTTTACATGTTACAAGGTATTAGGTCAATTTAATTGACCAAAATTATTTCTTCCAACAATGCTACTAAATGCCTTCATCGTCGTAATCATCCAGTCACAAAACACGAGCCCTTCATCATCTTCATCAATATCACAATATGAATATGTGCCTCCATCCAAGCCTTCAATTATCCGAATTAAGTCATAATATAAACCTCCACCTACGCACCGAATGCATGTCCAAAGTTAAATTTTATGCATACAAACTTTCTTGTATAAAAATTTGGCAAGAAAACAATAACCTATTATTATAGGTAGAAGTCAATGATGAACAAATGGTCCATTGCCTACAAACAACATTACCTTCATTCAGCAAATAGATGAGTATCTACATAATGATGAACAAATGGTCCATTGCCTACAAACAACATTGCCTTCATTCCGCAAATAGATGAGTATCTACACAATGATAAAGAAATGGTCCATTACCTACAAGCAACATTACCTTCATGTCGCAAATAGATAAATATCTACACAATGATGAACAAATGGTCCATCGCCTACAAATAGCATTACTTTCATTTCACAAATAGATGAGTATCTGCACAATGATGAACAAATGGTGCACTGCCTACAAAGATATTACCTGCATTCAGCAAATAGATGGTATCTACACAATGATGAACAAATGGTCCATTGCCTACGAACAACATTACCTTCATTCAGCAAATAGATGACCATCTACACAACGATGAACAAATGCTCCATTGCCTACAAACAACATTACCTTTATTCAGCAAATAAATGAGTATCTACAGAAACCATATATATATAAACTTAGGGCAAGAAATACTTCGTTTTAAAGAGCATGTGCTATGTTGCATTGTCTAGAATTAGAGGCAGTGACTGCAAAATTCCATTCAGAGCAGGGGCAGCAACTTTGGTGCAACTATCACATTCACGACTGGGACAAAATCATACTCCTGTCTCTATTTTACATTAATGATGCAACAGATGTAAAGGATGTAAAGTCCACTGTGACCAACAGACAAACCAAAACAAATATTTCAAAATATTAAAGAAAACTCTCATGTAGACATAATTTACCAAAAAATGAAGAGATAAACACAAATCCAAGTTCCAAAAATTGAGAATAAAGAAGCTTCCAAATATATTAAACTTTTAAATCAAGGACAAATCACCATCACCAGTAAGTGTCCAACAATTAACATATCAAGATGACTTGTTTCCATATTTTATCAGCTTGCTATAAGTTCAAAAAAGCTTTACTTCACCATCTATTAGAAAGCAAGGAGAGAACCTGTGGCCTCCTTGATTACAACCAATTGCAGAAAGGATCAAGATGATTTTGTTTGTATCTCAAACACATGTTTAATAAAATAAATAATACTCAATTTGGTTGTGTCAAACTAATATAAAGACTTGAAACAAATATTCATTCTGATAGCACTGAACCATGCACGGAATTTCCAAAACAGAAAGGGTCCCAGATGCGACTGCAGCAGATAGATGCAGATAATTTAACCTGAATGGAGCGTGCTTTCAAAGAATATATATAAATAATCCTACCTAAAATGCATGAACCAGAATATCAAGAAATAAGTAGATGAGATAAGAGAGACCAACATGATAAAGGGTGCCATTATCAATAATGTTTAAAGATGAACAGGCTAGACAAGGAGCTCTGAAGCATCTACTGGCAAACAAACAGGGCATTCTGCATTCAGTCCTCGAGAAAGAGAGTTATTATGAGAAACATAGATTTGGTATATCAAACATACAGTCAAATAATGTTACAGAAGGTTAATAAAGACTGCCCACAAACTTCAACTCAGGGAAAAGTCCACCATAAGCAGCATACAGACTTATAAGGAACATCATTTTAGATATGCTCCATCATAAAGAGTGGCAGAACCAGATAAATCAGGCTAATATTGTAAAATCAAAGGTCCCAAATTATAAGAGATACGGCAACAGAGACAGAGGCAGAGGATAGACTCCAACTATTTTTGTGCATGGAGAAGGAAAAGCTAGTACAGGAATGGAGAGGATATAGTGACTGACAATAGCCGGACTCGTTTGTAAAATAGCAAGACGTTCAAAACCTTTAAAGAAACAAGATATATAGCAGCCAAACTAAATCTCATGCGCGTGCACTCGACCCACAAAAGATGTATTTCGATAGGCTAAGTAGATTTTAGATAGATCAGTACAGGTGAGACTTGAGGTAAATTAATACGGGTAATGTAAAATTCATGATCAAGAAAATGTCATGCCCCGCAAAGCCCCAAATTTCTTACAAATTCTTTACAGTGATATTCTGCACCATCTTTTTGAAGGCATTAATTAAGAACCTTCCAAAACTCTGTCTTTCCTTCCCCGGATATTTCTATGAAGGAATGGGTGTACAAGCTGATCCTATCACTTGGAAGAATAGAAGTGCTGGTGGGGTGTTCCAGCTTAGGTGTGACTTCCTGAGTTTTTATTTGAGGCGAAACACAATGTAAGGTAGAGATGTCCTGACAACTATTTGGCATATTCTTTCTGGTAGGTGGTTTTGTCCTACAGCCTGTTCTATACAATCCTATCCTTTTCAGTCCAGTCGGTTCCTTACTAAAGCTTATTATGTATAATGCTACCTTTTGTCTTCTCACCTTCTTCACCCAAAGGTTCTTATCTGTTTGAGAAGATCAATGGCTGTTTCCGCTCTCACCTTGCAGAGGTTGGGCTTGCTTGCCATGCCCGAATATTCTCTGTTTACTGTTTAGTCTTCAAATTGCTTGTATCACTCAAGATTCTTAAGTCTTTCCACTGACAACCAACATTTGCATATTTTTGTTATCTTCAATATATAGGATCTCAAGACTTGTTTTACTGTGAAAATGCCAAAAATATTTTATCCTTTTTTGGTACTTGAGAAAGGAACAATTTTAAATTCTTATAAGTGAAAAGTATGCCTACATATTTGCTTCGAAATGATAATGTCCATTGGACCGAGTTTATATGTCTAGCATCTAATATCTATTTGACTTTGTAGCAATATCACCTGTTACCTCAGACGATCAACAAATTATGCTGTTCTCAATGTAGAAAATTGTGTGATCACACTTCTGGAGAGTTATGCCTGCAAAGCTTACAGATAAACACTCTCCATCCATTTCTAATTTAGTGTCTATGGCTAGCTATATCATATTGCATTGTGGGGATGCTGAGGTGTATAAAATGACATGATTTTAATGCATGAATGCTGGGCAATGAAAACTAAATAATGCTGTTGAAGAGAGTTTTGAAATTTCCTGCATGGGCTTTATAATGTGGTCATAACTGTAACTGTTTGATACCATTTGGCTGAATGCAAGCGGCTCCTGTAAACATTCTTGTAGGTTCTCAAACATGGGGGGAAGATCTTGAAGTGGCTTGGATTGATGGAGAAATTCTGGAGATCAATGGTCAGCAGGTTAAAGGTCAGATGCTTAATGGAAAGTTTGTAAGTGAACAGTATTAGTTTTAATGACAATCTCTTTGGATTTATTCTTTAATTGCAACTATTCGCAATTGATTTAACAAATTCCTTCCAATGACAATAGATTTCTAGCAGAAACAATGGCTTCTGTTTGCTAATATAATTTCCGGCATCTCATGTGGTCATAACTGTAACTGTTTGACACTATTTGGCTGGACGCAAGCGGCTCCTATAAACATTCTTGTAGGTTCTCAAACATGGGTGGAAGATCCTGAAGTGGCTTGGATTGATGGAGAAATTCTGGAGATCAATGGTCAGCAGGTTAAAGTTCAGATGATTAATGGAAAGTTGGTAAGTGAACAGTATTAGTTTTAATGACAATCTCTTTGGATTTATTTTCTAATTGCAACTATTCGCAATTGATTTAACAAATTCCTTCCAATGACAATAGATTTCTAGCAGAAACAATGGCTTCTGTTTGCTAATATAATTTCCGGCATCTCTTTCTGGATGGATGTCCCAACTATTTGGTCAATAGTTAAATAGTTCTTTTCGGAGAAGTGATGGTATATGTGCTTGAGCATAGGAAACATGGTTGTCAATCATATTTCAGGCTTCATGTTTTCGAGATCCAAATGAGAAGCTTCTGCTTCTGTGCAGATGACTGTAAACCTGTCAAATGTATACCCAAAGGATTCTGAAGCATTGCCAGGTGGAGTGGATGATATGACAAAACTTGCCTATTTGCATGAGTCGGGAGTTCTACAAAACTTGGCATCTAGATATGAACTGCATGAAATTTATGTGACTTCTCAGGCTTTTCTTTGAATTGCCTTGTTATTTGGTTATATTTAGAACAGTGTTACTAAAGGAGCATTTCGCTGATGGCGCTATGTGATATCTGACAGACCTACACTGGAAGTATATTGATTGCCGTCAATCCTTTTAGAAGACTTCCTCACTTGTATGACAGTCAAATGATGGAACAATATAAAGGGGCAACATTTGGAGAGTTAAGTCCTCATGTGTTTGTTGTGGGAGATGCTGCGTACAGGTATGCCTTTCCCATTCTCTGATTGAAGCTGTGTTTTGTAGCGGAGAGACTCTTTTTGATACACCAATTTAAACTTTTTATGGATACAGGGTGATGATCAATTGGGGATAAGTCAGTCCATTCTAGTGAGTAGAGAAAGTGGAGCAGGTAAAACAGAATCCACCAAAATGCTTATGCATTATCTTGCTTATATGGGAGGCCGAGCAACAATTGAGGGGAGATCAGTGGAGCAGCAAGTGCTAGAAGTAAGAAACAATGAGCATTTTGCTTATGAATAGAGTGCAAAGAATTACTGTGGTGTTTCTGCGGCAATGAAGAAATCTTGTGTTCGCAATCTTTTAATGCCATCTGCCTTCATTGTTGTTATTATTTAATGCCATGTGACCATTACCGGATTTTTTGCAGTCAAATTCTATTCTCGAAGCCTTTGGAAATGCAAAAACTGTTAGGTATAACAATTCCAGGTCAATGTTTTTATTAAGATTGTCTATTGCATACATATGGAAGGAAATTGAATATAAAGAGATTCTAGAGGTTGAGTTGTTAATATGTGGATTTGGCTTGGCTCTTTGACTATCAAAAGTACAACTTTTTCTCAAAAAAAACCCCTCTTCTAACTAAGTTGGATATCTCATGCTGTCATTTTGGTACATTTGTTGAGCTGCAATTTGACAAAAATGGAAGAATATCAGGAGCCGCTGTAAGGACATACCTACTAGAAAGGTCTCGTGTTTGACAAATTTCAGATCCTGACAGGAACTAGTTAACATATTTTGCTCTTTAGGCTAAAATATGTTATTAAGGAGATGTCTTAGAGGTGTTAATCAATCCTCAGTCTTGGTGTTAGGTCTTTAAAGTCTTTGAAAAGTCTTAGACGATCCTTTATTGCAAAAGAAAAGTAATAAAATACCTTTGCTTTTGTGTCTTAAGTGGGTCAAAAGGTCTAAAAGTGTCATAGAATCTTTCACAAAGGCGTTTTAAAACCTTAATCACTCCAAAAAATTACCTGAGGATCTTCAAACTCCACATACATGTTGATGGAGGAAATTTTTTTTCAAGTTGGTCGTGTTTTTGGAGGTTAACCTCAAAGACTCATCAGGTTAGGTTTTGGGTTTAGGTTTAAGGTTAAGTCTTTCTCTTGCTGAGTCTTCTTTTTAATCTTTGTCTTCTTCAGGGTTTGTTGGTTCGTGCAAGAGATATGCAAAGAGTGAATACTGTTTTTCAAGGTTATTCTCTATAGTTTGAAGGATCTGATTGAGAAGATAGATGAGTTTTTAACCCTGTACACAGTTGCATCAGTCATGTGAAGGCACTACCAATAAGATTAATGGACCCATATGTACGGAGATATCTGCACCGTGAAGAAAGGTTATGTTGTAAACAAATCAACACAATACCAATTTTGGAGCAATGCCAGTGCAAGCTCCAGACAAATGACAAACAATGAATGTAGGGACCATCAAGTGTTCACAATGTAAGACTGAGACGACAATAAAAGGACTGTTTGACAGTACAAAGCAGTGACCAAGAGACTAGAGACTTTATAAAGATATGAAACGGCAGAGTGATGGTGATCTGCACTGAGCAAGAGATGTCAATACAGAGGTCTGAGGGTTTCTTGTAAAGATCCTGTCAAAAATACAGAGGATTTGTCAAGTATAGACAGGTGCACAAGAAAGCACAGAGCAGAGAGGAAATATATAAAGTCGTAATGCAAAACACCATAGGACAATGAGCAATGGAGAAGTAAGAGGTTTCTGTCCTCACTCAACCATTGGAGTTTGATTAGATACACAGAGATAGCTGACAAGAAGTCATTCTCAGTGTCCTGTATAGCATTGCAATGGCGTATTTTGGCAGTTTCAGGAGTCTCATAGATGAGATCTAGAGTCTCAGAGATGTTTGAATGAATATATCTATCATCAGGTACTTGATATCACATTAGAACTTGCCATCAGAACCTCCATTTTGCATGTTCCTAATATCTTCTAAATATCATTTCGAGACTCAGTATTTTGCTTCAAATCTGTATGCCCTTCAGTAGGTCACCGTCAGTCACTGTTTTTTGAGATTGATAAGGATTAGAAGACCTCCATGAGGTATGCAGTTTATGTGATTTTGTGCAGGAAATGAAGGTCATCATGACCTAGACCTCTGAAACCAAGAAAGGATATCATGTATGAATGTCTGCAACCTTCATGATGGTTCATAATGCATGATACTTCGATCAAGGATGCAGGGATGAAAAAAGGAGCCTTTCAACAGGTCTGCTAGCGTTAGAAGACTGTCCAGTGAGGTCAAGACTTTTCAACAGGTCTGCAATGACTCTTATAAAGTCTATACTGTATATTTGAGAGGCATCAAATGTCCAATGAGGTCTACAACATGAAAAGAAGGTTTGCAACATGAAAAGAGGTCTGCACATCTAAGTCAAAATGTAAGCATAGATTATGCACAGTGCAAACTTATCAAAATGCAGGCTTAGGTGCAGTAATAAAGTCTTAAGAGGTTCTATCACTATGTAACCTTAGTAAGGCCCTAATAACTATTGAGGAGACTCCTGTGGTCTGCGAAGATCTTTTGTCACTTGTATAAGGTTTCAAAAGTTGGTATAACATCTCCACATTCAGAGAAGTTCTGACACTCAGTTTTAGGCTTTTTGCAAGAAAC
Organism: Cunninghamia lanceolata; assembly: GCA_027924645.1. Classification (NCBI taxonomy): domain Eukaryota; kingdom Viridiplantae; phylum Streptophyta; class Pinopsida; order Cupressales; family Cupressaceae; genus Cunninghamia; species Cunninghamia lanceolata. The sequence goes on from BSBN01001003.1 coordinate 5,639,324, forward strand.
TGTTTGACAGTCTAGACGATGACATTGATAAGTCTGCACCAAAGAATACAGTATGAAAGTGTGCCTACTGAGGGACAATGAAGATAACCTGCAGACTCTACTTTAAGGCTGTCTCTAAAAGATGCAAACCCATTGTGAAAGATTGAAGAGCAGATAATGCAAAATAAGCAGTCATCTGGCACCACTTGAGGTCCAGTCACCTGCAAGACAGTTATTGAGTGATATATTTCAAAAACAACCACATCTCCCTCTGTTTGATGTAAATGATTTGAAGAAAAATCTTTAGGGTTTGTGAGTGAGGAAAACGAGGCCTGCAGGAACTCATAATGCAGAGTCTGCACTGTTATACAGAGGCTAGAGACTGTAAGAGTGGACAGTGCTGTGAGTAGGCAAAAGGAGTCTTAAAGGAGCATGCTCAGTCTTAAGTCCCTGAGAAGTGAAGACAGGGACAAAGAAACCTATGGCAAGACAATGGTGACAAGAGTTCAGGGACTTATAGAAGTCTGATAAGCTAAACAAGGTTGTACAGAGCCATTGAGAAGTGAAGACAGTTTTGTGGGTATTGACAATAGTTCTATATACCTGAGACTGTTAGTTCTGTGGGAGGCATGTAAGACTTGCTTGTTCAGGGTTTTGGAAACTTACAAAGACCATTCAATGCCTTGTATAGTCATATCAGAGGTGGAGAGGTGGAAAAATAAGAGTGCATATGACTGTTCAGGGTGTTTAAAGGTTTGTAAGTCAATATAAGAGGCAGTGAAATCATCAGGGGCCTGTGCAGACATTAGCAAGTCTCTCCATACATTCAAATGCATACAAATAATCAGAGGTATGAGTATGAGTTTGCAAGAATGAAGAAGTGGTAATCTTGGATAGCAAAACAAAACCTTAACATAGTTATGGATGTACCTTGATAAGACATTGGCAAACACTGTCAATTCATTGATAAGATGTAAGAACTTCATTGATAGGGTACTAGGATACCATAGCAATGAGATAAAGTACCAAAAGGGTTGAAGACCTGAGATATGCTTCAAAACACAGAAGGGTTGAAATACACGGTGTGTATTTCAACCAAAGGCAGTGATGAGAAGATGAATGATTTCCATTTGCATTTGAGGATTTTTTATCAGTCCAGGAGCATTATAAGCCTGAAAACAAATGTCAAAGACCCCCAACAGGAACCTGAATGGAAAAGGAGCAGTTTGAAGGCATAAATAGATGGTTAAGGGCAGTTTGGAGTCCAAAAAAGACTGATCTCTTCTTTCCTACGCCCTAAAAGTCCTGAAGGCATCAAATTCATCAGGAACACATGCATACAGCTGTAGTGCGGAGTGGAAAAGATCATAAAAGAAGCACTAAGGGCAGTTTAGGTGAATTGGACAGCAGTGGAGGTGATTTAGGGAGCAATTTGAGCAGTTCTAACACTTTCCAAGCATCTAGGAGGCAGTTCCAACGCCTTGCAAGGATATAGGACCCAAACAAGCAGCATGCAGAGCTGGAAAAGGTCAACACACCATCTTCAACACCTCCCAACAGCATTCCAAAAAGTCAAAGCATATCAGGAGTCTTCTAGGCGCCCTCAAGAAGGTTTGACTTAGTACAAATGCATTTACTTCTTCTAGATCATGTCCTAGATTCTCTCCCATGTTGGGATTGAGAAGTGGATGCCTAGGGTAGGAGATTTTTCAGTTCTTTCTAGTGTCACTAAGCTGAAACTTGCATTTTAATTCGGAAAAACTCAGTTTTATGAAGAACAGCAGTGTATAAACTTCATTTTTTCAAGCAATATCATACATTTTCAGACAAATATGGCATTGTGAGACACCTATTTTCAATAAAAGTTCAGTATCCTAACCTTCTTAATCTCTGTTTATTGTGTATGATTGGATGATTAATGCATATTTTTGTGATATCGTTTGCAAATCCTTGAATGTATGTCTCATCTCAAAACATGTATACAGAAAATGCACGCTACACCAAACCTTCTTATGAAATATTAATACTCAAGCATGAGATGGATGAGTTGTGTCTAAGATTAGATGGGTTATTGAACAAATTGTGTGTCAAACAGCAGTATAGGTCTTAACAAATTTTGTCTATCATAGATCAGATTATAGGTTCATTTTTATGTCATTCCTTATCCCTTTTCTTTTCAAAACAGCAGTAGTACAAGTCAGTTTAGGTGGTCATACCAAGGGAACCAGCCTTCTCTGGTGGTTGATCTCAAACTATTAGAGTCGACACTCTGTGAGATCATCCCATGTTTCACTGGATAGCTGAATGGACAACTCAGTAAGGGTGCATATCCAAGTGACAACAGAACTACCATTGTTTCTATCTTCTTTGTGTTGCACCTCCAGAGGTAAGCATCACCATGCTTTGGTAATTGTGACTGCCATTGACCATCGAACTAGGTGCATTGTTTAATTTCTATGTTGTATTCTGGATCTACTATGACTGATTTGAAATTGCATAATGTCAGCAATAACATAACCATTTTTTCAAATTTTCTTCATTTCTGATATCAGGACATTGAGAAATATAAGTTGGAACATCCAAGCTTGTTCCATTATTTGAGCCAGTCCAACTGTTATCAGCTTGACGCTGTTAATGAAGCTGAAGAGTACCTTGCAATGTGAAGAGCAATGGATGTTGTTGGAATCAATATTGAATCACCTGATGTTTTCAGGATGCAATATTTCAAGTTGTGGCAGCTATTCTCCATCTAGGTAATGCAAATTTTACTAAGGGGAAGGACAGCGATTCTTCTAAACCAAAAGATGAGAAAGCTATGTTTCATCTGAAGATGGCAGCTGAATTATTCACGTATGGTTCCTTTCTAAAAAGATGATCTGGATATTGATCATGCTAAAGATGTAGAAATCATAGAAGGTTTGGTGGAAGTATGGTTATTGTAGGAGTGTTTCACCCTATGTAGAGTACTTTTCACCACTGTTAGAGTTTGTGTGACACCTGTTAGATACAAATGGAAAATCTTTGTGTTACCATGAGCATCTAGGAGGTGCTCTAACGTACTAAAGATCATTGTTCTGTTACTATAGGTATCGCAAGCCATGAGAATAGTCTTGGTGTTACTGCATGCACCAATATTAGTGGATCCTCCTGGATCAATACCCATTACTCAAATGATGTTTTACATTTCCATGCCTATTTCTTCCACCACTACCCAACCTATTGCAAAAATAAGAATGATATGATTTCCTTAGAAAGGGATGGAAATATGGAGCAACTCTGATATAGATGAGAGGATAGCATGCAATTCCGTCCTAAAAAAGGTATGCTTGAGTAGCAATAAGACTTATGATAAAGGTGTACCTACCAAACTCATCAATGACAAGTGATTTCTTATAAGGTAATATCAGGTTTATAGACAAATGAAGATGGAAGTTTATATATCTATCTCCTATAGTTGATGTAGAACTTGTTTAAAACTTCAAACCATTACTTTCTGTAGGAATAAACTTTGTATTTCACACAGAAATTCCATTTCCACTTTCCTATTGTTTCCTACAGATATCTTCCCCAGATCCCAGCTGATACTGGATCCTATCCATCCACTTTCTGGAAATTAGTTTCTGACTGCTGTTCCTAATTCTTGCTACAAACACATATTGAGTTTATTTTGCAACTGGTTTTGACTTAAGGCTGCTGGAAAATGAAGTCTAAATTTGATGAAAACTACTTTGTCTATTGTCAGGGCTCAACCAACAGGAGAGGATTCCCTGACAAGTAATTCCATAGACATCCTACAGTCCCTGATACTCTGAATGTTGAATTTATGTTTTCTACTAGCATATACTTGCTGTGATATATCAATCCATAAACCTTGAGTGCAGATTACTTCCCTAATATTGAGGAAAAATTAAACATGGTGCATGAATCTTTTGAGTAACTGATGGAACAAGTCTAATTTCTTTATATCAAATAAAAAGGCTTGATAATTTGCTGAAAAGATAAAGATTAAACAAAACGCAAAAAGAAAACGACGAAAATTAGTGTAATACTAGTAAATGTAGAAGCCTCACTAATTCTCATGTTGGTACAAACACATATCAAGTTTCTTTTGCATTTGGTTTTGACTTAAGGCTGCTGGAAAATGAAGTCTAAATTTGATGAAAACTACTTTGTCTATTGTCGGGGCTCAACCAACAGGAGAGGATTCCCTGACAAGGTTCCATAGACATCCTACAGTCCCTGATACTCTGAATGTTGAATTTATGTTTTCTACTAGCGTATACTTGCCGTGATATATCAGTCCATAAAGCTTGAGTGCTGATTACTTCCCTAATATTGAGGAAAAATTAGACATGGTGCATGAATAATTTGAGTAACTGATGGAACAAGTCTAATTTCTTTATATCAAATAAAAATGCTTGATAATTTGCTGAAAAGATAAAGATTAAACAAAACGCAAAAAGAAAACGATGAAAATTAGTGTAATACTAGTAAATGTAGAAGCCTCACTAATTCTCATGTTTGTAGTGGTACAAAATTTTCAACATTTTAATTCCTTGCCCTGTCACTCCAATACCTGCAGCATACACTGACTGAAGCACAGGAATTGGGTTTATTTGAATCCATAACAATCTAGAAATGAATCAATAATATCAGCCTGTAGGCATAAAAAAAATAACAAGCGTGCAAAAGAAACAACATACCATTTCAAGAATTCCAATATTACACCATATCTGCAAAATGGACAGGTCATTTACATCAGATGACCGAACATACACATGCCATCGCAATATAAATCCATTTAAACATTATTTTTTACCATACAAATAAACTTTGATGTGCATCCCAGCAGCTACAATCAGCAAACCAGAATTTATTCTAGAGTTATTCCTTAAAACTTAAAAGAAAATCTGAGGCACTTCATGGATATAGAATACCAATTAGTGATGCTTCCACTTCACTAAACACCAATTGCTGCAAACCCCTTCAACCCCTAAAACCATAAGATGAATATTCCCAACATAAGATACATAAAGGGGAAATTGAAACCAAGAGAGGAAGATTAGCATTAGAGCTGAGTCGCCTGGCACATTTTCAGATATGTATGTTCAACGCAATGGTTCCATGCAGAGAGCTATTTAAATCTTCTCAGCAAGTGGTTAATAAAATTCAGGAGCCTTTTCACAGTAGACTGTTCCCATGGAGTTCCTAAAGTCTATTGCAGAGAAAGTTTAGCACACATTGCTTGCCACAAAATTCTCCGGAAATTATATGGAGGGAAACTTTGAAAGTTTGAAGAAGATATATGTGTCCCCATGGAAAAAAAATTGTTGAAGCAGGTTGGGAAAACTCCCAGTCACCTCTCCAGTGGGTGTGCAAAGCCATCTGCAAGATAAACAGTCAATACAGTTTTGAGGTACAAGATGTTTGTCTCGGACTATTACTAAAGTTTCACAAAGCATCCTGCTGATTTCTAAGGCCTGTGTTGCTTTTATAGGAAGGTATCAATCTCAGTGAGTGAGACGGAGGGATCTAAATGTTAGAAGGGAGGTACGGTAGGTGGGATGGATGGGTTTAACTTTAGCGAGAGCTGGGTCAGGCTTATTCAAACCCATTGAAACCTTAAATCTGGTTCGTTTGAAAACAAACCATCCCACATGAATCTCGCAGACACCACAATGTGTGTTGCCTGTATAAATACAGGGGAAATATGCTACTTGCTTGGCTATTCAAACAAATTAGCTATGTAGGATTATTTTTAGAACATAAACTGAATACATGAATGCAAACTTAGAGAAACCCACAGTATTAAGGAGAGGAGAGTAGTGTAGAGTACCTGGATTAAGAAGAAATTTATGTGTTGCCTCCTCCATGTTCCTCTTCCTCTGTTGCCGCTGGAAATTTTTTTAAAAAAGTACTAAACAGAACCAAAAAATGCCCTGAAAAATAATAAAATGGACTGACCAGCGTGCACGCTAAAAGCAAAAGACTAAAGCAAAAATTAAAACAATCAAACAAACAATTTCACAGAAGGATTGCAACAGAGGAAATCAAAACATGATAAGTAACAGAGAGGAGAATTGATGAAGAAGCCTATTTGCTTTTTCCCTCCTTCCAAAACGGCCTTCATATTTTCCAATTCGTCTCTGCAGTTTCCCTCCGTCAACGGCCTTCCCAATTTTCAACTGTCATTTGCTCTTTGCTTTTCTACAACGGGTCATTTTGGTGTTTTCCTTTGATTTTGTTACCCACAAACTCAAATTTGAATTTTATATATTTAACAAAGTGAAAGTGGAAAATACACTCCACTAATGTTAATTTAGGTGAATGCATCAATTTAGATGGAATAAATGAGATTTGGGTAAATTGATTAATATTGTTATAGAAGATTTAATTGTGAGAGCCAGTGTACTTAGTTTTTGAATCGAAGTGGGAATGCGGAAGTTGATAATTTGTAGCTCGTTGATTAGCCTGTGGACTAAAAATGGATCCTCTACATCTAGTAAGTGCCTCAAAATCTGTTCTAATGTATGATCTCTACACAGGTCGACCCCACAATTGTGGGTCGCTTCTGCATAGCACATATCTGCTATGTGAGCCACGGATCTGATTTGTAATACTATTCGCGTAGATGTTGCCTAGTTCACCTTGAATTATATTGCTTGCCAGTTGTTAAGGACTACCGATATTTAAGAATGCCTCGAGAAAAATTTAAACCATAGGGGGTCAAGTTCTCTGAGGTCAACCCCCTTGATTTGACAGGCTTTACAACCGTAGAAATGGTCGAGGACAACAATTGCAAGCAGTGAAGATGTCCTAAACAACTTTGATGTAAATTAAATTATGTTTAGTGGTCCAAATTAAAAGATTCCTATAATGAATGTTGTTTGAAGTGCTAGGATGTCTAACAATTTGAGGATAATGATTATCGAATGCCCTTATATACCAATATACTAGCAATAAATTGAGCAAAACGCATGCTAAGTTGGCTCATGGCAAGAAATACATTAGTGAGATTCAACAGAATTTGAATTTGAATTTTTGAATTTGATTCCACAGGGTGTGGGCCTTATCTCGTGTCCTAGGATCGACCCAAGACAAGGGAATGCTAATGTGGGGAATGAATGTTTGCACATGAGGTGCAATGATAGGCATACCAAATGTCATACGTATGGGACAATGTGCAGATGGGTATAGGACATGGTCAAATGAATGGGAATGAGTGGAAATGGAGAGAAGTGGTAGGTCAGGGAATGAGCAAAGATTTACACAAGAGCATTACATTTGTGGATTTATAGCCATAATAAGCCACTCCATCAAAATGGTACTAAAACTGAATTGGAATTGGCATGGGTATGGAAATTTAACCATTACAAAAACACACTAGACAAATAATCTAGGCTAATTAAAGAAATGCTATCAATTGGGCATATAGTAACCTAGATTGATTAGAGCTAGGACAAATTATTGCAATAAATACACAAAAATTGAAATGAGAGGAATCAGAGCACTTAACCTTGAAACTAATGATGGAAGGGTGATGTTCTAAATTAATTTGCCACCTATAGAATATTAACGGCCTTAATTGGATGACTATCTGAAGTTTTGTGTTGTCTAAAAAAACTTTATAGTTCACCTTTGGCAACCACGAGTTCGAGCATGACCATGGAAGACTTAATCCGCCATACAAATCTTATTATGTACTACACCATATTGAATTGATAGAATATTGCATTTGAAGACTTACGTACCTTTATCCTTCCAATAGTTGAAGCTGCCAAGGTGTAGTCTAGGGATATCATTCAGGAGTTTTCAAACTCAATAGGTGAACAAATCCTCCTTGATGCCCCCTAGTTTCTAGATGATGTTTCAAAACCCAAATGATTGTATTCAAATACCATGACATTGCAACATGTCTCTTAAACATACACGTGTTATGTCAGCTCATAACAACTATTAGAAAGGGGCTAGAAAGTTTGAGCTTTAATTTGAAGCTTTTGATTTTAGGTTCAATGTTCTCACATACCTTGGGATTGAACTGAAAGAGCCTAAAAGGAAAACATATGTGGGTGTATGATTTGGGTTCTTTTTATGTGCAAGTGCTTAGAGAGAATGACGTCTTTTTCACTTTAATCTAACTCTAATTACCTAAAACTATACCTAGGTCTAACAAAAGACTAGATACTAAACTCGACAAGACTAGAAATGGAAGAAAACACTTGCAAAAGTATGCCTAATAGTGAAAAAGAGGAATCAGATGCTCCTGTAGGCAAAGATGACGGTTATAGAAAATGTTTAGAATTGAATAAAAAGACTATGTTTGAAATATGGAGATGATATGATGCAGGGTCAATGTCTTATAAAATAAGGTATTGTGCCCAAGGGGTGGCCTTGACCTTCGGCTAAAACTGATTGAAATTTTTTGTGCAAGAATGTGACAGTTTATTGATGATTTCTTTTCGGTGTCATCTGCCAAGGAATAGAGCGAAAATTAGAATAAAATATAAAATATGCCTCTAATTTTACAATGCAAAATATGGAACAAAATTGATGGATTGGAAGGGTTTCACCTAGTAAAGATGGATTGTTACAACCAAATCTAGGTGTGAACAATCAGGAGAGGTTGCTTGTGAAATCTAGAAAGGATGTTATGCAAGTTTAAAGATGCTTCAAAAAGTGGAGCATTGATGGGGCAGATGGGTCCTTTTCTTGGAATTGGCCCAAAATGTGCAGAGGATCTCCTTGATGTGATCTTGAGCAGTTGTATATCAACCCCATCAAATTTGCACATAACACTTAGTAAATGCCCTTCAAGCACAAATCAATAAAGGAAACCTTGCCAAACAAAGTGGTTAAAGGGGAATCTACCTGGGTTAGTCCCCTTGTGCTTATTCAAATATGGTCCACATGATAGTGGTAATGGAAAAACATGAAAATCATATATAAGCTACAAAGTCATGTAAATATAGAAACCCTAATTGAACATGAAAATGGAAACAATGAGGTTGGTAATAGAAGGAGATGTGGGGAGAAGGGAAAAGGGCAACAAAAAGAAACATGGTGGAGATTTTCCATCGATATGGCAAACAAATAAACAAACCAGCATGATAGATATTCATGTATCATACATGCATATTCACACACATGTCAATTGTGCCCAGCGCAATAATCGATGATCTTTTAATGCCTAACCTAGCTTTGCAACTTTGGTTCACTTTTGCACAACATAGATCTATTATGTGATTTGCGAATCTAATTTAGATTAATATGCATACATACACTGCCTAGTTCGCCTTTAATTTTTCTCCTTGCCAATTGCTAAGGATTGTCGGTATTCAAAAATGCATTGGGAAAATTGTCAAAACATAGGGGACCAAGTTATCCTAGGTCAACCACCTTGATTGGACAAGGTTTACAATCACGGAAATGACCGAGGACAACAATCCCAACCAATGAAGGCATCCTAATATGAATTTGATGCAAATTAAATTACTTTTAGTGTCTAAGAGGTTGAGCTTAATTGGTTAAAGCATTGAGTTCTCATTGTGGAGACCTAAGTTCAAATCCCAAAGGGACATCTAATAAGTGGATTTCTAAGTTGTGACTCTTGGTCTTCCATTGTTGGCTTCTAGTGTTTAGGTGGTTTCTAAATAAGTGGATTTCTAAGTTGTGACTATTGGTCTTCTGTAAGTGGTTTCTAGTGTCATTGCTCGAAAGGAGCTTGTATTAGTCTCATGGTTGTGCTTGCAAGAAACGATTAGCAATATAAAAAAGTTACTTTTAGTTCTCTAAATCAAAAGATTGCTATAACGAATTCTCCTTGAAGTGATAAGATGTCTAACGATCTTAGGATGATAATCAAATGATAAATAAATGATCATTGAATGCCTTTATAAGCTAATATATAACAATAAATTGAGAAGAGTGTGTAGCAAATTGGCTCATGGCAAGAATGACATGGGCAGGAGTCAACAAAAATTTGAATTTTTGTATTTTACAATTCATTACATAGGGTGCAAGATGAACCTTATGTTGGAGGATTGACTTGTGACAAGGGAATGCTAGTATTGATGTGGGGAATGAATGTCTTGACATGGGATGCACTAGTAGGCATAACAAATCTCACATGTATGGGAGTATATGCATATGGGGATAGGACATAGCCAAATGTATTTGTAGACACCTAAAATCATACCAGGACCTAATTCACTCGAAAACAAGTCTTGATTCCCTAAATCAACCAATTTATCCCTAAACCATCCCAATTATCCTAATCCCGATCAATTATCCCCTCATTGTCCTAATTTATTGCATTATCCCAATTATCCTAGTTTCAGGATCTGATTCCATCATGTTTTTAATTATCAGGAGTCCATTTCATCATTCAACTATCCTACAACATTATGTTATCATTGTGAGAATCCACATTCATCATTTGGAACAAAACCACCGTTGTGGTGTAACAAGAATCGTCATTTGGTAAACTTGTTTGCTTATTCATTTGTACGTTTGATTTATTGCTTCAACTAAGGTCACATTTAATATAGATTAAAGTTTTCAAATTGCATTCAAATCTTTATTTTTGGTCTATATTTTTTGTTGACATTTGTGGCACACCTGGTGGGACCCCCTATCCTTGTTATTCTTTGTTTGCAAGTGTTTTGTGTTGAGTTTTTTTAGGCTCTCGATGCATTCTTTGACAAGTCTTCAAGTTCAAATTTTGCAAGATTCCTCATGGGCTGAAACTAACCTCGTTGTTGTGTCTGAAGTAGCCAACATACAAAGATCAACATATAATACTTGATATATCGGTAACAAAATTTTTATTTATTTTTTAGTTTTCATGCTTAGCACCCTATACGGTCGTTTTGTACTCTGTTGCATGCTTGATACATCAATTTGTCTTCTATGTAATAAATTTATCTTGTGGCAATTGATTTTTTTTGGATAAAAGACTTTCAATATCCATCCATAGTTTAACCTTTGGCTTTTATCCATCGTTGATTTTAATCATTAACCAATGTATAAAAGGTTTTGTTCTGCAAAGGGTTATGGTTGTGCTCTGGCTATCAAGCATCCTCTCTATGCAATGTAATGGTTTGCATGGTTCATTATATTACCCATTGGTTTTTCTATGTCATAACTTCTGGGTCTGTGTATTAACCACTATGTATCTTTTTTTTTTAATTTTCATTGTCAAAAAGTTTTGGTTAAAGATTGGTATTAGTTATAATAGCCAGTTATTAATCATTTGGGGTGTCAAAAAGCTTATTAAGTACTCTACGTTGTGTTGTAATTTATTTTTCCAGATTCTTCCCATATTCTCAGGCATATCTCTCCGAAGTCAAATCTTCTTTGAGAACTTTAAACGCGGATAACTTTCACACACGGAAAGGAAATTCAACAATTTTTTTAAAAAACTACATAGAAAATCACAGAGAATCCATTGGTGAAGTTAATTTTTTTTTGTGTTGACATCTTTTTCAGATTTTCTAGGGTTTATCCTTTTCCACTAACACTTTTTTCTACAACTTTATGCTTGTCAAAGACAAAAAATCTACAAACTGCTAATCTATTTTATGCAGCACCGCATGTCAAAGAATATCGATTCACTAAATTAGGCACATTTGATTTATCTAATGGGAATTAACTTGATTGTCATGTTTGAGAATTTTTTTAGTGTGTATGCTCTCTCTTAGTGAGCTACAAAGTGATCTTAGAGATCAAAAGTACTCTTCAAGTTCTACTTTTGTTGTGTTAACCCAAAGGTGTAAGTGTGTATGCTCTCTCCTCACACTACAAAGTGATCTTGGAGATCAAAACCACTTAGATTTATTTCCCTTTAGGGGGCCTGCCTAGGGATTTCATCACCCTAGGGATGACCTCAATCATGTGTTTCAATGAGGTATATAAAGGGAGGATAGCAAAATTTGTACGTCAAAAAGGAGTCATCTTCATGTTTGGCAGAGCCCTGAGACCCTTGGTCTGCAAAGAATCATGAGTTGAACAAACCAGGAGAGACCCTCCTAGTTTCATGTATGTAGACGGGCCCTTAGTTCACAGATTTAGGCCTCATGCATGTAGACAGAACCTTAGTTCTCCTTGCCGATTGCAAACCTTGTCCAATCAAGGTGGTTGACCTAGGAGAACTTGGTCCCTTATGATTTGACAATTTCCCCAATGCATTTTTTAATACTGATAATCCTTAGCAATTGGCAAGGAGAAGAATTAAAGGTGAACTAGGCAGTATCTGCATGCACATTGATTCTTGTGCTAGGCACAGTTGGTATGTCTGTGAATATGCATGTATGATACATGAGTATCTATCATGCAAGTTTGTTTGTTTGTTGGTCATACCAATGGAAAATCTCCACTTTGTTTTTGTTTGTTGCCCTTTTTCGTTCTCCCCACATCTCTTTCTATTACCAAGCCCATTGTTTCCATTTTCATGTTCAATTAGGGTTTCTAGATTTACATGACTTTGTAGATTATATAAGATTTTCATGTTTTTCCATTACCATATCAAATGGACCATGTTTGAATAAGCACAAGGGGACTAACCCAGGTAGATTCCCCTTTAACCACTTTGTTTTGCAGGGTTTCCTTTATCAATTTGTGCTTGAAGGCCATTTACTAAGTGTTATGTGCAAATTTGATGGGGTTGATAGACAACTGCTCAAGATCACATCAAGGAGATCCTCAACACATTTTGGGCCAATTCCAAGAAAAGGACCCATCTGCCCCATCAATGCTCAACTTTTTTAAGCAGATTTAACCTTGCATAACATCCTTTCTAGATTTCACAAGCAACCTCTCCTAATTGTTCGCACCTAACTTTGGTTGTAACAATCCATCTTTACTAGGTGAAACCCTTCCAATCCATCAATTTTGTTCCATATTTTGCATTTTAAAATTAGAGCCACATTTTATATTTTATTCTAATTTTCGCTCTATTCCTTAGTAGATGACACCGAAAAGAAATCTTCAGTAAACTGTCATATTCTTGCACAAGTTTCAATCAGTTTTAGCCAAAGGTCAAGGCCACCCCTTGGGCATAATACCTTATTTTAGAAGACATTGCCCTTGCATCATATCATCTCCATATTTCAACCACAGTCTTTTTATTCAATTCTAAACATTTTTCTATAACCATCATCTCTGCCTATAGGTGCATCTGAGTCCTCTTTTTCACTATTAGGCATACTTTTGCAAGTGTTTGCTTCTATCTCTAGTCTTGTAGAGTTTAGTATCTAGTCTTTGTTAGACCTAGTTCTAGTTTTAGGTAATTAGAGTTAGATTAAAGTGAAAATACTTCATTCGCTCTAAGCACTTGCACATAAAAAGAACCCAAATCATCCACCCACATATGTTTTCCTTTCAGACTCTTTCAGTACAATCCCAAGGCATGTGAGAACATTGAACCTAAAATCAAAAGCTTCAAATTCAAACTCAAACTTTCTAGCCCCTTTCTACCAGTTGTTATGAGGTGACCTAACACGTGTATGTTTAAGAGACATGTTGCAATGTCATGGTATTTAAAGACAATCGTTTGGGTATTAAAACATCATCTAGAAACTAAGGGGCATCAAGGAGAATTTATTCACCTATTGACTTTGAAAACTCCTAAACGGTATCCCTAGATTGCACCTTGGCAACTTCAACTATTGGAAGGACAAAGATACATAAGTCTTCAAATGCAATATCTATCAATTCAATATGGTGTAGTACAAAATAAGATTTGTATGACAGATTAAGTCTTCAATGGTCATGCTCGAACTTGTGGTTGTTAAAAGTGAACTTTAAAGTTTTAAGACAACACAAAATTTCAAATAGTCATCTAATTAAGGCTGTTAATATTCTAAAGGTGACAAATTAATTTAGAACATCACCCTTCCATCATCAGTTCTAAGGTTAAGTGCTCTTATTCCTCTCATTTCAATTTTTGTGTATTTATTGCAGTCATTTGTCCTAGCTTTAATCAATTTAGGTTACTTTATGCCTAATTGATAGCATTTCTTTAATTAGCCTAGTGAAGTCAGGTAAAAACGCTGCAAAAGCCCTATAAACAATATTTTCAAACCCCAACCACTCAATGGAGCCCTAAAAAACCTAGAATCAATGCAAATAAAGCATGTAAAATGAAACTCTAGGCTAATAGTGCAAATCCTCCATTGTTGCTATGAAGCTATGACTAACTAATGCACTCAAACTTGCAGGTCTGCAAATGCTATGGAGAGCTCAAGAGTTGACAATGGCAAAGTCAATTTCTGCAAGTGGTATGATGTGAAAATGAGAGGGAGAGGGTGGTTTTATAAAAGAGGAAATTTGAATGGACAACTGTGATGAAGAGTTGACTTGGAGCCAAGATCAAGGGCTAAGAATGATTAGGGTTTCCAGCCACTAGAGGACAAAAGACATTTTTTTATTAGAAGAAATGGTGAGGAGGGAAATGATTTTAAAATTAAATAAATTGTATGCATTTTTTTTTTAGAGGAAAGGGTAATGTAGTGGGATTTTAATTAAATAAGTGGGGACTTATTTAATTAAGGTAAGGTTGATAATTTAAATAAATAGGTATTTATTTAAATTAGAAGGGGAATATGGACGTTGGAGTAATTAAATAATAATTACATTATTTAATTATAGATGAAATTAGAAGAAAATAGCTTAAGTAATTAAATAAATAAAATTTATTTAATTAAGAAGTGTAAGAGAGGAAATGAATGAATTAATTAATTAAAATTATTTAATTAATAGCAGAATACAAAATTGAGATGAATTATGTGTGAAAAATGTTGTTCGCAGGCCCAGGATATTTTTAAGTGTATACATTTTGCCCCTCTTTGATACAATGTCAATTCCAGCGTTGTATCAAAGAAAATTCAAGAAACATACTTTGAGCATGTTCCAGTGTATTCTAGGTGAAGCGTGATGGCCTTATGCCCCCTTGGGAATTTTTTCAAATTTTCTAAAAAATTTGGAAATTTTTTTGAAAAGTTGTTCGGGGTGCCCAAAGTGGTCCAGGAGTGAGAAAACGACCATAAAAGGTGCTCGACGCATGAGACGAAGTCGTCGTTTGGTCAATTTGGTGAAAAGGGGACCCACTTAGGTCAAAAGGTCCTATAAATAACCATTGGGGGGCCCATAATCCTCATTTATGCACTCTAAGTTTGGAGATTTCAAAGAGAGCAGAGTGTTGATTTTCAGATTTGTTGCAGAGCTCCTATCGAGATGTCGCTTGTACCATTTCATCAACATTGAGTTTCGAGGGTCTGGACACATGGTCGGTTACCCGGGACAGACGCGACGGTATGACAGGGCACGCATGCGGTGCACTTTTGTGCGCTGCATGCGTCGTCACATTCACCGTCTGCGCATGGTTGTGTGATGCCTACGCGCTGGTGTGACACATGCGTTTTGTGGAACCGCATGCGCCAGGGGGTGTGACGCCTCCACCTTAGGTGGCGCGCATCCGCTAGGTGTGACGCTTCGGTTGAGTAGTATGACGCATGTGTCGAAGTGTGACACATAGGTCAATCAATGCGACGCATGAGCTGAAGTCTGATGCATGTGTAGGGTAGTATGACGCCTGCACTTAGCCACAACACATGAGAATAGTAGTGCGACACATATGTGGATTTAGCAGTTAAAATGAATTTTGCCCTAATTTTTGCCCCTTGTTTGCTGTGAATATTGTATTTAGGGTTTTTAGATTGGCGTGGTGTGCTAGCTGTGTGATTACAGGCGAGGTTACCACTGATTTATATGCAGGAGAGCCATCCTACCCTGTAAAGACTCTCTGTCAATGGTGGAGCGGGACACGCTTTATGCTTTAGGGTTATACAGTGTTGCATTTATGCCCATGATTCAGGCTAACTGGGGCATGTTGACTACAGTGGCCAAGAGGTGGCATTCAGAGACGAGTTCGTTTCATTTTCCTACAAGGGAGGCCACTGTGACTTTGCTTGATGTCTGGCAGATTCTTTGATTACCTATTCATGGAGATCGAGTTGTGTATAGTCTCAAGAGAGGATTACCTACACTTCGTTGATTATTTGAGATATATGTGTTGTCCTCAAAATGAGCTGAGCTCATTTTGTAGGACGACCCCTACGAAACTTGTATGTTTCATAACCTACACTCTAAGTTTGCAAATCGAGGCGCGTCGTCTCATTCTCATGCGTAGTCCTCTTGTTCCAGATTATCTATTTGAGTCATTTCTCATTTGGATTTCTCGAAACTCGTATAAGTTGTTGAAATGGTTTTCTCAATTTTAAAGAGTTAGAGTATTTTTGTGCATATGCAAGAGCAGAGAAATTCGTCACCCTTGCATATTTTTAGTTTTTAGAAGTTGAATGCAGTGGCGGTAAAATTCGCTGCCAATGCATTCTTTGTTTTATCCAATTTCGTGATAGAGTGGTAGTTTTTACTGCCGTTACATGTTTACATTTGCACATGCTGAGGCGGTGAATTTTGCCGCCAATGCATGTCTAGTATATAACACATGTTATATCAACAAATTTCGCCATCGAAGCACGTATTAAATGCTATGGCAGTTTAAATCGTGTGACATTTAATTTGGTCTTTTAGTTGCATTTTAAGTTTTTAAATGCATTTTAAATCATTTTTATTTCATCCTTCTATCTTACCTGCATTCTTTACCCTCCGTTTATCAAGCCGACATTGTGAATCATTACAAGCGGATTGTGGAGATTTTTGATGTATAGGGTTTCAGTTTTTCCTGTCAGAGGTAAGTTTTCATTTTTCTGTTCTTGTTTTCTTTTTCTTTTAGGGTCTGTGTGTGATAGAATGTTTAAAAATCATTTCTTTATTACTATTTCGAAACCCTAGGTTATATATTGAAAGATTTGCATCGTTTTTGTGTCGGCATTTTTTGCCCTTTGTCGAAATTAGGTTTGTTTCCATTGAATGGATTTTTGTTGTTTCTCATCTTTAGGTTTTTTGTTTGTGTGTTAGATCAAATGTATCAGTGGTATAAATCTTCGTTGATACATTTTAACCTTATCAGACCCACCATCGTGCAAGGACAACAAATTTTCTTGTCCCTACACGATGTAATATGCTTAAAGATCAAACTTACCTCAAACATGCTTTAGTCAGTAGAAATTACCGCTTAAGCATGGAAACTTAAACTTTGTTTGTGTTGAGTCGGCAATTTTTTCCGTCGATGCAAACATTTGTTAAGTTTGTGTCTAAGTGCTAAGTCAGTAAAATTTGTTGTTTGCGCACTTGTTTGTTTCATCCTAACATGTCAAAGCAACAAAATTTGCCACCCTCACACTAAAATAATTTGCAACATGTTGAGTTGGTAAAAATCACCACTCGAACATGTGATGATGTTCCCCTCATGCAAAAGTGGTAAAAATCACCGTTGATACACTTGCAATCTTTTCGACCTACCTGTAGGAGTGACAAAATTTGCTGCCCTAACATTTGCAATTCCCTTTGACATATAGAGGCGGTAAATTTTGCTGCCCATGCATTTACTCCCTCAAATTTTTCTAACTCTGGAAAACTTTTTGAATTGCTATCCTGAGCTCGCTTTCCTCCATTTTTTTGACCCACTTGCACTTTAGCCCTTACAAGCTCATCCCTCCAGTCATGATCAACAAATATGCAGTTCCCTAAGATTTCCAGTATTTCCCCCAACTACTGAATCATGACTTATTGTTGTAGTTTCTCTTGTAAGTAGTTGTCGAGGTCTTCATCCAAAGGAGTCATTTTTCCAAATGACTGAGCTATCTCTGAAGAAAGTAAAGGTAATGAAGTACAAGTATCAAGGTGTTTTCCCGATCACTTCGGTCCCTTCGAATGTTGATGATATTCAGGACACAAAGATCAATCATGTGGATATGACTGAGTTTGTAGAGAGGACTAAGTCAGATAACCCCAGCCCTCTTGTGTAGAAGATTGTCAAGAGCAACATTCACCTGGTGTCTTCATTTCCAATGGCAACACACAATACAGAGTTTGTTCTTAAATGTGCTCATTTCTACAACAAAGATACTAGGGTAGTGGTAGATGCAGGGGTAATGTAATCATGAGACTGGATCCAAAGTTTGTTGATAAAGTTTTCATGTGTCCTACTTCTGTTGATGTTGTGAAACTTGATTTTACTATTGATTGACAAGAATATGATAAGAACACTGAGAAAGCTAAGAGGATAATTAATACCAAGTGGCTTAAGACTCCAAGGTCAAACTTGTCCAGGTGGCCAAGAGATTTCCCCGAAGTGATTTTGTTGAGGAAGTGAGTGATCTTATAACTCTTCTCAATAGAATAAGGGGACTAGCTTCTTCCTCACTTTTTCATGAATGGATGTATCCTTTCATCAAAATTATACTTTAGGGAAAACATGCTATCTTCTGGGGTGAACAAATTAGCAATGCTCTCCATGAACAACTGATCAAGGTACATACTACCTTCAAATTCTATATGACTTCCTATCTTGTGTACATAGCAACCTCAATGAGGATTTTCCCAAGCTTGAGATCTGAAGGGGATAGGAGGGTTGTTCTTGTTTACCAATATTATCCTCAACTTACATTGAAGGGTTCAATCCACCATTTCAAAAGGGTAAATGATGTCTTCTTTGCTATGTACTTGTGCCTTTTTGGTCCTCAGTTGGAACAAAGAAGAGTTTTAGATGAAGCATGGTCAGTAGTAAATGGTTTTGGTTGTTTGTTCCTTTAATTTCCAACTTTCACATACTTAAGGGTTGGCTTTTTCCAAGGCTATCCGTATATTTTGCCAAGATTTACTTCTGACAAAATGGTTTTGATGGAGTTGTGTCGACAAATGATTGTTGTCCACAACAAGCAAATGGAGTTAAAGAAGCCTGGTTTTAGATTTCCCGTTGAGATCAGGAGATATTTAGTTTCAACTACAGCAAAATCCAGGGCTATGGAAACTAAAATGCAATTGGTAACTATGAAGCAATTCAAGAGGAGACCAGAATTTGATTATAGAGGAGTGAAGGATAAAATCAGAAGAAAGACTCAATTTCATGAGCCAATGGTTGAGGACATCTGGGTTGATCTGAGGACAGAAAAGGAAATCAGAAATCTAGACTACAGCAGGTTGTCTCTGGACCAAATTGAATATTTGGGTCTAGCTGATATTCCAAAGGACATGGTTGAGGATGAAGAGGTTCTCAATTCAAGCTATGTCAATCAGAATGTTGCTAACTCTCCCTTGCCTGCTATACAATGGTCTCAGAAGGAGTTGACTTCCTTAAGGAAAAGGTTTGAGCCTGTGTTAGCCAATACAAACATGTGGCTCCAAAGCAAAGGTATACCATTGAAGGATTTTATCACCAGTTCAAAGGAAGAAGTTCTTGAGAAAACAAGAAAGAAAGTTGAGATGAGAACCAAGAATAAGAATGATGCTCCTAGCACATCTAAGGCTCCTAAGCCTAACATCAAATTTGTGACAAGAGGAAGAAAAGCTAAAGAAGCATAGGAAGAATTTGTTGCTAAAGAAATGGAAGTTGATGTAGAACAAGATGTTGAAGAACCAGTTTCTGAAGGCACGAATGTTGAGGACATGGATGTTGAGGATAAGTTTGCATCAGACAATGAGGGTGAGTAGGAGAAGAAAGAAGAAGATGAATAGGAAAGTGTATAGGATATGACTGTGTCTCCACATGGAGATGTGTTATAGGATATTGATGTCTCTTCTCCTCATCCAAATGTGTCTATTTCAATTTCTGTGCCTAATCCTTCTATAATCCCAATGTCATCCATTCACATTCAATCATCTGAGTCTCCATCTTCGTCCAAAATAATTTTTGATGATTCTAATGTGAATTTTGATAATGTTCTTCATTCTTCTGGATCTATTCCTAGTTTGTCATCCCCTTCTTATGACATTGATGGTTATGTAATGTTTGAGCAATTTGTTTTGGGTTATGAGCAAGCCATTAATGTGGATGTACCAGGTGTTGTGTTCACCAATACTCCTCCCATTTTTGCTACCACAAGTGTAAGTACAGTTCTTTCCACTCCACCAATGGTTCCTAATTAGAATATAAGTACATCAATACTTCTCCCATGGATTTCAGCTTATACCCCTAAGAGAAAGAAACAAGAGATATCACCAGATGATATTGATTTTAGGAAACTACTAACTCCCAATCAAAGGCACAAAAGAAGAAGCCCAAGACTATGTCAAGGCTTATTGATGATAAGGGTATCAGATATGCAGAGATTGTCAAACCTCCTCCCGAGGCTACTAAAGATACTTTTGATGTGAATGACTATGTCGTATCTAGGGTGGAATTAGGGAAATTAACACATGAAGGTATTAAAGTTGATTTACAGGTCACTGCCACATCTCTTTTTGAGAAATATGATGAGGAGAAGAAACAAAAGGAATACTACAAATCAAAAGCTGAGCAGTTATCCATGGTGTTACAAAAAATCATGATGACATCAGAAATTGTAGAGCCTATGGCAGTAATAGTGGAAAATCCCTTCGTCAAGAAAGCTGAAAGACTTGAGCAAAAGGGAAGGTTGTAGAAGAATGTTTAGAGAAATTGTCAACACAGGGTGTTTCACTATTGAAAGCAACAGAAGAAAGAAAACCAAAAATGGCCAAGGTAAGAGCAGAATTAGATGAATTGATTGATTCTTTTTCTGCGGATATTGAATATCTGGATTCTAGTTTGGAAAAATGGGAAAGCATGAAAATGAAGACTCTTGTTTCACTTGACCTTGTTGCAAATCGAGAGGCATATGTTTCAACAAAAGAAGGCCTAGTCCACCGTAGCAAAATCTTGAATGAATTAATCAAAGAACTAGGAGATGCCTGAGGGCTAGGTGATGATAGTGATCTAAGTTTCATGCACAAGTTGGAGCAGCTTCCGTGTAAATTGATTGATGATAATCACGAGTTTCTTCTAGTTGATGAAACTATACAAGAATTCAATAAGATGATGCAAGTTGAGTTTGAGGAAAAAGCTTTCTCAATTGATTCATTGGATAACTTGATGGATTATATATTAACCCTAGACAATTTGAAGGTTAAGTTGAAAGATCATGAGAAAGTCACCCCTACCATCAGAGGTACAATCACTAAGGCCAGAGTAATCTCCAACAATACCGTGGCACCAAATAGTATTGAAATGCAAGTAGTGATCACCATGTATGAAGCAACAACAAAGAAGGATGCCAGCGGGAGTTGACATATTTGATTTTTGCCTTAGTATATTTTTGTAGTTTCATATGTACTTTTCATTTAGTTTTGGACACTTTTACATGTACTTTTCTCATATGTAATTAAATGTAAAAACTTAGGAAGTCCCAAGTCAATAAAGACTCCTATTTTTGAATAAGTCAAAGTAGTTAGGTTTTTCCTAAATTTTCTCTAGGCCTCTCCCTATAAATAAAGAGGGCCTCTATTCTAATTTTTTATCTTTTATCTATTGCAAGGAAACTCTGCCGAATTGAAAAACATATCAAGACTTTGAGCTTTTCATGTTTATCAAATTTTCAAGCAAATATTAATATAAGTAAGCAGTTTGAGTATCAAACTTTGAGTTTAATCATATTGTTTTATGATATCAGTGTTCTTATGTCATTGGTGTTATATTATATTGAATCATTTCTGGAATCGTGGAGTTTTCTTGAAAATTGAGAGAAGTGTTGTTGTTCTGGTTAAATAGACTTTGTGCTATTTTCTTATTACGAGAGTTTGTGTTTACATTTGTGATAATATAATTGTTTAAAGACTTTGTGTTGTAAATTGTTGTGTTCAATCTAGTTATATCATATTGGGTGAGAGTGGAGACTTTGAGCTACATTTGAATTCAATCAAGTTTATTTGTGGGAAATAAGTCAAGCAATTGAAGACTTTGTGTTTCTATGGTTTGTCTCAGTTCAGAAGTTATTAAATATCAATTCTGTTGAAGTTATCATTTTGAAGAGCAAGAACATCTATTCTAACAAAAGAGAATAGGATGAAATGGAATCACCGTGAAAATAGTGTTTAGTGTAAATAAGCTTTGTAAACCATTGTTTGTAATAGTTAAAGCAATGAGAGGGAACCTCCCTTTGCTGCGAGGAGAGACTCTGTCTCATCATAGCTGTGGCGACATAACCATTTTGTCGTTAGTTAGCTAAATGACAAAATATTCACCTAACAATATGATGATGCAACCTTGGGAGTTGAGGAGCATGAGATTCCCTGGGACATTTTGACAGATTGATATGATCAGTTGATTGTGGTCTTATGCACCTGTATCAATGGCATCGTATGTCCATATTAGTGTGGCCATGGATTTCCTATTGACTGGGGGAGATGTTAGAGGGCATGATGGTAGATGCCACAATTTATGCATGGGGACCCTACCTCTTGGCGTAGTTGTATCACCAGTTGCATGGTGTTGTTTATTGTGGTGAGCAGTCGATCAGTTGTGGTGTTACCTTACTGATGATATGGGCTTGGGAGCACATTCCCATATGTAGGCCACCTGTAGAGCGTGAGGTGTTAGATGAGCTACCATATGTGGTTCTATTATACTGGGGTAGTGCTGCAAATACGCATGGGCGATGTTGGCTATTGGAGACATGCCATTGATCACATGGACACATTTGTTTAGAGGTCGTACAGGGGTTGTCCCAAGTGGACCGATGATGTCGAGCAGCTGCCCTATTGCAAACATACCTAATATTTGATTGGCTAGAATGTACACACACAGCGTATTATAGAGTGACATCTGCTAGAGTGAGTACTTAGCCAGTTTGGAGAGTGGCAGGATACTCCTACTGGCATTGCAAAGTTTTCTCATGTTACTCAAGAGATTCTAGTTTGGGGTCCAATGATTTGAGTGCAGACGACCATTGATGAGATCACTGGGTTACAACCAGTGTAGTGGGGAGCTGATGATGTTGCTGATGCATGTACCACTCCTGCATATGATGCTTAGTGGGCCACCCATAGGCTAGTTCCATATCTGCATCCTTATGCACTGGCACCAATGGAGAGGTTGGGGCGGGGACTGAGAGGCTGACTTAGAGGATGAGGCCAAGGCCAAGGCAGAGGTAGAGGAGATGGTGGTAGGGGAGGTAGTGACGGAGGAGGAGATGATGGTGGAGCAAGTGGTGGTTGTGGAGACAAGGGCTAATGAGCCGGGGGTAGAGGGAGAGATAGATAGGGTAGGGGTGCTGCACTTGCCCTGATTCAGGAGGGAAAGGAGGCAGTAGGAAAGGTAGCTTCCGCCATGGGGGAGATGCAGGTGGGGGTGGAGAGGAGGATGTAGCGATGGAGGATGTCAGCGGGGAGATGTTGGTGGAGAGAAGATGGAGGAGAGTGAGGAGGAGAGTGAGGAGGAGGGTGATGAGGAGGCCGACGAGGAGGCTGATGAGGAGGAGGAACAGATTAGGGAGCAGGCATTACAAGATGTGCCAATTGTGGAGATTGGAGATGGGGCAGAGGAGGAGGAGGATGCCAGAGATCAAGGAGGGGATTTGGCCACACAAGTAGCAGCTTTACAGAGCCAGATAGAGACTATGCAAACCCAAATGCAGGGGATATAACAACAAATCCAGGAGGTGGAGGGTCAGCTTGCCGTGAGGATGGCTAAGAGGGATATGGTTTTGATCAGAGTTCAGAAGGCGAAGTAGCAGAGTATTGATTTTGAGGCTACAGTCAGTGGGACCACTACAGATCTAGCTTAGGCATTATATCGGGCTAGGTTGGAGACTGGTTATTATAGGACCCTGTATGAGGGTGTTGTGCCAATAGATCAGAGGGCACCTAGCTTTCAGAACAAGAGCGCTAGTAGATCCCACTTGCGTAGATCACACAATAGTGGGGCATTCCCAGAGGCAGGCCTCACCATACGACATGCCATCTGGTTCCAGGGCAGTATCAGAGCACATGGGTCCTCCAACGGGGCCAGCAGGATTAGGGGGCCATGACAATGTTAGCTAGGCCATTTGGATAGTTCTGATGTATATTTTGATCGAGCCTATGTGCTCTTGTTTTATGATTGAGCCTATGAGCTCCCTTTTTGACACACGTATTCAGATTGTATTTGTTGATAACTGAGAGGGGGGGTGAATCAGTTATCCTAATTATTTCTTCTTTTGAACTTTCTTATTAATCAAAGCATCATTGAATCAAACAAACAAACATTACCATGAAATGAGAAACACATGACACAGTATTTTTGACGTGGAAACCCGGTTAAGGGAAAAAACCATGGGGTGATTAACCCAAAGATTATTCTCTGTTAGAAGAATAAGGAATTACAAAATGGCACTTGCCAATTAGGGCTCACTGCCCGAGCACACTGCTCACAAAGAGGCACACTGCCTACAAGGAGACACACTGTCTACAAAAGAATGTTTATACAATACTTGAACTGATTGGAAGCATCTACATATGCTGGAGTTTAGTTCCGGTTAGGCTCAGTATACTGATCTGCTGCACTTCATCTTTCCTCTGCTCTTTATTCTGCTTTCCTTTCACATACCAGATCTTTCTTATTACTTCTGCTCTGCTCTGCACTTATTCGCATACACCATAACACTACTTCACATTTCACAACAAAATCCATCCTCTATTTATATCCGCACTAGTGATTTCATTATCTTTCTAGTCGGCACCCGGAATAGTCTATCTTCTCACAAACTCTGTTCTGTCGGCTGAATCCTTGCATATCAAGTAATGCAGATCAAGCATATACTTGTAGATGTCATTAATCATGTCGGCCAAACATGATTCATGCCTTCACAACCTTTACCATCAACAATAACACATCCGGAAAATAGTCTGATACTCTGTCAGTCAGTTCTTCCTTTGTTCTCACTGTCTCTCAGGAATCCGGTACTCAACTATTCATATCTTTTTCCTTGTCCATCACCGGAGGCTAAATCCTTGGAATATACTACTCAAGGTAGTCCTCTTGACTTCCCCAAATCCGCGCTGCACCAAGACACTTCCTCTGAGAGATCTGGACCAATCTGTCAGACCTTGCCACATGCTCTGTTCTTGTTCACCGGACCACAACAATCTTCATTCTGACTTCCGGTAGAGACACACCATGACTTGCGGATATGTGGGATGACCTTTGTTGCCATCAATGACAACAACCATGAATACATATAGTGTCTCTTGCCAACAATCTCCCCCTTTGGCATTGATGGCAACACTTAGTGAAAAATGACTAAGTGTTTACACTGTGCTCCCCCTTGGCTGATGCTCTATCTTTATATACAATTTCTGGAACTCCTCCTTAGTTGGATTCCTCATTTTTCACTGTTCCTCACTCCCCCTTTGACATCAATGGCAAAGGGTAGGGTCCGCACACCAAAATTTTCAAAAATTTACTATACTTAGCTGCATATTACATACTCACATAAACTGAAGAATGTCTGCAAAGGATGTCTTCAATTGGATCAGTTCAGTAGCCCAACTTTGCTTCATTCTATCCAAAATTGAAATGCGAACACTCAACAAAAATGCAAAAGCTTTTGCCCTCTTGAGATCTATCGGATCATTTGTTTGGGCGGTAGTCTGAGCATCACTGATGGCCTCATGCATAGTTTCTAACTTAGGGATTATAATCCTTCTAAGTTCTCCCATCCGGTTAGTTATATTCTTCCTTTCCTTCTCAAAGTTCTTTATTGCATTTGTGATTGCAATAGTTTGACATTCTTGATTGACTATGGAGGAAGAGAGAGGATCAAAACTTTGAGACAAACTTTGTAGTTTGTCTTGTTCCTCTTTTATTTTCTTATCAATTTCTACTGTTGCCTTTGACCAGGAGATACAAAATTTGTAGATGTCACCGCCATCCTTAAGAGCACTTTCTAAGCTCTTTATTCCAATACTCATATTTCTCCTATCATTAGAGATTAATCCTAGTACTTCTGAAAATCTCTTATCCAAAAACTCCTTCCGGACCTTTTCTTTAGCTGATTTTTCTAAAGAATCAAAATGTGTATCAACACTGTTGACTAAAGTTTGACATTCTTGATTGACTATGGAGGAAGAGAGAGGATCAAAACTTTGAGACAAACTTTGTAGTTTGTCTTGTTCCTCTTTTATTTTCTTATCAATTTCTACTGTTGCCTTTGACCAGGAGATACAAAATTTGTAGATGTCACCGCCATCCTTAAGAGCACTTTCTAAGCTCTTTATTCCAATACTCATATTTCTCCTATCATTAGAGATTAATCCTAGTACTTCTGAAAATCTCTTATCCAAAAACTCCTTCCGGACCTTTTCTTCAGCTGATTTTTCTAGAGAATCAAAATGTGTATCAACACTGTTGACTAATGTTTTGAGATTATTGGAAGAGGAGGCTTTCGGATCTATCTGGACTGATGGCATAATCTTTTCAAGCACTCCGGAAGCAGCCTCTATCAACTCACAGTCTTCCATATGAGACTTTAGGAGTTTTTCATTTGCCTTAGCATTTGCAAATGAAGCTATCTTCATTGTTTGTACCGGAGAGAGGGAGTCAAAGTTGAATGGACCTTTTAGAAGCTCCGGTTCATCAATCTCTATTGTTTCTTGGCTCAGAAATTTTTGAACAGTTTGTGCAGTGTCTCTTGTCAGAGATAGATGTTTCTTCTATTCTGCAGTTTTGTCCTTTGGAGTCTTTTCTCCTTCCACATTCTTACCACTTTCAGTTGTCGTTTTCTCTGTTGGAATCTTCTCTTTCTCTGCATCCTTGGTGTTGTCAACCTCTTTTTCTTTTACTGCTGCTTCTTTCTCCTGTAATTTCTCTTCTTCTTGGGATTCGGAGACTGTAGGGGAAGCCGGAGGAGAGATGTTAGTCTGTTCAAGGGCCACTTCTTCCGGAGCAGATGATTCTAAGTCCACAGCTGTTTATGCACCTAAGTCCTCTACAACAGGAAGATTAAACCTTTTGAAGGCCTTCCGGAGGATCTCTTCTGTCTCTATGCCACCTTGTCAGTCTTACCAAGCATGAGTTGATTCATTCTTGCTTTACTCCTGAACTCATCTTTGCAGTCCTTGAATATTATGTTCATTGTCTTGGGATCAATTTGAGGATATAGCTGAATAGCTATCTGCTTCCGGATCTCAAGATCTTTTGCCTGAGCATTATTCTTTCTTATTTCTAATTCCTTCTCTAGACTCTTAGGAATTTCGATGATAATCTCAATAAAGGCTTTATTGTAAATGTTGAGGTACCTGATTGTAGCTTCTTGCAGGATCTTTTGGTCTGCCTCATTGTAGTCATCATAAAATTCGGCCACTGGTTGAAGATTCCCATCCACAGTGACTGACTTGATTACACTCTCTAGAGACAAGGTGGGCTTTTCAACAAATTCCTCTGCCATTTCTTCCTTGTCTTGGCTTGTGGAGGGTTTACCGGATCCTTTCTTCTTCTGCTTCTTTATTTCTTTTACTCCCTCATCTGACTCAGTTTCCTCTTCATCCTTTTGGCTTTCATAAGCCCTTGTGGCTTTTGTCTTAGATCTTTTACCGGATGCCTGGACTTCCATTTTTGAGCTTTTGGTTCTAACAGGTGTAGATCCTTTTGATGATCTGGTTCGGGTTGAGGTTTCCACCGGAGCACTTTTCTTGCTTCTCTTTTCTGCCTCTTTCTTTTCTTCCTCAGCCTTTCATAGGCAGTATATACTGCAGTTCCAGATACAGAATTCTCCCTACTAGAGTGATAGATCTTGTATCCTATTATCATGGATGCATACTTGATATCTGGATCAGAAATATCTTCAATGGTCATTGCCCTCTTATCAAATTTTGATCCGGTGGCCTCAGTTACAATGTTATTTTTGATAGATTTGAGGATAGGTATCCCTCCGGAAGAGTATAGACCAGTTACTGCCCTAATTGCCTCTTTTGTGATCTTGCAGGGTCTATCCAGCCATAGGAAGTTGTCATGCATCCTGCTCAGTACATACCGGACCCATTCATCTTCTTCAAAGCAGGGGAAATGAATGAATTGATCAAATTGTTTCTTCTGGATACCCTTATACTCTAGTTTAAGCTCAAAAGCATTGTCTATCAGTTGTTTGTGATAGAGATCTCTTAATTTGAATTCCCCGAATTCCTCAATGCTTGCATGTATGTAAACCCTAACGTCTTCTGTGTGTAAAACGCCATGAGGAACACTAGAGAATGCTCCTAAGGGATCTACCTCCAATGACTTGTATGGATGTTTCTTAAATTTAGGTCGGGGCCTATCTGAGATCTTTACTATATTTGGAGTAGCCATTTCTCAAAAGATTTGTAGCAAGATATCGAAAACGGAAAATACCTTATGCGTCTTCGGTTACACGGAGTGGTTGGATTGATTTCTGTATGTAATGACTTCAGCAGGAGATCTTTGGTGAGCTTGATGAATCTTGTTGCAGAGCTCCACTTTTCGCTTCTTCTTGAGTGCAGAATGAGCAATTGATTTTATGAGAAATCCCTTATATTGCTCCACAAACCCTAATATCTGATGACAATAAATGCTCGACCTACATTATTCTGGTTTGCCTTATTCGGATAGCTTGGAGTACCGGATCAGTCCTGATCTATGAACATCATGCGGATCTTCCAATCATGAACAAATCAAGATGACACATTACAAGAACATCCCAAACACTCTGTCTAATCCGCAGAATAAGACAATGTACTTCCGGATCTCTCCAGACCCTTTTGTAATCCTCTGTCATTCCGGAGCATCTCCCGGAACAGGTCTTACTTGATCGATTACAACTTCTTTACATCTTCATGCAGACCTCTGAAATCTTATTTGGATCATCTCAATACTTATATCTTCAAACCTTTACTCCGCATCTTGTGCCACATCCGGCACCACTTGATTCGCTGAGGGAACAGGATTTTCTTTGAGTCTCCCCCTGAGCCAGAGCTCACTTTTTAATTTCCGGAAGGAATATCAGCACCAGAGTCTGGTGTGGATCCAACTTCTATATTCTCTGAACTTTTCTTCACCCAAATCTTGTTCATCTGATTCCTAACTTCATCCGCATTCATCTTTTGTTTACCCTTGTCTTGATTCTGATTATACACCGGACCTCTTTTGTCCTGATTCTTACTTCTGCAAACTTTTGCATTATGACCGGACCTATTACAGATTTGGCAAATAACATTTCTTTGCATATTTGACTGATAACCTCTTGATCTACATTGATTAACCATATGACCTACTCTATTGCATGCAAAGCATCTACCATTGAATGATTTGTTTATTTGCATATTTCTGCATTCATGAGACTTGTGTCCATACCTTTTGCAGTTAAAGCACTATCCGGAGAAGGATGAATTAGTCTAATTCATTCTCTTTTTGCACTGATTAGCTTTGTGACCAAAGTGATTGCAGCTATGGCAGTATCCATTGAAGGATGGATATCTTTGAGCATTGGGCTGTCTTACCAGAGGTCTTCTAGGCCTATTCCTTGGATTTTCTGATCCAAAATTCTTTTGACTGGATCCGGAGCTTTCTCCTTTCTCATATCCCAAACCATACTTGTCATCTGTCCTCTTTTGACTTCCAAGAAGTACTTCAAGTTGGGCAGAACTTATCTTGAATTTTTCTTTATATTCATTTGCCGTTTGAAGATCTCTTTTGAGAGAGACAATTTGATCCTCAAGTTTTTCTTCATTATCTTTGGCATCTTCAAGATCAAATTCAAGATGTTTGATAATCCTGTCCATCTAGTGGCATTCTTCTGATTTCTCTTTAAGAGATTGTCTTAGATTGTCTTCAGCTTTTCTTTTTTCTTCAATCTCTTGAGTAAACTTTATAGTTCCGGATTCCATTTCATGTCTTAACATAATGACTTCTTTTGATAACTTTTCACATAACTTGGTTTTCTCAGTCAATTCTTCATTTGTATTGCTTTCTTCACTTTGTCTTGCCAATTGTTGGAGTAGCTCCTTTCTCTTTTTCATGGAGAGACTTAATTTGTCCTTTAGTTCTCTCATGAATTCATCAGCTTGTTTGAGTCTTTCCTTTAATTCATTGACTTCAGAGTTTGACTGTTCAAGATCCTCAAGGGCAGTCTTGAGTTGCTCCCTTAAACCATATGCATCCATTTGAACTCCCAGATCTTCCTCAAGCTGTTAGGCTCTATTAGGAGGAACTTAGCTCTGATACCAATTGTTGATAACTGAGAGGGGGGGGTGAATCAGTTATCCTAATTATTTCTTCTTTTGAACTTTCTTATTAATCAAAGCATCATTGTATCAAACAAACAAACATTACCATGAAATGAGAAACACATGACACAGTATTTTTGACGTGGAAACCTGGTTAAGGGAAAAAACCACGGGGTGATTAACCCAAAGATTATTCTCTGTTAGAAGAATAAGGAATTACAAAATGGCACTTGCCAATTAGGGCTCACTGCCCGAGCACACTGCTCACAAAGAGGCGCACTGCCTACAAGGAGACACACTGTCTACAAAAGAATGTTTATACAATACTTGAACTGATTGGAAGCATCTACATATGCTGGAGTTTAGTTCCGGTTAGGCTCAGTATACTGATCTGCTGCACTTCATCTTTCCTCTGCTCTTTATTCTGCTTTCCTTTCACATACCAGATCTTTCTTATTACTTATGCTTTGCTCTGCACTTATTCGCATACACCATAACACTACTTCACATTTCACAACAAAATCCATCCTCTATTTATATCCGCACTAGTGATTTCATTATCTTTCTAGTCGGCACCCGGAATAGTCTATCTTCTCACAAACTCTGTTCTGTCAGCTAAATCCTTGCATATCAAGTAATGCGGATCAAGCATATACTTGTAGATGTCATTAATCATGTCGGCCAAACATGATTCATGCCTTCACAACCTTTACCATCAACAGTAACACATCCAGAAAATAGTCTGATACTCTGTCAGTCAGTTCTTCCTCTGTTCTCACTGTCTCTCAGGAATCCGGTACTCAACTATTCATATCTTTTTCCTTGTCCATCACCAGAGGCTAAATCCTTGGAATATACTACTCAAGGTAGTCCTCTTGACTTCCCCAAATCCGCACTGCACCAAGACACTTCCTCTGAGAGATCCAGACCAATCTGTCGGACCTTGCCACATGCTCTGTTCTTGTTCACCGGACCACAACAATCTTCGTTCTGACTTCCGGTAGAGACACACCATGACTTGCAGATATGTGGGATGACCTTTGTTGCCATCAATGACAACAACCATGAATACATATAGTGTCTTTTGCCAACAGTATTGTGACACATTTTTATTGTATATATATATGGGTCATTCTGATTTATCTTGTGATTCTTATATGCATATGATGTGATGGATGTTTATGATTATGGTGCTATGTGTTATGATTTATGATTCATGATGATGCAATTCTAGATATTATGATGTGATTCATGATGTTACTCCTAGATGCATATATTGATATGATAGATGTTATGCGATGGTACTTTATTTTTATGCTATGCTCATGTATGGATGCAAATGTGCATGTGATAAATGCCTAGATGCTAGATGTAGAGTTTATGTGGAAGATGATGATTTTATGTGATTTAATGCAATGGTTATGATTATGATAATGATGATTTATTATGAGGATGATTATGACAATGATGTTATTGATGGACTAACGTGTGTGCATGCAGGTGATGTTATATAATGTAGTTTTTTGGTGTGTCACAGTACAATGGAAGAGGATTAGAAGAAATAGAGATGAAGAAATGGAGATGAAGAATGTACACAGGATGAAGATCAACTTAGAAGAATAGGTTCAGACTTTATCATGATAGATTTTGAGCTTCTTTTACGCAGTTACTGCTTATCATCATAGTGCTTATTGTATCGTAGGATGACAAATGCCATGGCATGTCACAGCCAAGACACAAAGTCCGATCCCTTATGAAACAGGCACAAAATAGACAAGGATTGTCAGGCTTAGACTAAGTCACTAAGGCACCTTGTCAGAACATGTGATGAGAGCACGCAAGGTGTGTGACTCCTGATGCATGAAAGTATCTAGCCATTTCAATGCATAGGATGTTTTTGATTCACACCCAGTAGTATCTCAGTCACACGCAAGGAACCTAGTTACCCTAGTCATCTTGCCAAGACAAACCGCAAACAACAATCAAAGAAAAGAGATCTCCCTTTATCCCTGCTTCTCTTCATCGCTTAGGGACTACCTTGAGAAGCATAAGAACGAGACCGAAGAAAACAATCCAAATGAAAGATAAGACAGTCAACAACCATTAGATCACTTGCTGAGTGTATATGTGTTTGTTTGATTGATGATGATTGGTTGGATAATGCCTGGTTTCAAGATAGGAAGCATGTCGTATAAGATGCCTGGTCTGGTTTCGACAATGCGACCACTTGTATAAGGCAAATGATATGATTAGGATATCTCGTATAAGACATGTGGTCTGGTTTCGAGAATGTCGCAAGGTGGGAAATGGTTAGTTTGTGATGGTTGATAATGTCCAAAAGATGAGATGTGTCGTCTAAGGCGTAAAGCTAGTTTCGACCATGTCCCATGCTTGTTGTCAGACATGTGATTGGGATTGTTGGTTGGTCATAGTGATGTTCGATTATCACCATGTGAGCAATGAGTGACCATGTTTTGGCGATGTTGTTAAACTGTCTTGTTTTATTGTTTGGATGTTGTTTTATGAAAGATTGATTGTTTTGTCTACTCAAAGTGTCCATCTCATTAAAGGACAACTTATTATGATGGGTTGACCCGACGGGCCCTGAGGGGCTAACCTAGTGCCTTAGGGGCTCATCAAAGATGGCCTTGCCTATGTGAAATCTCAAAGGCAACGCAGTTTGACAAGGGTGGACTTGGTTGGACCTATGACCTAAGGGGAATGCCTCGGGGACACATCAAAGATGGCCTTGCCTACGTGAAAGCTTAGAGGCGTCGTAGTTTGACCATGTGGGTGGATGACGTGACCTAAAACCTAGGGGGAGTGCCTCAAGGGCGCATTGAAGATGGCCTTGCCTACGTGAAAGCTTAGAGGCGTCGTAGTTCAGTTTACTGTTTTAACACTATTTATTGCTTGAAATTTTTTGGTTGGCTATTTAATTTTTTGTGGTTTTTGTTTTGACGTTTTGTGATGTTTTTGGAAATTTTGGGAATATTTGGATATTTTTGTGTTTTTGAGAATATTTGAATGTTTTTGGATTTTTGAGAATATTTGGATGTTTTTGTGTTTTTGAGAAATATTTGAATGTTTTTGTATTTTTGAGGAATATTTGGATGTTTTTGGATTTTTGAGAATATTTGGATGTTTTTGTGTTTTTGAGAAATATTTGGATGGTTTTGTGTTTTTGAGATCAGTGTCCTCCAATATTGATTTCAGGACCAGGAATTGCCCCTAGTTAGGTGCATGATAATGTGATGACCAAGGCGGGGGAAAATGTGAAGACACTAAATGTTAATTTATTCTTAGGCCATGGAGAGAACGGTGTGACCTATTATAGATTTGGAATGTGGAGTATGATATGTAGTATGCAGGGTTTATTGCAGAATATGGAAGGTGAAGCCGAGCGATGGTAGACAATGGAGAAAAGATCAACTACACATGGTACTTATCCAAAGCACCACCGAAGTGGTTTTCACTTTTGGATGGATTATTTCTCTTTACTATTTTTTTGTTGTCCAATAGCACCACTGAAGTGGTTTTCACTATTGGATGATTTTTTTGCTTTTTGATTTTTTGACTTTTTTTTTTTTTGTATTTTTTTGTATTTTTTTAAAGTGTAATACCACAAAAGGTGCATGCTGTTGATTGGCTCTGGTAAAGGTTCACTTTCAAGGGTGGCCGGCTGATATGCACTAGATCCATAGGTTGTAGTGATGACATAAGGCCCTAGCTAGTTCAGAAAAAAATTTCCTGGCTTCTCCTGTTCCATCTGATTTTTAGGATTTTCTTTTAGGACCAAGTCTCCAATGTTAAAGTTTCAGACTTGAACCCTTTTGTTGTAGCTGCGGCAGAGATGATTATGATATGCCTATAAATGGGTTAAGGCATTTTGTCTCCTTTCATCTAGTAACTCTAGTTCATGTAGCCAGGATGCTTTGTATTCTTCATCATCAATCAACTACTACAGTGACACTCTCAGGGAGGACAACTCGACCTCTATGAGGATGATAGCTTTGGATCCGTAAACAAGGGAATATGGGGTGGCTCTAGTGGGCATGTGGATGTTGATGCGATAAGCCCATAGGGCGGGGTTAAGTTGGGTATGCCAATCACGGCCAGCATCATTAATAGTCTTTTTGAGGATTTTTATGATGGTTTTGTTCGACGCCTTAGCTTGGTCATTGCCTTGTGGGTAGTATGGAGTGGCAAAGTGGTGTTGGATGTGGATTTTTTCATAGAGTTCTCAGACATCTTGATTTTTGAATGGGCGGCCATTGTCCATCACAATGGATTGCGGGACACCATACCAGCATATGATATAATTGAGGATAAACTTGGCGATTTGATTGCCAGTAACATATGTCATGGGAATGGATTCAATCCATTTTGTGAAATACTCAGTGGCAGTGATGATGAATTTATGGTTGTTAGTGGAAGTAGGGTGGATTTTGCCCACAAGGTCAAGTCCCCATTGAGAGAAAGGCCATGGAGAGGTGAGTGGTTGCAAATCTTGAGCTGGTGCATGTACAAGATCCCCATGTATCTGACATTGTTTGCATTTCTTTACAAAATGGTAGGCATCATTTTCCATGGTGGGCCAGTAACAACTAGCTCTAATGATCTTCTTGACAAGGATATGACCACTTGAGTGAGCTCCACATATACCCTCATGTACTTCACGTAGGGTTGTTTGTGCTTCCTCAGTGTTGAGACATATTAGGAGGGTATTATCAAAGCCACGACGATAAAGGGTGTCACTAATGATGACGTATTTGGTTGCTTGGCAGATAAAGGATTTTTGTTGGTTAGATAAGAGGTCAGCAGGTAAGGTTTCATCATGCAAATAGGTGTAAATGTCATTGTACCAAGGTGACATGGGACCAACAATTTCACAAACTAACTTAGATTCTAGGATATCGAAGGTGGGGACCAAGAGTTATTCAACCAATAACTCGAGTTGAGTTGTATTACTTGGCTTGTCTAAGAGAGATCCAATTATTGCCATTGCATCGGCTGCTCAGTTCTGAACCCCGGGAATTTTATCAAAGAGATCTATGTCAAAATAGAGCCTAAAACTGTCCACCATTCTCTTGTATGGCATAAGATTTTTGTCCTTGGTGTCATATTGATTGTTGACCTGTTTGATAACCAATTGCGAATCACTGAAGACTTGTAGTTTCTTTATTTTCCACTTCACAGCCATATGTAATCATGTAAGTAGAGCCTCATATTCAACAATATTGTTTGTGCATGGGAAGGCTATGCGAAATGCCTTAGGAATAGCATCACCTTGACGTGTAATGAATAAGATTCCTTCTCCTAAGCCATGATTGGTACAAGAACCATCGAAGAATAATGTCCATGTATTAGGCACCTCCAGGGCAAACATGGAATCATCAGGGAAATATGCAATTAGAGGATGGTCAGTTGTTATAGATGCTTCTACTAACTGATCTGTGATAACTTGTCCCTTTATTACTTTTCAATACACATACTCTATATCAAATTCGCTTAGTATCATGACCCATTTAGCTAAGCGTCTTATGAGGGCTACCTTGTTGAGCAAGTACTTCAGAGGGTCAATCTTTGCGACTAGCTTTGTCTTATGATTCGACATGTAGTGACGCAATTTCTAAGTGGTGAATACCACTGCAAGACATGCATGTTCAATAAAGGTGTAGTTAAGTTCGTAGCCCACTAGTGTTTTGCTGATATAGTAAATGGTTCTTTCCTTTACCTGTTCATCATTTTGTGTTAATAATGCCCCTAGAGTTGAAGATGATGTTGATATGTAAAATAGCAAAGGTTGTATCGAAATTAGGGGCATGAGAACTGGTGGTGACATTAGATAATTCTTGATCTTTTGAAAAGCATCTTGACAGCTTTCAATCCATACAAAAGGGACTCTTTTGCAGAGCAAGTGTTGGAATGGATGACATTTATCGGCAAGTTAAGCAATGAATCTCCTTATTGACTGTAATTTTCTCTGTAGGCTATGCAATTGCTTTAAAGTTGCTAGCGAAGGCATGTCCATAATTGCTTTGACTTTGGCAGGGTTGACTTCAATGCATCGGTGAGAGACTATATATCCAAGTAGTTTTCCTGAAGTAACTCCAAATACGCATTTCTTGGGATTCAGTCTGACTTTGTATTCCTTGAGCTGTGTGAAGACTTTGTCCAGAACTTCTAAGTGAGTTCTTCTTGTCACCTACTTAGCCAATAGGTCATCTATATAATCTTCCATGAAGGTATGCATGTAGTCATGGAAGATTGTGGTTCATAGCCCTTTGATATGTTGCTCCTGCATTTTTAAGGCTGAAGGGCATGACGTTCCAACAATATGTGCCCCAAGGGTAGGTGAAAGCCATCTTGTGCTGATCTTTAGGGGCTATTCTTATCTAATTATACCTCGAGAAACTATCCATTAATGAAAGCATTTCAAATCCAGTAGTGAGGTCAACTATGATATCAATATTTGACAATGGAAAGTCATCCTTTATACATGCTTTGTTTAAATATCTGAAGTCTTCACAAATTTGGATTTGTCCATTGGGTTTCATAACTGGCACAAGGTTGGATATCCACTTTGGGTAGTCAATGGGATGGATGAATCCAATGTTAAGTAACTTCTTTAATTTTGCTTTCACCAAGAGGGCTATTTGCTGATGCATCCTTCTCAGTTTTTGCTTTGCTGGTTTTACGTTTGGCAATAATGGTAAATGACATAGAACAAGCTATCCAGATCAAGGCCTGGCATGTCGGCATATGACCAGGTGAAGTTAATCTGACATGCTGAGAAGAAGTCTGTAAACTCTAGGTTTTCCTATTCCGTGACTGATGTGGTGATGTGAACAATCCTGGGAGTAGCTTCTATACCAACATTGGCTTCAATAGTTTCTTCCACTAGTAATGGAGATCTCTCATATGCAATGGGAAGCACATCCATCCCTCCATCCTTAGGCATCTCAAAGAGGTTTTCACCCTCAGATATGTCCTTTATTTTTACTTTTGTATGATCTAAGGGCACCTTTCAATTTTCACCTAGAGACCTATTTTCTTTTTCTTTTTCATTTTCACTTTTGTGACTGGAGGGCAGAGTAGACTCTCCAAAGTATGCGGAGTTATCCAAGTCCATGATGTAACCAACCTTGTGGTCCCCTAGTGGAATGCCCTCATGAAGTCCCATGAACTTGGTGATAGCTTCGTCATTCTTGAATAAATCTAAGTTAGGTGATTCTTACTGGTCCCAGTCTATAAGTTTAGGGTGAACGAGAGGTAAGCCATCATCAGTGTCAAGGAAGCTTAGGGAGATAGGGGTAAGAGTGCATATGGAGGTGCTATCTAGATCCCAAAAGATGCTTATCCAGGCAGTGCCATCAGGTAATTCAAGGTGGGATGGTTATGGTTCAGGCTCAGGAGGATCCCTCAATGTCTCGACATCCTTGGAGGTACTTGCATCCCTTCCTAGAAGTAACTTAGTACATGGAGCATTTTGTGAGGTATATCCTAACCCCTTATTGAACAGCCGCATAGTTGGTTGAAGAGGTTCAGTTCATCCATTTCTGTTGGGCCCAAGCCCTCCATGTCCATCATATCCTTGCTTTTTGACAAATTCATACCCTTTACCATATTGCTCTACGAGCAACTTGATATGTTTGACCTCTTCTTCTTTCTTATAGAGCCATGTAGAGATGTCTTCACTAACATCCTCTTTACTTAACTCACCCCATTTTGTGAATGTGGTGGGAGCAACAAAAATAGTTTGCTTCGGCAGAATGGGGTCAGGCTTTCCTTGAGACTTGGGTGATGTAGGCAACTTTTTGATGCAGTATGATCTCCATCTTGTATTCACCGCATCCTTTGTCTTGTATCTGAATTTTAGGATTGATTGGCAGAGTGAAAGTGGTGGTGGATTTGGATAACGTGGACAGGTCAACACAATTGGATGAAGTGATGGTAGGATTCCCTTATTTATAGGTACATGATGTTGGGGTACCTCTCTTAGGTGGTTGTAGTATTGAAAGGCGCCAAGATCACCTGGGATGGTGATTTCTGTGCCATTATAAGGGAATTTGATACATTGATGGTATGTGGAGGTGACAGCCTTCATGACATGGATCCATGGTCAACTGAGAATGAGATTATAGGGAAGTTTAGTATCCAAGACATGAAATATGATATCCTGTGTGGCGGGTCCAACCCTTACAGGTAAGGTGATTACTCCCTTTGAAGAGCGCTCGGCATCATCGTAGGCTTTGATAATAATTCTCTTAGTTGGATCAACATAAGCCTCAGAATACCCTAGTATTATTACCAACTTTAAAGGATATATGTTTAATCTTGCTCCACTGTCTACCAAGACTCGTCAGATTTTATGCTTATTGATAAAAACTTCAAGGTGTAGAGGATCGATGTGATTGGGTTGATGTGAAGGCAAGTCACATTTCATGAATGTCACATTGTTAACGGTGGCTAGGTGTCCCATCATGGCCTGAAATTGGTTTACATTTAGGTCTGTTGGTACGGAGAATTCTAGAAGTGCTTTGCTTAGAATAGCCTTGTGTTCTAGTGAAAGGCGAAGTAGCTCGAAGATGGAGATTTGGGCTAGAGTCTTCTTTAAATGACCCAAAAGGTTATATTGGCCTTTTGCTTGCAGAATGGATGTGTTGGAAGGATTGGAGGGAGTGCTTCACAGCGTTATCTTGACTTTGCAGGTGGTGATGGCACATTCTGGACGAGCCTTGATGGTAATCATAGAAATGTTATTATCATATGCATGGATGCTATTGATGGTGTAGTCGTAGGCAATGTTGTTGTAGTTAACACTAACATGCAGTTTGGTTCCTAATGAGGATACCTTTCTTGATTCGTGATTTTGCAATGGGTTTGTGAACATGGTATGATCGGTGTTGGAGGAACCGGATGACTGATCTACAACTATGCCACCCCTGTCAATGAAGTCTTGAATGATATTTTTCAATTTGTAGCAGTTTGATGTCTTGTGACCTTTGATTCGATGGTAATCGCAGAAGTCATTGTCATTCCACGAGGGAGGCTTAAAGGTCAGGTCATATTGTCTAATTTCTGGCAGTTTAATGAGGTTATTTTGCAATAACTTCTTCAAGATTGATTTGATTGGCTCTATCAAAGGTGTGTAATTGTGTCGAGGGGTGTTATTGCTTAGAGGTGGTCACCTTTGATTATTTTGAATCGCATTGGCTTCTTGTTATTGTGGTTGTTGTTGTATATGTGGTTGATTGTTTGTTGTGGGAGGTGCTTGGAGTGTGATAATAGGGCCAGCCCTAAGTGCCTTAGCATTCACCACCCCATCATTGGTAACATTTTTGTTTCAGGCCCAAGTTTTGCTCTTGTCATAGGGTGTGTTTTGGGTATTTTGATTGTTAAAAAATTTGATTGTGCCCTTGGCGATGAGAGCTTTTTCGAGGAAGCCCCCTTCTTGACAACTTCTCCAAAGGAAGTGCAACAATGGATTTGTAATTGATGCATAAGCTCTTTGTTAAGATTTTCTACGAAGATGGGCACTAACTAATTCTTGGGGATGTGACAAGGGCATTTACTCGCTAGGCCCCTCCACCTTTGGAAGAAAGAAATGAAGGTTTCTCCATCCTCTTGTTTCATTTGGCACAAGGTGGCAATGCTTACGTTCATTTCTATGTTGTAAGAAAAGTGTGATATGAACTTATCCGCGAGTTCGATCCATGTTCGTATTCCCGTGGGAAGATGTGCAAACCATTCAAGAGCTTGGCCAACGAGGCTCCTTGGGAAAAGTCTCATTAAATATGCATGGTCATAGGAAAGCTCGAGACAAGCAGTATGGAACCCGTGTACATGTTCAACGGGACTCCCCTTTCCCCTATATTTGTTAAAATTTGGTGCGGTGAATTTTGGGGGAAAAGGGGGCATGTAAATGGTTTTGTCAAATGGATATGGGCATAATTTCTCCATAGAGTATGGTTTCTTGGTCCTTGAAACTTGTAAGCTAGAGAATTGTTGCTTTAGTTTGTCCAACTCTTGGGTGAGGGCTTCAATGGATGTGTTGGCAGTGTTTGCGATCATGTGTTGATACAAGTTGCCTATGCTTAGTGCCGATGTGTTTTGTGGTCCCAAGTTTGTGACAATTAGGTTGGTGTTTGTGTTGAAAGGGATGTGTGATGAAGATGTGTTTAGGTTTTGGTTGATAGGTACATATGTGGCATTGGGATTGATGTTTAGATAATGGGACAAAGCATTAGTGGTATGTTGGTTTTGGATGTTATCAGGGTTTGTTTGGAATATGTGGTGAGTGTTTTGGGCATGATGGGTGTTTTGATGCGAAGCACTAGCATTTTGATCAATGTGTTGATGATTTTGGGGAATGGTGTAAGTGATACCAATATTCGTATGGGTGTTAGGCATGACATTGTTATTTTGACCATTTGGATCTACATATTGTCGATTCATGGTATGGTTACGAGTGGCATTGACATTCATGTGGGCATGTGATACGACAATATTGTTTTGATTTTGTGGATCCATGTATTGGTAGTTCAAGGTTTTGCCATGTGTAGACCCAAACAACTCATGTTTTGGCCATTAGGATCAACATATTGTTGATTCAAGGCATTGTTATGGGTGGTATTAGTGTTTGTGAAAACATTGTTGTTTTGATTTTGTGGGTCTATGTATTGATGGTTCAAGACATTGTCGTGTGTAGACCCAAAGGTTATGTTTGAGTTCAACATGGTGTTGGTGTTCTGACCATTTGGATCGACATATTATTGATTCAAGACATTTGTGTTGTTTTGACCAAGGGGATCTATACTTGGATTTCCTATATTGTTTTGAGGTCCAAGATTCAAGTTCACATTTGACATGTGTTTTGTCCCTTAGAAGTCTCTATGTGCATCTTTCATGTCCTTTTGTTGTAGTTCATGTTCATCGATACAAAAGGATTTGGGAAGGTCAATGGTTGGGACACAACATTCATATTGTTGGTATCAAATGTCACATGGGATATCGTGGAATCTTGTGATGTTTGCCCCACAGGGATAGTGACAAGCTCTTGTGTTGAGCTTGTATGGCTAGATGAAGGTGTCATTTGTCCTTGGCTTTGAGTGACATTGTAGGATGGTGACCCTACAATCATGTTGATATCTACCCTTGGTGGAAATCTAGTACCATTTTGCAAGATTTCCATGAGATAACTTTAAGCATTTGTGTGAATCATCTCATCTAAGATTCGCAACATCCCAGGGTCTTGGGAAGCTTCTTCGATTTCTTGTTGTGTTATTCCTTGGTCTTCTTCTTGTAAGAGGATTTTATCAAAGGGATTACCCATGTTGGATGAGAATCTCATGGTGTTTGCAAGGTGTTCTAAGGATTCTCCCTTTCTTTCTTTTGCAACCTTGTCTCGACCATATAAGACCTACTAGTTTATGAGGAATGGGAAAATGAACCTATCCTAAGGATGAGAATGCAATGTTTCTATGCTATGTTTTTGGTATTTTTTTGGATAAGGTGACAATGCAAGGTCATAATGCACTATGCAATTCTCTAAGGGTGTCAAATGATACTAAGGATGAAAATGCAAGGATATTTTTGGTATTTTCTAAGGTTGAAAATGAGTTTATGCTAATGGAGGCTGTCTAAATGTTTTATGTAAATGGGAATGGATATATGTTTTTGGTATTTTCTTGTGATGTTTTGTGGATGTAACTAAGGTGGGGAATGAGTCTATGCCTAAGGGAATATGCCCAAGACTATAGTAGAGGCTAATGAATTTAATCTTCGAAAAGTTTAGCTCCAATAGGATACTACTATCTACTAATGACTTTCAAAGTACTAATTGGTTTTGTCAAGACCTTGGAGTGTTGTTGTGAGAATAATGGTTGATTAAAGTGAGCTCGTGAGTTAGAGACTTCACTTTGGAAGGTGGACTTAAACTTGTCTAGTAAGTGTTAGGCCCACATTGTGATTGATTGAATGGAAATGATACCAAGGTCTTTTAGTCCAATTTTGCACTTATGAAGTTGTCACAGTTCAACGGTTTCTCCTTATGCTTCAACTTTAGGAAGATAAATTTTATAATCCTCTATAGATGTCTATGGATGAAATCCTAAGGTTCTAAGGTTGCCTAAATGGTATGGGTAATATGGGAGTGAAATCTAATTCTAAATGGGGTTTGTGTATGCAACCTAATCCTAAGAGGATGAAATGATTTTGCAAATGGATCTTAAAGGGATGAAAAACTAGTAGGTCTAAAATGTTTTGAGATAGTTGCAATCAAATTTGATTGGAAGAATAATGTTTCAAAGGGTACCCTAAAGTTTTCTATTTTCTTTGCAGGCACATGTGTCACACAGGCCTACAGAGGCGTTGCATAAACTAGTAGAGACGTTTCACTGTTTCTTATGCATTGCAAGGAGCTTCTTATGTGTTTCACTGAGTTGTAGATGCGTTGCACAGTTTATGTGGAGACTAAAGTTAGTTTTCTAAGTTTGTTGGAAAAATCAGAAAACACATCAGTCATAAAAACACTCAGCATTCATATTTGGTTGTGACTCTTGTTGTTTTGTATTTTTGATGAGTTTTAAAAACACTTTGAAGACATGCACAACCCTAGGCTAGTCAAAGATACTACTTGTTGAGTCCCCACTCAGATTTCTCCAAATACCGAGACAAGGTGGACAACTAGAGAATTTGGTGACATTGGCTCCCCCTTACACATCACGGGCACACCAAATTCTCTTACCCTTCGATCCTAAGGATCGAGGGAATTCCTGTCTCCACAATGAATGGTACACGTGGGGCGGCTTCAGAGGTCTGACCTCCTACACCAACAAGTAAAGGGATTTTGGCCACTAGCACAAATGGTTCTTAGTGAATATCTGGGGGACTGGCACAGTACGAGCATCCAACAAGCTACTCAAAGCTTTAACCAACCCTACTAGGAGTGTCATATACACAAGCTATGCCTCCTTTTGAGCTAGTGTCGTACGGTAAGCGTTAATACTAGTTTGGACTTAGTTTTCGCCTTATCCTATTTTGTATAGCGGACCAAATGAAAGTACCACTTGGGGTCGCAAACGATTTCTCCTTGCTGATGTGTCTCAAGAGTAGGCCCACTCTAAAGGGTTACACAAAAATAAGAAAAGTACATGTTTTTGATCTCCAGGCTCGTACCAAGACGTAAGGAGAGAGCATACATAGGTAACTTGCTCACACTCGCATGGGGTTCGTTTAACCTTTAGTCTTTTTTAGGTGTGGTGGAGAGCTTTGGATTCCCAAGATCACTAATGGTGCGAGGAAGAGCATATGCTTCTCCACTTCACAAACAAAAATCACCAAACACAACAAACAATGATGCAAGTTCTTTTTATCTTTTTTAGATGAGTGAAAAATGCAAGTTCTTTTTAAACCAAATGAATGTGATATGCAGTGTTGTTCTTTTTAATGAAATGCGTGAAAGATGCAAGATTGTTATTCTTTTTAGTCCATGAAATGTGAATATGCAAGGTTGTGGTTCTTTTTAGCCCAAATGAGTGTGGTTTATTTTAATCCAAGTGAGTGAGATATGCAGGTTGCAAATAGACTGTAGTTGTTTTTTAAACCTAAATCAAAATATTCCTAAGTTAACCACACACACATGAAATGAAATAAACCCTGCAAAAACACATTAGTGATTTGAATCAAAGTTTCCCTCCAATGCCACAGACTGCAAACC
This sequence comes from Cunninghamia lanceolata, assembly GCA_027924645.1. Classification (NCBI taxonomy): domain Eukaryota; kingdom Viridiplantae; phylum Streptophyta; class Pinopsida; order Cupressales; family Cupressaceae; genus Cunninghamia; species Cunninghamia lanceolata. The sequence continues at coordinate 5,683,155 of BSBN01001003.1, forward strand.
AAAGATCAGTAACAGAGAGAAAATCCCTAAATTTGCTGTGAAAAATAGAAAAAACTTGAATGGAAAATACCTAAAAACACTTTGTTTTTCTATACCAGATGCATGCGGTGTAAGAAGAAGCTAAGGCATCACATAGAGCCACACAGATGACACACAGTTAGCAGAAAAACCTTAATGGCACAGGCGGTGCAAAAAGTGGCACATATGTTGCATGAAGCCACATAGACGTCACACAGTTCTTGCAGATGTTAGTAAAAAACCCTAATGATGTAGGCGGTGCAAAAAATGGCACATGTGTCACACGAAGCTGCTTAAGTGTCATAGTTGCACGAAGTTGCTTAAGCGTCACATTGTCTCTGTAAATACAAATTAGCATAAAAACCCTAACAGTAAATGCAAAACATATTTCAGTGATAAATGCCAAACCTTAGGGCTGTAAGGTCGTCTCCTGGATGCCAGAAAGATGATGGACTTTCAAACATTCACAAGATATACCCAAATATTCAAACAAGCTTGCAAGAAACCCTAGATAAAAGTCCTTGAAATATCAAACCCTAATGCTCTTAAAAACCCTAATGAGATAACCAATATGAACCAGAGAGTTAACAAAACTAATAGAGCATCGAAAGTAGGTTAGATTCTTGTAAAATCAACTGGGTTAGTTTCATAAAAATAAACTAACAAATTTCTGCCCTAAACATAGTTGTATGCATCACACAGTCCTTCCGGTGCATTGTAGACTCCTCAGAAGCGTCACACGAAGCAGTGCAAACGTCGCACAAACTAGCTTATGCGTCGCATTGTTCCTGCAAATTCAAAAACACAAAATTCACGAAATGTACGGCTATTCACGTTAGGTTCACCAAATGAAGTCAGGTAAAAATGTTGCAAAAGCCCTGCAAACAATATTTTCAAACCCTAACCACTCAATGGAGCCCTAAAAACCTAGAATCAATGCAAATAAAGCATGTAAAATGAAACCCCAGGCTAATAGTGTAGATCCTCCATTGTTGCTATGAAGCTATGACTAACTAATGCACTCAGACTTATAGGTTTGCAAATGCTATGGAGAGCTCAAGAGTTGACAATGGCAAAGTTAATTTCTACAAGTGGTAGGATGTGAAAATGAGAGGGAGAGGGTGGTTTTATAGAAGAGGAAATTTGAATGGATGATTGTGATGAAGAGTTGACTTGGAGCCAAGATCAAGGGCTGAGAATGATTAGGGTTTCCAACCACTGGAGGACAAAAGATAATTTTTTATTAGAGGAAATGGTGAGGTGGGAAATGATTTTAAAATTAAATAAATTGTATGCATTTATTTAATTTTTTAGAGGAAAGGGTATTTGTAGTGGAATTTTAATTAAATAAGTGGGGACTTATTTTATTAAGGTAAGGTTGATAATTTAAATAAATAGGTATTTATTTAAATTAGAAGGGGAATATGGACGTTTGAATAATGAATAATTAAATTATTTAATTATAGATGAAATTAGAAGAAAATAGCTTAAGTAATTAAATAAATAAAATTTATTTAATTAAGAAGTGTAAGAAAGGAAATGAATTAAAAATGTCCTGGGCCTGCGAACAACATTTTTCACACATAATTCATCTCAATTTTGTATTCTGCTGATAATTAAATAATTAAATTTTTAATTATTTAATTATCAGCAAAATACAAAATTGAGATGAATTATGTGTGAAAAATGTTGTTCGCAGGCCCAGGACATTTTTAAGTCTCTACACCTAGATTATTTGTCTAGTGTGTTTTTGTAACGGTGAAATTTCCATACCCATGCCAATTCCAATTTAGTTTTAGTCCTAGTTTGATGGAGTGGCTTAATATGACTATAAATCCACAAATGAAATGCTCTCGTGTAAAGCTTTGCTCATTCCCCGATCTACCACTTCTCTCCATTTCCACTCATTCCCATACATTTGACCATGTCTTATGCCCATCTGCACATAGTCCCATATGTATGACATTTGGTATGCCTATCATTGCACCTCATGTCCAAACATTCATTCCCCACATTAGCATTCCCTTGTCTTGGGTCGATCCTAGGACACGAGATCAAGCCCACACCTTGAGGAATTAAATTAAAAAATTCAAATTCAAAATTTGTTGACTCTCACTAATGTATTTCCTGCCGTGAGCCAACTCAGTATGCCTTTTACTCAATTCATTGCTAGTATATTTGTATATAAGGGCACTCGATGATCATTATCCTCAAATTGTTAGACATCCTAGCACTTCAAACAACATTCGTTATAGGAATCTTTTCATTTTGACCACTAAACATAATTTAATTTGCATCAAAGTTGTTTAGGACATCTTCATTGCTTGCAATTGTTGTCCTCGGTCATTTCCACAGTTGTAAAGCCTGTCCAATCAAGGGGGTTGACCTCAGAGAACTTGACCCCCTATGGTTTAAAATTTTTCTCAAGGCATTCTTAAATATCGGTAGTTTTTAACAACTGGCAAGCAATATAGTTCAAGGTGAACTAGGCAACATCCACACAAACAGTAATACAAATCAGATCCGTGGCTCACATAGCAGATATGTGCTATGCAAAAGTGACCCACAATTGTGAGGTCGACATGTGTAGAGGTCATACATTAGAACATATTTTGAGGCACTTACCAGACGCAGAGGATCCACTTTTAGTCTACAAGCTAATCAACGAGCTACAAATTATCAACTTCTGCATTCCCACTTCGATTCAAGAACTAAGTACACTTTCTCTCACAATTAAATCTTCTATAAACAATATTAGTCAATTTACATACTTTATGATTCCCAAGTCTCATTTATTCCATCTAAGTTGATGCATTAACCTAAATTAACATTAGGGGAGTGTATTTTCCACTTACAACTTTTTTAAATATATAAAATTCAAATTTGAGTTTGTGGGTAACAAAATCGAAGGAAAACACCAAAATGACCCTGTTGTGGAAAAGCAATGAGCAAATGACAGTTGAAAATTGGGAAGGCCGTTGAAGGAGGGAAAATGCAGAGACGAATTGGAAAAGCAAATAGGCTTCTTCATCAATTCTCCTCTCTGTTACTTATCATGTTTTGATTTCCTTTTGTGAAATTGTTTCACAAACGTTTCTTGATTGTTTTAATTTTGGCTTCAGTCTTTTGCTTTTAGCATGCACGCTGTTATTATTTTTCAGTGCATTTTTTTGGTTCTGTTTGGTACTTTACAAAAAAAATTTCCAGCGGCAGCAGAGGAAGAGGAACATGGAGGAGGCAACAGATAATTTTCTTCTTAATCCAGGTACTCTACACTACTATCCTCTCCTTAATACTGTAGGTTTCTCTAAGTTTGCATTCATGTATTCAGTTTATGTTCTAAAAATAATCCTACATAGCTAATTTGTTTGAATAGCCAAGCACGTAGCATATTTTCCCTGTATTTATAAAGGCCACACACATTGTGGTGTCTGCTAGATTCATGTGGGATGGTTTGTTTCCAAACAAACCAGATATAAGGCAATTTCAATGGGTTTGAATAAGCCTGATCCAGCTCTCGCTAAAGTTAAACCCATCCATCGCACCTACCTACCTCCTGTCTAACATTTAGATCCCTCCCTCTCACTGACTGAGATTGATACCTTCCTGTAAAAGCAAGACATGCTTAGAATCAGCAGGATGCTTTGTGAAACTTTAGTAATAGTCCGAGACAAACATCTTGTACATCAAAACTGTATTGACTGTTTATCTTGCAGATGGCTTTGCGCAGCCACTGGAGAGGTGACTGGGAGTTTTCCCAACCTGCTTCAACAATTTTTTTGCCATGGGGACACATGTATCTTCTTCAAATTTTCAAAGTTTCCCTCCATATAATTTCCGGAGAATTTTGTGGCAAGCGACGTGTGCTAAACTTTCTCTGCAATAGACTTTAGGAACTCCATGGGAACAGTCTACTGTGAAAAGGCTCCTGAATTTTATTAACCACTTGCTGAGAAGATTTAAATAGCTCCCTGCATGGAACCATTGCGTTGATCATACATATCTGAAAATGTGCCAGGCGACTCAGCTCTAATGCTAATCTTCCTCTCTTGGTTTCAATTTCCCCTTTATGTATCTCATGTTGCGGAATATTCATCTTATGGTTTTAGGGGTTGAAGGGGTTTGCAGCAATTGGTGTTTAGTGAAGTGGAAGCATCACTAATTGGTATTCTATATCCATGGAGTGCCTCAGATTTTCTTTTAAGGAATAACTCTAGAATAAATTCTGGTTTGCTGATTGTAGCTGCTGGGATGCACATCAAAGTTTATTTGTATGGTAAAAAATAATGTTTAAATGGATTTATATTGTGATGGCATGTGTATGTTTGGTCATCTGATGTAAATGACCTGTCCATTTTGCAGATATGATTAAAAATTGAGTGTAATATTGGAATTCTTGAAATGGTATGTTGTTTTTTTTGCACGCTTGTTATTTTTTTATGCTCACAGGCTGATATTATTGATTCATTTCTAGATTGTTATGGATTCAAATAAACTCAATTCCTGTGTTTCAGTCAGTGTATGCTGCAGGTATTGGAGTGACAGGGCAAGAAATTTAAAAATTGTAAATTTTGTACAACTACAAACATGAGAATTAGTGAGGCTTCTACATTTACTAGTATTACACTAATTTTCATCGTTTTCTTTTTGCGTTTTGTTTAATCTTTATCTTTTCAGCAAATTATCATGCATTTTTATTTGATATAAAGAAATTAGACTTGTTCCATCAGTTACTCAAAAGATTCATGCACCATGTCTAATTTTTCCTCAATATTAGGGAAGTAATCTGCACTCAAGTTTTATGGACTGATATATCACAACAAGTATACGCTAGTAGAAAACGTAAATTCAACATTCAGAGTATCAGGGACTGTAGGATATCTATGAAACCTTGTCAGGGATTCCTCTCCTGTTGGATGAGACTCGACAATAGACAAAGTAGTTTTCATCAAATTTAGACTTCATTTTCCAGCAGTCTTAAGTCAAAATCAAATGCAAAAGAAACTCAATATGTGTGGAACAGAAGTCAGAAACTAATTTCCAGAAAGTGGATGGATAGGATCCAGTATCAGCTGGGATCTGGGGAAGATATCTGTAGGAAACAATAGGAAAGTGGAAGTGGAATTTCTGTGTGAAACACAAGTTTATTCCTGCATAAAGTAATGGTTTGAAGAAGAAAATAAGTTCTACATCAACTATAGGCGATTACTTCCATCTTCATCTGTCTATAAACCTGATATTACCTTATAAGAAATCACTTGTCATTGATGAGTTTGGTAGGTGCACCTTTATCATAAGTCTTATTGCTACTCAAGCATACCTTTTTTAGGACGGAATTGCATGCTATCCTCTCATCTATATCAGAGTTGTTCCATATTTCCATCTCTTTCTAAGGAAGTCATATCATTCTCATTTTTGCGATAGGTTGGGTAGTGGTGGAAGAAATAGGCATGAAAATGTAAAGCATCATTTGAGTAATTGGGTATTGATCTAGGAGGATCCACTAATATTGGTGCATGCGGTAACACGAGACCAGTCTCATGGCTTGCGATACCTATAGTAACAGAACAATGATCTATAGTACGTTAGAGCACCTCCTAGATGCTCATGGTAACACAAAGATTTTCCATTTGTATCTAACACGACTTACACAAACTCTAACAGTGGTGAAAAGTACTCTACATAGGGTGAAACTCTCCTACAATAACCATACCTCCACCAAACCTTCTATGATTTCTACATCTTTAGCATGATCAATATCCAGAGACATGACATGTGATACTATCCATAGGCACGACACATTACATCACCCATAAACGTGACACATTGCTCGTATAAAAACTAGGTTGCACTTGACACCATTATTGCAAATATTAACTCAATTCCTTTTATGGATACCTTAAATTGACCTTGATTTGCATTTGATTCATACATAACGATAAATTACAAACCAACCAAAAAAATTAATTATAAAATTTTAACATAAAAAAAAGATTTGTACAAAAATAAATGTTTATGTTTGTGTTGTATGTGTGTTAGGTATATTTGCGAAATGAAAGTAATGTTATTTGTGGGCAATGGACCATTTGTTCATCATTGTTTAGATACTCATTTATTTGCAGAATGAAGTTAATGTTGTTTATCATTGTGTAGATACTCATCTATTTGCTAAGTGGAGGCAATGTTGTTTGTAGGCAATGGACCATTTGTTCATCATTGTGCAGATACTCATCTATTTGCTAAAAGAAGGTAATGTTGTTTGTAGGCAATGGACCGATTGTTTATCGTTAGGTTCTACTTAGGTTATTGTTTTCTTGCTAAATTGTCATACAAGAAAGTTTGTATGCATAAAATTTAACTTTGAACATGCATTTGGTGTGCAGATGAAGGTTTATACTGTGACTTAATTTGGATAATTGAAGGCTTGGATGGAGGCACATATTCATATTGTGATGTTGATGAAGATGATGAAGGTCTCACATATTGTGACTAGATGATTATGATGATGAAGGCATTTAGTAGCATTGTTGGAAGAAATAATTTTGGTCAATTAAATTGACCTAATACCTTGTAACATGTAAAAATTGTGTTTAAATAAAAAAAGAAAGCTTTTTAGTGGAAGGGGTTAACAATCCCTTCTAAAGACCCAAAAGGAATGGCCATTGGCCACAATCATTCCTTAAGGTCTAGTGTTCTCTTGTTTTATTGTTTTCTTTTATTTTTTCTCATTTTTTTCAAAAATTTAAAAAGCTTTCTTAAATTTAAAATTTTATTAAAAACAACTTCAATAGTTTGATTTTAACACCAATGTTATAAATCACAAATTACTCCTTTTATTAGCTACATTCCTTAAAATCGGTTGACAATGGACATAAACATTAACTCAAACACAATATTGCCCAAAGACATGACACAATACTACCTAAGACAAGACACAATATTTAAATTTTGTCACACATTATCAAATCTCTATTACAATCGCACTAGCAAATGTGGTGAGAGAAAACATACAACTACGATTATACATTCCCCTAAATCTTTACAAATGGCCATGGAGACATAGCAATGCATAAAATATGCTTTACAATACATTCCTACGCTACATCAAATCACATTCTCCAATCACTACCCATACTAGCTTGATTTGAAGCCCTAAGACTCTCCTGAGGCACTGCAGACTAGATAATTGGCTCAGCGACCAACCCTGGAAACATCTTTTAAAAATGTATATATAGCAGTTCATTTCACACTGTGCAACTTTTAGATGTTGGAAGGTTTGGTCAACAACCAACCACAACTGCATTAAATTTAGGCCCATGGTCTCTATCAGAAGATCAACAAGTTTGGGAAGAAAACCCATGCCCTACAACCCTGAGAATGTCATAAAGAACACCTTTTACATGCCCATGTGTCCTTCACGAATGAAAGTACATGTAAAAAGATTTGGCTGCTGAGACACTTCATCCTTGCATTTAATTCTAGTCCCTTTGCATTGAAGATATCTACTATTTCATCTACCTGCAACTGACAGATCACTTGCAATCATGGCACGTTTTCAGGTAGATAGGCGCTTGAAATATGATCTGTTGAAATGCCCGTGTAAAGCTCTTTACAATATTTTAAACCATTTTAAAAATATTTTCAACTATTACATTTATTATTTGCTTTACAAAACATTTGATCTTCCTTTTAATTTTCTAACTCTGATCTCTATTATGCGAATATTCATCTTCAAGAACATCTGTGCCATTGTCATTTTCCTTCCTGTATTTCCCTGCATCATCCTGGGCACTATTCTACCTTATCGATAAAATACTGGTTTTGTGAACTCTTGCAACTCAACCTCCTTTACTTGCCCTGTCGGTAAATACCCATCTTCACAAACTATCCATTTTCACCCCTTGTTGGCAAATCTGGTCATTTGAGAACCAATTCATTTCCCCCTCCATCAGCAAATCTTTAATTTGCCAAACTCATTTGTTTTATCCCCCTTATCGATGATTTCACACTTTCCTAAACCTCAATGCCTTTGCATCTATTTTCACCTTTATCAACAAAAGTCACTTTTGCCAAACTGTAGCTATTTTATCCTTTCATCTGCATTGTCAAAAAATTTCCATTTTGCTGAACTCCACTCATTTTTCCTTTATCGACAAAACTTACCATTTCAGAACCAAGGGCCTTTATCAAAAAAACCTGCACCTTTCGCACCAAAGGAAGGCCCCATTTCTCCTTTGTCGACAAAAAATCCTTTTGCTGAACCTTCTATTTCATCTCCCTTTTGGCCCTACTCTATCACCTTTTTAACGAAATGAAACAAACATGAACTTATGGAAAGTTCAATTTCCACCCGATTTGCCGATAATACAATGCCTTGTCTTTTTCCTCTATCGACAAACTTGCACCTTTGTCGGCAAAAATGAATTTTGCCGAACCCTTTTACTTTTCCATCTTCTTGCTCCATCCTATCACCTTGTTGGCAAGAAGGCTGTCACTCGAACTTCTTATTGACAAACCTCATGGTTTTTGACTTTTGCTTTTGTCAATAAAAGACCCCTTTCTCCTTTTCATGTCGTTCTGATAACACTCTCCCTTTGTCCTATTGCCTTATCGGTGAATCGACTAAGAGCCACACTACTAAAAACTTAGGCAGTTCCCAGAAAAAGTCAATTTGTCGATAAGGCAAAAAAACATGAAAATATTATAAGGAAAAGACCAGTTTTTACTAAGGAAAAAATCACGAGAACCAGACTTTAAAGAAGCATAACTTCTTCATTTTTAGGAATTTTAACATGGTTTAAAAGGCAAAGTTGCTCAAAATTAAAAAATCTATCCAATGGCGACATTTGCTAAGCAATTTGCAATGGATTTTTGGAGGCAAAATGGGCACAAGGGGAGCTATTTTTTCTAGGCTCCGATAGTGACTCTGGTTGGAGACGTGTGACAAGTAGTGTCACAACGAGAATTTAGATCTCCGGGTAGACCAAAAGGAAAAAACAAACAGGGGAAACACCAGAAACATATTTACAAACATATATACATGCTAAACACAGTCATGAGCATGGAGGCACAAAAGGAAAGTTGATTGTAATAAAAAAAATTCAGAGCACTGCAGGCCAAGCCTGCACAAAATTGTTGCAACTACTTGCCTATGTCAAAGACAAGAAGAACAAAGGAGCTTATCTCCCTCAAGCCAAACTTGCATTCTTTACCCATCTGCAACAACTAAAGGCTGCCCTTAGCATACACTAATCTACAACATATACTTGTTGAGCCAAGGGCAGCTTTACCAATAAAATCATTGCTGCAAGGCAACCATAAGAGATAGGTACTTGACCTATTTATATCTATATTATGCTTGTTCTAGGTAGCAAGTGGTGTAACACTAAAATTTAGGTCAGCAACAAAAGGAATAAATGAAGACAAATCTCCATTATCATGTGCCAGGCTATCATACCTACTGACCTCCTCATGCAAATTGAGAGAAAAAGAGAATACCTCCTATTCACATGGCAAAGCAATCTGTGTCTGAGTCCACTTTTGATCCACAAAAGATGACATATCTCCACGCAAATCAAAATGGAAAGAATCCATCACTGGTATACCTTCTAGTTGCATTGCCATCTATTCAAACTCAGGCATAAACACACCTTGCTGCTCATTCACATCAACGTCCCATACAAAGGACTCAATCTCTATTGCAACACCAACACATTCAAGAGCTAACAAGTCTTTCACATCAAAATGAAAACACTCATAATCATTTGTAACTCCATCAAGCTCTCGAACAAAATTTTCATATGTGCTACTACAGACTTCACATTCTAAATCATAAGAATGACTCGAGCTACAACTCAAAACATCAGCACATAAATCAATATCATGAGACACTTCAAATGAAGAACCATGTTTTTCCAATTGTCTCTCTGTTTTATTTTCATTCCAGGAACTTGTTGTGTCATATTCACTACTACAAATAGACTGATGACATAGTTCTTCCACATTCATTTTTGTTTTATTTCCTCGTGGATGAGATGAAGCACACTTTGCATGAGGAAAACAACATACCTTGCACCAAATAAACAGGTTCTCATATGCGTCCACATGATCACCATCCTCAAAATTCAATGCAAGCTCTCCACATTGAAACTCCATGGCTTCACCAACAACTATCTCTGATCAATTATCATCAAATGTAGCCACCTCCATATCTACCTCGTGTGGATAAAAATTACTTGCTTCATCATAAATAGGAACAAAGGAGGGCGATACATCAAACAAGAAACAAGTTCCTTGCTCACCGTACACTTCATTCACTTGTGCACAGTCTTCATAATCAAGTTTACAAGTTGATTCAACTGATTGTTCACTTATGCACACAACATCCTCATTGTTCATTGGACCACATACCTCAACATTAAGCTGCAAGTCACCATTGTTTTCATCATTTTCGCTTTCACTTGATGAACAATCCAGTCGAAGGCAAGTACATACACTGCCCTCATCATCTGCATCACTATCATATAATGCCACACCTTAAACTTCTATCCTTTTGACTACACAATCATCATTTGACGCTACATTCATCTAATTTCTTGTATCCACACTGTTGTTGCTTGGATCAACATGTTCATTACCAGCAACACAAGACTTAGTCATGGACAACAAACCTTTTATGTAGTCATCTCTCACCATCTCCATGGAGTCTAGGAATTCATATGCTTGCTGCATACTCATTATTTTGAAAACTTCATTTACATAACTCAGTCCAGTTTCATATGCTTCGAAAAACATACCAATGCAAGAAGGAATGTTAGGTGTGAAAATAGTTGGAATATAGGACAGAGCAATAGAAAACTTGTGACCAAAATCCTTGCTTGACTCTCCCTCTTGTCTTCTGATTTTTTCTAGTTCTATGACAAGATCAGCAGGGTCAAGACCTTTGGCAAATTTATTTTCAAATGTTGCCACAAGTTCATTCCATGAGGCAAAGGACTGCCCTAGAAAACTTTGGATCCACTCTCTTGCCTTTCCATGCAAGGACCTAACAAAGAACCTCATCCACATGTCTTTATCCTCAAACTAGTGTTCATCCATGAATTCCAAACATACATCAACATGTGTGTCCCCTTCCCAAATATTATACCCATCAAACTTGGGCAACTGTTTGTAGACCTTGGTTGGCACACTCATTGTTTCATAGTGAACCCATGAGAGATCTAGTTGATCATAAACAAGATCCAATGGAAGACCAGGGGACTGATTAAATTGATTTTTAGGGGTACAGGGAATGCATTGGACTGCGTCCTAGACTCCAGCAACCTGATCTGAATTTATGTTTCTTGTTCTTGCTGTAATAATGACTCCAACCACTGTTTGGTTTTATTAATTTCATTCTGCTAGACTAATAATTCATTATGATTTCTCATGTGTGCATATAGATTTTGGTTTGCATAACATGCAGAGCCATGACTGGAATATGCATTGCTAGGATGGTCACAGGAATCCACGCCCATATAGTTTCTAGGGTCTAATACATATGAAGACTCACATGACAGAGTATCCCTAGGGTATCCATATTCATACCAATTGGCCATGACTAAAACATCCTCTAATGCGGGGCAACAAACTGAGGCATAGAAGTTTTGTTCCTTCAACATGACAAGAACAACAAACTCCAAAAGTTAGGAAGAAAACCATGTACCTTTATTTTCACCAGTTGTTGTGCCTTGAGATGGAGCATTCGAATCACCAACAACACAACTAGAACAACAATGAGCAAAAATTGGTTCTTTGACAGCAGAGTCACCAGCTCTTTGAAAGAGGAAATCCCTAAAGAATGACAATCTTCAAGGCCAAAACTGATTTTGGGTTCAGCTCACCAGCAGAGTCTTCAATTTCTTCACAACCTAGCAATAATCTAATCCCCAACAATGGTGCCAAAATCTTGGCATAAGTTGACGTGCTGCCAACTTACCCACACAAAATGCACAACTGCAAATCACTGTTACAGGGGTGTGGAAAATATTTCCAGCATCTTAGAACTCGACAACAGCTAAAGTAACCTTTTTCCCCGGCAACGGTGCCAATCTGTTGGTGTAAGTTGACAGGTTGCCAACTTACACACAACAATAAACTACACTCGGTAATGATTGCGAACTGACTGTTATAGGGTTTACAAATTTCTTCAACCTTTTAATCCTCCCTGGCAACAATGTCAATCTGTCGGACCCAAAATAACTGTAACACAAAACTCTAAAACATTCTTAAAACACCTAGGCCAAGGAATGTCGTCAAGATGGAAGGAAGAGGTTTATCAACTAGTTTTGGGCAGTTTTGGCCAACTAACGGGAGTGGGTATACTCCTCTGCACTTCGAGCTTAGCTTAAACTCTAGAGGGATATTCCAAGGGGTATACCTAAATAGGTATTAATTTCAAACCAAATGAACAACTACAAATTTTGGACAACCAAACCCAACTCATCATCTTGACTTCAAAAGTTATCACAAAGTCAAGAATGATTGGTTGTCACATAACCCCTATATAGCTGATTCAACTATGTGAATGTACATGTACAAGAAAGATGGTTTTTACTGTGAACCACAGATGAAGATTTGTTTAATTTTAAAAGAATGTTTGATCCCTCTCCAATATGGACCGGTGCCTACTCCATTGGGCAATTGAGTCATAAGCAATAAAGAGGAAAGAAAAGATTTGAACCAACATCAACAGAATACTAAAATGTATTCACATACATTTCTAAGATTATATTTCACATATTGGACATACTTAGTTTTCCAAAACCAAACTACAATGACCCATTTGCAACAAAGAGATGACTCAAAACAAAGCTTGTATTGATTTAAATGCTATCACAAATTATCAAATCTCTATTACAATTGCACCAACAAATGTGGTGAGAAAAAATATACAACTGTGATTATACATTCCCCTGAATCTTTACAAATGGTCATGGAGACATATCAATGCATAAAATATACTTTACAATACAATCCTACGCTGCATCAAAACACATTCTGCATTTACTACCCAGACTGGCTTGATTTGAAGCCTTGAAACTCTCTTGAGGCATTGCAGACCAGTCAATTGGCTCAATGACCAACCCTAAAAACATCTTTTAAAAATGTATATATAGCAATTCATTTCACACTGTGCAGCTTCTGGAATTTGGAAGGTTTGGTGAACAAGCAACCACGGTTGCATTAAATTCAGGCCCATGGTCACTGTCAAAAGATCAACAAGTTTGGGAAGAAAACCCAAGCCCTGCAACCTTGAGAACGCCAGAAAGAAGACCTTTCACATGCCTTGGCATCCTTCAGGAATGAAAGTACTTGTAGAAAGATTTGCCTGCTGAGACACTTCATCCTTTCATTGAATATATCTACTGTTTCATCTAGCTGCAACTGGCAGATCACCTGCAATCATGGCATGTTTTCAGGCAAATAGGTGCTTGAAATATGATCCACCAAAGTGCTCGTGTAAATCTCTTTACAATATTTTAAACCATGTTTAAAATATTTCAAACTATTACATTTATTATTTTCTTTACAAAACATTTGGTCTTCCTTTTAATTTTCTGCCTCTGATCTCTATTTCGCCCCTAGTCGACAAATTTTCATCTTTAGGAACCTTTGCGCCATTGTCATTTTCCTTCCTGTATTTCCCTGTGTCATCTTGGGCACTATTCTACCTTATCGGCAACATATGGATTTCGTGAACTCTTGCAACTCAACCTCCTTTACCTATCCTGTCGGCAAATACCCATCTTCATGAACTAGCCATTTTCACCCCTTGTTGGCAAATCTAATCATTTGAGAACCAGGTCATTTTCCCCTCCATCAACAAATCTTTAATTGAAATTAAAGGTTCCATAAATGGTCACCCTATTATTTTTCTTGTTGATTCAGGAAGTAGTCATAACTTTATTTCTCCTAAAGTTGTTTCTAAATAAAAATTGCATCTAACTTGATTAAACCTTTAAGTGTGGAAATGGCTAATGGTAGGATAGTTAAACAAACTGGTGAAATTATTGAAAACCTAGAATTTGAGTTAGATAACTTTGTAACACATGATCATTTTCATATATTAAATCTTGGCAAGTATGATGCTATCCTAGGTATGAGTTGGTTAGAAAGAAATAATGCCCTCCTAGGTTGTGAAAACAAACAAATTATCTTAAATTCTAACATGGGGACATGTATTTTATATGGGGAGAAAATACCTCTCTACATTTAAACTATTTCAGCCATGCAACTCAAGCGTAGTGCTAGAAAAAATTGCAAAATATTTTGTGCTATGTTATTCCAGACAAGTGATAAATTCAAACTAGACATTAATATTAAACCTATAGTGCAAGAATTCAAAGATGTGTTCCTTGAATAATTAGATAGTTTACCCTCTAAACGGTCTATAGAACATGCAATTGATCTAGTTCCCAGGGCAGAACTTGTCTCCAAAGCTCCCTATTGCCAGTCAACTCCTGAATTAACTGATTTCAAAATTCAATTAACACAGTTACTTAAGGAGGGAAAAATAAGGCCAAGTGGACATCTCCCCTTGGAGTGGACTAGTATTGTTTGTCAAAAAGAAAGATGAAACCATGATGTTATGCATAAACTATCGACAACTCAATAAATTAACCATAAAAAATAAGTACCCTTTAACTCAAATCGACGATCTTCTAGATCAGTTACATGGTGTCAAATGCTTTTCTAAAATTGATTTATGATCAGGATGTCATCAAATTCGTATTAAGGAATCAGACATTGCCAAAACTGCCTTTTGAACATGATATGGCCATTATGAATTTGTGGTAATGTCTTTCGGTTTAACCAATGCACTTGTAACCTTTATGACTTTGATGCATGATGTTTTTTGACCATTTCTAGATGTATTTGTAATCATTTTTTTAGATAATATCTTAATACATGAACAACACCTCATGATGGTATTGGAAACCTTACGAAATCATAAACTATATGCCAAACTCAACAATGTGAATTCTTTAAATTTGAAGTATCCTATTTAGGTCATGTTGTTTCTGAAAAGGGTATTTGACCAGACCTTGCTAAAATTAAGAAAATTCAAGAATGGCCTATTCCCAAAGATGCTCATCAAATCAAAAGTTTTCTAGGATTATCTGGTTTTTACAATCGATTTGTTAGAAACTATTCCAAAATAACTACACCTTTAACCGATCTAACTAAGAAAGAACAAAATTATAAATTATGGACCCCTGAATGTGATAAGGCTTTTGAAACGTTGAAAACATTGTTAACAATTGCACCTATTATTTGCATTTCAAATTTTAGCAAACCCTTTGTTGTGATTATTGATGCCTGTGGTACAGGTATAGGTAGTGTTTTAATGAAGGATAATCAAGTGGTATGTTATGAATCAAGAAAGTTACTACCTGCTAAAAGGAATTATCTTATCCATGATCTTGAATTATTAGGCATTGTCCATGCTCTAAAGGTCTGGAGCCATTAGGAAAGAAATTTATAATAAAAAATGACCATCATAGTCTAGAACATATTTTTACTCAGCCTCAACATAATATGAGACAACAAAGATGGATGGAACTTCTAACTGAATATGATTTCACCATCTAGTATGTTGCAAGAAAAGAATACGTAGTGGCAGATGCTTTAAGTCAAAACTAATTATGTGTTAATGCCTTGACCTTGGGGAGAAGCCAATTTGAACAAGTTATCAAAACCAGGTTACCTATCGATGATTATTTCCAACCCATTTATGAAGGTCTCCAAAATAAATCCACTAATGTCCATTTGAAAGATCGACAAAAACATTATTTGCTAAGTAGCAACAATTGTCTCCTCTATTACAAAGGAAGATTATGTATTCCCAATATACCTGACCTTAAATAACAAATATTGAAGAATTCTGATGATTTACCGATAGTAGGACACCCTAGATTCCATAAAACTTATCTCTCAATCAAGAGAAACTATTTTTGGACTCAAATGAAGTCTGAGATCCATACCTATGTCCAACAATATTTAACTTGTCAAAAGGTAAAAGATGAACAATGTAGACCCCCTGAACTTTTACAACCCTTGTCGATTCCAAATTGGAAATGGGAGTCAATTAGTATGGACTTTATCACTGGTTTGCCTCAAACACGAAAAATTCATGATGTTATATTCATAGTAGTAGATAGACTAACCAAAATGGCACATATTCTATCCATCAAAATAAAGTCTTCTGCTTCTGACATTGCTCATATTTTTATCAAAGAGATTGTTAGATTACACGGTCTTCCAAAGAACATTGTTTTAGATCGACTCAGACCCTAGATTTACATCATCTTTTTGGAAATCTCTTTTTTCTGAACTTGGTACTAATTTAAGTTTCAGTACTGCATATCATCTTGAATCTGACGAACAAACTGAACGAATTAATAGAATCCTAGAAGATATGCTACAGATGTATACAATGGATAAACCTGAGTCATGGGAAAACTATTTGCACTTAGTCAAGTTTGTATACAATCAAGGTTATCATTCCACTATTAAGATGTCACCTTTTGAAGCCGTGTATGGTCAAAACTATAACACACCTATCTAACCTTGTCCATAAGATTTGGTATGAGAATAAAAACCTATTACAAATGGAAGTCGTTATTAACAAAGCCAAACAAAACATGAAGGTTGCCCAAGACCAATATAAAAGTTGGGTTGATTCCAAAAGATCTATCTGACATTTTGATATTGGTGACCAAGTATTCCTTAGAGTCAAACCCAAAATGAGTTCATTAAAACTTGGTAAATATTCTAAAATAGCTCCTCGTTATTATGGACCCTTTGAAATTTTGGAAAAAATAGGTGATGTTGCCTATAAACTTGCCTTACCACCGCAATTACAAATCCATAACATTGTGTTCCATGTGAGTTTACTTAAGAAATATGTGTATAATATTGATCATGTTATTGATTAGAAAAGTATTTCTATTGAGCCTACACATGAATTTAAAATTGAACCAGAGCTAATCATTGCAAAAAGGTCTAGAACCCTAAGAAATAGAATTAAAGATGAAGTTAAAGTCAAATGGTGTTATTGTAGTAATGATAGTGCTACTTGGGAAAAAGTTGATTTTATTTAAGATCAATATCCACATTTGTTTAACTAAAGTGGTTCTTGTGTTTCTTTATTGGTGCAGAAACTCCTTGTGCTACTAAGGACATCAACTAAATCACAGGGGGAGAATTGTTACATGACTTTTTCCCGAAGAATAAAATATAAGAAAAAGTTACTTGAAAGTTACAAATAAATAAATTGTATTAAAGAGAAGTTGTAATTAAATATTATTTGTATTATTATTATGAAAGGGTATGAATATTACAGCTACCCTTTAGGTTATTATTTAAACCCAAACCCGTGGAAAAAAAAAATAATGTAGATATATACAGGAAAATAGAAGATCATTCAAAGATCATGAAGGGGAAGGGTTATAGTCTTGACAGGTAGTGAGTATTAGAGAAGGGGCACACACTGTGTGTCCAACTCGGGGTACAACGTACACTTGGAATTGTCCTGGCCAAGGTTGTGTGCTTCAAAGCACGGTAAGTTTTGCATAAGAACTTATGGTTTTTTGAAGAAGAACCGGATTCCTCCTAGATGTGCTCACTTGTTGAGATGGAGTTGAGGCTATAATCTATTCTTTGGAGTGAGATTTGGAGATTTGTCAAGATTTAAAAGATAAGTATTATCTTCTTAGTTATACCAATTGTTGAGACTAAATTTATATATTTATTTGCATTGTTTAATATATTTATTTGCATTGCTAAATTGAATTAATACAATTATTTGCCACGGATAAGATTTTTAAATCAATTGTAATGTCATTTAGTTATTTCTTTATAAATTAGATTATATTCTGTTGTGCATTTTATTTACTTAAGAAATAGTCCTGATTTGATAAATACATGCTCATTGTTTAGTTTTAAGCACTTTATTTCATTTACCGCATAATTGAATGTTAATATTAATGAATAATCAATCTGGGATATAATTGCCTATTTTAATAAATAGAAAGCGATCTGCTATGCTACTGGAATTTGAGGAATTACAGAAAGATGTCAGAACTTTGAATTGCGTGAGTCTAAGCTCATTTATTGAATGTATTGTGTACACGCAGTAGTACTATCAGGTCCCTTGCAATTTGGTGCATCACTGCCTTAAGTTTTATGTTTTGTTTATGTTATTCCCTCTCCCCTTTTCTCAGTAAGAAGCAATAGAATATAGTATTTTAGGTGAGGTACCAAGGGAACCAGCCCTCTCTAGAGGTTCATCTTCACTATCAGTAACCCATAGCTTGAGGATGATCCAATGTTTCACAAGGTAGCCTAGTTCTAAATTCAGTAAGGGTGCATACCTTTGTGACAATAGTCCCATTTTGATGGAGTGGCTTAATAGGGCTATAAACCCACAAATGTAATGCTCTTGTGTAAAGCTTTGCTCATTCCCTGATCTACCACTTCTCTCCATTTCTACTCTTTCCCATACATTTGACCATGTCCTATACCCATCTGCACATAGTCTCGTATGTATGACATTCGGTATGCCTATCATTGCACCTCATGTCCAAACATTCATTCTCCACACTAGCATTCCCTTGTCCTAGGTCAATCCTACGACATGAGATCAAGCCCACACCTTGTGGAATTAAATTCAAAATTTAAAATTAAAATTTTGTTGACTCTAATTGATGTATTTCCTGCCATGAGACAACTAAATAGGCCTTTTGCTCAATTCATTGTTATTATATTGGTATATAAGGGCATTCAATGATCATTATCGTCAAATTGTTAGACATCCTAGCACTTCAAAGAGCATTTGTTATAGGAATCTTTTCATTTGTTGCACTATACATAATTTAATTTGCATCAAAGTTGTTTAGGACACCTTCATTGCTTGCAATTGTTGTCCTTGGTCATTTCCACGGTTGCAAAGCATGTCCAATCAAGGGGGTTGACCTAGGAGAACTTGGCCCCCTATGGTTTTAAAATTTTCTCGAGGCATTCTTAAATATCAGTAGTCCTTAACGACTAGCAAGCAGTATAATTCAAGGTGAACTAGGCAACATCTATGCGGACAGTAATCCAAATCAGATCTGTGGAACACATAGCACATATGTGGTATGCAGAAGCGACCCACAGTTGTTAGGTCGACGTGTGTAGAGGTCATACACTAGAACAAATTTTAAGGCTAATCAACAAGCTACAAATTATCAACTTCCACATTCTCACTTTGATTCAAAAACTAAGTACACTTTCTCTCACAATTAAATCTTCTATAACAAAATTAATTAATTTACATACTTTATGATTCCCAAATCTCATTTATTTGATCTAAGTTGATGCATTAACCTAAATTAACATTAAGAAAGTGTTTTTTTCTTACTCGATGTTTTGATTGTTTTAATTTTGGCTTCAGTCTTTTGCTTTTAGCGTGCACGCTGGTCTGTCCATTGTATTATTTTTCAGTGCATTTTCTGGTCCTGTTTCGTACTTTTTAAAAAACTTTTCGAGCCGCAGCAGAGGAAGAGGAACATGGAGGAGGCAACAGATAATTTTCTTCTTAATCCAGGTACTCTACACTACTATCCTCTCCTTAATACTGTAGGTTTCTCTAAGTTAGCATTCAAGTTTTCAGTTTATGTTCTAAAAATAATCCTACGTAGTTAATTTGTTTGAATAGCCAAGCACGTAGCATATTTCCCCTGTATTTATACAGGCCACACACATTGTGGTGTCTGAGAGACTCATGTGGGATGGTTTGTTTTCAAACGAACTAGATTTAAGGCAATTTCGATGGGTT
The DNA here is from genome assembly GCA_027924645.1 of Cunninghamia lanceolata. Classification (NCBI taxonomy): domain Eukaryota; kingdom Viridiplantae; phylum Streptophyta; class Pinopsida; order Cupressales; family Cupressaceae; genus Cunninghamia; species Cunninghamia lanceolata. The sequence continues at coordinate 5,703,034 of BSBN01001003.1, forward strand.
TGAATAAGCCTGACCCAGCTCTCGCTAAAGTTAAACCCATCCATCCCACTTACCTCCTGTGATTGATAGCTTCCTATAAAAGCAACACAGGCTTAGAAATCAGCAGGATGCTTTGTGAAACTTTAGTAATAGTCCGGGACAAACATCTTGTACCTCAAAACTGTATTGACTGTTTATCTTGCAGATGACTTTGCACAGCCACTGGAGAGGTGACTGGGAGTTTTCCCAACCTGCTTCAACAATTTTTTTGCCATGGGGACACATGTATCTTCTTCAAAATTTTCAAAGTTTCCCTCCATATAATTTCCTGATAATTTTGTGGCAAGCAATGTGTGCTAAACTTTCTCTGCAATAGACTTTAGGAATTCCATGGGAACAGTCTACTGTGAAAAGGCTCCTGAATTTTATTAACCACTTGCTGAGAAGTTTTAAATAGCTCTCTGCATGGGACCATTGCGTTGATCATACATATCTGAAAATGTGCCAGGCGACTCAGCCCTAATGCTAATCTTCCTCTCTTGGTTTCAATTTTCCCTTTATGTATCTTATGTTGGGGAATATTCATCTTATGGTTATAGGGGTTGAAGGGGTTTGCAGCAATTGGTGTTTACTGTTTAGTGAAGTGGAAGCATCACTAATTAGTAATCTATATCCATGGAGTGTCCCAGAGTTTCTTGTAAGGAATAACTCTAGAATAAATTCTGGTTTGCTGATTGTAGCTGCTGGGATGCACATCATAGTTTATTTGTATGGTAAAAAATAATGTTTAAATGGATTTATATTGTGATGGCATGCGTATGTTCGGTCATCTGATGTAAATGACCTGTCCATTTTGCAGATATGACTATAAATTGAGTGTAATATTGGAATTCTTGAAATGGTATGTTGTTTTTTGTGCACGCTTGTTATTTTTTATATGCTTACAGGCTGATATTCTTGATTCATTTCTAGATTGTTATGGATTCATATAAACCCAATTCCTGTGCTTCAATCAGTGTATGCTGCAGGTATTGGAGTGACAGGGCAAGGAATTAAAATGTTGCAAATTTTGTACCACTACATACATGAGAATTAGTGAGGCTTCTACATTTACTGGTATTACACTAATTTTCATCGTTTTCTTTTTGCGTTTTGTTTAATCTTTATCTTTTCAGCAAATTATCAAGCATTTTTATTTGATATAAAGAAATTAGACTTGTTCCATCAGTTACTCAAAAGATTCATGCACCATGTCTAATTTTTCCTCAGTATTAGGGAAGTAATCTGCATTCAAGTCTTATGGACTGATATATCACAGCAAGTATACGCTAGTAGAAAATATAAATTCAACATTCAGAGTATCAGGGACTGTATGATGTCTATGAAACCTTGTCAGGGAATCCTCTCCTGTTGGTTGAGCCCCAACAATAGACAAAGTAGTTTTCATCAAATTTAGACTTCATTTTCCAGCAGCCTTAAGTCAAAACCAAATGCAAAAGAAACTCAATGTGTGTTTGTACCAAGAATTAGGAACAGCAGTCAGAAACTAATTTCCAGAAAGTGGATGGATAGGATCCAGTATCAGCTGGGATCTGGGGAAGATATCTGTAGGAAACAATAGGAAAGTGGAAATGGAATTTCTGTGTGAAACACAAGTTTAGTCCTGCATAAAGTAATGGTTTGAAGAATAAAACAAGTTCTACATCAACTATAGGCGATTGATATATAAACTTCCATCTTCATTTGTCTATAAACCTGATATTACCTTATAAGAAATCACTTGTCATTGATGAGTTTGGTAGGTGCACCTTTATCATAAGTCTTATTGCTACTCAAGCATACCTTTTTAGGACGGAATTGCATGCTATCCTCTCATCTATATCAGAGTTGCTCCATATTTCCATCCCTTTCTAAGGAAGTCATATCATTCTTATTTTTGCGATAGGGTGGGTCGTGGTGGAAGAAATAGGCATGAAAATGTAAAGCATCATTTGAGTAATTGGGTATTGATCCAGGAGGATCCACTAATATTGGTGCATGCCGTAACACGGGACCATTCTCATGGCTTGCGATACCTATAGTAACAGAACAATGATCTATAGTACGTTAGAGCACCTCCTAGATGCTCATGGTAACACAAAGATTTTCCATTTGTATCTAACAGGTCTCACACAAACTCTAACAGTGGTGAAAAGTACTCTACATAGGGTGAAACTCTCCTACAATAACCATACCTCCACCAAACCTTCTATGATTTCTACATCTTTAGCATGATCGATATCCAGATCATCTTTTTAGAAAGGAACCATACGTGAACAATTCAGCTGCCATCTTCATATGAAACATAGCTTTCTCATCTTTTGGTTTAGAAGAATAGCTGTCCTTCCCCTTAGTAAAATCCACATTACCTAGATGGAGAATAGCCGCCACAACTCGAAATATTGCATCCTGAAAACATCAGGTGATTCAGTACCGATTCCAACAACATCCATTGCTATTCACATTGCAAGGTACTCTTCAGCTTCATTAACACTGTCAAGTTGATAACAGTTGGATTGGCTCAAATAATGGAACATACTTAGATGTTCCAACTTATATTTCTCAATGTCCTGAAATCATAAATGAAGAAAATTTGAAAAAATGGTTATGTTACTGCTGACATTCTGCAATTTCAAATCAGTCATAAGTAGATCCAGAATACAACATAGAAATTAAACAATGCACCTAGTTAGATGTGTTTGCAGTTTTAGAAGGAAAAAATGATGTTTTTATCACAACTAAGACTGTTTTGACACAATAAACACAACCTACAACCTACACAAAGCATGCATTTTTTGTATACAGGTATTGAGTTGAGACATACATTCAAGGATTTGCACACGATATCACAAAAATATGCATTAATCATCCAATCATACACAATAAACAAAGATTAAGAAGGCCAAAATACTGAACTTTTATTGAAAAGAGGTGTCTTACAGCGCTATATTTGTCTGAAAATGTATGATATTGCTTGAAAAAATGAAGTTTACACACTACTGTTCTCCATAAAACTGAGTTTTGCTTTGTTTTAAAATGCAAGTTTCAGCTTAGTGACACTAGAAAGAATCGAAAAATCTCCTACCCCAGGCGTCCTCTTCTCAATCCCAACATGGGAGAGAATATAGGACATGATCTAGAAGAAGTAAATGCATTTGTACTAAGTCAAATTTTCTTGAGGGCACCTAGAAGACTCCTGATCTGCTTTGACTTCTTGGAATGCTGTTGGGAGGTGTTGAAGATGTTGTGTTTGACCTTTTCCAGCTCTACATGTTGCTTGTTTGGGTCATATATCCTTGCAAAGCGTTGCAACTGCCTCCTAGATGCTTGGAAAGTGTTAGAACTGCTGAAACTGCTCCCTAAATCTCCTTCACTGCTGTCCAAGTCACCTAAACTGCCCTTAGTGCTGCTTTTATGATCTTTTCCACTCCACTCTACAGCTGTATGCATGTGTTCCTGATGAATTTGATTCCTTCAGAACTTTTAGGGCGTGGGAAAGAAGAGATCAATATTTTTTGGACTCCAAACTGCCCTTAACCATCTATTTATGCCTTCAAACTGCTCCTTTTCCATTCATCTTCTCATCACTGCCTTTGGTTGAAATACACACCGTGTAGTTCAACCCTTACGTGTTTTGAAGCATATCTCAGGTCTTCAACCTGTTTACTGGCAATGTAGTATTCATACAGACATAGAGTAAATAGAATTATGTAGTATAGTGCATAACATAGAACATGAATTTATAACAGCATTGCACAGAATAAAGCATTGTTTCCATTCCTTGAATATATCAGTATTACACTACAATGTCACAATGCTGCCCTTGATTACAAGTATCGACTCAATATATAACTTATGCCAAGGTTGGTTGAGATACCAACCATTGGCAACGACTCCACAACTATCCAACTGTCGGGGTTAACCCGATAACACTCCTAAATTGTGCAGAACATTAATTAATTCATGATTATTTACTTGGCCGACTACGGCCGACTACAATTATGACCGACTACATCATCCCCCCCACAAAAATAGTCGTCTTCCAGACGACAGAAAACCATGAAGTATCAAGTGATATTAAGTAAGCTTTGCCAAACTGATGACACTGCTGAAGTAGGAGCTGTGTAAAAGTAGAACCAACACATTCAAAACACCTGCCAGTAGGCCAACCAACCAAGGGACTCAATATGATAGCATATTGAATGCTGCGAATGTTGCACCCCATTGCTCACTGAATCGAGATAGTACTGATTTGATGGGGGTTTGGGGGCAGCGCCCCCAGCAGGGTCGAGAGACAGCGCCCCTCAATCGTATGAACAATGAGTAAACTTGCCAAGCATGTGGCCAATTGCCCTCTTTTCCTTCCTCTTCTTGGTACGGCCTCCTTTATTCTCTTTGTACGGTTTTGGATTTCTCCCTGTCTGTCCTCAACTTCTTCTATGTACGGCCGACGACTGGCAAAGTCCGGGTTTAAATTGTAGAGGGGTGGGGTGGGTCGTACGGCCACGGCCTGGCTGTACGCCGTACTCTTCTTTCTTTCTTTTGTTTTTATTTATTTATTTTTTTTTTCAATTTTTTCCAATTTTTCCCGACATTTTTTTTTCCGTCTTTTCCAATTTTTCATCCATGTCAACCTGAATCGGATTTTTCTATTTTTCTCCGACGAGGTCCACGTTCAATCTGCAACTCCGACTTTATTGATTTTGTAATCGTCGGCAGGGACCAAAACTGTTGTCTTTCTTGGAACCAGAGTTGTTGTCTTTCGGAAGCCACATACTACGTTCGGCAAACTGTCCAACTTTTTAACATCATTTTTTCTCTGTTGCTTTTCACCGATCACCAAAAAATTGCAAATTGGCAGAATTACTCTATAGTCCTTATTATTTCTATATGGTCTCTTTCTGGCTGATGTTTTGAATGTTGTGTTCCTGTCGTTAGTTTTATCACCCTGATTCACCTTGCTTGTCAATGACTCTTCATAGCTGATCACCTTGTCTGGTTCAAATGTATGTGCAAGTGTATCATCTATCTTGGCTTCACCCTTTGTATATTCGTTTTTGTGCCTCTCCTGGTCAACTTGTCTCTGCCACTATTTGCTCTGTTACTTCCGGTTGATTATTACTTTCCTCCCCTTTGTCACTCATTACTGATTCGCTCTTGCCAAGTGGTCGAGTGTTTATCAATCCATCCAGTGCTTCATTCATCAACAATGTTTCACTGGGCCCAATATTGCCGAGTGTTTCACTAGTTGCCCAAGAGCATTCGTCACTTTCTCTTATTGAAATCATGTTACACTCTGGCTTGAAGAACTCATAGTCTTCCATCTTCCAGTGGAAGAGCCCACTAAAGGAATTAGTTTCATCCTCAGAACATTCTTGCAGTTTTAATACTCCTTCCTCATCAGGTTCTATTGGTCCTCTGCCAACTGACTCCCCTCCATCTGAATCAGAATCTGATGCTAATTCTTCACTTACAGCCTGTGTTCTTAGATCTATGACGATCTTTTTACCTTTGTTCTCTATTGACAATGTGTTCTTTTTCTAGTTGTGGTTGGCCTTGGCAGCTATCAACCACCCTCGGCTGAGTAATGCATCGTACGACGCATTTTGTGCTGTTATGGCTACAAAGTTTAACCGAAAGAGTTGGGTGCCAATCTTCACTTTTTGAGCCATTAGCACTCCTAGCGCTTTAATTCCATGCTAGTCTGCTCCCAGTAACTAGAAATTTTGTGGCCATAATGTAGGTTTTCCCAAGCACTTCCACGTATCTTCTATCAACACATTCACTCCCGATCCATCGTCAATTATTGTGTTCATCAGGTGACATCCACCGATTGCCATGTGTACGACAGCTGGATTCTTGCCATTGTTAACTGCCAACAGTCTCGGGTCGATGACTTGTTCTCCTTCCAGCGGTGGCTCCACTATGACATCTTCGTCCTTTGTTTTCCCATTTGGGTTCCCTTCCATCACTTTCGAGATTGCCATCCTTAGTTGCAGCATGCTCTGTAGAAGATCCGCTATTTTGACCGATACAGTGGTTTGTAACACCTGATTCACAATACTCTTGTCTGACTCTGGTCGTACGGTAGTTATTTTTCTATTCTTCCCCTCCATTTCCGTTGCCATCTCTACTTCTTTTCTAACCTCCCGAAGTCTCTCCTTCTCGGTTCTGGGATCTGGATACGTCGCTTTTTTCCATTGTGCTCGGGTGACCGCAAGGATCTCTTCATCATTTCCCTTGAAATTGATGAGGTTCACCCCTTTCTGCTTCGGACAATCTTTTTCTTCGTGATCCCCAGGCCCACACCACTTGCATAATGCATTTATTTTGTTCTGATTATTGTTCGGGCATTCCCTTGCAAAGTGTCCCCATTCGTTGCATTGTCGGCACTGTATCATGGGTCGCCCCTTGCTGTCGTACTGTATTCTGTTTCTTGGACTTCTATTGATTTGGTAACCTCCAAGGGATGCATGTCTATTGTACTGGGGCTTTGGTTGTGTGTTCGGCGGTGTTGACGGTTCTCCTTGAGTGAAGAGCACTTGTGTACCCCTTGCTTTCAGGTTGTATGGGCATTCCTTGATGGAATGCCCCATCACTTGGCAGATATCACAAAACAATTTTTTTGGACAATTTGCCTTTGTGTGACCTTCCCCCTTGCAATCTGTACACCACAGTTCTCTGATTTCCCTCGTACTCTCTTTGTCGGCCTTCAGTTCTTTCATCATTTTCATCATGTCCTTCCTGAGTGCTTGCACGGTCTTGGACTCACTGTCGTCGTTGTCATCCGTACTCTCCTTGTCGTCCGTCTTCCTTTTCCCTCGGAAGGATATTTTATTTTCACTCTCTATATCCATCACTCGATTGTACACTTCATCGTATGACGACGGAGGCACGACTTTCATTTCTCAGTTATGGGCACAACCCTTCGATGAACCATCGCTTCTTCAACCCTTCGGCCGGCTGAGTTTCCAGTTTTCCCAACAATTCTTTTAGTCTCCGGTTGTAGGTTCGCACGTTCTCGTGCTTCCCTTGCTTTGTACTGTAGATCTCTGGTACAATTTCACTGTCACCCCTCAGGAGTTTGAATTCATCTTGGAATGCCTTCTTAAGTAATCTCCATGATGTCCTGTGTGCTTGGTCCAACTCTGTGTACCAGTCGATGGCACTATCTCTCAGTGTCGCTGGAAATGCTTTCAGCCAGTAGTCCACATCATCTTGCCCATTGGCTATCCAAATCGTCTCGCACATCTTACAGTGTCGTACTGGATCTTCTGACCCATTACCTATAAATTTTGGCAACTTCTGCCTCTCGGCTGGCGGAGTCACCATCCTTCCCTGATGCCCTCCTTGTGCATTGGACCTGACTGGACTGGTTCTCTCGCAACGTCCTGGTGCGTCACTTGCACTCTCGGCCACGTTCGAGTCTTCCCCGTGTCCTCTGTTAGCGTCCTCTACACCTTGAGTCTCCTCGGGTTCGTTCTGATACTCCCTCTGCCCTGGGGTCTTAGGCTCAGATCTTCCAACTCTCGGCCCTTCGTTGTCCGATATGGATAACTCCCCGATGCGGCGTATGCTATTTTCAATTTCTTCTGTCAATTCATTTTCATTCCCTTTTTCTTTATTTGTCAGTGGTGTCTTGAAAATTCCTTCGTCGGCATGATGATGTTCATTGGCAATTTGTCTTAGTGTTTTCCTTCGTTCTTCTTGTTCCTTTAATTTCAATGATCTTCGTGTTCTTTCCTCGGGTGTTCCATGCCCACTTGGTACTCGGTTCTTATCCTTATTGAGTTGCGTGGGCATTAATTGCTACTCGGGTGAGGAGATGGTCAACCTCTTGGTTGACTTGCAATTGATCCTAGATGACTGATTGTGGGATCTCTCATCTGAGAGCCTCCCTCCGTACGTAGTCCTTCAACGAGTTTTCACACAAACTGCAAAGGTCTTCCGTCAAAGCATCTTCACGATCCTCGTTTGCTTGTACTGGCTCTTCAGTCGGCTGCCCCATCACGATGCCATTCTCCTGTGTGGATGTTCACCGGATTCACTTAGGCAACGGTGCCAAATGTTTACTGGCAATGTGGTATTCATACAAACATAGAGTAAACATAATTATGTAGTATAGAGCATAACATAGAACATGAATTTATAACAGCATTGCACAAAATAAAGCATTGTTTCCATTCCTTGAATATATCAGTATTACACTACAATGTCACAATGCTGCCCCTGATTACAAGTATCGACTCAATATATAACTTATGCCAAGGTTGGTTGAGATACCAACCGTTGGCAACGACTCCACAACTATCCAACCGTCAGGGTTAACCCGATAACACTCCTAAATTGTGCACAACATTAATAAATTCATGATTATTTACTTGGCCGACTACGGCCGACTACAATTATGACCGACTACACAACCCTTTTGGTATTTTATCTCATTGCTATGGAATCCTAGTATCTTATCAATGTATTGATAGTGTTTGCCAATGTCTTATCAAGGTACATCCATAATTATGTTAAGGTTTTGTTTTGCTATCCAAGGTTACTACTTCTTCATTCTTACAAACTCATACTCATACCTCTGATTATTTGTATGCATTTGAATGTATGGAGAGACTTGCTAATGTCTGCACAGGCCCCTGATGATTTCACTGCATCTTCTATTGACTTACCAACCTTTAAACACCCTGAATAGTCATCTGCAGTCTTATTAGTCCACCTCTCCAACTCTGATATGACTATACAAGGCATTGAATGGTCTTTGTAAGTTTCCAAAACCCTGAACAAGCAAGTCTTACATGCCTCCCACAGAACTAACAGTCTCAGGTATATAGAACTATTGTCAATACCCACAAAATTGTCTTCACTTCTCAATGGCTCTGTACAACCTTGTTTAGCTTATCAGACTTCTATAAGTCCCTGAACGCTTGTCACCATTTTGTTCCCATAGATTTCTTTGGCCCTGTCTTCACTTGTCAGGGACTTAAGACTGGGCATGCTCCTTTAAGACTCCTTTTGCCTACTCACAGCACTGTCCACTCTTACAGTCTCTAGCCTCTGTATAACAGTGCAGACTCTGCATGATGAGTTCCTGCAGGCCTCTTTTTCCTCAGACTCACAAACCCTAAAGATTTTTCTTCAAATCATTTCCATCAAATAGAGGGAGATATGGTTGTTTTTCAAACATATCACTCAATAACTGTCTTGTAGGTGACTGGACCTCAAGTGGAGCCAGATGACTGCTTATGTTGCATTGTCTGCACTTCAATCTTTCACAATGGGTTTGCATCTTTTAGAGACAACCTTAAAGTAGAGTCTGCAGGTTATCTTCACTGTCCCTCAGTTGGCACACCTTCATACAGTATTCTTTGGTGCAGACTTATCACTGTCATCCTTTAGACTGTCAAACAGATTCTTGCAAAAAGCCTAGAACTGACTGTCAGAACTTCTTTGAATGTGTAGATGTTATACCAATTTTTGAAACCTTAAAGCAGTATCTTCACAGACCAATGTTATACCAGTGACAAAAGATCTTCACAGACCACAAGAGTCTCCTCAATAGTTATTAGGGCCTTACTAAGGTTACATAGAACCTCTTAAGACTTCATTACCGCACCTATGCCTGCATGTTGATAAGTTTGCACCTTGCATAATCTATGCTTACATTTTGACTGAGATGTGCAGACCTCTTTTCATGTTGCACAACTTCTTTTCATGTTGCAGACCTCATTGGACATTTGATGCCTCTCAAATATACAATATAGACTTTATAAGAGTCATTTGCAGACCTGTTAAAAAGTCTTGACCTCACTAGACAGTCTTCTAATGCTAGCAGACCTGTTGAAAGGCTCCTTTTTTCATCTTTGCATCCTTGATCAAAGTATCATGCATTATGAACCATCATGAAGGTTGCAGACATTCATACATGATATTCTTTCTTGGTTTCAGAGGTCTAGGTCATGATGACCTTCATTTCCTGCACAAAATCACATAAACTGCCATACCTCATGCAAGTCTTCTAATCCTTAACAATCTAAAAAAAAGTGACTGACCTATTGGAGGGCATACAGGTTTGAAGCAAAATACTGAGTCTCAAAATGATATTTAGAAGATATTAGGAGAATGATGCGAAATGGAGGTTCTGATGGCAAGTTCTAATGTGATATCAAGTACCTAATGATAGATATTTTCATGCAAACATCTCTGAGACTCTAGATGTCATCCATGAGACTCCTGAAACTGCCAAAATACGCCATTGTAATGCTACACAGGACACTGACAATGACTTCTTGTCAGCCTCCTCTGTGTTTCTAATCAAACTCCAATGGTTGAGTGAGGACAGAAACCTCTCACTTCTCCATTGCTCATTGTCCTATGGTGTTTTGCATTATTGCTTTATACATTTCCTCTCTGCTCTTTGTTTTCTTATGCACCTTTCTATACTTGACAAACCCTTTGTATTTTTGATAGGATCTTTACAAGAAACCCTCAGACCTCTGTATTGACATCTCTTGCTCAGTGCAGATTACCATCACTTTGCCATTTCATATCTTTATAAAGTCTCTAGTCTCTTGGTCACTGCTTTGTACAGTCAAACAGTCCTTGTATTGTTGTCTCAGTCTTACATTGTGAATGCTTGATGGTCCTTACATTCATTGTTTGTCATTTGTCTTGAGCTCACACTGGCATTACTCCAAAACTGGTATCGTGTTGATTTGTTTACAACATAACCTTTCTTCATGGTGTAGATAGCTCCATACATATGGATCCATTAATCTTATTAAATGTGCCTTCACATGACTGATGCAACTGTGTACAGGGTTAAAAACTCATCTATCTTCTCAATCGGATCCTTCAAACTATAGAGAATAACCTTGAAAAACAGTATTCACTCTTTCCATATCTCTTGCACTGACCAACAAACCCTAAAGAAGACAAAGATAAAAATGAAAACCTAAACCAGAAGACTTAACAAGAGAAAGACTCAACCTTAAACCTAAACCCAAATCCTAACCTGATGAGTCTTTGAGGTTAGCCTCTGAAAACACGACCAACTTGAAAAAAATTTCCCTCCATCAACATGTACGCGGAGTTTGGAGATCCTAAGGTAATTTTTTTTGAGTGATTAAGGTTTTAAAACACCTTTGTGAAAGATTCTCTCACACTTTTAGACCTTTTTGACCCACTTAAGACACAAAAGCAAAGGTATTTGTGAAATTTGGCAAACACGAGACCTTTCTAGTAGGTATGTCCTTATAGTGGCTCCTGATATTCTTCCATTTTTGTCAAATTGCAGTTTTTGAGAAAAAATTGTACTTTTGATAGTCAAAGAGCCAAGCCAAATCCACATATTAACAACTCAACCTCTAGAATCTCTTTATATTCAATTTCCTTCTATTATGTATGCAATAGACAATTTTAATAAAAACATTGACCTGGAATTGTTATTCCTACCAGTTTTTGCATTTCCAAAGGCTTCCAGAACATGATCTGACTACAAAAAATCCGATAATGATCACATAATAACAACAATGAAGTCAGATTGCATTAAAAGATTGCAATCAGAAAAAATTGTACTTTTGATAGTCAAAGAGCCAAGCCAAATCCACATATTAACAACTCAACCTCTAGAATCTCTTTATATTCAATTTTCTTGCATTATGTACGCAATAGACAAAGTGTTACTATTGTGAATTCTTGATTTATATTTATATGCTTTTGGCTTGACAGCGAAGCTATCACCTTTCAAGCCATATTATGTTAACTTATCTTTTGCAAAGTTTGATATCTTTGCTGTCATTCCTGTAGCCTACAATCTAACATGCAATGGTGTGTTTGATAGCTATGATATTGCAGTAAGTGTTATAGGCTCGCCAAGAAAGAAAGGTGGCGACCAACTGTGATAGCTATGAACAATTCTTTTTAATAACTACATTATCTTAATGCATGGCCGAATGGCCATTGTTTTATAACTGTGATTGTTATCTTGCATGGTCTAATGGCTATTGTTTTATAGTTGTGTTATCATCATGCATGGCCGAAAGGCCATTCCTTTATAACTGTGATAATATCTTGCATGGTCGAATGGCCATTGCTTATAGTTGTATTATTATCTTGCATGGTTGAAGGGCTAATGCTTTTAATTGTGTTATTATCTTGCATGGTCGAATGGTCATTGTATTATAAATGAGTTATTATCTTGCATGGCCAAAAGGTCGATTCTTTGCAATCGTGATATCATTAAAAGCTAAGGCCAAGTCAGGTGCACGAAGGTCTGTGTTATAATTTGTTCATTTATAATGTAATGATGATGCATGATAGGGTTTTAAAACCCAACTTATACTGATATACTCTAATGGATTATAGTCTCTTTTTTTAATTGAGAGGTAAGATAATGTAGACAGGATGACCAAATGTTATGATATCACCTAGATGTGATAAGGGATCGACTGAATGAGACCACTAAATACATACCTTCATACTGGCTGTATACCCATGAGGTTATGAGAGTAAAGGGAATCTATGGGCTACTTGAGTAGTGTAACTCAAGATAGTTGAACCAATGATCCTTGGTGTATGCATTGTATCTAAAACCACTGGTCAAGTGGAATACTTTGAAGACCCTAGGTCATTAAGGTTGAAAGAATAATTATTTTATGATTCTATATTGCAAAACTCTAGAATACCTTGAGGAAGGTAGGAGTTCATGACTCATGATTAGATATTTATAATAATTTTTATGTTGATTTTGTTTAATCAAAAGAGGCCATTATCAGGATGGGATTATAGGGGTATCCTTGACCCAATTAAGTTCCTCAGAGAAACTTTGAAGTTATTTCAACTATATTTTTTTTATTTGAATAATCAAACTCTATGAATGTAGTGTTCACATTGTGGAATAAGGTGACAGGGAGTCACAGTTTCTCAAGTTGTGATTGAAATAAGGGTGTGAGACTCCAAGGAATGGAGTCAATAACCTAGTTAGATAGACTAAGATTTACTTGGTATTTACACTTCTCACATATATATGAATATTTATCTAAGCCTAAAGAATGACACTGAGTCAAATTGACTATAGAAATGTTGAAAGACAAGTTATATCTATAAACTCTGCAAGATGCGATAGCTTCTATGTCGAGTTAGAGTGTGTGAAGAATTGACTATGTTCATTACAAAACTTCTATTTATATTAAATATTTGGCCAAAGTAATGCATCCGTTTCTACATGTATTAGTCGGTTCATTGTGCTCCAGATGGCATAATGCTTCCAGTAGTGTCATACATAGTTAGAGTGGATCTATAGTTGTATGACCGTGAAGTATTATGAAGGACACGACACTAGAGACTCAGATGGAAAACTTATTTGGTTCCTTGTATCTATTCCCTTCGTGAAGGGTAGGGCCACTTCCAAGTAGGAAGATGTGCGGGGGATCGCCGGTCTGTGGTTGGAGGAAAAGCACTCGAGTGATGCTCTCCTTCCCAAGTAGATGACATGCCAAGGCTTAGGAAGATAGATATCAAGATTTCCAGATGCAACATATAGATATCAGACATTATGTGTAAACTCATCATTGTTGCTATAAGAAAACATTGTAATTGTAAAGTGAAATAATTTCACTAGTGTGTTATTTTTGGAAATGTCACAATTTCAGTTTTGAAATTATCATGAAATAAAATTCATTTGATTATTGTCAATAATTTTGATTATATATATAAGCATAATTGTGATTATGTTAATCATGACATAATACTTAATGGTGATTAAGTTGATTAAATTTGGGTATTATGAGTTGACCTTTTACATCTCTATTATGGATAGTGAGTCCTTTTGGTAGTGAGCCTAATTGTAATCGGTATTGTTATTCATATATATGTGTGTGTGTGTGTGTGTGTGAGCTAATCCTCGCCATCGTTTTTTCCTTTTTGGGTTTTCCATGTAAAAATATGGTGTTCATGTGTTATACATTGTGATAGTTGATTTCATGCTTTCCTTACTGAAAATCAAAATGTTATGTGGAATGAATGTTTAAATGCTTAAGTGGTTTCAGAGAATACTGATTCACCCCCCTCTCAGTATTCTGGGTGTTCAACAGAAACATCTCGACAAATCCACAGGTTGATCCAAAAGGTGCTTTCTCGAGGGTTCCTTATGGAGTTCTACACACAAAGGACATAAGGATATATATTTATGGAAAATTAGAAGAGTATGATCATTTGAAGCTTGGTGATGTGTGGGTAAATGAACTCACTGGTGAGGACTTTGCATTAAAACCAGAGTATCAAAATTTAGTTGTGAAGAGACTTGATGTGTGGCAAGGGTTTCCCAACTTTTGTCATGATGCTTGGGTAAGGATTGCCTTGAGCCACATCCATGACAAGTTTGTGTGGACATATATGGCCGAGTTGATCACAAAGGAGGTAATTAGGGAAGTTACAGGGTTATGTTCAACCAGACCTGTTTCGGTGCTTAAATTGGTAAAGAATGAGGTTGTGATGGAACTTACTAGTGCAACATATAACAAGAGGGCATTAACACTGAAGAACATTAGAAACCCTGTTGTGAAGTATGCAACAATGATGATTGGATATAAGGTTTACTTTTTAAATAGAGAGAACTCGGTTTCCGCCACCGTCATTAATATTTCTCATGAAATGTTTGAAAAGGGAGTTGATTATGACCTATGTGAGTTATTGAGGTAGTAGTTGATGGAGAACCTATAGAAAAATTAGGATTCCATGTATCCTTTTAAATTTGGAACTCTAATCATATGTTTATTATTCTATTTCTTGAAGAACTCTCTGGTACAAAGAGTGTGGTGTGGTTGAAAGGAAGACCTATGCACACCAGATCAGTGAATTTTTGAGAGGCTTGGGAGATGCTAAGGCACAAGAAGATGCCCTTGTGGCATCTTTGCAGTATTTCAAAAGAGGATACAAGAGAGGGAGAGGATTCCCTGGAAGATGGTGCAAAGGTACAAGAATGACATTACATTCTTGGTAATAAAAGATGAATGTATCATATAGGTTGTAGAGCCCAAAACTTTATGGATCCCAGAAATGGGATATGAGATCACTAAGGAAGATATTGTGGGGTCCGTAGAATATATGCTAAGCAAACCCAAGGACACCTCTAAAGAAAGGTATGGGAATTATGAAGAGAAATCAATGGAGGTCCATATGGACTAAAGACAATCACAAATAAAGAAAGCAGTGGAGAAAATGACTGCAACATTTGCAAAAATGATGGGCCTCACATCGAAACAAGTTGAGGTAGATAAGGCTAAATCTGGAGCTCTGGGAAGCTCATCAAGTGTAAGAAGATCTAGTAGAGAAGATACCACTTCTCCAGCTACTCAGAAGTCCTCTAGGACTGTGTCCTCATCCAGTGGAACAAAGAGGAAGGAAACAAGTACTCCTACAAAACAAACTAGTGCTTTGGTGAAGGAAGAGACCTCTCCAATAAAGTAGCAAAAGAGGCCTGAGAAAGAAAACAATGCTCCGACAACACATCCAATTGGTCTGGTAAAAAAGAAAGAAAAGACAAAAGCCAACATGTAGCAATACGTTGGAGTAAATGTTGAAGATGATGAAGAAGAAGAAGGACCTCATTTGGTCTACAACAGGAAAGGTGAAGCTAGTGGAAAGAAACAAAAAGTTGATATTGTGGATACTGATGAAGAGGAGGAAGTAGAGAAGGAAAAGAAAGCTTTTGTTATCCACATGAGAGAGAAGAAGGCAGAAGAAAGCAAGAAAAGAACACCAGAAGAGAAGAAAAAGCAAAAGAAGGAGAATCCAGTAAGAACTCACAGTCCAATGAGACTTGATGCACTTTTCAATGGTATTATACAGAATGAAATGTTAGAAGAAACTGCTGCACTATATGTTGAGGCTGATGAGGTGGACAAGGCCACCATAGTTGAAGCCATTATAAAATACATTGTTGTTCTTGAAGTTGATATGAGAAATATAGAGAAACAAATACCTGTGGAATTATGGAATGTTTTGATTGAGAGAAGACATGAATCAATAGACGAAGAGGCTAGATTGAAGGCCTATGCTTTGGAGAAGATAGTGCTCCTCTTTCCAAGGAAAATAAAGCCACATTGGCTACATTGTTCAATAAGGAACTCATAACAAAACAAAGGGTGACAACCCTTATGAGTAGAGATCAAAATGATCTCGAGAGGCTCAAGAAGGAGAGTGTTGAAAAAGCAGCAGGCCTAGCACAAAGATTGGGGATGACTCCAAAAAGCAAAGAGGAAGTGAATGTGGAGATACCTGCCCCAAAAGAGAACGTTGAAGAAGAGATGCAAGATAATGGTGCTCAACATGAGCATGAGATAGAAGAAGGGAATGCACAAGATATTGTTCTTCCGGATGTGGAAGAAATTGCAAAGGAAAATGTTGGTGCAGAAGAGAATGTTGAAAAGAATGCAGCTATCGGAGAAGACATTGCAAAGGAGAATAATTCTACTCCTCTTTCGGTACCTGGAACAAATGTTAAGAATATGCAAGACCAACTGGAGACTATCGTCCCTCTGAATAATATAGAACAAATTATTGGTGAAGACAATACAGAGAAGAATGATGAGAAGAAGAAGGAAGGTGCCTCCGGTGATGTGGGAGGAAAGACATAAATAGAGACACCAATTAGCTCTGGTGAGAAGGAGTCAAAAGAGAAGGTTGTAGAGGAGAGCACAAAGTCTACTAGTGAATCCTCTGAAACCTCCAGAGATTCTCTAAAGAATATATTGAACATGCAATTGTTGTTCCAATCTGTTGTGTCTGCCCAGGTGCTACAATTGCCCATGTAACAAGGAAATGTGGACTTGGATAAGATCTCGCCCCTCCATAAGCTTCAAATGGGAGATGTCTTCCACACATCTACCCAAAAGGAAATAATTGAGACTCATCAGAAGAGTGAAGAAGTGGTTGAGGAGGCTCTGAAGACTCTACAGGAAGCCATACCCAATGCAACCATTGACAATTCATTATTTGATATGGAGGAACTTAAAACTTTTGATTGATTCTTTCAAAGAACATGCCTCCAAATTAAAAGAAAAATTAGAAAAAGAGTTAGATAAGAAAATGGATGAGAAGAGGCTAATGGAGATAACAAAGAAGTGTGCCCATGCACACAACAAATTTCAGGAAAATCTCAAAGGTATGTAGGCTTTTGTGGCAGAAGCTAAAGCCTTATTTCAATTTTGCATGAAGTGGCCCGGGGCCACAAAGAGCATAAAAGATGAAATGGACTCAATTGAGTCTCAAATTGGCAATGCTTCTAGTGCCTATGATTCGACACATGACCTAGATGGAAGCACAAGGTTAGCTATAGAGGATTTACATGAGCAACTCTTCCAACTGCAAGACAAACAGAGAAAATCATTATGCAGTTCAAAAATCTCAAGGACTTGGTGAACTCAAAGTTCATATCTATTTCCACTGCCCTGGTGAGTGTTGATAAGACTACAAAACTCAATCTGATACCCAGCACTCCAGAAGAAGGGGAAGAACTATTGATGGAGTTGGAGACACAATACAGAATGCTTGGCATAGCCAAGAGGATCTGGGAAGAAGAAAAGCAAGAGTGACAAGCCCATGTTGAGAAACTCCAATAGTCAACTTCTTTCGGTTGACAATATTTATTTTGCTTTATACATTTCAGTCTCTTGTTTTCAGATTCCTATATACATATGCAGATGGTATAAGTTAGATGTCCAGTTCTAATTTTTGTTGGATAGCACTCTTAGAGGAGTCAGTTCAGTCTTTTAGTTCGTATACATGTATATATTTGTTAGGGGGAGATTCGGTATGTAAGAGTGTTGTATCTGCCCTTTGTCATTAATGACAAAGGGGAAGAAGTTTGTGCATGTTGCCATCAATGACAAAGGGGGAGATGGTTGGCAACATAAGCATGATGATGAAGAGACTGATGAACTTGACAGTGAGTAGTGTTATCATTGATGGCACCAAAGGGTAATGACATAGTTGTATTGGTCCGGAGAGATTCAACAAGGTATACAAATATAATAGTGTTGATCCAAAGAAGCTACTAAGTTCAATGTGAAGGGGAGTACACCTAAGCATGATATCTTTCCATTTTGGAGTTTTGCAGTCAGGCACAATTTGCTGAAGATTTGTACAAGACATTTGCAGTACAGAACTTATGACAAGGTCATAGTATTTCAGTCCACATTTCTCCGCTATGAAGAATTTTGATATGCGGTTGTAAGGTAGTGTTGGTGCATACTAATGGAGTCTAAATCCAAAGATTTAGGTCTTGAAGCCCTCCAAAGTGAAAGATAGAGTTGACATAATACCGGACTCTATATTGATAGTGTAATGATGGTGCCAACGATATATTGGAGTGCTTTGTATTCCATCGCAGATGAATATCTTGCTGTGTGGATTTGAGGATAAGTTTATGGATGTCAAAAGTGTGTAGTGTTCAAGTGGTAAGCATTTTTGTGGTCCGCATGTTGAATTGTGAACTAACAGTTAGTTCATGCTATATCTACTTCACAAGTTGAGCCGACCTAAAAGTGTTGAGGTTGTGCAAAGTCAAGTGATGTATGGAATAAAGTCATGGACAATGAGGTACATGCTTTGGTTCTCTCTACAAAGTGTATTGGGCTGTATTTTGGACCGATAGGTCAGGAAGTCACACGATACATATATTGTGCCGACCTGATTGATGTTTTACTTGAATACAGTATATATACATATACATGATTAATTTCTTGCGTGAAGTTGAGTGTGTGGTTGTATGAGGATATATGTGTGTGTGCGAGAAAAATCTGATGTAGAGAAGAATCAGATAAGATTGTGGTGAAGATGAAGTGTGCTAAGTCAATGTTCTGAGCTTTAGTGGAACTGTATCTCCAACATAAGTCAGATGCATTACTAGCAGTTTATATTTTGGCAATGAGTCAGTCATCCTTTCTTCTATCTCTTTCTAATTAGGATAGTGAGTCCTTTGGCAGTGAGCCACCTGCAGTGAGCATTCTCTTTTGGACAATGAGTCTACCAATTATATCAACCTTAATTGGTTGCATTATTAATATATTGTGAGCTAATCCTCACTGTGGTTTTTCCTTTTTTGGGTTTTCTACATAAAAATCTGGTGTTCGTGTGTTATGTGCTTTAATGGTTGATTTCGTGATTTTCTTTCTTACTGCAAATTAAATATGCTATGTGGAATGAATGTTTAAATGATTAAGTGCTTTCAGAGAATATCGATTCACCCCTCCTTTCAGTATTCCAAGTGTTCAACAAATTCATTAATAGCTCTTGTCGTAGAGAATGTTGTGCAAGATTCAACATCAAATGCACTGTTTGGTGACGATTGGGGTTCATTAGATTTTACTCCTACCTTTATGGGGGAATATAAAATTAATAACATGCCGAAACATCAAACGTTGCATCAATCTCATCCAAGCAATCCTCAGAACTACCGAAGAAACATAAAGTTTCTTTAGTAGAAAACAAAGACAACACTCCTACTTATACTACAAATTATGAGACCTATAAGGCCACACCATATTCCAAAGAGATGACCTCCCTCTATAGTCGAGGATTTAAAATCCTTTATAAGAATTGTGACTATGTAGGTAATGGTTGTGGTGTAAAACAATAAGGAATCAGAGTACCTTTACAAGTTGTTGGAATTAATTACATAGCTGGTCTTGGATATTGTTCTTTGAAGCCCACCAAAGCCTACCATCATCCTACTCTTAATATTAATACAATATCAACAAATATGATATATCCTGAGACCATGGACATGGATTGTCCACCAGGAAAGATCCCATTGAATCAGGTAAGTATTTCTCCCTCTTTTAGCCACACTTAATGTAGTAGCTACTCCAGTTGCTCTCAAGGGTGGCCTCCTACTAGATATATATGTTGTTAGCATTGTGTTGTGTTCCCTCGTGTTGTGCTATATGTTGTTTAGGTCCCTTTGGATGACCCTTGATACTCTTTTAAGGTCAAGGATACAAGGAGACCACCTCTATTTTGTACTTTTTTTTCTTCATTCTTCTACTTTCTTCTCCTCTATTTTATTGTTGTGTGTTGTGCCTTAATGGCATAACACCAGGGGATGTATTAGGGCATCTCCCCGTGTTATAAACCCAAGTCACTTTTGTCTCTTCTCTCATTTTATTGTGTTACATTCTTCAGTGGCTCTACTAGCTGACAGATGATGAAAACAAACAAATACTGATAAAGATCGTGTCCCTTCAACAAGAAAGCAAAAATGGACCTAGTTCATATATGAAGATGGGGTTGATATATATATCCGACGCTTGGCTAGTAGAATCACTTCGTATTGTGAAATTTCTTGTAACAAACATTTTACTATACTCTAAATCTGCTTCAATGCACTTTGGATTGTTTTATATCTCACCTTGTCGCTACACTCAGTTTTGAGATATCTGCAGTATAGCCCAACGACTCTACTCGGTTCCGAACCCGTAAGTGTAGCCTTGGTCCTTAATAAATAATTTCATGCATAGCTTCTATAAATTGATTTGGTTGTTATCTTAGAGAAAGATTTTCTAACCAAAGCTTATCTATTGTTAATCATATCAATGTGTTTGTGGGAACATTTGGTGATCGTGGCACATGTCACCTTTGGGGTCATGGGCTTTTTGAAAGCTCTTGTTCCCTTGTGTGTTTTCACTCTACCTTAATGTGCTTGATACCGAAAAGTGAGATGAACCACCTTAAGGTGGGGCATATATAATGGTATCTACTTGATTATGTTTTGACACTGACAAAGTGTGTTTGAAAGCCCTCACCACAAGGCAGGATGGTATATCTCTTGAGCTAGTGCACATCCTTTTAAAAGCAAGCAAAAAACCCTCATCGCGAGGCAGAATGACGTATCTCTTGAGCTAGTGTGTATCCTTTTATACAAAGCCCTCATTGTGAGGCGGGATGGCGTATCTCTTGAGCTAGTGCACATCCTTTTATACAAAGTCCTCATTGCAAGATGGAGTTGGATTTTGAACTAGATTCACCCTTAAGCGTGTCTTTGGCAGTTGTGGTAGCGTAGCTCAACTGTCAGGTGTGTTTGGCATGTTTTAGATAGTGGAGTGGCGATGAGCTCCTCCCTATTGTTTGTTTTTGCCGTGTATAAGATGTATAGTGTGTCTATGGCATACTATGCGGCGCTTGTGTATCCGTGTGTCTTCCATGTGTTTTATGTGTCTTCTTTGCATGTATTGCGTGTTTGTGGCATAGTCCTAAAGTTGTGAGGTGATGAGTCCCTCCTTGCGCTATATGTGTTTTGTGTGTTTTTTTGCGTGGTCTAAAGTTATGTGGCGGTGAGTCCCTCCCCACATTGTGTGTTTGTTTACTTTAATTAGCATTTCATATATATATATAATTTTCTTAATTATGTCTTGGGTATGTGCAAGATCATTGCGGGCCAAACAGTGGCAACAGAAAAAAAAATCGCGTCTTTACTTAGCCAAATTCGTGAATTGGCTAACTTTGACTTTCATAGGCATGTTAAAAATATCCGTTTTGTGTTTTAAAAAACCATTTTTATGGTTTCAAGAAATCAATATCCATTTCTGGAATATTCCCAAAATGGATATCCATTTCTAGAATATTCCCAAAACGGATATCCGTTTCTGGAATATTCCCAAAATGGATATCCATTTCTAGAATATTCCCAAAACCTCTAAACCTGAACCCCTAACCTCTAAACAATAAACCCTAAACACTAAATAATGCCCCTAAACCCTAAACCCTAACCCCTAACCCCTAAACCTAAGAAACCCTAAACCCCAAACCCCTAAACCCTAAACCCAAGTAACCCTAAGCCTCTATCTCCCTATCTCTCCCCTATCTCTCTATCACATTTGTCCCTTTACCTCTGAATCTCTCTCCCTATGTCTTTGGCCATGTCCCTCACACTCTATCTCTCTATCTCTCCCCCTGAACTCCTCTATATCTCCCTATTGGTCCTCTATCTCTCTCTAAACCCTAAACCTCTAAACATTAACCCCTAACCCAAAATCATAAACCCTAAACCCAAGCAACCCTAAACCTCTATCTCCCCATCTCCCTATCTTTATCATCCCTCTACCTCTCAATCTCTCTCTCTATGTCTTTGGACATGTCTCTCACTTTCTATCTCCCTATCTCTCCCCTAAGTCTCCTCTATCTCTCCCAATCTCTATTAGTCCCCTCTCTCTATCTCTCTTTAAACCCTAAACCCCAAACCCCTAAACCCTAAACCTGAGGAACCCTAAATCCTAAATAATTCCCCTAAACCCTAAACTCTAAACCCTAAACCCTAAACTTGACTAAACCCTAAATAATGCTCCTAAACCCTAACCCCTAACCCCAAGCAACTCTCTATCTCCTAGTTTTCTTGTTTTCATTTCCTTCATCGATAAGGGAGAGGGAGAGATAGGGAGATATATGAATGATAGGGAGAGAGGCAAAAGATAGAGAGATAGGGAGAGATAGCTAGGTAGAGAGAGATAGAGAGGAGACAAATAGGGAGAGATAGAGGGGAGAGATAGGGAGATAGAGAGTGAGCGAGATGTCCAAAGATATAGGGAGATATAGGAATGATAGGGGAGAGAGAGGTAAGAGATAGGGAGATATAGATAGGTAGAGAGAGAGGAGATAGATTAGGAGAGATAGAGGAGATAGAGGGAGAGATAGGGAGATAGAGAGTGAGTGAGATGTCTAGAGAGATACATCCAAGAGAGATTGAGAAGTAGAGGGATGATAGAGAGAGGGAAATAAGGGAGAGATAGGGAGATAAAGGTTTAGGGTTTAGGGGTTACAGGTTAGGGGTTATGGATTAGGGGCATTATTTAGGGTTGAGGGATTTAGAGAGAGAGAGACTTCTTTTGACATGCAACCGTAAACCCTAAATAATGCCCCTAAACCCTAAACTCGAGCAACTGGAAACCTCTAAACCTTAAATAATGCCCCTAAACCCTAACCCCTAACCCCTAAACCATAAAATCTACATAATGCCCCTAAGCCTTAACCCCTAAATCCTAAACCCCAAACCCCTAAACCCTAAACACTAAACCCAAGCAACCCTAAACCTCTATCTCCCTATCTTTATCGTTCCTCCACCTTTCAATCTCTCTCCCCATGTCTCCCAAGTAACCTTAAACCCCTAAACCCTAAATAATTTCCCTAAATCTTGACCCCTAACCCCAAGCTACCCCCCCTCTCTGTCTCTCTCACACTTTGACCTATCTACCTCCTAATTAAATCCTATTCCTAGCTTTCCTAGTTTTCCTTTTCCTTTCCAATTTGCTTAGGAGAGAGAGAGAGAGAGATAGATAGATAAATAGAAAGAGAGTCCTAGTTTTCTTGTTTTCATTTCCTTTGTCAATAAGGGAGAGGGAGAGATAGAGGGGAGAGATAGGGAGATAAAGGAATGATAGGGGAGAGAGAGGGAAGAGATAGAGAGATAGCTAGATAGAGAGAGAGACGAGATAGAGGGGGAGAGATAGGGAGATAGAGAGCAAGCGAGATGTCCAGAGAGATAGGGAGAAGGATTGAGAGGTAGAGGGATGAAAGAGATAGGGAGATAAGGGAGAGATAGGGAGATAGAGGTTTAGGGTTTAGGGTTTAGGGGTTAGGGGCATTATTTAGGGTTTTGGGAGAGAGAGAGAGAGAGAGAGAGAGAGAGAAGAGAGAGAGAGAGAGAGAGAGAGAGAGGAGAGAGAGAGAGAGAGAGAGAGAGAGAGAGAGAGAGAGAGAGAGAGAGAGAGAGAGAGAGAGAGAGAGAGAGAGAGAGAGAGAGAGAGAGAGAGAGAGAGAGAGAGAGAGAGAGAGAGCAAAATGAATATCCATTTTGGGAAACCAAAAATGGATATTCATTTTGGGAAACCAAAAAACAGATATCCATTTTGGGAAACCTAAACGGATATCTATTTTGTAAAACATAAAAAAGGAAAAATGGTATTTTACCAAAACAAAATGGATATCCGTTAATAACAGATATTTGTTTTGCTTCACTTTTGCCTTGTATGTAGGCTTGGGGCTGTCATAGTTGACTTTCCCTCAATTCTAACGTTTTTACAGGTTTCACTCTCTTCTTCGAACTTCACCCTTCGTGTTGACGACTTTTTTTAATGCAAAATTGATAAAATGAAAAGGGTTATAGAGGAAATTGTTAGCTTTCTAAAAATATAAGATTTTCTTGATTATCATTTTGTTAAATAATTATTAATAATTTTCTATATAGTGTGTGTCTGAAATCCTGATGGATACACTGATTGAAAAAATCAATAACTTTCAAACCGTTTCACGTTTTTCAGATCTAAAAGATGCGTCACACTCTATGCTCTATTGGCTACAGGTTAAAAAAAAAAATTGAATTCCAATTTTTTTTTGATCGAGCTAGGTTGGTTGGACAATTACTCTTTAGTTTTTAAAAAAAGTCACAGTAAAAAAATCATAACTAATTATTTTATTGGAAAAAAATTTCAAAAAAATATGCGTCACATCTGGGCATGAGTCCTCTACTTATTTTGAAAGTTTCAAAAAAAATATTTTTTTTTGCTCATAGTTAGGTTGGTTGGACAAACACCCACTTTTTATTTTTTTCTAAAAAATTTAATAGCTATTCATTGAAATGTTGATTTTTCACTAAGTAAATTTAGTTTAAAAAATAAAATTAGTAGCTCATAAACTAGATTCAATTCTCTACAAATTTCGTTCTTACATTTTTTTCAAATTGTGTAGATAATCCATTCAAATTTTCACATGAACTTGATTAAGTCTGATTTTTTGTATTTTCATTGCCACTTAGAGGTATAGTTTGGCCCATCATGATCCTGCACATACCCTCTTCTATTCATGTTTTCTTCGTGTATTATGTGCTTTCACTGTATTCCCCGTGTACTGCATGCTTCCTTACTGTATTCATTGTGTCTTATGTGACTACTAAGTGTTTTCTTATGTTTGCCTAATCTTGGGGGCTAGCGAAAGTCTTCAAACTTAGGGTGTATTTGGTGCAACTGATGTGCTTTGACTGTACTTTAATGCATGTATGGATCACAAGGTCATACATACATTAAAGTGGGGGCTAAATGTTATGGAGTAAAAAGTGACCACATGCATTTTTACCTCCTAGTTTAGCTCCTAGGTCCTATTTGCTTCCTTATACTTAATTTTACATTGTAATTGATCATCCGGAAGGAAACTTCCCATCACCTAGAACATTTTGGGACCCTTGGGATCTATTTTAACTTATCCCTGACCAAATTTAGGCCCCTAGACTTGGATGCCAATTGCCCAAGTCTCCCCTAATTGGTCGGGGCTAACTTTTGGTATGTTGGCTTGGGCCCTTCCAAAATGTTTCTTCTTGTTGGCTCTTGTGATTTAAAATTCGTAAATGTTAGCGGGAAAGCATATATGAGTGAGTTTATGACTTCATTTTATACCTAGATGGATAATGTCAACTTATGATATTGGAGCAAAGAGCATTCAAGGCATTCATTGTGTATTTATTGCAGATTTGTGTGTTTGTTGCAGATATGGCTTCATCATCCATCTCCTTTTGAGTTGAAGAGATTTCATCGTCCCAAGGGCTTCACCTACAAGGTGACATCATTGCTACTTGAATCATTTGAATCATTTGGATTATCTTTGGCTTCTGCTCTGCAAGAGCACACCCTCTCATTAACAATGGTGTTGGGAAAGCTTGAATGCTAACTCAAGGCTTGACTGAGGCAAGCTCCTAAACACCACAACTGCCAAACCCCTCTCCTGTCATCTTGTATACAGGTTATAGGTACAAGTTTCGAGAAAAGTGGAGCTACAAGGAAGTAGTGCATACATTATTGTTTCAGGATCTAGAAACAGTACCAGAATATCCCTCTAACTAGTCTTGGGTGGTTGCCGCCCTAGTCTAGAATGCCTCAAGCTTCTAGATCTAAGTTTTATGCATCATCTACATCATTTCATCAGTTCTGACTTCCAGAAGATTCCAACATTTGGACTTGGGCGGTTGCTGAATTTGTCCTCTGACACCTCTGCTTTCGGGAGATAGGTTCTGACATCTTACTAATCCTCTTAGTACTTTTGGTTTCCAGATTTATGTTGTCGGTCATTTGTTTCAAGTTGATTATCTTAGAACTAGGGTTTCCTTCATACTTGGCCTAGGGTTTGATAAAAGCTTGGTTGAATCTTATCTTTCCTTGACAAACAAGAGCACAAAGATCTGTAGTTGAGCCCTCTTCCATCTTGTAGTGGCTTGACTTGATCTTTGTCCTTGAATGTTAGAGTGAAAGGAGGGTTTGATCTAGTGAATCCATACATTCCATCATCTCTCTTTTTACCTCTTAACAATGGGTAAATGCAAGAAGTTGTGTTGACTTAAGGTGGAAGTTTCGGAGTTAGAAAAAAATCCGAAATCGGGTAACTTAAAACGGGATCCCATTTTGGGTCACGATCCCGAGCCTAAAATCCAAAACGGGATCCCATTCCTTAGCGAGATCTCGAACCTAGAACCACAAAATGGGATCCCGTTTCAAAAAAGTATTAAATTTTTTAAAAAAGGGCAGAGACCCCATTTTGCCCAGTGATAGGCGACAGACGACAGGTGAGAGGCGATAGCTCAGAATGGGATCCTGAGTTGAGTCACCATCAAAACAGCAGGTAAGTGGATTTTTCCACTTCTACAATTTAGCAATCAATCTTTTGAAGTTTCACTTGTTTTTTTTGGTGTAAAATACAATCAAAATTTAAATGGTAAACTATTATTTAAGGTTTCTGTTTATGAAATGAATAGATGTTTTTTGACATTTTAGTTGTAAAATACAATTGAAATTTTGAAAGACTATATCATATAAAAGGATAGAATTTGAACAAACTGTCAAAATTTTGTTTAAATTTAAGAATTGAATAGCTGTATTTAGACATTTTAGCTATAAAATACAAATGAAAATTTGAAAATTCTGTATCATATGAAAGGAGAGATTTTGAACAAACTATCAAAATTTGATTTCAATTTGAGTGTTGAATAGCTGTATTTAGACATTTTAGCTATAAAATACAATTGAAATTTTGAAACGAATGTATCATATGAAAGGAGAGATTTTGAAGAAACTGTCAAAAATTATATAGCATTGGGATGATATATATATTTGGTTTTTATAAAATTTACTTATATCAATGTATACATCATTGTATTTTAAAGGCATTATTGAATAGGTAACTGTCATGTAAAACAATTACAACAAACCATAATAAAACCTTTATCACGTCCTTCATAATCAAACCTTTAGAGACAACCAACTAATCAAGAATTGAGAAGATTTTACAGTTTTTGTGATAGCCAACTAATCAAGGATGAAATCAAGCCAACAAATGTAACTTTAGAGACACCTGTAGCTGTCCTCACTAGCTAGGTTATGCCCCTGGGATGAACATCGTGATGTTAATTGCGATACGAGCCTAACCTCATTGGTAATGCTTCCCCTAATCTTAATGACATTAATGTAGGCCCCACTCATGATCCTTACAAAGATCTTGCCACCACTAACCTCTTTCATGATAGGTCACTATCCTCACCATCTCCTTAGACCTATAATACCTTGAGCTTATTGATTGGGACCAACACGACCCTTTATGATTTGATGTTTTCCAAAATGACAAAGCCATCATGAAACTTATGAAGTGTCAAGACCACATCCCCATTGTAATCATAAGAAAGACTTTTCCACCATACTTAACACCTATGCTTATTTTGGAGAGAAAGAAGAACCCTTTAGTCCAAAGGCACCCTCGTAGGCAAAATAGCAACAAGATATAAGAAGAAACTTGTGATCAATTAAAATGATACAATAAAAATGGACACTTCCCAAGAGCTCCTCAATGACAAACTTCACCTTCCATTAGATACCACTCATATACAAGATGACTCCCCTCTCCTTGTTGAGGATGCTATAGACATCAACTTGTGAATAGAAGAGGACCCTAAACTCTCTAAGATAGTAGCTACACTGGACCTTGACATCAAAGACGGCATAACCATCACCCTTAAAGATTACGGTGATTTCTTCATGTGGTCTTATGGTGATATGCCTTGAGACTCCATCTTTAAAGTCATGCATCATCTTGTGGTTCACCTCAATGCCAAACCTATTCAATAAAAGCTACGCAAAATGTACCCCCAAGTAGCCCTCTTGGTCAAAGAAGAATTGTATAAACTCTTGGATGTGGGGTTCATTCAGACTATTACTTATCCTAAATGGGTCTCTAATGTGGTCTTAGTTAGCAAGAAAACTAAGGGAATAAATGTTTGCACTAACTTTTGAGACATCAAAAAAGGATACCCTAAAGATAACTTTTCTCTACCAAACATTGATATGATCGTGGATCTCATAGCCATATATATAAAATGTTATCATTAATCTGGATATAATATCCCTTGAAACATTTGAGTTAGACATGGAGACACGTAGATTTTGGAGAGGTCTATGTAAGAAAACACCTCCTGTAGACTCAACACAAACTTATCCCTCAACCCTCTAAATTGTGACTTAAACAGATCATTTGATTACCCTGGAACACACTATAGACAACTCTATACAAATTTGGTAAAAGATATTTTCTCCTAACAGAAACTTGTATATGTAGAAGTATATACTACTACATTAGATTTGATATACTTCTTAAAAGGAAAGAGTTGTGACTAACAACTAAATAGAAAACAATAATTTTGCAAATAGGAAATACTTGAAACAAAATCAAGCTAGAACCATCTTGACTAATTCATCTTTTTCTAGCTACATTGAATCCCTACAATCACGAGTTAAAAATAAAGCTCATCAAATTCTTCATTATTAAATTTAAATCACAAATCATCAGAATATATTCATCTTCATACTTAGATTAGTCAGGTAGGCAACTAGTAACTTCAATCCTATCTCCATTATCAAATTTGGTTGCCATAGGCAACTTCACCAAATTTAGGTTTTCAGATCATGTGGCATGCACAAGATATCCACCTCAAGGTAGTTAGACTCCAAGTCTAGTTATAGTCTTGTAGATGTTCATTATGATTCTACCTAGGTGGTATGATAGTCCATTGGTTTCTATGACATCATTCAATAGCATAGATGCATCTGTTCTAATTCATTTCTTTTGTCCAAAATGGTTGTGACAATAATAAAGAAGCAAGTATTGAACTCATAATCAATAGGAAACCCCTGGTCATAATAGGAGGTCTTGAATTTGGTACCAATGATTGTGAGTTCCTTGTAGAATATGATGAACCTTTTGAACAAGAGAACCTTGTAGACCATGATGCATATCTTGATTTAAACTTGAACATTATCATCATGTGAATGCTTTTAGCCATCCTACAACCTCCT
Source organism: Cunninghamia lanceolata (assembly GCA_027924645.1). Lineage (NCBI taxonomy): Eukaryota > Viridiplantae > Streptophyta > Pinopsida > Cupressales > Cupressaceae > Cunninghamia > Cunninghamia lanceolata. The sequence goes on from BSBN01001003.1 coordinate 5,732,433, forward strand.
ATCACCCTTCATCCTCTTATAGGGATATGGGCCACACAACCTCTCCAAGTTGACCATGCCAAACCCAAAGTCACAATCCTAAGAGGTTCCTAATTTACTCCCAATGATCATGAGAACCTTGTAGATCATGATGCATATATTTTGAACAAGACTATCAAGTTCCTTCGCAACAAGAATGTGCAAGTCCAAGTTACCCTTTTCACCAAGATTGAAAGTGTCCCTAAATCCTTATGTTACCTTTGACAAGGGGAACACCACTCTAGATTATGCATCTTATATGGGTATCCTTCATCATCATCCAGTCGAATGCCTATCAAAGAGCCTACTAGTCCTATCCCAACACCACCATGTAATCCCAATCCTAATTCATTGGTCCATCCACCTTCTAATCCATCAATCCCTTCATTACCCTCACCACCACCTAATCCTAGACATTCACCCTTCATTGATATATATGTCTCTTTGATTATCTAGATAATGCAATTGAATCTCTAGAGGAGTCTTACATCTTAACAACAATTTCATTGTCCCTTTGTAGTTCATTGTCCCTCATGACAAGTCTGTTATTGGTTTAAGGCTATCTTAAAGGTCCATATAACAATCTAGAGGAATTTAATAACAATTAATGTTCAGTCCTTAGTGGTCATGACAACATTATACAAGATACTAAAGTTCACATTCAATGATTTCCTCTTTCCTATAGAAAATTTAACAAAATTGGAAAATTGGACCTAACTCCATAGAAAAATTAACAAAATTGAAACCTTGGACCTAACATATGATAACAAACCTTGAGAACAAATTTGAATTATGGTAGTCCTAATAGCCCTAGACTATTAAATTGATCTGTATATACTATTAAATTCATATTTCTTGTCTCCCTCACTATAAGAATCAAAATTTAGCTCTCAAATGAAAATCCCTTGATTTCAATTTGAAAATTGCATGTATCTATATGTGTAATTTAAATTTATTTCTGAAAGTGTAATTTCTTGAAACATATGTATATAATTTATAATTTTTGAACATGTACATTATATGTAAATATTTATAATTTATATATATATATATATATATTCTTGATTTAATTTTAAATTTGTATGTTTATATGTATATATGCAGGTTCATATCTATTTTTATATATATCATGAATCTGGATGATATTCACTTTGATGTTGACGACTTCCTCAATGCACAAGATGATCTGGCCCCACCCCCACCCCCAGCGCTAGATGCCCCACCTCCACCCCCACCTGGAACTGACCAGGCTCGCTTGCGAGCCATAATTAATGAAAATGTGGATTCCATACAAGAAAAATTGAATTCCATTCGCAATGAACAATTCATGCCTCCTCACGTGGTACATTTTGCATCTTTGATGCAAAACATTATAGATTCTGTGAGGTCTATTGACTCAGACTTTGATGGATTCCGGAAATGGAGAGAGGAGAGGCACCAATTTTATGCTAATGGCCTCTCCTATAAGACTATTTTGGATCTGAAAATCACAAAAGCTCAATTAGCGCAATATTTTGGACATCCCATTACAAATGAACCTATTCCTGCAAATAAGAAAAAAATATCAATCAGGTGGTGTAGGCATGAATGAATGTCTACCAATTTTTGGGATAGATGGTGGATGGTGTTTGATTATCCACCTCATGCTAATTGTGAGGTTCCTTTATATTTTTTGAGAAAATTATATGCAGAGTTTGTTCTGAATAAAAAACCCAACTACTTTGATTTTAGATCATTCCAGGGTATTGGTGGTGGCATGTCACAACAGAGGTTGGGGGCACGGGTTGATCCCCAACGACCCGTGCCTGTTCAAACTCTTATTGACCCTCCTGTTGCTGTCATTCCTTCGCCCTTCTAGCATTGTGCAGTGGTATCCACACTAGGCACATTGAGTGCACTCTCAGGTAGCCTACATGAGCAGACTTCTATGATGGTAGCTCGGGTTAGAGAACATGGAGGAGTTGATGATGGAAGTGGTCCTAGTACCACTCCACATGTGTCGATGCCTCATACATGCATGAGTTGCAATCATTTGTGTTATGGACCTTATCAGCCAGCTACACCCACTTCAGCGACACATGCATCATCTGATAATGTGGGTGAATCATTTGTTGATTATCTATTTGCTGAGGATCATCCCACTGATCATTCGACACAGGTATATATAGGTTATGTACACATGTTGAATTTATAACAATTTTTTAAGCATGTGTTTTTAATCAACATATAGATCAATTAAATTGTTTAATATTTTAACAATCGAATTGTTTGGTGTAGATGATGGCAACAGGTCCGACCATTGATCGAATTAATTTTTCATCGACACCTGTTCATCTCGGGCACCCATTTGGGGTACATTTTGAATGATTTATATTTTAAATATTAATTTTATTTGTCTTGATATTAATTTGTAATTCAGTCTTGAATATGTGTACATTAAATATTTATGAACTGGTTCAAGCTTCTTCCACATTGAATCCTCCATCTCAGGGTGTCTCGAGCGCTCCTCCATCATTGGGCATCTCATAGGACACTTTTACAGTATGTATATTGTTTTAAAAAACTATATATACTTAGATTTTTCTATTTTGATATATCACTGTATCTAAAAATGTGCATGTACTATTTAATATATATATATATTAAAAATATGTCTATGCAGGTTGACACAACAATGAGGATGGGCATTGCAGCACACTTGGATAATCCAAGTTTATATCAGGAGTCGACTGCATTTCAGGTTGTTCAAAAACATATAACATGTACACAAGTCAATTATATATATGTTTTAAAACCTAATTTGTACACACGTGCTAACTTAGAAATGACCTTGTACAGGAGCTTGTTAGTGACACGTTTCATCAACACACAACACATGCAGAGCAGGAGAACATAGGAGATGGGCAGCCTGATATGGTATAATTTAAAATTTAGATTATATTTAAATTCAATTAAATTAAATTTCTTGATAGATATATATTTTGACATGTGTTCAAAATTCTTTTTCTTTTATAGCTTGAGACATGTCATGTAGCTAAGCCTATAGAGACAGGTCCTGGAATAGAGGATGCACAACAAGTTCCTCTTACGGTATAATAATTTAAATATGATCTATATAAATTATAAATGAAATTGAATTAAATCATTTTTAAAATCGTCTTGTACATCTAAGTTCAACTTGAACTTTCTCTTGTATTAAATAGATTGATTCAGAGCATGTAGAGACAGGTCCAGGTGCACCAGAGCATGCCTCTCAGCCTCACATGGTAATTTAATTATAATATGATAAAAATTATAAATTTAAAAATTGTCATTAAATCATTTTTAATCATCTTACATCTGATTTCATCTAAATCTTTCTCTTCTATAGAGTCATTCAGGGGATCTGAGTAGTTCGCATGGTGTGAAGAGGACTCTTGATTATAGAGATAGTATGTGATAGGTTATTGAACATGGGCTACATAATTTGACTATTTCATGGACTATGTTATATACTATTTTTCATCTAGACTTTATATATATATTGTTGAACATGGACTTTATATTTTGAAAATATGGGACTTTGTATATTTTTTGAGTTCATGGACCTGGAGTTTATACAACCTGACCTTCCTCTATTTGTTCTTGTGTGGGTTATTTGGATAGACAATAAGTAGGCATTGTTTTCTTCATGTGGATATTGTTGTTTTATTTAAATAGTTTATAATTATGGAAATCTTTTTTAAGGTTATATATTTGTTAAATAATCTTCCCCTTATGACTTTATATAAAGGAAGTTGTAAATGACTAAATATATATTTGTACTCTTTTGTTTGGTTGAAAAGTATTTCATTTTAACAAATTTATTAGTAGTTCTTTCCAAAACTTGTATATGCAAAAAAAACCACTTGAAAAAACATGTTTTGAACCTGTCTTATTTGATTTGAATCCTAGGAGGATTAAAGGATGTCCAAACTTGTAATTTCTAAGTGTGTTATGTTATAGAATTTGTAGTTCATATCCATAAAAAACTCTAGATGTAAAGTATTCAAACACACATTCAAGAGTTTGAAAAAACATGTACATGCAAAAAAAACCACTTGAAAAAACATGTTTTGAACTTGTCTTATTTGATTTGAATCCTAGGAGGATTAAAGGATGTCCAAACTTGTAATTTCTAAGTGTGTTATGTTATAGAATTTGTAGTTCATATCCATAAAAAACTCTAGATTTAAAGTATGCAAATACACATTCAAGACATGACCATATAAGACTTTTGTAATATAATTGTATTCGATGATTTAGAAGAATTGTATAGTGTTATACATGCCACAATTTAATGGTATGAACTTCTCTATCTATACAAATTATCCAAACATATAAACGTATAAACCCTAACAAGATATCCAAACATGATAAAGTAATTAGAAGAATAATGTTGATGATGTGCAAAATTGATTCAACACTTGTTGATGCATATTTTGAAAGGGAACTTCTTCCCCCAAGGAATTTTAACAATTTCAAACATGGTAAAAAGTTAACATCTTAGACTAGATACTAATCTCCAATACTTTAAGTTTTTAATCCCAATCTAATAGATTTTATAAGAAAATTGCAAAATAAAGGTGAGAAGGAGAAGCTACACTCTTCAATTGCTTTGTCTTGGTAAGATAAATATTAGTGGAGCTTTGGCTACCCTTGTGCCCCATTTCTTGATATCCTTCACTAGGGCTTCTAAGATTTGTCAGGTCTTTTCTTCACTCTAGAAAATATCAACAAATTAACACATCAATATTTCAAAAATTTCCAATACAAAAAATAAATAGTATCGACCTAACAATATCTTACTATTTTATGGAACTAACTAAATAGTATCGACCTAAGCCCACACTAATATATCACATCATCTAAATAGTAAAAGGTCATGGCTCATTTAAGAATTTGATACACAAAATAGAACTTGCTCATAACTTTAGTCATAGTGATCTATAAGTTATATTTGTTTAATTTAATTTAAATTTTTTTTTTTCTAGTCTAGGATTGTGTAGGAAAATAAACATAGGCTATAGTTATTTAGGTCTAATAGCATGCTTTTTAAATTTTATTAATTAGTTAAAATAAAATAAATGAGTTGAGACTCATAAATGCAAATATAAACAAGAGGCTTAGAATAGCTTATCTCTCTTTGTAGATTTTATATGGTTGATGCTAGAGATTATTTCTTCTAAAATTTGCTTGATAATCAAGATCTAGATTATGCTATTGGATTAGAATTTATTTGACAATCATGGATTTTCTCATTACTTTTTGATTACATTGGGAAAAAGACATATACATTTGGTGACATATGTTAATTTCATATCATTGCTAACATAGAGAGGACATATACATGCATGATGAACACATCATGGACATATAATAGTTCATCTTCATTATTGAGCATGTCAAATATAAAGAAGAAATTTTAAGGATAGAATAAAGATGATCTAGTGTAATCCAGTTGGATTGAGAGATATATGGTTATTGAAACATAGAACATAACTGCACGTAGGATGTACTGTGGTCCATTAACAACTTTAAATTGGCCATGTTAATTAACCTACAAAGATGCTAACTTTTTGGATGTCTTAAGGGGTCCTAATTTACGATGTCTTAAGGGGACGTCTTAAGTTCTCAAAATTTGGTGAAGTTGCCCAAAGCAACCCAATTTAACAATATAATAAAATCAAATTTAAAGTAAATTCAAAGTAGAAAAACATGCGCATAATTTAACAAATAAAATATATAGAATAATAGTTTTTACAAAACTTGTAGGGGAATGTAGCAGGTCTTCACACCAACTCAAAATAATGTTTACAAAACTTGTGGGGAATGTAGCAGGTCTTCACGCCACCTGATATAAAAATAATACAAGCAATTTATCAATATATCATCAAAACATGTATTTTAATAATTTATATAAAACTATCTAGATATACACAATTTGTACCTGTATTTACAAGTGCCTCTCAAGTTTTTGTTTCAAAGTATGTGATGAATTTGTGATGATGACCTAAGGATATAAAAGGATAATTTAAATCAATTTTTCAACTAATAATGCACAAGAAATATCAAAACATGTATTTAATGTATTTAAAAGAACAATATAAATCTATTTAACTATAGGATACCAAACACTCCCTGAACACTAAACATCACATCAAACTTGAGGATACCCTCGTCCTGGCCAAGGAAGATAATTTCTTTAAGAGAAAACTTAAGGAAGCTATCTTCATTAGAAATAACCCTACCAACCTCAACAGAGATGAGGGGTGGGGTTTAAGCCACACTTGGAACCCTCTTCTAAACTCTCTCAAAATTGGACCCCTTCCCCATGACCCTTCCTCCTCCTAGCCTCTCCTGTAATAATTTTCCCCGCCTTCTCTCCTCTGCTGCCCCCCTCTTTCCTACTCCTCCCTCTTTCTCCGCCCCCCTCTCTCTTACTGTCTCCTCTCCAACCTTTCCACCTTGCGATGTTCCCCCTCATCGCCCTCTTCCTCCTCTTCTTTCACTCATTAGCTCCTCCTCCCTTGTACCCCTTCCTAGTCCTTTACCTTGTTCCCTACACCTAGGTTCCCGCTCACCCCCCCTTTCGTGCTACCCTTTCCCCCACCCTATTTTCCCTTGCACCCTTTGTTTTGGCCCTAGCTCTGTCTCCTTTGTTTGGCCTCGATACCCTTACGTGCTTCTTGTTCATTTTTCCTCCTCTCCCTTTCTCCTTCGGTCGTTCTCTTTTTCATCTCGTTCTTTCTCCCTTCTTATCCCCCTCGTTCTCTCTCTTGCTTCCTTCTTGTTTCTTCATGTTTTATTGCTTCCCCTTCTATATTTATTATAGGCCTACCTTCATATTTATTTGCTCCTTCTCTCTCGTTTCTCTTTCTCTTCTCTCTCATGTGTTGTGTAGTCTTTTTCAACATGTTACCCTCCTCTCTTCCTATAGCTTCTTTTCTATTCCCTTCTCTTTGTTTCTTCTTGCTCTTTATTTATCTTACAATTCTGATTCCTAAATTTGATACCCTTCGAGAATTTTCTTCTTTCCTTCTTTGATCCTGTTCCTAACCTCCTCTTTGGTTTGTATTTCAATTTTTTGAATTCTTCCTCCTTGCTATTCCATGTCTTTACTTTTATTTTCTTACCCTAATTTTTTCTACTATGATCCATATTGTATTTTATTATTTGTTCACTAATTACTTTCTACTTTCTAGTATCAACCTTTTTACATTTTCATTTTTGTCTTACTCTATTTTCTCCTCACTTCCTTTTTTAATATTTTACTTCAATTTATTTGATTTCTACCTTTTTGTTTTTATGTCTTCTACAGTATTTTCATACCCTAACATTTCTACTATGATCTACTTTATTTTATTTTTGATTACTTATTATTTACTGTACTCTGGTATTTCACTTTAATTTGTTTAATTTTTTCCCCTTATTTTATTGTTTCTTTCCTCTTAATTTTATCATCCTTTTTACATCTTTTCCTTTGTCTTACTCTATCATTCCTATCTAACTTTAATTTACTAATTTCTCCTTATTCTTTATCTCGTCATTCTCTTTATCTTTAATTCTTTAATCCCAACTTTTTATTTATTTTTTCCCTAGTTATTATATTTTCTCCTTTTTATGTTTTACTTTTTACCCCCTATTCTTATTCATTTTTATTCTTTTATCTATTAACTCATCCCTCATTAACCACTGGTTATTATTTTTATTTTTATTTTGTCACATTTACTGTAACGCCCGCCTTGTACACCTCAAAGAAATACACATTTATGCTACATGAAACAGGAACATTTTTTTTTTAAATGTTTAAGATAACAAATAATGTTAACATAACTAACTACGACATATTCTCTAAGGATACAAGGCTGCATTACTTTACAAACCAACTAACATAATTTAACATTCATCATTAACTGATCTAAATCAAATGCATAATTGAATAACTGATTCATATTCATTACATACCGTCAGATAATACAATCTACATGATCAAAACATAACTGAAATGCTTTTATTACACATAAGTACATCATGACATCATTACATTGCCATTTTCAGACTACATCAGAATTACATACACAATGAATGTTCTGTTACACAAATCTGGTACAAGATTATACACATACATCTTCATCAACTGGTACAAGTACGACTGGAACAAATCCTTTTCTGCATATGATCTTGACAAGAATAACCAATGGATAAAATAGCTCTTCCACCCGACCATGTGGAACCCTAAGGTCCACCCCCCGAGCTAGGAGTTAACATGAGGTCCCAAACAATAACAGTCAGGTAGATAAAGACTAACATAAACAAAGGATGACCAAACGCCAATACAACACATGGCAATAACATAAACAACACAACACAACTTAACTTCCAGAGGCGAAACGTAACATAAGTGGAGAGACCAAACAAGGAATGCTAGGTTGTAGTAGGGAGAGTGTCATCGCACGGTCCTAGCATGGGTTATCCTGACAGCCTCTCACTAGGCGCCGGCCCCCATCTATGGTTATCCTGACAGCCTCTCACTAGGTGCCGGCCCCATAGGGTGACACATGCGGAATCGACCTTCCTTTCATGAGGACAAGGAAGTCAATCATGCCAACCAGGCCTTCTCTACCCATCCTTAGTCTATACAAGCACTACAGGCCATGGGAGAGGAATCCATTAATCTTGTTTAATGTGAAATCTACCCTTAACCCCCTAGTTCATTTTAGGTTATCACTTGATTAATCTACTTCCAACGGGTTATCCTGACTGCCACTTTGGGCGCCGGCCCCACGTTGAAAGCCACTCTCCTTCCTAACACCTAGTAAACCTTAACCATCATACAAGGCATTATAGCAATACACATACTTGTTCATTGCAAGGCATAAACCCTCTTGCATTACAAACGGAATCATAACACCAATTGTTATCCATCGCCTATAGCATTACAACATTTTACACTTTTACAGATACCAGGTCTCTCCAACAACAATTACGACAAAATGGATACAAGATAGTCACAACTGGTTAAATATCTCATCCAGAGAATATTATATCACAAAACACATAATCAACTTAGTCAATACTCCATTAAACTTCATACTAAATTTGAATCACATAATCATTGTAACATCACAAATACAAAAACATCCATCCACACTACGACAAACTTAGCCTCTGGAATTTCAAGTATGACCACTCTCAATTTGACTCTTTACGACAATAGAAATACTTAACTCACACAGTACAATTCAGATTCTAGAAATTAAACACTAAAATTCCTTCTTGGCTCATCATAAATAACTTTGTAATGAAATCAACAATGGATTACATTATCTCTTTAAATCAAACTAATTGATTTCACAAAAAAATACAACAATTATACTAATACATTACAATTAAATTATTTAAATATTCTACATTTGTTTCTAAAGATAGATTATAAAACACAAGTATAACAAATTTTACACTGATTAACTTACCTTTCCAACGTTGGATTAAGTACTAAAATAATACCTTATAACTATACGACAATACAACGAGGACAAAGGTCCTACCATCAACAATGAACATCAATGTTTTTGTTTTTCTCTAAGTTCTACCCTAATACGGTCCTTCAGATATTCTTGACCTCAAACAGATAACAGTTTACTATGCTTGGATTTCTTCGTCATAATGATGTCTCTGAAATGTTTTAATCAAAGATGATTTAAATCTGTCTAAGAAGAAGATTGGGACTAGACATTCTCACGCCGTCAAAACTTAATAGATGTATCAACTATGTTCGTTCCCAAGGCATTACAATTTTCTGGTAATTGCTTCTACTATATCCGTTTCAAGTGTAATAACCTATTCAATTGTAAGCACTGATCGCAGAGATGGTGTGAAATTGTTAATGATCGCTTAACCATTGAAATGGATGATATTAGTTTAGTCTAATAACTTCTGGTAGCGTCCATCTAACTCCTTCAAACTTGCAATTGATATAATTGGTGGTAACACTTCAACAGTTTTCTTTCTAACACAATATTTTTCACGAAAGTCAATGGTCACAGAAAATGAGGGCAATAGGTTTGAGGATTAATGTTTCGAAGGTTCCAAGGATGTTCTTTGAGATCCCAACACCTTAATAATGCTTCCAAGACATACCAAAACCACAACTCCTAAACAAAGAACAACTCCTAAATGGGATCACATGGAAATACGAAATTATGGATTAATTAAATGCTTGCTGACGTTGTGGACAGCTGAATGCACAATAATAGCCTACATGTCGAGTGACAATGAGAGTAAAGGATCATGTCTTGGTATGTATTGAATAACTAAGACTTTGTCTTATTAGTAATCTTTATTCACAAGTCAACATCCCTTATAAATACAATCGCATCCTCTATTGTGTTATATGGGAGTCGGCTTCTCTTCTTTAAGTTAATATTTATTTTGTCTAACGACTTCTCTCTATTAATATAACTCTTGAACAGCATTAGTCATAAAAGACAAAGGCGTTCTTTGAGTGAGCTAGGCATTCAGGTCACAGGAGCATGTAGTAACAGCAGCAGGAAGTAATGCATAACATCAAAGTTCTATAAAATTTCAACTAAAAACAATCAAAATTAAATAGATACCCATACCCTGCTAGAAAGCTTTTCTACAGCCTAGTATTGAACTTGAAAAGTGGGATAGCTTTCCAACACACCGACCTATATCAAGCAGATTGTTTCTCCACATCTCAAAACTATGAAATTCTGTAGATCTCTACAAAATAGTAAATACATCTGACGAAAACAATGAAAACACCTGTACCCTGCTGAAGAATGTCTCAGCAGTCAAGCTTTAAACTCAGACAAACCAATAAGCATAGCTTAACATTTGAACCATGAACCTTGCTAACTCAACCCAAAATCAAGCACATCCCTCTTAATCAAGAATACTGTCTCTTGACATTTGAATACAAGTCAACTCTGCAAAAAACTCTACTAAATACAACCAAAACAATAAAAACAGCTATACCCTGCAGAATAATTTGTATACATCCCAGCTCTCCATTCAGGCACCCCAGTAAAACTATTGAATATACAAACATTAACAGAAGATAAGGACTTTTAGAAACGACAAACATAACACATCCAAAGGAGCATTTGAGGAAAACCTTGTGAAATTCTGCTGTACTACAGTCATAATAATTGTCTGTGTGCTTCTGATAACCAAATTACAGAATTGGGTTGAACGGCAATTATAAGAATTATCCACCTATATGAAGATCAGATTGCAGTGCCGCAGTTTATTGCAGCCCACAGGTTTGGTGAGAGACATGGGTATTGTTCAAAAACCAGGGCATAACAACCAGGTAGTACAACTAGATAAACTGATCTTGAGCCTCATATATGTTTGTTTCTAAACTTCTCAACGGGCAGCCCACATTATGTTTATCTTGAGCTACACATATATCCTACTAAATCAAAAATGTCTGGTTTGCCTGATACTTCCAAAAGCTGCTACAATCAATAGATATACTAAGCTAAGATGCAACTCAAACTGAACTATGAATATGGTCTGTGGATGCTACGGCGAGATACTGTAAAAGGCAATGATCTGCCCTTACTAGGACCACAACTTATTGTATCATGAATGTGCTTTATTTAAAATATAGTGCTTGGACCATCATAACAATAATAATACTGTTAATGACAAAATCTAATAATGGCTTATCCGTCATTAGTATTATTGGCATAAATTAAACAAAATAATGTGGACAATCAATACATTATTTCTTTCCAATCCAAACTGATATACAGTTTAGTAAACCTAACAAATATAACCACATCTAGTATAAATAACACGAAATGCATTTTGGTTAGGCACCCAGTTTTGTTGGTATTACAATAGATAGACCGCCGATAGATTTGGCTATAGCCCTTAACTAAACCAATTAGGTATGGCCTCTACTCGCAAATAATTTCTGACTCGTGTTTTCATTGAAAGGTATCAATTTCTGGTCATTTTTGCATACCCTTAGACACAACGAGCTAGGTAATGGTATTTGAATTCACACCTACATGTGATTACTGTGTGTGCCTGTTTGCCCGTGTGGCTATCTTGAAGACACCCTAACCTTATATCATTGCGGTAACTGTTTAAATCTGTAACGCATTCTCTTGATTCCTGTAGTTCACATATGTATATCGGCTTAGGAGTATTTACAGTATCACTACGCTTTGACTGCACAATCTATGTTCTTTCCTCAAACATCGATGCAGAAGTTATAATTTGCAAAATTACAAACGATTATAGTGACAACATACAGCAAATCCAAAAAGGGTCGAATGCTTGCTCGTGAATCCTGTGACGAGTCCCTAAATTGGTAGGCAATCTACACTCAGATTTTATGAAATTGAAACTCCCTTGGCTTGATCTAAGGATGGCAACAGGTCTACTAGAAGCCTGAGCGTATGGGACAGCTAGCGAACAATAATCTTGGAGGAATGCCTGAGCCTTAGTGGTCAATAAGAACTATTGTGATCTATATAAATATCCCGAAACCCTCAACAGACGCACAGCAGAGTATGCCAACTCAAATTAATATGGTGATCAATAGAAAGGAAGTCTCCAAATGATGCGATCCACAAAGATATTCATTAGCAAACCTCCAGGGTGAAGGTGAATGCAATGCACAACCAAAAATGATGTAACTTCACCCTGGAATGAACTGCTACAAGTGTAGCGTTAAAATCTCAGTCTAAACCTTGTAATCATTGCATTTCACCTACATTCGAACATTATGTGAGCGAGGTTGGCCGTCTTGCCTTTGCTGGCTAACTTGAGGACACCCAAGACTTTTTCATTGAGATAACAGTTAAAGCTGCGGGAGTTGTATGGCTATGATTGCAATTGGTAAATCATTTTCTGCAGAATGTTGTGATGTCACTGCCTTCAAGCTAAGAGCCAAGGAAATACACTATGTTTGCCAGTAAATGGAGTGGGAGGAAGACAATTACACAACGAATTCCTTGGTAGAAATGATTTAAACCCTAAGAGATGTTATTGTTTAAACGTAGAGAGGACAGCCAACAGAAAATGAGCACCGGATTTAGGATTTGGTGGCGAAATCTCAGAATGCAACTCGATTGCAGATTGAATCACATCTTAAAGCATAAATTTAACCCAAACAATCATTTGGAAGATTAAACAACCAACAACATTTGCAGAATCAGAAAGAGAAGCAGAGGAGTAAATTAAACTTTTAATGGAACCTGGTTGCGCTGCCGATTTGACAATTTCGTTTCAACTACTGCAGTCCAAGCCTTTTCCTGATCTTCTTCACTTTTCTCCTACCTGCAATGCTATCCTCTTTGCCTCAACAAGCCTTTTCTTTTATAACATAGCCCCTTCCTTCTTCCAAGGGACTCGGCACGTGATCCCGTGCATCTCCCTCCTCTACTAATATTTTTATTTAATTTAATAATCCCAAAGAAGTTCTTTATTTATTTTATTGTATTTCTTTTTTAAATGAAAACACATAATTCCCGAGAACACTTAATGACTTTATAGCCGACCAAGCATATTTTATTTAATAAAGTTATAATATTACAACTATCTATAATAGTACAACTATATATTAATTTATTTTATTAATTTAGTTGTAAATCACTAAATACAACATAACTTACAACTATTTTATTTATTTAAATATTTATTATAAATAATATTATATTGAACAATACAAAATTTCTTACAACTTTATTTAACAACAACACTTCTAATAAAATAATAATTTATTTATAATGATAATCGACAACTAACGACATTATGCTCATTTATCAACATTTATATTCTTTCGTATAATGATTCTAATAAAAGCACAACGACACCTTACACACTTAGACACTTTCTAACCTAGTTAGACTCCAAGGTGCACTATTACTTGTCCACAAATCATGATCGAATGACAGACAATGACCAAGAGGATAAACTGACAACCAGACCACACTGTCATGGGACCTCACGTTAACTCCAACAACTAATCCATTGGCGAAGGCACGCTCAGACCTGTAATCAGGTGGAGTCGATGCCTAGTACCTGCATTCCTGCAACAACGCATGGTTAAACATTCAAGATATATATCCACATACAGTCCTATAGTGAATGGAAATCGCAGTGGTGTAGGGTACTCGAAAGCGAGTAATACAACACTGTTCCATTCACGTTTATGTATAAACAATTAACTACATTGAACAAGGTATCTGATATTAATCAACAACATAAAACATTCAATCCAATATCGCAAATAACATCAAAACATCTGTAACATCTAGTTCATTTATCAAATTCTAAAACATAGAATGATAAAATCCAACATCAACAACTGTTATCATCACAATCAGGTTCACAATGAAGTAACAAGATAACAAGAGATCCATCATCTACAGTCTAGGACACTATAAAGTTTAAGCAAACATCAATCTGATGGACGACGAGATGAGGGGCACTACATTTACTTTGGTCAAACAGAGGCCTTACCCACCCATCTCTCTCTTTTTATAAGACCACTTCTGCAATTTTTATTTCACATTCTCTTCTTCTCATCCTGATGATGGATCACAGAGTGTGATCCAAAATGTTGATGCAAATAAAGCAATACATAGTGAACCAGAAGCTCTACTATTATATTTACCTGTATTTACTTATTCCATTGTACCATCTCCATCCTCTCTTTTTTCCAACGCATCGATGATTGTCTCATGGTCTTCCATAGAAATGTTCCATAAGTCTTTATTTGTAGGTTTTCTACGATACCTCTTCAATTTTATATTTGTTGCCAACACCAAATGTGAGTAGTGTATAATCTTCTTATGTGTTTTATAATCTTCAAATACAGGCAAACCATTCTTCCTTATTAGGTATTTCCGTAGCCATGTGCCAACAACCACCATCGAACCTATTGGATAATGGTAGCCACTATTAAAGAAATTCTTAAAATTTGCTCAAGGGGATCAAAGAAGTTCTTAAAATTTGCTTAAGGGGATCAAAGACTTGTTATCAAAATTTGCTTAAGGGGATATCTTAAGGGGATCACCAAACCTGTTGGATAAGGAAAGCCATCATCATCTTCTCAAGGTGCTATTAACTTATGTTTAGTCTCCACACAAAGAGCCAACCAATATTTTGTTTCCTCTTCATTCTTCTTTGGTGCAACAACAACATACACATGTCTTGCAAACAAATTTTGATTCAATAACTTGCACATGTCCATAAAATTTGACCAATCAACATACATGCATTCATATGTACACATATAAATATAAATAAAAGCACTACAAATTAGTAATGAAGTGAAATAAAATGAAATATAATTTGAATTAAATTACCTTCTTGTACAAGGTCTGAAACACGGTCATAATCGTCTGATGCAAACAGCTGATCATTGTCTTCAATTGTTGTTTCATTTTGATCGTGTGTTTGTGCAAGTGTCAATGGTCTTTGCTTCCACTCTTCAACCCATTCTGTATTCTCACATGCTTCCTAATCTCCTGAAATACAAAACTGACAAAAACATGCAAGCTCCCTTGTCCAGATAGTCCATGTACTTGCATTCGAACTCCTAAATGAATGCCATTTAGTAGATCCACTGATTGTTTGACAATCAAGTCTAGGTAGAATGTTTTCTTCTTCAACCAACCAAAAGAATCGATGAATTGTAGAGTACTCACTTGATCCAGGTGTACATAATCTTGTATTGCACCAATCTACAATCCCATGTGCATCTTTAAATTTTACTGCATCCTCAAATTTCAATTGTTGTCTAGCAAGAATTCTTTTAACACACACACCAGCTCCATCATGTTCTCCTTTACCATGTCCAGCTTCAAAAAAATTTCACATATGTTGGACTTTATTCTCCTTGTGAACCCTACTTAACCAACAGAACATTCGAGCATTCTTGAACTGCCCCGTACAATTATCCGACCATATAAGATGTTCAATCATCTGGATTCCTCTTTCTCTTAAATTTGTATAAAATATATTGAAACAAAATTGAACAAACTCTGATGAGTGTAACTGGTTGTCACTCAAATAGAAATGATACTCCCTCAAAACTTTTATATCATTCTCTTTACTATCATCTGCATGTCTATAAACAATATGAACAAACATAGCAACCTGCATTGAATTGTAATATTGTGATTGAATTTCCTCTTGCGGAGCTAAAGTATAGTTTTCCACAAAATCAACCACTGATAATATAGTACCAACTGGAAATATGTTTCTACATTCACGAAATTGTCCATCAAGCCATCGAGCTTGTCAAAAGTGCTTGACATATTTTGGTACAATTTTACTCTTAAATTCTGATATGAATGCATGCACACTAACCTTTTCTGTAATTAGATCACAACGCTTTCCAAATTTTCCATCTTTTAAAGAATATTCAACATTCTTAAATCTTTTAACATCTACTAATTGTTCAAAATCATTTTCAACACTTTCATGCATACAAACTCTTAACAAAGAAAGACTGCCACAACTATTGCATTGTCTAGAAATACATGAACTTAAATAAAATAATTTTTCATTAGATCTTTCACAGAACAAACTTGATATAAACTCTTTTATTGCTTCAGTTGGCATATTAATATCACATTCCTGTATAATCATGTTACTATGTAAAGTACAACGTATATATTGAAACACATCATAATAATAACGAAATTGAACATGCGTTTTACAACAACAAGATATTCGTTGCTTATTAATCTTTACATACCATGGTTTGCATTTTTCAAAAGATCTTTGACTTATTTTAATATTACCAGGTAACACTAATTCGTCACAAAATTTTCTATAAAATTCAGTTTGTGTTGTATCTAAGAGGTGTTTTGGATGAGGATCACGAACTTTGGACCCCACTCTTAATTTTAAAACATCTCTAGCATTAGATGATACCCTAGTATTATCATGCCAATATTTTTTGATCAAAGATCTGATTTCAACATTTAATTTCATGTCAGATCTTGGGAGTCGACCACTAAAACTCTAACATTGGTTAATTGGATCATTTTCTATACTTTCTCTTCTTTTTGCTGTTCTTACCAATGTTTTAGGATGTATTTTTAGAATTCCACTAATATTGCTTACCATTCTTCTATTCAAAGTTGTTTTATTCACTATAGCAGTTGTTATAGCTCGTCTTGCTGCATTCTTATCTTTGGATAGACTATTACTTCCAATAGACTCAATGGCACTAGCAATAGTAGACATAGCATGTTTTAGTGATTGATTTTTTCTTCTTGGTTTAACAAAAATGCCTAACATTTTCATTACTTTTCTCATTTTCCATTCTCATTAATTACATCATTAGTTGACATTGAAACGATATTTTTTTATGATAAAAAAATTCCTTGTATAATCTATTGGCATGTGTTCTTATTTGTCTCCAAGAAATTTTAACAGGAAGATTATCCAAAACATCTCTTTCAATTTTTTTTTTTTAATGTCATTTTCAACATCACATCCTAGATTTTCATTTTCATTTTTAACTTCAAAACGATTTTCATTTTCAACAACAAAATGGTTTTCATTTTCATTTTCAACAAAAGGATTTTCGTTTTCATTTTCAACAACAAAACAGTTTTCATTTTCATTTTCAACAACAAAACAGTTTTCATTTTCATTTTCAACAACAAAACGGTTTTGGTTTTCATTTTCAACAACAAAACGGTTTTGGTTTTCATTTTTATTTTCAACAAAAGGATTTTTATTTTTATTTTCAACAACAATTTGTTTCAAATTTCGATCTCTACGAATATTATCAATCTCAACATTGTTATATCTAGCTTGTTTTAGATCTCCTATCAACACTATTTCCATTTCATTCAAAGGTGGATTTAAAGAAGTACCTGGATTTGTGCCTATTGATACATTCTCCATAACATTGATAGAGGGATTTGAAGACATACAAGGAGTAGTTTGTATAATCGTATTAGTTTCCACATTCACCTCTTGCAAATTTGCATCGTCTACATCCATGGTCTCCTCAATGTTTTTATCTTCAATAGTTGTGGAATTGGATGCTTCAGCATTATTCATTGATTGAATCTTTATTCTTCTATCTCTTTGTCTTTGTTCCTCCTTCTCTCTCTTTGATTCAATTTCTTCAGGGGTTAATACCTTCCTATCTTTCCTCTTATTACGACTTTGTGATCCCATGATTAAAAAATTTATGAAACATGTAAAAATGAATGTAAAAAATTTGAAAGCCTTTCTTCTTTGTTCAAGTCCTTCAAACAAGTACCAATTCAACAAAATTTCATTCAAATAGTGTCTCAATGATGGCTTCTATCAAAATTCAAACAATATTCCAAGTTGATGGACCTGCAAAAGAAAAAATGATGGTAGAGATTGCTGCAAATGTTGCTGTCGGCCGTATTGTAGAGCAAGTTGCAGGGCTGACAGTCATAGTACAGTCTTATTAAAAAAATGGACAAATAATAAACGGGATCCTATTTTGTTTTGCATCGGTGGAGTAAGAAACGGGATTGCGTTATTTAAAATTTGAATTTTAAGCTCAGGTTTTGCTTTGTTACCCGGTTCGAAAAATGCTTTGGGGACCCGAACCTGACCTCTGAACCTGGGTTGACCTGCAACTTGAAGGTTCTTGAAGGCCCTCTCAATGTCACAACAAAACATTGACTTTGGGCATATATCTGAAGGTCTATTTTGCAGAATATTTTAACGAAATTAAAACCCATTATAGATCAGATAGTGTAGATTCCAAATATGTAATTTTTTTATAATTGGATTAATTTTTCTATTTTTTAATCAATTTCTGATGAAATAGGTCCATAAATTTTAATTATCAGAGTTTTTTAGTATTTTAATAACTTTTTATTAAAATATTTTTTTGTAAAAAAAATTGTAGGAAAACGTACTTTAGAAAATTCTTTTCAATTTAAAAAAAAAAATTAAAAAATGTTAAGTTTAGGTCATCTTATGCATGACATACACGATGATTTTTTAAAAGACAAAAAATAGCCAATAAAAAATTATTTTAAAAAAAATATTCAATAAAAAATTACAAAAAAATATGGAAAACGTGCTTCAGTGAGTTATAAATCTTTTCCCAAAAGGATTTTCAAAAATATGATTATTTAGGTCAAAATATGGATGACGTACACGTACATGGTATAGTAAAAAAAAAGACTTTTAAACAGTGGTTTTTAGAAACGCCTATTCAAAATCAATTTCTATCATCTGGGTATTGAAAAAAATTACATATTTGGAAACTAGACTCCGAGTACTACATTTCATATTTAGTGACTTTTTTTAAGATTCCACATTTAGGTGCTTCAAATTTTTAGGTCAAATGTGACAAATTCTGAAAATCAGGGAAAACACTCCCACTTTTTGGCCAATAAGTGGACACAACTTCTTGCACACACCCCAATATTCATAATACATAGCTTAATGTATTGTTTCCATGGAATTTATCATAAGGAAAGGAAATTAGATTATTCAACTATATAAAATAACCATCTATAGTTAAGCTTTGCTCTACTCAAAGTGTTTTAACAATAGTACCATGCCCTCAATCAATCACTACATATGTTCCACTATGAAGAATATTCAATTACATAATTTACATTATTAATACAGGAGTCATATATATACTTGCAACACATCTTTAATATCCAACATTATGCAACCACAAGAAAATGGACAAAACAACAATATAGAAGCAAGCTCTTTAAACTCAATGGGTTGACTTCATACTTTAACAAATGTGTACTAAAGAACTTCTAACAAAGAACACAAGGTCTCAATTTAGACATCTCCACCATTATGATTTATAATTTAGCATAAACATGTTAGAGCAATAATCGATTCATCTTATTAACACAAAAACTAGAGTGGGCACCTATCAACATGTAATTTTCTTTGCTCAATGAGTCCATTTGTGTCTATCATCATATAACTTAATACTTACATAGCCACTTGTTCAAGTCTTCGCATAGACTCGATAAGATAAATAAGGATTCGAGATAGCTCCTTACCATCAATGTTCAAATTTCCCTCTAGGCATGATATGTTGCATTCATTAATGTCAAATTTAACGGTAGTTATCTATCATCCCATGTTGATGCTAATAAGATATTGAGTTGAATATGTATATACATTTAGCTCAACTAACATTAATACACACTTCATATCAAGTCTTATCAATTAAAAGTCAAATTCCATTGTTCTATAAACTTCTAGTAATCATGGTAATGGACTATTATCAAAGTCCTAAGAACCATCTTTTTCAAGACGAGCACTCCATATAAACTATAGTGCATTATTTAGTTGTAAGGAAGCATTCTTATCTAGTACTTCAAAGTTCAAACCATAGAAGAAACATAAACAATTAGCTACATTATTCAATCATAATCACAACATCTAAAATTTTATCTTGATTCTAAGCCATGTAAGGTTTTTATCTTCTAGCTCAACAAGACTAAACAACCCCACCCCCTTAGGCACACTATAGCATGGTTTGGTACCTTATTGGCCCAATTAAGCATACTCTTAATGCACTTGAAGGTGTCATTTACACCATGTCACTATACATTATCAACCCATTCGCTATGAATGGATCAAAAGTAGCATATAGATGATGTTATGAAATGGTAATATTATTTTAACAAGTCTATATCTCTAACTAATTTCCAGATTATTCAAGTAACAAGTTTAATCCATAAGCTAACAAAACATAGCAAGGACAATAATAACTATCACTAAGCCAAGAGCATAGATGTCTTGAATATCACATAACATGGTAGGGGTTAACATATGAAATCACTATACAAAGTGAAGTGGCCCATGCTACTTATTTCAATGAGTATAGAGATATTCAATGATGTTTTATGAGAGCATTATCTAAGCTTAGGCAAAGCACATGAACTATTTGACAAAATGATACCAAGAAATGTGAAACATGTGTAGACAAGGAATTTCTACCCAATATTTTTATACACATAAACATAAATCAACTTGGATCAAATTGCTTTATCTACGGGAGTGGCTAATTTAGAATTAAATTATACTATTTTAGGAAAGTATTGTGGAGGAGGAGTGTACTCATCTCTAGGATCAATGTTGAAGGTATTTTTTATGTAGGTGTTGAAAGTTGCCTTCTACTTCAAGAACAATGTTGAATTTATTTCTTGCACACACTAGTAAGCTTAGTTGACTGCAACCACTCACTAACAAGGACACAATTCACAAGTCTCCACGTATGACTTTCCTTTTAGATGTGCAAGGATCCTCAACAAACTATGGAGACTAGATGTAAAAGAAGAGCATCGATGAAATGACGAGATTGGGGTTGTGACTCCACTCCTCCACCATGGTCCCCATGCACTCCCATTAATATGTCTTCTTTCGTATTATACTACCTTCATTTGTATTCAAGTTTTCCTTTTTCTAATATGACATGTTAGTAAATTTTCCATTGCTTGTCTTTTTGTTTCCTTTTTTTGTTTTTACTATGTAGATCCAATGTGCAAGCCATGCCTTCCATGGGGGATGTGACACAAAGACAACATACAAAAGCATACATGTGCTCTATATGTACATAAAGTAGATCATATTCTTTGTCCCTTTAAAATTGAAGTGTGCTCTAACGATTTCACCTTTTTAAATTCAATATAAATTAATGGCACATTAAATGTCTTTAAATACATGACATATAGCAACATGTCATATAAACATGTGTTAAGTTAGCTCATAATGGCCAGTAGGAAGGGGCAATAGATTTGGACCTTGAATTTGAAATTTGAAAATTGAGTTTGCAATTTAAAATTCTAGGTTCATTCCCAAGTGGTGTAGAAATGAACCTCAAGGATAAACCACCATCTCAAGGCATGTAGCAATTGTGTGGAAGTAAGTGTGAGTATGTGTGAAATATTGAGGGGTAAATGGCAAATATATGGGATAAATGTACACAGGGGTAAATAGGGATGGATAAGGATTAGGGCATGAGCCAAACACAACACAATAGTGTGCCACTTTGGATATGTTATTGCATTTAGGACATTCCACCAAAGTGGACACAAAAATAAATGGGAAATGGTATGGATATGCAAATTTCCCCATTACAAATAATAATTTTAATTTATAATGATTATAAAAAATACTATATGCATATTAGTTTAATTTATAATGATTATAAAATTACCATATTAGCGAAAGCGTAAAGCCTGCGAGCTCGTGCCGCCACTACAACCGAGCGACTTAACCATCGAACCATGCCCTTATATGCTATATATACATGTGTTATTTTAATGTAAATATCATTTTATAATTATTTAAAACTAAATAAGAGATATACAATAAATAGAAAAATAATATTTTAAAAATTGCAGTTGAACAATAAGATTATATACTTTATTAGACAATAGAAATAACAAATGAAAACAATCTCTTTTAAACTTTTATATAATTTTTTATTAAAAATAATTTTAAATTTTTAAGTAATTACGCCGAGAGGCGTTCTACACTCATAGTAAGGGCTGAAAGATTTAGATTCCCGTAAACAATTAAGATTCAGATTCCCATGTAAACAAAATTAATAAAATGTGTAAATAAATAAATTTGTGGAAGCCAAATGGATAGAAAAATAGAAAAACTTGGACAGTTATGGAGTGAAATCTTTATCACATTAAATAAAAAAGAAATAAATTTGACAAAAAATAAACAAAATTGTGGAAGTCAAATAGATAGAAACATAGAAAAACTTCTACAGTTATGAAGTGAAATCTTTATTATATTTGAAGAATATGAAAAGTCTCACAACATAGTCTCTTTAAATTAACTCATGTGAGCATATCAAATATTCTAACTGCAAGTAATTCATAAATGCCAACAAATTGGAAGATATCTCTGGGTGTTGTCGATA
Organism: Cunninghamia lanceolata; assembly: GCA_027924645.1. NCBI lineage: Eukaryota > Viridiplantae > Streptophyta > Pinopsida > Cupressales > Cupressaceae > Cunninghamia > Cunninghamia lanceolata. The sequence continues at coordinate 5,755,396 of BSBN01001003.1, forward strand.
TATTTTTTAAATATAAATATACTAGTAATAATACAATTTTTTTAAAAATTACTAATATAATCTAAAATTAATTTAAAAAAAAATTAATATCATATATCACATCTAACACACATAAGTTAAATCCCACACAAATTTAATTAAAATATTCATGAAAATTTTTAATACTTATATTATCAAATTAGTGAATTTGATTTTAAAATCAAGCCGAAAGAAAAATCTTTACCGTTCAGTGAATGCAACGGGAAAGAAAAATCTAGCGTTGTTGGGAAGAGCGGGAAAAAGCATATTAGGATAAGATGTAGAGAACAATTCGGTTTCTTTTTTACAGGAATGTTCTTTCTGTTTTTGTGAATGTTTTCCCACTGTTCGTCAATGTTTTGTTGTGTCTTGTTCATTTTCTGATTATAATTTTCTTTTAATGTTTTGTTTCTCTGTGTTTTTTCTGGATTTTTTCTGGTTTTGTTTTTTCTTAGGATTTTCCAATTGTTTTTTAAGTTTTGTACAGCGTGCGCACGCTGGTCTGTTTTTTCTTAGGATTTTCCATGTTGTTCATTGTGATTTGTTCTGTTTTTAGTTTTACATGTGTGGTGGCAGAGAAAGAGGCAGTTCAAAGCAGAAGAAAAGGCAGAGCAATGCAGAGGAATAGAGCAAAGCAGAGGAATAGGCAACGCGAAAGCAGGGATGATCGTACACATCAGGGGAGGTTCTCCTACAGAGGTATTCAATACAGCATTCTTAAACCTCAGTGATATGAACCTAGGTTTTGGTGAAGTTGGTATTTATATTTTAATTGCATCCTCACTGGACAAGTTTATTTCGAAGTAATTTGTATTGTGTTCTTGGTGGAACGTTTACCCTATGGTCAGTTGATTTTATTGAGAAAGATAATAAAATAAAAATAAGCTTGAAGCTGTAAACCCTAGTTTATTTACCTTCATGGCATGATGATGATAAAGATACATGTTGGATATTTGAGATAATTTAATGCTGGGCTGTAATTAATACCTTTTCACCTAATACCTATTAGTATTTTTTCTCCTTTGGAATATACATTTGTAGATAAAACACTTCAGATCACTTCAGATTTGACCATTTCAGAGGTCATTTTTTTTGTTAATCTTTAAGTCTTCACACTGTGTTTTACATTTTTTTGGGAATGAATGTTTTAGTTTGTTTTCATTTTTAACAGACTCACTCATTTATTTCTATGTTATTGCAGACAAGATACTCAACAAAATGCTGGAAGGTAAATTTAAGCTTGTGGTTTTCTTTTTAACTCTCTTTCTACATTTTTCTGTTCTGAAGATTTATTAGGCGGGTGCCATTGCTTCAGTCAGGAAAAATGTTTGTGGAGTGGTTTAGGTCATTATGTTCTATCATTTTCTATATTTTAAGTACTTTTGGTCAAGTTGTGGAATGTTGGGACTGACAATCAAGAGAAATTGTAGATATCAGAATTGTCCGTTGGAAGCTGCAATCATTGAAGTTGATGTGCTTGGTGAGGTTGGCAAGAATGATAAAAAGGGACCTGGTATGTACACTACCTGCCCTTGTTCCATCTGTTTCTTGCATATCCCCTTCCTTTTTCTATCTTGAATCTCTAAGAGTTATTTCACACATTGGGGCATTTTTGTGTTGGTATGCATTACATTACATTGCTGTGTTGAATATAAATGAATTGCAATGGAGATTGAAAATGATAGGTTTAGTGACTTGCCTGAAAATTTATTCTGCTATGATATTCTCTCTCCTCTCTCTAAAAGATGCCATCCACACCTTCATTTTGTCTAACAGACATGGAAAACTCTTTACACGTTGCTTTTCCCGAGTCCCTTTCATGATAGATTGTTTTGATGACCATTTTCTGTGACTACCTACCCTTGTTCCATCTGTTTCTTGCATATCCCCTTCCTTTTTCTATCTTGAATCTCTAAGAGTTATTTCACACATTGGGGCATTTTTTTGTTGATATGCATTTCATTACATTGCTGTGTTGAATCTAAATAAATTGCAATGGAGATTGAAAATGATAGGTTTAGTGACTTGCCTGAAAATTTATTCTGCTATGATATTCTCTCTCCTCTCTCTAAAAGATACCATCCACACCTTCATTTTGTCTAACAGACAGATGGAAAACCCTTTACACGTTACTTTTCCCGAGTCCCTTTCATGATAGATTGTTTTGATGACCATTTTCGGTGACTACCTGCCGTTGTTCCATCTGTTTCTTGCATATCCCCTTCCTTTTTCTATCTTGAATCTCTAAAGAGTTATTTCACACATTGGGGCATTTTTGTGTTGGTATGCATTTCATTACATTGTTGTGTTGAATATAAATGAATTGCAATGAAGATTGAAAATGATAGGTTTAGTGACTTGCCTGAAAATTTATTCTGCTATGATATTCTCTCTTCTCTCTCTAAAAGATGCCATCCACACCTTCATTTTGTCTAACAGACAGATGGAAAACCCTTTACACGTTACTTTTCCCGAGTCCTTTTTATGATAGATTGTTTTGATGACCATTTTCTGTGACTACCTGCCCTTGTTCCATCTGTTTCTTCCATATCCCCTTCCTTTTTCTATCTTGAATCTCTAAGAGTTATTTCACAGATTGGGGCATTTTTGTGTTGGTATGCATTTCATTACATTGCTGTGTTGAATATAAATGAATTGCAATGGAGATTGAAATTGATAGGTTTAGTGACTTGCCTGAAAATTTATTCTGCTATAATAGTCTCTCTTCTATCTCTAAAAGATGCCATCCACACCTTCATTGTCTAACAGACAGATGGAAAACCCTTTACACATTGCTTTTCCTGAGTCTCTTTTATGATTTAATCATTTTATTTCTTTTCCACCTTGTAATAATGGTAGAAATCACATACAGCGATAAACAATATCCTTTCCTATAACCATATGTTGTAACAATTCTTCTTTCTTCTCCTGTTTGGTGTGCATTGTCTGTCTTAAAGACCATACACCTTTGATTAGAAGGCAGCTGAAGTTAAGTGCAATAGACAAGCAATCAAAATAGCTAAATGAGTAAAATATAGAACTGTAATCATAGAACTGTAAGAAATTTAATCAAGATCTTGAAGAGTAATAAGAACCATTAAGGCTTTAACAGAGTATTTGTGATATACAAAACTAAGAAAAAATGGAAGACCTTGAAGAAGAATGAGTCATACAAAGCTTAAAATTGTGTTTAAAGCTTATTTGTTTTGAGTTATGCCAACAATGAAAAAATGAACCCAGATAGACATACTGGGGAAATTGTTAACATAGACCCTAGATTGAAAGTTATTCGATAGGGATAAGATGCAGATGACGGTATGGTCCAATGGCCCTATTTAATTGGAAACAAATTATTCGCTATAGTGGTGGTTGCACCCAAACAATGAACGGCAGACACTTACCAAAAAATATTAGGAGTTACATCCCCTTTGGACCCAATGAGCAATATTTATTTTTCCCATTCCACTTCACCTTCGCGATGTCCTTTTTACTCTTTATGATCTCCTGCTTACCACCCTTTGTTCAGCATTTTCTCAAGTCTGTCACGTCAGCAGTTGTCAAGCATAGAAAACTAGTTTGTGGCCCAAGGTTTCAGCCACCCAGTTGCTTTGATTCATAATTTTATATTATATATAACATATTTATTTTTATTTCTGTATAACTGCTATTTTTTAATATAATATATTTAATATCAGTTAGTTTTATAAATTTTAAAAAAATATATATAAAATTATATATTTATCAATTGATTATATATATTTATAAATTATAGATTATTTACCCCCATTAAAATGTTAATAGTAAATATGAAGAAAATAAAATCATGTAAATGGCTACCTCATAATGAAGGTTCCCTGAAATTGAATTTGGATGGAGCATCAAAAGTAAATCCAGGCATGGCTGGTACAGGTTTCCTTCTGTGCAAACATATGGGCAACTTTGTGAAAGAAGGCTCTCTATTTCATGGTTTGAAAATGAACAATGATGCAGAAATCATAGTTTTTCTAGATGGACTTAAGTTGGCTAGGACAATAGAATGTGCACACCTCAAAATATAAGGGGATTGGCAAATCATTATAAATGGTTGCATTGGCAACATTCTACTTAAACATCATCCATTCAATGGTCAAACCGTCAATAGCAAATTTACACCTCATCCACACTAAAAAGTAGTTGGCACAAGTCTTTTAGATTGGAATCTCCATAGCATAATTGAAAGTTAAATTTAAATAAGTAGAAGCTTTGAGACTCTTAATTTCGATCATTGTTTAAAAAAACATAATGGAGTTGCAGACAACCTTGCCAATGTCATGGTAGATCAATACCTTTTCTCTCCTCAAATCAGCCAGGATAGCAATGAATGAGATATATCCCATTTTTTAAATATTCAGAAGGCTCATAGCAAAATATTACCAACTTAAATTTCCGTCCACTTGAGTTATGATCCAAAATGCTAAGTTTCGTGTAAGCATATCTTTCCCAGCTGATCTTAGATGGGCACTGTACTTTACTGTGTGGATCATTGACGATTTCACTTGCTATTTATGTCTCGCCTGTGAGGTTTTGCTTTTAAGTTGGTATTGCCCACTCTTCTCTACAATATTACAAGGTGTTTCGAAGTGCAATCCTGGTTATGAAAGATGGAGGATGATAATCAATTGCCCTTGAGTGAACCCAATGATCCATCTCAACCCTGAGGATGCTTCTACAATCTGGTGCCATTCGCTACCCATAATTTGCTCCATTTAGGTGTATAATGAATGATTATCTTTCCTACAAAAAAGTTGAAGAGGCTGACCCTTATGTGAAATATAGAGTATAGGTTGACTAATTTGCTTGAGACAACAGTAAATGTTGAAAAACAGAACATGGTAAGAAAAGGAATTGTACTTCCAACATCTGAAAACACACATTGTAGACTGAATAATTTGCTTGATTAATATCCTACTCATCTTTCTCAAATCAAGACAATGTTTTTTTTTCCTAAAAACCAAAAACCTGAAAAATATCTCTGCATTTATTTTCTGTTTTTGAATTGGATGCTGTAAAGTATCAGATGTGAACTCACAACATGCTTGCAGTTATTGACACCTTAGTAAAAATGATTAACATCTCACTTTTCCTTCTCAGAACCATGCAATCTATTTTACCATTTTCCTTAAAACGAAAAACTTGAATTATATGTTTCAACTTTCAGTTGTGGTTAAGGTCAAGTATTCTGTTTTTCTTCTTTAGAAGTGGGTATTCTTTTTTTCTTTGTAGGAATTCTCATGAACAATTCCAAAGGTCTCATTTAGTGTTGGAGGTTGCCCCGACAATAGCAGGTGGCTATTAGCTCATCAGGTTATGGTTAAACATTTTTTCAAATATTTTTTGACGGTTTCAGGTAGTCATTATATATGTTTTTCTGTATAGTGCCGAGGATTACTTGATCTCTTTGAATCTTGATATTTGTTTATCTTAGGTATTCATTTTTTTAGTTTCTGAACAATTCGGCTCAATTTTTGGAAATTTTTCTGCTCAGACAGAATCTTTTTGGCAGCTTCATCTTTGGTTTTTGAACTTAAGGTGTCTGTACATAAATGTTAGTAGTTCTATGCCTTCATAAAGTGAAACCCCATTAGAAAACCTGCTAATGGATGAACTGAGGAAATTTTATTTTTACTCTAGAACATATATACCTGCGAGAGGTGATGCATGCAACCACTCATCCAACTCGAGGCCACTGTAAGGCGCTTTACCCCCTACATTCCATGTTCCTACAAATACCCTGAAAGCCCAAAAGCTTCAAGTTACTTTCCAAATTGCCATGTAGCAAGAAAAAATATTTGAAACAACAACCCAGATTTCAAAAGCTACTTTTCTGAGCCTGCTTTATTCTGACACTGGCTACAAAGTGTACAGAACCAATTCGATGGCTACTGTGACTTGGGTTATGTCTGGTTCCATACTCTATATTGTGGATGAGCTTCTGTTTCTGACTGTACTTGGTAGGATTTCTATCTCCGTTAGATTTATCAGAGTTGTAATATTTTTTGACGGTTTCAGGTAGTCATTATATATGTTTTTCTGTATAGTGCCGAGGATTACTTGATCTCTTTGAATCTTGATATTTGTTTATCTTAGGTATTCATTTTTTTAGTTTCTGAACAATTCGGCTCAATTTTTGGAAATTTTTCTGCTCAGACAGAATCTTTTTGGCAGCTTCATCTTTGGTTTTTGAACTTAAGGTGTCTGTACATAAATGTTAGTAGTTCTATGCCTTCATAAAGTGAAACCCCATTAGAAAACCTGCTAATGGATGAACTGAGGAAATTTTATTTTTACTCTAGAACATATATACCTGCGAGAGGTGATGCATGCAACCACTCATCCAACTCGAGGCCACTGTAAGGCGCTTTACCCCCTACATTCCATGTTCCTACAAATACCCTGAAAGCCCAAAAGCTTCAAGTTACTTTCCAAATTGCCATGTAGCAAGAAAAAATATTTGAAACAACAACCCAGATTTCAAAAGCTACTTTTCTGAGCCTGCTTTATTCTGACACTGGCTACAAAGTGTACAGAACCAATTCGATGGCTACTGTGACTTGGGTTATGTCTGGTTCCATACTCTATATTGTGGATGAGCTTCTGTTTCTGACTGTACTTGGTAGGATTTCTATCTCCGTTAGATTTATCAGAGTTGTAATATTTATTAGCTTATCCACAACTCTGATAATTTCTAGCTAATAATCACTTTCACTTAGCCGAGAGTCTATGGTTTGATCTTTTCTTCCAGGGGTTGGGAGTTCAGGACAGTTTGAAGCCTTTATCCAATTCATTCATTATGTGATTCTACACTTTTTTGTTTTTTCTCATCTGTAGAATAGGAAGTTGCTTTGTCCAAATGGATTAGCCATGTATTGATTTTCATAAATGGTGGGGCTTCCACTTTGACTGATTTATGGCTAAATTGGTATGATTGGGTGGCATGGTTGCACACTGCTGACAGTGCAAGGTCACAACTACTTCCCAAATATTTTTCATTCAATCACATTACATCCTTCCCACCTTGTAAAAAATGGCAGAAATCAAATACTAAGCACACAGCCTTTGAAAAAAATTCAAGATTTCTATTTCTATGATTTTTGACTTTTTTTATAATTACGAGTCTTCAAACTCTTCAAAGGTTTTTTATCTTTATGATTTCTATTTTTGTGTTTGTGCACTTGTAGAATTTGTGAATCTTTTGGCATCTTAGATTTCATTTTTTCGATAGATTCTCGATTTATCTACATTATTTATTTTACTATCTATGAAACTCACAATGTTCTTTAAGTCTAATATTGATATCTGTTGCATTATGTTTACTGATTTATGGCTAAATTGGTATATCTGGGTGGCAGGGTTACACACAATTCAAGCAGACATTAGAAGCTCACAACCCCTCCCTGTGACCACCTCAATGCAAAACATTTAATCCTGCTGCGAATTGCCAGCATGTTGTAGGCAAAAACATTGCAATTGTACCTAGTTGCTCTTGGAACAGGCGGGTTTGAAGGCCACTCTTCCAACAATGGGTGCCGAGCAGTTTGATAACAACTATCCCAAAGAGAGCTAAGCAGTTTTTTTAATTACTTATTTTTCACCATTATGTTGGGAGCAAGCCTAGGAGAGACCTGGTGCAGATTCAGGGCAGCAAGGGATAAGAAATATTTGCCATTATTCAGGTTCAAAGCAGCAAAGAGAGACTTGGGGCAGATTTAGAGCAGCAAGAGATGGAATTCAGATCACCATTATTTGCCTTTTCTTTAGTAATACTTTGGTCAATCACATTGACCTAGTAGATTTGTAACATGTACAAATACAATGCTTAAATAAAAAAAAATTATTTGGAAGGGGTTAAAAACCCCTTTCAAAGACTGAAGGGAATGACCATTGGCGATGGTCATTCCTTAAGGTTGCGTGTTTTTCGAGCAGCTTAAAGAATGGTCAATATGCCAAGGCCATTCTTTAAGGTTTGTATCTTGTGTCCCTTGCATTTTTTATTTGTTTTTGCTAATGTTTAATTTTTATTTAAGAATTTATTAATTTTGATCTCAACACTATTAATCACAATTATAAAATAAATTTAGCAATTATGAATCACAACACATCACTTCCTTTATAAAATGGTTCACAATGGACAATCCTTCCTTCCCTTAACAACACAAGTCACTTCCTTTCCTTACGAAAACAACATTTAAAAGACATTATAAATCACGTCACTTCCTTTGTAAAATGGTTCACAATGGACAGTCCTTCCCTTCACAACACAAGTCACTTCCTTCCCTTATGAAAACAACATTTAAAAGACATTTATGAATCACAACACGTCACTTCCTTTATAAAATGGTTCACAATGTACAATCCTTCCCTTCACAACACAAGTCACTTCCTTCCTTTATGAAAACAACATTTAAAAGACAATCATGAACTCACTTTATGAATGCAGTTCACACAACATGACCGTGTCACCATACCGTCACTTATTAATATTATTGCAAATGACTAAAACAAACCTCTTGCTTATTACTAAAGACATTGGGCTATGTGACCATCACATGTTAACATTATTGCAAAATGACATAAGTATTTGCTTTTAAAACTTTAAAACAATTTTTGGTCACAACGAATTAGAAAATGTGACAACTTGACATGTAATATAATTTTTAAAATCATTATTTTGAAGTTGCATATTTAAAAGTATGTAAATATATATTTTTATAAATAAAATAAAATGTATGTGTTGTGTTGTGCTGTTTTGTGTGATGTTTGTGTGATGTTGTGTTGTGCTGTTTTGTGTGATGTTGTGTTGTGTTGTTTTGTGGTTGTCTTAGGTCAATTAGGGGAGGCCATGCAAGCTTCCACCTTCACGTGGTTGGCCTTGTTAGTAGAGAATAATAAATATTCTTGAAGCTAAGAGAAGCTTATTGGTAAATAAAATTTTATTCTAGTTCATATTAAATGCATGGTGAAATTCCAAAGAAAGTTGTGACTGAAAAAATTGAATTTTTTTTTTTTTACCAAATTGAGTAGTATTTTCTTAATTGCTATAGTTATTATCAAATAACTTGGAAATTTGGGTTTTTTTTTTACAATACAAATTTTATTTAGAGTAGCCTTAAGTCAATTAGGGGAGGCCATTAGAGTTTCCACCTTCACATGATTGGCTTTGTTAGTAGAGAATTTAGTTGAATAAATATTCTTGAAGCTAAGAGAACCTTATTTGTAAATATTTGTCATTTAAATGTAAATAATATTTTATAAATATAAGTTAGTTCATATTACATGCATGGTGAACTTCTAAAAATAAATAAAATTGTGATTGTAAAGATGAAATTAAAGAAAAAAAAAACATTTTAATTACCAAATTGAGTAGTATTTCCTTGTTATTAACTTGAATTTTTTTGTTACTAAATTAAGTTTGGTAAGTAAGGCACCCAAGAGTTGCAAAAAAAGAGCCTTGTAAAGCCTAAATTCCAATAATTGACTAGTTCACTAGGTCGAATCAAGGAAAAATAAACAATATTTCATTTCCATCTCCTAAATTAGAGGGGAGCTATAAGCAACTGATTTTTAACTTTTCTTCCCAAGCAACTAAAAAACCATTTTAATTACCAAATTGAGTACTATTTGAACAATGTTTAATAAATTTAAGCTAGTTTATAGTACATGCATTGTGAAATTCTAAAAATAAGAAAACAAAGATAAAATTAATTAAAAAAACATTTTAATTACCAAATTGAGTAGTATTTCCTTAGTTGCTATAGTTGTTATCAAGTAAATTGAGTTATTTTTTTACTAAATTAAGTTTGCTAAGTAAGGCACCCATAAGTTGCAAAGAAAGAGTCTTGTAAAGCTTGAATTCCAATAAATGACCAGTTCACTAGGTCTAATCAAGGAAAAATAAACATTTCATTTCCATCTCCTAAATTAGAGGGGAGCTACGAGCAATTGATTTTTAACCTTTCTTCCCAAAACTAAAATAGAGACTATCTAAACATAGAGTTATCTATTATATTCATAGTGTTTGTATGGAACAATCCCTTGTCTTGAGTCCACACATATCCCAAAAAACAAAAAACCTCTCAGTAGCTTTGCTTGATTAGTATTATCATGCTAGGAGGGAGGGCAAATTACCTTAGTCCTCCCTCCAACAGTCAAGTATTCAAATCATTAGCAACAATATCTAAAACAAGTAGGGCAAATTACATAGGCCCCCCTAAGCCCCCATAACACAATTACATTTCTTACATTTCTCCATTAAAACCAGGGTTGGGATTTCCACAAGGTCATTACTAGACTTCTCATCACAATAGCAAATAGGTGTATTGAAAATAAGCTCTATAGAAAGTTTTACCTTCAGACCATTGGCTAGCTCATAATCGCTTGATGGAGTCTACATATATTTTTGCTCAATTCGTGAAAGTGGCCCAACTAACAGTTGAAGAAGGCTTCTGCCCAATTTTCTACTCCTTAAATATCACATGAAGCAAGTATGCACATGTAGCCATGGACATTATGCCTACCAACCAACTGGTTTGGGTATAAAATCTTTATCATTGCTATTCTAATATCAACACATGGGGAGCTATCCATTTCTTTTGCAAGCTCCCTTATTCTTAGAACCCACATCCTCAATCTCCAATCATCTTCTCCCCTCCAATTCTTTCCTTCCTCCTTCCCACACTAGCATTTGTCGACCCACTCCTCTCTACCATTCTCCTCTTTCCTTTACTAGATATTGTTGAGGAAGCCATGGTTTCTTGTTGCACCCACTTGAGCAACTCGCTTCCAACATTCAACTAATCAAAATGCCTCAATTACAAAATTCTAACATCTCTCCTTACCTTGTTTCACCAACCTTAATGCCATCGCCTATTTACATAATGATTACACCACCTACCTCCAAAAATAATGAGATGCCCTTGATAATTAATTATTATCTCAATTCTTAGTTTACCTGCCACTCTTCTTAACTTTGCATGTGCCACCAATTTGATCCCCACTCTTCCTATCTTCTCATCGAGCCCCTTAACAAGCCTAAATAACTCAAGAATTTTACAAATGTTCACAATTTGGGGTTTTTCTAATGAAAAGAATTTATCGAAATGCTCTTTATAAGATAACTTATTGCATAATACTTTTCATTATAATAATTTTCCTTGTGTTTTTAAAGTTTGTTTTAAAGCGTAACAAACACAAAAAATATTTTAAAGACTATATATATTGTTGGTGTATTTAGTTTTAGAATAATCAAATAAATTAAGTTATTATACTTTAATACAATTATCAAAGAGTTGAGTTTTTGTTACAATTCAAATTTTATGTAGAGTGATTATAAATAAGTTAATTTAGATCCTTTCTCACTAGTGTGTTTTTTAGCAAAATATAGGAAATACGTTATTAAAAATAGATGTTAGATTGTTATCAATATGCACTTGTAGAGAAGAAAAGTATAGTAACCAACCAGGTTACTACTATTTTTTTAACGTAATACACCTCAAGTGCTACTTAATTGACCAAGTAGCTTCTATTTGATTTAGAAGTGCTAACTTCATAGACTTATCATCCATAGCCCTAGAAACCAATTTATGCTATGACTCATATTCTCACTCTAGAATATGGCAAGCTCCCAAAGTCATGGTCATCTCTAAACCTAGACCTAAACCTCAAAGGTTCATTTGTAATGGCTTTGTCTACATATCCCCTCTTGGGAATTAGAGGCTTCGTAGTTCGTACACCACAATAGAGATATTTCATCCTCTCTTTTGATAGAGATTAAATCACAACCATTAGTTGATCTTATGCTTCCAAATCCATCCATACACAATATTAGGATAGCAATGCATTCCAAACAAATGTTAGGCTATTGCCAACATTAATGTAAAAGCATACACAAAACCACATAGAGACCAACTCATATATAAACATCACATGTTCACGCATAATGAGTGGCTCAAGCATGCATCACATATACATAATGTGAGTAACTCATACATGCATCACATATACGTAATGTGACTAGCTCATGCATACAACATACATACCCAATGTGATTAGTACACACACACATCACATATATACTCAATGTGATTAGCTCACACATACATCACAAGTACAAATAGTGACTTGCTAGCAAAAGGAAATGGTTGCAACCTTACTACAAGCATCTTTCCTTTTACCTAGTTTACTAACACATAAGCCCTTAAGTACAAAAAAAGAATGTTGGTGCCTCTCATGCTACACTGTGGGTCCCATCCTTTTCTCAGTTCACTACCAACTGTGGTGAAAAGCAAGAATTTCATACTACTTGTTCCCTGAGTATGCTTTTCAATGGTACTCTCTGTTCTTGGCATCTTCTTGCTTCTTTAGAGATATACTTTTCGTAACTATGCAGATGACTTTCATCTTCATCTGAGCATTCATGATCAGACTCTATCAGGATATCAGTTCTTAGAGTGACTTGAATTTTGCTCTCATCCCACACATGATTATACATTAGGACTTCTTTAAAAGAAACATCTAGAGTTTTAAAGCGATACACTCCCGGCTCCATTTTTGCATATAACACTTCATTATTTCAGTTATACTCTGTAATCATATGTTTCATTTGAGGTTCAGTATCTATTTGGATCTGGTTCAAAATTCCTCTCCAAGGTAACCACATGTGAGAGAAGTCAGTAGCCATGTATCTGTTATCACTTGAATTTGCACTCTGTTGTTGAAGCTTTTGGTAGTTTCTTGACAAATTTAGTGAAACATGGTAATGATCTCAAGGTGTGGGACCTTGCAAATGAGATTAGACCTCCAGAGAAGGCTGGTTCCTCTTTTTGAACTTAAGGTCCAGAGAATTTAACTAAACCTATGCTACCGATCACCAAGGAAAAGAGAGAAGAAATACAGAAAAGAAACCGGTAATGCACCAAGATTTAGGGTGTTTAAATGCAACTGATATAACACAGTATGATCTCAAACGCTGAAAGAAACTCACATAGACTCATGTAGGTTCAAACAAAGGTTAACGCAGAGAGATGAAAGTATGAAAGGGACCGTTTTATCCACAATACACAGGTTACATCTATCAAATAAACACACTGTAAGAACAATGCTTGAGAGGCAAAAAAATAGTTTATATTGAGCATAGAGGCTAAATAATCATTACAAAAGAAGAAGAATTCATTACAGACGTGAGATAGACACAAAATGAAAGATTCTCCTTCATTGGCGAATTGATACGGAGACACAAGAGGCTCAGAAAAGAGCACAATTCATCAAATCCACTTAGTTCTGGAGAAAACCACAAAGCCCGAACTTGCAAAGAACTCTCTACCTCTGAAAATGACCTAGTGCAACCAATCAACCCAAAATACATATTCAACATATGCATATATAGCTTTTTCAAATCATTGTACAGTTATAGGTGTTGAAATTTGGTTAATTGATCTGGTCATGTGCCCATGCCGTATTTAATTTGGCCCATGGCCTTGTCAGGAAATCTGCAAATAGGGATGATGACCATGCTCTGACAGGTCTGCAAGGTTGTAGAAGAAGATTTCTTACCCGCATGGGTGTCATGCACATTGAAGAGGGAGGGTTTGAAATCCTTCCATGATACCTGAAAATTCATTTTGTCCCTTGTTTGTATTGGCACATTGAAGAATTTAACCATTTCAACAACCTAAATCTGACTGATCTGCAACATTGTCCTTCAGGTATTTAATTCATTCTACAACAATGGCATGATTTCAGGTAACACTTTAAAAGTGTTTATTTTCAATTCTGCCTTCGGCACTACTTGATTTTCTCCATTATCAGTGAATTTGCCCTCCAACGAACTCCTTTTTTATTTCCTTAACTTATCCCCCTTTGGTCGATGAAATCTTCATTTGGCGAACCATCGGGTCCTCTTCGTTTTCTCCTTTTGGGCCTTTAGTCAGCAAATCACCTTATCGACGAACTTGAAAAACCGTGAATTGATTGGTGAGTTTGCAATTTTGCCGATTCCTCGATTTCTCCCTTTTGTTTGATCTTTTGCCTCCTTTTCATCTTATCAGTGAATCTTCTTGCTCACAAACTTGCCTTGCTAACCACTTAGTTGATCTTTACTTTTATCCCCTTTATAAGAGAAAACTCTCCTTCACAAACTATTTCTATGTTGCTTTTCCCTCTTCAGTCGACAAAGTTTCCATTTGGTGTACCATCACCTTTGTCTTTGTCTTCATTTCTTGTTGGCCCCTTACTTTATCGGTGAAATTTGAAAATCATGAACTTGTCGACAAGTTCGCCATTTCACGAACTTACCGACCAAGCGATCGACTTCCCTTTCCTTAGTCTTTAGCTGACTATCATCTTTCTTGCAACTTCTTCCTTCTATTCTTTTCTCCTTTTGGGCCCCTTAGTCAACGAATCGCCTTATCGGTGAACCCCAGGAATCACAAACTCACCGGTGAGTTGGTGATTTCACTGATTCCTCAATATCTTGATAAGCTCTTTCAGTCAATCTTCAACTTGCTTTGTCTCTTTTTGCCTTATCAACAAACTTTCCCTTTCTCAAACTTGGCCTTACTTTGTCTTTTCCTTGGTCAGCGAAGTCGCTGATCGGCAAACTTGCCGATCAGTGAACCAATTGGTTTGTCAACTTTGAGTTTTGTCGATGAAGGAAAACTCTTTTGTCTTTTCTTTTGCTCCTTCAAAGGAAACCTTTCCTGATGCCTTGCCCTCCTTAGTTGGCGATCTGGTTGATCGACAAACTCTAAATCTGCCAAAGTTAAAATTTGCTGACTAAGGCATGCCTTCACCACTTTTGCTTTAAAGAATTCCACCCGTTTGCTGGTTCCTTTAGTCTACAAATCAGCCAATCGGCGAACCAAAGTTTTGCCAAACTCAAATTTTGCCAACTAAGACAAAAAATAAAGGAAAATACTTAGAAAATTTGGGATTTTTGAAGGGAGGCCTTCTTCCATTTAAGCTTTCCTAGATCAAATATTTTTAATGGAAGAAAGGTGGGATTTTTGGACTATTTTGGCCTTGGCTAAAATATGACAACATTTTGGTGACTATGCAAGGGTGTTTGCCTGCTAAACACATGGATCCAGTGGCCTTATACAATGCATTGGGCACACAGTCAAAAAAGGGAAACTGCAATGACATCTGAAACAAGAGTTGGCCAGACCAACATAAAATTGAACATGCCTCTAGGAACAAAAGAATACAAAACACACCAAAACAACAAGGTAGACAGCCTCCTAATGAGGAAGCTGCCTGTGTAAGGGCACTTGGAGGAAAGAAAACCTACACAAAACAAACCTATCATAAACCTAAACTAACCAACCGGAAATGACCTTAAACAAAGCCATTAACTGGTTCTTCAAAATAACTGTCCTTTCTCAATAATTTACAATGCTTTCCCAACTTATGGACAACTAACATGATGTGGAAAAAGAGTGGGCATGCAACGAATTGATAGAATGCTTCTCTAAAAAAAAATCAAGCTCACCTACCCACATGAACTGATTAAAAATATAATTGTTGGGAATTGAGTAAGTGGGTTGATTCTTCTCATCTTGATGCGCAACTTCATGCTCAGGAGTGAGCATGACAAGTGGTGACTCTTTAGGGTCTGTCCCTAGCTAGGCTAGATGTCTGATATGACATCCCCTTGAAATGACATGCAAATCAACAGAGTTGATCTCATGCCTCTTCTTTGTTTCTTTATTTTCTTGCTGATTTGAATGCTCTAGCTCTTGTGGCTCGACTATAAAAATGGTTGCCTCCACCTTGTGCATAAGATGCTCATGATTTCCTAAATTAGGCTCAAAAAATGATCCATGCACATGCTGAATGGAGAAATCTCCTCCACCAAGAAACTGATATCCTTGTTGGATAATCAAGAACAAGTCTTCAATTTGTTCTTTCCCATGCTCAATCTCCACATTGTTATCTTCTATAAAAATGGGAGTTCCTCAAATATGTTTGCATCATCAGCCTCTGCAATTTTTAATATAGGGCTATTTGTATGCTCCTTTTCATGAGCTAGGATCTCATTGTTATGTCTGACCTTAGACGCCAACAACCTGCCATCATTTTCAATGTCCTTATGCTGCTCCAAAATTGCAGCCAATGTTAGCATTTGCATGCCTTCTTCATCTTCAATGTACCTGGGTAGTTCATGAAATGGAGTGGCATCATCCACTTTTGGAGCAATTGCAATAACTTCATCCTCGGCATCCTCATCACTTGACAATAACTCCATTGGATTTTGTTTGAGCTACCTCTACATCTGGACCTTTTCACCATGCTTCCTCTGCATTTGGGTTTCATTCATCTTGTTCAAAGCATGGGAAAACTCCTCAAATGAACAAAAGTTCATAGGGCTCAACCCTGCACCTGACTTAGCACTAACCTTGTGCTCAATGCACTACTGTTGGTTTGAATAATCTGTCTTAACTTTTTCTTGCAGCAGATTTGATTCTTCAGTTTTAATGGCGCATGAGGGCTCACAAATAGTAGGTTGCTCCACAGCTGCCTCCAACATTTCCTTTTCTGGCTCATAGAACCTAGTGTCTCACAAAAAAATTGGTCTGTCCTTTAAGAGTGAGCTAGTGTCAAGACAAGAGGTCTCATTTTTAACAAGTGGCTCTTCCCTAGTTGCAGACACCCTCCGTTCTGGCTCATCCCTGCAATTAGCCCGATAAACAACAAGTCCACCTTTGAAAAGTGAAATAGTGTCAAGGCAAGAGGAATGACATGGAGTGGGGACTTGAAGGGCTTCTTGAGAGGGTTGTTCTTGAGGAATATAATATGCTAGATTTGCATAGGAACAGGCTCCCGTGAAGGTTGAGGGCCTCTGAAACTTGAGATTTTGAAACTGGAAGGTGGCCTTAGAGGCTCATAGGGTTTCCCCTGCTTGAAGCTTGGGATCTTGAATTTGGGAGTTATTTCTGCTACAGGTTGAACTTGTGTGGAAGGGACAGGTTGCTTGAAGCTGGGAATGGAGGGGTTTGATTGGGTCTCCAGCCTTTGTGTCTAGGCAAGCAATTTCCTTAATTATTCTTCTTTAGCCACAATCTCCAAAGCCAAGATTTCATGATAAGCTCTTCCCTCTACCTCCATCTGTTGTTGGTGAAGGAAGGCTTGATGAGAAAGTTCATCTTGCTATCAGTTATACTCCATCACTCCTTCAACTTCATCCCACTCCTGTTCGAAACTCAAGAGTATCTCCATCACATCATCCTCATTTTTTATGTTAAAATTAAAGGCTTCCTGTGGCCGACTATACCCTACTTGTCTTTTAATATCATCCAAATGTTCTTTAATCTCTAGTAGAGAAAAGTAGTCCTTTTGAGGTTGATAATAGGCATTATTAGGTTGACAAGAAGGTTGAGAAGGGGTGGATGGGAGGCAAGCATCATGAGGATGTTGATATTTTGCAGCAGATGTATATGGCATAAAAATAGAGGCGCTTTGGGCCTGAAATTGCTAGTATGGAGGCCAATGACTTGTGTTTTGACCAGGAGGAGGGGAATAACCATAAATTCCATAATAGTTTGACATAATAGAGTATTAAGAATCAGAAAACATTCAAACAGTCATGAAATAAGGGCAAACAAATCTGCTCTTTAGAGAAATAATTGTTATCACCTAAAATTGCACCCTTTTGTTGGAGCTTTGATAATTCCAACAATTCCAGAGTAACATGGGATTGGTCTCAAGGTGTGGGACCTTTGCAGTTGAGACCAAACCTCTAGAGAAGGATGGTTCCTCTTTCTAAGCTTAAGGCTTAGAAAAATAGACTAAACTTACACTAATGATCACTAGGGAAAGGCAGAGAAGGATACTAAAAACTAAAAGGGAGGTGATACACCAAGATTTAGGGTGTTTAGTCGCAACTGACATAACACAATAATGACCTCAAATATTGAAAGGGATTCACACAGACTTACAACTTTAACAGAGGTTTGAATTAGAAAACTATAACCAATGGAGGGTCCATTTTATCGACATAATGAGTTATAGATTTCAGGTAAACATAGAGTGAAATCATAAGAGAGGCAAAATATCAGTGATTATATTGATCATGAAGGCTAAATAGCCATTACACATGAAAGATACTTTGTTACAGAGAGATAGACACAAAATAACTGTATGACCAAACTGGGCACCAACTGTAGCCAATACATTACAAAATAACATTAGGTATATGCGTATGACCAACTACATGCACTGATGTATCTTCAATATCTCTTCTCTTTGCCCTTGTATTGAATGATATTGGACTAGCACCTTGGTTAACACCATAATAGTCATCAGGGGTCCAATTCATCAAGGCAACATTATTTTGCATTTGTTCTTGGTCCCCAACCATTCCCTAACTGATGTTACATTATTGTTTTGAATTTGTTTGTTGTTCTTGCACCATCAAAGCATGACTAAACTGTCCACTTTGGCACAAATTTTGGTCATGTGGCTGATTGCAAGGATAACACCAGTCATTGTCCTGAGGCAAGTTGTTCTGAATTGGGACAAGAGGCCCAGATGTTCTTGCTGCATTAGGGTTAACAACATTCAATGGTCTAACATAGCTAGGCTGACCCTGCCTTTGCATATTACCTTGGTATGGCAGCCTACCTTGCTGATATGTCTAATTGAAAGACTGATATGGTCTGCTAGGTTACGTAGGTTGACTTCTTGCCAACACCAACTCCTTGCTCAATTTTCTGATCAGAGCATCTTTCTCATACTATTTCCCAATTGTAGGTGTAATTAGAGGAATAGCAGGGTTGACTGTTGTAGGACTGGGAGCCACAACAAGCTGAATGATAGGGGCTTCTAGAAATAAGGCCATTGTTGGCCTTGGAGTGATCTTCCCAATTTGAATTAGGTAGTTTTCTACCCTTATAGCTATGTCATACACATCTAGTAGCACAATCCCTCCCATAGATTGAATCATGACAACAATGTCAAAATTTAGAGATCTCAAATAATAAATGAATGCAGTGTTTGGGGAGGGTTTCACCAATAATGGGATTCTATCCCATGTCTTTTGGAATCTGTAGTTGAAGTCCACCATGTATTCATGGGGGGCTCTCTTGATTGTAGCCAGTTGCTCCATCACTAATAGGTGGTCACTCTTGTCCTTGAAATGTTGGCACAATTTAGTGCCCAAATCATCCTAGTTGTGGATAGAATTGGATGGGAGACCTCTATACCATTAAAGGGATTTCCCTTTAAATGAAGAAACTAGCAGTCTCACAACCACATTGTTTGCAGTGACATGGATAGAGCAGACACTGGCAATATCCCAAATGTGCTTAGTAGGGGTGGTGGAGTTTTCACAAATAAATAATGGTATAGCCTTTAAGGCTAAATTAGGGATATCATCATATTGAGCTAGGTCCAGGGGGCTACCTCCATTGAATGCTACAAAAGGTAGATTCCTTTCCATATTATGGATATTTAAGTTAATCCTAGGTATGCATAGGATTCTCCTTGAATATTGGAATCTAGCTGGAGGGGGAGTAGACTGGGCTCTTGAAGGAGATGGGACTACACTTCTATTTTCCCTCACAGGGAACCTAGACAATCTACTTCTCCTTCTTCTTGATTCAGTAAATGATAGTTAACTGAATTGAGAATTACCTCTAGAAGAAGACTAGGTCTGCACTCCAGGCATGAAATGTTGAGTTGATATGGATACTGGATCAGTAGAGTCACCAGGTGCTTGAATGCTTCCACAATGGCGAATAAGCTAAGAAAAAGACCAAATTCTCAGCTTGGTTCCTACTCAGAGTAGAGGGTCCCAGCGGGCATGCTATAAACTGTTATCACCTGAAATTACACCCTTTTGTTGGAGATTTGACAATTCCAACAATTTTAGAGTAAAATGGGATTGGTCTCAAGGTGTGGTTCCTCTTTCTAAGCTTAAGACTTATAAAAATAGACTAAACCTACACTAATGATCACCAGGGAAAGGGATTGAAGGATATTGAAAAAAGGGAAGTGATACACCAAGATTTAGGGTGTTTAGTCGCAATTGACATAACACAAAATGACCTCAAATACTAAAAGGAACTCACATAAACTTACAACTTTAACAGAGGTTCGAATTAGAAAACTATAACCAATAGAGGGACTATTTTATCCACATAATGAGGTACATATTTCATGTAAACACAGAGCAAAAGAATAAGAGGCAAAATATTAGTGATTATATTGATCATGAAGGGTAAATAGCCATTACACATGAAAGATACTTTGTTATAGAGAGATAGACACAAAATAACCATCTACATTCATTGGTGAACAATAGACTAGAGACATCAAAGGATCAGAAGAAGAGCACAATGTATCAGATTCATTTGATTCTTGCAAATGTGTTACAAGGCCTGTGATAACAAACTACCCAACAAGCGTAGCAATCTAGAAGAATAGCTAACCAACCAACTTTACATCTTTCAAACATGCATATATAACATTTCATCCTTATTGTAGCAGCAATGGCATGGAAAGGGAGAAGTCAACAAGAAGGGACGTCGACCATGCTGCATTAACTTGAATTGGTATCCTTTGAAGTGTGCCCTAGCTCATATCTATGAAATCCACTATGAAAGGAATGCTTTCCCATCCCCAAAGGTACACTGATCAATCAAATGGAGTGACATTAGTGTGGGGAGGCAGGAATACCATCTGCAACATGAAAACAAGCCCTTATGGAGCATTAATGGCAACCAAGAGGGTCGCTAGCCAATTAAATCATGCTTTCTCTATGAAAAAAGAAGCAATCAGAGTTTCAGAGATTGAGCCTCTGGCCCTCCACCCTATCACTTGTAGAAGAAAGAAGGTGGAAGGTGAAAACTCTGAGATTTGACATAATAACACTCAGAATATTTTTTGCCTCTACAGAGATCAAGCCTCAGACCTTCGACCTTCCAAGAGGGAAGGAAGAAGAAAGGAACTCTATGCTCCGCATTATAAAGACTTGTCTACATTTTATGAAGGTCCAGTGGAGTTTAGAGTTTGGGCCTTTGGTCTTCCAGCTTCCAAAGGAAGGAAGGGAGAAGCCAAAAAGACCAAAATTTGATCCCTAAACACTTGGAAGAATTTGTAATGAAAAGGAGCGGAACTCGGGTCCTAAACCTTTCCTTTTGGATGACATCACTGTCACCTAGCATCGTTTCGTGGTTCCATACTCTTCCTTTGCCTTGATGAAATATGCTCTGCGCAATGGCAAAAAAGGGCCAAAACATGCCATGTGGCCCATTAGGAGTCGGTTGTCGGGCCTTCCACCTTATGCATTCCAAAAGAGAATGTGGAAGAGAGAAACCCCAAAGTCCGGTGCTTGAACACTTAAGTATTTTGTGCAAAATGGAAAGAGTTAGAGTTTGGCCTTTGGGCCTTCTGCCTTCCAAAGGAAGGAAGGCAAAAGGAGAGAACTCTCAACTCTGGTGATATACCACTTAGAATATTTTTTGAGGTGAAAGGGGTGGAGTTTGGGACTTTGGACTTTGGAAAAGTGAAGAGGTGAAGCCCAAATTTTGACATCCCGACAAGGCAAAAAAACACAAGGAAAACTCTGAATCTTCTGGGACTTAACCATTTTTTGATGTTTTTCCTTGCATCCTCAGAAGGGCAAAGACCAGGATATTAGACTATTTATCCAGGGGAAAAATAGGATAACAATATGCTCATACCAGAGAATCGCCAAGTGATTGAGATTCTTCTAAAAGCAAGTTAGACTAGGAATATCACTAAAATCACGATCCTTGAAGTTCTTTAAGCATTTGGGTTGGCTGCATCAATAGATTTGTCCATTAGAGTTGTCATGGTGCTTGTTGAATGCTTCCATAGTAGTAAAAGAACTAAGAACATTACTGAAATTTCTCAGTTCAACTCTTACTCAAAGCGGAGGCTCCCACCAGGTGTGCCAGAAATTGTTGTCACCTTTGTTGGAAATTTCAACAAATTCAATGGAACATGGGAATGATCTCAAGGTGTGGGACCTTGCAAATGAGATTAGACCTCTAGAGAACGCTGGTTCCTCTTTTTAAACTTAAGGTCCAGAGAATTTAACTAAACCTATGCTACTGATTATTGAAGGAAAAGGGAGACAAAGAATACAGAAAAGAAAATGATGATGTACCAAGATTTAGGGTGTTTAGTTGTAACCGACATAACACGGTAATGATCTCAAACACTGAAGGATGCTCACATAGACTCATGTAGGTTTAAATAAAGGTTAAGGTAGAGAGATGAAAGTTTAAAAGGAACCATTTTATCCACAATACATAGCTTACATCAATCAAATAAACATAGTGTAAGAACAATGAGAGAGGCAAAAAATTAGTTTATATTGATCATAGAGGCTAAATAGCCATTACAATAGAAGATGATTTCATTACAGGAATGAGATAGACATAAAATGATAGACTCTCTTTCATTGGTGAACTGATACGGAGACATGAGAGGCTTAGGAAAGAGCACATTCCATCAAATCCACCCAGTTCTAGAGAAAACCACAAGGCCCAAACTTGAAAAGAGCTTTTTGCCTCTGAAAATGTCCTAGTGCAACCAACCAACCCAAAATACATCTTCGACATATGCATATATAGCTTTTACAAATCACTATGCAATTACAGGCACTAAAATTTGCTCAATTGATTTGGTCATCCGCCCATGTCGCATTTAATTTAGCCCATGGCCCTATCAAGAAATATGCAAATAGGGACATCAACCATGCTCTGACAGGTCTACAAGGTTGCAGAAGAAGATTGCTTACACGCATGGGTGTCAGGCGCATTGAAGAGAAGGTCTGAAATCCTTCCATGGTACCTGTAAATTTATTTTGTCCCTTGTTTGTATTGGCACATTGAAGAATTTAACTATTCCAATCACCTAAAGCTATCTGATATGTAACATTATCCTTCATGTATTTAATTCATTCTGCAACAATGGTGTGATTTTAGGAAATCATGCCTTGCAAGCTTTTACAACACTTTAAAAGTGTTATTTTTCAATTCTGCCTTTGGTACTACTTGATTTTCTCCATTATTGGTGAATTCACCCTTCAGTGAATTCTTGTTTTTTTATTTCCTTCACTTAACCCCCTTTGTTGGTGAAATATTCATTTGGCGAACGATCGGTCCTCTTTGTTTTTTCCTTTTGGCCTTTAGTCAGCAAATCACCTTATCGACGAACTTGAGAAACTATAAACTAATTGGTGAGTTTGCACTTTTGCCAATTCCCCAATTTCTCCCTTTTGTTTGATCTTTTGCCTCCTTTTCACCTTATCATTGAATCTTTTTGGTCACAAACTTGTGCTGCTGACCACTTAGCCGATCTTTACTTTTTTCCCCTTTATTGGAGAAAACTCTCCTTCACAAACTATTTTTGTGTTGTTTTTCCCTCTTCATTCAGTGAAGTTTCCATTTGGAAAACCATCGCCTTTGTCTTTGTTCTTGTCGGCCCCTTGCTTTATTGGTGAAATTTGAAAATCAAAAACTTGTTGGCAAGTTCGCCATTTTGTGAACTTATCGACCAAGTGATCATCTTCACTTAGTATTTGGTCGACTATCATATTTCTTGCAACTTCTTCCTTCTTCTTTCTTTTCTCCTTTTGGGCCCCTTTGTCAGTGAATAACCTTATTGGCGAACCCCAGGAATCACGAACTCACTGGTGAGTTGGTGATTTCACCGATTCCCCGATTTCTCGATAAGCTCTTTTGTTCAATCTTCAGCTTGCTTTGTCTCTTTTTGCTTGATTGGAAAACTTTCCCATTCATGAACTTGGCCTTGCTTTGTCTTTTCCTTTCCTTGGTTGGTGAATTCATTGATCGGTGAACTTGCTGATCAACGAACCATTTGGTTTGACAACTTTGAGTTTTACTGATAAAGGCAAACTCTTTTGTCTTTGCTTTCACTCCTTCAAAAGAAACCTTGCTCGATGCCTTGCCCTCCTTAGTCAGCGATCCAACCGATCAACAAACTAGCCAGTCAGTGAACTTTAAGTCCATCGAACTTAAAATTTGCCAACGAAGGCATGCCTTCACCAGTTTTTTCTTAGAGAATTCTACCTGCTTGCTGGTTCCTTTAGTCGGCGAATTGGCCAATCAGAAAACCAAAGGTTCTCCAAACTCAAATTTTACCGACTAAGGAAAAAATAATGGCAAAATACTTAAAAATTTTGGGATTTTTGAAGGGAGGCCTTCTTCCATTTAAGCTTTATCAAATCAGATATTTATAATGGAAGAAAGGTGGGATTTTTGAAATATTTTGGCCTTGGCTAAAATATGACAATAGTATCAATTTAATGTTTTAGACCAATCTTAGCTTAGTAACATTTTTTATGTATCTGAAATATCTACTACCTAAATGTTTATAAAATGTTGTACTCTAGGGTCTGAAGCTAGTTGCATATGTATATGAGTCAACTCTCCTATGACATCAACTTCAATTTTATTTGGTTGTGTGACCTTCTTAGAAGATTTGGCAGGAGACAATAAAGTTCGACAGATTTCTAAGGGCATGACATTTCTTGATGAACATGAATCTACCAAAGAGTTATGCAAATTCTTTTCAAATATCCTAAATGTTAATAAGAATGGGGGAGACTTTTTTTTCTTGGTAAACTCCTATCTGAACATCTATAGTATGCACCTAGCTTTTGTCCTTAGGTTTAGAAGGGATATCTCTATTTTGAGGTTCTCTATTTGAAACACCTTCCTTAGGGGTTGACTCTTCTAATGAGTTTAGGAAGGCTCTTTTGATGATAGGGGTTTTCAATAATTCAAATAAAGACAAGCTAATTTTCATCTTCTTAATTTTGAATTTGCTAGGTAATTCACTAACTTGTCTGACTCAGGTAGTTTGGACATACCTTTGGTCGTAGCTTGAAAAGGATTTGTATGTTGCGGAGTTACCTTAGGAGGCTGTGAATTGTTACTAGATGATACATCTGGGGGTGTGTTGAGGTTGTTAGGTGAAGTAGATGTTGTTAGGGGTCCTAGTGACCAATTATCATTGTTTCTTAGGTTGTAATTATGACCTTTCTAGAGTTGTTGAAATGCGTGAATTTTGTCTACTTCCTATGTAGGTTCATTTTCATCCTCAAAAGGAAATGTGTATATATCCAGCACCTATGTTGATTCTTCACATGACAAAGTGTAACTCTCGTAAACTATATCAAGTTCATTCTCTAGGAAACTTGAAGCTTTCTAGTATCATAGCTGACTTGTATACTAAAGGAACTACCTCATTTCCCTCATGATCATCTGGTTCTCTTTCAGTATTTTATACTTCTACATGGAAGATACTTGCTACAATTTTGAACTGTGGACAATCTAATTCAACATGTGCACTTGTATTATGTATCCTACACTAGTTATTCAATGCAACATCAACTAAATTAACTCTAACTGTTTGCTTTGGTTCTGATGGACCAAGATTATCTAAAGGTGATGGAACACTTAAATTGTTTGGTCTTGTATTCCACACCCTTGGAGGTCTAGGAGCATTATAACTTAATTCTGACTATTATTCTGGGCATATAAGTTTTGATTTCTTAACTATGTAACTTCAGTTGTTAACCTCTTCAATTGAGCTATGATTTCTCTCCAATCTTCCTTTTCTTCTTGAACTTTAGCAACTAAGTTATCTTGAGTAGGGTGAAAGAAACAATTTCTACTTGGATGAACTTTAGCAAATGCAAGTCCTGGATGCAACACTAAGGATTTATTATTTCCTTGAGGTTGATATGTGTTACCTAGTGGCAAAGTGGGTAAAGGATTCATCATAGAAGTATGATTAGTCAAAGCTCCATTGATTTGTTGTATTTGGTTACAGACATCAGGATTTCCAATGCTTTTCAATGGACCGTATCCTACTTGCATCATCTCAGTATTTACCTTCACCACTTCAGTATAAGTACTAGGTAAATTCATTACCGAAGAATCTTTCCTCCTCACAAACATTGCGGTCAAAGGATCTAAAGTTGAATAATATACTAACAAGGCTGCAAGTTCAATGATGTTATAAGGATCTGTTAATCTCGAATAAGCCTTTTGAAAGCAATCATTGAAGGTTTTTATGAATTCCCCTTCAGTCCTTTTGATTTCTGCAAATCTGTGATACATTGTTGTTGCATCCATATCAACTTTGAATCTAGCTAGAAAAGCTTGTTCCCTTAGTAACCAACTCGTCACTGAGTTTTGTGGTAAGTTAATGTACCATCCATAATCTTCTTCTCCAATCGTATAAGGGAATAATCGGCATACCACATACTCATGTTCAATTATTGCTCTAAAATAAGCTTCCTTAAATTTTCTAAGATGATCTACAACATCTTGATGAGATTGATATTTAGGACATAATTTGTCTGGATTCTTTGGCATCTCATGATATGTCGTAAATTTGATAAGGGACTTAACATTGAAGAAAGCCATCTAGACTTGTAAAGGCACTATTGGAGAAACAGGAGCAAAATTTCTTATTTGTGTACCAACTGAGTGAGTCCTTACATCAGCCAATTCACTAAAAGGACCATTGAATCTTGATCTTGTTGCAGGCCGATGAGCCATTTATGAAGTCAGGTTGAACTTTGGGGTTTAAAACATGATCTTTATGTTGCAAGTATGTGCCTAATCGGTGTTGTCATTGATGTCAACATATCCTTGTTGTCATTAGTCTCAACTGTATCTTGTTTAGAAGACTTGTATGTTGAGGATATTAAGAAAATTAGCCTCCCCAGAAGAAACAAGTGAGTTACAAAGAAGTGCAGTACAGACAGTGAGTTGTATGTTGAAGATCAGTCTGATAAACCGCTCCGCATTTATTTCTACTTGAAGATCGTTGTCTGCGGATTGGAAGTAAGTTAGAGATATGTATGAGGATACTACATTTTGGGTTTGAGCCATCCACATGAAGATTTGAGTGAGTTGTGTTCACCAGAGTGAAACCTGCTTTTTCTGTAAGTTCAGTTGAGACAGGAAGATAGTATTTGGCTCCACATTCCTCCGCAATAAAGCATTTTGCTCTGCAGCTCTAAAGGGAAGTCTGGGATGATGCTAAGTGCCTACAATTGAAATGGTTTGTGGTTTGGTGGTCTGCAAGCTATCTTTCTTTTATGACAGTTGAAGACAGTGAAGTTCATAGGTTTTGGTGAGAAGATTCCTATGGATAAAGTGGTTAAGGTTTGTGCAGTTTCTCCTGATGATTATAGCGTGCTTGTGGATGTCTCCTAATCATGTTCCTATCTGGACTTTGGTCCGCGTTAATAAATTGAGATGGTGTGTGAAGATTGCTCCCAGATAATGTAGTGTGTAACTAGTCTTGGTCGACCTGGTTGATGCCAGTGATTGCAGAGATCTCTGGAAGATTGTGGAAGCATGTTGTGGCATGGAAGATCATGTTTGAGTCCTAGCTAAGGCATGGCATGATCCACTTTTCATTCCCTTTGCATGATATTGCAATAGGTCAGGACCTATTTTGTTAATGTTTGTAATACCGACCTTAGAGATTGTTCCAATGGTTGATGATTGTGATGCCGACCTTGATGATCATTCCAAGGTTGATGTAGTGTATAAATACTTATAGTTAAGTCATGGAAAAGGTGTCCTTGAGTGGGAATGATAAGATATTAAGAAAGATCAAAATGCATAGCTGAGAACAGGAAGAGAAAAGAAGAAGAAGAGCAGAGCAAAGGAATTGTTATTCACAATACAGAAAGGTGTTGATCGTGGCAGTAAGTCTGGCAGTAAGCCACTAGTAGGGTTTAATAGCCCTTAGGGTTTAACAACCCTTATTATAATCTTGCTAGGTTTAGGGTTGAGGCAGTGAGCCTGCTAGACCTAGTTGTTCCTCATGGCAGTAAGCCAATATGTTTAGGCCCGTGGAGTGACCAAGCCTGAACATCATTATTTCAAGATTGCAATATATATTGAGAGTTAATCCTCTCCGTGGTTTTTCCCCACCTTGGGGTTTTCCATGTAAATCCAGTGTCTCTTGTGTTTGATGTTGTATCTGTGATTAGGTTTCTGATTTCATGCACTCATGGTTAAATCATAATAATTGTGGATAAGTAATGAATGTTTAAATTGCAAAAAGTGTTAAGGTTTTGTGACAATTGATTCACCCCCCTCTCAGTTGTTCGACGCATATCAACAATTGGTATCAGAGCCAAGTTCCTCTGAAGAAAGTTTAACAGCTTGAGGAAGATCCAAAATGTCTTACAAGAAGGAAGTACCACATTTTGATGGAACTAATTATGTTCTCTGGAAGGCTCAGATGAAAATCCATCTTCTTTCTCTTGGTTACAAAGTTTGGAAAGTTGTAGAAACATAATACACCATACCTCAAAATGGTTCGATGACTGAAGACAAAATCAAAGAATATGAGATAGATATCAAGGCAAAAGATGCTCTGCAAGCTCATTAACCGATTCAATATTGATGAAAGTGGTGGATCTTGAAATTGCAAATAAGGTATGGGAAAAGTTGAAAAATTTGTATGAAGGAGATGATTCTGTGAAGGAAGCCAAGTTAAAAAGTCATAGCAACTTTTGATTGAGCTTTTTCCAAGTGCGAGGGGGTTCTTCATAGCAAATTTTGCTTGCTTTAAGGAGCGAGACTTAGTGCAAGACAAAGTTTGGATGTGGGGTGATCATTTGTTGTCCATAGAGCCATTGGCTCACTTTTTCAATCCTCTCATTGAGCCACTGAATACCATACCAGTATGGGTTTGACTTCTAAATCTCCCTCTCCAGTTTTGGGAGGATTCCTGCTATGAAGCCATTGGCAATGCTAAAGGGTGCTTATTGAAGGTTGATTCTATGACCTCATATTTAGGGCATACTATGGTGGCTTATATTTTAGTGGATATGGACATCTCCAAACCCCTCCATGGGGATATTGTTTTATGGTTGAGGACATACCATGGACGCAATTGTCAGACTATGAGGGTCTCCCTTTTCAGTGCAAGAGATGTTTTTTTATTGGTCACTTAGCCTCTGGTTGCCCTCATTCTCATTGCAAGGGTACGATAACTTGGTGGAAGAATGCATTCTTTGATCATTTGACGGTTGGAGCTTCCTCATCGGATGGGTACTCCTAGGAGGGCGAGCCTTCCCTGGTGGGTGACGCTTTCTAGGAGAACATGCTTCTCCAGGATTCTTTGGCACCTACTCCTCCAATAGAGCCTATGGTCTCGGGGATTGCCATTGATGATATTGTCAGGTTTGCCTAGCCCTTGCTGTCTTTGAACACCTTTGTTGGTCCTTCAACTCCCTTATTGGCCCCATTCACTGAGGGTCAGATTACTACTTTGTTGATCCTTGCTTCATCTTCTACACGACCAACTTCTCTCTCATCATGTGATTGCTCTTTGTCTGCGGTGTATGCTGAGGATCTCCTCCTCTTGCCTCGATGTGAGGATTTTGACTCACAGTCTTTTTGGTTGGTTGTTCAGAGAAAGAAGGGACTCCCCAAATTTGTCACTGCTTCGCGACCGAGGGCTAAGGGAGTTAGATATTTACCTGAGCTGGATCTGGGGTTGTTTAGATCCATTATTTGCAGCTTGGTTGTTGTTTTTCTGTTGTTTATGTGTTGTTTCTGGCCTGTTATGCTTGGCCTTGGGGGATTTTGTTTGTAAAGGGATCAACCCCTTGTTAGTTGCTTACATTAATCAAAAACAAAATAGATAGTTCACAATGGACATAATTGCAATTGGTAATATAATATTGTTGATGGATAGAATTACAATAAGACTCTAAAATTCACTCCATGGGAACTCACCAAACATAATGTCAACTTTTAATTGATAAGCGTGTTAAATTTATATGAAGATAGGCATGCACATATCTACAAATGAAAAATCACATGAAATATCTTTTAAAAGAGTGATGTCATAAATTACAAATGATTTCACCATATTTACAAAATGTTCTTGATAAATATCTTTCACAAGCCTTGGAGAGGCCAATTCAAGAAATAACTCAATTTATGTCATGATGCCTACATAACCTCCACATAACATTATTATTTGATATGGAAACAACATGCTTGCAACATGTTTTGTAAATGTCATTATGTTTCTCTTTTGTGAGCACTTATATTGGTGAAATTTGGTTAAGCATGACATTTCTCATTAGTGTTGTGCTCATTTTGAGTAAATGCCTTGATATATATATATATATATATATATATATATATATATATATATATATATATATATATATATATATATATATATATATATGGGAGATGAGAGACTAGAAATGAGTGCAAATGAATGCCTTTAACTACAAGCACATAAAATCAAATCACACAAACATGTACTTTATCAACTCAAGGGGGGATATAATGGGTGAGAGTCAACCAAAATTTGAATTTGAATTTTAAAAAGTCAAGCATCAAGATCGTGACTCCGAAGTAAATACTTTGCACAAGCTTGAATCATTTGTGGATATATATATATATATCCACAAATGATTCAAGCTTGTGCAAAGTATTTACTTCGGAGTCACGATCTTGATGCTTGACTTTTTAAAATTCAAATTCAAATTTTGGTTGACTCTCACCCATTATATCCCCCCTTGAGTTGATAAAGTACATGTTTGTGTGATTTGATTTTATGTGCTTGTAGTTAAAGGCATTCATTTGCACTCATTTCTAGTCTCTCATCTCCCATACATACTCTCACATATCTCATACGTCCTCTCTCATCTCTCATATGCCCTCTCTCATCCCAGTGCATTAAACAAACAGTTAGTAGCTAAACATTTGGATTTGGTGCACTAAAAGGAGTAGAAAAATATGCATACATCATTATAGGAGGCTTGTTAGCTATCTTCTAGTTTGCTCACAATTTTGTGAGTTGACCTAGGAGAACGTGTCCCTTATATAGGTAAGGACAACCATTTGAAGGTAGTTTTGTATAGAATTAGTCATTTAGATAGAAGAAAAGGCAGAAGAAGTGGAGATACATCCGACATTAGGGGTAGTATATTCGAACATCTTGCAAGGTTAATTTGGCGATAGAGGACAAATCTTTGACTTTAGTGTTGACCCAAAATGTCTGAGGTAAAGCTCTCTAGTTTGTTTAAGAAGGCCAATAGAAAGGCTTAGAGAAGGCTTAGATGAGTAGAGAATACATGTGAATGTGTAAGAGAGGGGAGGGATACTAGTGGTGGAACAAAATAACATCTGATGAAAAGAGGAAAAAGGCGAATCGAGAACTGTAAGAATAGTGGTAGTAGCAATAGTAGATAAGATGGGGATAACAATTGGTGGATGCTCAATAATAGCTAATTGCTTTGTAGTAGAAATACGTGTAAAAGGGGAAGTTGTGGGGGTACCAAACGGATCATAAATAGAAGCTGGAGTTCACTAGGGACCTAATGAGTTTAGCTTTGGGTCATAAAGAAAGGAAGGTAGCTCTAGAAGCTAGTTGCACTTATTTTAGTCTTTCCCAAACTATTGCTTGGTGTTTTCCTCCTTTCTATCCCCTTTCCTATCCTTATTTCATCCTTATCCCTTTCCTTTCCCCTTTTCCATATGGTTTCCCCCTTCCCATGTGTTCCATTGCTCTTAAATTTCCCTAGTTATCATTCACATGTAGTAGTCATCTCTGCCTAACCCCAATTCTAATGCTTGTATCTATCCTCATGTATAGTGAACTCATCTCAAAAATTTTAAACAATCTTAACTTAAAATCACCACCCTTCGATGATCCTCTCCTTAGCCTTCCCTAGAAAATTGAGCGTCCCTAAGTGTAGGGTCAATGCTACCCCCTTGTGTGTATAGAGTGGCAGCCTTGATCTTATCTGTTGTACAACCTCTAAAATTAAATGTGATTTTCCTTGACACTTGGCCAATGCATTTCTACCCTTCTCTTGATTGAAATATTATAAATAACCTAGATCTATGTGTTGTATTGTGTTAAATCTTAGCAAAAACCTAGATGTATATGTTAAATCTTAGGTCACTTCTACCGTTCTCTTAAAGGTGGTATTGTGTTTGTTAAAGAGGTGGTAATCCCTTCACCCATCCATCCATGATTGTTCCTCCTTCCCATCCATTATCCATAATCCCTTGATCCATCTATCCAATCTCTCATGCCTATCATCCTAAATCACCCTATCTCCCATCCTTGTTTCTAGATTGGATATTCTCTTGTCACTCGTGAGCATATGGAGACAACAATCTCATCCAAAAGTAGTCCAATGCAATCATTGAAACCAACTCCAATGTAGCTATCGAATACACCCATCTCAAGGAATCCCAAAGCAATAAAACCATGTCAATTGATCCTACAACAATTAATCCACCACAAGCAATCCTAATCCATACAAATCTTGCCAACCGATCTATCCAATCATCCAAAAGCATCTATCGTTCCCACATCAATAATGCTATCATCATCATCATTAATTCAATAGTCAATTCTTAGCCTGACTAGGGGCAAAATTGTGATCATGTTTATCGTGGCATCATTTTATGCATGCTTTCTTGCTTTTCTTGTGTGTGTAATCATTTTATCTTGCATATGCATTGATTCTTGCAACATAGCTTCAATAAAAACATCACGATCTTTCATACGATGGTGTCATAGGCATATGCTTGCTTGCGACTTTAATCCTTTATGCATTTGACACATCATCACCATGGTCTTTATATCATGGCGCATAACGTCTGATGCTATATCAAACATCCAGTTGCTCACATCGACTCAACATGACCATCCTTTCATCCCTCATTTGCATCTAAATCCTCCAACCTCATCTTTCCTTTCCATCCATTTCGAGAGCCTACTCGTGTCCTTCAAACCTGCCTATCCTTTCCAGGGGGCATCATCCCATCTTCCTTTTTATAAGCCCCATCTTTTTCATCCTTCCATCTATGTTTTATTCTTCTTTGAAACGACATTGCTTCTCTTTGTTGTAACATCATCTCAAAGAGGGGCAAAATATAGACACCTAAAATCATTCCAGGACCTAATTCGTTCAAAAACAAGTCTCGATTCCCTAAATTGACCAATTTATCCCTAGACCATCCCAATTGTCATAAATTTGATCGATTAAATTCCCTCATCGTCCTGGTTTATCGCGTTATCCCAATTATCCCAGTTTCAAGACCTTATTCCATTATTTTTTCAATTATCCCTATTTTCCCCAAATCTTAATCATTTTTCCCTAAATCCTAAATCATCTTCCTAAGTCCTAAAATCCCCTTCCCACACATGATTTAATTAATTTATTAATTAAATCATTCATCTAACTACCTAAAAATTAGTAAAGGAAATTAAAAATTCTTTTTATTCTCATCCTCTTATTTCATAACTATCCAATAACCATCTCCCAAAAATCATTAAAATTAATTAAAAATATCAATTTATCTCCTCCCTCCATTCTTCGACTATCCAACCAACTTAATCTGAGCCATTGATTTCTCATCAGATCCTCACCGTTGATCATCCTTTCTGAAGGTCTATAAATTGACCTATCAGGGGTCCATTTCATCAATCAACTATCTTGTAATGCCATGTTGTCATTGTGAGCATGCACATTCATCATTTGGAGCAAAACCACCCTTGCGGTGCAACAAGAATCGTCGTTTGGTAAACTTGTTTGTTTATTCATTTGTATGTTCAATTTCTTGTTTTAATTGAGGTCACATTTAATATAGATTAAAGTTTTGAAATTGTATTTGAAATCTTTATTTTTGGTCTATATTTTATGTTAATAGTATTGTAATGAGTAGAAGGGAGAAGTGGCATATCATGGAATGAGCCTAGCTTTACACAGTAGCATGCAATTTGTTGATTTGTAATTGTATTAAGTGATTCCATCACAATGACACTAACATATATGGGAATTGGCATGGGTATGCAAATTTCACCATTACAATAACAATATACATAAATAATCTAGCCCAATTAAGGAGATGCAATTAATTAGGCATAAATTAACCTAGATTGATTAGAGTTGGTACAAATAGTTGTAATAAATACACAAAAATGAAATGCAGGGAATAAGAGTACTTAATGTTGGAACTAATGATGGAAGAGTGATGTGGATGATGTTCTAAACTAAATTTTCACCTCAAGGATATTAATGGCCTTCAACAAATGACTAACTCAAGCTTTGTGTTGTCTCAAAAAACTTTGCAGTTTGTTTTTCACTGCCTCAAATTTAATCATGACCATTACAAACTTAATCAGTCATACAAACTTGATTATGTACTAGATCGGATTGACTTGATAGATTTATGCACTTGAAAACTTATTCGCCTCCGTCTTTCAAATAGTTGAAGCTATCGAGGTGGTTTCTAGGGATAACCTTTTAGAGTTTGCCAACTCAATAGGTGAAAAAATTCTCCTCAAGATGTCCTCTATTTTCTAGATGATGTTTTAATGCACAAATGAATGTCTTTAAAAAACCAAGACATTGCAACATGTCACATAAACATACATGTGTTAATCCAATTCATAATAACTAGAAAAAATGGAGCAAGAAAGTTAGATTTTGAATCTAAAGTTATTTGTTTTAGATTTGTTCCTACATGCCTTAGGATTGAAATAGAGGATCCTAAAAAGAAAATAGTTGTATCTTCTTGATCCCTTGACCTTTGTGAAGCATCTAATTTGGATTGAAGAACTTAAAATTTATTCATAATTGAGATAATACCCTTAGCATTAGGAATACTAGTAATCATTAATCTTGTCCTCCACATCTTTAACATATTGCTGGCTTCCTCATATTTCTTGTGCATTTCCACCACATCCTTCTTGAAATTCATGAGATAGGTAGCCACATTGTTTAGCTTCTCCATGGGATTACCAGTTGAATCTTATTTAACCTTTAACTCTTCAACCAACAGGTATTTGAAGGCTTGTTTAACAACAACAACATCCAGCAGGTTGGTTTTAGTTTCATCATAAATGTCCACCCCTAAAGAAACATAGGAGCTCCTGAGATCCAACAAGTAAGATCTATTACTTTTAGATACATTCTTTAAATCATTCAAACACTATTTCACCATGGTTAGTTTCCATTCCATTGAATTTAGCCATTTGACTAATTCATTCTCCTCTAGTTTGTTTATGATCTGTTCTGTGACTAGGATACTAAAATCAATTTTCACCATTCCCATTAGTCCATTCCTTGCCACATTCAACATAGTTTCCTCCTTAATTATCTTCAAATCACTCAAAATTTTAGTTTGCTTGTTGGATGTCTTAATATATAAAAAAATAGTATCATGAATGAAAATAAGTCCATCCACAATAAGCTTCTCCACCCATTCTTCTACTGCTTTACCTAGAAATTTGTACCTATTGATTTGATCAATAACCTCTGTACTCACACCCTTGGGAGTATCTGCAATAGCATCTAAGGGTTGGGATGTGGTATCAACAATAGACTTGATAGAAGTGGTCAAAATATTCACTTGGTCTTCCAGGAGTTCATTTTCCCTTTATTTTTCCTCCAACCTAGTAGCCAAAATTTTCACAGAGTGTTTAGCATTATGAATATCCCCCTAAATAGAAGGTGGTCCAAAATCCACTTTACTAACATGAAAATCATCAATAAACACCTACATCTCCTCTTTGTCCACCATTGGTTCAACAATCTCCACATATTGGTGCTTGGTGACTGGGTCAACCATAAGCCTTGACATCCTTCTAGCTTTATTGGTGGTTGACTCTAGCTTATGGAGCTTTTCAAAAACATCAAACTCTACATCTATGATTTGAGAATACCTCCTCTCGTTTCTAACTTTAGTTTTCAGCCAGGCAGGAGTTGACAACATTGAATAGTCACTTGTAGCAACATGCGGAATACTATCTATTTTGGGAGTACCATCTACTCCTTCTTGTTGTTGAGAGGGTGGGGGTTTATGAGATATTCCATCTTGAAAGACATGAGGAGGGTTCTGTACAAATGGTGGAGGAGTTGTATCCTGAGTTGGAGAGGGTGTTGTCTCCTTGTCTTCTTCATTATGTAGCAATTGCTCCTGCTCTATCAACCTATTGTCATGAAGATTCAAACATCTTTTAGTCTTCAATTTTCTCCTAGGGGCTTCACCATCCCCTTCACATTATGCTTTCAACTATGTATTCTTTTTAGGATCCTCCCCACCATCATTCCCATCTTTGATTGGAAATAGTGAGCTTGTGTTATGGGTAGTGACAACTATTTTGGTTGGAAGTGCCTGCAAAAACCTGTTGTTCCCCCATGATTTACTCCTTGTGAGAAGGAGAACCTGCACCATGACCATTCACTTTAGATCTTAACCATTTTTGACTTCTATTCATCACAAAATAAGATATATCTTTAATATATGTCATCTCACTTATAGTCCAATCTATCTCAGGAAGGGGTTTAGTATTTTCAATAGAGAAGGCACGATCATTTAATTTAGCATAATCATCCACTAGGTTTGGAATATCCCAACCAAGCTTGTAGATCCTCATTTGATCTAGTTTCAACCTTGACCAGTCTCTTCTCTTCACTTCATACTCGTCTACACAATCAACCCAAAAATATTCCAAGTGAGGCCGATGTTCTCTTAACATGGGGAAATAAAGATTTTTCTTCACAAAATGATTGTTGTCAAAAAAGCTCCTGGAGCCAAATGATGATAGGTGAAACTTGGTAAGAGGTCTATCCACATTCTTAGCTTTTTCTGATTTGGTGCATGTATAATGAGTCAGCCTCAAAGGGAATGGGCATCCCTTCTTCTTGGAATCATAATATCTCTTGCTTGCAAGAGATGCCTGTCTGCATACCTCCAGGAATACAAAGTAGTCAAAAGCATATCTAGGTAGCTTCAGAGGAGGAAATTCAAAGCCACCTATTCTGAGGTAAGTGAATTTATCTAATTGAATAAAATAACTCCCAAATTGCATCACCCAGTTTGGTGCCTCTGTGGAGATTTTGACCTCAGGGTTTTCATGAATTCTTCTCACCATTAGCATAAGGAAAACATCATTGACTCTCCTATAATCTTTATTACCCTGCTATTCTTGTAATTGAGAAAAATAATCATACACCTGGGTGTCTTGAGTCACGGGGCCGACTATGTTTAACCCTGGCCAAACTTCTTGGGTTGTGGCTAGCAAGTATATCAGATAAGAACACATGCTAAATTTGTTGCATCTCATTTGGAAATTGACCAATTGGTCATGTAAATGTTCATTGATTATTTGGGACCAATCTATATACTGCTTCCTAGTATAGATGACAAGAATAAACTAGCACATCCACTGGACAAATTCATTGCAATCCTCACTTCCCACTACTCTATGTAACAATGTGATGATGTTTGAAATATCATCCTTGAACAGGGCTTTGACTAAGTTCGTGGGCAATTGTGACCCACCCTTCTTCTCTTTCTTGAGCCATGTAGTAGCAATGGCATCCTTACACATTTTATTTCCATTGAGGAAGTAACTCCAACATGTTTGTTGTGAAATATTAACATATTCAAGTTTCATTGGCAATCCCAATCTATCATTCATGTTATCTGCATTTATACCTAGGATTTGGTTGTCCTAATTTTGCCAGATTCAACATGATAGTTATGGATGCATGCCATGATTAAGTCTGTGCATTAAACTGCTGGAGGAAAACCACCAGCATGTGCTAGCCCGTTGTCTAAAGTTTTATGGGCAATGGGTGTTCTTGGATTAGTGTTTATCCTTACCCAGAACTCTTTAAGGTCAATGTGACCCAAATTGATATCCTTAACCCCTAATAATGTGTTCTCAATTATAAAGGAGATATCCAACCCTTGATATTTATATAATTTCATTTTGACAAACCTGAGTAACCAGTCTATGAGGCCATTGATAATGACAAAGACTAGGGGTTTTAGGTTTGACAAGAGAAGGTTATGGTTAACGGTTGGAAGAAATGAAGTTTTACAAGTCATGAAAGGTACAAAAATTTGCAATGCACACCCCACCAATGTTAGCAGTAAATTTCAACTGAAAATAAGAAGGGAAAATGCACTCACCTTGAATACGATGCTTATGGGAAGGAAGGGGCTAAATTGACTATGATCGAGCTCCAAATTGCATTCTCAACAACAAATGTGAATTACACCACAAGAAATGTTTACTTTATAAGTTAAATGAAGTGAATGGGGTTACATTAAATACCTTCCCGTAATAAATACCTTCACAAATCATCAAACCAAACCACTTTATCAAGAGTCTTAACTTTCCACAAACCATTCCTTTTAACCGGGGTGCTTTGTCAGCAAAAATGACACTCGCTGAACCTAACCATCGGCGAACCTTCCCTTTTGCAAACTAAAATTCCAGCCTTCATGTATACATAATCATTGAAATGTGGACTCTACAAACTTTATCTCCTTCTGGTTATATGTGTTTATCACTTTATCAACAATTTTAGGAGTTTGCGAACCAAGCGATTCTCCGACAAAATTTGCAAGAGCTCAAAAATTTGTAATTGTCGGTAAAATGTTCCTTTCATGAACCTTTAGGAAAAGGCCCTGATGAACAAGACTTCCCCTTTATTGACAAAAAGGACTTAACATGAACCAAATGCAAGCTATCAGGTTATCAGAAAAAACAAGAACTCAAGAACTAGAGACAGATAAGGAATCATGGGTTAAGTTCATGAGAGGCAGAAAAAGCTGATAAAAGGAGACTCGATAAAAGAATGACAAGACAAAAACCAAAGGAAAGGTTATCAGAAAAATAGAAGATTTGCGAATTTGAATTATTCCCGATAAAGTTCATGAACTTAAAGGTTTTCCAACAAGGTTTGCCGACTGAGGATTTCTCTAATAAAACAGAAGAAAGACTAAGTTTGGGAAAACATAAAAACATTGATAACAAAGGAGATTTAGAAAGGAGCACTCCAAAAACTTTAAGTTTGAGAAATGAGGATTTTGTCGATAAAGGGGAGAAATACTTAAACTTAGAGACACAACATAAGGACAAGGAAAGGGAGATCCAAATGGACCAAGTTTGAGTTGTACAAGGACAAAGATCAAAATTGGGGCAACAAATAGATATTTGCGAAAACTTCTTGTTGCATTTGATATGGTGGATAGCTTCATCATTGCAGTAGTGTTAGTAGTATCTTTACTAAACAAATCTTTGGAATTAAGTCTTTGAAACTTTTTTTGATCACCTGAGTATCCTCCAAACCTGAATCATTTTCTTTGAATATATTTATCTTTAGCACCATGCAACCCACAACAATTTCATATTTGATATATTCAACTTCTTTTAGAAGCTTTTTCAACTCGGTGGTGGCTTGCTTGATAACTTCAATCTTCCATTCAATACTTCTTATCCATACCATGGAATTATATTCATCAGGTTTTATAAGAATCTTCTCAAAGAGTAATGTTTTGACATTTCCTTAATATCTTTAGCTACCAAAATTCTTATTGTTTCCTCTTTCCTGATTACTTGAAGCTCATCTTTTTTTTCCTTTGACTTATCCATAATTCGTTGGCATAACTTAATTGATTCCTCAATGTACAAAAGCCCATCCAACATAATTTGTTCTACCCATGCCTCAGAAGCTCTCCCAAATGCTTGATATCTACTTAATTTCTCCATTGCATCTTTATCAACACCTTGTATATTTGTGTCACCTAAAGTTGAGTGTTCATCTAATGGTTGAATTAAAATGTTTAGAATGGTTTTAACATAAGATGTTAACATTTGGACTTGCTCTTCAAGCTACTCTCTAGCAGATTTCTCTTTTTCTATTCTATGTACGAGCTTGGTAGCTAAGATTTGGAAATTATGGATATCACCTTCATGAGTTGAAGGGCCAAGATCAACCTTAGACACCTGGTAATCATCTTCTATAGCTTCTTCCTTCTTATCATCAATAGGTTTGGCTATTTCTAGATATTGATTCCCTGAAGGATCAATCATCAATCTAGAAGCAATTTAGACCTTCTTAGGTTTGGGGGTAGTCCCATGTAGCAGCTTGGCCACTATATCAAAGTTTGGCTCAATCATCTTCTGATATATTCCCTTTCTACACACCACATATTTCAACCATTGAGATGGAGAGGGAATTTTGGATGGGCTTAAACTAAAGGCAAAATTTATAGGGGCAAAATGGCTCTTGGTGATGCGGGCTCATAAATATCATCTTGATTGGGTGATGGGGGAGGAGACATGTGAACAACATTATCTATATTTGGAAGAGGTGGAGATGATGAAGATGGAGGCACTTGAGATGAAGATGGGTTTTCCCAAGGAGTTGTAGTCTCTTCTTGTGTCTCCTTTCGTGCATCTTGATCACCCTAAGGTCTCTTTACTTGTAACTTAGTTCTAGTCCCATAATCATATTAGGCATAAGAGATCTTCAAATTACCATTTTATCAAGCTCTTTACCATCCCCTCCACCAGTTGCACTTGATCCTTCTTTGGAAATACTAACATTGGTTGTAGCTGTAGATGCTTCAAATGATTTCTCTATTTGTTTTGTCCCCTAGATGAAGTTCTTAGAGGTTTGGTAGCAACATGCTTATCTTTCTTGGCATCTATCCATTTCTTGGACTTACTTAGAACAAAGAAAGACCTTTCTTTGATGTCTTTTATTTCCTTATCACTCCATTTGATTGGTGTAAGGGGTTCAAACTGAAGAGTGTCCAAGTAAACATTATTAATCATGTTTCCAAGTCATCATCTTTAATCCCTTCAACATCCCACCCCAATTCATAATATTTCATTTGTTGTATAGTTAATCTAGACCAATCCCTCTTTCTTACTTCAAAATCATTTTCACAATCCTCCTAGTAGTCTTCTAGATGAGGACAATGGAAATATTTAATTCCTAGGTACAAATTATCCTTTGCATAACTTTTACTATCATATGCATACCTCATGCTATGGTAATGCATTGTCATCTTCACCAAGGATCTTTCTATATTTTGTGCTTTAACAAAAGATGGACAAGTGTAATAAGATAGACCTATTGGGAATGGATACCCTACCTTCTTCATGTCCCTACATTTCTTAACATAGCTCAATAAGAACCAAGTGATCACCTAGATATCTAGGTAATTCATATGGATACTCATCAAAACCATCTATCCTTATATAAGAAAACCTTGGGACCTAAATAAAATAACTCCCAAATTGTTTAATCAAGTTTGCAACTTCAAGGGAAAATCTTTGTCCCACATTAGCATCTAGTTCCCTAACAGTCAGCATGGTAAATGCATCATTTACCCTCCCAAAGTGTTTGTTATTATTGTTTAGCTTCAATTAAGGGTAAAAGTCATAAATTTGAGCATTTTCATCATAAAATCCCACTTATCTTAGTTCAATCCAAGGGTGCATGCTGGCAGTGACATAGTATGATGTCATATAAAATTCTCAAGTGTTTTGGAAATTTACCAATTGATTGTGTAGGTTATCACTTATTAACTTCCAATATTGTATTGGGATTCCCACCCTATCACAATGATAAATTGGCACATCCAATATTCAAAAGTGTTGGTTTCTTTATCCCCATTCACCCTGTGCAGTAGGATAATGATATCAGATACATCTTCATTGAAGTGTGATCTGAGGATGACTTTAAATAATTTGGATTTTCCTTTTCTTGGTTTCTTGAACTAGGATTTAGCAATGTTATTCAGATAAGTATCCTTTCTTCCAATAAGGTAGTTTGTTGCATGTTCCACATTCATGTCTGCATATTCATCTGTAACAAGAAGTCTTAGCATGGTGTTTATCGAGTGCCCATCCAATTTTTCTCTCACCTAGTTATCTGTACTTCTTACTTCTTTTCTCTCAAGCTTATAGTGCTTGACATAGGATAACACCAAATTGATGTATTGGACAAAAGTTGGGAAACCCATGACATGAGCTAGCCCACTTTGAAAAGTAGAGTTGGCCATTTTTGACCTTGTATTTTTAGACATACATAGCCAAAACTCTTCCAAGTCAATATGCCCTAACTTTCTATCTCCCACATTTGATAAAGAATTTTCTAAAACTGACTCTCTCTCAAAGCCTTGGTACGTTTATTTCATTTTGGGCATTTGAATTTTATTCAGGCAAGGGGGAAGTAAAGCAAAATTTGGGAAGAGGAATTTGGATGGGTAAATGCAAATTCAAAAAAAAATAGGGTAATAGAATAACCAAAAATTTTGGCTAAATAAATATTCCAGAGCAATTAATTGAGGAATGAGTAGATTTACTTCCTTGGAGATGCCCATTTTTGGAGGAGTCAATGAGCAAATTTGAAATGGTTACAGTAGAAGTAGGGTTTCAACGGGCATGAATATTGGCTTCTTCTTCACTTTGGAAACAAGTGTTTGCTCAAATGGTATAGAAATTGCTTTATAACACCACATTTTCCTCTTTTTCCCCATTGTCAGAGGTTCTCCGATGATTTGGAACAATCACGCTCTTCTCTTTCTTCTTTCTCTTTATACTTCCTTTTAAGTGTCGGGGATATAATGGGAACCAAGAACTTGTCATAGGTTCCCTAGGTTACAAAAACCTATGAAACTCCCAACTTCATTATCTCCTTTCTTTCTTTCTTCCTTTTATAAGTCTTTACTTTTTCCCACGAGTTCCTAGTTATCGACAATCCACCGATAATCAAGAACTAATATGCTTAATTGAATCTTTCAGAGTTTAAATGGATATAGGGAACTAAGATTCATCACTAAGCTTTGTTGGAGGTTCCATAGGTTCCTAGAACCTATGTAACTCCCCATAACTTTATTTTCTTGTTTCCCCCTTTAATGTTTGAAGCTTCTCTTGATGTTTCATCGTCTTTCAAAACTCTCGGTGATATCAGGAACTTAGCCATAGTTCAAAACCTTTAAAAGGTTCCATAGGTTCCTGGAACCTATGGAACTTCTAATATTCTTATGCTTTGAATTTATTTTCTTCAATGTTTGGTTGTCGGCGATTCACTGATGAGTAGGAGCTAATAAGCCTTCTTCCAAAAACAAGAATCTTTTGGAAATTTGATGTGAGTCAAGAGCCAGTCATTAACTTGGAAAATTTTTAGAGATTCCATAGGTTCCCAGAACCTATGAAACACTTGAAGGATCTTTGAAGGCTTAAACTTTCTTTAATATAACACCATATGTTTCCTTTCAAAACTTTTGATGGTATCCAGAACTAAAGGCCGACTTGGAACTTTTCAATGATTTCTTTAGTTCCCTATACCATAAGAGTTCCTGGTAGCATAGAAAATACTGATAACTTCTCAAAAGATAAAGAATACAAGTTTCTAACTCACTAGGAACCTCCAACAAGGGATTTCATAGTAGCTTCAAAAGCTCTGACAAGTTCCCAATAGGGGTGAAAGCTTCAACAAAGGGAAAATACTTAGAAAATTTTCAAAATTTTCATTAAAGACTTTGGAGACTTGGGAATTTCATACAAAGGTAAAAGAATACATGAATTCATGACATAATTTTTTTAAAAAATGAAGACTTGGTGTCATAACCAAAGGTTAGGGCAACACTTTCCAATATTTGTGGTTATGTCCATCCTAGGGAAAAAGCAAAAGTGTGGGAACAATTATCTTTGTCCCTTTCAACAATGATAAATGATATAGTTAT
Source organism: Cunninghamia lanceolata (assembly GCA_027924645.1). Taxonomy (NCBI): domain Eukaryota; kingdom Viridiplantae; phylum Streptophyta; class Pinopsida; order Cupressales; family Cupressaceae; genus Cunninghamia; species Cunninghamia lanceolata. The sequence continues at coordinate 5,799,024 of BSBN01001003.1, forward strand.
TATGGGGGAGATTTAATGATATATTATCGAATGAGGATAAAAGAGGAGGAATTATAAAAATAATACAATCATAGAAAGATTTATTGGCCTTTGTGATTTGTTAGAGAGTGGTGGATGCAATCCCCAAAGATGGATCAAACACATTGACCAATAAAAGATTAGTATTTAGTAATATTGATGAATTTCTTGACCAATTTCTATATAATAAATCCTAGCTACTAACTAATTTCTTGTCAAATCAACAATTATGCTAGTTTCAAGATCAATTTCCTATTTCTATCAACATCATAGAAGATCGTCACTTGAATAGAAGCCCATTAATGTTTGAAAAGATGTGGTTTTGAGATGAGAACTTTTTAGATCAAAGTGAAATATGGTGGAATTAGGAAGAAGTACAAAAGGATCAAATATGTCCACCTTTTCCAAAAAAATGATACATCTCAAAGGATGTGTTGGCTAGTCAAATGACATGGTCAAGAGATGACAATTTCTAGCCATGCAAAGGACACATTAATGTTGGGAGGAATGAAGAGACACCTCTCTTGAAAGGAGACCAAGAATATCTCCCCAAGGTTGAATATAGCTATATCTTGGCTATACAAGAATAGCTTTTGAGGCTAATGTCCTACTATTTCACAAGGAGATAAGGTGATTGATTAATATTTCTAACTTTACTACAAACAAACTAGTTCTTTCCTTTAAAAAGATAGGCATTCACAAAATAATATGTCTTGAACTAAAAAGCAATGTTGAATTCCCTCTTGGAAAGATATAGCAATTGAGAACAAGACAGCCTACTCTAAACCTAACTACTACTAATCTATCCTTGAGATAAAAAAAGAGCAAAATATAAGGGGAGAGAGGAAAAAGAAAAGGAAAGGGGGAAAGAGAATGGATAGAAAGACATATTTTCTAGCCAAAAAGGTAACCATCAACTTTCAGGTCTCCCCTCAAACACAAGAAACTACTCAAACAACCATCACTCTAGGCTCAACATGAAAGAATGAGTACATGCAATCTTCTAAGGAAAATGCATCTCTCCTATGTAATAGGAAGTAACCACTATAATTTACATGTGTAAATTACAATCTAGTATTTAGAGAAAATAATAACAAATGATTATATTTGAAAACATAATATAGATGGTAGGAAGCAACCACCATAATATCATGCATAAATTGCAACCAACAAACCTAGTTCTAAAAATATATTAAAGCTCAATAGTGTTTTTTACAAAGAAACAGCTCATATAAGATACAATGGTGATAACCCTTGCTAACAAGTTTAGATTGAAAGATAGAAAACTCCCCACTTGACTAACTACAAATAAGGAGACCCATTTTTAATTATTCTTAGCCTAACTCCCATTTTTTTTCTCTCACCCTAATCTTTTGTTCTTTTTTATCGTGTGGTTAGATCAGGACTAGCTTAGTATTAGAGTATGTCTTCTAGTGCTCCATTGCTATATCTTTCTATGTTAGCATTCAACATTACTATTTGGTTCAAGGAATATTATTTTGTGTGCATGGACATCTTTGTCTAAGGGAAAGAGCTTCTTTGTGTGTGGTTAATATAAAAACATTTATCTATCATTGTAATCCCTTATGAAATAGTAGGACATTACCTTATGGAGCTATCCTTGCATAGCCAATACTTGGTAACCCCAAACCTTGGGGGGGTCATCTCAATCTCATTTCAATAGAGGAGGTATCCCTTGATTCCTCCTAACTTTAGCAAGTACCTTATATTGCTGAGAGATTAGCACTAGAAGGTGTCCCATCCTAACCATGTCATTTGACTAGCCAATAGAATGATGCTAGGAGGGCAAGTCTAGTTGTGTTAGAATGACAACCAACAAGAATGACAACCAACAAGATGCATAAAGTAATGGAATATTTGAAACTTTGAAAACATTTTTAAAGAAAAATAATTAATTGTGAAAGAGTTAGAAATTTTGAATTAGAAGGTGGTGATAAATTGGATTAACTTCAAGAGGAATATCATGAAGAAAAGGAACTAATGGAAAAATATGAGGAAATATTATCCAAGGAGAAAGTATACTAGAAGTCTAAGTCAAGGGAAACTTGTCAAGTAATGAAATAGATTTGAACACAAGATTACTCAACAAAGATAAGGAGAATATAGAAAAATAATCATCTCTAAAGGCTAGCAATAGAAGCCTTTTGATGGATCCAAAAGATGTCTCGATAGAAGTAGTCAATTTCTTGGAAGCATTACCATGTTTCCTTGATACATCTAATGTAGAATTAAGAGGTCCTCCTACAGAACATTTTCCACATGATAAAATGAACAAAATGAGGAATTGATGGGTGCCATCATGAAAGAGGAAATAAAACTTGCTTTATCATAATTAAATATAGACAAAGAACCAGGACTAGATGGGTTCCCCATGGATTTCTATAAAAAATGTTGTGGAATAATAGGTAGAGAAGTGGCATAAGTGGTAGAGGATTCGAGAAAATCTATAAAAGTGCTAAGGGATTTCAACACATCTCTCATAGTATTAATCCATAAAGACTTAGCACTAGCTTCCTATGGAGAATTTAGAACCATCTCATTGTGGAACACAATTTATAAGATCATATTGAAGGTTATGATCAAGAGATTAACGGTGTTTCTCCCTACCATCATTTTGGATGAGAAAAGTGGCTTCATTGCTAGGAGTGGATCATGAACAAGATCCTTGTGTCTCATGAAGTTATTCATTTAGTGGTTTCAAGTCAAAAAGTATGGTGGTAAAATTTTATAATAGCAAAGCCTATACCAAAGTTGATTGGTGTTTCTTGATGAAGATCTTAGAAAATTTTGGCTTCTATCTTGAAAGGAGGGAATAGATATATAGCCACATATCTAAGTTGAGATTATTTGTTATAGTAAATGGAAACCTTGAAAGATTCCTTGAACCAACTAAGGGTCTCTACTAGAGATATCCCTTGTCACAATTTGTATTTGTAATTCTTATTGAAGATTTGGGAAGATTGATTAGAGTGGAAAGCAGTAGATGGAAAATAATTTAGGTAGCAAGAGGCCTAAGTTCTCCCACTTATCAAAAATTTGTTGATGACATCATTTTACATGGGATTTCCATCTATGAGGAGCTTCCATTATTAAGGTTACACTAGACAAGTATACAATGGCTTTGGGACAAATTGTTAACCAAGACAAGTCAAATATTTTTTCTTCTAAATGTAGAGACAAATAGTAAGAATTCTTGGATTTAAGATTGGGTAACTCCCAAGAAAATATTTAGGGGTGCCTCTTTTTAAGGGAGCTATGAGATCCTCTCGTTAGGATTATCTCCTTGATTCTTGTAGAACTAAAATGTATATGTGAAAGGGAAGATGATTTTTTCTCATTGGCCACATAACTATGTTGAGATTAGTAATTATTCTCATTCCAATTTACATGATGTCATGCATATAGATGATTAAGAAGTCTATTGCAGCCCTTGAAATCTCGATAAAGAAGTTTCTATCACAAGGAACAAGTGACAAAAATGGATACCTTTCATTAGTTGGGAAGCAGTTAGTACTCCAAAAGATAAATTTGTTGTTGGGATCTAAACTATAGAATAACAAAACAAAAGCACATGGAGCAAAAATGATCTTGAAAATTTTAAAAAATTCAACCTCATAATGATATAAAATTCCCCAAAAGAAATTCTTGGATATGGATGAACCCTCTCAAATAATAGTCAAGAAAATCCTCCCTAAGGTTCACACATGTGGAATTTCATGTTGACTTGTAGACCACTAATTACTGATAACCTTATGCAAGAATTTAGAATGGGTGTCTACCCAATTCTTGGTAAGATTCATAGAAAAAATTACCTCCTCTTGTAGAGATTGTAGAATTATCTAAAGCTTAAGATATTCTATCATAGGTTTGAGGCCTAAGGTACAAGACTATGTGCATTGTTGTTTAGTTGAAGGCTAGGATCAATGGAAGTGAAGAAATTTAGATAATTCTAGTATACCCATCCCTTAAAGGCATATCCTATTGGAATAATTGAAAAAAATTAAGGTGTTCATTGATGAAAATAAGGATTGGATTAAGCGGTTTTGTGCCAAGTTAGGAAGATGTTTGTAAACTTGGGGCATGTGGGTTCAACCAAAGGAATCTCAACAAAGTAAGATATAGCATTTTCAACCCCCAATAGGAAGAGTAAAACTCAATTTTGACATAGTGGTGTGTGGCAACATTGGAGTGTGTAGGCCTTAATTTGTTATTAGAGATTGGGCTAAAAAAATTGTCTCTAGGTACAAATAATAAAGTAGAAATACTGGCCCTTCTACTTGGACTCCAAGCTTGTGCAACTAGAGGAATCACAACAATACAAATAGAAGGGGACTCCATGATAAAAAAAAATTTGTTAATGCAATAAAAAATAAGGATACAATGAATTGGAAGCTTAAGACATTTTAGATTTGATTTTGCCATTGTTTGATAGATTGGGCTCTTTTTTTAATAAATCAATGTTATCAATCTAAGGAAACAAAACAATGGATTTCCTAGCAAACTATGTTATCGATGACTCTCCCAAGGAAATAATTATCAACTCTCATGAAGCATGGGATAAATTAAAGTATGGCCCTTCAATTTTTGAACATTCTTCTTTTGATTAAGGGTAAATGCTTTTGACCAGAACAATGAACCAAAAGACAAAGATCAAGAAGTGAACAACAAACTAATCAAACAACAACAAGGAACAACATGAAACATTCAACACAAAGGCTGAAAGAACAACAATATATCAGCAAGGAACATACAACAACTCCCAAAAAGGAGCAAGTTACAACCCAACAATAAACTCAAGGAAGCTTAAAGCCGAAGTGTTCCAAAGAGTTTTACAATTTCCCAATGTTTCCAATTGTTGAGGTTTTGTGACTATTTCCCATCCTAGCATAACATCCTTCTTTTGACAACAAACATAGAGCATCTATTTATTGGCGTGCATTGGAGCAAACTCACACATTCAAGATGGATTATAACAAGCCCTCCTAGATTGTCAATACTCCTCTAATTGCACTATTTTCTATGCCATTCCATCTATATAGATTCCACTGGAAACACCGATGAAGATGACAACCTAAGCAAGATGATCACCAGAATTAGGGTTCTAATGGGAAAACAAGAGACAACTCTGCTAGGGAAATATGAGAATGGAATAGCTTCAGCCTTTTGCCTATGATCCCCACAGGTAGTGAGGGCCATCCAAGTAATTATTGAAACTGCTATATTGGAGTAGAATTCTAGAAGGATTTATGGCATCGATATCCTCTCAACATTCTTGTGGAATGCCATGGATCTCATTTATGATGGCATCGTCAAAGACTTAGTAAACTACTACATGGAGAAAAATATAGATTGTGTGCCATTGCGTCCATTGATGAATAGAATCTACAAAGCTGTGATGCAGATATCACGGTCCTTTCTATAGTATCTTAGGTGGCAAGCTTAGCAGTCATGACCGCGATACTATAGGTGATCAAAGATGGTCTACTGAGGGATTCATTGGATCACTTTTGGCAATTGATCAACTAGAGCAGACATCTCCTTTCAGATCCACAAATGTGAAAGGGTGAAATAATGTTGCTTGTGCTTTGTATTCCTTATCAAACATGCACCTTTTTGCAGGGGATACACACCGAGCACAAGTGAAGAAGAATGAAGAAAGCAAAAGTAGAACTTTTGTGTTTTTCCTTTTTTAGTTTGGGTACTTGTGGATCCCTTTTATAGTTGTGTAACAGCCTCACTGTTCAAAGTGGCATGGCCAAAACGATGTAATGTTTTATCTTTTTAATATAATGGGTACATGTCCCAAATCCCAATTTTACAAGTTATTTATTAAAAATAAATTGAAAGATATAAATTGAATTTACACAGGGTAAATCAGTAGTTACATCATCTTTAAATTATTAATAGTTTGTTTTGTATAATTGACAAAATGTGCTGAATTTGTTGAAAAATATTAATTTTAATAGTCAATTAATACTAAAAAAGTGATTTTAATAGACATGTAGTACTAAAAAGTGAGACACACTATTTTACGGTCACCAATTTAATATTTAAAAAAATTAAAATAGAGAACACACATTAAATTACTTTTGAGTTATAAATGCTCTATTCAATCCTCTCCTCTCCTCTAAATACTATGATTAGGTGTTTTCCTTAACAAACTGTGTTGAATGGATCACTATTAACTATTTAACTATTAATTTTGAATGAATTGCTATTAAATATTTAACCAAGATAATTTAAACTAAATAAATAGTCAAATAGACTTGCATAGAGAAGTAAGGTGTGACAAGTTTCAAGCTGGCACAAAGAGAAGTTTCTAATAAGATGATTATACTAAATAAATGGTCAAATGGACTTGCATAGAGAAGTAAGGTGTGATAAGTTTCAAGCTGGCACAAAGAGAAGCTTCTAAGCCTTGGAAGGTCAAATAATGGGGCTGAAAATAGGGGGTACTCAAATCCATGTTTGGATACTTAACATCTATAATTTGTTTTCGTCGTGCCCATGTCTCACATGCTTCACAGCCACATAAAAAATTTGGTCTTCAGCAAGGAAAATTTTGCAAACTCCAAATGAAATTCATGCTTCTTTGAAAAACTCAAAATGAAGGAGAGGAATGAAAGGAGTATGCCCAAGAAATAGACTTGTCTTCGGGAACACTATTGTTTTAACATTTTCAATTCAAACAAAATTTGTCAAATCAAACTTTTTGATCCAATGGTTTATAGGAAAAGAGTGGTTGAATTTTGTAGAATCTACTGTAGTCTCTGCTGCCCCACCCCAAAAATTAAAAAAAAAGGAATTGCGTGACTTTTGAAAAAACATTTAATTTTGTTTTTTTATTAAAAATATTAAATAACATTCTATAAGTTTTAATTTTATGTTTTTAAACAAATTGATATAAATATTTTGCAATTATAATGTACTGTCTACAACAGTAACCCAAACCTCATAAACTATATACTGTAACAGTAATGACTAATAATTAGTATAGATATCTTAAATAAATCTATTTAAAAAAATACCAAGAGATATCAATTTGAAGTTATGTTTTTGATTAAGTTTAGTTGGGAAAAGCTCTCAGTCCCATACAAAAGAAGTTCAAGAGTCCAACAAGAGAAACATTAGAGCATAAACCCTGATAATAACTCTAATTGGGTTAGGGAGTCAAAATTTGAAGTTGTGTTATTTACTTTGAGTTATTTTATTTTACATTACAACTATTTTATTTACTATATACATGTATACATAAATTTTAATATTAAATATTAATATTTTGGATTTATATTATACTTATTATTAAATATTAATATTTTGAGGGTATCAAATTTAAGATAAAAGATAATAGTTTTTGTTAACAAGCTCACACCATTACACTCCACCCCTTGCTGCCATTGTAGAATGCCTCTAAACATTAATTATCATTTAATGTGCCGAATATTTAAAACCAATTACATCTTTTTTCAAAAATCAATTTTATATTTCTAATAAAAAACAACATAAACCTAGAAACATTATGATGCAAAACTCAGCAGTGATGTTTAATAATTCTCATTCAATATAACATTACAAAAAGGATTTTCAATATTGATTGAAAAATAATGGGTAATGTTCTCAGTTATAATCACCAATAGCCCTACAAAAAGCTTCCCTCTCCAAAAACTAAAAACAAAGTGTCCTTTAGTCCATACAATCACAATCACTGATCTATGGCAAAAGCTTCCCTCTCCAAAAGCTATAAACAAAGTGTCCTCTAGTCCATACAATCACAGTCAGTGGTCCATGGCTATTGAAGCATGCTCCTTTTCTTTCATAATTGTCTGTAGTAGCTCATTATTGTACCTGTAACCTGTCCTGCTAAAAACAGAGTGTCCATTAGTCCATACAATCACAATCACTGATCCATGGCAAAAGCTTCCCTCTCCAAAAGCTATAAACGAAGTGTCCTCTAGTCCATACAATCACAGTCAGTGGTCCATGGCTATTGAAACATGCTCCTTTTCTTTTCATAATTGTCTGTAGTAGCTCATTATTGTACCTGTCACCTGTCCTTTTGCTCTAACAAGATTCCAATAAGCAAAATATAATGGATTGAAGCTGTATCCAGAATAACATCACGAAGCAGAAATCAAGATGAGCAGCGTATGGATGTTGATGAGAAGGTTTACCAACAATTACCCAACTGCTCTGAGAAATGTAAAAATTATTCAAAATAGTTATGCACATATATTTCTAAAAGGATATAATGACAAAGCTTCTCGGAACTCAGACGCCAAGGAAAACTACCAACCGGGTAAATTTTTGCCATTTTTAACAGTACTTATTTCTCTTGCTATGTCATTTCTTTGAAAATTTCATTCCCAGTTACTTGGTTTTGCCTGCACACTCTCAGAACAGATCAAATGATGAACCCTCCAAAGAAAAAACTCAAAAGCAATCTAATGTAAGTATTGTTTTCTACATAATATTGAACAACTACTGCAGATTATTTGTATCGTTTTGTATAATCATGGTTATTCTTAAATATCATCCATTTCAATAGTCAAAGGTTAATTTTGGCCAATAAAAATAGGACAAATATTTACCATTTTTTGTTGTGAATGAGGTGTAAAATTGCTATCGACTGTTTGAACATTGAAATGGATGATGTTTAAGTAGAATGGTACAATCTGCTATTCTTAAACATCATCCACTTCAACAGTCAAAAGATTAATGTTGGCTAATAAAAATAGGACAAATATTTACCACTTTTTGTTGTAAATGAGGTGTAAAATTGCTATTGACTATTTGAACATTGAAATGGATGATGTTTAAGTAGAGTGGTACAATCCTTTAATACTTATCAAACTAATATGAACAACGAATTAACAATAACATAAATGACAGATTAACCACAACGTACCGGCCATTTAAACCCTGATTAAATAACTTTATAATAGTATAACATTTTCAAATGATTTTGTTAATCAGGCTTTTTCTTTGCTGTTTGTGAAGGGTCCAAAAGCACCAGGTGGTAATAAAGGACGTGGTCCGATACACAACAAGAACGAAGACGAAGAAAAGAATTAGAGGACGTATGATAAACCTTTGTGTGGACTATGGTAGGAAAAGTCGTGTGTTTAGTTTGCCTCTTGTCTGTCCGTGGGATGACTTAATGACATTAAGTAGTTTATAAATTTGAGTTATGCTAAACAATGCATTCTGCTTATGTAGTGATGGTTTCCTTCATTTGTATCACATGTTTTTTAAAATCAGTCACAACGCAGACAAAAACTAAATTTATTTAAAATCTATGTAGGGTATAAAGTAATTTCAGAGTCTACTACTAACCTTAATCTTTTAGCAAGTTTTCTTCTGGATATATCAATGATTCAGTATATTATATCATGGATTAGAATGGTGGGAAGAGCTTAAAGAACTAGTGTGTTGTAGTCAAAGTACCAGTTGTTTATGGTAGGATTGGGTTCTACATGTAAACAACCAGTGTGTTGACTACAACGCACTTACTGTTTACATGAGGCGTATTTACAGGTAAGGAATACCTCCATCAATAAAATGCACATTTCATATTGTAAGATCTGACCTCTGATAAAAAGAATGGTTTATATAACCTTATATTGCAATCAAAACTAACTATTTAGCTGAAGATTTGGGTTTTCACACAACCATCATATTGTCCTGTGGTAAATTTTTCTATAGAATGTATTCTTTCAAAAGAAAGCAATAAAATGCACACCTGGGAAAGCCCCCAAGTTTAAAAACTGATATATAAATGCACACTAATTTACTTTATTTCAATTAAAATTAAAATTGCAACCCACTCACTGTTTAAACTCTTCTGTAAGATCTGATCTAATAATTGATAGATTTAACCAACTTTTATTTTAGATATAACATAATTTTCAGTATACTTCTATGTGCTAGACATTTTGTAAGGTCAATTTAATCATGTCTTTTTGATATATAAAATTTAATACCGTTAACCAAAAAGTAGGTTGTTTAATAATGTGAGAAATTTAAACTTGAACTCCAGTTTGTGATCTTTCAGACGACTTAAGTTTATTGGAGTCAGCCCTTTAAAAATCAAAGTAATTATTTCTCCTTTAAAACTGAAAAAATTCAAGTAAGCAATCGTATTTGTTATTGTGCAGACTATATTTAATTAGCATATAGCTGTATTTATGCGGTTTTTCTATAAAATACAATCATATATATGTGGAAGAATTTATCATATGAAAATTAGATATTTAAGACAAAATATATCGGATCTATGATATTTTATTTTTGAAATATGATTTCATAAGCATTTGAAAGGTGAATTGGAATCTATAACTATTGAGAATATTTGTATATAAAATAATATTGCACATATTCAAGAAAAGAATGGGTGGAAGAAGTCACACTCCAAAGTTCAAATGATGCTTAGCTAGAACAATCAAAATAAAGACAATAGAAAGCCACTAAGTTGGCGAGAGTTATACCACTAGGAGGTGGAGGGGGGTCACGGTCATTTGGTTCTCCATACATCAACGAGGTCCAGGTCATCAAGTACAAGCTTCTAGCTATTGATCATACCCTATTCATTTTCTTCCTCGACAGGTTGAGTATCATGAATAGGTGAGATGACCAAATCTAGGTGAGAGAATTTGCTAGAATCTGGCCAACCAGAAGCCCCTCGATCATGAGGCAAAGAGGAGGTTGATGGTGGGTGGGAGGGCTAAGACTAGTTGCAAGAAAACCATTCCTTGGTTCTTCTTGGAGGGGTTGGGAAGCACTTGACTAAGAATCATGACCTCTCCGAGTAATTTGGTTGCATCCAAATTAACATCCATGGGACAAAGAGTGACCATTATTGGAGGCTAGAGTTGGTGGTGCCTTAGCAACCATACACCAGGTGCTACCCCAGTGGTCTAAGATCACTTGTAGGTGCACCTCTTCAAGTGTAACTTTGTTAGCTTGCACTTGAATCTATGCAAGAACATTGGAACAAATCATAGCTTTGGTAAAAAGTGATAAATGAGTATCAACAAATTAGCTAGTGAAAACAATAGAATTTCTATATTTCCAAATGTTGAAAAGAATTTTCACCCCGAAAGCATGTCAAATCTAGGTGAATTTATTGAGAAATATAGGCCAATCTCCCAGCCAATGTGCCATGACAAAGGCTCAAACCTAAAAGGATTGAAAAAGTAATGAATCTGATTCTAAGATTATTGAGCACTAAGACAAAACTAGAAAAGGTGCTTGAGAGTAACCTATTGTTCATAGAATATAGGTAATAAGGATTGACAACTCCTAGATAAGTTAATCTAGTACTAAAGGGGAGGCCTTGATAAAGAATGCACGAAGCAAAATGCTCAAGCTTCTATTCAAGAATAGCTAAACAAATAGTATGAAATTTGCATTGCCAAGAGCCCAACTAAGACTAGAGACTTGCCATCTCTGGTTCAACTTAGGTATCGTGTGAAGATATGGAGAGACCTAGGCATATTCCCTTGTGAGCTTTGTAGTTAAAAATAGTGTGTTTGGGTAGTACAATTTTCAATCCTTCAACTGAGGTTTGATACATCTAACCCCTATTTTGTGAAGCATATTAAGGGGAATTGAATCAATAGTAGTCTGGTAAGTCTCCAAATCTTAGTTAGAGAGCTTGTATTTCAATTTGGCCTCAAACAAGGAAAGAAAGTTCTTAATAATCTTGAAAAGGGGATTATGTAGAGTCTTGATACCCTTATTATAGAACTTCAAAGCATGAATCCAAGCAGTCTTAGCAAGTGGATGGTCTTGACAAGAAAGAATATGAGACCACCAAATAGACTGTTGATTGATAGATAATCCCTCACGGAGGTCATTGCCATCCCATGAGAGCCAAGGTTTGGTAGCCTCTTAGATTTTCCATATGCTTTTAATAACAAAAGTTCCATGAAACTATCTAGGTTCCTTCATTATAAGAAGATAATGAAGACCAAGACCCTTACAAGCTTGACACCCATATGGCACTCGAGAAAAAATGCAATGTTTAATCAACACCTTCCATGCTATATTTCCTTCAAGGGATTTGATTATCTATTTAGCATATAATAATAATTCTTAACATTAGATTGAAATCAACCTAAGGCCTCCAGAATCATGGATTCAATAGAATTCCCAAGCCACATAATGGAATCCTCTAGTAGTATCAGAGGAGGCCTAAAGAAAATCTCTTAGGAGTTTTTCAACCTTCATATAGGAAGTTTTGTAAGGAGCCCAATAAGAGGAGTAATAGACATGCATAACAACTAAAATTTTGGAGCACTCCTAGAATTTCCCTACCAAGGAAAGAGGCTTAGTAATCTAGTAGGCCAATTTCTTCTCAATTATGTTAATAACTACTTGCCACAAGGAAAAAGGATATTCTTGAAAGACAATAGGAATGCCAAGGAATCTAAAAAATTATCCAAGATCAATCCACTTCTACCCATAGAAGTTTAACCAAGAAGGCTTATTTAATAGAGATTGTCTTTAACATTGAGTTTTTTTCATTGAATACTTGATCTAGAGGCTTGATGGAAAACCTTTAGGCATTACAGGGCCTGTCTGATATTACTTTCTTCCTTTGAAAGGATAAGAAAAGAATCATCTGCAAAGTGACCATTGACAAGTTGCACTATGGAATCAAACAAAGATATAAATTTAACCAAGTTATGTGAAACATCATTAGCCAAGAGATAGCCAAAGTCTTTGCAGCAAGCACGTAGAGAGCCAAAGCCAAAGGGCAATCTTGGTGAATAGACTAGAAAAGACCAAAAGGGTTGGAGTAGAATGATGACCATTGATGGTAATGTAAGCAAAAGCATCAACAAACAACATTTTGATTGAACACACAAATTGGAGACAAAATCCTAAATTTTGAATCATAACAAGGATAAATGGCCACTCAATGTGATCATAAGCTTTTATGAAATCAATTTGAAGACAAGAAAATGATAGAAGAAAATAATAGAAATATAATGTAATATACACAAGATCTTTACCTCAAATCACTATTTCTCCTCCAATAGAGTGGAATGGAGTGCACCATAGCTCCAATAGCTATGATCTTGATATGATATGATAATGATAGACTATTTAGATATGTCAATTGCTCATTCCAACAGCATAACTTTGCATATTAATAGGAAGAGATCTATGATGATTTTGACAGTATGATGTTACTTTCAAATGCAAATGATAATGGCTTGGTTGAGGCTAGATTTATAAATACTTGGATAATTGGATGGATGGCTAGGATTAAGAGGTGCAATGGATGGCTGACATTAAGAGGCAGAGGATTAGGGAATATCCTTATGTGAATGGTTGAGATTAAGAGGTGTAGTTTGAAATGTGTGGCTAGGATGAAGAGTTGGTTTGACTTTTGTGTAAGTTATGTGACTCTCATTTATTGATTGTGGCAAGTGGATGAGGATGAGGAGAAGTGAGAAATAATTAATTAAATAATAAAATTATTTAGTTAATTATGAGAGACATGTGATATGTGGGGATAAAATTAAATAAATAAATAAAATTTATTTAATTATTTTGACTAGAGGGATCATGGATAAATTTAATTAAAAAAATATGATTTATTTAATTAAATTGGGTAATGGAGGAAATTAATTAAATAAATACAATTTCTTTAATTAATTTAAAAGGGGATATGGTAAAGGGAACTCTTAGGATAAAAGTGTCACAAGGTGATGCTGACAAGGGGATGTCTAGGTGATGTTAGGGATGTGGTCAATTTTAGGTGTCTACATTTTGCCCCTGTTTGAGATGATGTTGCGACTAGAAGAAGTAACATCATTTCAAAGAAGTTTAAAACATAGCATTGGGTTGGAAAGGGATGCCCCAGGCACTTAGATGAGTGACAAGGAGGAATGATGGAGGGATAGTATGCCCCCTCAAGAGGACATGAAGGTTTGAATAACATGGGTATACTCTCAAAATGGATGAAACAGATAGGTCAAGGAGATGGAGGAAAGATTAGGGATGGATGAAATGGATGAATGATATGTTATGCTACATTGGGTGAGAAACCATAGAGTTTGTTATAGCACTAGACATTATGCACCAAGGTATAAAGACTAGGGTGACAATGTGTCTCATGTGTAAAGGATAGACTCAAAAAAGATAAAGGTCACAAGAAAACATATGTCGTTGGGCACCATGATATGGAAGACCATGATTCATGGTGACAGTATGTTGCAAGGACTGATACAAATGCAAGATAAAAATAATAAACACATACAAGCAAGCAAGCAAGCATGCACAAATGATAAAAAAAATATAAACAAGGTCATTTCCCCTGTCAAGCTGAAAACTAATGATTGATTGATTGGATAGTGTTGTTGGTCATGCGAATCAATACCAGAATTGATAGATAGATTTCTATACTTAAGATAGGCTTATGTTCATAAGAAAGAATTGATTGGTTGGATTGATGGTGATGATTAGGTTTGTAACAAGGCTGGGAACAAAACCATTGGATACTTTTGGATGATTGGCTAGATTGGCATGGATTAAGGATGAATTGCACTTGGATTTATTTCTTGGATTTTTTGGTATGCTATGATTTTTTTATTTTGGGGTTATTGGTTTATTATGGGATGCATTGGATTGCATGAGGATAGCCTAGGTAGTAGATACCAATGACAAGGGAAAACCAAGTCTAGGGACAAGGATGGGAAGGAGGATTGTATGGATGGATAAAAGGATTAGAGATAATGGAGGCACCAGGATGGATGGGAGATTCATGGTGGATGGATGAAGGGGTTTAGGATGTGATCTCCAAGGACTATGTCACATAGGAATAACATGCCCCACTCTAGATATTATACTCATGACTTTGCGTGACAATGCTTATGAGGATAAGGTGATGGGATTGATTGGAAAGGATTGGGTATATCAAGAAATGTCTAAAGCATTTTTCAAAATTTTTCCCCTGTCCTTATCCAGATCAAAGCAAGAGGGGAAGATGGATTGGAGACCTGATGGGATAGGTACACAGATATAATGGCTAAGGATGGATAAGATAAGAGTGATCATTGTTAGGGTTAGCCGATAGAAGGTATCAATTAAATGCAAATAAAGATTAAATAGATGAATGAAAATACACATAAACAATAAAAGCGAGAGACAAGTTTTAACGTGGTTCACCCAAACTCAGGCTACATCCACCAACAGAGAGTCTAATATTATTATCCAATAAATCAAACTAATTACAACCAGCAATCCTTGCAACTCAATACCTTTGTAAAATGCTACAATACATCAACGGAAACCCTAACCCTTAGCCGCTTTTACCAAGCCTTATGTTGGTTAGAAAAATAGGGTTTTTTATGTTGGCCAATAGAAAAATAAGGCCCCGCAAGGGGTACTGCCCCTTGACCTCATCTTGGGGGCACTGCCCCCAAACCCCCACAAGGGGTGCTGCCCCTTGACCCCATTAAATAATTTGGGGGGAAACCGCGCTGATAAAAGTGGGGTAAATTTAACCTCTGAGTCTGATTAGGCTCCCTATAACAACAATCATATGATGGGAAATGGTAGGATGGGATAGATGAGATGGCTTGCCCCCAAGTGTAAGGTACAAAGATAATCATTCTACTCATGAATCCCATAAATGGGTTTTCATCATGGTCCTTACCCAAGGCGCCACTGAGGTAGTTTTCACCATTAGATGAAGGATTTCTCTTTACTATTTTGGTTTTTTATTTTTAAATACAAAGTGCTCTGTGGAGATCTGATGTGGTTGACAGAAAAGTGCTCAAAATCACATCAAGGAGATCCTCTACAAGTTTTGAGCTAATTCCAAGTCAAGGACTAGGTTACCCCTAAGGTGCACCACTTTTCTTAATCAACTTTGACCTTACATCAGATAGTTTCTAGATTTCACGAGCAACCTTTATTGATTGTTCACACCCAATTTTACTAGCTATGATCCATTTTTATTAGGTGAAACCCTTCCAATTCATCAATTTTGTTCCATCTTTTGCATTGTTAGATTAATAGCATGTTTTACACTGGGTAAATGCAAGAAGTTGTGTCCACTTAAGGTGGAAGTTTTAGAGTTAGAAAAAAATTCAAAATCGGGTTAACCAAAACGGGATCCCGCTTTTTATAAAACGGGATCCCGCCTTTTAAAAACGGGATCCCGTTTTGCTTCGGAATCCCGAGCCAAAAGTGGGATCCCGTTTTCAAGAAACGGGATCCCGTTTTGAGTTTCATAAAAGGTTAATATTTTAACCTTTTATGAAACGGGATCCCGTTTTCAAAACGGGATCCCGTTTCATAAAGGTTAAAATATTAACCTTTTATGAAACGGGATCCCGTTTTAAAACGGAATCCCGTTATTTAAAATTTGAATTTTAAGCTCGGGTTTTGCTTTGTAACCCGGTTCGGGAAATGCTTTGGGGATCCGAACCTGACCTCTAGACCAGGTTTGACCTGCAACTTGAAGGTCCTATCAATGTCACAACAAAATAGTGACTTTGGGCATATATCTGAAGGTCTATTTTGCAGAATATTTTGACGAAATTAAAACCCATTATAGATGAGACAGTGTAGATTCTAAATATGTAATTTTTTTTACAATTGGATTATTTTTTCTATTTTTTAATCAATTTCTGATGAAATAGGTCCATAAACTTGAATTATTAGGGTTTTTTAGTATTTTAATAACTTTTTATTAACATATTATTTTGTAAAAAAGATTGTAGGAAAACGTACTTTAGACAATTCTTTTCAATTTAAAAAAAAAAATTTCAAAAAATGTTAAGTTTAAGTCATCTTATGCATGACGTACACGATGATTTTTTAAAAGACCAAAAATGGCCAATAAAAAATTAATGAAAAAAAATATATTCAATAAAAAATTACAAAAAAATATGGAAAACGTGCTTTAGTGAGTTACAAATCTTTTCCCAAAAGGATTTTGAAAAATATGATTATTTAGGTCAAAATATGGATGACGTACACGTACATGGTATAGTAAAAAAAAAGTGACTTTTAAACAGTGGTTTTTAGAAACACCTATTCAAAATCACTTTCTATCATCTGGGTATTGAAAAAAATTACATATTTGGAAACTAGATTCTGAGTACTACATTTCATATTTAGTGACTTTTTTCAAGATTCCACCGTTAAGTGCTTCAAATTTTTAGGTCAAATGTGACAAATTTTGAAAATCAGGGAAAACACTTCCACTTTTTGGCCAATAAGTGGACACAACTTCTTGCACACACCCCACTTTATTCTAGTTTTTGCTTTGTTTCTTGATAGATGGTGATGAATAGAAATAATTAGTAGATCGTCATATTCTTGCACAACAAGTTTCGGTCAGTTTTAGGTTAAGGTCAAAGTTGCCTCTTGGGCAAAATACTTTTTCTTATATGGCATTGACCATGCCTCAAATCATCTCCATATTTCAGCCACAACCCTTGTATTCAATTCTAAACATTTTCTTTAACTGCCATCTCTATTTGTAGGTGCATATGATTAGTCTTTCTCACTATTAAGCATACTTTTGTAACTGTATGTTTCTATTTCTAGCCTTGTTGAATTTAATCTATGGTCTTTTGTTAGACCTAGCTATAGTGTTAGCTGATTAAAGAGCAGTATGAAAGTGAAAAGACTTCATTTGCTATAATTACATACACATAAAAAGAATCCAAATCATTCACTGACATATATTTTATTTCTAGGTTCTTTCAGTTTAATCTCGAGGCATGTAGGAATGAACCTAAAATCAAAAGCTTCGAGTTCAAATTCGAACTTTCTTGCCTCGCTTTCTATTAATTATTATGAACGGACTTAAAACATGTATGTTTATTCAAGACATGTTGTAATGCCACGGGATTTAAAGACATCCATTTGTGCCATGATCCAAAAAATAGAGGACATCAACAAGAATTTGAGCATTCACCTATTGAGTTAGCAAACTCCAAACGATGTCCCTAGGCAACACCTTGATAGGTTAGACTATTTTAAGGACAAAGGTGAAATAAATTTTCAAGTGCATATTTTGTCATGTCAATCCCATGTGGTAAAAAATCAAACTTGTACGACATACTGAGTTTGCAATTCAATCATGATCAAACTCATGGTGGTCAAAAGTGAACCCCAAAGTTTTTTTTGGACGAAATAAGAATTGAGATAGTCATCTGATGAAGGCCATTAATATTATGGAGATGAAAAATTAATTTAGAACATCATCAATGTCACTCTTCCATCATCAGTTCTAGGGTTAGGTATTGTCATTTCTCACATTTATTCTTTTTGTATTTATTACAATTATTTGTCCCATCTCTAATCAATCTATGTCAATTACGCCTAATTGTGTTCATTTCTTTAATTAGCCTAAATTATTTTATGTAGAGTGTTTCTGTAATGCTGAGCTTTGCATATCTATGCCAATTCCCATTAATTATAGTCCCATTTCGATGGAATGGCTCAATACAATTACAAATCAAGAAATGACACGCTCTTGTGTAAAGCTAGGGCCATTCCTTGATATGCTACTTATCTTCATTTCCATTCATTCCCATACACTGGATTGTGTCCTATCCCCATCTATACATAGTCCCATCCATATGGCATTTGGTATGCCTATCATTGCATCCCATGTGTAGACATTCATTCCTCACATAGACATTAAAGCATTCCATTACATCCTGGGTCAATCCTACGACAGAGATCGATCTCGCATCTCACAAAATTCAAAAGTTGAAATTCAAATTTTGCTAACTCTTGCATCATGTCATTCCTGCCACGAGCCCACCTACTACACATTTTCCTTTATTTATTCATATATATTGGTATATAAAAACATTCATTGGATCATAAACCTATAATTTTTAGACATCCTAACAGTTCAAGGAGCATTTGTAACATGAATCTTTTGATTTGGATCATCAAAAGGAGTTTAATTTGTATCAAAGTCATTTTAGGACATCTTCATTGCTTGGGATTGTTGTCCCCAATCATTTCCATGATTAGAAATCCTATCCAATCAAGAGGGTTGACCCCATGAGAACTTTCCCCCCTATGATCTGACAATTTCCCCAAGGCATTTTTAGATACCCACGGTCCATTAAAATGATTGCAAGGAGCGGGATTTAAGGTGAACTAGGCAACATCTACATGCACAATAGTCCAATTTATATAAGTGGATCACATAATAGATATGCATTATGTGGGGTTGACCTGTGTAGAGGTCAGACATTGCAATATCTATTTTGAGGCACTTACCAGAAGGAGAGGGCCCATTTTTCAGCCCCTAGACTAATCAACTCTGTAAATTATGAACTTCCACACCCCCACTTCGACCCAAGAACTAAGTACACTCACTCTTAGAGTTGATTTCCTAAAATAATGTTAATTTATTTACATACTTTATCATTCCCATATCTCATTTATTTAATCTAGGGTGATGCATTTTTTTAATTAGCGTAAATTAACATTAGGGAAGTGTGTTTTCCATTTACAATTTTATTCCTCTGCAAACATCTAAATTGTTGAATGCACAAGACAATTGAGAGGGGAGGTGAATCAGTTGTATCAAAAATTTCAAACCCACACAAACATTTAGATCCACATTAACCTTTAAACATGTTATGATGATTAAGCATGAAAAGAAAATAACATAAACTAAATCATAATAGCACCAAACACAAGACAACACTAGATTTTACGTGGAAAACCTAAGAAGGGAAAAACCGCAATGAGGATTAGCTCATAATATAAAGTAGTAGCAACATCGAATTACAAAAAGGCTCGCTTCCAAGAAGAAAGAAAGAAAGGCTCACTACCAAAGGACTCACTGTCCAAAAGAAAGAGAGAGAAGAGAAGGCTCACTGCCAGGGATGAATTGATATAATTGCATCTAACCTTTGCATGGATTTTAGTTGGACAATGAAGCTCAATATTCGTCACAACACAAACAACACCTTTCAGCAACACTAAAAAATAGTAGACACCTTCTGCTCACTGCATCTAGTACCCTAACACATGAAAGCTCTCACTGTGCTGATCAAATTTGCATCACATACATCATATCCATCACACATGCATACACTTATGAATTCTTGACACTTATTTATACCATCATCAACCTTGAAATCATTCTCTGAGGTCAGCAACACATCTTAACCCATGAAATTCAAATTAGGTCTAGACCAAAATATTCCCATGGAGGAAAGAAAAGAATGTGGACCACATCACACCTTAGTATAGACCTAAATCCACTCTTACATGCTTCATCACGCTTTCACAATCAACGAAGCATAACCGTAATTAGTGTAAACAACCAAGTCGACCAAACTTGTGTTAACACTATGAACTTTTAAGTGCACACTTCCTCAATTCCAAAAGATGACATACGAATCATGCACCCAGCTTGAACATGATCTAGAAACATCCACAAGCACCTGAAAACCAACAAAATCTTTTGCAACACCTTCCACCTAAAGAAAGTTCACACCAAAGCACTTAGATTACTCTGTCATCAACTGCAACTCAAGAAACCATCAACTACAACTCAAGAAATGAACTTATAAAGCACCAAACCATGAACCACTTGAACTAAAGAAAGATATAGACCTTATAAGCATAAATCTAGAATCGCAAAGCTAGAAACAAATCTGCGGAGAAATGTGGAGCAAAATAGTTTCTCCTAGACACTTCTGAAAACTCAGAAACATTGTCTAGACACTGGTGAACACAAATTTCTCTACACAATGAACTGGAGAACAAAATCTGGAACATAGCATCTTTGAACACCTCTAAACAACATATTCAAACCACAAAAGCATATCTTGAATAAGGAATAAATGTGGAGGCAAACCAAAACATTACTCTGTTAAGTCAGAACACATCTTCAACACACTATTTCCTTTATTAATCAAATTTTCTCAAAAGCACTTGGAAACCAACCAACAAAATCATATTCTTAACATATTTATCACTTATACAAGGCAACCAAAACACCTTCAGCAATAGCTCATAGCCTCATCTCTGCACAACACAAACTACTCATACTCTTGACACAGTTGACACCAATGACAACGCCGATTAGTACATACTTACAACAATCTCCCCCTTTGTCATTGATGGCAACACATAATATGAAAAACCATCAAGACATAAATCTGCACCAACTTATTTTCTTTCTTACTCTCCCCCTTTCTTTGGGCAAAAGCAAGAAACTCGGTCCACATGTAGGGGAAGTCGTGCAGGGAAAAACAATTGTCGACAGGAACGGGTGCCCGAACCTAAACGGCTACCCATTTAGTAACGCGCACCTGAGCCTAAATGGGTATCCATTTAGCTTCGGGTGCACGTTACTAAACGGGTACCCGTTTTCAAAAAAGTATATATTTTTTAAAAATAGCCCTGCGAGCTCATTTTCTTCCACTCCAGCCGACAGTGACAGTGACAGTGGAAGGCTTAGAATGGGTACGTGTTGCTGAAGGCTAAATAAGCACAACACCAAAGATTTTCTTGTCCTGTCACCTCCTCCCGCCACCTCGTCACTACTGAGCTCCTCCAGGTTGGTTCTTTGCTAGTTTTTAGCTTGTTTTAGATTATTTTTTTGTGATTGTAGGATTAAAATGAAAACTAGGGTTTTACTTGTTATTAGAGTTTTATGATTTTTTTGTGATTGTATGTTACTGCAAACCCTAAAACTATGTTACTGCAAACCCTAAAACCATGTTACTGCAAACCCTAAAAAACCTAAACTATAAACCCTAAAAAACCAAAATATAAACCCTAAAACCATGTTGTACTGCAAACCCTAAAAACCTAAACTAGAAACCCTAAAAAACCAAATTATAAACACTAAAACCATGTTGTATTGCAAACTCTAAAGACCTAAACTATAAACCCTAAAAAACCAAATTATAAACCCTAAAACCATGTTGTGCTGCAAACCCTAAAAAATCAAATTATAAAGATTTAATTTTGTGTGAGTATGATTCAAATGTATTCAACTTTTCAATGACTTCTAATGGGAACGTAATAGCATTCAAAAGAAGCTTTATGAATTGAATTGTTGTGGTCAAACAAAATTTTATATTGAATTGACTTGAAATTCCAAACAAGCCACTCTTCCATCCTCCTAAAAATGCAAACTACTAATAAAAATATCTTATAATTACTTTACTATATATATCTTCATCATCATTTACTAGTATTCCATTTATGACCTCTACAACTGTTATTGCTTTTGAGGATCCCATAGTTTCATTTGAATCCCATGCCATGCCCATTGACTACACAGTTCTCCATCTCTTAGATTCTCTCTGCTTTAAGCATTCTTTTCCTCCTATTAATTCCATTGCAACCACTTTCATTATCCACATTTCTATTATCATTATTCTTACTAGCATTATTTGTATTTATTACCTTATGCTATGTAGAATTCCATGATTTGTCCATGCTTGTATTTCTCATATCACTTTCCTAATATCAAATCCCACTTTTGATTCTTATAGGCTTGTAGGTGGATCTTTCATGTTTTCATTCATCAAGTGTTGAGTTCCCAAGAGTTAGCTTACCATGAGCCACATTGAAAAGAAATACATTCTTCAAAAGATATTAACTCATCTACATGCATACCCATCTATCTTGTCATTACTAGCCTAGTCTAATCTTTAGTGATGAGCCCTTACATATTACTCTAGTTGCATGGGGTTAGACCTAGGAGGTTGTTGGCCCATGCCCCAAAGTGCAAATTTTTATGTTTCTTATGTGCCTTATTGCTTTGGTAAATCCTACATTGACAAGTGATTGGAAATATTATACACTGGGGTTTCATGTTTGTTTGATTAGGCTTTTAGTCTAGGCATTTGTCTTAATGAGATTCAAGTTGTCTTGTGTATGTATTTCTCCCACAAAAGCATGTAAATTTGATGTATCTTTAGATTTTTTTTGCTACTAAAAATATAATCCCTCTCTTCTAGAAACATTACTCAAACTAAGAAAAGGGGAATAAAATAGATCTCAGGTAGAGAATATGAAACATCGACAAGGAGAGAACAACTTTGAGCCAAGTCATAGGGTATGGTATCCCCTCTTCTTTTTCAAGATTTGCAGAACCTTGGAGGGTGATCCTTGAGGTCTCTCTAATAGGATAATTAAAAAGAAATGAAGAAATATGAATAAGTTCTTAGAAACCATGAATAAACCTACAAGACCTCACAATAAGATGTACACAAGCATGCATACCCCATCTTATGTGAAAAAGCCACCTTTGTCCTTCCTAAATCTTTCCTTCACAAGATTATCATGGTTGTTCAAATTGTGAAGGTAAAGCAATCACTTAGGAAAATGGTGGTGTGATTGAATGGAAGAGATAGAGGGTTAAACCATGCATTAGAACTCTTACATCTCATGAAATATCAATCTCATTATGTTTAATTTGATTTAATGTGATAAATGATCAAAGGGTTAGATTTAATGTGATAAATAATGTGATAAATGATCAAAGGAAATAATCAATGATAGTTAAACAAACTTAAGACAATGGAAATAGAAATTCACACTGGATTAGGAAATAGTAAACTATAAATACAAGGGTTTAGATGCACTTGTAGGAGATGGTTACCACTACTTGAATGGACTCAAAATAAACATTAACTAATAAATTTTTGGGTGTGTTTAGAATAGTTTACTAATAACTTTTCTATCTAGAAACCAATCAAGACAAAAAGTAGAAGATGGTGCAAAATAGTAAAATATGTCACAATTGAGCTTAACTAAGCTAGAAGTAGGATAATAGAGAAATGGGAAGAATACACTGGGCATGGGCTATCATGCACTTTTAAATTGTGATAAATAATGTGATAAATGATCAAAGGAAATAATCAATGATAGTTAAACAAACAAGACAATGGAAATAGAAATTCACACCGGATTAGGAAAAAGTAAACTATAAATACAAGGGTTTAGGTGCACTTGTAGGAGATGGTTAGCACTACAAATGGACTCAAAATAAACATTAACTAATAAATTTTTGGGTGTGTTTAGAATAGTTTACTAATAACTTCTCTATCTAGAAACCAATCAAGACAAAAAGTAGAAGATGGTGCAAAATAGTAAAATATGTCACAATTGAGCTTAACTAAGCTAGAAGTAGGATAATAGAGAAATGAGAAGAATACACTTGGCATGGGCTATCATGCACTTTTAAATTTGGACTATATAAGGCGTCAAAATTTTTCCATTATAATTTGAGAAAAATGATGAGAGGACAAGGTTGTTAGGTAGAGTGACACCTTGGGTGTCACATGGCCCTCTCCTAATACCTTGGTGTATGACTAGGACCTAGAAGGCAACCTTGTCCACTATGTGAAAATGATCTAAAAATTTAGACATATTAGCTTCATGTCTTGTGATTTTTTGCATAACTTCCTCTTGGTAATTTGTGAGATTTTTTCTAATTATTCCATATTTTATCTATAAATACCAATTCTATAGAAGAAACCCTCTAATTTAAATGGTTAAAGAAGAATGAAGTAGGAAGGAGAATATAATATTTTAGGGAAATGTTGGATTAATTTAAGGAGACATTGGTATGAAAAACTAAAGCTAGGTAAACCAAGGTTTGAAGGAGAAAGAGGGAATTTAAGAGATGGAAAATTAAGACTCAATGAAAAAAAGTAAAGAGGAATAATATGGATATAGAGAGGACTAATATGGGAGAAGAAAAGAAATAATATGGAAGATACTTGATGAAAAATAAAGTAGAAATGAGAATCTAAAATGAAATTGAGGAAAGAAAATGGTTTAGAAAGAGGTAAGGAGAAGGAATGTGGGTTTGAAAAGGGAAGATAAAATGTATAATAGAGGAAGAATGGAGTTAAAACCAACAAATATAGTAAACACTAACATTCCTACACTTATTCAAGAAAGATGGCTCCAAAATAGCAATCAAGTGGAAACTTCACAATTTTTCTATGTTCAAATGGGGGGGAGAGGGAGGCCTATTTTATATATTTTCATACAAAAATAGAAGTCCAAATAATGTGATAAATGATCAAAGGGTTAGATTTAATGTGATAAATGATCAAAGGAAATAATCAATGATAGTTAAACAAACAACACAATGGAAATAGAAATTGTGCACCGGATTAGGAAATAGTAAACTATAAATACAAGGGTTTAGATGCACTTGTAGGAGATGGTTACCACTACAAATGGACTCAAATGGTTTAAATAAGGGTATACAAGATATATTTAGGGTTGAGGCATCATCATTTGATCATATTATATGATAAACTTGTGCATGTTTAATTTTCAAGTATTACTTGCTCTCTAAATTCATGGATATTTTAAACTTTCATTTATAGATCTATTAGATTAAATTTAAATTTATAGATATTTATTTGTAAGTTTTCAATATGTATATATTTGTGAAATTATACATTTGTAAGTTTTTTATATGGATACATATTTGGAAATTTGCAGGAGAGATCTAATGGATGACCAGAGTCTAGATGAATTTTTAATAGATGACATTCTTTATGAAAACCCCCACCCCGTGATCCACCTCAAAACCCCCCACCCCCTCCACTTGATGAGGCCCAATTGCGGCAAAACATTAATGAAAATATTAATGCAATTGAGGAGAACATTAATTTGATTAATAATCAACCTCACTTGATGCCTCCTCATGTGGTTCGGTTTGCATCTTCGATGTAAACCATTATTGATTCTGTTAGGTCTATCGATGCAGACCAAAATAGATTTCACCTTTGGCGGGAGGAGAGGAGGCAATTCTATGCGGATGGTCTTTCATATAAAGACATCCATGACCTCCACATAAAAAAACAAATATTGGCCCCATTTTTTCGTCAACCAAAAACTAATCAACCTATAGTTGCAACAAAAAAAAGAATATCAATTAAGTGGTGTACGCATGAGGCAATTTTGAGATATTTTTGGGATCGGTGGTGGATGGTGTTTGATCACCCACCACATGCTAATTGTGAGGTACCACTATATTTTTGAAGAAATTTATGGGTGGAGTTTCAATTGGGTCAAAAACCCAATTATTTTGATATGAGAATTTTAGGGTGTTGGTCGTGGCATGCCACAACATAGACCAGGGGCATGATTTGACACCAATCGACCCATTCCTCCTGCTCCTATGGTTGCTCCTGTTTTGCCCACGATTCCTGCACCTATTCAGCACCAGGCAGTGTTGTCAACATTAGGAGCATTGAGTAGACTCTCAGGCAATCTCACTGAACAAGCTGCCCACATGGCAGATGAATTCAGTGGTGGAAAGCATCATGGAGGAGTCGATGCATCTCATCATAGAGCCTCAGGCATGTCAGAGGTACATTTGTGTACAAATTGCAATCAACCGTGTTATGGTCCTACTCCTACATCCACATCAGATGCAGCTACAACAGAAGTGGAGTCATACTTGGATCTACTATATTCGGATGATAATCCTACACAGGTACATTGACCACATTTTATTAAATATTTCAAGTGCGTAATTTGAACGTATCAAAATTTATATAAATAATTTAATGAATTAATATATAATTGTGAACTATTTGTTGTACAGATCTCAAGTCGCTCTAGGGCCACATCACGATTTGATACATTGAGTTTTGCATCGACAGCTATAGAGATTGGCACACCTTACGGGGTAAACCGATATATCTTAAGCCTAAAACCATATGTATTTAATTCTAGTTTAAATTTTCTTCTTGAAAGTTATCAATATTATATTTTAAATTAGCAAGTGTATAAATAAATAAATAACTATATGTACATGTATGTGAAACACTACTATTATAGCGAGGCTCAGGTCATGTGGCAGTTCCCATGTCTGACTGACCACATGGCTCATGTGTTACTTCCATTGATCCTCCATCATCAGTTGTTATGCCTGAGTATTCCCTGGTGTGTGTTTTAAAAAATTGTACTAAATTTGTACTAGGTTTCTTTTTTGAATTTATATAAATTTATATATGCACCCATATATATGTAAGTGCAGGATGATAGGAGTGAGACTATTGGTCAGGTTGCTAGTCAGGGACAATTTCATGAGCCATCTACACATTTTGAGGTCCTAAACTTTACTAAATTTTCTATGTGCAATTTCTAGGTCTTTATATGCTAAATAAATTCTAACTTATTTCAAACTTGCTTTATTTGAAATTCTAACAATTAGCAGGTCAAACTTTTGGTCAAGAAGATGAAACAACTATATCACCTACACAACAAAATGTGGGAGTAGATGAGCATGATTGCACGGTAATTTAAATGCACACTTTAAAGCCTACATTTAAATATTCAATTTCATATGTCATTTTAAAAATTTTTAAATCTGATTGCAAGTTTTTTTCTCTTGTGTACAGCATGAGGTAGATCCATCTATTTCATGAGGAAGAAAGAGGTCTCTTTTAGATTTGAACTTGAGTGATGATCATACCTGACATAGATTTTTATTTCATAGACTGAAATGTATGATGTGCACATTATTTTTTATATATACCGTGCCAGGACTTTGACTATATATGTCGAACTTGCTATTACATGTACTTCTAGATATATTTCAGTACTTCATGAACTATGATTTGTATTTATTTATATGTTGATGATGAGTAGATGTTTTAGTACACATTTCATGGGTCCTACCTATATTTTATAGTATTTCATGGACTTATCTAGATAGATCTACATGTATATATTATTGAGTATATGCTTGAATGTATTTTAGTATGCTAGATAATATGTTAAAGATAATATGTTAAATATGCTTCATTGTTCACTTCTAGATTATAAATTACATTTTTTAATTTAAGAAGTGATTATGCATTATGGTTCAATAGTTCTTCTTGAAATAGTGAACAATCTATTAACTGCCACAAACCTAAATTAAGTTAATTTACATAGTGGAATAGATAGGTAAATGGTGTTACAATTATCTTAGAATAGATAAGTTTGGTGTTACAGTTATCTAATAGATAAATTTAGGGCACTTTATAACAAGGTAATTTACCTAGGATAAACCTACAAAATCATGATAAAATGATAAGGATGTTAGACTCACTTTGATAGTGTCCAAACAAAATCTTCCTTAAAAAAACATTCAAAACATGATTCAAATGACGCATTCAATTCTTGTAGAGAAACTAACTCTTTAGAAGGGACTAGAAGGAAATTCAAATCTTATCCACACAATATAAGCTACAAAAAAATTTATCACAATTTGAAATTATTCAAGAAGTAGCATTCAATTCTTGTAGAGAAACTAACTCTTTAGAAGAAACTAGAAGGAAATTCAAATCTTATCCACACAATATAAGCTACAAAAATTTTTATCACAATTTGAAATTATTCAAGAAGTAGCATAACTTCTTGTGAGGGTTGTGGTGATCAGAAGTAGCACTTGCAATTAATACATCTTACAAAAATCCACTTTCAATTATGCTTTGATGGATTCTCATATGTACATGTGATTTTATCTAATGTGTAGATAATTTTTTTCAATTTTTGAATAGATAGTATATACCTTATCAAGGCCCCTTCATTTTTCCTATTTTTGACAATCCATTTTCCACTCTTTCCAGAACTTCCAGTTTCATGTGTTTAGCTTTAGTAGCCTTCTCCAAGTGATCTCCTCTTGTATTTATACATTCTCTTGAGATCTTCTTTTTTATACCTTATTGGTTGAAAATGTTGGTGCATTAATTGGGTTTATAATGATTACTCAGAATGTTTCTAGTGCTAGGGAATTATTAGATTTTTGAGATTCCTTTTGCTATGTAGATTCTTGTCTTGGTTTGATTGGCCATTCTCTTAGTAGTTATATTGAGTGGGTATTAGGGATTATCTTCAAGTTCTTAATAACATCTTTGATTGTTCATGAAGGCAAGTGGCTATTAGGGATTGTTATGACAATCATATAGGTGTTTGGATGACCACTTATGCATTTTATAGTCCTCTCTTGTTTCATTAGGACAATCCTATAATTGGTTTGGTAGCCTCTTATGAATTTCATGAAGGCCACTTGTTGCCATAAATACATGTCTCTCTAACTCTAGCAAATGACCATTTAGAATGATATAAGATCATCAATCACTGTGAAAACCTCTTGACTAACATGATTACTTTATTGTTTCATGAGTGTCCTATTTGTTTCATGACTATCCTATTTGTTTTATTATTGTCATATGGATTTTTGCAATGGACTTTAGATGATATAACCTCATTATGACTGATTTTTAGATTTGAATTGCTCTTATGAGAACATCTCAATGATTTATGACAGTCTAGATTAGATATGGCAATAATCTTCATGCATGACAATAATCTTCTATTTGCTATGACAATGAGTAACCTTTATGGTAGTCATTTAGTTTGAAATAATGACTATTTAATACCTTACCTATTCATGATAACCCTCATTATTACCTTAGCAGTTGTAATAACTCTACAACACCAATGACTACACCTAGGTAATATGATAGCACAGTCCCATATTTATTAGTGATAGCATTAGACTATTCAAGACAATGATTGAAGGATATAGAGGAGGACCATGGCATTCACAGAGGTGATATTAAACCATGTTTCAAATATGCAAACTATCCTAGGACTATTTCCCTTTAACTATCATGACACTACTTTTCAACTTTTGTGCATTTAAATAATATAAAATAAATGCTGAATCAACACATCTCAAAACATAGCTAAAGTGGGTACAAAAATGATAGGAAAAATACAAACTATATACTTATTGAACCTCTACACTAATATCATTTGTGGCAATCATAAAATAATATTCAGTCCGTGAAAATTAAATACATAGATCATAAAAAGAGTCTCAAAACAAAAAAATAGGTCCATTATTAAACATATGAGTATATCTATACAATTAGCTTATAGGTCCATGTTATTAGTTTGACATGACTATAAAATTGATCTACCATTTACATTATGATGAAATCTTGTAGTGGCAATCATGGAAAAATCTACTTGTAGGATACACCTACAAGAAATAATAAATGTAAATGAGAATGAAAGAATATGTACCAAAAACACAAAATATTAATGCAATATGTAACTAAATAACACAAAAGAAGATGTAAGACGATGGCTTGAGGGGAGCTAAGAGGATGTCTTAAGGGGATACACAAGAGGATGGCTTTAGGGGATGTATAAGAGGATTGATTAAAAGGGGAGCTAGAAGAGGATGCCTTAAGGGGATACAAAAGAGGATAACTTACTTGGAGAGATGTACACGAGTCAATTTACAAAGTATAAGATAAAACTTGATGGCTTAAGGGGATGTAAGAGGATGGTTTAAGGGGAGCTAAGAGGATGAATTAAAGGGATGTACAAGCGGGTGTCTTCAGAGGATGGATGAGAAATATATGAGTATATATATATATATGTAATTACCTAATTTGCGTTCACTTTTAGTTAAAGACTACAAAATTGACCTCACATACTTGTATGGTGAAAACTTCTATTGACAATCATGCAAATTTGACTACTTGTCTAGGGTACACCTGCAAAAAGTAATGTTCAAATGTACAATTAAATTAACTATATATTTATATGAGTCGATACAAAATTTAAGACAAGGGGAATAATATAGAAGGTGAAATGAGAATGAAAGAATTTATATACCAAAAACACAACACATTGATGCAGTATGTAGTTCTAGATAACATGTTGAATGTGAAAGCCATAATGTAAGTATATACAATTACCTAATTTGCGTTCACTTTTAGTTGAAGACTACAAAAATGACCTCACATACTTGTATGGTGAAAACTTCTATTGACAATCATGCAAATTTGACTGCTTGTCTAGGGTACACCTACAAAAAGTAATGTTCAAATGTACAAGTAAATTAACTATATATTTACATGAGTCGATACAAAATTTAAGACAAGGGGAATAATATAGAAGCTGAAATGAGAATGAAAGAATTTATATACCAAAAAGACAAAACATTGATGCATTACATGTAACTAGATAACATTATAGGATACATTTAAGAGGATTGATTTAGGGGATGTAAGAGTATGGTTTACATACCTGGAAATTTATTCCATTGTACCATCTACATCCTCTTTTTTTTGTAATGCATCTATAATTGACTCATGTTCTTCCATCGAAAGTGTCCATAACTATTTATTAGAAGGTTTGCCTTGATATCTGACTAGTTTTATATTTGTTGCCACAACCAAATGTGAGTAGTGTATGATCTTCTTATGTGTTTCATAATCTTCAAATGCAGGCAAACCATTCCTTCTTATTAGATATTTTCGTAGCCAAGTGCCAACAACAACCATAGAACCTGTTGGATACTCCATGTTATCATCATCTACTCTAGGATGTAACAACTTTTGTTTTGTCTCAACACGTCGAGCCAACCAATATTTGGTTTCCTCTTCATTTCCCTTAGGTGCAACAACAACATACACATGTCCTAAAAAAAATTATGTAATTCAATAAAGTGTGACATGTATCTAAATCACATAAATTTGTGCATGCATACATATAGAATTAATTATATATAGATGTACAAAAAAATGACAATAAAAAAATATTGAAAATAAAAGTACCTTCTTGTACAAAGTCTGAAACACGATCATAGTCATCTGATGCAAACATTTGATTATCATCTTTAATTGTTGTTTCAAGTTGATCTTGTGTTTCTGTAGGTGTCAAGGATCTTTGTTTCCATTCTTCAACCCATTCTGTATTTTCACATGCTCCCTAATCACTTGTAATACAAAATTGACAAAAACATGCAAGCTCCCTAGTCCATATAGTCCATGTGCTTGCATTTGAACTCTTAAATGAATGTCATTTTGTTGATCCAGTTATTGTCTCACAATCAAGTCGAGTAGGAATATTCTCTTCTTCAACTAACCAAAAGAATCGTCAAATTGTAGAGTTCTGACTTGATCCCATAGATAAGTTTTCATTACACCAATCCACAATTGCACGTGCATCTCTAAATTTGGCTGCATCCTCAAATTTTAGTTTCTCTCTAGCAAGAGCTCTTTTCACACATGCTCCAGCTCCATCATGTCCTCCTTTACCATGTCCAGCTTCAAAAAAACTCCACATATGTTGGATATTGATTTCTTTGTGAGCCCTACATAGCCAATAAAACATTCTTGCATTTTTGAATTGCCCTGTATAATTATCTAACCATATGAAATGTTGTGCCATCTGGATTCCTCTTTCTTTTAAACTTTCATAAAATTTTGTGAAACAATATTGCACAAACTCTGAAGAGTGTAACCGGTTATCACTCAAATAGAAATGATACTCCCTCAAAATTTTTCTATTATCTTATGTACTATCATCTGCATGTTTGTATATAATATGAACAAATATGGCCACTTGCACTGAATTATAATACTGAGATTGAATTTCCTCTTGTGGAGTAAGAGTATAGTTTTCTGCAAAGTCAACCATTGATAGGATAGTTCCAATTGGAAATGTGTTTTTACATGAACGGAATTGTCCATCAAGCCATTGAGCATATTGGGAGTGTTTGACATATTTGGATACAATATTATCCCTAAAATCTTTGATGAATGTATGCACACAAATTTTTTCAGTGACTAACTCACAATGCTTTCCAATTTTTCCATCCTTTAAAGAATATTCAACATTCTTGAATCTTTTCACATCTACTAATTGTTGTCCAAATTCATGTGAAATATTTTCATGCATACATTCTCCTAACAATGAAAAGTTGCCACATCTATTGCATTGTCCATAAATACATGCTTTTGAATAAAATAAGTATCCAGTAGATGTTTCACAAAACAAACCTGCTACAAACTCCTTATTTGTTTGAGGTGGCATATTAATACCACATTCCTGCATAATTTTGTCAGTATGCAAAGTCAAACATATATATCGAAAAACATCATAATAATAACGAAATTGCACATGAGTTTTACAACAACAAGAGATTCATTGTTTATTAATTTTCACATATCAAAGTTTACATTTCTCAAAAGATCTTTGGCTTATGGTAATATTAAATGGTTTTAACACTAAATCATCTAAGAATTTTTTATATAATTTAGTTTGAGTCATGTCTAATAGATGTTTTGGATGAGGATCGTGAATTTTAGACCCCACTCGTAATTTTAAAACATCTCTAACATTAGATGATACCCTTGTATTATCATGCCAATATTTTTCAATTAAAGATTTGATTTCACTATTTAATTTCATGTCATACCTTGGGAGTCTACCACTAAAACTCCAACATTGGTTAATTGGATCTTTTTCAATAGATTCTCTTTTCTTTCCTGCTCTTCTCAATGTTTTAGGATTTATCTTTAGAATTTCACTTGTCTTACTTATCATGTTCTTTTATTAGAAGATGATTTATTGACTAAAGCAGTTGTTATAGCTCTTCGTGCTGCATTGCTATCTTTAGATCAACTCTTTTTACCAATAAAATCAATAGCATTAGAAACACTAGATAAAACTTGTTTGATTGATTCATCTTTTTTTTTAGGTTTTACAAAGATGCCTAACTTTTTCATTACTTTTCACAATTTCCACATCTTCATCAATTGCATCATAAGTTGACATTCAAATCCAAGATTTTTTCTATAAAAAAATTTTTATATAATCTATTTGCATGAGTTCTCATTTGCCTCCAAGAAATCTTACCAGGAAGATTATTTAAGACATTTCTTTCAATCTCAAATAAAACATTTTCATTTTCGCTCCTAAAAGGGATATTATTCTCATTCATATCATCAATAGGTGGGTTTGAAGACATACCTGGATTTGTTTCTATAGTCATGTTTTCCATATCATTGAAAGTTGGCTCCGAAGACACCTGGATTTGTTTCTATAGTCATGTTTTCTATATCATTGAAAGTTGGCTCCAAAGACACCTGGATTTGTTTCTATAGTCATGTTTTCCATATCATTGAAAGCTAGTTTTGAAGACATACCTGGATTTGTTTGTATAGTCACATTTTTCATATCTTCGAAAGTTGGGTTTGAAGACATACATGCATTTGTTTTTATAGACACATTTTCTTCCAAATTCACCATTTCCACATTTGCATCATCTACATTCATCCCATCATTTATAGTCTCTTGAATGTCTTTCTCTTCAATATTCATGGAACTAGATGCTTCAATATTCTTCATCTCTTGAATCCTTGCTCTTCTATCTCTTTGCCTTTTTGCTTCATTCTCTCTATTTGCTTCAATTTCTTGAGGTGTCATTACCGTCCTTTGTTTTTTTCTTTGACGTTGATTTGATCCCATGATTACCAAACCCTCTTGATAAAATAACAATTGATACTTAATCCAATTTCATAATTGATGTCCTTATTTGAAATTTTGAAGTAGAATTAGATGTAGATCTTTTATTCCATAGATTTTGAAGTAATAGGTAGATGTAAAAACAAAAACCTTCTTTCTTTATTCCTCTTGAAAATAGCTCATGCACTTGATTTCACTTCAGAATTGTTCATATGATTGACTCCTTTCAAAATCTGAATAGAATATGACCTGTCAAGAGATTCTAGAAAACACTTGTAAGTAAAAAAATGCAGAAATTGTCGCTGTTGCGCTATACTGATCAGACTTGCAAGTTGCAGGGATACAGTAATAGTACATTTTTTCCTAATATGGGAAATAACGGATATAATAGAAACGTGTACCTGCTATGTAACACGTACCCGTTATTTGAAATTGGAAATCTCCGACTGCCTTTTCCCTTCCCTTTGCTTGGGTTTTAGGCTCGGGATAGGCATGGTTGGCCGACCTTGAGCCTTGGACTTGCAAGTTTTTTTCTAAGTATAGAACAAGAAGAAACATTGAGTTTACCTATATGGCTGAGGACCTTTTTTCTGAATTTTTTTTACGAAATGAAAACCCATTACAGATGACATTGTCTAGTTTTTAAATATGTAATTTTTTTGTTATTGGACATGTTCTTCTATTTATTATTTAATTTATGAGCAAACTAGTCCAAAAACTTGAAATGGCAGGTGTTTGTATTTTTTTAATAACTTTTAATTTTTAAATTTTTTTTTTAAAAAATTATATGTCATCAATCTACACATCATTCTTTACACAATGAAAAAAAAAATTAATTTTATGATTTTTTTTGCTCAAATTATGTTGGTCGTATACAAGGGGTTTTCAAAAGTAGCAATTAGGCCTAATAAAAAACAAAATTATTTGGAAAAAAATTATAAAAAAATATCCTCATCAAACTTCACTGTACTACACATCTTTTCCCAAAAAGATTTTGAATTTTTTTTTAGGTCAAATTATGTTGGCCGTACACGTGCATGGTATGGTTAAAAAAAAGTGACTTTTAAATAGTGGTTTTGAGAAATGCCTATTGAAAATTAATTTGTATCATCTGGGTATTGAAAAACATTACATATTTGGAAACTAGACTCCGAGTACTACATTTTATATTTAGTGACTTTTTTAAAGATTTCATCTCTAAGTGCTTCAAATTTTAAGGTCAAATGTGACAAATTCTGAAAATCAGGGAAAACACTTCTACTTTTTGGCCAAAAAGTGGACCCAACTTCTTGCACTGACCCCTTTTGCACATCTTACTCTCTTTCTCTGATCACTGATTCTTTTCTTTTACACATTGCTCTCTCTCCCCCTTTGACATCAATGGAAAAGGGAGACACACCTCTTCTTTCACTCTTATCAAGTCACATGATCTTTTCTTTTCACTGCTCTGAATACTCCCCCTTAGGAGTGCACACTAAACTGTATCAACTCTTACTCCCCCTGACTACAACAATCATCATGACCACTACCTGCTCCCCCTGAGAGGTAGCCTCCAACATCAGTCCTGAAAAGAATGAATCTTGAAATCCACTGGATTGATGCACCTCCTTATGCATCTAGTTCAAAGGAGGGGCAATAACCCCTAACTTTTCTTGGAGATACTCAAATGTATCCTTAGGAAGAGCCTTAGTAAATATGTCAACAATGTGATCCTTTGTAGGCACATACCCAAGCTTCACTTCATTCTCTGCAACCCACTCTCTTAGAAAGTGATACATAATTGAGATATGCTTTGTCCTTGAATGCATCACCGGATTCTTTGAAATGCTAATAGCACTTGTATTATCACAAAAAATAGAAATTGGCTCATCATACACAACTATGATATTCTTCAAGGTTTGTCTCATCCATAACACATGTGTGCAACATGATGCTATAGCAATATACTTTACCTTTATAGTAGATAAAGACACTGAATCTTGTTTCTTACTTATCCAGGACACCAATCTGCATCCAAGAAAGAATGCACCACCACTTGTACTTTTCATGTCATCTACACAACCGGCCCAATCTACATCTGTATAAGCACTTAAAGTAAAGTTAGGATCTTTTGGATACCACAAGCCATGATCCAGAGTGCCCTTTAAATATCTGAATATCCTCTTAACTGCCATAACATGTGACTCTCTAGGATCTTCTTGAAATCTAGCCACAAGACAAACTGTATGCATAATATCTGGTCTAGTAGCAGTTAGTTATAGCAATTCTCCAATCATTGATTTGTACTTGCTCTGATCAACCTTAGGAGATTCATCATTCTTGCTCATCTTACAACCAGTAACCATAGGAGTACAAACTAGTTTAGAATCTTCCATTCCAAACTTCTTTAACAACTCTTTTACATATTTTGACTGAGAAATGAAAATACCCTTATCTGTCTGATTGATCTATAAGCCAAGGAAGAAATTTATTTCCTAACACATTGACATTTTAAATTCTTTCTACATCTCATCTGCAAAAAATTTACACATACCTTCATTTCCACCAAATATTATATCATCTGCATACACTTCCACAATCAGAATTTGATCTCCACTTACTTTGATGTACAAATTGCTATCTGTAGAACCTTTATTGAATCCTTGCTGTAATAAGTACCTATCTAGCCTTGCATACTAAGCTCTGGGGGCTTGCTTCAATCTATAAAGTGCCTTCTTGAACTTGTAAACCATATCTGGCTTATCTGACAACTGGAATCCTTCTGGTTGTTCTATGTACACTTCCTCTTCCAACTCACCATTCAAGAAAGCAAACTTCACATCCATTTGATATACTTTGAAATCCTTATGTGCTGCAAAAGCCAAAAACATCCTAATGGCCTCCATTCTTTCCACCAGAGCATAAGTTTCCTCATAATCTATTCCTTCCACTTGTGAGTAGCCTTTACACACAAGTCTTGCCTTATTCCTTACCACTTCTCCATTCTCATTCAATTTATTTTAGAATACCCACTTAGTTCCAATTACATTTTTGTTCTCTGGTCTTGGGACAAGTTCCCAAGTCTGATTCTCAATCTACATTAGTTCTTCTTCCATAGCCTTGATCCAATACTCATCCTTGCATGCCTCAATCACTGTTTTAGGTTCAACTTTAGAAAGTAAACATAGATTTACATGTTCTTCATCAGCTCTCCTTCTTGTCAATACACCTTTGCTCATATCACCAATGATCTGGTCTTCAGAGTGATGCTTCTATACATTCTTGGGAGTTTTAGGGATTCTTTTTGGAGCTTCTTGTTCTTCAATCCGTACTTCTTTTTCTTTAGTTTTTTCTTCTTCTCCACAAGAAGACTCATCTGATTCATATCCATTAACCTCTGAAATCTTTTGTATATCTTCATCAACCTTAACATTAGCACTTTCAATAATTTTTCTTAGCCTTTTGTTGTAACACTGGTAAGCTTTGCTTCTAGTAGAATACCCAAGGAAGATACCTTCATCACATCTTGCATCAAACTTTCCTAGTTCTTCATCTCTTCTGATATAACATTTGCTTCCAAAAACTTTGAAATATTTAACAGTAGGAATCCTTCCATACCATAGCTCATAGAGATTCTTTGTGTCATTTGCTCTTACTTGTACTCTATTATGTATGTAGACAGTAGTATGAATTGCTTCTCTCTAGTATACTTCTGGTAGGTTTGCTTCTTTTATCATTGTCCTTATAGCTTCTTGGATAGTCATGTTCTTCCTTTCAACAACTCCATTTTGTCAAGGAGTCCTAGGAGCAGATAAATGCCTCTTTATCCCATGATCCTCACAAAACATGTTAAACTCATTAGAAGTAAATTCTCCACCTCTATCATACCTCAAACATTTGATCTTCATATCCATTTCATTTTCAACCATTGCTTTAAAGGCTTTAAACTTATCTAGGGCTTCTGATTTTTCCTTAAGAAAAGTGACTCATATCATTCTAGAGCAATCATCAATAAATAACATAAAATACCTATCACCTTGAAAACTCCTTACTCTGGTAGGACCACAAAGATCTGTATGTACCAATTCTAACAGTCTGGTAGATGACTGATCCTTGACTTTGAAGCTTCTTCTTGTTTGCTTTCCAACATGACATTCCTTACAGACAACATTGATGGGCTTTGTAATCTTTGGCAGATCTCTCAAAGCTTGAACCGAACTAATCCTTACCAGGCTATCAAAATTGATGTGACATAATCTCTTATGCCATAGCCAACTCTCACTGATCTGAGTTATAAAGAAATAACTATCACCACCTTTGAGATGATAAACATTTCCACCTATCCTCTTTCCAGTAGCAATCATTGTTCCAGATCTTTTTCTGATCTCACAACCATCATCTTGAAACATAAGATTGTAACCCTTGCTACACATTTGTTCAACACTCAAGAGATTATGCTTTAAACATTTGACATAAAGAACATCATTAGTGTTATGCTTTCCATCAAAATTGATTGAACCTTTTCCACAAATCTTAGCAGTTGCATCATCACTAAACCTAACTACTCCACTATCATATTTTTCAAGTTTAACAAACTTACTCTTATCATCTGTCATATGATTTGAGCATCCACTATCAATGACCCAGTCATCTAAGTTTTATCTTCTAGCATGAAAAGCAGACATTACAGTGCCTTCAAGGTTAGTACTTTCCTCTAGACCCTTTTCCTTCACACAGCTTCCAGAGTTAGTAGAAATAATTTCATCTCTTAGGGCTATGAATAAGAATTCATTATCATTATCATCCTCATAATCAAATTCATCATCAGATATACTTGTATCTTCTCTAACATAGTAACTTTTCTTAACCAACTTACCTCTTTTTTCCCTATTCTTAATTCTCAAAGCTCTATCTAGACATCTTGAAGCATAATGACCTATTTTTACATAATTGAAACATTTAAAAGGCAACTTACCATTGAACTTTCTAGTACCCTTTTTCATCCTTCTCACAAATTTAGCTTCCACTTCATCAAGGTTTTCCGGATCTAATTCGACAGTCTTCTCTGATTTGCTAGCCTTAAAAGCAGTCTCATCCTTTGTAGTTCCACTAGTTGTGCCAAACTCCCTTATTTCAAAAGTAGTTAAGGTGCCAAGCAACTGATCTTTGGTAAGCTGATTCAAATTTTGTAATTCTTCAATAGTAGAGACCTTATGATTGTAACATTTAGGAAAAGTGTTGATACCTTCAATATCACTTCTTTATCATCTATATTTCCACCAAGTTCTTTGATGCCATTGACAACTTCATCCACCTTCTGTAAGTAGCTAGTAATGTTTTCATCTTCAGACATTAGCATGGTCTCTTGAAATGTAAGCTTCAAATGTAAGCTTCAAGTTCTGCATTTTAGTTTGTTTGACCTTATCATCTCCTTCATAAACTCTTTCAAAATTTTTCTAAATCTCGTTAGTAGTTTTCAAATTCACAACTTTCACCAACTCAAAATTAGTAAGACCACTTAAAAGAGCATGTTTTGCCTTACTATCTATTTTAGTAGCTTTGATCTCATCATCAATATTTATACTATTCTCAGGTATAGTGTAATTAGACCTAATGGATTTCCAGATCTCATAACCAAGAGTAATTAGAAAGACTTCCATCCTTACCTTCCAGAGAGCATAGTTTGATCCATCAAACAAGGGAACACCCTTCTTGTTTGCCATCCTAGGTCTTGACCTCAAGTTGTTAAGATTTCTTCAAAGGAACCTTGCTTTGATACCAATTATTGAATGCACAAGACAACTAAGAGGGGGGGGTGAATCAGTTGTATCAAAAATTTCAAACCCACACAAACATTCAGATCCACATTAACCTTTCAACTTGTTATGATGATTAAGCATGAAAAGTAAATAACATAAACTGAATCATAACAGCACCAAACACAAGACAACACTATATTTTATGTGGAAAACCTAAGAAGGGAAAAACCATGGTGAGGATTAGCTCACAATATAAAGTAGTAGCAACACTGAATTACAAAAAGCCTCATTGCCCAAAAAAAGGAAATAAAGGCTCACTGCCAAAGGACTCACTGTCCAGAAGAAAGATATAGAAGAGAAGGCTCACTGCCAAAGATGAACTGATATAATTGCATCTAACCTATGCATGGAGTTCAGTTCCAATGAAGCTCAATATTCATCACAACACAAATAACACTTTTGTAGCAACATTGAAAAATAGTAGACACCTTCTGCTCACTGCATCTAGTAGCCTAACACATGAAATCTCACTGCACTGATCAAATTTGTATCACATACATCATATCCATCACGCATGCATACACTCACGAATCCTTGACACTTATTTATACCATCATCAACCTTGAAATCATTCTCCAAGGTTGGAAACACATCTTAACCCATGAAATTTAAATTAGGTCAGGACCAAAACAATCCCACAGAGGAAAGGAATGATTGCAGACCACATCATGCCTTACCATGGACCTAAATCCACTCTTACACGCTTCATCACGCTTTCACAATCAATGAAGCTTAACTACAATTAGTGTAAACAACCAAGTCGGCCAAACTTGTGTTAACACTATGAACTTTTAAGTGCACACTTCCTCAAGAACAAAAGACGACATGCATACCATGCACCAAGTTGAACATGATTTAGAAACATCCACAAGCACTTGAAAACAAACAAAATATTTTGCAACATCTTTCACCTGAAGAAAGTTCACACTAGAGCACTTAGATTACTCTATCGTCAACTGCAACTCAAGAAATGAAACTTGCAGGGCACCAAACCATGAACCACTTGAGCTAAAGAAGGATATAGAACTTATAAGCATAAATCCAGAACTGCAAAGCCAATAATAAATCTGTGAAGAAATGCATAGCAAAACATTTTTTTCCAAACACTTCTTCACAACTTAGAAACACTGTCCACACACTGGTAGACACAACTTTCTTTGCACAATGAACCGGAGCACTAAATCTAGAACATAGCATCTCTGAATACCTTTGAACAACATATTCAAACCACAAAAACATATCTTCAATAAGGAATAAATGTGGAGCAAAACCAAAACATTACTTTGTTAAGTCATAACACATCTTCAACACATTGTTTCTTTTATTAATCAAATTTTCTCAAAAGCACTTGGAAACCAACCAACAAAACCATATTCTTAACATATTTATCACTTTTACAAGGCAATCAAAACACCTTCATCAATAGCTCATATCCTCATTTTTGCACAACACAAACTACTCATACTCTTGAC
This sequence comes from Cunninghamia lanceolata, assembly GCA_027924645.1. Taxonomy (NCBI): domain Eukaryota; kingdom Viridiplantae; phylum Streptophyta; class Pinopsida; order Cupressales; family Cupressaceae; genus Cunninghamia; species Cunninghamia lanceolata. Next base: position 5,840,650 of record BSBN01001003.1, read on the forward strand.
ACAATTGACACCAATGACAACACAAGTTTGTTGACATCAATGACAACACTGATTAGCACATACTTGCAACAAAAATTTGTAATTTAAGTTTGTGTGTAACAAAATCAAAATCAAATGAAAACAAACAATCTAATAGAGCAAAATGACACATGTGATCCAGAAAATTCTCACCATAGAGCCAAAATGACACGTGTGATCTAGAAACTTCCCACCATAGAGCCATTGTAGAAAATGTCAAATGGGAGAATACCAAAAAGTAGAAGAAGGGAGTCCGAAATCAAAGGAACATTCAAAATTGGGAAGGTTGTTGAGGTTGAGGAGCTCGAGGGAAAATAGAGAGATGAATTAAAAAAACAAGGCCATTGAGGTTAAGGAGGCATGGCTTAAATTTGATGGCCATATGGTTGTATTTAGGCATTTTTTTCCATAAAATACAATCGACATTTTAAAAAGATTTTATCACATGAAAGGAGAGAATTTGGAAAACTCTCAAATTTTATATAGAATTATAATTATATATGTGTGTGTGTGTGTGTTGAATACAATGGACCACTGAGAGGGGGGGTGAACCAGTGGTCTAATAAAATTAACTTTACTACTTCTTTGAACTCTTGTAAACACTATTAAGTTAGAACATCAAAGCACTTAGAAAACCAAATCTAATCACACCAAACACATCATAACACAAGGATGTATGTGGAAACCCCTAAAAAGGGAAAAAAACACTATGTGAAGAGTTGATTGGGTTTATTTGACCAATTCAACCTCACAAAAAGATCACCGTTAGATCTCACTGACCAAATCTGACTAATTACAATTTAGGGCACCAACCGTAGGAGCACCAACCCCTTGCCAGTTTAGGAGCACCAAATCTAATGCAAATAGATTGAATATACAAAGTACTACTCTGTTTACATTGACATCATAGGTTACAGATGGATTCTGTAAATCTCTCATTCAATCACTTCTATGAGAAGATATTCAAAATTAGTAACATACTCTTCCTTTACCAATTATTCAAAGAATGGTTCTTCAAAAATCCATCATCCACCGAACACAAAAATGCACTACTCTATTTACAATGAAATCACAGATCCAAAATATACAGACAAATAAAATTGATTTATATAGATACATCACCTGCAACTTACAATCACTAAACCCAAGACACATTCACATCAAAACTCCTCTTCTTCTTCAATTATGCAAAGAATATTTCTTCAAAAACTCCATCAATCTCATCATAGATCAAACATGAAACACCTGCAACACACACTTTTGCATTCAACCCTCACATAGTTCTGCATTTATTTCTCTATCAATTTCAAACCCTCAATTCATGTGAACATATCAATATGTCTTCAAACATTTACTATTAGCTTCTATTAATGTTTTTGCAAAGGATTCATCAACAACCCTACACAATATAAATTTTCTCTATTTATCATTACAAATCACCTTTCAGATCCATGAGTCACAAAACAAAAATTAGCTTTCAAAACTTCCTAACCATCGAATGAAAAGCAGCTAACAAAACTATCTCAACTACTCTCAAACAGATCATACGGTTAGATGCCCATCAAATATCATGCACCAGGGAATAGCCGTTACAATTTGAATGCTCGTCGTTGATGAAGGTCTTCGTGCCCTCGAGAACTTAAATGTGCACTGTCGATTACAACTTTGGCACCTTTGTTTTCAAAAGAACCTCCTTCGGGATGGGAGGCACTGGTCACCACTAGGGTGAGGGGCAATCATTCCACGAGAATGATGACTTAAGTCATAGGCGACCGATGACTATACGTCACCTTTAAAACATAACAAAAAGAAACCCATCATAAAATAAGCCTTTGCTTTTAAGTCCTTAGAGTTTTAGTACTTTAGGTTTTAGGTCTTCAACATCAATCCCTAATATGCCATTAAAAAAATGATCCTTCTCATTTGCAAACAACCTCTGTCATAGAGGATAAACTAGTGATATATAACATAGAAGCTCCTTTAGTCTTAAAGCAATCAAAAACTTTGCTCTTGAAACAAGCAACCATACTCATGCAAAAAATGACTTCAAGATAACCCTTATGTTTGTAGAAGCAACCCTAATCTACCACCATAGATCCTTGACTGGTGTTGTTAACTTTAACCATTGCAAGCAATCTCTTGTTGCAGATAGTAATCTAGATGACATCATTGTGTTGCTAAGATATAGGAATCTTGAAACAAGCAAGACAAGACACATGAAGTAAATACATGACAATCTGCTCAACCAAGTCCATGTGTTGCAGAGACAACTCTTACAATGCAGAGAAGGACTTCAAGATAAGTAGAAAAGAGATAAAAACAACATAAGGATATAAAGTCAAAGATCCCTCTCTTCTACAACCAAACTTTGTAGATTCATAATGTTGATATGACAAACAAATTCCTTTAATCTTGAAACAAAAGAAGAAACTTCTTGAATTAGGTCCAAATTAATCATGCACTAAACATATCAACTGATGTCATTACAAATGTGATGCAACCACCCAAGCATCCATGAAGTATGACCTCAAACATAACTGCACATCACTCAGACTTTCTGCATTACCTGCCAAATCTCCTTAATGTCAATGCCATTAGTAGTTCTCATCCATCATTTTCCCTTCATCTCTATGCTTCTAGCCAATTATATATATATATATGAATGAAAAATTATATAAATAAATCAATATTAGTTTAGGAAATCAACTCTAAGAGTGAGTATAGTTAGTGCACTCAGCGTATATATGCTGAGTGCACTAACTATACTCACTCTTAGAGTTGATTTCCTAAACTAATATTGATTTATTTATATAATTTTTCATTCCTAAATCTCATTTATTTAATTTAGGGTGATGCATTCTTTTTAATTAGTATAAATTAACATTAGGGAAAGTGTCTACACTGCTCACAAAGAGGCCCACTGCCTACAAGGAGACACATTGTCTACAAAGTGATAAGAATCACAGTCTTGAACTGGTGAATGACATCTTTACCATGTCCGGATCAGTTCCATTTAAGCCCAAAACCTCTGCTCTGCTTTTCGTACTTCTCTTCGCTACACCACTCTCATCCACACCATCCACACTACAAAATGAACTCACAAACCTTTACTTATACAAGACATCGACTTAGGAACAATCATCTAAGTCGGCAATCAACCATAAGAATATCCGCAAGATGAATAACACATCCGGTCGGCCATCACAAGAACATTCGCAGGATGAACAACTCATCCAGTCGGCTAGTCGGAATAAGAACTTCATCCGGAAGAATAACTTCAATTCTGGGCTCTACCATCAATGCAGACCAACAACACAACTTCATCATGATCCAAGAACCTTCACAAGCCTGCCTGAATGACCAGGTACATCCGCACTTTCTCTACATACTGGAATCTCTTCTCTTCCTCATCTGAAACTTCAAGAACAAGTCTGTCGCCACTGTCACAATGCAAAAGGCACTTTCGGACCTCAAAATCATACACAACTCGAGATGACACATTACAAGGATATCCCAAACACTCCTTCCAATCCGCAGATTAGGATTATACAATTCCGGACCTCACCGGACCTTTCTGTGATCCTCTGTCACCTCTGAACACTTGCCGAAACCAGTTCTATACCGACAGCCACAAATCCTTTAGATCTTCATGCGTACCTCTGAAATCTTAACTGAAGCATCTCAAGACTCATATCTAAAAACCCTTTAATCCGCATCCTCCGGTTCGCATCCTATACAATACATTTGCCTTCTTCTTATCACTGTTCTTCACTGTTCCTGACTGAGGCTAATTTTCTCAGTATCCTCAGCACACTGCTCATCCAATCCTTCTTGTCAATGCAATATGAGTATGTTGACATCAATGACAACACTGGTTCACCTTATACTTGCAACAGATACAAATAGGAGAAGGTCACAACAGAGGTAGTCTCCTAGTATCCTGGACCTTACAAGAGAATCAAGGGTCATCCTAGGAGGCCTAAACAACACATAACATATCACAAGGGAAACACAACACGAGAGATAAAGGGTTAGGAATACTTACCTGTAGGGACAACCTAACTAAGGGTTGTCATCAAGCAAATCATCATCATCTTCCCACTCCTGAATGTTAGAGGAAAGTGGGACATAAGGTACCATAGCCCAACTCTTCTTCTTGTCCTCAAGTTGTCCATTCTTATCTTCTTTGTTTGATTCAATGTTTGGTGAGATGTTTTCTTGTTGAGATGCAATTCGTTGGGCATAAGATTGTTGTCTCCTCCTCCTTTCTTTTGCTTGTCTATTTATTTTTGTCTTACCAATTATCTCTTGTAAGATAGTGTTTTGCTCTTTCATAGGTTTTTGTGTTTTAGAGGAGGAAGCACCAGGATCAAATCTCATTTGTCTAGGTGGAATGTGTAGGAGTTCGGACAACACTGAGAGGGGGGGTGAATCAGTGTTGTGTAGATTTTTTGCAACTTATTATAACTTTTGATTTACAAGACTCAGAAAGAGAAAGTCATCAATAAACTATTACACATATATGTACAAGTTTGATAGTGAAAATTATGAGCAGGACCATATAGAGATAAATCTTAACATAGAAGCAAAAACACACATAGAAGCATATCATTTACACAAGAATTACTGGAGTGGAAAACCCTCTCTGGGTAGAAAAACCACTCATGAACTGCCTCACTGGCTTAACTTTGAAAACATCTTACAAAGCCTCACTGGCTGAATATTATGTCTCACTGACTATTGAGGTCTCACTGACCTACAAGCCTCACTGGCATACTGTTTAGAAGCACCAGCTTCAAGGAGCACCAACCCCTATTATAGAACAAACTGAAAACACAAATTCAGAGGGTTTCTCTGTTTCAATACATAACATTTATTCTCTCTCATGTGTTTGTCAAATGACCATTCCCAAATCATATACAAACTCAGATATTTCAATCCCGTATCATGATCCACTCTACAACACCAACACTGCTTGATTCTCAACAACACTACTCTATTTTCAACACTTCACAACACTGTATATTTCATCTCTATCCTTCTTAATTCATCCATCAATGCATCTGAAAAACTATTTTATACAAGTTGAATGTCTTTTCACCTTTCATCTTCTGTATGTTTCATCTCTGTCAAAAATATGAAGTTGCATCAAAATAACCCTTCATATTCTATGATCTGAATAAAATGATTTATGTTTGAGACCTTTCAATTTCTTTTTCTTCAACTCCCCTGCAAATAAAATTTTTATCTCCTTTTAAAGAAAATTAAAACAATCACAATATATCTCTCCAATCTCTTCATATCCATTGTGTTTGTAACCTGCAACAAATCCTGAACCAAACAATTACATCTCTGCAAAATAAAATCAATTTCTTTTCAATTTTCATCTTGAATATTCTTTTTGTATTCTCCAATCTGAAAACTTGTTCAAAAATCTCCAACCCTTTCTCCTTCTCTGCACAAAGGTCATATAAAAATCTTTAATAAAAACAATCGGAGCCCTGTAAGAAAATAAAATCCTTCATTTTGAAATATCATCTTTTCAAAACTCTTGATCTTCTCTATAAAAATACATTTCCAAAACCTTGATCTTCTCTGGAAAATCACATTTTCAAACTTTTGATCTTCTCTAAAAAATCAATTTTCAATAATAATATCCATAAAAATTGTCTTCAAATCTTTCAATATATCTCTGCAAGAAAATCTTCAATTCTCCATAAATATTTGCCTTGAAAAATCTTTCATTGGGATCCTGAGAAAAACTCTTATGCTTCCACAAAAAAATCTCCACCAATTTGTCTTAGAAACTCTCCTAAAAAAAATCTCTTTAAAAAACAATTTCTAATTTTAAAAATATCACAAAAATTTGATAGCTTTTACCATTTTAAAAAAATCATGTATATGGCCGACCACATAGTAGTTTTAAGAAAGGTTTCTAAAAAATAGACTAAAGCCTTAAAAGGCTAGGGAATCGGCTTTTTTAGAAACTTTAATAAATATATAGAAAACTCCTCTAAAAAGGCAATTTAATGCCTTAAATAATATGAGACCATTTCATCGGGCTTTAAAACCTTAATTTGTTTCCTTAAAGCATTTCAACGTTTATGCTTTGAAAGTCTCATTCCCACTCAATCACATTATAAGATGACCGGTTATGATTTTCAAGGGGGCCGGTTGTAAGATGAACTTAAATCCTTCTGCAGGTAACCAGTTACCATCTATAAAGGTCAACACACTTTTAGAACAAAAAGTGCACTAGTATTTGCATTTTGAATTATATATATCTTTTTAAAGACCTTGAGACCAAATTACCTTGTAATGTAAATGGCATCAATCATCAATAGAGTTCACTGTCATTTCAATCTTAATCAACGTTGTAATCTGCATTAGTACACACTGTCATGATCAATCAACCACTAAATGAAACTGATGCCACTATTCATATTGCAAACAACTATCATGAGATGATCACATCCAGAAATATTCTTTGCAAGTACTACTGATCAGACAAGTCCTTCATTGACACAATGAAGATCCATTGAAGACATAATGAACATGATCCAAGATGATCCAAGATGATCCTATATCTGATTTCACATGATCCAAGATGATCCAACAACACTCCATCACATGTAAGCAGAAAGATATAAAGATATCATTATGATGCAAATCTCCTCAATCATTATGAAGATAACCTGATCAAATGGAAGCATCATGAAACAACTTCAAAGGAACTGACAATATTACCTGACAATTGAACATTATCACTTTAACCATGAAGAACATTATGAACACCTGAAACTTCCTGCCAGTTATGACTTAATTAGCTGAGCTCCTTCAAAGCAAAACATACTAGAACCAAACCAACTCTTCTTTGTGAACTGACCAAACAATAAATAATTATCTCCTCTTGATGTCCTGCAACAACTATGATAACTTTGCAATATCACTAACAACTGAACACACTTTTGACATCAATGACAACTTGTCACCATCAGAATGTTTTGTTGTCGATGACTACCTCCCGATCCTTGTAAGGATGGTGGGGGAGGAACCTTAGCATAGGGTCCTTTTCCTTTAGGTCTAGGATTCTCTTCAAATGTGGGTTGTTCGTCTCTTGTTTTTTTGTGTATATAAGGATCAACCACTTGATGTAATAGTTTTGTTTTGTAGTTTCTATAGCTCAAGAAGTTAATATCTATCCATGCCTCCGGTTCCATTTTAGATTTTTCCCAAAAGTAATCTAGTGTAAAGTGTTGTTTTATAACCAAAGGTTTATACTTATTGCGAGGAATAGTAAGCACTTGTCCATTCAAAGGAGATTTTACACAGTTATGAATTGTTGAAGGGACAACATTCATAGAATTTAACCATGGATGTCCTAATTTTATGCAAAAAAGATTAGAAACGGGGACATCATCAAACCATTGTTCTACAGATTTCTCAAATAAAGTGAGCAATAAAGATATTTTCCCAAAAGTGTTTATAAAGGTTCCTTTATGTGTCTTAATCATCATATCTGAAGGGTCATAAAAGCCTTGTATCAATCCATGTGAATAGAGGAAATCTTCCATGGCTACACTAGTCATACAATTAGGATCAACAAGGGTTCCATCCACAGGATTTCCCATTATTTTCATAGTGATATAAAGAGGTCCTTTAGTGTCTCCAGTTGTTCTATCATGAGGTGTAAACACAATTTAAGGTTTAGGGACCTTTCTTTTCATGTAAGGCCTAGGAGGGAACCTATTGTTGTTGTTGTGATTAGAAGCCATGTGTTTAAGTTTTCAAATCAATGTAAGATCAGGGTTTAAAATCTTTTCAAAAGTTATGCAAAAGACAAGTGCAAAACTGTGTAAAAATGACCCAAAATGCTTGATTTTTTCAACTTTTTTCAATGCAAATAAGTGAAAGAAAAGGTGTTGTAAGGAAATTGATGAAGTGTAGAAAATAATATGTCTGATATCATTCCAATAAATCAATAATATTCTTCACAACATGCTTTTGATACAAATCGAGAATGATGACAAGTCAAAACCTAGTGAAAATACACTAAAATGTGTAATTTTTCACAAATTTTCAACGCAAAGACCCAATAAAAGAGGTGTTGTAAAGAGTTTTAGGAGGTGAAGAAGATTATAGAAATAACATCAGTCACCTAAAGCCATAAAATCCATCACAACACACTTGGAGTGCAAATCTAGGTCAAACCCTAGGGCAAATATAGTCAAAATATGCAAATTTTCACCAATTTTCAATGCAAAGGCCTAATAGAAAGGGTGTTGTAAATAATTTGAGAAGGGGATGTAGATAATAACCCTAATAACAACCAATTAGTGTATAAATATCCTTTACAACACACCTAGGATGTAAATCTAGAGAGATGATAAGGTCAAAATCTAGTGAAAAATCAAGGTTTTCAAACTCTAGGCATAAAATTTTGCAACAAATTACCACTATGATGCAACACTAAAGTTAGAAATCGGTCCTAATGAGTGTTTAAAAAGCGTAGTAAAATCTGAAACAAGATTTTGCTACAAACCCTAGCTAATGCAAAACTAGGTTATATGGAAAAATGCACAATTTCAAACAATTTTTATCAATTTCAGCATGAAAATGCAATCTAAATGAATGATGAATGAATAATTTATGTATTTTTAAATCAGATCTGATGATAATGATAGAAATTTAAATGAAATTAAATGCAAACTAATTCAAATTATATGAAAATGCAAGCTAAAAATGCCAATTTTTTTCAAATTTTCTAAATTTTTCATTTTTTTTGTAATTTTTCAAATGCAATAAGATGAACAATGAAATAAATGAATGAAATGAATGTAAATATGAATCAAAACACTCAAAAAGGTGCAAAATGCATTAAAAACATAGGTTCACCAAAATGTTTAAGGTGAAAAATGAAGAGGATTTGTTTAGGGTTGATTTTGATGGTTTATGTTGATCCTCCTTTCACCACTAAACATTCAAGGACTTCCAGCTGAGTAGACGAAGTTAATACAAAGCTTCTGTCACTTGGAGCATAGGAGAATTTTGGAATTGTATGATTTTGTTATTCAATTAAGCCCAATTATGCTCAAAACCTTAATTACATGAATTCGTGAACAAACGAACAAATTATAGAAAATGATCGCACACAGAGATATCAAATGATAATCAAATACATACCATATTTCAAAGTTTGAAAAATGGAAAAGTTGAGGACTAATGAGCGGGTGCCTGAGTCTAGTACCATAGCTTTTGTCGAGATCTGGAAACCTTGTCTGCAACCTATTCCTTTTGTTCCAGAGATTTTCTTATTGCAAGATCTAGAGGACTGATGAACGGGTGCCCGAGTCCATGTCCCTATTTTCTTCTTTGATCTACAATTCTGACAGTTTGTACTACTCTCCTACAACTCCACTTTTTCTGCTTTCGCAACCTGTAACCTGCAATCACAAAAAAATGGGTTGGGGGTTGTGGTGTTTAGAGGCTTGCCTCAGTCAAGCTTCGATGAGACATTCAAGTCCTCCAAACACCGTTGTCAGATAAAGAGTGTGTATCCCTACGGGATAGAGGCAAAATGAAAATGATAAATGATTGAAAACACAATTGATATCACCTTGTAGTGAAGATCTCATGGGAGGAAGATGCTCTTCATGCCATGAGGAGATGGATGCCAAATCTGCAAATACAAACACAAGAACAACACAAATTCTGCTCTACAACATAATGAATGCCTTGAATCACTTTCACATCAGCTTGTCAATCAAAATTGCCATCTAATGTCCATCTCGTTTACAAATGAATAACTAATCATGCTTATATATGCAACTACAAACATTCCCGCTAAGAATTTTGTAATTCAAACTTACCGTGTCATCATAGGACCTAAATAATGGTCATAAACCGACACTTTGAAATTGGTCCTAACCTAAAATAGGGTAGGACTAGGGTGCGAGCGCCCAATTCCTCCCCCTATTTCAGGCATGATTTAAGTTAAGTGCATCCCTTGAGTCCTATTTGCCATGAAACTTCAGGGTTTTCTCATTAGGAGTCATCACAATCATGCAAGATGCTCTAAATGCATTCTAAAGGACCCGAGAGCTAAACCTTAAGAGGGAAAAGCCCCCAAGGGGACATTTTCTAACGTAACAACTTGATATTATAGAACTATCTTTTAAGACCACAATGCAGACAAAGTTAACATAATATCATCGAAGCAAATTAATCCTCTCCTTGAGAGAAAGCCATAGAAAATATACACATTATAGAAAACTGTAAGGATGGACTATAATATCCTTGATACTCAATATTCATATTAACTTCATGCAAATACAATATGGAGAAAGTTTCATAACTAGTGCAAAATGTATTCAACTTCAAAAAAAAAATTATTTCTCTACAGATTTGAACATAAGTTGAAATACAAATTCTCTTCTATTTGCAATGGATTACAACACAAAACTCACCACTATCCTCCAACTAAAGATTTTGAACCCTCACAAAATAGCCTTGATTTCCCATTTATAGAAACATGCAAGGAAACAAGCTTCAGACCATGTACAGATGTCACATTTTCATTTGACAAATTTTTACTCATCTTGTCCCAACAGAATATGCCAAATGGCATCTTTAAGGCACAACAAGACAAAAACACATTTCCCTCTACACTACAGTCCGAAACAACCTGGCGGTCATATCAAAAAATCAAATCATTTCCCAGAGAGGGAGTGACAACTACTTTGTTACTTGTCCCACTCCTGCCCATAGAAAACAAGTCATTATAATAGAATGATCCTCTATCAGTGTGGCCGAATATATGCATGTAGAGCTCACACACCCTTCACAAGAGAATACCTACAAGAGACAAAATCCCTGGCAGCTTAAATGTTGGTGTTTTCTACAATGCACCACTCTCCAGGCACAGGAATGTCATTCCCTATCTTTCAATAGGAATTCCCCTCCCATATCAATCCTCAGGCTATATGTGGAAACCACACACAACAGACTCTGGTAGTACCAAAATCCTAGCCAAAAAGGAAGAAACAACAATCGTAGCTTGCCCCTCCACTTCCACTTGTTTCACCCAGGAGGATAGCACTCCTTCCATTATTGCCTAAGGTCTATTAGGACTCATAGTGCTAGGGGAGGGGAAGAGAGAACAATGATGTCTCTCTACCTCCAAGCCCTATATAGAAACTCACAGTAGCATTGATTCACTATAGTTGCCAGATAGGAAACCAAATCCCCCAGCCAGATTAAACTGAAGGATAGCATGGAAATGAAGGCAATGCAGTGCCAGCTAGCCTATCCCTTGAATTTTGCTTGAACCACCCATACCTTAGAAAAATGCACCTTGGTCCTTGACTCTATAAGCACAGAGCATTAACCAAGAAAAGAGAGACATATCTCCTAAGATATGGGATAGTAAACACAACATGATATGATGAGACATAATTCGCTTGGCTTTCTAAACAAGAGAAGATTTAACCAAAGGTAGAGGAGGATTATCTATTTATAGGAAAAAATGGATATCTATGCTTCCCTCATTTCTTGCTATATCCAAGTAATTTCAATATTTCTAGTAGTATAATACTCCCACTTCTAATTAGAAATTTTGGGGATTATGTCATAGCTACTCGATAAGGGAATGGAGGTGTTGTCATTACATCAATTTTTATCACATCTGGGCTCTGTAAGTACAAAACTCAATCACAACATCTGTTTCCAATAATGAGAGAGCCACACTTGGTTTCTCAATCTCAACACCCTCTCATTCTCAAACAATCCACACATACCTTGCTTAATTCCAACATTAGGTGATAATCCTAACAAACCCTTGCGAAAATGACATCCTACCTAAGCAGAAAAATCATCTTGTACAACGGCAGCCGAAAAGGGGTGTCGAGACCCTCTAATCAGTAGCTAGACAAGACCAAGAACATGCCTAATCTTTGGCTTCCCATGCTTCGAGTTAACAGCCTGATCTCATCGTTTACCGCGTTCTTCCACTCTGTCGACCCATTCAATCCCAGCCACTTGATGCATTCAATGAGCCAAATCGACAGGCATTAGAAATAGTCGATACACTGAGAGGAATTCATTTACTAGCATTGAACTCCAACCATGGATTTACATCAATTAATGGTCATTGCAAAAATTTGAAATTCCTCAAGTGAAGACCAGCTGGCATGAAAAATGCATGGATCCTATCCGCCATGGTGGCACTTCGCTTCCTCGCACTGACTCACTTGGGACTATGGCGAAATCCCTGGCCCTGGTAAAATACTTTCACTTTTTGCCATGATGGAAAGTGAACACACCATGGCCCACATTAGATCATTTGCTATCTCGCCAAGAGCCCTAAATACCTTCCATGAAGACAGGAATCCTGGCGAAATGCCAAGTTAGCATCTGAAATACCCTCGCAGACTCCATAGTCCACACTTACTTTTATCCCTCTAGAAAATGCACTGTCTACGTGGGCCTTGCCACGTCAGACAACTCAAGTTTTGTGACCTTTTGCAGAGACCTCAGAATGGTTCTAGCAGAAAAAAACCTTTTCGCAAAACACCACTAAAAAATAGAACCCTTGGCCATTTTATCTCCACCACTCTATGGGGAGTACTATGAACCTTCAGCGAAGAAGAAACCTTCAGCAGAATAGAATGCAATACGAGACACGTTAGGAGACATGTACATCCCTGTGACCTCGCGAGAGGCTATCTTGAAGCTTGGTGAAGGCATTTCCTCTAGTGAAATATAATAATAACCATGGGGCACGCTGACTGGGCATGACTTAAACTCAATTTCGACACATGCATATAAGTTGTTTTAAAAGAGGAGTCGCGCTAGGTCAAACGAACAAAGAGGACATGGCTCAAAAGTACACCTACTATCCAACATACAGATAGAACATCATTTTAAATGAATTGGATATTCGATAAAGTTTAAGGCCATGGGATAAAAAGGTAACCCTAGGTGTGAGGGCCAGTAATCCAACGACAAAGGATACTTAAGTGATAACTTAAGTGATTGGGAATGGGCCACGAGCAATCAACAAAGGATTAAAAGGAGAGGATACAAAGGCAAATGTGATAAGACTCTAGGCTTTAGGGTTTTACAAGGGTTTTAGCAAGCTTAGGGAAAAAGCACCAAGGGCTAGGGCATGCATCAAAATGCAGATCCAAACAGAATATAAAGCTAGAGTAGTGGTCCCTTTCTACACATGGGCCGAGATATATAATGCCTGATTTTCCTTACATAGAAACCATACAGCCGACACAAACAAAGACATTGATTTATGATGAGGCCCGTTATTCTTTGTAAATAATGACAAATTGTATATGTCATACAATTCACATACCATTGTCTAGAAGGCAAAAGAAATGAAACTCCATATCTCACAAGTTCCATTTCAAGTTTATGCAGCCGTGATAGGACGGTCATGAAGCGGAAAACTAACTTTTGATATAACTTTTTTCCAAGAGATCAAATTGTTTTGAAACTTGTCGAGGTGTGCATGTCAACAATACCTAGATTCCTGCCAAGCCATTATGTACGAAACTTTATGGAACTAAAGATTTTAAAGTTTTACCAATCTGTCAACACAAGTCATGAAACAATTACATCTTGGAAACTTGAAGGAGTCTACACATAAAACCTTTGTCATCAATTCTAGGATGGAGTCAAGAATCTTCTTGTAAGAGGATTCGATGTGAAACCTCACCCATCCACATGAACAATTATTTTCCTGAAGACTACCTCTTGTGTGCACCCAAGTATAGTAAAAATTTAATTTGGTCAAATATGATCATTCCACCTATATTCCAAGGCTGAGAGATTCCAACAAAGACCCAAACAAATGAAACTAAAAGAAAACAAATTGAAATTATTTTTGGGTGATGTCAATTTCTTGTTCGCCTGAGATGCTCCTGCATCAGACATGCCAGGTAGGAAGGACTCACAAAATGGAGTTGGGTAATAGAACTACCCTTTCAGGTTCTAAACAACCTGCAAGGAACTCCATAGATGAATTAGGATGAAAGAATTTCTTCTCCCGCCTCTTTCAGCATTTCATTGGGACACATACAGTCCTCCTCCACCAAATGTGCACCTTCTTCTTCCTCTTCCTCCTTGTGGACTTATGTACACCACAACCCGACCTCCTCCTCCAAATACTCTCTACTCTCCTTTCCTCCTTCATGGGATCCATCCCACCATCAATCGACCACCTCCACAAAAAATTTCTTGCTCGCTCTTCTACACACAAGTCGATATGAATGAATTTATGGAAATTAAAGATTTCAATATCCTCCCCTTTTTTTCCCCTCATCATACTCTTCAATTTCTCCTCTCATAAATGAAGGTAAAAAAAAATCATGATTGAATTCACAAATTTTTGGAAAATACCTCATCCTTCTTTGCTAATGTGACACCTTCCTCTACATCCTTTGCTGCGATGTTTTCATCTTCCATCATCATTCTCATGTCTTTAACTACTACAACATATTTCTCTCCTTCATTTGCTATGATCTTCTCAAACCATTCGCCCTCTATCGCTGAAATTTGTGCCAAAAAATCTTCTTTGCCAACAAAGATTGCAATCAATAGCATATGCATTCAAAATATTTATTAACATTCTTCTTCAAAACATAAATACACACATTTGCAAACAAAAATTTACATTATCAGCCATCAATGGCCTCTCTCACATGCACATAAACATTTTGTTTCTTTCTCGAGTGCATCCTAGCTCCTCTTAGCAGCTTGCACACTCTATATCTTCCTTCTAGGGCAACGAACTCATTGCCATATCTCCATCTTCATTCCCAAGAAATGAACACTCCAACTCACTACTCTTTCTCTGGGTGATTCCTTCACATTTGCAATGTACCCAATTTGGCATATGTTCTATGTTTCCCCTCTGGATCAACTCCTCTTTGTGTTGATCTGCACACCTATTCTCCTTGACTTCACTATGCACATCACATAACGCCTTGTTCCTTCCTCCAGAGGCCGACCCCTCCTCTTCTCCTACGCACTAGTTTTTATAATAACCAAATTTCACTCTTTTGTTTTTAGAAAGGAAAGTGAAGGGACATAGTTGCAAAGATGTTTAAATCTCAAACAAAACAAAACATATGGTATGACATGAAATTTCAATACTTTGGTAGTGTATGAGATCGATGTTAAGCACCTTTAGCCATGGTACCAAGTAAATATGGTTTGATTTCAATAATTTTCTTCACGGACTGTGACAAAATACATCCTTAATGCTGGCATGAGAATTGAAAACAACAATAATATCCTCTTTGAATATAAACATAGAGTAGTGGTCCCATACTACACATGTGGGATGAGATATATGATGCTTGATTTGTCTTGTATAGAAAACATACAGCCAACACAAACAAAGACATTGATTTATGACGAGGCCCATTATTCTCTGTAAATAATGAGAAATTGTCTATGTCAAACAATTCACATACCTTTGTATAGAAGGAAAAAGAAATGAAACTCCATATCTCACAAGTTCCAAGACCTATCAAGATCCATTTCAAGTTTATGCAGCGGCAACAGGACGGTCATGAAGCAGAAAACTAACTTTTGATATAACGTTTTACTAGGAGCTCAGATTCTTCTTAAAACTTGTCAAGGTGTGCATGTCAACATTTCCTAGCTTCCTGTCAATCAATTATGTGCCAAACTTTATGGAACTCGATATTTTAAAGTTTCATCAATCTATCAACACAATTCACGAAACAATTATATCTTGGAAACTTGAAGGAGTCTGCTCACGAAACCTTCATCATTAGTTCTAGGATGGAGTCAACAATCTTCCTATAAGAGGATTCAATGTGAAACCTCGCCCATCCACCTAAATAATTGTTTTTTGTGAAGACTAATTTTTGTGCGTCGAAACCCAAGTATGGTGAAAACCCAATTTGGTCAAATTTAATCATTCCACCTGTACTCCAATGCTGAGAGATGCTAACAAAGCCCCAAATGAACCAAACTGAAATAAAATAAACTAAAATTATTTTTGGGTGATGTTGATCGCTTGTTCACCCAAGATGCTCCTGCATCAAGAACAATTTGTTAATTTTAATGTAGGTATACTCTATCTGCTTGATTGTAATTCAACTTTAATTTTAACTAAGTAAAAAAATGTATATCTTAATAAAATTTTGCTTTCCATTGTAAACTAATTAAATTCAATTAGAATATCATAAATTTGTCCTTCCATTGCAACTATTTAACTTAATAATAATTAAATTCAACGAGGATAAATTTGTCCATCCATTACAACTATAATAATTAAAACTTACTTGACTAATTAAGCTCAACAAGGATAAATTTGTCCATTTGTAGACTAATTAAACTAAAAGATGAAATCCAGTGAGATATAATTATGCTAAAAGATAAAATCCATTTATCTACAACTAGGAAATTACTATTTGTTACTATGTCACCCAACATTTGAAAATAAAATTAACTAAGTAATCAACTAACAAATTTATTTATGACTTCATTTAACCATCATTTCCCATATATATATATATATATATATATATAATTGAATATTAAACTAATCCAAATGAAATTATATATTATATATACATACATACATATATGTATATATATATATAAGTACATGCATTAAATTAACTAATTACTAATTAATTAAGACTTATATCTATTTAATCAATTTGAAACAGCTAAGAGATTATTAATATTACTAAGTTACTAATTTAAATTTAAACAATTTAATTGACTATAGAAATTAACTAATGAATTAAATCACAAATTTGTTTCTCTAACTTCTAATTATAAATTGAAAATAACCAAGTATGTGCTTATATATATATATATATATATATATATATATATATATATATATATATATACCAAATTGAAACCCTATTTATATTGAGAGAACGAAATAGATAAAGATCAAAGGTTGTAGAGAAGGGGGAGGTCTAACCCTTATCGGCCAAGGGCTGACCTGCATGAGCAAGTCCCCTAAAAAGGGGATGGCCTACTCATGCAGGTCATGGCCTCCCCTTTGGGGAGACGGCCTACATGTGCAGGCCGCGGGGGTTTGCCATGTGCAGTCCCCTGCTCCCCAAAAAATTTAATAAAAGAAAGTTTTATTATATATATAACCCAGAGGTATCCCCTACCCCGTTTGGGATGTTGCGACTCTGCCCAGCGACACTTTGAGGTGAGCAGAGGTGAGACTAATCCTCTGGAGGCTACTGAGATGGCCTGCACACCTCAAACAACCTTGCTATTACAAGCAGCGAGAATCAACCTCAGGACCTATATGGGAAGAACCCAAAGCCCTTAGCCAACTACACCATTTTTTTGTTTGGATACATCAAAATGGCACAAGGGGGCCATACCCAGAACTGACAAAAAACTAGACTAAAGAACAAACAGTCAAACCAAAAAGACATCAAAATTGGCCTTAAGCCAAGCACAGGTATGTTTAGTATGAAAAAGGGGGAAGATGTTCAAATGGTGTTTTTAAAGGGTTTGTGTTGATCCTCCTTTCACCACTAAACATTCAAGGACATTCAACTGAGTAGAGAACTCTACTACAGATCTCCTATCACTTGGAACATAGGGGAAGATTAGAATTGTGTGATTTTGTTTTTTAATTAAGTTCAATTATGCTCAAAACCCTAATTTCGTGAAATCGTAAACAAACAGAAAAATTACAGAAAATGATCACACACACAGATATCAAATGACAACCAAATACATACTAGATTTTGAAGTTTAGTGTGCAGAAAAGTTGGGGACTAATGAGGGGGAGCCCTAGTCCAGTGCCTCCGGTTTTGTCAGGATCTGGGAATGTTGTCTGTAACTTGTTCTTGATGTTCCAGAGATTTCACTGTTGCGGGATCCAGAGGACTAATGAGCAAGCGCCCAAGTCCAAGCCCTAGTTTTCTTCTCAGATCTGCAATTCCAACAGTCTGTACTACTCTCTTGCAACTCCACTTCTTCTGCTTTTGAAACTTGTAACATGCAATCATAGAAAAGTGGGTTGGGGGTTGTGGTGTTTAGAGGCTTACCTCAGTTAAGCCCCGGAGAGACTTTCAAGTCTTCCAAACACCGTTGTCAGATAAAGACTGTAGATCCATGCCGAATAGAGGCAAAATCCAAATGATAAATGATAGAAAACAAAATTGATATCACCTTGTAGTGTAGATCTCACATAAATGAAGGCTCTTCAATCACATGAGAAGATGAAGCCAAATCTGCAATCACAAACACGCCAACAATGCTCTGCTCTTGCAACTATGAATATCTTGAAATCACGAGTATGCCAAAAGTTCACAATCATCTTCTAGTTTACAAATGAATGACTAATCATGCTTATATATGCAACTACAAACATTCCCGCTAAGAATTTTGTAATTCAAACTTAGGATGTCGGCATAGGACCTAATAACGGTCACAACCGACACACAAAAATAGGTCCTAACCTAAAATAGGGTAGGAATAGGACATGAGCGCCAAAGTCCCCCCTATTTTAGGTAGGGTTTATCATAAGTGCACCCCCTAAGTCCCATTTTCCATGAAACCTCAGGGTTTTCTCATCAGGAGTCAAAATTATCATGCAAGATGCTCTAAATGCAATTTAAGGACCCAGGAGCTAAACCTTAAGAGGGAAAAGCCCCCAA
Organism: Cunninghamia lanceolata; assembly: GCA_027924645.1. Lineage (NCBI taxonomy): Eukaryota > Viridiplantae > Streptophyta > Pinopsida > Cupressales > Cupressaceae > Cunninghamia > Cunninghamia lanceolata. The sequence goes on from BSBN01001003.1 coordinate 5,859,360, forward strand.
GGGGACATTTTCTGACATAACATTTAGCCCCCACTTTAATGTATGTATAAACACAAGATCAATACATGCATTAAAGTATGGTCAACAAACACAGTAAACACACCAATCACAATGAAGACAGTAATAGACACACAAAACATGGAGAAGACAGTTAGAATCACGCAAAACACACAGAAGACAACATTGAAGACACGCAAAACATAGTGAATACAGTGAATGCAATGATTATTTTCTTTTTCTTTTTCTCATATATAAAATGCAAATGCAAGTGCAAGGAAAGTAAACACACCACTCATAATACAGGAGGGACTCATCGCCACCGGTCTTTAGACTACATATGGGGCAACAAACACACAAAACAAATATCAGAGTGCAGGAGGGACTCATTGCCACTAGTCTTTAAGACTACACTTGAGAACAAACACTCTATGCAAATTCCAAAGCATAGGAGGGACTCATGACCACCGGTCTTTAAACTATGCTTGGGAGCAAACACGCCATACACACACATATGGAAGACATGGAGAAAACACGGCAAACAAGCGATGGAGTGTACCTATTTCTAGGTTCATCACCATCTCAGGCACATTACAGGCACACACCGACAATTGGGCTTCACCACAACAATCACCGAAGACACACTCAAGGGTTAGGATAGTCTTAGATTCGTTCCCCGCCTGCTCGGAGGACTTTTTAAAAATGGCAGGATTGTGCAATCTCCTCAAGAAATACACCATCCCCACCTCACACGGAAGGCTTAAAATAAAAAAGGATATGCACGATATCCCGCCTCTGTAGAGGGCTTAAGTGATTGTAGTAGATTTCAAGCTTTGCAAACACACTTTGCTAACATCTAAATCAGACAGCTTACCTTATATATGCCCCCACCTTAAGGTGGTTGATATCATGTAACAATATCAAGCACATTAAGGTAGGAAGAAAACATATAAGGGAACACAAGCTCTCACAAAGCCCATGCCCCCTAGAGGTGACATGTACTTTATAATCACCAAATGTTCCCACAACCAAACACATAATTCCCTATAAGAAAAGGTGTTAGCATCCATATAATCATGATAAAAAATAATGCATGAACATCATCACATCAAGAGCTGAGGTTATACTACAGATTCAGAGACCGAGTATAATCGAGGGGCTATACCGCATAAATCTCAAAACTGAGTGTAACCAAGGTGAAAGTCAAAGATAAACAAAGTGCACAAAGCAGATGTATTGTTATGGTTTGTTAGTACGATAAGACAACATAAAATATCATATGGAATGATTCTACTAGCCAAGCATCAAATAATATATATCAACTGCATCGTCATGTATGGACTAGGTCCATTTTTGCTTACTCGCTGAAGGGACACGTGGTCCGTATTAGTATAATTTGTTTTTCATCATCTGCCAGCTAGATAGAACCACTAGAGGAAGGTAAACAATAAATCAATAGAGGAGAAACAAGTACCTTAGGGACAGTCATGTAGGAGGGTGCCCCTAAGTCACCAATCGCAACACTATGTCCATAAGACACAACACACAACAGTGAAAATAGAGGGGAAACAATATAGAAGAATGATGATACAAATAGAAGGTCACAACAAAGGTGGTCTTCCAGTATCCTTGACCTTACAAGAGTATCAAGAGCCATCCCAGGAGGCCTAAACAACACATAACACATCACGGGGGAAACACAACATGAGAGGGGAGGTCACATAAATGAGTCGATTGTGCCATGACATAGGTGACCACTAGGGTTAGAAATACTTACCTATTTCATCCCAATGTTAAGAACATACATATCTAGGAAAATGCCACCCTTGAGAGTAATTATAATGTTTGTTACAATGAGTGTGGCTTAAAGATGGAGAAATGTTTACCTGATTCAAAGGGATGCTTCCCGGCAGATAATTCTTGTCTATCAGCCTAGGAAATCTCACATATTTTGGTCTTGTTGAAATCACATTAACATTGAGCTTAGGGCGATGAGAGGATTTCTTTTCTTTAAAAGGATTTTATCCAATGACGCTTGAGTAATGTCTTGAAGCAGATTCTATAGGTACTCGAATCCCTTGTTGATTTACACCACATTCATTACCTACATAGTCATAGTTGTTATAAAGGAGTTTAAATCCTCGATCGTAGAGGGATGTCAATTCCCTAGAAGATGGTGAAGCCTCACAGGTCTCATAATCTATAGTATAAGTGAGAGTATTATCTTTATTTTCTATCAAGGAAGCTTTAGATTTCTAAAGTTCTTCAAAAGATTGTTTAGAGGAGATTGATGCCACTTTTGATGTGCCAGGGCTATTAAATTTATATTCCCCTATACTGCAAGGATTAAAATCTAATGAACCCCAATTATCACCAAAAAGTGCATTCGATGGTTGAGGGTCTTGCACAATGTTATATGTGTCAAGAGGCATTGTTGAATGAACTTGTAAGTTGTTTAGACTTGTATGATTGTTAACTTGTTTTTGTTTAGCTTATTTTGATAGATGAACTTAAGTGATCGATGCAAGGTGGATAGAACTACCCTCATGGCATGAATCCATGATCTACCTAGAATCATATTATATGAGAGAGAACCTGGCATAACATGAAAAAGTGTATCTAATGTCACATGTCCAAGCATTACGGGTAAAATTGTCGTGCCCACAATTTGTTTTGTAACATTGTCAAATCCATGAATGCTAGTGTTATTTGGTTTTAATAAAGATGTGTCAACCTTGATTTGGTGTAGTAGGTTAATGCTACAAACATTAAGAGCCGATCCATTGTCAATCAAAACTCATTTCATCAATTTTTTATTTATTGTGACAATGATCATAAGTGGATCATTTCCATCTAAGTTTGTTGATAGTATTTCATGTGGTTGAAAGAGGATATTTGTTTTTGTTGCATTCATACAATCTAATAGAGCTACTACATCATTCGGCTTAGCAGTAGGTGGGACAATCACCTTTTGTAAGTCTCTTGCAGCATTCCATGGTATGTAGGTGAAGTTTGTATTAAATCCCAAAGAGAGATCTTAGCCGGAGTAGCAAGAAGTTGCTCAACAAGATCATATTCTTGACCACTTTTATGAGTAAGATGAGGTGGTGGAGGGAGCATAGGTTGAGAACATGGAAGAGAGATAGGCACATGCAGTGTTTGCTTACTTTGCTTGTTATTATGGGTGTTGTATGTGTGAGCAATTATGGGATGTTGCAGCACATTTTGAACATCTGGACTAATTTGTTTTGCAACTTTATAGAGGTAATCATGAGGTTGATAAGAATGTGGAAGACCTCTAATATTGAGCACTAGGTTAGGAGGTGGTTGTTGAGCACCTTGAACTGTAATCGTCGGTTTCAAGCAAGAAGGTGCACTAGGTGCCCCCTGCACAATACTCTTAGGAATATTACTACAAAGTCTATTAATGAAGATTGACTTAACATTGTTTTCCTCTTGATTATACTCGACATCTATCCCTAAAGGATTTAATGTGAGAGACCTTTTCTCATCCACTAATGCTACATCTTGGCCAGGGAGAGTATTAGAATGAGAGGAAGGTACAGTGTTGTCAGGAAGGTTAGGTGTTGTATCATTGATAGGGCTATCCAAAGTCTTCTCATCTAAGGTTCTTGGGCATTCAACTATAGGAGAAGAAGGATAAGTTATGGAATCATCTTCATCATCATATGTTTGAGCTATTGATTCCAAGGCATTAAGAGAAATCTCACACTCATCATTCTCAATGTGTTTTGTTAAATCTTCTACTACCCAGGGGTATTTACTCATGAGAGATATGAAGCTGTCATAATCAGATACATAGTCAAGGATTTCAAATGAAGAGCATTTAAATATATCCTTGTGATACATAGCTTGTGTATAAGTGAGAACATGAGGGTTCACATTAAGAAATTTGTAGAAATTATCAAAGTTTTTGATATATGCATTTAAAGATACCAAAGAGAAATGAGATGAAGATGCCATGGTGAAATATCAATGTAAAATCAGATTTTAAAAGCTTTTCAAAAGTTATGCAAGGTGAAAATGAACTAAAATGCTTGATTTTTCAACTTTTTTCAATGCAAAGAAGTGAAAGAAGAGGTGTTGTAAGGAAATTGATCAAGGGAAGCAAATAATATGTCTAATATTAGTCTAATGAATCAATAATATCCTTCACAACACACCTTTGATGCAATCCTATAATGATGACAAGTCAAAACCCAGTGAAAATACACTAAAGATGTGTAATTTTTTACGAATTTCAATGCAAAGGCCCTATTAGTGTTTTTCCTAGACTAGATGCTTATTCCCAGTTATCCCTACAAGGTAGCCATCATTGATCAATAGGGTTCCTGGGCCAGGGGCCAACAATACAGGAGATAGACTCTATAGATATCTCCTCTTCTTTAGGCTCTGCAGAACCAAGGGGGTATTCCCTATTCAACATCTTATGAAATGCATCTATATATTAGCTAGGATGTTGACACAAAGCAGATAAATCCTCTCATATGAAGACCAAAACTGTGAGATAAGTGCAAAGGGGCTAGCTTTGGGCCTATATTCAGTTGTAGACAGAGGATTTTGGTCCTAAAACTACTTCTAAAGTCTTAAAGGTTTGTATTTAAAGCTTGAGTTTGATTTTATGTTTGGATGCAAAACTAAGACTTTGGGTTGAAACCTAAATACAAAACTAGATTGGTGCCTATCCAGGGCTCGAAATCAATAAACATATATATGTGAATGTTTATCACAGACCTAGAACAACAATCAGATTTCAAGGGGATCATGTAATGTCTGCCTTGCAGAGAACACCCAAGATAAAGTATTTAGTTATTTTTTCTTACAAACATCCTTACTGCAATGTATTCTTCTCAATACTTAACCCAAAACATTTAATCTACTCCCTGAGCAGAAGTAAAAGACTAAGCATTCAACACAGGAATCCCATATTCTAGAATCTCTCACACCCCTTAGCTGTTTAGATTGAGAAGAAGAACACATTCAATTTGGAGACAAATAACAAAATACATGCTATAAAGTATTACTCATTTAAATCAACATGAAACTGATGAATTCTGTACATAAGATATTCAACATACAACTCATAAACTCACAAAATACCTAGAACAGAGCCACCAATGAGATTGTATCCGATTACAGCACCAAAAGTTGTCCCATTTTCAACAACCAAAACAATGAGGCACACACCTCAGATATACTCAAAGTGTGCCCTCAACAGAACTGTACAAAGGTCAAATCAACATTCTGCCAATTACAATGCACCAAGAATGGTGCCCAAATCAATCAATGTAGCAGAAGACAAAATGGGAGGAAGCAGAAGAAGGGCGAGGAGTAGTTGAACTCGAGCCCTGTGCCACCGCTAGAGACTTTCCACTTGAAGGTGGTAGCTGACATGTCCCTTCGGCCCATACCTATCTGTAATCCTGCCATTAATGGCATACCAACTCGCAGCTACTGCGGAAAGTAGCAGCAGATGCATAAATGATTTTCCTGCCAAGAATGCCACTACATATGCATGGGAAAACCCTCACCATCGAACATTTGAACACAGCCGTCAATCCTTCTTCGTACCTCCCAAATCTATGGTTCAAAACAAACAGGCAAGTTGTTGGCTAATGAGAATGTGCCATGCAGATGCTTCCTTGTCATCATTGACTTCTCCCGCTTTTGTTTTACCCTGACTGCTTTTGTATATGCAAATGCATATACAATCATCTTATAGACAAGGCGGACCCCAAATCGTATAGAATAAGTTGAAACTTCATTCGGGTCCAGCTTGTATCCTTTTCATTACATATCGCATTGTATATCGGCATATATAATGCACGATATACATGCCGCAAACCTCAAATGACTATGAGGTGTTTTGAAATTCAAATCGGGTCCGGCTTACATCTCCTCACTTGTACATTTCCTTGCATATCACATCATACAAATGCTATATACCTACAACGGACCCCAGCCATTTTATCCATCAGATTTGAAAAACCTTCAAATCTGGGCCTTGTATCTCCTTTTGTTTGTATATCGGCATATACAATGCCATATACATGCAAGCTGCGGACTTCAAAACTTTATCTACTAGATTGGAATATCCCCTAGAATCCGCGTTGTATCTTTCCTTTGTATCATTGTTTTGTATAACGCAAACATACGACGTGGATATACAAAACAAAATATGCAATCTGGATCTCAAACCTGCATTAAGCAAAATGTAAAACTCCTCGGGTTCGGGCCTTACATATTTGATTGCATGCGCCAGCATATAATTGTCTTTGTATGCAACCGGTGGGCCTGACCCCTTGTCTTTCTCTGTTGCATGCACTTTTTCTTTGTATGTGCCTCTTGCATAATTTTGATGTATAATCAGCTTTGTATATCCGTGGGCCCCACCACTTGTATATCGGCCCCTTGCACATTCTTTCCTTGCATATGCATCGGCCAATGATACATTGCACTGTAGCCAATGCATGTCTGTGCCTTGTACATTTTCCATTGTATATTTCCATATGCATCAGCTACAGTGAACCCGATATACATTCACTCTTGCTTGTATATATCTGCAGACCCGACCATTATTTAGCCATGATTTAATCCCTTTTGAGATCCGTAATGTATCCTCGCGTTGTATATTTGGACATACAACAAAACATGTACAAGCAAACCCGATATACATTTGGGGAATCTACCTAGAATCTACAACAGATTCCCCCCATGTATATGCAACCCGATATGCATTAAAATATGCATATAACTCAATTTTTTACCATTTTTCAAAAGTTGACTAAGATTTCACAAGTCCGCCAACATACATGACCACTTGCACATACAAAAATCTAGCATTTTGCTCATGTGTGATGGGAAAAAGTGGTAAAACATGGTATGGTGGCCGGTCAACCTATGAACACTAAAGCATGAGGATGAAACTTAATAACCAAGAACCCACCACAGAAGGTCACCATTTGAATAGAAAAAATAATGCAAGGCCCCATGACTCAGAAATTTCAAGGTTTGAATGAGAAAACTTGCAAATGTTCAAGCTTAAAACCCTAGACATAAATGGGTACCAACACATGCTCCGATTAGGGACGTGCAGGCACAAGACTGCAGCGAGGACCAAACTACTTTGGGGCAGACCAGACAAAACACAAAACTCAAAACGCAACTGACTATACAAGGCATGTACAAAATATTTACATCTAATTTACAGTGTGCATAGAAGACATTCATTTACGAGAAATACGCTTTAAGGAATTTCTCGTGAACAGGCAATTCCAGTAGTTCACCATTGAGGGCCTGGAGGGAGTAGGAATCATCTTCATGAATGTTACCAATTTGATATGGGCCAATCCATAGGGGCTCAAATTTACCATGCTTGCCCTTATCCTGGCTTCTTGCATTCCATACAAGGACCATATCACCTTTATGAAACTTTCTTTCTGTAGCCCTTTTATCAAACAAATATTTCACTTTTTGTTGTTTCTTGATGTTTGTTTTCTGTGCCTCCCATCTGATTTCATCTAATGCAACCAGCTGATTTATTCTTTCAGACATTGAGTCCCCAATCTCCTCATCGTTGCCTTGGATGAACTTATAAACTGGCAGGAGGTTGTTCACAGGCAGTTTAGCTACTGCACCATATACTAATTCAAAAGGTGACCTTCCAATTGCTCTTTTCACTGTCAACCTGTCAGCCCATAATGCCAACTTCAGCTTTGAATCCCAAGCCCTCTTATTTTTATCTATCACCCTCTTTATGATTTTCATGAGACTTCTGTTGCTTGACTCTGCTTGACCATTTCCTTGTGGATGGTATGGTGATGTATGAGACAAATCAATTCCATAAGTTTTGCAAAAATCAATAAATTCACCAGACCTGAAGCACATTGCATTATCTGTGACTACTTTGGCTAGTACTCCAAATCTGATAACAATATTTTCTAGAATGAAATCCATCACCACTTTTCTTGTAGCTTTTTTATTTGGAATGGCCTCAATCTATTTAGTGAAGTAATCAGTAGCAACCAAAATCCAACTATGTCCTCCACTTGATTTTTCTAAGATTTCCCCTATAAAATCAATTCCCCATTGCTGGAATGGAGCTTCTACAGTTATAGTCCTAAGGGGCAATGCACCTTCATATTTTAGCTTTCTTGAGAACCTTTGGCAAGGATCACATTTTCTTACCATTCTTTGTGTATCTGAGAAGAGAGTTGGCCACCAATAGCCTGCTCTAAGAATTTTGTGGGCTGTAGTCTGGGCAGCATAGTGTCCACCACACACTCCCTTGTGCATGTCACTTAGAATATTCCTGGCCTGATTTTCATCTATACATCTGAGTAATACACCATCAAGATTTTTCTAATATAGCTCTCTTTGAACAATGATGTATTTAATAGCATGTAGCTTCAAGGTCCTCTTCTGATTATCACTGAGATGGGAAGGACAGTTTAAATTCTACAAATAATGTACTATGTCCTTATACCATTCAGATTCTAACATATTTACAACTTCATTATGCACTACATTCACTTGGAATGCCTCTAGATTTGACTGTGTCATCAATTTTGCCAAACCTTGTCCTCTTACCAATTTTGTGATCTGTATTTCAATGTTGAACTCTTGCAATTTATTTATCCATCTGTATCTTCTTCCAGTTACCTCCTGCTGAGTGAAAATATCTTTAACTGTTGCATGGGGCACATATGCAATTATTCGAGAGCCTACCAAATATGGCCTGAAGCTCCTGACTGCTCTAACCAGTGCATATGCTTGCTTCTCCATGATGTCATACTTCAACTCAGCAGCTTGCAATGACCTGCTAAAGAAAGCTATAGGTTGTTCAAAACCTTATGCATTTTTCTGCAATAAGCATGCAGCAATAGTGTGGAAAGAAGCAAATGAGAACAACTGAAATGGCTTAGAAAAATTAGGAGATTTCAGCACAGGAGCCATCTTTATAGCCTCTTTTATGTTCTGAAATGATTTAGTTGCTTCATCTTCCCAATTGACAATTGCACCTTTCTTCAACATTTTAGAGATATCTTTCGTGGTCTTTGTAAAGTTAGGAACAAATCTTCTAACAAAATTAATTTGCCCAAAGAAGGACTGAATACCTTTCACTATTTTAGGGATCTGAATTTTGTCAATTGCAGCCACCCTTTCAGGATCAATCCTGACTCCATCCTTGGAAACAATGTGACCAAGCAATTTTCCTTCCACTACCCCAAAAGCACATTTCTTTGGGTTGAGTGAGATGCCATATTCCAATGCCCTAATAAAGATTTGTTCTAAGTGCATACAGTGTTGCTCCTCCTTTTCTGAATAAGTTGTCAAATCATCCTGATATACAGCTAGGATTGAATCAATTAATCTTGCAAAAGCAACATCCATAGCCCTCTGAAATGTAGCACCTGCATTTGTCAGTCCAAATGGCATTCTCACATATACATAGGTTCCCCATGGAGTGGTGAAAGCAGTCTTGAACTGTTCAAATTCTTTTACTTTCACTTGATTGTACCCTGAAAATCCATCCATCATGGATAAAAGTTCACAGCCAGTCACCTTCTGCAACATGGCTTCCATATTTGGCAATGGATAATTGTCCTTCAAAGAAGATACATTCAGATTTCTAAAGTCCACACAAAGCCTTATGTCACCATTCTTCTTTCTAATTGGAACAAGGTTAGACACCCAAGTTGAGTGTCTGATGGGCATAATTATTCCAGCTTCCCTAAGCTACATAAGCTCTTCTTGCATTTTTGGAGCTAAAGTTGGGTTGATAGGTCTCTATTTTTGTCTAAATGGTTTAGCTCCAGGCTTCAAAGGGATTTCATGCTGGAATAAATCCTCTCTATAAGCTTTCAGGTCCTCATATGACCAGGCAAAGACATGCTTATATTTTTTCAATAGTGCAATCAGCATACTCCTGATATGTGGCTTGAGCTGTTTGCCAATATATACCTTTTGGGGGGCATGAGATGTCCCCAAGTTTATCTCCTCCAAGTCATTCTTGTTTGTTGGAGATGCCTTTGTAACAAATTGGTCCCTATTATCAAATGCTCTCTCTAAAGCAACCAATCCTCTAGGGATTTTATTTGTCTTGAGTTGAATTACCTCCTTCCCTAAGAGAGTCTCTTTCCCATCCATAACTTCTACAAAGTTCTGAAAATCCACTTCCTGGTTCTCATATTCATCAATGCAATGTAGAAATCTCAGTAAATCCTTATCATTATCAAACACTTGCCAGTTGTATACATTATCTGGCATTGCAGGTCTAAGTTTGACTTCAACATTTGTGACATCTGATAGAGTGATATCATCTGGCCTTATAGCTACGTTGGCTAGATAATTTGCCCTGACATTTTTCGATCTCTCAATCCAGTTTATGGAAAAAGCATCAAACAATTCAATTGTACCCCAAACAGCATGCTTATATTGTTTTAACCTCTTATTCTTTGATGCATACTTGTCTCTAACTTGGGAAACAACTAACTCTGAATCCCCAAATACTTTGAGCATCTTGATCCCATGCTTCAAAGCAACATTCAATCCTAATAACATAGCTTCATACTCTGCAATGTTATTTGTACAAGCAAACTTCAGCAAGAAAGAGAATTTTAGAAGCTTACCAGTTGGAGATAGAAATACAATCCCAGCACTAGATCCTTCCTTTGAACAAGCTCCATCAAAATACATGGTCCATAGACCCTGTTGGTCAAGCTCTTGAATGCAAACATCTCTCCTTTTACCCTTTTGATCATCTGAGACAACTCTAAAATTATCACAGTCAGTATCCACAAAGCATATATGCTCCTCTGATTCTTGATCCTCAACTATGTCTAGTGACCTTTCTTCTCTGATCAGTTTGACATCCCTACCATTCATTGGGATCATGGCATATGATAGATCTAGTTGCATACTTCCACCAATCAATGCTGCCCATCTTCTTGACAACAACATGCCATATTGTGGCTTGATATCAACAACTATTATGTTCATTTTGTAGGTTTTTTCTGGATATGTTGCCAGTCTGAAGTCCACATCTTTCATAATTCCAATGAAAGGTACTTCTCTAGCATCCATGGCATAGCATTTCCCACATGCCTTATCTATCTTTAACTCAGCTTGAAGCATAATGGCCAAAGGCATGATATTCGTTGATGCTCCTGAGTCAAGCATACAATTCCTAATCACTTTTCCATTGATGACAAGGGAGACATAAAATGGTTCAACCTGTGAAGGGCATTTTGTCATGGTCACCCCCAGATATACTTCAGGTGTCTCATCCTCATCAACGCACATGGCTTGTTTCTTACCCTGAGTCTCAATATTCTGATTAGCTTGACATGGTAATCTTGAAATCAAGGATAATGTTTTATTTTTGAACTTCTCAACTTTCATCAGCTCCATCAATGGAACAGAGATCTTTACCTGGGACAAGACCTGAGTTATGTCAAACGGAGCATAGTTTTGTATAACAGTTGTAGCCTGATCTACTGTTTTATTTTTATCTTGGTATGATCTAGTTTTAATTTTTGTGGCTCTCTGACTGTCATCTTTGATCTAAAATTTTTTGTTTTGATCCTCAACTTGGGGAATTCTATTTTCTAACCCTTGAGAATCATGACCTATTTTTTGCTTAAAATTTTGCTTATTATTGCTCCATTGCCTCTTTTGTGGTTCAGTCGCTTTATGACTGTGCATTGGTTGGTTCACAAAAGTATTCTCTGTTTGGTGTGAGTTACTTACCTGAGCTTTACCCCTGAGATTGTAATTGCTTTTGACTTGAGCCACTACTGCAGCTGTGAGGGCTCTAATCTCTTCATTAGAAGGTCTCCTCAAGTTATTCAAAAAATTGTGTGAGTCCTGAGCATAAGCATAATTATCTTCATCATCTTCATCACAGGGAAACTGCTGGCAGACCTAAATCTCATTATTTGTGTCTGCATCAACATCATGAGAGGGATACTCCCTATTTGTAGACAGCATATTGACATTGTCATCTTCCATGCAATGTGGTTCATTGCATTCATCATAGGCAACAACATTATTATACAGAGACTGAGCAATCGTACATTGTGACTGTGAATGAGGCATTTGACATATGATGCACCAAGGGGTATCATTAACAATATTAACAGCCTTCCTCAAAAGATTAGGAGTTTCCTTAACATTTTGAGTCCTTTGATTTGTGTTGTTTGGGAGAATGGGTTTACCATTATGCCAATTAGTGTTATATGGCATGTCATGTAATGATGGTCTTCTTTCTTGCCTTTGGTAAACCTGTCTGTCAGGACCTATCCCCTTTTCATTTTTAGCCATTCTATAGCTCAGGTCCTTGACAATAGTTGTCAATTTATCTAATTTATTCTCAGAAGTAGATGCATTGCCTTGAACACTTTGAGATTTAGTATTTGGATTTTGCAAAAAATTTACATCATATCTTTTGTTTGTCTTACCAGACGCTTTTTTGTTATTTTCAATATTTGTTGCAATTTTGAAAGCATCTTCGAGGCTGTGAGGACCCTTATCTCTTAATCCATAAGTTATTTTGGCATCAAAAGCATTTATGTATAACACTATGCACATAGTTTCATTAGGCCTTAGGTGATGTGGCAATTTGTTCAACACCTTAGTGAATCTAGCATTGAAATCAGCAACCTATTCATTTGATCCTTTGGTAATACCAGTGAATTCATTAATGAAGAAACTTGGATCAGTTTTGTCACCATATTGTTCTTTGAATATCCTCTTGAAGTCATCCCATGATGAAATACTCCTGTCAGGCAGACCCTTGTACCATTCTCTTGCCTCATCAACTAAGGATTGCATAAATAATTTCATAAAAACATCCTCATGCTTAACCTCAAAGTTGTCCATGATATTATGAAAAGATTTTAAGTGGTCTTCTCCTGACACAGTATTATTTCCTGAAAACTTTGGCACTTGCGGTCTCACATGTTTGTCAATAGAATTGGGGTAACTAGGAATGCCATCGAAAACTAGTTGTCTGAATCTATCCAGCTGCATAGGTTGTCTATCAAACTGATTTGCATTTACATTTCTATTTGCATTCTGATTTCTTACATTATTTTTGGTACTCTAGCATTATTTGTGTTCTGTTTCTGATCATTATGCTGATCCTGCACTTCATTTTTGTGCTGGTTTCTTAGCACATTTGTATTCTCAAGGGTGGGAACTGAATCATTCTGAGTAGTTTTTAGAGCCTGCACTTTCTGTCTCATGTCATCTCTAATTTTTACTACCTACAAATATTCTAATTTTGCTCTCAGGCTCTTGATTTCTTCAGCTAATTCCTCCTCTCTAGGCATAGAAGAGGATGGTTTCATTATATTCTGATCATCATTATCATCCCTTGGGGATTCAACTTCTTCAAATCTATTAGGGGAATCAAGGAAAGGGCATTCTTGAAACACCTCTGACCTCATTCTCAATCCACCACCCTACTGTCTTTCATATACATTCTGGATTTCAGCCTCAGTGTTTGAAAAATAAGGTATTGTCCGCTCTGAAGATCTTGGATTGTCTTGAATATTGTCATTACTTCTGGGAGAAACCTCTCGACTAGCTTGAACAATCCCTTTTCTTCTGTACATCATTTTTATGGATAACTCTTCAGACAGAGGATTATGCAGGGATCTTCTCCCTTGCATACAAATTTTTACTTTACCGGCTAGGAGATTTGTTCGGAGTCGCCACCTACAACTAGGAATTGTTTTCTATTAAAATCGGGGTTCTTTCTCAAAGCAGTCCCTAGTAGAGTCACCAGATCTATTGGTGTTTTTCCCAAATTGGATGCTTATTCCCAGTTATCCCTACAAGGTAGCCATCATTGATCAACAGGATTCCTGGGCCAGGGGCCAACAGTACAGGAGATAGACTCTATAGATATCTCCTCCTCTTCTTTAGGCTCTGCAGAACCAAGGGGGGTATTCCCTATTCAACATCTTATGAAATGCATCTATATATTAGCTAGGATGTTGACACAAAGTAGATAAATCCTCTCATATGCAGACCAAAACTGTGAGATAAGTGCAAAGGCGCTAGCTTTGGGCCTATATTCAGTTGTAGACAGAGGATTTTGGTCCTAAAACTACTTCTAAAGTCTTAAAGGTTTGTATTTAAAGCTTGAGTTTGATTTTATGTCTGGATGCAAAACTGAGACTTTGGGTTGCAACCTAAATACAAGACCAGATTGGTGCCTATCCAGGGCTCAGAGTCAATAGACATATATATGTGAATGTTTATCATAGACCTAGAACAACAATCAGATTTCAAGGGGATTATGTAATGTCTGCCTTGCAGAGAATGCCCAAGATAAAGTATTTAGTTATTTTTGCTTACAAACATCCTTACTGCAATGTATTCTTCTCAATACTTAACCCAAAACATTTAATCTACTCCTTGAGCAGAAGTAAAAGACTAAGCATTCAACACAGGAAACCCATATTCTAGAATCTCTCACACTCCTTAGTTGTTTAGATTGAGAAGAAGAACACATTCAATTTGGAGACAAATAACAAAATACATGCTATAAAGCATTACTCATTTAAATCAACATGAAACTGATAAATTCTGTATATAAGACATTCAACATACAACTCATAAACTCACAAAATATCCAGAACAGAGCCACCAATGAGATTGTATCTGATTACAGCACCAAAAGTTGTCCCATTTTCAACAACCAAAACAATGAGGCACACACCTCAAATATACTCAAAGTGTGCCCTCAATAGAACTGTACAAAGGTCAAATCAACATTCTGCCAATTATAATGCACCAAGAATGGCGCCCAAATCAATCAATGCAGCAGAAGACAAAACGGGAGGAAGCAGAAGAAGGGCGAGGAGTAGTTGAACTTGAGCCCTGTGCCGCCGCTAGAAGACTTTCCACTTGAAGGTGGTAGCTGACATGTCCCTTCGGCCCATACCTATCTGCAATCCTCCCATTAATGGCATACCAACTCACAGCTACTGCAGAAACACAACAAAAAATGCATAAACGATTTTCTTGCCAAGAATGCCACTGCATATGCATGGGAAAACCCTCGTCATTGAACATTTGAACACATCCATCGATCCTTCTTTACACCTCCCAAATCTACAATTCAAAACAAACAAGCAAGTCGTTGGCTAATGAGAATGTGCCACGCAGATGCTTCCTTGTCATCGTTGACTTCTCCCGCTTCTGTTTTACCCTTACTGCTTTTGTATATGCAAACGCATATACAATCATCTTATATACAAGGCGGACCCCAAATCGTATAGAATAAGTTGAAACTTCATTCGGGTTCAGCTTGTATCCTTTTCATTGCACATCGCATTGTATATCGGCATGTACAATGCACGATATACATGTCGCGAACCTCAAATGACTATGAGGTGTTTTGAAATTTAAATCGCGTCTGGCTTGCATCTCCTCACTTGTATATTTCCTTGCATATCGCATCATACAAATGCGATATACATGCAACGGACCCCAACCATTTTATCCATCAGATTTGAAAAACCTTCAAATCTGGGCCTTGTATCTCCTTTTGTTTGTATATCGGCATATATAATGCCATATACATGCAAGCTACAGACTTCAACACTTTATCTACTAGATTGGAATATTCCTTGGAATCCACGTTGTATCTTTCCTTTGTATCATTGTTTTGTATATCGCAAACATACGACGCGGATATACAAAACAAAATATGCAATCTGGATCTCAAACCTGCATTACGCAAAATGTAAAACTCCTCGGGTCCGGGCCTTGCATATTTGATTGCATGCGCCAGCATACAATTGTCTTTGTATGCAACCGGTGGGCCCGACCCCTTGTCTTTCTCCATTGCATGCACTTTTTCTTTGTATGTGCCTCTTGCATATTTCTGATGTACAATTGTCTTTGTATATCTGTGGGCCCCACCACTTGTATATCGGCCCCTTGCACATTCTTTCCTTGCATATGCATCAGCCAATGATACATTGCACTGTAGCGAATGCATGTCTGCGCCTTGTACATTTTCCATTGTATATTTCCATATGCATCAGTTACAGTGAACCCAATATACATTCACTCTTTCTTGTATATATCTACGGACCCGACCATTATTTTAGCCCTAATTTAATCCCTTTTGAGATCCACAATGTATCCTCGCGTTGTATATCTAGACATACAACAAAACATGTACAAGCAAACCTGATATACATTTGGGGAATCTACTCAGAATCTGCAACAGATTCCCCCCATGTATATGCAACCCGATATGCATTAAAATATGTATATAACTCAATTTTTTACCATTTTTTAAAAGCCAACTGAGATTTCACAAGCCCGCCAACATACATGACCACTTGCACATACAAAAACTAGCATTTTGCTCATGCGTGATGGGAAAAAACGGTAAAACATGGTATGGTGGCCGGTCAACCTATGAACACTAAAGCATGAGGATGAAACTTAATAACCAAAAACCCACCACAAAAGGTCACCATCTGAATAGAAAAAACAATGCAAGGCCCCATGACTCAGAAATTTCAGGGTTTGAATGAGAAAACCTGCAAACGTTCAAGCTTCAAACCCTAGACATAAATGGGTACCAATAGGCCCAATAGGAAGCATGTTGTGAGGAATTTGAGAAGGGGAAGTAGATTATAACCCTAATAACATCCAATTAGTGCATAAAAATCCTTCACAACATGCTTGTGATGCAATTCTAGAGAGACGATAAGGCCGAATCTAGTGAAAATACAAAGTTTTCAAACCCTAGACATGAAATTTTGCAAGAAAGCCACTATAATGAAATGCTGCAATTAGAAATCAATCCTAATGAGTGTTTTGAAAGGGTATTAAAGTCTGAAATAAGATTTTGACTACAAACCCTAGCTAATGCAAAACTAGGTTATATGGAAAAATACACAATTCCAAGCAATTTTTATCAATTTAAGCATGAAAATGCAATGTAAATGATTGGTGAATGAAGAACTTTTGTATTTTAAATTAGATCTAATGATAATGACAGAAATTATATGAAATTTAATGCAAATTAATTCAAATTAATTCAAATTATTTGAAAATGCAAGCTATAAATGCCAATTTTTTTAATTCTTTCCAAAATTTCAATTTTTTTTGTAATTTTTCAAATGCAATAAGATGAACAAGGAAATGAATGAATGAAATGAATGTAAATATGAAGTACAACACTCAGCAAGGTGCAAAATTCAAAAGAACATGGGTTCATCAAAATGTTTAGCATGAAAAAGGGGGAAGATGTTCAAATGGTGTTTTTAAAGGGTTTGTGTTGATCCTCTTTTCACCACTAAACATTCAAGGACATTCAACCATTAGAGAACTCTACTACAGATCTCCTATCACTTGGAACATAGGGAAAGATTGGAATTGTGTGATTTTGTTGTTCAATTAAGTCCAATTATGCTCAAAACCCTAATTTCATGAAATCGTAAACAAACAGACAAATTACGGAAAATGATCGCACAGAGATATCAAATGACAACCAAATACATACCAGCTTTTGAAGTTCGGTGTGTAGAAAAGTCAAGGACTAATGAACGGGTTTCTTAGTCTAGTGCCTCAATTTTTGTCAGGATCTAGGAATGTTGTCTACAACCTGTTCCTGTTGTTCCATAGATTTCACTATTGCGGGATCTAGAGGACTAATGAGCGGGTGCCCAAGTCCAAGCCCTAGTTTTCTTCTAAGATCTACAATTCTGATAGTCTACACTGCTCTCCTGCAACTCCACTTCTTCTGCTTTTGAAACTTGTAGCCTACAATCACAAAAAATTGGGTTAGGGGTTGTGGTATTTAGAGGCTTGCCTTGGTCAAGCCCCGAAGAGACATTCAAGTCTTCTAAACACCGTTGTCAGATAAAGAGTGCATATCCCTGCGGGATAGAGGCAAAATCCAAATGATAAATGATAGAAAACATAATTGATATCACCTTGTAGTGTAGATCTCACATAAATAAAGGATCTTCAATCACATGAGAAGATGAAGCCAAATCTGCAATCACAAACACACCAACAATGCTCTGCTCTTACAACAATGAATATCTTGAAATCACAAGTATGCCAAAAGTTCACAATCATCTTCTAGTTTACAAATGAATCACTAATCATGCTTATATATGCAACTACAAACATTCTCGCTAAGAATTTCATAATTCAAACTTAGGATGTCAATGTAGAGTAAAATACTCTACATTTTGTTTCAGTTGCAGTGTATCAACGCGGCTGTGCGGGTTCCAGTTTTATTTCTGCGAGTTTTAGTTTTGGCTGCAAAGATTGATAGCAAGGGTTTCTTCTGTCTAAGTTTTTCCTAAGTCCCAAAGTTAAGCGAAACATGCCATGTGTCGTCAGCCGAGACACATTTTGAGAAGTCTCAGACTATTGTAGGAGAAGCCAAGTGGTTTTTTTGCATTAACGTGGAAACTGCCATGTGTCATCTTCTGCATTGAGTTTCAAGCCCCTTTTAATGTTTCTAAGACTGTGGTGGGTCCCTGTTTCTAAGTTTCTCCCTACGCGGAAGGCGCCAAGTGGCAGCTGTGGAAGGTTTCAACAAGTTTCTTTAAGTTGCGCAGAAAGTGTCGTGTGTCTCTTGTAATGTCTGCAGAGCATGACAAGTGTCGACATCTACAGGTTCTTCCTTTTGTTTCATTGTTAAGTAAAGACTGTGGTGGACCTCGGTGAGTTGCTAAAGTTAAGTGGAGCATGCCAAGTGTCATCGTCCGCGTGAATCTAAATGAGTCCCAAATGTCTCTATAGTGTTTCTAAAGCAAGGCGGAGTCCGCCATGTGTCGTTTTCCACAGGACTCTCAAAAGGTACCTAAAGTTTCTCTAGGTTGAGTGGAAGCCGCCACGTATCACTTGGTAATTGCACGGAAGGTGCCACCTGTCCCTGTTCCCTTTTGAAGCTGCTCGGGCAAGAAGTGTTGTGGGTCCCATTTTCGGTAAGTGATAGAGTTTCGAGGCAGCGGACTGTGACAGATGTCAAAGGCGGAACTCTCCCGACTACGAGGTACAGTAAAGTATAGTCCAGCGGAAGCCGCCACGTATATGTTTCAATTGCAGCAGAGGCTGCCACGTGCTAAGTTCCTGTTTTTGCCAGAAAGATGAAGGAGTTTCAAGTAAAGAGTGCGAACTATGTTATTTGTCTTAGGGTTTATAGTCGCAAAGACTAGCAGAAGCTGCCAAGTGTCCTCACTTGATTTACAAGAAGGAGCATTACGTGTATCTGTTTCAGCCAATGAACTTGCAGAGAAGCTAACCGTTTGTGAATCCGAAGGATATTTTCTGTCAGACACTTCCAGTTAAGTTCCAGTTCAGTTAGACCGTTGGGATTTGATCGTGCGAACAGTCTTGAGCCAGTCCTATGCTATAAATATGTGACAGCGATTCATTTTTAACGGATCCAGATCGCAGATTCATTCATATAGAGATTTCTTCATATAGATTGTTATCAGAGATTTACGAGAAGTTTTTTGAGACCTTTGTGTTATGGCCAGTAATATCATTTGTCTTTGTTCTGTTTTCTTGATTCAGAAAGTTTGTATAATTGTGCATGTATCAGTGCCTTTTATGTGACTAGAAAATTAATGAGAAGACTGAGTTTTGTGCCTTTGCTGATATTTTCTGTGTCATTGCAAAATTGTCTAAGTTGTGAGCCTTTGATTCTATTTGTTTTCATCTTTTACATTGATCATGCATTGTTTGCTCTTTAATGTAACTGAATCCTAAAGATAGCTTCACTGTGCTTTGTATTAAGGAACGAATCATATTCAGGCGCATCGCCATAGTTAAATTTTCTTTCATTACATTTATGATTCCGTTTAATTTCTATTCCTTTTTCCCAAAATACATTTGAGATAAGGAAGAGCCAGCTTCTTTAAAATCTGGAGGTCGTTTCAGGTCGCAAGTCCCACATTCCTGAAACGTCCCATGTTGGTGTTGGAAATAGCACAACTTTAAGCATCAACAGTTTTTGGCACGCCCGGTGGGACAGTCTCTTGAAGTTGCTGTCAAGACTGTATGACCCAGAGAGCTACAAGAAGTCAGAGTTGTGGACCTGTAACAAGAGCTCAATCTGCTGTGAACCCAGGTATTCTTTTACCACCACTGATAACTAATTCAAGAAGAAGGGTCAATCAGTTTATAGCAACACCAAGAGCAAACATGGGAGCACCTATAGCCCTAAGGAATTATGCGAATTGGAACACTGGCAATGCTTTGATTCTCCTAGTACCACCAACCACTTGGGATCCTATTCCAGCAAATGCCCTGAAGGCTTTGCCCAAATTCAGTGGGAAGATTTCAAAACACCTGAAGAGCATCTACAGGATGTGTCTGATGTCTGTGCAATACATGTGATCACTCAGTAGAATGTGGCTATAAGATTGTTAGCAGCTTTTTTCAAAAGGGAAGGCTCTGGACTGGTACAGATCTTTGACCCCGAATACAATATCTACATGGGATCAGCTTGGAGATGCTTTCTTTGCAAGATTTAAAGAAAAGGGTGATAAATCTTCTTTGTTACAACAATTGATTACTATCAAAAGGGCACCACAAGAAGCAATGACTGGTTTCAATTCAAGATTTCAAAAGACTTGGGAAAGAATTCCTGCTACAGCAAGACCATTACCAGGTATGGCTATAGTGTTTTATCTTAAAGCCCTAAATTCAGATATATCAATAATTATTCAATCACTTGGAGGTCAGACACTACCAGAAGCCTATGACTATGCAGTCAGAGCTGAAAATAATTTAATAGATGTTGGAAAGTTGCCCCCAAGGCCTCCCATGCCCATGTTTCCAGAGATTACCTTACCTTTGCCTCAAGAAGCCCCTAATCCCATAGCCCCACCTGTGTCTATGTATACATTTCCCCAACAACCTGCTAAAGCAGCTGTCCCTGTCCAGTCATCTAAAATGGATGATGTCAAGAACATCTTAAGGACATTTTCTAATGAGATAATTAACCTAAAAAGACAACAGAATCCTTATCCTAGACCCCAATATCAAGGCTACCAAGGGAATAGACCTCCGTTTCAGCCAAATCAGTATCAAGGTCCTCAAAGGCAAACTAACCCTCAGCCATCAAACCAATTAGTTACAGTTCCTACACCCTTACAGACTATTCCTCCTAATCCAAATAGGGAGATTGTCTCAGGGCAGAATAATTATGTAGATGACACCAATGCCTGGTGTTTCCCTTGTAATAATGCTCATATGCCCCAGAGACTGTCCCAAGGGTAATCTACAGCAAAAGATAGCAGAGCAAAGAAGAGTAGATGGACAATTTGTAAATACTTCTGACACTCAACCCTACCAATCTCCTGGTATGCAAAATTTAGTCCTGGTGGCTCAAATGCAAGGAATGTCCTTACAACAAGAAGAAGAAATAGCCCCTGAGCATGCTTTGTTTTCATGGATTGAAGATGAAGAGTCAGTATTCTTGAATGAAGCATCTACTTCCAAGAAGCCATTGGTACAATCAGATTACTACACTAGAGCCAAGAGAAGGATGATGGAACAGCCTGAAGTCACAAATAATGAAATTATGGGGATTCCTCCATTTCAAGGTCATCAAAATGCAGCTGCTAGACAAACTAACCCTCAACCAGTGCAGAACCAAGTAGTTTCTGGACAAGTTCAGGAAAAAGCAAGGTACCCTTATTATCCAAGAACCCAAACACTAGGACCTGTGAATGTGGTGGATCAGCTGAAGAGGACCCCAGTACATGTGTCAATATGGGACATGTTAGCTATTCCTGAGCAAAAGACACTGTTGCAAGAAGCTCTGCAGGGCCAAGCAGTGCCTAAACATACTGGTGCCAATGGAGGACCTGTTGATAAAGAAAAGCTCAAAGACACTATTCCTCTGCAGACAACAGCCCTTTTGAACAATGCACTAGAGGTAGGCAAATCCAAACCAGAGCCCTTCTATTTGACTTTAATAGTTGGGAAGAAACTGTTACATAATGCAATGATAGACTCAGGGGCTAGTACTATAGTAATGCCTAAACAAATAGCAGATGCTTTAAAGATAAAGTATGAGCCACTTACTAGAGGAGTTATGCAGCTGGATGGGAAATCAGTGCAAACAATAGGGAAAATTAAACAACTCCCATTGCAATTGTATACTTGTCCTAATATAGTTGTGAATCAGGATGTGGTAGTCATAGATATTCCTCCTGTTTTTGGTTTATGTCTATCCAGAGATTTTACAGCCAAGATAGGAGGTTATATGTCACTTGATTGGTCTCACCTCATCCTAAGAACCAAATATGGTACAAAAATAAAAATACTATTTGAGTCATTATCTAAGGATCACATCACAAATGAACCAACCCCAAAATTAGAGGTAGCTCATGCTATGCTGAATAAAGAAGAAAGGGTCATTGTTGAAGAGTTACGTGACTGGACTGAACATGACCAATAGGAGGAAAATAACCAGTTATTAACTATGATTCGAAGTGACCCATATGGAAATTATGACTCTACTGGTCTGGTCACTTATGTCATATTTGATGAAGACCATGAAATCCCAAATGTTTTAAGGGAAGAAACACCACAGACTCAAGAATCTGAAAAGGACTCAGAAATCTGGACCCTAAATTTTGATGGGGCTAGAAGTAAGAATGGTGTTGGAGCAGGAATCTGTCTTGTTGCTCCAAATGGTGAAAAAAATTTAAGAGCTATCCATTTCCAATTTACCTGTACTAATAATGATGCTGAGTATGAATCCCTAGTGCATGGGCTCATGTTAGCCAAGAAAAAAGGAGTAAAGAGTCTGATAGTCAAAGGAGATTCAGAACTAGTGGTGAAACAAGACAGAGAAAAGGCAGTAGCCAAAAATGTAAGGATGAGATCCTATAGACACAGAATTTGGGACATAATAGATGATTTTGAAGCTTTCAATATTGAAGTAGTTCCTAGAACCCAAAATTCTGAAGCAGATAGGATGGCACAGATTGGCTCATAGTTTGACCCAGCAACTAATCTATTAGTCAACAATGAGTCAGTCAAAGTTATAGTAAGGCCAACTATCCCAAACAATGATGAAAATTGGCAAGTCTTTGAAAATGATTTTCAGGTACTCTCATTTTTGCAACAGTCAAGGGAGTTTATTGATGAATTGCAACCCAAAATTGAAGAAGCACATGGAGACCAAATTATTCAATTAAAGTCCAATAAGCTCCCCAAAGGACTGATTACTTTAGAAAACCTATTTGATCCAGAAGATGTAAGCCTAGAGAAAAGGAGGTTTCAAGAAAATAAAGCAGACTATACTGAAATACAAGTGAGTGAAGGGAGAAAACTAAAGATTGGAAATTCCACAACCCAACAGGAAAGGGAAAGACTAGTTGACTTGTGTGAAAGATATGACAAAGTAATAGCCTGGACCTATGAAGACCTTCATGGCTATAACAAAGACATCATTCAACACACCATAGAACTGACTGAAGGATCTAATCCAGTCAGACAGAAGCAGAGGCCAGTGAATCCAAGGATTGAACCTCTAATGGTGGATGAGTTGCAGAAACTCTTAGAATCAAGGATCATTTTTCCAATCAAGCACTCAACATGGGTATCAAGTTTAGTGCCAGTCAGAAAAAAGAATGGTGACATAAGGCTCTATGTGGATTTCAGAGACCTAAATAGGGCATCTCTGAAAGATCACTATCCCCTGCCTTCTATGGAATAGATTTTGCAAACTGTGGCTGGATTAGAGAGATTCTCCTTGTTGAACGGTTTCTCTGGATACAATCAAATTTGGTTGGCTGATGAAGATCAGCATAAGACTGCTTTCACCACAAAATGGGGAACATTTGCCTATGCAAAGATGCCTTTTGGTCTTTCAAATCCTGGAGCTACATTTCAGAGGGCAATGGATGTAGCATTTGGAGAACTTAGCAACAAAACCATTCTAATTTACCTAGATGACCTTACTATTTTCTCTAAAAGTGTTGCAGACCATTTTGACCATCTAGAAGCTATTTTTAAGAAATGCCAAGATTTTGGAATATCCCTAAATCCTAAGAAATGCATCTTTGCAGTACCTCAAGGTAAACTATTAGGGCATATAGTGTCTAAAGAAGGGGTCTCTATAGATCCAGAGAGAGTCATTGCCATAATGAACTTATCCTTGCCAGTCAATAAGAAGGCAATTCAGTCCTTTTTGGGGAAGATTAATTTTGTCAGTCGGTTCATATTGGACTTTGCAGGCCTAATAAGACCAATGACACTGCTATTGAAGAAAGACCTGGTTTTCAAATGGACTGCAGAAGGGAGACAAGCTTTTGAGGAAGTCAAGAGAGCAATTTCAACAGCCTCAGTATTAAAAAACCCAAACTTCTCTAGGTCCTTTATAATGTATGTTTATGGAGGGGAATTCAGTGTTGCTGCTATCCTAACACAGAAAGATGATCAACAAGAGGGAGAGCATCCAATAGCCTTTTTCTCAAGGACTCTTAGGGAGTATGAAGCTAGATACAACTTTGTGGAGAAATAGGCATATGCTATAGTAAAAGCCCTCAAAAAATTCAGGCATATGGTGACAGGAAATAAGATTCTGATACTTGTGGCTCATCCTAGTGTTAGAGAATACATTATGGAAGGTGAGATCACTGAAAAAAGAGCAAATTGGATAACAAAGATCCTTGAGTATGATGTAGAGGTCAGACCCACTAAGCTAGTCAGGGGCAAGGGACTGTGCCAATACATGGCCCAAGACATGGAGAAAATGGTAATTGAAGAAACAGAAAAAGAAAATGTATTGAGGATATAAGAAATTGATCATAACTCCTGGGTCACAAATAGAATCTAGTTTATGAAACATGGGATTTTCCCAAAAGAGCTCTCTCAGGACAAGAGGAGATACTATAGACAGCAAGGGGTCCATTTTGTTTTAATTGACCAAGTTCTTTTCAGAAGAAATACTGATGGTATACTCCTAAGATGTATAGAGAAAGATGAGGCTCAAAGAATACTACATGAAATGCACCATGGAGTCTCAGGTGGACATTTTTCTACAAGAACCACAGCTATAAAGATAAGTCAGGTAGGTTACTTCTGGCCCACTTTATTTACAGACTGTTATCAACTGGTCAAAGAGTGCCAATCTTGTCAGTATTATGTGGGGAAGAGAAGGAATGCAGCAATGCCCCTTAGTCATATAATTGTTGATGAACCCTTTGCTCAATGGGGTCTAGACTTCATTGGAATGATCAATTCGGTGTCAAGTATGGGACACAAATGGATTCTAACTGCCACAGATTACTTTACCAGATGGAGTGAAGCAGTACCACTAAAGGAAACAACGGAAAAGGTGATCCTAGATTTTCTGGAAGGTATCACTGCTCGCTTTGGGCCCCCTCGTACCATAATTTAAGATAATGCTAAGGCATTTTTGGGGGCAAAATTATCTAATTTTGCACTAAAATATGGAATCTATCTGAAAACTTCCTCAAATTATTACCCTTAGGGTAATGGTTTGGCAGAATCAACCAACAAGAATCTGATTAGACTTATTAAGAGAATAGGGGCTGATCATCACAAAGAGTGGCATAAAGTGCTTAATATAGCACTGTGGGCTGATAGAATTACACCTAAACAAGTGACAAAAATGTCCCCATATGAATTGGTCTATGGCAAGCCTGCTGTGATGCCCCTGAGCTTGGAAATTCCTGCTCTCCAGTTATTAAAATAGATTGAGATTGAAGAGAATGGCCCCATGCAGGTCAGACTTGCTGAGCTCCTGGATGTTCAAGAAAAAAGGGAAAGAACACATGAGTCATTAATGGAACACCAGAAAATAATCAAAGAATGCTTCGATAAAAGGACTTCAAACCCCCATTTTGGAGTAGGCTCAGTTGTTTTGAAGTGGGACGAGAAAGCCTCCAAGCCAGGTCAACACAGCAAATTCGAGTCATTATGGACCAGCCCCTTCAAGATTTGTTCATGTAAGCAATAGAATTCATTTGAGCTTGAAACGATGGAGGGCGAACTTGTGGAGATTCTTGTAAATGGGATCTACTTAAAGCATTTCAATTAGACAATCTCTCCTGTGTATTATAGTTAGTTAGTTTCCCTTTCCTTGTTGCTTTGTTTTCCTGCTTTGTTTTCCCACTCTTTCTTTTAAATAAGTGTTATATGAACACGTGGCCACGGCTCAAGTCTCTTCAATTTTTGAAACTCTCGCATTCACTAAATCTCTCTTTCCAATCCCCAAAATTCCCCAAGGTACCACCGTATGCAGCCACTTTTATGACGTGTCTGACACTCTGTCCCATACAAATTTCGTAAGATTTACAAACAGTTTTCTAGATTTAATGTCAATTATGAGACTTAATGTGTCATTAAATACCACAATATTAAGAGTTAAGGCTTAATTGTGTCTCATTTGTTTCTACTTCTGCTAAGAAAATCCCTGTTGCTCGTGAATTCCTAACGAAACCTGCTTAGTAAAAGTGTCTTCCCTGTTGCAAAGATTTCATCCTTGTTACAATAAGTTCACTAGTTCCCAGTATAGACACAGATATGGCAGAGACACAATCTTCACAACAGGGGCTTGGGATTTATGAATCCATTGATAAGCTTCTCACCAGCAAATCATAGGCTTCGGCCCTTGCACAACCCTTAAGGACCTATCCAAGGACTAGGGTCCCCGAGGTTGGTTATGCGGTCGACCCAGCGAAGGTGAAGGATTTCGCAGACGGTATCACGGACCCAACCCTTCAAAAGCCTGGCAAAGCTCTACGAGAAGGGGCACACCAAAGATGTATCCAAAAGGCCAAGGCTGGACAATCTGAAACATTCAGAATGAGGATATGGACCTCTTAATTGGCACAATTTATTGTCCCAAGCGTACATTTATGCCCCGACCTGATTGAGATGTGCGCAGAATTGTTTCATGTGCCCTTGAGCACCATACAACAAGATCCCTTCATGGTGCAAATTACACCAAAGGCTATCAGGGACATGTTGGCCCTATACCATGACAAGACGGCCACATTTCCCACCATTGCCAAAATGTAGAAAACATGGGCAAACATCAATAATCAATTGAGGTTTCTCAATTCAGAGTTGTAGCTGGGAGATGAAAACACCCAAATGCCAGTGCTACCAACAGGAAGGGCACAATTCACTTAGGCTAGCCAGGAAGCATTGTCTATGATGGCATTTATCTTTGGAATGAAGGAGGACATTACTGTATATGACTGGCAAATTGCCATTTTGTTCAGATTAAAGACCGTGGACAAGTCTCAGGAGTTTCGGCTGGACTTCTCATAGCAGATTGCCTATTCAATGGCCGACCAACTCACCCACTTCAAATCTAAAAGGGTTTTCAGGTATTCTTCTTATTTGTTTCACCTCATGTTATATCAAAACCCTGCCATCTTTTCACAATATATGCATCTGAATATGTATGACCCAAGTTTTGGTCATAATAGGACCATTCTTGTGTCCGCATGGACACATGTCTTATCCAAAGCATCTAACCCCTATGAATTTTGGGAACTTTTTGTTGCCCCTGCCTTTTATCACCTAAGCCCAGAGCCTGTTGAAAATAGATTAACACCAAGTGTTAGAGGTCTCATGGAAAATTCCCCCATTCCCTGTGATTACTTCTTTGGATCTCACCATACTATCATTAGGGCCCATGGTTTTAATTATGAACCAGTGTTGCTACCCAAGCTTTTGACTCCTAGGTTAGCATTCTTAGAGGTCACCCGACAGGTGTCTGTGGTGGATAATGAATATGGTACCAAGAAAAAGAAAAAGAAAATGTATGATGTTCCATGGGTAAAGAAAAACATGTCTCTGGAGGTTAGAGAGGCTGAGCACTTGTTGCTGAGGAAGCTTGATGTCCTGGGTTTCTTTCTAATTGAAGATAAATGGAGATATAACCCAAGTAGTTTCATAACATTATGGGTTAAGAACAACAAGGTTGTCTCTGATATTGTGCATGAGGGTCGTCCCTTTTGGGAAGACAGAAGAAACCCTAAGGAGGATACTCCTGATTTGTATGTAGAATTGACAGATTTGCCCTTTGAGGGGCCCAGGCCATGGGAGACTTTTTATGTTAAGAAAAAAGTTTTTGACCCTAAAATCAAAATGACTTCTGGCTTAAAAAAGGCATTGAAGAACAAAGAATGGAAGCCTTAGAAAATAGCAGCATATTGGAAATACAGGCAAGAAATTTCTAAAACTACTTAGTCTTTTAGGATCTTGGATACAGACGAGAGGTGGCAGTCCATTTGGGACGAATGGCACCTCTCCCCAGTCTCTAGCCCTGACACAAGCAAGATTCATAAGCAGGGTGAAGAGTTTGAGGAAGAGGCAGAATCCACTCATGATGTGCAAGCAACAGGACATGTTTCAACAGCTGCTCCTATTTCCCCATGGCCCCAATCTCTCAGTGCCATAGAAAAATAAAAGAATGTGGTATCCTCACTACCCAAAGCTTCTCCAGCAGTTTTAGCCATTGGGGTTTCCAGTTTTGTGCAATTACCACTAGCAGTAGTGGTAAACATTGAAGAGAAGGAAGCACAACAAGAAGAAGAGAGGCCAAGGAAACATAGGAAGCTGAACCTTTAGCCTGATTCAGATGAGGAGGTAGAGCCTTCACAGCAACAACCACCGAGTACATCTGTTGCTCCTCAGGTACATGCTACTTCTCCTTCTTCTTCTCAGTCTTTTTCTTCTTCTATAGGGGTGGTAATCCCAAATGTCTAAACATCATTAGCCCCTGCCACCTCTGCTGTGTTGATTTCCCAATTTGCCCCACCTATTACTACTCAGGGCATTTCATCACAGGCCACATCATTGCCTCCCTTTTCTCCCTCTTTTCCAAAGAGAATACCTCCCCAGATTCCCCCTAGCTAGCATTTGGCTATTCCCTATGGCTTGCCATAGGGTCATCTTTTTGTGGGCGGGTATATTGCCTCTCCCCCTACCTTCCAAGCTCAAGCAGACACTGCTAAGAAGGCTAGGGAAGCCCGAATGGATAAAAAGAGGAAGAAAGATAATAAAGCTCTGGCTGTACCACACATGAGGTCACTCTTTGACCCAATCCAACAGTAGCTAATTGTGACTCATTTGTCACCTAATGTAGTCAGGCCAAACACGCAGATGCAGCCTCAAGATTATACAATGAGTGCAGTGGCTATGGATATGTCACTTTTCAGACCACAGGACAGGGTTGAGCTGCTGAATGAAACCACTTCTATTGTAGCTACTGATTATTTGAAAGTATCAAAGAAGTTGCAGAAGGTGGAGGCTGATTTAGCTAAAAAAAAGGCACATTGTGGCAACCTTACTGGAGAGCTTAAATCCAAAAATGATGAAATAGAGAATCTCAATAAACAGTTGCAAAATACTGTTTCTTGTCAGATTCATCAGGCTACACAGAACCAAAATGCTTCTTTGAAAGAAGAGCTAGTACAAGTGAAGGCTGTAGTGATAGCCCTAAGGCAGGAAAAAGCCACACTACAGAAAAAATATCAGGAAAACCTGCAACAAGTCACACAGTTCCAGCAGAAGCTGCTGAATGAACAAAACAATGCTGCTACCGAGCAACAAACAACAAAACAGTTGACACTTGAGTTGTCTAATAGGCCAAAGAATGCAGGAGTTTTGAAATTGGTCAAGGAGCTATATGTATTAGTGTGGAAAAGAATCTCTGAGGAGATTACTTAGCTCAGACCCTCTCTAACTTTCCTGCTAAATGCACAGCAATTGTGTGAAAAGGTGGAGACTTCAGTTCAAGCCACCATGTCCACTGTTTCCTTGAGAGTTTCAGATTCTCAACTGCTGCTGAAGAAGCTATATGAAACAACTGATGAAACATTATTAGCAGAGGGATCAGTGACAGAATGATTGCTGCAAAAAGGGTGAACGAAGTTCTCAGTTGCAACTCCACTGCAATTAATTGCGAAGAGCTCCTAGATGTGGTCAAAGAGGGAGTAAAAGACATGAAGAAGCATATTGAAGATCTGGTGCATTTGGGACTTCCCTCTCCTTTTCCTGATAGCAACACTGTGTTGATGATTGATGAAATCAAGCCTTTGTTGTTAGCCAGACAAAATGATCAGTCAGTTTTCCAAGGTTTGATAGATTTTTCATTAGTGCAAGAAGTAGAAGCTGTATTAATACCCATGGCCTAGCTCGAGTTCCAACTAAAGGCTGTGTTTTATGTTTTGCAGAGGTTTTCACATAGAGACATCATCAACCTCGATTTGGCTTTCCAAGATCTACAAAATAAGCAGGGCCTATATGATGCTGAATGGTCTGTTTATCAGACGGCTTTACAGAATCTCTAATTTTTGCTATATTTTATACACATTCTTTTCTATATTCTTTGGATTCTTTTTGAGTAGGCTCAAAAGTCCTCGGGGTCACCAAGAACTGTAGAATAAAATACTCTACATTTTGTTTCAGTTGCAGTGTATCAGCGCGGCTGTGCGGGTTCCAGTTTTATTTCTGTGAATTTCAGTTTTGGCCGTGAAGATTGACAGCAAGGGTTTCTTCTGTCTAAGTTTTGCCTAAGTCCCAAAGTTAAGCAGAACATGCCATTGTCATCAGCTGAGACACATTTTGAGAAGTCTCAGACTATTGTGGGAGAAGCCAAGTGTTTTTTTTGCATTAACGCGGAAACTGCCATGTGTCATCTTCCACGTTGAGTTTCAAGCCCCTTTTAATGTTTCTAAGACTGTGGTGGGTCCCTGTTTCTAAGTTTCTCCCTGCGCGGAAGGCGCCAAGTGGCAGCTGCGGAAGGTTTCAATAAGTTTCTTTAAGTTGCGAGGAAAGTGTCGTGTGTCTCTTGTAATGTCTACGGAGCGTGACAAGTGTCGACATCCGCAGGTTCTTCCTTTTGTTTCATTATTAAGTAAAGACTATGGTGGGCCCCGGTGAGTTGCTAAAGTTAAGCGAAGCGTGCCAAGTGTCATCATCCGCGTGAATCTAAATGAGTCCCAAATGTTTCTATAGTGTTTCTAAAGCAAGGCGGAGTCTGCCATGTGTCATTTTCTGCAGCACTCTCAAAAGGTACCTAAATTTTCTCTAGGTTGAGCGGAAGCCACCACGTATCACTTGGTAATTGCGTGGAAGGCACCCCCTGTCCCTGTTCCCTTTTGAAGCTGCTCGGGCAAGAAGTGTTGTGGGTCCCATTTTCGATAAGTGATAGAGTTTCGAGGCAGCAGACTGTGACAGATGTCAAAGGCAGAACTCTCCTGACTATGAGGTACAGTAAAGTATAGTTCAGCGGAAGCCGCCACGTATATGTTTCAATTGCAATGGAGGCTACCACGTGCTGAGTTCCTATTTTTTCTGGAAAGATGAAGGAGTTTCAAGTAAAGAGTGCAGACTATGTTATTTGTCTTAGGGTTTATAGTCGCAAAGAGTAGCGGAAGCTACCAAGTGTCCTCACCTGATTCACAGGAAGGAGCATTACGTGTATCTATTTCAGCCAATGAACTTGTAGAGAAGATAACCATTTGCAGATCTAAAGGATATTTTCTGTAAGACACTTCCAGTTAAGTTCCAGTTCAGTTAGACCATTGGGATTTGATCGTGTGGACAATCTTGAGCCAGTCCTATGCTATAAATATGTGACAGTGATTCATTTTTAACGGATCCAGATCGTAGATTCATTCATATAAAGATTTCTTCATATAGATTGTTATCGGAGATTTACGAGAATTTTTTTGAGACCTTTGTGCTGTGGCCAGTAATATCATTTGCCTTTGTTCTGTTTTCTTGATTCAGAAAGTTTGTATAACTGTGCATGTATCAGTGCCTTTTATGTGACTGGAAAATTAATAAGAAGACCGAGTTCTGTGCCTTTGCTGATATTTTCTGTGTCATTGCAAAATTGTCTAAGTTGTGAGCCTTTGATTCTATTTGTTTTCATCTTTTACATTGATCATGCATTGTTTGCTCTTTAATGTAACTAAATCCTAAAGATAGCTTCACTGTGCTTAGTATTAAGGAATGAATCATATTCAGGTGCATTGCCATAGTTAAATTTTCTTTCATTGTATTTGTGATTCCATTTAATTTCTATCCCTTTTTCCCAAAATATATTTGAGATAAGGAAGAGCCAGCTTCTTTAAAATCTGGAGGTCGTTTCAGGTCGCAAGTCCCACATTCCTAAATCTTCCCATGTTGGTGTTGGAAATAGTGCAACTTTAAGCATCAACATTCAGCATAGGACCTAATAATGGTCATAAGACTGACACACAAAAATAGGTCTTGACCTAAAATAGGGCAGGACTAGGGCACGGGTGCCTAAGTCCTCCCCCCTATTTTAGGTAGGGTTTATCATAAGTGCATCCCCTAAGTCCCATTTGCCATGAAACCTCAGGGTTTTCTGATCGAGAGTCAAAATTATCATGCAAGATGCTCTAAATGCAATTTAAGGACCCGGGAGCTAAACCTTAAGAGGGAAAAGCCCCCAAGGGGACATTTTTTGACATAAAAAGGTAAAATAACAAACATTAATTATATGGTATCACTAGCTCCATGCCTTCGATCTTGCTAGCTTCTTTTTCCACTACAGACTCCACATGTGCCTCTGGTAATGCCAAAAGAGGGTCTGTCATCCTTCTACTGAAGCTATAGATTTCCTGTAACAGGGTTAAAAAACTGCTAACTTCAAGCATCCTCATCTCCTTATCCTCACCCACAATCCATACCACAAAGGGGATCCATGGGCCGTTATAATGCATTGTCAATGCTGGCCAGATTCCACTGTCTAGACTTTGGCCTATCCTCGATATCACCCTGGCAAGCATTGCGTCCATTCCAATTTGCCATCGAGCTCTCACCATCTTTTGCATCATCCATTTGACCATCAACTTATCCTCCCACACCTGCAGCATCCATGCCATGGCCATTGCCGCTATGTCACTATTGACATGAAAATTGTTGTTCGCCAACAAGAAATGAGAGCCCAACAACCCTTTAACTGCCTCCAAAGCTTCATCGTCAGGGATATTGAAAACCTTCTTGAGGCATTGGTCAGAAACCTTGCCTCTAAAGGCCATTTGTCTCTCTTGAGTATCTAATCTAATCGTCGTCTCCATTCTTTTCTACTAAGCTTTGAGCCTTACCTATAGGACATAAAGACCCAGTGCCGCTACTTCGTTCTGCAATGAAGTCTCTGCCACGCATTAATTCTATTGGCTTATCACACTACTGGAAATATCCTTTGAGTGTGTGAGGGGAGCAGATTTATCTACTTAGACTCCTGAAGTAGATCTAAATCTTGTGTCGATGACTTGTTTTGACAGCCTATCTGCCTCGACATTGCCTTCTCTAAACACATGGGAAATTTTGAAATTATCTAGGGAATTAATCCCTTCCCATATTTGCCTAATAAAACCTTGAATTTTCTAATTGGGAATCTCTTTTTTCCTAATGGTATTAACTATGATGAGGGAGTCACCTTCTAGGTGTAGTTTGTGCTGTCCTTTTCACCTACATAAATCCACTCCTAACCATGCCGCTTGTTCCTCTACTTCATTATTAGTTTTTGTAGGAAGTGGACAAACCACCTCAACTAGAATTGCACCTGTGTGATCTCGCAATAGGCAACCCACTCCTAAAGGCCCCAGATTACCTTTTGAGCCCTATCAAAATTTACCTTCACCCAACCTTCATCCAATGGTCTCCACTTAACATCCTTTCATTTATTACCAGCAGGCCCAACCCTGGGGTGCCCATAAACGGGGGAACATTTGTTATATAGATATATATATATTTGAAAGAATCCTTACAACCCGCTAATTCAATGGTTAGCCCAGAAAAGATTTTGGAGATGGCATGAGAGAAAATGAACTAAAAAACATAAAAAAAACATTCCCTTTGGAGGAATGTCAATCCTTCTGCAGAAAAGTGTTTCCAGCCAGAACCCCCCCAGTAATGTTTCTCCCTCTCCCAAAAATAATCCCTTCTGAATCCATGAAGATAATTTCTTCAATCACTAGAGGAGTTTTCTCCTCCTATCTAGGGAAAAATTGCATAGCTAATAAAATGCAAGGCCCGTGAAATAATTCAATTAATCCCCAATTCATGAAACCCCTAGATTCTTGAGTTTCTAAAAAAAATTAATTGTTTTTATTTAATTTAAATATTCATTAACACTTTAATTATTTTTTAACTTAGCTTTATTTAATTATTTATTAATCATTTGATTATTTTACTAATACTTTCTAATTAAATTTATTTAATAAAAAAGGTGCTTATTTAATTATTAAATAGTAGGGTAATATATCATACACTTTAATCAATGGTTGATGAATAATTAAAGGATTGAATTCAATCTCAAATCAACAATTAAGTTAGTGGCCAATTTTTATAAATGAACTTAGTCAATTAATAAACAACAAACTACTAAGTTATTTGCTCTCCAAAGATTATTTATCATACTAATTTATTTATTACTTATCAAAGTTTGAACCACTTCTAACATCTTTATAATTTACTTAATAACTATTAATTAATATCTCCCATCCATTTGAAAATCTATAGATCTATATGGCATAATTAAATAAATCAATGAAATTAATTAACTTAAAAATAAAAATTATTTTAACATTGACTAGTGATCGAATGAGGGTTGTGACACCTATTTATATACAATTTCTAGGTGGAAAATCTTGCCAAGCATCAATTTCAAAGTGAACATGGCCCCAAAAGCAAGCGGGAATTTAATAGTAATGGCAATATGGCCCCCAAACTAATTGGGAATGTAACATTAATCGAAAATATGATTAAGGCTTGTAATTTGATATTATAAACTTCTCACAATTAGGCTCCAATCACACACCGTTTATTGTGGAGAAACAATTTGATTTTAAAGTTTAATGAAATAATGCTTATGCAACACTAAACTAAATTTTCGTCAAAAATGATGATTTAGTCCTCTTTATAGGTTGCCCTATTTACCAAAAATGGTGGCCCTATTTTCAACTATTCGCCATTTGGAAAAGATTTTCAACGAAAAAAAGTTGAATTGCCACTCATCCTCATCCACTTTTGATTCTTCCCCTGCCTTTGACCAATGTCATTCCTCCCCCTTACCGATGCCATCTGCCTAGAGCCACGAGACTAGCAAACCCTAAACCCATTTACTAGAGACTCAACCCCCTTCCTTGTTACCATCCTCTTTCGTCCCATCCTTCTACTTCCTCCACTTCCACCTTCTACCATTTTGTTGATTCTACGCTTTCTTCTACTCTGGATATGCTCATAGACAATACTTTAGTACCGTTCCTTAAGGCCTTCTCTAGTGAGTCTCCTTCACAACTGCTTTCATCTTGTAATCTTCATGTGACTCATTCTCCTCATCCTCCATCTTTATTTAATGTTGTTTCGCATCCACCTCCTACCGTGTTTGACTCCATCACTCATGTTCTACCTCTCATTTCCACCTTCACTCCACCAACCAACATAAACAATTTCATCGATACTTCGTTCTCTAATGATGACCTAATAGATGACAAGCCTACACCAGGCGGTGCTTAGGTGCTTAGATGCCTATTATTTATATGCTTATTGTCCTCTATCTCTGTGTGCACAAGCTATCATGTCATTGCTCTTGAGGGTAGTGTTTGATGTTGCATCTTTATGCTTGTTGTCCTCTATCTATGTGTGTGAGCTATTAAATACCACCACTCTTAGGGAGGCAGCATCCGATGTTGTGTCTTTGTGCCTGATGCCCTCTATCCTTGTGTGAGTTATTATGCCCCTGCTCTTGGGGAGGCAACGCTCAATGTTGTGTTGTGATTGGCTTGCCTTTTTTGTTGATTCCTCTTCTTCATTTCCTTGTCTTTTCTTCTATTTCCTCTTTATGTTGTTTCTTCTTACCTTTTCTCATTCTTCCTTGCTCAACATGGGGATGATACCAAGTATTCGCCCGACTCAACACCCATTTTCTTGTTAACCCAATTTGAACTTCCCTTCTTTCTCTTGCCTTTTCTTTCTTTGCTGACATGTCAATAGAGGACGACAAGCCATAATTTCTTATTATACATCTACTAGAAGGATCAAGACTTTGTCCACGTGGGTTCATGTCGCATCCCATCAGGGTTATTGTGTCATTTCTTAGTTTGCATTTGATTCACACATAACGATAAGTTACAAAATGACCAAAAAATATTAAATAATATTTGTCAATAATTATTTTAAATAATTTTATAATATTAACAATAATATTACATATCATAATTTAATTTCATAAATAAATACAATCAAACTAAAATTAAAAAAATGAAACTAACAATCACAATAACATTACTTTCGTAGGCCACTCTTTAGAAAGACAGATAGTTCAAAATAGACATAATCACAATTGGAAATATGAATTTGTCGATAGACGGAGATCATAGATAGAGTTACAATAAGATTCTAGAACTCATTGGAGGGAAATCGCCAAACATAATATAACCTTATAAACACATTAAACGTTTATACGAAGATTGATATGCACATAAAATTATACATGAAAACCTACATAATATTTTCTTAAAAGAGTGATGTGATAAATTACAAATGATGCAGATGGTTGTCTCCATATACACCTTTTACTATTTTACCTACCTTGGAGCTATTTTTGAGTAGTTATCCTTCCCATATTGTACAATCATCCCTTCCAAACACCACATTTAATTCTTGTAGCTATCCTCATGTGTAATGAACTCTTCTTGTAATTTGTAGATAATATTAAATTAAAATCACCACCCTTGGATGCTCCTCCTTTGACTTAGCCTTTGCCCTAGAAAATTGAGCCTCCTTAGGTGTAGGGTCAATGTTGGGCCCCCTTGGGTGTATAGGGTGGTAGACTCAACCTCATCTCCTATAACCTCCAAAATCAAATGCAAAATTGCTTGATGTAGAGATTATATGTTTCTACCCTTCTCTTGCTTAAAATCTTAGCAAAAAACTACAAAAACCCCCCTCCTCTCCCTCATTTTAACATTGCAAGCTATCAATTTCCTTTTATTTCTTGTTTACGAGAAAAATCTTCTCTTGAATTAGCATTCTTAGAGAAATAGATCTCTAAAGCAGTGTCATGGCTTTTGTGTGAAGCTCTGTAATAGTTTCTTGAGATTCATGGACATTACTTCAAACATTTTTCTCTACCTAACCTTCTTGATTTTACCTAGTTTCCACAATGCTAGTGTGTATTCCCTTTTGTTCCCATTAATTTTTCCATCCACTTTGTTGGCATTTATTGCCCTTTTTCTTTTTCCCTGCATCTCTTTGCATCACGTAGTTCCTTGTTTCCATTTTCATGTTCAATTAGGATTTCTATATACGTGTGTTTATGGCTTAGATCTATTTTTTATATTTTCCCATTATCATATTGTGTGGACTATGTTTGAATACCTATAGGGGGACTGACTGAGGCAGAGTCCCCTTTAAGCATTTTATTTTGCATGGTTTCCTTTATCAATTTATGCTTGCAGGTAATTTACAAAGTGTTCTGTGGAGATCTGATCAGGTTGACAGAAAAGTGCTCAAAATCACATCAAGGAGATCCTCTACAAATTTTGAGCTAGTTCCAAGTCAAGGACTAGGTTGCCCTCGAGGTGCACCACTTTTCTTAATCAACTTTGACCTTACATCAGATAGTTTCTAGATTTCACGAGCAACCTTTATTGATTGTTCACACCCAGTTTTACTAGCTATGATCCATTTTTATTAGTTGAAACCCTTCCAATTCATCAATTTTGTTCCATGATATATAAAGACATCAATTTGTGCAATGAAACATGATCTAGAAAATAGAGGACATCAACAAGAATTTGAACATTCACCTATTGAGTTAGGAAACTCCTAACAGTGTCCCTAGGTAGCTCACCTTGATAGGTTCAACTATTTGAAGGATGAAGGTGAAATAAATTTTCAAGTGCATATTCTTTCAAGTCGATCACATGTGGTACAAAAAAAACTTGTACGACATATCGAGTTTGCAATTCAATCATGATCAAACTCACGGTGGTCAAAAGTGAATCCCAAAGTTTTTTTCTACAACACAAGAATTAAGATAGTCATCTAATGAAGGCCGCTAATATTCTGGAGATGACAGATTAATTTAGAACATCATAAACATCACTCTTCCAACATCGGTTCTAGGGATAGGTACTCTCATTCCTTGCATTTATTCTTTTAGTATTTATTACAATTATTTGTCCCAGCTCTAATCAATCTATGTCAATTACGCCTAATTGATCACATTTCTTTAATTATCCTAAATTATTTATGTAGAGTGCTTTTGTAATGGTGAGCTTTACATATCCATGCCAATTCCCATTAATTATAGTCCCATTTCGATGGAATGGCTCAATACAATTACAAATCAAGAAATGGCATGCTCTTGTGTAAAGCTAGGGCCATTCCCTAATCCGCTACTTATCTTCATTTCCATTCATCCCCATACTGTATCCTATCCCCATCTACACATAGTCCCATCCATATGGCATTTAGTATGCCTATCATTGCATCCCATGTGTAGACATTCATTCCTCACATCAACATTAAAGAATTCCATTACATCTTGAGTCAATCCTATGACATGAGATCAGTCTTGCACCTCGCAAAATTCAAAAGTTCAAATTCAAATTTTGCTGACTCCCACACCATGTCATTCATGCCATGAGCCCACTTGGTACACATTTTTCTTGATTTAATCCTATATATTTGTATATAAAGGCATTCATTGGATCATTATCCTAGAATCGTTAGACATCCTAACAGTTCAAGGAGCATTCGTAACGGGAATCTTTTGATTTGGATCACTGAAATGAATTTAATTTACATCAAAGTCATTTTAGGACATATTCATTGCTTGGGATTGTTGTCCCCACTCATTTCCACGATTAGAAATCATGTCCAATCAAGGGGGTTGATCCCAAGTGAACTTGCCCCTATGATTTGACAATCTCCCCAAGGCATTTTTAGATACCCACAGTTCGTTAAAATGATTGGCAAGGAGTAGGATTCAAGGTGAACTAGGCAACATCTACATGTAGAGTAGTCCAATTTAGATAAGTGGATCACATAACAGATATATGCATTGTGTGGGGTCAACTTGTATAGAGGTTAGACATTGCAACATATATTTTGAGGCACTTACCAGAAGGAGAGGGCCCATTTTTCAGCCCCCAAGCCAATCAACTCTACAAATTATCAACTTCCACACCCCCACTTTGACAAACTCTCATATATATATATATGAGTGAGTGCACTAAGTACACTCACTCTTAGAGTTGATTTCCCAAAATAATATTAATTTGTTTATGTATACTTTATCAATCCCAGATCTCATTTATTTAATCTAGGGTGATGCATTCTTTTTAATTTGCAATTTAAATTTGTGTGTACAAAATCAAAATCGAAGGAAAACAAACACTCTAATAGAGCCAAAATGACACGTGTGATCTAGAAACTTCCCGCCATAGAGCCAAAATCATACGTGTGATGTAATGCCTACCCATGAAAAATATCAATAAATTAAAATATTAAATTAATATAGTAAGAATTAATGAAAGAAATATGATGACAAGAGATAATTCACTTACTCTAACTTAATAATCTTTCTATAGAAATGATACTATTTATAAGAAGGATAACTCGTCAACAACAATCTGATCAAAAGAACATCTTAAATCAAACAAACAACTAATTAAGATCTGATTTAAAACATTTGAATAACCCAATGAACAAATGTTAAATAATTCCTATCTTATACAAAATAATACTGAGAGTAATGAAATTAAAATTATCAACTTACACTATATTATAACTTCCTAGATGCTTTGAAAATAACAATGCTGAGTAAGATTTACTCGTCGATATCTTCTCAAAGGAATTACTTTGTAAGTCAATTACTTCAATTCAAACATTTTAAAACTTATACTGCTTAAATTACTGCATTAAGGAAAGAAATTTGCCAACTTTACTGAATGGTTAGGCATAAAATGAAACTTCCTCTTATACCATAAACAAGATGCGGATTTGACAATGCTTTCTTTAATATTCAACTCAATAATCAAATTTATCCTCATAACCTCACCGGTATAAATACACACATTACCATTGTGGATCTCTACTTCTTATATAATAAGTTATAACTAATGCAAGTAAGAATTTATTAACTCATGATCAACGATAAAAATGTTTATCGTAACTGATATATATATATTACGTGTAATTGGCATGGTTCATAAGACAACAAAATGCGAGTTGATGAACTTTATTATATAATGCAAATCTTTGAATTCACTTATACATATATTTATATATTAAGAATGTTGTTGCAAGTAACAAATACACTTTCGTATTCCTGATACACCTTCACATTACTAATACGTTACAATATATATATATATATATATATATATATATAATTCAAATGATAACAAACATTAATTTAGATAGGAGAATAGTAACGACTGTAGATAAAGTGATGAATTAAGTATTATTTTTGCTGATAGTTTCTTTTTTTCTATCTTGGACGATAGTGAATTGAGTGGCTTGGCTATGACGGCCTTCAGCCACCAACAACCGACCATGCCTTATGTGGGAGCCGTGGTCTTATCCACCCCACGGCTTCCACAGATTTTGTTGTGGTAGCCGTGGGTGGTTAAGGCTACCCAACAAATTTCTATTAAGGTAAATATATTACAAATTAACATCTTAAAAGAAATCTTTATTTAAATATAATGTTGAATACAGATTCATTCCAGATATTTAAAAAAAATATACTTATATCAAAAAGTATGTATACTATCAAATATACTATTCCGAGATAATAATACTATAGATTTATTGGCTAACTGAAAAGTTTTCACATAAGTATGAATAACAAATCATTACAATATAAATTCTTTATGTAAGAAAAATGGTATTATAGGTTACTTGCACAAAGATTCGACTTCGATTCTTCTTCAATATCAAGACAGAAATATGTCCTTTAATCTGCAATAGTGAACCTTACAATATTCATATTTTGATTAGTACAATAAACTCTTACATTTAATCTTTCACACATCCAGATCATGTCCATAACCTACAAACACAAAATAGAGCAGCCCAGTCCTACTCACCACACATCCATAGGACTAAGGATTCTAGTCCACCCCCAAGCTGGAAACAAAACCCAATTCTCAAACTTAAAGTAAATAAATGAGAAATCATAAAATGGACTCACACACACAAGCAAACCTGCACATGATTTTCTAGTAAGGGGAAGAAGGGGGATTCCTCTTTGGGGAAAAATTAAAACTCCCTTTTAATCCCATTATCACAGCCAACCAATCATTCTTCCAACTCCCATACATTCTTTCAATCTCCCATGTGTTCTCCCAATCTTCCAACACAACCAGCCACAACACCATCACCATCTCCACAAAACCCCAAAAGAGGCTCCCCACCCTCTTTAACCCCACATGACTTGGAAAGTAATTCCCTTTGCACACCCAACCCACAACAAAAAAACACAGATTTTTTCACAATAAAAAACACATTACTTGCATACAACAATCACAAATTAACAGGTCACTGAAAATTTCACAAGAAAACATTCATACCTTGGTTTAACAAGTAAGGATTAGCCCCACTAACATCACCAAAAAGATGCACAATCTTTTAGCCAACAATCCAACTCAAGCCTTCATTCCTTTTCCAAAATCCTCTTCTTTTTCTATTCAAGAAGCATACAACCCCAAGAACCAAGAAGGATCCTCGTTTTTAAGAAAGCTACAACACTTTTGATTTTCCAAAATGAGGAATGATTTACATTTCCCTCTTTTAAAATAAGAACTTTTTCCCCAACTCTTTACATTTGTAACATCACTTTCCATAAAGCCCAAGATTTAACTTAAACAAGTCATTAGTTAAGAATGGATTACAATATTAATAAATTGAATATAAAGAAAAATATTCTTTTCCATCAATTAAGCATGTTAATCAAATCAAGATATAGCATAGCTTACAATCTGATAAATCATTACAATCCTTAGTGATTACCCATCACTAATCAATACAATATATGCTCTAGGCATCTTTGTCAAATTTTTAAATTACAATAGACCAACTGGTCAAAATGCAAACACTGTATCTGGAACCATTGACATTTGTCTTCATAAGCCTCGACTTGTCTTATGCTTGGGAAGGAGAGCATCATCTTGGTGCTTTTCCTCCAACCATGGACTTGTGGTTCCCCGCTCATCTTCTTAACTGGAAGAGGCCCTACCCTTCATGGAAAGGTTAGACATTGGAAACCAATTGGATAGCCATCTGAGTAACTGGTGTTGTGTCCTTCCTAATGTCTCATGGTCACACACTATAGATCCACTCTAACTTGTATGACACTACTGGAGACACTATGCCATCTGGATCACTGTGGACCGACAATGCATGCAGAGACGGATGCATTACTTTGGCCAAAGTTTTTATACAAATATGTTACACAATGAACGTCATCGTATGTCCAGGACCCTAACTCGACTTATAAGTTGTCATGTCCTATAGTTAGTTCTTAATGACCTTGTCCTTTAGGTCTAGTATGTGTGGGATCAATTTGAATCACTGTCCAAATTTGAACATTTGACTCCCATCAAAAGTCAGTTATAACAAAATAGGTTACTTTTGTAATGCAAAACTACTGACTCGACATCACCTTGTTCCATTCAATTCATTTCAATTTCAAATTTTATGACCATCTTGGTCTCCTGTGTTTAACATATCGATAGCATTTCATCCCATATGATGAAGTTGATTTCATGATACTTAAGGCATACCCTGCCTTAGTAAAAAATATATTAGTTTCTTAAGGTTCAATAGCTCTTATTTTCCCAATGAGCTCATGGGGTTATTAACCAACCCAAAAGTTTATAAATAAGTAAAAAAAAATTATATCTCATATCGTTATCCAGGATAAGTCATAATTCAGTCATAAATAGAACTAGTCTATATTCTTTTATAAACTTATTCCAACTGTCTCATGTAGAGACTATGATCATAAAGATCATATTCCTTCATAATCGAAGGTTCATAAAACATTCATAATAGTTTTAACAACTCTATTTGTAATTTACTATTGGCTTCTCACGCAAGCCCGACTGGGTTTAGTTTG
Organism: Cunninghamia lanceolata; assembly: GCA_027924645.1. Taxonomy (NCBI): domain Eukaryota; kingdom Viridiplantae; phylum Streptophyta; class Pinopsida; order Cupressales; family Cupressaceae; genus Cunninghamia; species Cunninghamia lanceolata. The sequence continues at coordinate 5,902,552 of BSBN01001003.1, forward strand.
GGTATTATATACACACTGATTTATAATTGTCTTACCAACAATCATCATAGTCAATGGACTGTGTTTGTAATATTAAAAGCTTTCTCATTTATTAATACAGTCGAGGGACTGCATGCTAAGTATTGATGCCTACACGGCTATCATTACAGTCGAATGACTTTATCCATTATCAACTAACATATGGAGTCATTCATAACTCCCATCGAGAGCTCATAGGCTCATCCCTTGTCATCATACAACGTGGGTTAAATAAATATGAAATGAATACATGCTTAGCCACTGTGGCTTTGAGCTCCAATTATCATAATGTATCATACAATACAATACCGCAGAGTCAAAAGACTCAAGGCTCATTCAAGAAAGAGATAATCTTTACAGGGCTCGACCTCGAGAACTTGAGCTAGTATTAAAACAAAGAACAAAAAAAAATTGGTTCTTTAAGCCTCGGGCTTTAACTTAAACAAGGTTCCACAACATTACAACTCAGCTGAGTGTAATCTCAAGAATAGTTACATAGTTTCCTATCTCGGCTCACAACCTTGAGCAAGTTTCCAAGAAGTTTAATATATTCTGTGCTCGGCTCACAGCCTTGAGCATAGTTTCAAAGAAGTTTATTATGTTTCAGATCGGCTCGCAGCCTTGAGCATGGTTTTTATAGTTACTGTGTCTAAATAGCTCAACCTATGAGACTTCGAGCATAAACACAACTCAAAGTTGTCTTAAAAAGGTTTAGTCATACGGCTCCCAAACCATTGCATATATGAGATTTAAAAATAAGAAAAGCTCAGTGGATTGGCCTGGAGCCATGATTTAAAAGAAATGTAGACAACATGCATGGCACAACCTTGCAAGCCACGTGCCTTAAATTTCTTAATCAAAAACAAGAAACTTCATGTTTCCCAGTTTACCTGAGTCAAGCAATAGACCGATTGCAGTCCTAGTCTGCGAGTCTTTTCGCTGCTCATAGCTCCCTCCTGCCACTGTTCTCCCTCGAATAGTTATGCCACCAACTTTTCTTTTTCCTTTCCAAAAACCCCCAACCCTTGTCCAATTCACCGAAGTGATTCTCCCCTTTTCCAAAAGGAGAGTCTAACCCTCAAGGTAATCGATCCCAAACATGTTGATTTTGGCTGCTAACTGCCTTTCCACTCGGTAGTGCCCCTAAAAGGTGGCCTGATCCTTGCACAACATGGGATGGTTGAGCTCAAAGCTCCCATCGATCTTCATGATTGACTAAAACCACTTAAGAATATTCCAAAGAATACAAATATTAAGATAAGTAAATAATATAAATATCAATATAGGTAACCTATTAAGAGGTTTCATCCTTGACTAAGGATTATGACAAGAGATAATATTCATAAAAAGAATTCACATTAATTACATTGATTATCGGGGTCGAGTGATACTTCCCCGAAATCAACTATTCCCATTAGTCAAAAGACTAGGAAAAACATAATGACCCTGAGAACAACAAGTAAGAGAGACCTCATTGTCTCTAAATATTATTGTCTCTAGGCTAGGAATGATATTCCCAAAACATTGTCCGGTCATCACGACTTGTCGTGACAACTTCATCGACAAAAGATTAAACCAAGAACATAGAAATAAAAGACAAGACACATGACACGTGTCAACTTACAAATGGTTGAGAAGGACATAGGAGTCGATTACTCAGATGACTAGTCAACTTATGTTTTGACGTCTAACCCTTCCTCCAGGATGATACTCTCCTTCCTTCTTCGAAGGACGTTTGTTGCTCCTATCACACTCAGGACCACAAGATTACGATTAATGCATCATTATCAAATCTTGTAATCGTAAATCATTTAATTTACAAAACTATTTAACATATGTTTCTACTTCATAATCAAAAGTTAAATCAAATATTTCTACAATATCAAATCAATTAACTATGACTAATCCTCCTGATTATCATGCCAAGTTATTGATTAAGTCTAATTTATAAATTGGGGATGTAACATATCTCCCCCCATAAGAATCATTGTCCCCAATGATTATTTGTCTTTAAAAATAAACCAACATAATATGAAAAGGTTTCAAAAAGTATAATATCAAGTATCTCAGAAAAGATGAGGAAATCTAGCATAGAAGTCATCATAATTTTCCCAAGTGGCATTTTCCACCGAATATTGGTCCCACTGGACCTTGCACTGTGTTATTTCCTTATTACATAAGCATAGCTTATGCATTTCGAAAGAGCACCTTGATGGGCTTGATCACCACCACTCCTGGGTCTTTCACCTATAGAAGGTTCCAATCAAGCATAGGAATTTGATTATCAACAGAATTAAAAATTTTCAAATAAGAAACATGAAACACATTATACATCATGGCAAGTGCTAGCGGTAGAGAAATTTTGTATGCAATTGGGTTGACTTCTTCTAAAACTTGAAATAGACCCACATATCTTGGTGCCAGTTTGGACATTTTTCCAAATTTGATGGAATGTTTCCAGGGTTTTACACTAAGGAGAACTTTATCTCCCACAGTGAAATGCCTTTCAACATGCTTAGCATCCACGTAACTCTTTTGTCTATCATTGGCTTCTGCTAACCTCTTTTTAATTATATGGATTTGTTCTTCCATCTTAGATAGCATTTCAGGGCCAAGGCTAACCCTATCTTCCAGCTTATCCCAGCTTATAGGGGTTTGGCACTTCTGCCCATATAATGCCTCAAACGGTGACATCTTAATAGTTGAATGATAAGAGTTATTGTAAGCAAATTCTAATAGAGGAAGATAATCCTCCCACTTATATTTTTGATCCATGCAATACATCCTTAATAAATCCTCCAACACTTGGTTCACCCTTTCAGTTTGACCATTCGTTTCAGGATGATAAGTAGATTTTATGTTCAATTGTGTTCCAAGTGAAGAGAATAAGGTTTGCCAAAACCTAGAAGTTATTCGTGCATCCCTATCTGAGATAATCTTCTCAGGAATGCCATGAAGTCTAAATATCTCTTGAACAAATTTCTGAGCAATGATGGGTGCTGCATCTGTCAAGTTTCCTGGAATAAAATGGGCTGCTTTGGTGAGTCTATCCACCACAACCAAGATAGTATTGTGCTTATTCCTTGACATAGGAAGTCCTTGCACAAAGTCCATACTTATAATCTGTCATTTCCACATAGGAATTTCATGAGGGTATAATAATCCTGCTGGGTGTTGGTGTTCCACCTTCACCCTTTGACATTCAATACAAGTAGCTACAAAATTTGCAGCATCCTTTTTCATTCCCTTCCAAAAGTATAAAGATTTCACATCAACGAGTAACTTGGTTACTCCAGGATGTCTAGAATATGATGCAGAATGAACCTCTTTCCAAACCAAATTCTTTAACTCTGCTGAGTTAGGTACATACATCCTTCCTTTGAACCTTAATAACCCATTTGATTCAAGGTTGAATCCTTCATATTTTAGATTCTATGGATCTTTCTCAAGGGCCTATTTTACTTGCTCATAAAACTCATCTCCCTTAGATTGTTGTAACACCTGATTTCTAAAATCAGAATGTATGGAGATCATAGAGGAGATACGCCTTCTCCTACTCAAAGCATCTGCTATTGAATTTTCTTTTCCTTGGATATATTTAATCTTGAAATCATAATCTGAGATAAATTCTAACCATCTTCTTTGATGAGCATTAAGATGGGGTTGAGTGAACAGATATTTAAGTCCCTGGTGATTCATTTTCAACTCAAAAGGTTTTCCAAACAGATAATGTCTCCACATTTGGAGTGCATGCATGACTGCTACCAGTTCTAAATCATGTGGGGCATAGTTTTGTTTATAGTTTTTCAGTTTGTGTGATTCATACGCAATAACATGTCCATCTTGGACTATTACACCACCTAAGCCTTCCCCCGAGGCATCGATAATGACTTTGAATTAACCTTCTGAGTCAAGCACTTTTAAAATCAGGGTTGAAGACAATTTTTCCTTGAGCAGGTCAAAGGCATCCTGGCACTTTTCTGACTATTCAAACTTCTTGCCCTTTCTTTGCAAGGAAGTTATAGGATGTGCAATTTTAGAGAAGTTTTTCACAAACTTCCTATAATAACCAGCCAGGCCCATAAAACTTCAGACCTCATGAACATTTTTTGGTTTAGGCCATTCAGAAATAGCCTTAATCTTAGTTGGGTCTACAACTATTCCTTTAGCTAAAATTATATGACCCAAATACTGTACTTCTTTCTAAAAGAAGGTACACTTAGAGAGCTTTCCATATAGTTTATGCTCTCTTAATCTCTGAAGAATGATTCTCAAATGCTGCATATGTTCCTCTTCTTTCTTAGAGTAGATTAAAATTTCATCAAGAAGTACCAAGACAAACTTGTCTAGGCAGTCTCTGAACACATTGTTCATAAGATTCATAAACGTTGCAGGAGCATTTGTCAACCCAAAAGGTAGGACAATGAATTCATAATGTCCATATCTGGTTCTAAAGGCTGTCTTATGGATGTCTTCATCCTTCACCCTCAATTGGTGATATCCTGATCGAAGATTGATCTTAGAAAATATTGTTGCACCTCTCATCTGATAAAAAAGCTCATCGATGCGGGGTAGAGGATACTTGTTCTTGATGGCTTCTTTATTTAACATGTGGTAATCTATATGCAACCGCAAAGTGCCATCTTTCTTTTTCACAAAAATGATAGGTGCTCCCCATGGTGACACACTGGGTCTAATCAACCCTTTATCCAGTAGCTCTTGCAGTTGAGCCTTTAACCCCATTAATTCCTTTGTGGTTATACTGTAGGGAGATTTAGAAATAGGTTCTGACCAATGTATAATATCAATGGAAAAATCAAAAGCTCTCATAGGGGGTAACCCTGGTAGTTCATCTAGAAATACATCCTCAAAATCTCTAAGGAGGGAATGTTTGTCCGTGTCTGATCTTTCCTGACCTATGGACTCCTTCATCCCTACTTCATTAAGTTTTTGGGATTCATAGAACATCAAGTCATCTTGGAAGTAGGTTTCCTTTGTTTCATATATTTTATCTATCTTGACAACAAAAAGTTGGCATCCTTTTCTTTGTGCCCTTTTCGTTTGTAAGGCAGAGATTTGCCTCAATTTAATTACCCAAGGTTTTCCTTGAATATTGACTTGGTTTCCTAGATCATCCAAACAATCTACTATCTTGGCATAACAGTCTACTTTGGCTCGATGTCTCCATAGCTAATTTATTCCAAGGATAACATCATATGAGACAAGTGGGGATACATATAGATTTACTTCAGTGGAAAAGTTTGGAAGTTCAACCCGAGATTCAAACATGCATTGCTCTACCTGAGCCTTGGTGTGATTTGCATACTCTACAAACCAAGTATTTGCCATGAATCTTACTTTTCTAGGTATCTTATTTACAATTTTGGGAGAAATGAAACATTATGTGGCACCTGTATCAATTAAAATTGAAATTGGAACTCCAAATAAAATACCTATTGTCTGTACTGGAGTTATTTGACACTTAGCTTGATGGTTGTCCAAGGCTGCATGGATACGTTACTAGAACGCCACTTGCTGGGAAGGTAAAGGATTCCCTCTTGGTTGCACTCCTTATGATTCATTGGGACACTAATTGATGTAGTGATCTCCACCACAAGTGAAGCATCCTCCAACTAGTCCTCGCCTCTCCTGAGGTTTGTCAGAGTTGTTCCCATTCTTCTTGGAGTGGTTATTCCCCTTTTTATCTCCCTTGGATTCATTTTGTTTATTTTTAGCCCCTTTATCACTCTTTTCAGTACAATCCTGTTTCTTCCCCTTCTTCTTTGAGGGTTGAGAAGATTGAGACCAGTTATATCTCTTCTTGTTCCTTTCCCTATAGGCTGATATAGCCTTTAGGTTCTGTTCTTGCCTAACGGCCTTCTCATAGACCTGTTCCATGGTTGTAGGGCCATGAACATTAACCTCACCCCCAATCTGGGCATTCAACCCCATGATAAACTTCCAGACCCATAACTCATCACGTTGATACTGTGGCACATATTTCAGGAATTGGGTGAATTTTTCCCAATACTCATTTACAGTCATATAAGCCTATTTCAAGTTTTAAAATTCTATGAGTTTCTGATCATAGAGTAGTTGAGGCAACCATCTCTGCCTAAATAATTCCACAAACCTGTCCCAAGTAAGGCTTGTAGACCTTAAGCCTAACTCCATCTTTTTGTTCATCCACCATGTGGGTGCTTCTCCAGCTAGCTGAAATGCTCCCCAGATAGCTTTAGTAACCTCAATATAATTTCTAATTCCAAAATACTTCTCCATCTCTATAAGCCATGCCTCCATAGCATCTTTGCTTACAGATCCATCAAATTTAGGTGGCATGACCTTTTTCATGTCATGAGACAGTTCCATAGCCATAAGGCTCCTCTTATCCCCATCCTGTTTAGCTGTGGAGTTATTTTCTCCATGATGGCTTTGGGTGGTGTCATTATGGCATTCCTTGCCATCACCCCCATCATAATTATCTTGCCTATCTTCTAACTGGCCTCCCACTTTATGTTCAAGGGTTTCTACCCTCGCCCTAGTTTCTTTCAACAAAGTCAAGATTTGGTCTAATTTAGACTCAGATTGCCCTAAAGGTGCTCCTTCATCTCGGCTATCCTCCATTCTAGTTCCAACTTGAACCTTTACTATAATTTACTTCTTCTTGAAGTTTGTAGATTAAACACGGATTAGTTTTCCATGGCATACAATTCAATTATTTCACAAATCTATTCACATTCATGTAATCTTTAACAAGAAAGGAAAGATTGTCAAAAAATTTCCATTGCATTATTTTTCCATTGGATTACATATAATCCACAAAATTACAAAATTGTATTTACATTTGCTCCTACAAATCATTTACAATTGGGATAACTTCCCATCATCAGATTTGCTTTTCAATCTGAGGAAGTGAGGATACACATTGGTATTCCTTCACATCCTCCTTTTGTACATTGCATTCATTATGGTCATTTCCCTCAGCTGGTACTTTAGGAGCAGAGGGTGACACTGATGTTCCAGTAGAGCTAAGGGCATCCATCCGTTCAACTTTCCTTAACTCCTACTTGATGCATTTCACTACATCAGCAAAAGTTTCCTCATCAGATAACCATGCACCCACCAAGCATCCAGTTTGTTCAAGTTTGTCCTCATGGAGGCTTGTGCCTTCAAGATCTTTTGATGGCATAGGTACCGTCCATGTTCTGTTAACTTCTTGCAAGGTGTGGTTCAAATTTTTACCATTCTGGCATAGAACATCCAATCATTAGCATACTTAATGTTGGATACATTAATCATCAAATAGTGAGTTGATTAGATCCATGTGTTGAACCTAGTAGCTCTAATACCATATGTAACATCACTTTCCATAAAGCCCAAGATTTAACTTAAACATGTAACTTAAACAACTCATTTTAATTAAGAATGGATTACAATATTCAAAAATTGAATATAAAGAAACATATTCTTTTCCATCAATTAAGCATGTTAATCAAATCAAGATATAGCATATCTTACAATCTGATAAATCATTGCAATCCTCAGTGATTACCCATATCACTAATCAATACAATATATGCTCTAGGCATCTTAGTCAAATTTTTAAATTACAATAGACTAACTGGTCAAAATGCAAACACTGTATCTAGAACCACTGACATCTGTCTTCATAATCCTCAGCTTGTCTCATGCCTTGGAAGGAGAGCATCATCCTAGTGCTTTTCCTCCAACTACAGACCTGCGGTCCCTCACTCATCTTCCTAACTGGAAGAGGCCCTACCCTTCACAGAAAGGTTAGACATTAGAAACCAATTGGATAGCCATATGAGTAACTGGTGTTGTGTCCTTCTTAATGTCTCACGGTCACACACTATAGATCCACTCTAACTTGTATGACACTACTGGAGACACTAGGCCATCTGGATCACTCTGGGTCGACAATGCATGCATAGACAGATGCATTACTTTGGCCAAAGATTTCATACAAATACGTTACATAATGAACATTGTCGTATGTCCACCAATCTAACTCAACTTATAAGTTGTCATGTCCTACAATTAGTTCTTAATTACCTTGTCCTTTAGGTCTAGTATTGTGTGGGATCAATTCGAATCACTGTCCAAACTTGAACATTTGAATCCCATCAAAAGTGAATTATAACAAAATAGGTTACTTTTGTAATGCGGAACTAGTGACTCCATGTCACCTCATTTCGTTCAATTCATTTCAATTTCAAATTTGATGACCGTCTCGGTCTCTCGTGTTTAACATATCGATAGCATTTCATCACATATGATGAAGTCAAATTCATGATACTTAAGGCATACCCTGCCTTAGTAAAAAATATATTAGTTTCTTAAGGTTCAATAGCTCTTATTTTCTCAATGAGCTCATGGGGTTATTCACCAACCCAAAAGTTCATAAATAAGTAAAACAATTTATATCTCATATTGTTATCTAATAAGTCATAATTCAGTCATAAATGGAACTAGCCTATATTCTTTTATAAACTTATTCCAACTGTCTCATGTAGAGACTATGATCATAAAGATCATATTACTTCATAATCAAAGGTTCATAAAACATTCATAATAGTTTTCACAGCTCTATTTGTAATTCACTGTCGGCTTCTCATGCAAGCCCGACTGGGTTTAGTTTGGGTGTTATATACACACCGATTTATAATTGCCTTCCCGACAATCATCCAAAATATGAGAAGAATTTGGTACATATTTCTTAAGAAGAGATACATGAAAAACATTGTGGATATGAGATAGGCTGGGTGGCAAGGCTAAGTGATATGCAACTAGGCCTGTCGTCTCTAGGATCTCAAAAGGGCCAACAAATCTGGGTGACAACTTAGATCCTTTTCCATAATGAATAGAGCTCTTATAACGCAAGAAAACTCTCTCCCCAACCTGGAACTCTCGATCTACTCTCCTAATGTCGGCATACTGCTTCTGTCAATCCTGAGCTATCTGCAACTGCTCATGAATCTGAATCACCTGTTGCTCCATATCCCAAACAAGCTCAGGTTTAATAGAAATTTGATCCTCTAGCTAGTCCCAACTCAAAGAAGTCCTACAAGTTCTACCATAAAGAGCCTCAAAACGTTCCATCTCAAGTGAATTGTGATGTCCATTGTTGTAAGCAAACTCTACTAGATACAAGTAGTCCTCCCAACGAGACTGCTAATCCATAACATACATCCTGAGCATATCCTCTAAAACCTGGTTCACTCTCTCAGTCTGACTGTTTGTCTCTAGATGATAAGTGATGCTAAGTTTGAGTTGAGTACCTAAATCTTGCTGAAGAGTGGTCCAAAAGGATGATGTGAAAACTAGATCTCTATAAAAATTAATCATCCTCGGCACTCTATGAAGTTGAACTATGTCATGAAGATGAACTCTGGCTACTGAGGCGGCATTGTAGGAAGAACACATTGGAGAAAAGTGTGCCACCTTCATTAATTTGTCCACAATCACCATAATTGCATCATGCTGGCGTGTGGTCAAAGGTAAACCCATAATGAAATCCATAGATATCACATCCCATTTCCACTTAGGAATAGCATGTAGGTAAAATAGGCCTTCCAGATGTTGATGTTCTGCTTTCACTCTTTGGCACTCAAGACAACGAGTGACAAAATCTACAATATCCTTCCACATCCTTGCTGAGAAGTACAGCTTCCGAAGATCTGCATGCATTTTCTTGACACTAGGATGAGCTACATAAGGTGCTCTGTGAGCCTCGACTAGAATCAAACCTCTAAGGTCACCAAAAGAAGGAACATATATACACCCATGATGTTGAAGCAACCCATTAGCATCAACTGAATATCCCTCAAACTTGGCCTTCAAAGGATTTTGGAACTGAATAATCTCACGTTATAATGCATCCTGAGGCAAAAAATATGGAATTTACGTCCTCTGAGATCTATCTTAATTGTCAAAGCTAGCAACTCATGTCATCGTCTACTAAGGGCATCGGCTACAACATTCTCCTTCCCCTTAATATAATGAATCTCAAAATCAAACTCACACAGAAATTTCATCCATCTGCACTGTTGAGAATTCAAATTAGGCTGAGAGAAGATATACTACAAACTTTGATGATTAGAATGCAACTCGAATCTATGCCCAAGAAGAAAATGTCATCATTTGGTCAAAGCATGAGCCATCACATCCATCTCCAAATCATGTGTCAGGTAGTTGAGCTCATGATTCCTTAACTTGCGAGACTTGAAAGCTATCACGTAACCCTCCTGCATAAGAACATCTCTAATACCCTTAATTGATGCATCTGTGCAAACAACAAAATCACTGACCTAGGATCTGGAATCAATAAAATAGGTGCACTGGTGAGTTTCTCTTTTAGAATTTGAAAAGCTCTTTCACACTATTCAGACCAAACAAATCTTTTGCCATGCCTTTGGAGAGAAGTAATCAGATGAGCTATCTTGGAAAAACCTTCCATGAACCTTCTATAGTAACCAGCTAAACCCATGAAACTCCTGACCTTAGCTACATTAGTGGGAGCAGGCCATTCCAAAATAGCCTAAATCTTAGAGGGATCCACAGAGATTCCATCACCTAAAATAATATGCCCTAGATACTAGATTTCCATCTGGAAGAATTCACACTTAGAAATATTTTCAAACAATTGATTATCTCGTAGACATTGCAATACCTACTGCAAATGCTCCATGTGCTCCTCCACAATGTGATAATAGATCAAAATGTCATCTAGAAAGATTACCACGAATAGATCCAGAAAAGTACGAAATACACCATTCATCAGGCTCATAAAGACTGTTGAGGCATTAGTCAAACCAAAGGGAACAACATTAAACTCATAATGACCATATCGTGTGCAAAATGTTGTCTTATGCATGTCGGCTTCAGCAATTCTTAACTAATGATATCCAAACTTGAGGTCTATTTTAGAGAAAATCTTTGTTCCTTGAATATGGTCGAATAGATCATCTATCCTTGGAAGAGAGTATCAATTCTTTATGGTGAGCTTATTAAGTTGTCTGTAGTCTATGCAAAGTCAAAGAGTTCCATCCTTCTTCTTTACAAAATCACAGGTGCACCCCAATGAGATATGCTAGGACATATATGACCTTTCTCTACAAGTTCTTCCAACTGTAGCTTGAGCTCCTGAAGTTCTTGTGTAGTCATTCTATAAGGGGCCTTTGAAATAGGTTGTGCTCATGGAACCAAGTTGATATAAAAATCAATCTCCCTTCGCAGCGGCATCCCTGAAAGATGAGAAGGAAATACATTAGCAAACTCTTGAAGAATATGATGATCATCTAAGGAAGTATCTGGCTTATCCTCTAATCAATCACTAATGGAAATGGCAAAGAATTAGCATCCTTTTATCATACATCACTTGAGTTGCATGGCTGAAATCATCCTAAGTGACATTGGTCTCTTAATTCTTGAGACAATCACCTTTTTGTTCATATCGTCCAAACACTCTATAGACTTGTGTCGGCAATCTAATTTGGCCTCATGAGCATTCATCCAATTCATACCTAAAATTATATCATATGACCCCAAAGGTATCACCCTGAAATCTGCTTTGGTAGAAAAAGAGCTAAGCTCTAATTGGCAATACCTAACCAAATAATTGACAGACATCCTAGCACCAAAAGCTAACTCAACATCCCAATTAATATTTGTCTTAGTAGCCACCAACCCACACTTCTCCACTACAGATGGGGAAATAAAATAATTTGTAGCTCCAAAATCAAAAAGTACAGAGACATCAATCTTACCACTTTTACCAGGGACTTCTAGATATGACTGATGCCTGATGGTCTGCTTGTCAATTATCAATAGCTACAAAGACTCGATGAGATCTACCCACATCTCCCACTGTAGGCTCTGAAGTTGCCACCTACTAAACCCATGAAGCTGCATTGTTTTGAAAACATTCCCAGGAAATGTGTCCCCTACCTCCGCAGTTATAACAAGGACCCTTAGGTGGTGCCAAAAACTAAAAAACTGATCTACTGGAGCTAGTTTGACTGCCACAAGAACTTTGTTGAGGGCGAGCTAATTCAACAAAGTGAGTTTGAGTTATCTGATCTCCTCTCTGAGATGGAACTTGCCAAGACTTGACCGAACCTCTCTGAGCTGAATTTGCTTTATGTCTTTGTTGTGATTGATGTGGTGCCGATCTAGAAAGAAAAGAGTTTGCCCTACTCCCACTTCTAGAAGGTGCAAAAGAGCAGAATTGGTTGCAGTTTTGATGTTGAGGTGGATTTTGATGATGGTCATGATATTTCGGATGAATCTACTCTACAATAAGTGCTTTCTCCACTGCCTGTTGTACAATAGTAGGCTCAGATAACCGTACAGGTCCTACAATGCTATGATTAAGCCCTCTGATAAAATGGTTTACCATCAGCTTCTCATCCTAAATGTAGTCAACATACTGAGATAATTCAAAGAATTTATTCTCATAATGGGCTACTATAAGTCCCCTTTGTTGGAGACCACGAAATTCATCTATTTTCTGTTGCCAGAAATGATAAAAAAATGTATCTCTTTTTGAATATATCTAAGAATTTGCTTCCCAAGTAATATTCTCTGGAGTCAAATGCCTTTTCCTCTCCTCCCATTGCCACCAGGTATCCGCATTATCCTTGAGCAGGTGTATTTCCAATCTATCCTTAAGATTATTCCCATAGGTTTTCAGTGCAAAATATTTCTCAAGACCAGTCAACCAAGATTCTGCCTCTGATCCATCAATAGAACCAGAAAAATGTTATGGTTGCAGTCGAAGAAAATCTTGGATCAACTTATCTATGTCAACAGAAGCCTCCTTCTCTGCTCTAGTGTTACGAGGAGGTGGTGAATAATGCCCTGATTCTCCTTCCTCAGAATGCTCCGCACCTTCCCGATGAGGACTTCTACTGCGCTCTCGAGGAATAGAATTTTTCCCTTCCAAATGATGTTGACCTTGATTATTATGCAAAGGAAGTCTCTCCTGAATAACATTTACCAAGTTTTGCAAGACTTGAAGAATTTGAGGCCCATGATTGATTGTCTCCTTGGAATGATATGATGTAGAATGACTATGCCCTTGACGAGGATACATGCTACACACCAAAACAAAGTTACGTTACTAATACATTTTACCCCAAAGCTCCCAAGTGTTACAACTTGGTGCTTTGATACCTATGTAATGCATACCCATGAAAAGTATCAATAAATTAAAATATTAAATTAATATAGTAAGAATTAATGAAAGAAATATGATGACAGGAGATAATTCACTTACTCTAACTAAATAATCTTTCTATAGAAATGATACTATTTATAAGAACAATAACTCATCAGCAACAATCTGATCAAAAGAACATCTTAAATCAAATAAATAACTAATTAAGATATGATTTAAAACATTTGAATAACCCAATGAACAAATGTTAAATAATTCCTATCTTATACAAAATAATACTCAGAGTAATAAAATTAAAATTATCAACTTACACTATATTATAACTTCCTAGATGCTTTGAAAATAACAATGCTGAGTAAGATTTACTCGCCGATATCTACTCAAAGGAATTAGTTTGCAAGTAAATTACTTCAACAAACATTTTAAAACTTATACTAATTAAATTACTGCATTAAGGAAAGAAATTCATCAACTTTATTGAATGGTTAGGCGTAAAATGAAACTTCCTCTTATAACATAAACAAGATGTAGATTTGACAATGGTTTCTTTAATATTAGTCTTAATAATCGAATTTATCCTCATAACCTCATCGATATAAATACACAAATCACCATTACGGATCTCTACTTCTTATATAGTAATTAATGCAAGTAAGAATTTATTAACTCATGATTAGCATATATATATATTACATGTAATTAACATGGTTCATAAGGAAGCAAAATGTGATTTGATGAACTTTATTATATAATTCAAATCTTTGAATTCACTTATGTATATATATATATAAAGATTGTTGTTGCAAGTTGCAGATACACTTTCGTATTCCGGATACACCTTCATATTACTATTACATTACAAAATATATATATAATTCAAATGATAACAAACATTAATTTAGATAGGAGAATAGTAACGACTGTAGGTAAAGTGATGACTTAAGTATTATTTCTGTTGATAGTGTCTTTTTCTCCATCTTGGGCAATAGTGAATTGAGTGGCTCAGCTGTGGCTGCCTTTGGCCGCCCACAGCCAACCACGCCTTATGTGGGAGTCATGGTCTTATCCAACCCATGGATTCCTCAGCATCTACTTGTTGGAATACTCAAGATAAGAGGGCGGAGTGAATCAATGATGTACACAAATCAAACCAATTAATCAACTTTAACTTTTAAGAAGCATAAACTCCAATGGAAACATACAAAGATCACCATGACACAAGATTTATAAGTGGAAAACCCTAGAAAGGGAAAAACTACTATGTGAGTTGGTTGGATTTGAAGAACCAATCCAATCCTCACAATTTGTTCACCATTAGGTCTCACTGATTACAATAGAGCACCAACTCCACCATTAGTCTTACTGACCAAAATCTCACTAATTACAATATATGTAGGAGCACCAACTCCTTATGACAAATAGGAGCACCAAATCCAATGACAAATAGGAGCACCAAATCCAAGAACAGACAGGAGCACCAACTCCAATGAGAAATGGACAAAAATACAAAGTACTACTCTATTTACAATATGCTCCAGATTGTCAACTTCCCTTGTTTACATACAAGCATTCAACTCTTAACCCTTCTTGCATACATGAATGGCAATTTCTTTACAAGACTCTTCTTATAAACAAGCTTTGATTTGATATATGTAAGAACAAAGAACTCTTGACCTCTGCTCACACCTTGACTGTAATATTCTTGGAATGAACATAGATGACACAAAATTACTTCCTGTTATGATGATCAACCATAGACAATGGTAAAATTCAATCATATGGACATCTTCACATCCAGAACATACAAAGACAATGATAGACTTCAATCAGATGGACATCTTCACATCTAGAACGTATATCTTCACATCCAAAATATACATCTTCCTTATTCCTTCTTGTACAAAGTATTCAACATGCCTTTCATACAATATATGTGCATTAACATTCATTTGCCTTCAAAGTTTGAATACACTCCTCTGCAAAAATAGTCATTACAACAAGAAGCCCTTTCAAATAGATTCCATGAATGATCCACTATACACTACTGTAAACAATGAGTTATTATACTCTGCCTCTCACAGATTCTGCAACATCATTTCTTTAAAAAGAACTACATCAATCACACTATAAATCAAATAGAAGATTACTTGTAGAATAGACTTCCTCAAACATATCTCTGTATCTATTTCTTGTTCACATTGAATACTTCAATCTATCCCCATTTCACTCTTCTTTCAAATGCTTACTGCATATAAATAATATCTCATTCTATTTGAACTGATTTTGTATATTATTCACTGATAAGATCATACCAAAAAACTACATGCACTGCATACTTCATCACTTCTTACTCCGCATGATCACTGGAAGAAAACTCACCAAACCCTCAGTTAAAGAATCGGTTGCCAAAAACCTAACACAACTGCTTCAAGTGAAGGCTGACATGGATATGCCCATCACATTACAGGAAGGAAGACCGTTAAGGTTTAAAAATAGTTTAAATTGTGACCATCAATCTATACATTCACGCCTCCCAAACTTTAAATAAATACCATTGAAATCCTTTAGACACCCATATGCAGAGATACACCGGTAGACACCAGTTACCATTGGTTGGACGGGTCGGTTTCATAATGAGCTAGGAGACATAAGTTGTTACTTAAGTAACAAGGCATTTGCCAATAGAAAGTCAACTTCGAAACGTAAAAAAAAGGTAACCTGTCTTTAAAAAAAACTTTATAAATTGCATTTAGCTTTTAGGTCACACTTAAGGTTTTAGGAATGTAGACCACACTTAGGGTTTTAAGAATGCAGAACCTTAGATATTCAAAAAATGTACAAACCCTAAAATGGGATTACCACCATTTTCTTATGCCCTCTATAAGACTCTGAAACAAGAAATGGAAGCAATGCCATCTTGTTGAAAGATAATGAACAATAACAACCCTAAATCCTCTTAAGGACAATGTCAATGATCCTTTAGGTCTACAAACTCTAACTATGTCCTTGCATTTACCAAACATGCTTGTATGCAAAAACCTTTCACCGAATACCATCTCAAGATACCTCTGAATGAACTTGCAAAAATAAGACTCCATGAATGCTCCATGAATGATCAACAATACCTCTTTGTAATGAAGCAACATTGTCATAAAGATGACAACAAAGAACAAACACCACTACAACTTTGTCATTAAGATGAGATCAAAGGAAAGGACAAATACCACTGCAACTACACCATGAAATGAACAAGTACCTTTGACATCATTAAGAATTGAGCACAAATCAAACAACTTCACATCACTTGATCATTGACATGACATGTCTACTGGTGTGAAATAAACCAATCAACTGATCGATCAACTGAGTAAACAATGTGAGTGCCTTCATCACTGACATATACCATCATTGACAAGATGACAACAATTCTCAACTGATGACAACATTCTCCTGATGATAACAAAAGACAACTATTTGACATCAATAAACAATAAAGGACAACTAACTTTTGACATCAATGACAAACCTAATTCCAACACTGTTGTGGTAGCCATGGGTGGTTATAAAGGCTACCCAACATATTTCTATTAAGGTAAATATATTACAAATTAACATATCAAAAGAAATCTTTATTTAAATATACGGAACATAAATCTAGGCATAATCTTTGAGAATTGAACAAAAATATAGTGTTGAATACAGATTCGTTGCAGATATTTACAAAAAATATACTTATATCAAAAAGTCTATATACTATCAAATATACCATTCCAAGATAATAATGCTATAGATTTATTGGCTAACTGAAAAGTTTTCACATAGTTATGAATAACAAATTATTACAATATAAATTCTTTATGTAAGAAAAATGTATTATAGGTTACTTGCATAGAGGTTCGACTTCTGATTCTTCTTCAATATCAAGACAGAAAGATATCCTTTAATTTGCAGTATTGAACTTCACAACATTCAGATTTTGATTAGTACAATAAACTCTTACATTTAATCTTTCACACATCCAGATCCTGTCCATAACTTGCAAACACAAAATAGAGCAACCCAGTCCTACTCACTACCCATCCATAGGATTGAGTATTCCAGTCCACCCTCGAGCTGGAAACAAAACCCAATGCTCAAACTTAAAGTAAATAAACAAGAAATCAAAAAATGGACTAACACACACAAGGAAACCCGCACACTGATTTCTAGTAAGGGGAAGAAGGGGGATTCCTCTTTAGGGCAAAATTAAAACTCCCCTTTACTCCCATTATCACAACCAACCAATCATTCTCCCAACTCCCATACATTCTCCCAAACTCCCATTCTCCCAATCTCCCATACAATCTCCCAAACTCCCATTCTCCCAATCTCCCATGCATTCTTCCAATCTCCCATACTCCCAATCTCCCAACACAACCAACCACAACACCATCACCATCTCCACAAAACCCCAAAAGAGGCTCCCCACCCTCCTTAACCCCACACGAGGGAAGCTCTCCACTTGCTTAGAAAGCAATTCCCTTTGCACACCCAACCCACAACAAACAAACACATATTTTTTCACAATAACAAACACATTACTTGCATACAACAATCACAAATAAACAGGTCATTGAAAATTTCACAAGAAAACATTCATACCTTGGCTATCCAAGTTAGGATCAGCCCACATAACATCACCAAAAAGATGCACAATCCAATTTCCAGCCAACAATCTAACTCAAGCCTTTATTCATTTTCTAAAATCCTCTTCTTTTCCTATTCAAGAAGCATACAACAACCCCAAGAACCAAGAAGGATCCCCGTTGTAGACACCCAAAATTGACCTAATTATCATTAGTATCAAAATATCGCATTATCGCATCTGCATTTGCCTAACACACTTGAGCATTTTCTCTATTTTCTCTAAATCACCTATTTCTCCTATTAATTAAATAAATTCATATTTATTTAATTAATTCATTATCTATTTTCTTCTATTTTCTCTAATCTATAATTAAATAATCTTTAATTATTTAATTATCTCTCCATTCTATCTATTTTAATTAAATAAATCTTTCCATCTTAATTCCATCCTAATCATCTTTCCAATTAATTAAATAAATTGTATTTTTTTAATTTCTCTTATCATTTATCTTCATTTTTCATCATAATCCAACATGTGTGCATCTTTTATTTGAAACATGTGTGGTAGTACAACTTTCATTTAATATCTTTCACATGTAGTACTTTTTATGTACACAATCACACATGTGCCTGATCTTTTATTCCACTTGTCGTCTACACATTCACCTATGATTAACAATTCATCTCAACCATTCACATAGCCACCAAATCTCTACCGTTGATTGATTTTGGTTGAGGTCTATATAAACACCCTCTCATTCCATACAATCTACAACATCCAGCATTTTCATAGCGTCCACATTATCATCCTAAGCATATTGAGCATTTAAGTTTTCATTAGCATCCATTGAGCACATTATCATTATCATCCATCCATCATGGCAGCTTTGATCTTCATGATTGTTCATTGTTGAGAAGCAATCCACATCACAAACAAGGAATCATACAATCTAGGTGATCTTGTTCTTGAATTGCATGCATTTGATTTCACTTGGATTCGATTCTTTGATGGTGGTAGGATTAGGTTTTGATTTACATGCTTGATATTATTGACCTATTTTTTACCTATCCACATTTTGGCACACCTGGTGGGACCCACGTCCTTGATTAAATTTACATTTGAAGTTGTTTTTGTGAAGTTTAGGTTTTTTGGAGCGCTTACACCAATTCACAGTCACGTTTTAGTAGAAATTGTAGATTAGATAATGTAAACAAGGTAAAATGCTAACTAAATACAATAAATACAAAGTTATACCTCACATGAAGACCCAATCTCATCAAGGGAGGAGGAAGCTTGCACCCAAGAGCTCCTAAATTAGATAACCCTGTTTGATTCAAATGTGGATTGCAGGATTTTTGTTGATCAATCAAGGGTTTTTTAATCTGTGTTTTGCATGATCCTGATCATCATATTATCACCTGCCAATCAATTTGATTAGGGTTTTGATTTTACTTGAGCTAATACCCTTGGTTTTGCAAGATCTCATCAAATATCATTCTAGGGTTTCCAATTGATCAATCTGTGCTTACAGGGTATCTATCTGATCATATTTCATCCATTGGATTTGTCATTCTAGGGTTTGCAATCTCTAATAGTCATTTCTTTCATGATCCTAACCCTAGTTTTACATAAATAGGGATTTTTCACGCATCCAACAAATTTAGGTCGCTTCTGAGCAATAATCGGTCACCTCTGATTTTTCTACGTCACTTTTGACTGATATTTGATCGCTTCTGGTAGAATTCGCATCACTTACGATCAACAGTGGATCACCTCAGGTAACTGTGTGTCACTTTCAGTTCTATCATTCACAGTTTAGTTTTTCTTGGCTACTAATCATCTATTTGTGTAGCATCTTATTGTTTATCACTAATTTAGGAACATTTGGATTTGGTGCTTAAAAGGAACCATTGTTTGCTCCATGCTTGTTTTATCTTTTTTGCTTACATGTTGTGTATGTGTGTAACCCAAATTTAATAACAAAAGTATCTTCTCCCCTTGCCTATCAAATGGATCTTAGGTGTATGAGAACTTGTTATTATCTTTAGAGGGCTTGCCTTCCCAGTGTGAGAAGGGGTACAACTCGAGTGGTAACAAGATAAAGCCAAGCTCTTCCAAGCCGCTATATAAGAAAAGTGTTTGTGTCGAAAGCCACAAACAATGGGTGCTATTGTGTTACACTGATGAATGTTTCCCCCAAAACCCCATTAAGCATAACCTCTTTGGGCTAGGAAGCCTCCATTAATAGAGTGAATCGTTGCACGTGTAGCCACCCGAATGGATGCCCTTATTAGCAACCTTTGTGTAGTGGCCAAAATCCCTCTATTTGTTGATGCAGAAGGTAGAGCCCTTGAAGCCGCACCGATTCTCATGGTTCTTAGTAGAGATAGCAAAGACAATCCTAAGGTTTGCGAGCCTTGGGAAACTCAAAACTTGGTATGCGTGAGAAGTGAGTGCCGTGGAGGGGAGCCGATGCTACCAAGATCCTGAAGTTATCCACTTTGAATAAGCACGGCAAGGGGATTCAACAAATACAGTCCTTGCCAGCCTAGGATTGTACATGTTTGTGAATATTGTGAGTGTGAGTGACTGAAATCATTGTTTTCTTGCCAAAATTCACCAAAACACACCTTCTGTCAGACTTAAACTGCTTCTGAACTATAACTACGCACTTTTGGCAAACTAGAATCACTTTTAAACAACAGTAGCTCACCTTTGAACTGAAACAACCCGCTTCTTGCTAAACTGCATCACTTGTAAACAACAGAAAATCACTTTTGAACTAAAACTGCTCGCCTCTAGTAAACCTGGTCGCTTCTAGTTAACACTGCACACTATCATCTAAAACTGTCTAGATCACTTTTGAGCTATTAGTCCTTGCTTTTGGCTTTTTCTAAGTCGCAGTTGAGCTATTACTTGTCGCTTCTGGTCTAACATCATCAATCCGTATCAACCAAGCCCAATCTGTTGCACTTTCAGATTCCTTAGCTCTGTCATCAGCTTCTAAACATTCCTTTGATCATCTACAACCATCTGAACATCATCTCCTATTTTGAGCATACAAAATCATTAGACTTTTTGAGCTTTCCATCCTCTTGAGACCCCAACCAATAATCAATCATCAAAACAATCAACCCAACAATAGAAAACATCATCCCTTTGGCTTTATTCAGCCTTAGTAACATCAACAAACATCATCATCAATCAGCTTTTCCCTTGAGTTTGTGAGCTATCCTCTAGGGAAGTCTATCCAATCAATCAACCAACAAAGCAATCCTATCAAACAACAACCTAAGCAATCCAAGCACCCTACCAAAAACCAAACAGCTACCAAGCAACAACCTAATCAGCAAACCAATCAACCAGCAACTAAAACTATCAACAAATCCTCAACAAACAATCAACAAATCATCAACTTTTAGGTCTCAACCTTGACAAACTAGTCCAATCTCCATCATCAACCATCATGCCTCAAACTAGGAGCCAATATAGAGCTAAAATGGAAGCTAAATTGCACGTTGAAATGGAAGCCAAAATGCGACAATCTCGATCAACTCCCCTCAAAGATACAACTCAATTCACAATCGGTATGCCTTCTCACATGTTTATACCCATAGGATACACCGTTGGACAATCATCTTCACGCCAAGTGTAACATAACCCATTTACAATGACCTATGCAGAACAATCCCAAGATGATTTATCTAAATTTCAAGAGACACACATATGGGACCAAGTTGATAAGCTTATTTTATTTGATCTGGATCATCATTTCTTGCAATTAGCTCAAATGGGAGCCAAGTTACCAAGCAACTTTGACATATCCGCCATTCATAAACAAGATCCTAACACTCCCACTATTGTTGCAAAGGGACTATCCAGCATCACCACACCATCTCATACCATATCCATGCAATCTCATCCACCTTCCAATCCATCTCCTTCATTGCCTATTGCTACACCATCAAGCCCACCACGTCCAGAGTACACCTTAGAATCTTTGATAACTCCAACCAAGGTACTCCCTTACCTTTCACAAAATTTGAGCTTTCCCCTTTTCCATGTCTCACAACACACCCCTGCTCCTACCATGACCATATCCATGCCTCAAACGTCACAAGATGTCCATGTTTCACAAGTACAAACTCCACAAGTTTCACAAGCTATCCCAATATCACAAACTCCACAAGTTTCACAAGCTACCCCAATACCACAAGCCTTTCCAATATCACAAGTCTCGTAGCCATTACAAGTTCCTACTCCTATTGCATCACATGTTGAATCCACACCCCAAACTAATATCCCTACCACTTCTAATATGGTCTCCATGATTTCCATGAATGCATCCAACACACTGTACAATCCCAATGCCAATCTCTTGACATGAGTGACCAACCTATTGTATCACAAGCCAATCCTAGTACCACTCTCCCTTATGTTGATCAACTTGCATCACTTAATCCACCTCCATATAATCCTTCACAAAACGTCAATCCATCTTATGCAACCCAAGCATTACCCATCGTCACCCAACATGTGACATATAACAATCCATCTCAAGGTACTCATGTTATCCAAAATACAAACCCAAATGTCCATCTTTCTTCGTCCACCAATCCTTCCATTGGTTATCATAATGCAAATCCAACCTCCAATCCACAACCATTGATCAACACCAATCCATCCTCTTGTTCCCATGTGATGCAAAATCTTGGAGTCAATCCATTGCAATATACCCAACCACCACTTCTGTCTCAAGGACATCAATCATCAAACACATACATGCCGTATACCAATCCTTCAGCATATAATGTGAGCACTCAACCTCAACATATAGTCATACCCTCATACACTACACCGCAGCAACAATACACATCATACTACATTCCACCTCCAACCCATCAACACCCTTTGCAACAACAACTATCACAAGCGGATATTGAACAAATGGTTCACAAGGCAGTAGGACAAAACAAGAAGACATTTTCCTTGGGAGATATATGCCCTTATCCATTTGACAAGTCACTTCACATGCCACCTTTTCTGCCACATTTTGAAATCCCACAATTTGACAACTACAAGGGAAAGGTAATCCGGATGACCATCCAAGAGCATTCTATGTTGCATGTCTCGATGTCACTCAAGATGACACAAATCTCTTGAGACTATTCCCCTGAAGCTTAGCAGGACAAGCTCTTGAATGGTTCTCTCACCTACCTCCGGGAATAGAGACTTTTGAGGAATTAACGGACAAATTTTGATCCCATTTCTCTTTCAACATTGAACATGAGGTGAATATGAATAATCTTGTCAATAACAAACAATGCAATGGTGAAACTTTCTCATCATTTACCCAATGATGGCGTAACATGGCTAGCTAATTATCATGGCAAATACCTGAGAAACAGTAACTTGACATCTTTGCCCAAAATCTTCATCCTGACCTCTCATTCCAATTGCAATTGCAAAGTGCTAGCACCTTTGACGAACTCATCTCCAAAGGAACCACCATTGAGTGAGCTTTAATTGCTAAGGGCACCATCAAAATTTTCAAAGACAACAAGGACAATCCTCAATCTTCAAATGACAAATCCCGCTTTTGGAACAAAAACAAAAATGTTGTTAATGACGGCATTGTGGATGCAAAGAACATACAAATAGTGAAATCTCCCATTAACATTCAAGCCGCACCTACAACTAATCCACCTTTTCAATGAAATTGACCAAGAGCAAATCCGACACCTAGATGACAATTTACTCCCTTAGGGGAACCCATGAAGGTAATCTTTTGCAAACTTGTTCAAGCGGGAGATATTACATTACCTGAAGCTCCACCCAAAGCAAAACCTGTCTTCAAAGCTCCTTGGTACAAGGAGAACGAATATTGTGAATACCATAGAGTCAAAGGACATAACACAAATGGTTGCATGCATTTAAAACATGTCATTCAAGATTGTATCGATCATGGTCTTGTTAAAATCACAACACCAACATCACAACCGCTCAAACTATGATCTAGATGCTTTCAAAAATCCACTTCCACTTCATGACAAGGCAAGTAACCCTCATATCAGGAATGCTATTCATTACAACTACGAGTCATCCACAATTGGCTGCATTGACCGTGCTTGCATTTCTACCATCACCATCCAAGGTAAAGCCCCTGATTACGCTGTAACTACTAGAAGAGCCCGTGTTACCATTTAAGGAGCACCTATCAATCCTCCTCGACCGCCTTCTAGTTATAATATCCTTCATCACCTTGGCAAAACTCCCACACACATTTCCATCCTAGAGCTGTTACGCATCTCTCCCGCTTATAAATCTATCCTTGAAAAAGCATTGCAAGAGTCTTTGGTCCCAATGATATCGATACCACACAATTTCAATCTATGATAGCTAGCATTGTAGCCCCTTGCCATCTCACCTTCTCTGGTAAATATCTCCAACCATCCATTAACCCTTCACATAATGAAGCCCTCCACATAGAAGTATTTGTAAATCAACGTTGTATTAAATGAGTACTAGTGGATGGTGGAGCTGGTCTCAATATATGCTCTCTAAAACTAATAAAACAATTAGGATATTCTAAGAAGAACATTGATACTGCCAAGGTCATTACCATCAAAGCATATGATGATGCTGAGAGAGATACTGAAGGAGTCATCCATTTGCCTATCCAAGTTGGTCCTGTCACTACTGACACCCACTGTCAAGTTCTTGATATTGAGCTTCCCTATAACATCATCCTTGGTCGTCCATGGCTCCATGCCCTTAAAGCTGTTCCTACCACATACCATCAATGTCTCAAGTTTCCATATAATGATGTTGAAGTCACTATCCATGCTGATCCCAATCCATTTGAGTTTTGTCACGCCTTTCAAGCCAAATATCAAAATCCTAATCGTATCCCCATCAACACCGAAGCTTATCCATCTTCATCCTATGTTGATCCATCCGCCTTACTCAAGCCTTCATCTAGCCAAGCTATTCCAAATCTCTATATCAAGTACGCTGAACAAGGTCTGGGCGAATACACACTGCAAGAATCTTGTTGTGTTGGAACTCTCCCCTTATCTCCCAAATCCCACGGTAAACCTTCCAAAAACATCACGTGTATTTTTGATATGGAAGCTGGACCTTCTTCGGTAGGAGAGACTTCTAACTTGGATACCATTGACGACTCCCCCCTTCATATCACCAACCTTTTCCAAGAAAACTCTATCATCATGATTTCTACCACCCCTTCTTCTCCATCTAATAATGAACTCAAGTCTAGTTCCCAAAACACCCCTAGTCCCATTGTTAATTGCATACTTCCACAAGCTAAAGATGTTGGTAATTTCTCCATGCATCCTAAGTCCCCCATTTTTCATCACAAACCAAATCGCATTCCCAAAACATATGTAGCCATTCCACCTCCATCAACCTACGAATGTCAAAAGCATGTGACCATACACCCACCCCATCCAATTTACCTCCGTTACTTCCAACTCCTAACATTCCACTATCCTATAAATCATAAAATCATGTGACCATACACCTTCCACCATCTAATTTACCTCCACTCCTTCCAACTCCAAATATCCCTCCATCTTCCTTACCTCCATTACTCCCAACGCCTAATTATCCCCCTATCAATAAGCACCCTTATAATCCTAATCATGACCAACAAATGCACACATTGTGTAGACATGAAGCTTCCACTCATTCCACCAACCCCGCTTCCATCATGCCTATGGGATTCAAAAATAAACATTGGATGCCTCTACCTATAAAACCAAAACCCCTACCAAGAATCCTAAAGATCCTCGTGCCTTAGGGCATCAATGCGAAGAATCAAATCAAAATCCTTCCAAAAAGCTATCTAAGCCCATAACTCCACAAGAAAAGTCCACGACCAAAATGGTTTGGGTTCCTAAGCAAACAAGCAAGAAAGCCAAATGAGGCATCCTCCTCTCCTACATCTCAAAAATCCCAACCATCCCCTTCCATCCAAAATTTCCACTTCCATTCAAAAGTTTCAAATATCCCAAAAATCCCACAAGTCAAGCAAAAATTATACAAATACTGAGTTGTGGGTGCCTAAATCACTCCACCATCCATCTCCTAAGGCCCAACATCTTCATTACTTCCTACACCACCTTCCAATCAAAAGCTTCAATGTTTATCACGGTGTGTGCAACCGTTGGACAGGGTTCCATTCCATCCCACAACGTTTCAACATACCTCCATCTCCCCATCCTTCATCCATTATCCTACATATCTCCCAAATCACCTTCCTATGGTCCATGCTTTTGTATAAACCTATCCATCCATCCATCCTTGCATAATCCACTTCATAATCCACTATCTACCTACTCCATCTCCCTTTTATGCAAAACCCTTACCAACATCTATGAGTATAATGACATGGTCCATGCGACGACATTCATCTCCAACGGGACTACCAACATTCATAGCACTAGATACTTGAGTCCCTCCTATCCATTACCATGGTGAAAACTTGGCAAACAGGCACCATGATGTGTAATTGTCATGCTAAAAAAAAATAGTAAAGATAAATAATCCGTCCTCTGGTGAAAACCTGGTAAACAAGTGCCCTGGATAAGTACCATAGTGAAAACCTGGCAAACATGCGCTATGTATAGAGACCAACCTCCATCATTTACCTAGTTTGTTTAATCATTGCTTTCCATAACATCATCCATTATCTTGCTTCCATAACCCACATCATAATCCACTATCGTTCCTATTTAAACATCGCAATCCATTATCCCTTATCCATCCATAATAAAAGCCTTCTTGCCCTTACCTTTGTCATGCTCGTCGTCGTAGTTCAGACTTTGTTGGGGTTAAGATATCATTTGGCACCTTAGCATACTATCCACATAAACACATTCGTCGCAACCTCTCCATAATAAACTTCATCCCACACTGGGTGCACTTGTCGAGCCTTATTTGGAAGTGGATATTTAAAGCTTTAGCTCATATCATCTCATCCATAGCTCATATTTAAAGCTATAGCTCATATCATCTATATCTTGGTATGTTGTGATGAAGTTTGGAATGGGGCATGGTCATATAGCTTTCGTATGCTGTGTCTATGGGATGATCTTATTCTCTTCCTATGTGTACTGGTATCTTGTACATGTTGGGATTAGCATCTTGTATATCAATATCTTTTGCATCTGAGAAGCTAAATAGTCTCTTATGCATTGAGACTATTCTATGCTAAGACTAGTTCCATACATATAATCAGCAAGGTGTCATTATGTGTAGTGGAGATAAGCTCAAACTTTTGCTTGAAGAGTCAAAGTCCATCTCAGGAACACTCGCTGCTATTCATATCTTGTGTATGTTGGTTCAACATTTTGACTTCATACGTCTAGACAAGATTGTAGCATGCTAGTTATGCATTGGATACCTTGACACCTTAGTCTTTTATACCCTGGTGCATAATATCCATATGCCATATCAAACATAAGGATTGCATTTCTCTACTTTTTGAGCAATTATGTCAAAGTTGTCATATCACTTATCCATTCCATCATAATCCTATATACTCAACCAAGATCAATCATTTTTTCATCATCATTCTTCATTCCTCTTTCTTCATTTCCCTCATCTTCATCCTACAAAACAAGTGTGTTAGAGCCAAACCCTAATTCCAAAACCCAATTTCTTCTAAGCCAAACCCTAATTCTTCTATACCAAAGCCTATTTTCTTCTAAACCATCCCAATTTATCCCACCTCTTGAGGGGGCATCACCTTCCAGTTACACTGGGGCATAACCTTTCTTATCGAGTGAATCATCGTATCTTCTTTGACACAATGTTCTAACGAATATTGTATCAAAGAGGGGCAAAATGTAGACACCCAAAATTGACCTAATTATCATTAGTATCAAAATATTGCATTATCGCATCTGCATTTGCCTAACACACTTGAGCATTTTCTCTATTTTCTCTAAATCACCTATTTCTTCTATTAATTAAATAAATTTGAATATTTATTTAATCAATTCATTATCTATTTTCTTCTATTTTCTCTAATCTATAATTATTTAATTATCTCTCTATTCTATCTATTTTAATTAAATAAATCTTATTTATTTAATTAAAATTCCATCTTAATTCCATCCTAATCATCTTTCCAATTAATTAAATAAATTTTATTTATTTAATTTCTCTTATCATTTATCTTCATCTTTCATCATAAGCCGACATGTGTGCATCTTTTATTTGAAACATGTGTGGTAGTACAACTTTCATTTAATATCTTTCACATGTAGTACTTTTTATATACACAATCACACACGTGCCTTATCTTTTATTCCACTTGTCGTCCACACATTCACTTATAATTATCAATTCATCTCAACCATTCACATAGCCACCAAATCTCTACCGTTGATTGATTTTGGTTGAGGTCTATATAAACACCCTCTAATTCCATACAATCTACAACATCTAGAATTTTCATAACGTCTACATTATCATCCTGAGAATATTGAGCATTTGAGTTTCCATTAGCATCCATTGAGCACATTATCATTATCATCCATCCATCATGGCAGCTTTGATCTTCATGATTGTTCATTGTTGAGAAGCAATCCACATCACAAACAAGGAATCATACAATCTAGGTGATTTTGTTCTTGAATTGCATGCATTTGATTTCACTTGGATTCGATTCTTTGATGGTGGTAGGATTAGGTTTTGATTTACATGCTTGATCTTATTGACTTGATTTTTACCTATCCACACCCATTTTCAAGAAAGCTATAGCACTTTTGATTTTCCAGAATGATGAATGATTCACATTTCCCTCTTTTAAAATAATACCTTTTTCCCCAACTCTTTAATTTCCATTCTCATAAAATAAAACAAATACTTCTAAATAAACATAATAAAATATTATGTATTTTCGACACAAACCCCCCTTACAAAACAATAAATAAATAAATATTTGAGCATTATGGATTTTGTTTCCATTCTTAAGGAACCTAGGCCACTCTACCTAAAAAATCTCATTAAAACATCATTATATTTAAAAACATATAGTCGAAGCAAATAAACATTTAGCTTAATAATTTCTAACATCCATTAACCACATAATCTAACATCCCAAAACAATAATATTTATTTTGTGGAAATTAAGCATATAATCATCAATATTTCATAACCATTTATTTTATTAAATAAATTTATTATTTCATTTAAACAACTAAATAATTAATATCCACACATTTACTTCCATAATCCAAATAATAATATCCATAGTCCATCAATACACACACACACACATCAAAAATATAATATCAAGTTTAATATCTAGAGTAATATTAACTAGGCCTCACATGTGATCTAGAAACTTCCCACCATAGAGTCGTTGTAGAAAATGTCAAATGGGAGAAAAACAAAAAGCAAAAGAACAGAGTCAAAAATCAAAGGAAATTTCAATATTGGGTTCAGGTTGTTGAGGTTTAGGAGCGAGGGAAAATGGAGAGATGAATTGAAAAAAACAAGGCCATTGAGGTTGAAGAGGCAGGGCTTAAATTTGATGGTCGTATAGTCGTATTTAAGCATTTTTGCCGTAAAATACAATCAACATTTTTAAAAGACTGTATCACATGAAAAGAGAGATTTTGGACAAACTCTCAAAATTTATATAGAATTATAATTATATATATAGGTGAGTGCACTAAGTATATTGACTCTTAAAGTTGATTTCCTAAAATAATATTAATTTATTTACACACTTTATCATTCCCAGATCTCATTTATTTAATCTAGGGTGATGCATTCTTTCTAACTAGCATAAATTAACATTAGGGAAAGTGTGTTTT
Organism: Cunninghamia lanceolata; assembly: GCA_027924645.1. Taxonomy (NCBI): domain Eukaryota; kingdom Viridiplantae; phylum Streptophyta; class Pinopsida; order Cupressales; family Cupressaceae; genus Cunninghamia; species Cunninghamia lanceolata. The sequence continues at coordinate 5,932,247 of BSBN01001003.1, forward strand.
CCATTTACAATTTTATTCCTCTACAAACATCTAAATTTGCAATTTAAGTTTGTGTGTAACAAAATCAAAATCGAAGGAAAACAAACACTCTAATAGAGCCAAAATGCAATGTGTGATCTAGAAACTTCTATCCATAGAGCCAAAATGACACGTGTGATCTAGAATCCTCTCACCATAGAGCCGTTGTAGAAAATGTCAAATGGGAGAAAAACAAAAAGCAAAAGAAGGGAGTCAAAAGTCAAAGGAAAATTCAAAATTGGGAACGCTGTTGAGGTTTAGGAGGGAGGGAAAATGCAGAGATGAATTGAAAAACTAGGCCATTGAGGTTGAGGAGGAAAGGATTAAATTTGATGGTCGTATGGCCGTATTTAGGCATTTTCGCCGTAAAATACAATCAGCATTTTAAAAAGACTGTATCACATGAAAGGAGAGGTTTTGGACAAACTTAAAGTTTATATAGAATTTTATATCATAATGCATACTTACAAAGCTATCACAAACTTGCTTACAATAAATTGCAAGTCACATGCATCCCAAAATACATTATGTCCTCAAATACATTCTATGCACTATTATCTCTTATCCCTATCTATGTGCAAGCATGTTGCTTAGCTATGTACCTCCTATCTATAGTTAGGTGATATTATAATATAAAGTATATTTTGACACCATCATCCTCCTAGTGAAATTATGTGTTCTATCCTCAAAACACTATATTCTTTAAATATAGAACAAAAATATACACTACAATAAAATCGGCAAACTGAAACAATACACTCATATGATGAAAGAGAAACAAAAAATCCTCCAATGTACACAAGCTCAAGTGTATCTTTTAAACTTGTATTCTAGAATGGATCATTCCATCATGCAAGGATAGGTGCTAAGCACAACCTTATATGTGCCACAACAAGCCCGGTTTGTTGTAATCTATATTTATCAGTGGACTCTCATATTTTAACTACATATAGAGTAGACTTATCGCTTTTATATGCACTTTTCAATTTGTTGGCATATTTAGCAACTTTTTTGTGACTACAAAGGCGTCAGGAACGAATATTCGTTATGGTTTGGTATTACCAAACCAAAACGGATATTTTGGCCAACCATTTCAAAAAGTCAACTATCCCTTTCGTGATCTCAACTAAGTAAAAACACATTTTTCCCCCTATTGCCATCATTTGGCCCGTAATGATCTTGCACTCACCCATATATATATAATTTTACTTATACTAAAGTATGTCATAGTATTTTAAGAGCACCTTTCAATGGATAAGTGTCATAAAAATATTGCTTGACAGGGAATGTCAACCGTCAAATTTAGACCCTCTAGAAGGGAGGGAAAATGGAGAGATGAATATAAAAAAATAATGCCGTTGAGGTTGAGAAGGGAGGGAAAATGGAGAGAGAATTTAAAAAAAACAAGGCCGTTTTAGGAGGGAAAAAGTAAATGAGGAGAGCAGAAGGGTTGGAAATCAATTCTTTACGACTTGCCTGGTTACTAATTAGTTGACCTAATCCTTAAGTCGTACCTTACATCAGTACTCTTGAGCGTTTAATTATTTTCCTTATCATCCGACGGTCTAAAACACAGCTGTCAGCAGCAGGCGTAAAAGTCGCGTCAGTTCACTAACTGCAACAGTGTGTCCGTTTACATTCCGTTGTCCGTAGCATTGCATTAGAGAGTCGACAGCAAGTGAGAGAGGGAAGTTGCATTGCTTTTTAAGCGCCCCTGTAGTCAATGTGTTGATGGGCAGCTACAAATAATATATTTTGAAGGGTAAGGGAGTAAAAGTTTTAGGGTTTGCTCCTACGCAGGTGTAAAAGTTTTAGGGTTTACTCCCACTCTGCTGTTTTTGCTTCTCAACATTATTTTTCAGATATGGCATAGTTTATCCACTCTCATGCTTCCCTAAACTTGTTCCTTATTTATATGCACCACAACGATCCCTTTTCGTCTATCTTACTCTATATCTTTCACTAAAGGGCTTAGAAGGAAATGGATAAAAATATCGTGGAGGTAAAATTAGTTTTTTCATTTTTAGGGCATGTTTTTTCTTCTGCATTCTTTGATATGCACAGAAAAAACATACCCGGTATTTTCCTTACCTCGACGATGTTTTTTATCCATTTCCTTCTCACAGCCCTTCAAATTTAAGGAACAACCACGCGAGCAGGGAGGCGGTAGCACGGGAGGCAGAGCGGGCAGATAATTTTCTTGTTAATCTAGGTATTCTTCACTACTCTTGTTAATTTTCTTTAGCATGTTATAAAAAGAATTCTACGTAGTACATAGCTGGGTCTGGTTTGTTTGAAGTTTGAATAGCCAAGTAATATACAGCAAGAAGAGAATGGTTCGAGACAAATTGAAGCCAATGTCGAATAATGCGATTGACATAGAGCGGATAAGTTACCTGAGTATTTGTTTGTCGGTTCATGGGGAAAACTCTACCATGTCGATAATTTTGATTGATGGAGTTTACATATTTATTTAACATTGAGTGGATTTTGTAAGGCTAATAATATTCGCCACAAAAGATTCAGGATAGACAAAAGTTTCATGTGGAGTAAGGCAGTCTGCCCTTATCTGTACTCCTAGGTGTGGAGAGTTGCAGAAGGGAAAGAGAGTTAACCCAAGTCTTCTAGGGTAGGAAAAAGTTTGGAGAGGAAAGCATTTTATGCTGAAAGAACAATCTCAGGGAGAGTTTGGATGGATAATAGATCACGTTGTGCAGAAAAATTTCGGAGTATAGGTGGAGTAAGGCAGTCTGCCCTTATCTGTACTCCTAGGTGTGGAGAGTTGCAGAAGGAAAAGAGAGTTACCCAAGTCTTCTAGGGTAGGAAAAAGTTTGGAGAGGAAAACATTTTATGCTGAAAGAACAATCTCAGGGAGAGTTTGGATGGATAATAGATCACGTTGTGCAGAAAAAATAGATATGGGAAATGGTGCTGGACACCTGGGTTCCGAGTATAGGTGGAGTAGGCTTGTCAGGGAGAGTGCCGAAAAGGGCACTGTGCAAAATAAAGGATGTGTAAGAAAGTCATTGTTCGGGGAAAGAGAGTTGTGTTGTAAATCCAGCTCAAAGGCATCCACGAGTAATTGGAGGAGTAGGGTAGAGTGGATTTCTTCTTTAAAACTAGAAAAGGATGAAGAGATGATTAGACAAGGTACTCACAGAACTGATTCAGGAGAATCAATGAATGAGTTAAGGAGGAGTGTTTTCTGGAGTAGGTTCTCATAAGGAGGAAACATGGCAAAGAGGAAATCAGAAAAGTGGTGTAGAAAAATCATGGAACAAATCAGAGAAAAACAATATTACAAGGTATTGTACAGTAGAGACCCAAGAGCAGGATAAATTTCAAAAGGGCACTGAGAAACTTGGGTTTGATATTGGTGCAAATCATTACACACTGCAATTCCAGAACACAGTCCGGAAGGCCAACCATAAAACTGATGCCAAGACATCATTGCCTGATAGGAGTAGTGTGCAATGGTCTTCTACGATAGGATCCACCAACCTGAAAGAAGTAGCAGAAGAGAGTACCAAGAAATCTGGCTTTGAGGTGTTTATGAATGATTCAGGTAATTTCCAGCAGGCTTCTATCCAAAAGCAGACTTAATTGGTTTTGTTGAAAAAAGGGGAGGAGAGTTCTGGTGCGGGTTTGATCTCAGATGACTATCCAAGGGACCAATTGGATCAAATGGTGCCAAACGAGGGAGGACCCTGTTTACATCGGGTGCCATCTGATAATTTAAGGAAGATTATGGGGTGGAGTTGTGCTACAAAGTTGGGGTTTAAATGAGAAATCAGATAATTCAACACTGAAATCAGGTTCAGGAAGACCATCAACTGAATCCCAACATAGTGAGGAATGGTTTCCTATTCCAGATTTGGAAGATCAGGAATGCATTGTGAAGGATAAATCACATAAGGACAAAAAGGAAATGGCAGCCAAAAGCAAGTCAAATGTTCTGATTTCCAGTACAGAAGGCAATATAGGTGCTAGTTTAAAGGAAGCTGAGAAAACTCAAAAATAAAAAGCACGAAAATCTGCCCAAAAAGGGCTATAGAAGAATCCACAGATGAGTCACAATTAACAAGGAGGCATGTTTCAAGTACTGCAAATAAAGGGCATGAATGGCAGGAACGAGCAAAAGAAGAGGTTACAGATGTTATTACAGATTCTGGGAAGACCAAAGGTAGCCACCAAGGAAAGGGGCAAAATGCTGCTATCAATTGGTCATTGGAAGGAACGTCAGCAGATGAATCAACATTGTCTAGTGGACCTGTTTCAAGTCGATTGTACGAAGAATGTGATAGATTGGAGAGAAAAAAGGGAAAAACAGCTTTTGTAGACAAAGATGAATTGGATGAACACAGGGACACTGAAAGGCTAATTCAAAGTTCAGAAATTGAAGAAAAGAATAAAATGAACAAAAAGATAAAGCGAAACAAACAAATTCCCAAGGAAACTTCTGTTTCATGGGAGGAAGCACTCATACTTGAAAGAGAGCAGAGACGAGAGGATGAAAAATTTATGTGAGAGGCCCTTTCAGAGGCTAGAATGGCTGCAGATGCCTGGGTGGTACCTATAGGTGCTGTTTTGGTTCAAAATGGAAGAATCATTGCCCGAGCCCACAATTTGGTAGGGGAGACCAGAGATGCAACTGCACATGCAGAAATGCTTTGCATTCGTTATGCATCAAGTCAACTTAGAACATGGAGGCTTGCGGAATCAACTCTGTATGTGACATTAGAGCTATGTGCCATGTGTGCTGGGGCCATTCTTCAGGCTAGGATTGGGACTGTAGTCTCGGGAGTTCCTAACAAGCTTTTGGGAGCTGATGGCAGTTGGGTCAGCCTTTTTCCCAACCAAGGTGAGGAAAAGATGCATGCCACAAGTGAGGAGCATCCTCCTACAGGTGGCCCAGTTCAGCCGTTCCACACTGTGAAATCGTGGCTCTGGCATAATAACAAACAGAGGGATTTGTCCTGTGCAGGGAAAAGGTGCAAGGGAAAGGTCGACCGTGTGTTTCCTTTCCAGATTGAATATGAATAAACTGCATCCTCTACAGCCGTTTTGAGGGAACTTGAGCAAACAGGTGGAGCAACATTTTCAGCCCCAAACCCAAACTTAGAAGAGGCCTTTGATTGCCTAAAGAAGATGACAAGCCCAACAATTAGATGGTAAAAAATGGTCAGGTCTGTCTGGTAACACAACATTAAATTCAATGCAAGAGTTCCAAGAAAAACCTATGATTTTTGTTGCTTGTGCAGTTTGCAAAGATGTGGAAGGGCGGTAGGCTGAGACGGTTAAAGTACCTCAGGCCTGAGATCAAACAAGAAGCATTTTGAGCAAGTGAGCATTCCTTTTTGGGTAGCAGGTTTTTCTCATATCCAATTCTATCTTTCTGTACCCTTCCTGAAGCATTTCTTGCTCTAAATTGGACAGATACGTCTATCTATTTCCTGAATGAAGGTATTGTTGTGTGTGGGCAAAATGGGTTCTACTTAGAATGATGGATTATTGTTTTCTTGTCAAGTTTATATGCACAGAACTTAACTCTACATGTATTTGGTGCAGGCAGAGGTGTGTATTATGACTCGATCTCATAATTGGAGATGACCAAGGGTTCGGGTGCCATTATGAAGATGACGAAGGCTAATGACATAGCACTTTGTAACATATAAAAATTTGCGTTTTGGTCAGTCATTTCTTAGGGTCTCACCTTCTTCTGAAGGCTTAAGAGATGGTTATGGGATACATAGCAATTGCCATTGCTTATGGTCTTTATCTTGTGTTATTTCTTATGCATTTTTCAAAATGTTAAAAAGGTTTGCTAAATTTAAAGTTTAAAACAACTTGAATAGTTATGATTTTAACACCAATATTACAAATCATAAATTACTTCTTTTGTAAATGGCAGCTAGCTACTTCCCTTAGAAGCAGTTCCCAATGGACATAATCTTTAACTCAAACATACGCCATCCAAAGACATGACAGAATATTGCCCAAAGACATGACACATAATATTGCCGCCCATAGATGTGATGCATTATATTGTCCATAAACCCAACACATTGCTTGTATAAAAAATCAGTTGCACTTGATATGATGACCATGTATCACAAACGTTGTTACAATTCTTTTTATCGATGTGCTAAAATGACCTTGATTCACACAATAATAAATCCCAAAAGGAACAAAATAATTTAATTAAAAATTTTAAAAACAAAATAAAATCATTTAAAATAGAAGTACGTGTGTTTGTTGTGTTGTAGGTGTCTTGGGTCTACTAGAAGAAGGTATAGGCTAGGTAGTTGTGGGCTAGGTTAGGGGAGGTCGCATGAGCTTCCACCTTCACATGGTTGGCCTTGTCAATAAAGAATGAATATTCTCGAAGCTAAGGGAGGCTCTTTTTTATTAGTCCAATTTAATTGTAACATTTAAAGTAAAATGTTGTCATTGCAACCTTAGTTATTTCAGATTGATTGCATAGTGGAATTATAAAAATAAACAAAATCATCATTTCAAATCTCATTTGTTAATAACTAATTTTGATAATTATATTATTAACAACGATATTAAGGGAATCATAAATTATTCTCGTAAATAAATACATTCAAATTGAAATTAAAAAAAGGAAAAATAAAGTGAAACTAACAATCACAACAACGTTACTTTCACAAGCCTCTCTTTAAAAATAGATAGTTTGCAAGCCTCTCTTTAAAAATAGATAGTTTGCAATATGAGATTGTTGACGGATAGACACCACAAATAGAGTTACCATAAGATTCTAGAAGTCACCCCATGGGAATTCGCCAAACACAATATCAACTTATAATTTATAAATGTATTACCTTTGTATGAAGATTAGCATATGCATGTTCACACATGAAAAATTACATTAAATATTTAAAAAAGAGTAAATTACAAATGATGTCATCATACTTACAAATTGTTCTTGATAAATGTCTCTTACAAGCTTTGGACATTTAGCTCCCATCATATCCTTATATGCACATACTTTGATATATTTGCATGAGCCCTGCTTTTATCATACCTATCTGTGCACCTACTCCAATATAGTTGCTATCCATCTAGATTTGATCTTTTGCCAACCTATTTATCATACCTATTTGTGCACCTACTCCACCATTGATTTACATGCAACCTATTATCCCTACACCTATAGCGGTCCAAGGTCTACCTTCTCTTCCACCATATGGTTGTCCTTCTCATATACTTGCATCTATGTGGGGATCTTGCCCATACATCTCCTTTAAATAATGAAGCCCTTTGTAAAGATGATTATCATATCCATGTTCATCTTAATACTTTGCCCGAGAAAATCACATCTATCTTCTAATCTATTTCTTTGGGTAGTATGGACATAATTTTTTCCACAATTAAGCTTCCATCACCACCTGCTATTCATGACAACTATCCTTTACTCATCATTGCAACTTATCACAACACTAGCATCAAATAACCTTCATTGATGATGGATGATGCTTTAACGTTTGCACCACCCGATGCTTGACCAAGGTCCATGTTGACCCCACTTCATTAGGTAAGACATAAATTTGTAAAGTACGCATTCTAAAGCAAAAGTTACTAAAGTAAATAATCCACTTAATTACACCATCTCAAGTAAAAAGATAGATCTTCTACAAATCAACATTAATATTATTACATCTTACAAATCCACGTGCTATAACTAGGGGTTAGTACTATAAAAGAATATACCATATGCATCTTAGGCGCTCATGCCATAAGTCATCTTAAATAATAAGGTACATTAATCAAGTACAATACAAGAATGAATAATAAATCAAACATTGTCTGTAGCCGCCACTAACCCACATGGTCATTCGTAAGCTGAGAGCTAGGAACATGGCTCAGGCATTTTTCTGCCCAACCATGAAGCAACTACACTTCCCTAAATTCTTTCATAACATGAAGGAAACCTAGCCCTACACGAAATGCCTAGCAACCTGAAAACAACTGGCAGGAGGGAACATTTGATGCACCCTGATGTGTGAATGTAGATCTAAATGATGATGTGCAATATCTCACAACAAGATGTGGTAGAGAAATATATAAATAATGTTTTGCTAGACAATCTTTATCTATTTCAATGAACATGGCTTGGCTTAAGCATTTAAAATAGTTATGGTCAAATCTTGAAAAAGAGGAAAAGCTTTCTTTATTTGCCCACATTTGACATCCTAGCCCAAAAGTAACCCAAAACACACACAAAAGATAAACTACTTTCTTTTCAAAGCAAATTGATTACACATACTTTTGCCTAGAAACAATCACTATTTCTTTACTTTTGCTCAATCAACGAGAATACATTTTCAAGCATTAAAATCAATAAAGAACATTATTTGTTCATTCCAAATACATATAGAAGTTGTAAAATTGGTTATATTTCTTATCTCCTTTGTCACTCATGATTTATCAAAAATAAAATAATCTACATCTAGAATTGCATTACCCCAATCAGGTTTATAATTCCATGCAATTAAATTTGTAACAAGGATTTAAAGAGATATATAATACTGACCAATAAAACATGTTTTGAAAATGATGGCATAAGTATAAAAGACAGTTTAAATATATCCTAACTTGGCTACATGAATAAATTAATCTGTTACAGGAATACAGTCAAGTTTGTTGCAATAGGACAAAAATAATAGTCTGCGACAGGAAAAATATAAATGGTGACATGAATAAGTAACTGTTGCGACAAGAATAAAACTATGACATAAATAATAAAATGGCGACAAGAATAGTGAAAAGTAGGCCGACAACATGCTATCACTAAGTTTTCTTTAAACATAGGCCGAACAAGAAGATAACCACCTATGAATAAAAGAATATGAAGGAGGAAAAAAAAGGTCTTCAAGCTGTTTTTAAAAGGAAATACAGAGGCAATTATAATGGATAAACAGACCGAATTAAAATAGTTTAGATGAAGCATAAAGGCTGGAGATGGTTTCATTAGACAGAGAGGAAGAATACATAGGTCGAACGTAAGCAGGTCGACCACAAAATAGGCAGTTAAAACCTTCAAAGAGGTTGTTTCAAGTTGTTCTAAAAAGCTTCGGCGGTTGACAGAAAGCTCAGGCTGCTAGAGTTTAATGAGGTTGATCCTAAACAAAAATCAATTAAATCATAACCAAAACCTGCATGTGAATGCACAGGTAGGATAAACTATATAAACAAGCCAATTTAATTCAAGCTACGAACATAGAGCAATCAATCTTTTACCAGCCAAGAACCAAAACTAGAACACAGGTGTTTAATCTTACTAATTGGCGACAGGAATCATTCTAAGGCGGCAGAAAATTTAAACAAGGCATAAATGGTGATCAACAACTAGGCCAACCAAAGTATTACTAGACCAGAGAAAAATTAAGATGCAAGCTAGTATTTAATATTGGTTTTAACAGTATACACAACCAAAGCTTTTGCAATATAAATCAAAGAAAAATACTCGATTTCACTTGCTTTGCTCAAAAGGTCGATTTCTGCCTCCTAATGCCGATCACTCCCTCTTCTCTTGTGCTTCTTTCTTGCCTTCTGTCGCTGATTGTTGATGATGATGTCTCTGCTGTGCGTTTTTCCTTTTTTATGAATATCCTCCCCTATTAATAATAATCTCCTTGTATATTTAGATTAAGCACTTTTTATTGATAACTTTCAGTTTATCTTGTGTTTGCATGGCGCTTGACATCCAATACCACCAATTTGATTGAAATTTAAAATCTAAATTACCATCGCTCTCTTGCATGACAATAGATTATTTTTATATTTAGATTTCTATTTATAATATATATTATTAAAAATAATTATTTATCTTTAAAATACTACATATTTATTTTAAGTCTACCAAGAATATTATATATATTTATTATTCAAATCATTTAAATAATTGAAAAAACACTTCCAATACTTATTAATAAATCAAAGTAAACAACTTATGCAATTTTAATGTATCTAAGTCAAATTAACATAATAAATACATGGTTAACTATGCATTTCAAGTGAACATTCTATAGCAATGAAGACACCTATTTATCTAATCATTAAACATCAATCACATTCATTTACTATATAAAATACTCAAACAAGACTGCAACCACATAACGATGCATAATAAGCCAATCAAAGATGCAATATGACATGCAATTACGTGAGTGTGTGCATGCATTGGGTTTTATCCATCATGCCAACTCTTTCTTGGCGGCTAGAATATCTCTACTTCAACCATGTTCTCGGCTTCAACATTTTTCCTGCACTCAGTTGCACTTAGATTTCCATCAATAGGTTAGTCCTTATAATCATAGCCGAAGCAAAAAAAATGTACATCCATAATCGTACCAATAATATTCAATTATTAAATTGACTTTCAAATTTATGCATTTATAACATTAACGACAATTACTTTCACACACGTGGAATCACTCATAGTAAAATGTCTAAGAATCTAAATTATAATAAAGTCCAAAAATGAGATGTGACAAAATTTCTATTGGCGGCTTTGACAATGTTTGTCAAATTCATGCGGAACCTTCACTCTTCCTATCCTTGTTGGCCACATCGGTCGTAACACATTATTCCATGATATGCAAGAAGATTTGTCATTTTGCATTCACTTAGGTAGACCTTGGATCCATGCCATGCAAGCCATGCCTTCGACCCTTCATCAATCACCCAGATTTATTCATTAGGGCAGAGTTTGGACTATCTTATTTTGTGTGCATCCCTTCCAACATCATATCCCACGACTATCACCCTTTACCTTCAACGCTTGATCCGATCCTTCTCCTTTGAACACTTTCCTTTTTTACCTTCCCAAACGTGTTATTACCTTCTCCTTCTCCATTTCCTCCTCTCCCTTCATTGCTTCCTCCTCTCTTTCCTAAGTTCCACCTACTCGTTAGCGATAACTCTAAGAAAAGGCCCCTCAAATTTTTTTTATAAATCTTCGTGAATCTTGGCTAAGGATATTAATTTTCATGGCGAATCTATCAATTTTTGAAAAAGGTTATTTTTTTGGCGAATTTATCAATGTTACTAGAGATTTGTATAAAATTTTGACGGATCCTAACAAATACTAGCTAAAGGAATTAATTATCATGGTAGATCCTTCCTATAAAAACTAATATCTTCATCAGCGTGGCACCCCCATATATTCATTTATTTTTTCCTAATGCTAAAGCGGAAGCCCGGGGGCAATAGCCACCGATGGGGACAAGGAGCAACACCACTTTGTGAGGGCCACAGGGCACAAGTTGGGAACATGCTAGAGCACATGTGTACTGAACATTTTTAGTCTCTCCCACTATAAAAAATAAGACACTAAATATGAATGAATCTACAATTCATGTCACCCTATTGATCGGATGGCTGTGATTTGATTCCACCCTTCACCTTCAATGCTTGATCCAATCCTCCTCCTTTGAACACTTTCCTCTTTTACCTTCCCAAATGTGTTATTACCTTCTCCTTCTCCATTTCCTCTCCCTTCATTGCTTCCTCCTCTCTCTCCTATGTTCCACCCACTTGTTAGGTTTAACTCTAATAAAAGGCGCCTCAAAATTTTTATAAAATCCTCGTGAATCTTGGCTAAGGATATTAATTCTCATGGTGAATCTATCATTTTTTTAAAAATGTTAATTTTCTTGGCGAATTTATGCACATTACTAGATATTTGTATAAAATCCCAACGGATCTTGATGAATACTAGCTAAAGAATTTAATTACCATGGTAGATCCTTCCTCTAAAAATTAATATCTTCATTAGTGTGGTCCCCTCATATATTCATTTCATTTATCCTAATGCTAAAGCGGAAGCCCGGGAGCAGCAGCCATCGATGGGGACAAGGGACAATGCCACCTTGCAAGGGCCAGCGGCACAAGTCGGGAATAAGCTGGAACGCATGCATACTGAACATTTTCAAACTCCCTTGCCGTAAAAAATAAGACACTAATATGAATGAATCTAAACTTCATGTCTTCATATTGATCGGATCATTGCAATTTGATTCCACAAGTTTATAAAGACACGTGTTGTGAAAACCATTTTCTTCGCCCAAAATTTATTTTGGTCTGTCAACCAATATCTAATCTGCAACCTAGAATAAATTTTGGGTAGTGCAAACAATTGTTGATAGATGTGCTTATAACCCATAGAATTAAATCACAATCATTGATTAATACCTAATCGTGCGACCCAAATTAATTTTAGGGAAGAGTAAATAGCTTTTATGACATATGGTTATAAACTTGCAGAATCAAATCACAACTGTTAGCTCATAGTGGAAATCAATGGTGGGAAATGAATGCCCTATTCCTTCATGCATTCGAACCATAGAATTGCCCTATTATCTATAGGGGCCTCAACGGTTCATGATACCTATAGGCCCATGGGGGTCAATAGAAAGTCTAAGTTGCATTGTTAATAAAATCTAGGTCACATCAATTACAAGAGCTTTAGATAATCCTACTCACTATTGGCACACAACAAGAGCAAAAAGCTTAAGATTGTTGTCGTCTCAGTTGGAGACCACCAAACATAAGAGCCATTGAGAGCATTATATATTTAGCAAATATATGTTATGAATTGCAGACAAGATCTCAATTTATTATCCATGCAAACTTTAAAAATGATATTAGTACATGAACCATGTGTTACTTGTAATTTTTGTAATCATTAGTTTTGAGGCCATAGATGCCCTAGATTTTAGAGGCCATGATAACAAAGGAGTGAAACAGTCACGTTCATCGTTCAATGGTCTTGTTGTTGCTAAACCTATTTATATACAATTTCTATGTGAAAAATCTTACCAAATGTCAATTTGGGTGCTGCCACAATAATGGGTTACACTTTCTGGGACATCCTAATTTTTTATGAAGTCACATATTTTTAGAAAATATAATGATTTAAGCCTTGAAAGGTTCCATTTAAAGGATTTTAATTGAAGAGGGTTTGATCAAACCCCCTGTTGACTTTTTCCCAGACTGGATGCTTATTCCCAGATTTCCCTACAAGGTAGCCATCAGTGATCAACATGATCTCTGGGCCAGGGGGCCAACAGTGTAGGAGATAGACTCTATATTTTATCTCCTCTTCTTCTTCAGGCTCTACAAGACCTAGGGGGGTATTCCCTACTCAACATCCATGAGGATATGCATACAAGGCTGGGATGCTGACAGAAAGCAGATAGTCCTCTTGTAAGTAGACCAAAACTGAAAGATAAGAGCAAAGGGGCTAGCTTTGGGCCTATTAGCAGTTGTAGACAGAGGACTGAGGATCCTAAACTAATTCTAATGTCCTAATGTTTGTTTTAGATTTAGATTTGGATTTTAAGTTTGGATGCAAAGCTGGACATGGTTATAACACAAAAACAAAGCATGATTGGTGCCTATCCAGGGCCTGGAGTCAGTAGACATACACCTGTGAATGATCAGCATAAACAGCTAAAACTGGATTTCAAGGGGATATATGTGATACCTGCCTTACAGGTATCTCCCAATACAAAGTGTTAGGTTATCTCTACTTATGGTATCCCTACTGCAGTATACCCTTCCCAATGTTCAACCTGAAAACAGTTTAATCTACCCCTTGAGCAGAAGTTAAAAGATCAGACATTCAACATAGGAATTCCATGCTCTAGAATCTAAACATTACTCAAATATCCAGATTCAGAAGAAGAATACATGCAATACTGGAGACAGAATTAACACAACACATGCTAAGATAGCATTTCTCATATAAGTTTAATCATGAAATCAGTGGGTTCATGCCAAAAACATACAACAAGAGATACATAAACTCACAGGTAAGCTGTACAGAGCAACCAGATCAGCTTGTTATGCATTACAGAGCCAAAAATCTTCAACTTTCAACAACCAACAAATGAGCAACACAACCTGCTTACAACAGCCAGGTAGGTGCTCAGCAATTAATTACATGGTTGACCAAAAATCCCGCCAGATACACAGTATCAGAAAGATGGCGCTCAAACATTACCAGATTGGCGTCCAAACATGAATGCAGCAGGTAGGGGAGGAGACAGGAAGATATCTCGAGCCCTGCGCCACTGTCCGCTGATGTACACCTTCCATCGGGTACCAGATCCGCCCACGCCATCGCCCATACCTCTGCAACAATCGCCATTGATGGCGCACCAACCCGCGGCCTCGGGAAGAACATCTAACAGTCCATCGCAACCATTTCCCGCCGAGATTCATCATCATGATATTTCGAATATGCAGGATATCAATTATCCCACATGCACCCCGCAGCAACCTCCTTAACACTTTATATACTAGGTCATGAGCATATATGATGTCGGTGCTTTTGCTCCTGACAACACTAGTATAAGACTTCATCATCATCATCCTCCAGCAGCATGATATCCTGTTGCTTGAAAAATCACCCTGACGTCAGCATCATATCGCAATACAACCTGCATCATAATCGCCTTCATCGGCACAACCTGATCCATCGGAGGAACATCCTCCTGCTGAGCTTATACCAAAAGTCTGGTCGATGAACATCCTGATGACGTCATCATCATATCCTGCTGACGTCATCATCATATCTGCCTACTGCGCACCTTCTCATATCCGGATGACGTCATCATCATGTTTGCAAATATCGGGGGATCTCCACAAGATGATCAGTGTTAGAAATATGACCCCCCCCGGACCTTGATGACATCATCATCATATCAACATCAGGATGATATTCGGAAGACAACTGGATATTTGGAAATATCATCCTGATGCACAAATATCAGGTTGCACTGTAGCTTCACTATAAGATCGGGGCGATAGATGAATATGATGATGCTTGAAAAGATCACCCCCACTAGATAATGCACGAAGCCGGCAGGCGGATATCTCCTTGATATCAGCATCATCATGACGCTGGAACAAACATACATCCGGGTGATATGAAAATATCACCCCCTCCTTCGGAAATATCCTGATGCAGATAGGCAGAGAAAAAGATATCACCCTGAAATAAGGATGACGTCAGCATCATCAGGATGACAAAACAACGAACAAGAAGTGATACAACATCATCAGGATGATATTGACTAAGATCATCCTGACGTTCAAAATATGATGACCCTGGTGAATATCGGGTCGCACTTAGAACTCTTCAACAACATCATCAGGATGATCATAACCAAGATCACCCGATGATAAAGATATCACCCCGACGAAATATCATGAAGGCAGAAAATATGATGACCCTCGCAAGCAACACGGTGATAACTGGAAATATGATGATGATGACGACCCTTAAGAAAGAACAAGTCAGGTCGAAACAACTCAAAGAATAACCCCCTCAGAATATCGGGGCAACATCATCATCATGTTTGGGCAAGGTGATAAATGGGAGATCACCGGATACTTGAAAAATCACCCCCGCAAGCAAATCAGGGCGCACTGTAGCTCATCAGCAGGATCAGGATGATGTCCAAACATCACCCGATATTGAAATATGATGATGACGATGAAAAACAAGTCGACGAAGAACATGATGATGCAGACCATCATCGAAGACAAGATGATGATGATGACCTCCTCCTCAGGAAAATATGATGCTGCAGCTGAAAAATGCTGAGGAGGTCCAATACTTAGGAAAAATGGGCAAGAAGATAAAGGGTTCAAATGAAGAAACCCCCTGATCATGAAAAATCAACCCTAGGTCAAAATGAGTGCTAACAGTGGCTCCGAATGGGGACGTGCAGGTGAAAACCTGCAGCGAGAACCAGATCTCCGGGCAGACCAGACAAAAAGCCAAAAAAACGCGAGCTGTACAAGGCATTTACACTACATACATATTTTTACAAATGTGCACAGCAACCAGTTATTCATGCAAAATAGAACTTAAGGAATTGGCCATGCACAGGCAATTCCAGAACTTCACCATCTAGGGCCTGGAGGAAATAAGAATCCTCCCCATGAGTATTGCAAACCTGATATGGGCCCATCCATAAGGGTTGAAATTTACCATGTTTACCCTTTTCCTGACCTTTAGCATTCCAAATGAGCACCAGATCATTGACTTGAAACTTCCTTTTTGTAGTTCTCCTGTCAAACTGATATTTCACATCTTGTTGTCTTTTGAGATTGATCTGGTGGGCTTTCCTTCTGTCTTCATCTAATGCAACCAGCTGATTCACTCTTTCTGTCATGGAATCTTCAATCTCCTCATCATTTTCCTGAATGAATCTGTAAACTGGTAGGAGATTGTTTATGGGCAGTCTAGCTGATGCACCATATACTAGCTCAAAAGGTGACTTCCCAATAGCCCTTTTCACTGTCACTCTGTCAGCCCATACTGCTAAGTTCAACTTTGAGTCCCAAGCTCTCTTGTTTTTGTCCAGTATCCTCTTGATAATTTTCATGATGCTCTTATTGCTTGATTCTGCTTGACCATTTCCTTGTGGGTGATATGGTGATGTATATGACAGATTTATCCCATACCTGTTGCAAAAATCAACAAATTCACCTGATCTGAAGCACATAGCATTATCAGTGATTATCTTAAATGGTACTCCAAACCTGATGATGATGTTTTCTAGTATGAAATCTGTCACCACCTTACTTGTAGCTCTCTTAGTTGGAATGGCCTCAATCCATTTGGTAAAATAATCAGTTGCCACCAAAATCCAACTGTGTCCCCCACTTGATTTGTCTGCAATTTCCCCTATGAAGTCAATTCCCCATTGCTGGATGGAGCATCCACAGGTACAGTTCTGAGGGGTAAAGCACCATCATATTTCAGCTTTCCTGAGAATCTTTGGCAAGGGTCACACTTTCTCACTAACCTTTGTGCATCTGAAAAGAGAGTGGGCCACCAATATCCTGCCCTGAGAATTTTATGAGCTGTTGTTTGGGCAGTATAATGTCCACCACACAATCCTTTATGCATATCAATCAAAACATTGTTAGCCATATCCTCATCCACACATCTCAGTAGCACACCATCAGGGTTTTTCCAGTATAGCTCACCTTGAACAATAACATACCTGATTGCATGTAACTTTAAAGTCCTCTTTTGATTGTCACTGAAATGGGAAGGACAATTCAGATTTTGCAAGTAATAGATAATATCCTTGTACCATTCAGATCCTGATACATTTACACTCTCATCTTGGACTGCATTAACTTGGCATGCTTCCAAGTTTGACTGTGCCATCATCTTGGCTAATCCTTGTCCTCTTATCAACTTAGTAACTTGTATGTCTATGTTGAATTCCTGCAGTTTGTTTATCCATATGCACCTTCTTCCAGTCACCTCCTGCTGAGTGAATATGTCTTTGATTGCTGCATGAGGTACATATGCAATTACATATGATCCTACCAAGTATGGTCTGAAACTTTTGATGGCTCTGACCAGTGCATATGCCTGTTTTTCCATAATATCATACTTCAACTCAGAGGCCTACAAGGACATACTGAAGAAAGCGATGGGCTGTTCAAAACCATCTTCGTTTTTCTGTAACAAACATGCAGCAACAGTATGAAAGGAAGCAAATGAAAATACTTGGAATGGCCTAGAAAAATCAGGAGATTTAAGAACAGGGGCCATCTTGATTGCCTCTTTGATATTCTGAAATGATTCTATTGCTTCCCTTTCCCAGTTGACAGTTGCATCCTTCTTCATCATCTTGGAAATGTTCCTTGTGGTTTCTGCAAAGTTGGGAACAAATCTTCTAACAAAATTTATCTGTCCAAAGAAGGACTGAACTCCTTTCACAGTTTTTGGCATTTGAATCCTGTCAATAGCAGCCACTCTCTCTGGATCTATCCTGACTCCATCCTTGGAAACAATGTGTCCCAGAAGCTTTCCTTCAACTACTCCAAAGGCACACTTCTTTGGATTTAAAGAAATACCATACTCTAGTGCTCTTATGAAAATCTGCTCCAGATGCAAACAATGCTGCTCTTCTTTCTTCGAGTAAGCAGTCAGGTCATCCTGATATACAGCCAGGATTGAATCAATCAACCCTGCAAAAGCAACATCCATCGCTCTTTGAAATGTAGCACCTGCATTTGTTAGTCCAAATGGCATTCTAACATACACATACGTTCCCCATGGAGTGGTAAAGGCAGTCTTATACTGTTCTGATTCCTTTACCTTCACCTGATTATATCCTGAAAATCCATCCATCATGGATAGGAGTTCACAACCAGTCACTCTCTGCAACATAGCTTCCATATTAGGCAGTGGATAGTTATCCTTCAAAGAGGATACATTCAAGTTCCTGAAATCAACACAAAGCCTAATATCACCATTCTTTTTTCTGACTGGGACAAGGTTAGACACCCAAGTTGAATGTCTGATTGGCACAATTATTCCAGCTTCCTTGAGCCTTTTGAGTTCTTCTTGCATCTTGGGAGCTAAGGTAGGATTAATAGGTCTTTGCTTTTGTCTAAATGGCCTAGCTTCAGGCTTCAATGGGATCTCATGCTGGAATAAGTCTTCCCTATAGGCTTTTAGGTCCTCATATGACCAAGCAAAAACATGTTTATACTTTTTCAGTAATGCAATCAGCATACTTCTAATGTGTGGTTTGAGCTGTTTACCAATATATACCTTCTGAGGGGCCTGAGATGTCCCCAAATTTATTTCTTCTAAATCCTCCTTATTTGTGGGGGATGTCCTTGTGACCAATTTGTCTCTACTGTCAAAGGCTCTTTCCAAAGCTACTAACCCTCTAGGGATCTTGTTAGTCTTCAACTGAATTATCTCTTTTCCCACAAGAGTTTCTTTTCCATCTACAGTCTCTACAAAAGCTTGGAAATCAATTTGTTGATTCTCATATTCATCTATGCAGTGCAAAAATTTCAGCAAATCCCTATCATCATTAAACACTTGCCAACTGCATATATTTTCTGGTATGGCAGGCCTAATTTTAACTTCTACATTTGTAACACCTGACAGAGTGATGTCATATGGCCTTATTGAAACATTAGCTAAGAAATCAGCCATAACATTTTTTGACCTTTCTACCCAGCCAATTGAAAATGCATCAAAAAGTTCAATGGTATCCCAAACAGCATGCTTGTATTGTTTCAGTCTTTTATTTTTTGCAGCATACTTATTTCTAATTTGGGATACAATCAGCTCAGAATCCCCAAATACTCTTAACATCTTAATTCCATGTTTGAGAGCAATATTTAGGCCTAAGAGTAAAGCCTCATATTCTGCAATATTGTTTGTGCAATCAAACCTCAGTAAGAAAAAGAATTTGAGGAGCTTACCAGTTGGAGACAGGAAAACAACTCCAGCTCCAGAGCCTTCTTTTGCACAAGCTCCATCAAAAAACATGGTCCATAAGCCTTGCTGATCCAGCTCTTCAATGTAGACATTTTTCTTTTTATCTTCTGTATCATCTGAGACAACCTTGAAGTTATCACAGTCAGTGTCTACAAAGCATACCTGTTCATTTGCTTCTTGGTCTTCCACTGTCTCTGATGATCTTTGCTCTCTGATTAGCTTGACATCCCTGCCATTCATTGGAATCATGGCATATGACAGGTCCAGCTGCATACTTCCACCAATTAGTGCTGCCCATCTTCTTGACAACAACATACCGTACTGTGGCTTGATGTCAACCACTGTTATATTCATTTTATATTTCTTTTCAGGAAATGCTGCCAGTTTGAAATCTACATCCTTCATGATTCCAATAACTGGTACCTCTCTGGCATCCATAGCATAACATTTTCCACATGCCTTGTCAATTTTTAATCCAGTTTGTTGCATGATGGCCAAAGGCATGACATTTGTGGATGCTCCAGAGTCAAGCATACAATTTCTAATTATTTTTCCATTTATAACCAGGGAAACATAAAATGGTTCCACTTGTGAAGGACACTTTGTCATGGTCACTCCTAAATAGACTTCAGGAGTCTCATCTTCTTCATTACACATGACATGTTTCTCACCCTGGGTCTGATCACTTTGTTTAGCTTGAAAAGGTACCCCTGAGATTAGGGATATTGTCCTATTCTTGATCTCTTCCACTTTCATGAGTTCCATAAGTGGAACAGAGACCTTTACCTGAGAGAGGATCTGGGCTATATCAAATGGAGCATAGTTCTGTACAACAGTTGTAGCTTGCTCCACAATCTTGTTTTTATCCTGAGCTGATTTAGCTTTCACTTTCATAGTTCCCTGATCATCATTCTTGTCTTGGGAACCTCTACTTTGATCTTCAGCCTGAGGGGTTTTGTTTTCTGGTCCTTGAAATTCATGACCTGTTCTGTGTCTAAAGTTCTGTTTATTATTTACCCACTGCCTTTTTTGTGGTTCAGTTCCTTTATGACCATGCACCAGCTGACCTGCAGAAATATCTTCTGGCTGATGTGGGCTGCCTACTTGATTTTTACCTCTGAGATTGTAGTTGCTTTTGACTTGAGCAACTGCTGCAGCTGTGAAGGCTCTAATTTCCTCATCAGAAGGCCGTTGTAACTTACTCAGAAAACTGTGTGAGTTCTGAGCATACACATAATTATCTTCATTATCTTCATCATATGGGGACTGTTGGCAGGCCTGAATTTGATGATCTGTATTCTCATCAGCATCATAAAAAGTGTATCCATTGCCTATGGACATCATATTAACATCATCATCCTGCACATGATGTGGCTCATTGCATTCATTACAAGATGTAGCATTATCATACAAGGATTGAGCAATCATACACTGTGACTGTGAATGTGGCATCTGACAAATTATACACCACGGAGCATCATCAGCAATATTTATAGCTTTCTTTAGGGGATCAGAAGTTTCTTTGACATGTTGAGCCCTCTGATTTGTGTTGTTACGTGGAAATACAGGCTTACCATCATGCCAATTGGTGTTATAAGGCATATCATGTAATGATGGCCTCTTTTCCTGCCTTTGATAGACTTGCCTATCAGGACCCATCCCTTTTTCACTTCTAGCTAATCTATAGCTTAGGTCCTTAACAACATTTGCCAGTTTGTCTATCTTATCTTCAGGAGCAGACGTACTACCTTGAGTGTTCTGAGGCTTGTTTGGATTCTGCAGAATTTTTATATCATCCCTTCTATTTGTCTTGCCCGATGCTTTCCTATTGTTTTTAATATTCACTGCAATTCTGAAAGCATCCCTGAGAGTAGCAGGACCTTTATCTCTTAGTCCATATGCAGTCTTTGCATCAAAGGCATTGATATACAAAATTATGCACATTGGTTCATTTGGCCTCATGTGATGTGGCAATTTGTTCAACACTTTAGTAAATCTTGCATTAAAGTCAGCAACCTGCTCATTTGACCCTTTGGTGATACTGGTGAACTCATTTACAAAAAAGCTAGGGTCAGTTTTATCACCATATTGCTCCTTGAATATCCTTTTAAAATCATCCCATGATGAAATACTCCGGTCAGGCAGATTCCTGTACCATTCTCTTGCCTCATCTATTAAGGATTGCATGAATGACTTCATGAAAACATCCTCATGCTCAACCTCAAAATTATCCATGACATTTTGAAAGGCCTTTAGATGATCTTCTTCTGACACTGTGTTATTTCCTGAAAATTTAGGCACTTGCAGCCTCAGATGCTTGTCAATGGGGTTAGGATACCCAGGAATACCATCAAACACCAGCTGCCTGAATCTATCTAGCTGCATGGGCTGTCTGTTTGGCTGATTAACATTAACATTTCTGTTTGCATTCTGATTTCCTGCATGGTTCAGTGGTATCCTAGCATCATTCACATTTTGTCTCTCATCATGATGCTGATGTTGCACTTCATATCTTTGCTGATGTCTTTGCACATTTGCATTCTCTAGGGTAGGAACTGAATCATTTTGGGCAGTTCTTAAGGCTTGCACTTTCTGCTTCATATCATCTCTGATTTTCATGGCTTGTAGATATTCTAGTTCTGCTCTTAGACTTCTGATTTCTTCAGCCAACTGTTCATCCTTAGGTCTGGAGGTAGATGGTCTCATACCATTTTGGTCATCATCTTCATCATCCCTCAGAGACTCTGCCTCTTCAAACCTTTCACTTGGGTCTAGAAAAGGGCGTTCTTGGAACACCTCTGACCTCATTCTCATGCTACCACCCTGTTGCCTCTCATATGCACCTTGAATATCAGCTTCTGCATTTGAAAAATAAGGCGCATGCTGTCCTGATGGCCTAGGGTTATCTTGTATATCATCACCTTTTCTGGGGGAGCTCTCATGACTAACTGAGACAGTTCCCTTTCTTCTGTACATCATTCTTTTTGTTAATGGTAACTCTTCAAATAAAGGATTTTGTTGGGATCTTCTCCCCTGCATATAAATTTTACTTTGACCGGTTGGGAGATTACTTCGGAGTCGCCACCTATTACTAGGAACTGTTTTCTTCTGAAAACCAGGGTTCTTTCACAAAGTTCCCCAGTAGAGTCGCCAATTTCTGTTGACTTTTTCCCAGACTGGATGCTTATTCCCAGATTTCCCTACAAGGTAGCCATCAGTGATCAACAGGATCTCTGGGCCAGGGGGCCAACAGTGTAGGAGATAGACTCTATATTTTATCTCCTCTTCTTCTTCAGGCTCTGCAAGACCTAGGGGGGTATTCCCTACTCAACATCCATGAGGATATGCATACAAGGCTGGGATGCTGACAGAAAGCAGATAGTCCTCTTGTAAGTAGACCAAAACTGAAAGATAAGAGCAAAGGGGCTAGCTTTGGGCCTATTAGCAGTTGTAGACAGAGGACTGAGGATCCTAAACTAATTCTAATGTCCTAATGTTTGTTTTAGATTTTGATTTGGATTTTAAGTTTGGATGCAAAGCTGGACATGGTTATAACACAAAAATAAAGCATGATTGGTGCCTATCCAGGGCCTGGAGTCAGTAGACATACACCTGTGAATGATCAGCATAAACAGCTAAAACTGGATTTCAAGGGGATATATGTGATACCTGCCTTACAGGTATCTCCTAATACAAAGTGTTAGGTTATCTCTACTTATGGTATCCCTACTGCAGTATACCCTTCCCAATGTTCAACCTGAAAACAGTTTAATCTACCCCTTGAGCAGAAGTTAAAAGATCAGACATTCAACATAGGAATTCCATGCTCTAGAATCTAAACATTACTCAAATATCCAGATTCAGAAGAAGAATACATGCAATACTGGAGACAGAATTAACACAACACATGCTAAGATAGCATTTCTCATATAAGTTTAATCATGAAATCAGTGGGTTCATGCCAAAAACATACAACAAGAGATACATAAACTCACAGGTAAGCTGTACAGAGCAACCAGATCAGCTTGTTATGCATTACAGAGCCAAAAATCTTCAACTTTCAACAACCAACAAATGAGAAACACAACCTGCTTACAACAGCCAGGTAGGTGCTCAGCAATTAATTACATGGTTGACCAAAAATCCCACCAGATACACAGTATCAGAAAGATGGCGCTCAAACATTACCAGATTGGCGCCCAAACATGAATGCAGCAGGTAGGGGAGGAGACAGGAAGATATCTCGAGCCCTGCGCCACTGTCCGCTGATGTACACCTTCCATTGGGTACCAGATCCGCCCACGCCATCGCCCATACCTCTGCAACAATCGCCATTGATGGCGCACCAACCCGCGGCCTCGGGAAGAACATCTAACAGTCCATCGCAACCATTTCCCGCCGAGATTCATCATCATGATATTTCGAATATGCAGGATATCAATTATCCCACATGCACCCCGCAGCAACCTCCTTAACACTTTATATACTAGGTCATGAGCATATATGATGTCGGTGCTTTTGCTCCTGACGACACTAGTATAAGACTTCATCATCATCATCCTCTAGCAGCATGATATCCTGTTGCTTGAAAAATCACCCTGACGTCAGCATCATATCGCAATACAACCTGCATGATAATCGCCTTCATCGGCACAACCTGATCCATCGGAGGAACATCCTCCTGCTGAGCTTATACCAAAAGTCTAGTCGATGAACATCCTGATGACGTCATCATCATATCTTGCTGACGTCATCATCATATCTGCCTACTGCGCACCTCCTCATATCCGGATGACGTCATCATCATGTTTGCAAATATTGGGGGATCTCCACAAGATGATCAGTGTTAGAAATATGACCCCCCCGGACCTTGATGCCGTCATCATCATATCAACATCAGGATGATATTCGGAAGACAACCGGATATTTGGAAATATCATCCTGATGCACACATATCAGGTTGCACTGTAGCTTCACTATAAGATCAGGGCGATAGATGAATATGATGATGCTTGAAAAGATCACCCCCACTAGATAATGCACGAAGCCGGCAGGCGGATATCTCCTTGATATCAGCATCATCATGACGCTAGAACAAACATACATCCGGGTGATATGAAAATATCACCCCCTCCTTCGGAAATATCCTGATGCAGATAGGCAGAGAAAAAGATATCACCCTGAAATAAGGATGACGTCAGCATCATCAGGATGACAAAACAACGAACAAGAAGTGATACAACATCATCAGGATGATATTGACTAAGATCATCCTGACGTTCAAAATATGATGACCCTGGTGAATATCGGGTCGCACTTAGAACTCTTCAACAACATCATCAGGATGATCATAACCAAGATCACCCGATGATAAAGATATCACCCCGACGAAATATCATGAAGGCAGAAAATATGATGACCCTCGCAAGCAACACGGTGATAACTGGAAATATGATGATGATGACGACCCTTAAGAAAGAACAAGTCAGGTCGAAACAACTCAAAGAATAACCCCCTCAGAATATCGGGGCAACATCATCATCATGTTTGGGCAAGGTGATAAATGGGAGATCACCGGATACTTGAAAAATCACCCCCGCAAGCAAATCAGGGCGCACTGTAGCTCATCAGCAGGATCAGGATGATGTCCAAACATCACCCGATATTGAAATATGACGATGACGATGAAAAACAAGTCGACGAAGACAAGATGATGATGATGACCTCCTCCTCAGGAAAATATGATGCTGCAGCTGAAAAATGCTGAGGAGGTCCAATACTTAGGAAAAATGGGCAAGAAGATAAAGGGTACAAATGAAGAAACCCCCTGATCATGAAAAATCAACCCTAGGTCAAAATGAGTGCTAACACCCCCTTTGATTCAAACCCCCTTGGATAGAACTCCACTAGTTTTAAACCATACCTATTATGGAGTCTCCTCTACACCTATCAAAATGCTGATAAAAAACCACTTTTGATTTACCTTTTGAGGGATCAAATGAATTTATTTAAAATTTATGTTTTGTAAGTATGTAGACCTTATTATAAGCTTCCCAAAAAGTATAATTTTAAATATATTTAATTTGATTATTATATTTATTTTTTATTTTTTATGAATGTAGGTTTTTCACTGAACATCAAGTTCTCTGTTCTACACACATGGAAAATTAGTAAATTATTGAAAAAAAATTCTAAAAAATATCTATGCCCTAGGTATTGATGCCCTAGGTATTGACGTCCTTGTTTCAACAAAAAAAGAAAAATTAAATTTTGATACATACAGAAAAAGTTATGTTTTACGGAATACACCTATGTCTAAATTATAATTAGTTTGACTTCAAAACTTAATTAAAAAAATATTCAACAAAACATTATGAAACCAAATGCATGCCCTATATATCGGTGTTACCAATCTAAATTCAAAAGAATCATAATTTTATCTTTTGTAGAAAAAAAGTTATGTGCTACAGAATACACATCACTTTAAAAAAATGTTGTTTACTATTAAAACTAGTTATCAAAGGAGACACAATTTTTTTTACAATTTAATTCTAATTTTTTTTTTATAAATATATTTAGAATCTAAAAATAAAATCTCACAAATCACTAGTTCACATCATCTTCAAATTCCTAACATTTTAGCAAATATATGTGTTAGAAAGTGAAGATTTAGTTCAAAATATTGATTTCAATGTCAAGTTTGGCCAAAACATGTAACCCATTATCGTGGGATGACCCATTTCAAAGTGAATATGGCCCCAAAAGCAAACAGAAATTTAATAGTAATGGCA
This sequence comes from Cunninghamia lanceolata, assembly GCA_027924645.1. Classification (NCBI taxonomy): domain Eukaryota; kingdom Viridiplantae; phylum Streptophyta; class Pinopsida; order Cupressales; family Cupressaceae; genus Cunninghamia; species Cunninghamia lanceolata. The sequence continues at coordinate 5,958,362 of BSBN01001003.1, forward strand.
ATATGCCCCCAAAATAACTGAGAATGTAACATTAATGGATAATATGGTTAAGGCTTGTAATTTGATATTATAAACTTCATGCAATTAGGCTCCAATCACGCACCATTTATTGTGGAGAAACAACTCAATTTTAAAGTTTAATGAAATAATGCTTATGTGAATTAACCTGCACTAAATTGATTTTTCATAAACAATGGTGATTTAGTCCTTGTTAGCAAGTAATGTAGAGGAGATACTAGTCTGGAGATCCAGTCCTTAGTCAAGTCTTTGTAGTCAGTTTATACTGCAGTCAAGTAGCTAGAGATTGACAGCATAATATAAAGAATACCAAAATAGGGCATCACATACTCATCAGAATAAGACAATACAGAATTACCCAGTACCGACATACCTTCATATATATATAGCAATCAAATGAGTACATCATCTATCCATCCTCTGGAAGGTCTAAGTCTCTGCCTCATCAGTTACATTCATGACTTCTATGTGATTCTTACATCAAAATATATCATACTCTTATGCTCCTATATCTTATCATCATATCCTATATCTATATATATACTATATCTATTACATATAGGGATGTGTTTCTTTTCAGCTCCGACCTCTGCATAGTGTATGGCAACTTTCGGTTGGCTATCTTTTATGCTCTGCACCCTGCTAACATCATCCCCCCTGCAAAATTATGTCTTGTCCTCAAGACATGCAAAATCAACTACTAGGTAGGATAGTCTTATAGATTTGCTTGAGTTGTGTTAGACTGGTGTCCCATATTTGATTCTTGGCTTTAGCCAACATAGCTATTTGTCATATTTTTATGTATGTTTCCTCTACTTCTATACTTGCCTGTATTTTTATGGTCTATGTAGTTTGTTTGACATCTTAAAAATTGTCGGTTAAGTCAGCCAGTCTCAGGTTGACCACTTCCCTCAACTATTTTATTTGGCCCTTTATTTGATCCCTTTGATCCTGGAGCTGTTGGTGTTGGTTATGTAGTGTCTTAACTTGTGCTCTTATTACTCCATTCTTATCCACCAAAGGGTCATACTGAGATGCCACATTTGTGATTTGCAGTTCTAGAGTGTCCATTTGATCTTTTATTGCTTTTGTGGACTGTGGCCATTTTAAACAAAACTGGTAGAGGATATTGGCCTCTACAATGCTTTGTTGTATATTCTTGATTTGTATTTCTAACTGAGTGTGTACCTTGACACACTTAGTCATCATTTCCGCAAGTCTTTTCTTATTCAATTGTTCAGTTACCTTCTTCTCCAGCTGGCTAGAGTACTCCTTAAATCCCTATGTTAACTATTTCAGTTGCTTCGGCAAGGGCAAGGTGGTATCTCTATGTGTCTTCGACACCTCCTTGGCTAATGTATCCACTGCATCTTGTAGGAGTTCACTCCCTTCCACATGTTGCTTCAAAATTTCTGCCTTAGCAGAGGAATGGAACACATCTCCCAATTGTAGCTTCTGTAGTGGGGATATTCTGACAAGGTTTATTTGGCCTTCTACCACCAGTAACTGTAGCAACTATGGGGTCAAGATGGGCGTTATTTGTTTTTGTTTTTCCAAAAATTCTTTGATTGACTCAATTAAAGATGACGAGGCCTTCAAAATATCATTTTGTTCTGATTCCCTTTGTTCCTCTATGTTCTCATTTCTTCCTTCTTCTTTATCCTCTGAATTCTCTGTTTGTTGTTCGATGTTCCTCTCCTCCATCCTTGTGTTCTTTGAAGGAGGTACCTCTTGTGTAGGAGCTTCCAACAAAATTTTCTCTTGGCTTGTCTCTGCTCTGTCCTATCGTCCCTTTACTGGTATCTCAATGTTGTGTGGAGGTGATGGTGTTGGCTATTGTTGTTCTTGTTCTTTGATAGACTGATATATATTTGTTGTCACTTCTTTTGTCTCTTCTTGTATTTTCTCTTCTTCCTTCTTATTTCCACTCATGAGGGTGTCTACTCTTTGTTTTCTCCTCATCTCCATGGCTTGTTATATCAATCTGTTCTTCTATTCAGGCGACAATGTGTCACTGAGCTTATTAATGGCATTTTGCCTTATTTCTTCCTCCAATTGGGGTGCCTTGTTTCTCCTATCTGTTAATGCTTCTATTAAGCGATCCAAAAATCCTTCCATTATTTCATCAAATGTATTTTCCTTATCCATCATGGATTGTATCATTGTTGTAACTATCATTTATTTATTCTCTACAAATGAATACACATATAAAACAATAGTTCTTTCAGCATACCTACATTTTCCATGGCATTGATCAGTGCCTCTAGGTTATAGAGCTCTTGTGCTAGTTCCTCTGATTCTTGTTCTGCCAGTTCTTCCTCCAATTTCCGTTGTGCTTTCTTTCTTTTCTTAAATTTGGACTCTTGCTCCTCCCCTTCTTCTGACTCAATAACCTCCAGTATTTCTTAAGTTTTTTTTTCTCTTTACTGCTTATGCCAGGGAACCTTCTTCTGTGTTTTCTTCTTCATTCTAGAAAACACTTATGATGCTTCTCTCCCTCCAGATGACATGGTAGAAGATGATGGTGCCTATGATGTTGTCCTCTCTGATCTTCTCACAATCGAACACTCTTTAGTGGGTAGAGGAGCTAATGTGGCCAGTTTTACAGCTGATGTGGTTCCTTTTCTTGGAACTCCCCACTGTTTATGTAGATTCTTTGTTCTTGTCTAGGTGTTCCTCAACCTATTTTTATGTTGTTTCTCCATCACTTCTGAATAAGTGTCATATCTTTCTGCACTTGCATCCTTGGGTTTGCTGAGTAGATTTTGTGCGTAGGCATTAGCTTCTGCTACAGTTATCTCATAGGGTAATTGAGGTACCCATGCTATTCTTGGCTCCACTGCCTCCATGTATGTGAAGTCCTTATCAATCAAAATGTGACATCTTTTATGTGTTGCTTCACTATTCCATAAGGGATTCTGCCCCTTGCCCTCATCTCTTCTTGTTGGGTTTTGAAAAATCCCCAATATGTGGCACTATATGCTTTGGTGTCAAAAAATTGAGCTATATATCTTTTAAGCTCTAACCCTACCAATATATTTTGTTTCCATTGCTTCCCCTTATGCCTCATCAACTCATTCAAAAAATAGAATGTAAGGCAAATAATTAAAGTACCATACTGGAAGTTATAGTTTGAGTCCTTAATCTTTTGCAAGTTCTCCAGGAGCTGTTGGTGCATCACCTCACAAAGGTCAAAATCCTCGCCCTCCTTCACCATCTGGTAGGCAGTATGAATTGCGGTGGCTGTGGTCGAACCCTCTCGGTTGGCATAATAGACCTTGTATGCAATGCCCATGGTGGCATATTTCACCCTCGGATCTGTGATATCCTTCACATGAATATTTCTCCTGTCTATTGTAGCTCTGGTTAATTACCTCACTTGATCTATTATAATAGCCTTCATTGCCAGTAGGGACCCTACAGAACTTAATCCTATGACTACCCTAATGGCCTCCTTTTTTATTCTATAGGGTTTGTCCAGATATATAAACTCATCATGCACTCTACTTAAAATGATCCTTACCCATTCGTGGGTATCCATGAAGTCAGGGAAGTCCTTCCACACATCCAGTTTCTTTGCTGGTATGTTTGCATATTTAGGTAGATACCTTGTATCTCCCAATAATGTGTCCCTCAACTCTTCAAATTTCATATGGTTGATCTCCACCAAGGTGTTATGAATGTATTTCCTTACATCCTTTGTGTAGACCACATTTTTTGGCACATTTTAGAATGCGTTGTCTTTGTCGACCTCTAGGGCTTTCTAGGGGCATTTCTTGAACTTTGACTGAGGCTTGTGTGTGATGTCGATTAGATCAGGGGTAGCCATTGTGTATTTGTTGGCTTCCTGTGTTCTTATACTCCTCACTGCTACGTTCGCTGCTTGATTCTTCTCTCAATGTTCAAATTTTACCAAAGTATGAATGAAAAGTGAGGTTCCTTGGTCAAGATTAGGGTTAAATATCTTCGCATCCTTTGCATTCTTGTCACTGTCTTCAGTCTGGTTAACTTTTTCTATGTGTGCTTCTTCGATTAATGATCCCAAAGGAATGTTGACAGTCTTGTTATCATTAGCAAATGATAGATCTTCTTTTTGGGAGTCTATGATACTATTTGCATCTACAAACCATTACAACCCTAAAAGTGCATTTAAATCTTCTCCTTGATCCTTAGTGGCTACAACAATGAACTATAAGACTTGTTTGACACCCATTACGTTAACTTTCACTTAGTTCCATGTTCCCATTGTCTGCATATTGAACCATCTGCCAAAATAATGTTGTAAGTTGTCTCTATCAACTTATGTCTTTCTAACTGCTCCCACAAATTTTTTGTGATCATGTTGACATCTACTCCCAGGTCTATCATGACATTCTGAACCTTTCTATGATTGATGTGAACATCCCCCATAAAGTGGTTTTGTCTTCCATTCTCTATCTGTTCTTCCCATCCTTCAAAGTTGACTCTTCTGACCTTGCTCTTTATTCTAATATTTAGAAAATTGCTTCAGTTTCTCAATAAGTCTATTTGTTGTGTCAATTGGGCTAGTTTCTCGAGAGTTTCTACTTCTCCTTCGGTGACAAATTTCTTGCATCACTTCCCCTTATCTTGCTCCTTCTTTATTGTTTGTTTGGCTTCCTTCACAACTTCTTGATGTTGTTTCTTAGTGGGAACAAATTCTTCTTCCTCACTATCTTCCTCTTTTGTCTCAATGACATATTGTCTTCCGGTATTTGTTCATTGTCTTGTCAGTACCATAAATTTCTCTTTCTTTCTTTTTCTATCTTGTATGGTATGTTTTGGCTTGCTTCTCTAGTAGTACTCTTCTTCCTCTATAGATTTAGATGAAGATGTGTTTGTTTCCTCCCTATTATTCTTCTGGCAAGTCCTTGATCCTTGATCCTTGACCCTTTGGTGCCCTTCTTATGATCCTAGCTCCTTTTTGATTATTTAGGTTTTGTAGCTCATCACTCTTAGATTGTGGTTGTGCATTTTGTAAGTACTGTTGTGCTCTCTCACAAGAAAATAGATCATGCTCTGTACTGCTACAAAATGAACACTGTGTTTCCTTTCAACCCAACATTCATTAGCAAAGTGTCCTAGCTTACCGCAATTGCTCCGTATTTCTTTGATTTCTTCCATGGCCTCTGCCTCCTCTATCATCATTATTATAGTTGTTTCCTTAGGATTGGCTGCCAGAGTTTGAATTTTGTATTGTATTGACATTTCTCTGATTTTTCCAATTTGGTTGTTTGTAGCCATGATCATGTGACTTTCTTTCTACATATGACATGTCATTACTCTCCGCTGAGTTTGTGTACCATGTTTCATCTTCTTCATCAACAAATTCTCTTTTCCTCCAGAAGTTTTGTGAAGGACAATCTGGTGTTTCATGGTCATCCCATTCTCCACATAATTTACAATATACTGAATTGATTCTTTTTGTTTTTACTTTGATGTCTACTTTTATCGCAGCAGCTTGTCTTTCACTTTTCATCCTAGGGCATTCATTTCTCAAGTGACCTTCGCTTATACAATATAATCACCAAATATTAGGTCTTTGCTTTTGTGTATTCTCCTCTTGTTTAGCTAAAATTTCCTGCCTTAGCTTCAATTGTTTTAATTCTAGTTTTAGCTTTTCCAGTTCTAGGTTTTCTTTCATCTTATCTTGTCTACACCAAGATTGAGACTCTATCTAATAGGCTAGTGTCATTGTTTCTGCATGTCTCAAATATACTTCCATCTAGGGCTAACCTTATTTTAGGGCTTATTCCAAAAATAAACCATTCTATCTTTTGTTTCTCAATCAATGGCTCCTCCTATTTCCTAGTTGTCTCCTTAAATCTTCTATCAAAGTCCTTTATTGATTCTCTATCCAGCTGCATCAAATCTCTCATCTTACTTACCCCTTCTATTGGAACATCCAAAACTCCAAAATTCTCCAAAAATAGTTTCTTGATCTCATCCCAATCCTTGTCACTATTTGGGCATGTCTTTATATACCACTTTAATGCTTCATTCCGCAAGGTGCCTATGAAGTCAAATAGCTTTATTTCATCTCTTCTTACTCCCTTCCAGTTCCAAATAGACTCCAAAACAAAAACGTGCTCTGCTTCTTTAGTAGTGTCCTTCTCAATGATTGGTAACTTTATAGGAATATCCATGATTGGTTTTCTCAATGTCTTCGGTACTTTACAATAGTTTTCCTCTGATCTTCTCATTTGGTTAGGTTGTCTTCTATCAACTCACTTTCCTTCTCTCCCCTTATCTCTCTGTAGTTGGATATCAAAGTACTCCTCTCCTAAAACCTCTATAAAATTACTTTGAATCTCTATTATTCTCTCTATTTCCTTGTTTGCTTGACTATCTTCCTTCTCAACTAAAATTATCTTGACTTTATATGGCACTCAAGGTGACTCATGGTCCCGGGGTTGTGTCTCTTCAAATTAGGGGATTCTCTTCTCTTTCTGAATGACATCATGTCAGCATCCGGTGATGATTCAAATAACCTTCCAAAACCCTCAAAACTCCTCTCAATGTTTACCACATCTTCTCTTATCTCCTTTATGCTTCATAAAATTATCTCCTCTATATATTCCTCATCTATCTTAAAAATCTCTGGTGTTAACTCATATGTTCCGACAGTCTGCGACATAAACCCTAGCTTGCCTGTTTCTTCTTTTTCCCTTATGCATTCTTCTCCGGCAGCACCCACCATGGCATGCTTTGCAACATTCTCCATTTCACACTCTATCTCTTCTCCTTTTGACCTCCTTTCTTTGACATCACCCATATTGGCACTCTCAATAGCATCCTCCATGACATGCTTATCTTTTTCTTCCCTTACGGCAATACCCTCCGTGGCGTGCTCTTCAAATTCTTCTTCCTTTTCTTCCACAATTTTTGTTATCCTCTCTTTTTCCATCTCTTGTGCTCTTTCCTTCCTTCTACAATAACGTTCTTGTTGTTCTTGAGTTTGCTTCAATCTCTCTTCTCTGCTTATCTCCATTCCGGCTTTGATTTATTCACCGATCTCTCTTTTCCTTCGCTTGTCCCCTTTCACCATGGGTTTTCTTGATTTGGTGTTCCATTAGTCCTCTTATATCCCATGGAATCCTTGTTTGAAGAGTCACATAATTTGAAAGGTCCTTGCTGACCCTACCCCCTTTCCACTCGTCATCCTCTTAAGTGCCTTCCCCCTCTCACAGAGGTATAAACTTAAGAAGACCTGAATTCCTCCGAAACTTGAAAATTTTCTCCACCAACCTTGCCTTCTTTCCTCTCTGAACTTTGCGCTTTTCCTTTGGATTTTTGCCCTTTCAATTTTTAACTACCTTCTTCCAGGGTCCCGACAATGGAACCAAAAGTTAGCAAGAAATGTAGAGGAGATACTGGTCCAGAGATCTGTTCTTCAGTCAAGTCTTTGTAGTCATTTTAAACCCCAGTCAAGTAGATAGAGTAGCAAAACATAAAGAATACCAAAACAAGGCATCACATACACATCAGAATAAGACAATACATAATTATCCATTACCGATAAACCCTCACATATATATATTCACATCAATTAAATGAGTACATCATCCATCCATCCTCTAGTAGGTCTATGTCTCTACTTCATCAATTACATTCATGACTTTTATGTCATTCTTACATCAAAATATATCATATATCATACTCTTATGATCCTATACCTTATCATAATATCCTATATCTATATATATACTATATCTATTACATATAGGGATGTGTTTCCTATGGACTCCAACCTCCGCATAGTGTGTGGAAGCTTCTAGTCAGCTATCCTTTATACTCTGCACCTTGCTAACAGTCCCCTTTATAGGTTGCCATATTTGCCAAAAATGGTGGCCCTAATTTCAACTATTCGCCATTTGGAAAAGATTTTCCACTAAAAAAAGTTGAACTGCAAGTCGTCCTCATCCACGACATCCACTTTTGATTCCTTCTGTGCCTTTGACCAACATCGTTCCTCCCCCTCACCGATGCCATCCGCCTAGAGCCACGAGACCATCAAACCCTAAACCCATTTACCAGAGACTCAAGCCTCTTCCTCCTCACCATCCTCTTTCTTCCCATCCTTCTACTTCCTCCACTTCCACCTTCCTTTTACCATTTGTGTTGATCCCACCCTTTCTTCTCCTTAGGATATGCTCATAGACAATACTTTAGTACCCCTCCTTAAGGCCTTTGCTAGTGAGTTTCCTTCGCAACCACTTTCATCTCTTAATCTTCATGTGATTCATTCTCCTCATCCTCCATGTTTATTTAATGTTGTTCCACATCCACCTCCTACTGTATTTGACTCCATCGCTCATGTTCCATATCTCATTTCTACCTTCACTCCACCAATTGACGTAAATGATTTCATTGATACTTCGTTCTCTTATAATGACCTAACAGATGACAAGCCTACACTAGGTGGTGCTTAGATGCCTACCATTTCACTCTCTTACCTTTTTTTACCTATATCTTTTCTTTTTGTGCTTATTGTCCTCTATCTATGCGTGCACGAGCCATCATGTCATCGCTCTTGGGGGTAGTGTTTGATGTTGCATCTTTATCCTTGTTGTCCTCTATCTATGTGCGTGAACTATTATATACCACCACTCTTGGGGAGACAACATCCAATGTTGTGTATTTGTGCCTGATGCCCTCTATCCCTGTGTGAGTTATTATGCCCCCACTCATGTGGAGGCAACACTCAATGTTGTGTTGTGATTTGCTTGCCTTTTTTGTTGATTCCTCTTCATTTCCTTGTCTTTTCTTCTATTTCCTCTTCATGTTGTCTGTCCTTCACGTGTATTTACTCTTTATGTTGTTTCTTCTCACCTTTGTTCATTCTTCCTTGCTCAACATGGGGATGATGCCAAGTATTCGGGACTCGACACCCATTTTCTTGTTGACCAAATTTGAACTTCCCTTCTTTCTCTTTCCTTTTCTTTCTTTGCTAACATGTCAATAGAGGACAACAAGCCATAATTTCTTATTATACATCTACTATACGGATCAAGACTATGTCCACGTGGGTTCATGTCATGTCCCATTAGGATTATTGTATCCTTTCTTGGTTTGCATTTGATTCACACATAACAATAAGTTTCAAAATGACCAAAAACTATTAAATACTATTTTTCAATAATTATCTTTGATAATTTTATAATATTAACAACAATATTATAGATCATAATTTACTCTCATAAATAAATACAATCAAATTGAAATTAAAAAAAATGAAACTAACAATCACAATAACATTGCTTTCACAAGTCACTCTTTAAAAAGACATAGTTCACAAAGGACATAATCACAATTGGTAATATGAATTTGTTGATAGACAAAGATCACAAATAGAGTTACAATAACATTCTAAAACTCACTGGGGTGAACTTGCCAAACATAATATAACCTTATAAATGTATTAATCCTTTATATGAAGATTGACAAGTACATAAATTTACACGTGAAAAATTACATAAGTTATTCTTAAAAGAGTTATATGATAAATTGCAAATGATTGTCTCCATATACACCTTTTACCATTTTACCTACCCTGGACCGATAGTTATCCTTCCCATGTTGTAGTCATCCCTTCCAAACACCACATTTAATTCTTGTAGCTATCCTCAGGTGTAGTGAACTCTTCTTGCAATTTATAGATAATATTAAATTAAAATCACCACCCTTGGATGCTCCTCTCTTGACTTAGAATTTTCCCTAGAAAATTGAGCCTCCTTTGGTGTAGATTTAATGCCGGCCCCCTTGGGTGTATAGGGTGGCGGCCTCAACCTCATCTCCTATAACCTCCAAAATTAAATGCGAGATTCCTTGACATCGAGATAATATGTTTCTACCCTTCTCTTGCTTAAACTCTTAGTAAAAAAACTACAAATACCCCCTCCTCTCCCTCATTTTAACATTGCAAGCTATCGATTTCCTTCTATTTGTTTTTTATGAGATAAATCTTCTCTTGAATTATGATTCTTGGAGAAATAGATCTCTAAAGCAGTGTCATGGCTTTTGTGTGAAGCTCTGTAATAATTTTTTGAGGTTTGTGGATGTTATTGCAAGCATTTTTCTGTACCTTAGTCTTGATTTTACCTAGTTTCCACAATGCTAGTGTGTATTCCCTTCCATTCCCATTAGTTTTTCCATCTATTTTGTTGGAAGTTTTTGCCCTTTTTCTTTCTCTCTGCATCTCTTTCCATCACCTGGTTCCTTGTTTCCATTTCTGTGTTCAATTAGGGTTTCTATTTACATGTGTTTATGGCTTAGATCTATTTTTCATATTTTTCCATTATCATATCGTGTGGACCATGTAATACCCACAGGGGGACTAACTAAGGTAGACTCCCCTTTAAACATTTTGTTTTGCATAGTTTCCTTTATCGATTTGTGCTGGTAGGTCATTTACAAAGTGTTATGTGGAGATTTGACGGGGTTGATAAAAAAGTGCTCAAAATCACATCAATGAGATCCTCTACAAATTTTGAGCTAATTCCAAGTCAAGGAATTTGTTTCCCCTGAGGTGCTTCACTTTTCTTAAGAAACTTTTACATTACATTAGATACTTTTTAGATTTCACGAGCAACCTCTATTGATTTTTTATGCCTAGTTTTACTACTTACAACCCTTTTTATTAGGTGAAACCCTTCCAATTCATCAATTTTGTTCCGTCTTTTGTATTGTTAGATTAGTAGCATGTTTTATATTTTATTCGAGTTTCTACTATATTTCTTGATAGACCGCGGTGAAGAGAAAGCATCAGTAGACCGTCATATTCTTGCACAACAAGTTTCTGTTAGTTTTAAGTTAAGGTCAAGGTTGCCCCTTAGGCAAAATACTTTTTCTTAGATGGCATTGACCATGCCTAAGATCATCTCCATATTTTAGCCACAACCCTTGCAATAAATTCTAAACATTTTCTATAACTGCCATCTATGTTTGTAGGTGCATCTAATTCCTCTTTTTCATTATACTAAGCATACTTTTGCAATTGTACGTTTCTATTTATATCCTTGTTGAATTTAGTCTCTGGTCTTTTGTTAGGGGTGTGTGCATGAAGATGGGGGTCCAAAAAGTAGCCACCCCACTCTTTAGTGCTAGGAAACCATAATGCAATTGCATTTTCTACTACTAAATAAAGTGAAAAAACATAGTCCCACGGCCTCACTTTTTTAGTTCCATTTTCCTATTGCATCCGAAACATGACTAGGGATTTAATGCGAGCACGTGCTGAAAGATTTGAAGGAGAATACCATCAAACACAATGTCATGTCACCAATCCCGCCATTGACGAGGGCAACTGAAGAAGGTAGGGTTTCATCAATTTTCTTCATTTCAAAACAAAATGAAGTTATTTTTCATTGTTTTAATTGAATTTTTCTTTTTAAATTTTTAGTTAATGAATCATTTCAAAACCCGGATCCAAATGTTGAAATGTTAGGAATACCAAGTAGAAGATATCAATTAAATGTAGATAAAGATTAAATAGAGGAATGAAAAATACACAGAAATAAAATAGGGAGAGACAATTTTAACGTGGTTCACCCAAACTCAGGCTACATCCACCAACAGAGAGTCCAATATTATTATCCAACAAAAATAGAACCGATTACAACCAACAATCTCTTGCAACTAAATACCACTGCAATATGTTACAATAAAATATCAGCGTACTTCATCGAGCATCTACGTGCACTACAACATATCTTATGGGGAGCTTCCAAGTCTCTCTTTGTATCTCCTATTTTGGGGAAATATATTGCACATATGTGATAGAAGTTGTCCTAGGGGGGTAATGATATAAGTCCTCCTTCTTCACTCGTTTGCTTTTCATGCATTTCGTTTCTCTTTTTGGAGAGGAGTCTTGTTCCCATTGGGTTTTCTCCTTTACTCCACTTTATGAGAAAATTTGTATGTGGGTACCTAACATGGCTTAGTAGCTGGGACCCATATCCTTGTATCTATTGCACTTTTGTAATATCCCCAAGTATTACCTAAGGGGGGGGGTGTTATAGTGATTAATTTATCTATCCACTATAGCTTAATTGTACTTAGGTTGATGAGGTTAGAAAACCTCTTGTTTAACTGAATGTGCAACCTTTTACCAAGTTCTTTGGTAAACCTCATGTGCATACCTTTTGAGGTTGGAAGACTTTCCATGTCACCTCAAAAGGCACTTTGTAGTCATCCAACACTTGTCACACAAGGTTGTTGGTTTGCACATTCCAGGTGATCCAAAAGTTGACACCTTTATAGGACACTTGTCTACTTGTTTGTGCCACATCATGGGGCACTTGTCAATCCACGTGCAATGTGGATTGCCTCTTCCATGCCTATATAATGAGGCATTCTCATTTGTAAGTGAGGTCAATATAAGTTTATGCTCAATTAGGTTCAGCAATATCATCAATTTCTTATCTCATATTATTGATTTCCATATTGTGAGAGTGATTCAAGTGTTGCAGAATATCCTTGACTATTCCAACAATTGATACTTCAATGATCACCGAGGCAACTTCATCCAATGAGAACATGGAGATAGGGACCATTTATAGCCCTTGTAGTAAGCTTGCTACCAACGATTTTTCTACTTCCACCATCTCTACCAGCAAACTTTATCCTCCACATTTTCCACCCCTCGATCAAGACTGACAAAATCATAAAGAATATAAAGTAAAAGCTTCAAATTAAAAGTCAAAAGCATATACAGTCAAAAATCAAGGAAAGCGTATCAAAGAAATATGGGTCCTAAAACAAAATGGACCAAGAAAATCAAATGAAGCAAATTATTCAAATATAACAATCTATCAAAATCAAACAAAGCACCTTGCATATAATAGGTGCCCACCACCTTATAATTTGTACAAGTATGTTGGTCCTAATCACCATTCTAGTTCCACATCCAAAATTAGTAGTTCCAATCCACCTTCCATAAATTCACTATCTCAATTTTGGCGAGTCAAAAATTTGCCAGACCAATCTACATTGCCAACCTATTTATCCAAATCAAATACATCACAAGTACCTAATTTCACATCTAATGCCCCTCTTCCAAATCTAAAATCGCATCTAAAACCAAAAAAATTAAACTCTCAAATTTGTCGTGTTGTAGCAACAACGCTTCACTACAAGGGATATGATGGTACTCTATCGAAATGTAAACATTCGAGATAAGGCCAACTTAGTTATTGACGAAGATCACACAAAAATCAAATTATTTTCCAAGAGCACTTTAATCCTAACAAAATAGTTACTCTGAGCAAGACATTACTGGCATGTTATGACAAGGCATGTCTACATTGATTATCTCAAGAAAACATGGACATGTGAAGACCCTTTGAGTATCAGATTATCAATGTTATCCAATCATCTCAACATATTTTCAAAACAATTAAAAAATCAAAAAGAAAATTTAAAAATCAAAATAGTAAAGATAAATATTTCGTCCAATGGTGAAAACCATTTTCATGGAACCTTAGATAAGTACCATGATGAAAACCCTTCCATGGGCATCATGTGTAAATCAATTGTTGATGAGCTTTGCACTTGGAGGCAAGTTGTCTCATCTATCCCATCCTATCTTTCTTCTATCATCCTACTCCATCATATCCATATATCCTTGCTATCATTCCCCTTCATCAACCCTACTTGACTTTGATCTTGATAAGGACTGAGGCATGATTTTTATACATGCTTTCATAAATGCTTGACATAGCAATTCCTTTTGCAACGTATCCTCTAACCATCTTGTTATAGCCTATGCAATCCACTTTATCCCTTTAGTTGGACAACATCCTAACAAAATTTGCAAAGTAGGGACATGTTCTTCCTTTGTGACGTAGTCCTTGGAGGTTATTGTAGACACCTAAAATTGACCTTATCCTTATGACACTACTAACATCACCTAGACATCCATTCTTGCGATATTTTCATCCTAGGACCCTTCCATGTACAATTAATTGAATAAATTATATTTATTTAATTAATTAAACCCAGTTTCTCCTATCACCAAATTAATTAAATAAATTATATTTATTAAATTAAATTTGTCCAACTTTACGAGCTCTAGTTAAATTAATTAAAAAAATTATTTATTTAATTAATTTAATTTTCCTACATCACTCCTATACTATAATTAATGAAATAATTTTATTTAATTAATTATTCTCTATCTAACTTGCACAAAAATATAAACATAACTAACTCCATCTACACTTTTCATTTCATCTCTTAGTCTTAGCAGACCCCATGAAAGTAGGTCATATCCTTCCCACATCCAAGATCATATAAATATCACTATCAATCAAGTCATTTTCTCCTAGCTAGTTTTGAGTAATCAAGTACTGTTATACTACTAGTGTGAGTAATCAACACTATCAATATCAAATAAAATTATCAAGCATCATTGGAGCATATCCACCATTCGTCATGGTGCAAAAAAGACTATTGTGGTAACATTGTTTTGTTATTTTTTGTTTGATTCCTTTACTCTATTGCTCAATTCAATGTGATGTAAGTGTGAAATAGGAGCTTTCATTGTGTATTGTTTCCATTTTATATTTCATATTTTTAGCATCATACAGTTACATCCAACACCTTCAATCCATCTACTATCCCTCTTCCTTTCCATCCACTATTAGTAATCCCTTCGCCCATCCATCCATCATCGTTCCTCCTTCCCATCCATTATCCATAATTCCTTGATCCATCTATCCAATCTCTCATGCCTGTCATCCTAAATCACCCTATCTCCCATCCTTGTTTCTAGATTGGATATGCCTTTGTCTCTTGTGAGCATATGGAGACAACAATCCCATCTGAAAGTAGTCCATTGCAGTCATCAAAACCAACTCCAATGTAGCTATCCAATACACCCATCTCAAGGAATCCCAAAGCAATAAAACCATGACAATTAATCCACCACAAGCAATCCTAATCCATACAAATCTTGCCAACCGATCTATCCAATCATCTAAAAGCATCCATCATTCCCACATCAATAATGCTATCATCATCATCATCAATTCAATCATTGATTTTCAGCTTGACCAGGGGCAACATTGTGTTCATGTTTGTCTTTGTATCATTTTATGCATGCTTTCTTGCTTTTCTCGTGTGTTTTATCATTTTATCTTGCATATGCATCGATCCTTGCAACATAGCTTCCACAAAAACATCTCGATCTTTCATACCATGGTGTCATAGGAATATGCTTGCTTGCAACTTTAATCCTTTATGTATTTGACACATTGTCACCATGGTCTTTATAGATCATGGCGCATAACTTCTAATGCTATATCAAACCTCTGGTTGCTTACATCAACTCAAGAGCCTACCCGTGTCCTTCAAACCTGCCTATCCTCTCCAAGGGGCATCATCCCATCTTCCTTTTTATAAGCTCCATCATTTTCATCCTTCCATCTATGTTTTACTCTTCTTTGAAACAACATTGCTTCTCTTTGTCTTAACATCATCTCAAAGAGGGGCAAAATGTAGACACCTAAAATCATACTAGGATCTAATTCGCTCAAAAATAAGTCTGGATTCCCTAAATTGACCAATTTATCCCTAGACCATCCCAATTGTCCTGATTCTTATCAATTATTCCCTCATCATCCTGGTTTATCGTATTATCCCAATTATCCCAATTTTAGGACCTTATTCCATCATTTTTTCAACTATCCCTATTTTCCCTAAATCTTAATCATTTTTCCTTAAATCCTAAATCATCTTCCTAAGTCCTAAAATCCCCTTCTCACACATGATTTAATTAATTTATTAATTAAATCATTCATCTAACTACCTAAAAATTAACAAAGGAAAATAAAAATTATTTTTATTCTCATCTGCTTATGTCATAACTATCCAATAACCATCTCCCAAAAATAATTAAAATTAATTAAAAATATCAATTTATCTCCTCCCTCCATTCTCTGACTACCCAACCAACTTAATATAAGCCATCAATTTCTCATCAGATCCTCACAGTTGATCATCCTTTTTGAAGGTCTATAAATTGACCTATTAGGAGTCCATTTCATCAATCAACTATCCTGCAATGCCATGTTGCCACTGTGAGCATGCAATTCATCATTTGGAGCAAAACCACCCTCACGGTGCAACAAGAATCATCGTTTGGCAAACTTGTTTGTTTATTCATTTGTACGTTTGATTTCTTTCTTTAACTGAGGTCACATTTAATATAGATTAAGGTTTTGAAATTGCATTTGAAATCTTTATTTTTGGTCTATATTTTGTGTTAATAGTATTGTAATGAGTGGAAATGGAGAGAAGTGGCATATCACGGAATGAGCCTAGCTTTACATAGTAGCATGTAATTTGTCGATTTGTAATTGTATTAAGCAATTCCATCACAACAACACTGACACTATATTGGAATTGGCATGGGTATGCAAATTTCACCATTACAATAACAGTATACATAAATAATCTAGCCCAATTAAGGAGATGCAATTAATTAGGCATAAATTAACCCATATTGATTGGAGTTGGTACAAGTAGTTGTAATAAATACACAAAAATGAAATGCAGGGAATACGAGCACTTAGTGTTGGAATTGATGATGGAAGAATGATGTGGATGATGTTCTAAACTAAATTCTCACCTCAAGGATATTAATGGCCTTCAACAAATGACTAACTCAAGCTTTGTGTTGCCTCAAAAAACTTTGGAGTTTGTTTTTCACTGCCTCGAATTTAATCATGACCATTGCAAACTTAATCAGACATACAAACTTGATTATATACTAGATCAGATTGACTTGATAGATTTATGCACTTGAAAACTTATTTGCCTCCGTCTTTCAAATTGTTGAAGCTATCGAGGTGGTTTCTCGAGATACCCCTTTGGATTTTGCCAACTCAATAGGTGAAAAAATTCTCCTCAAGATGTCCTCTATTTTCTAGATGATATTTTAATGCACAAATGGATGTCTTTACAAAACCAAGACATTGCAACATGTCACATAAACATACATGTGTTAACTCAACTCATAATAATTAGAAAAAAGGGGCAAGAAAGTTAGAATTTGAATCTAAAGTTGTTTGTTTTAGATTTATTCCTACATGCCTTAGGATTGAAATAGAGGATCCTAAAAAGAAAATAGTTGTATCTGCTTGATCCCCTGACCTTTGTGAAGCATCCAATTTGGCTTGAAGAACTTTAAATTTATTCAAAATTGAGATGATACCCTTAGCATTAGGAATACTAGTAATCATTAACCTTGTCCTCCACATTTGTAACATATTGCTGGATTCCTCATATTTCTTGTGCATTTCCACCACATCCTTCTTGAAATTCATGAGATAGGTAGCCATGTCATTGTTTAGCTTCTCCATGGGATTACCAGTTGAATCTTCTTTAACCTTTAACTCTTCAACCAATATGTGTTTGAAGGCATGTTTGACAACAACAACAACATCTAGTAGGTTGGTTTCAGTTTCATCATAAATGTCCACCCCTAAAGAAACACAGGAGATCATGAGATCCAACAAGTAAGATCTATTACTTTTAGCTACATTCTTTAAATCATTCAAACACTGTTTCACCATGGTTAGTTTCCATTCCATTGAATTTAGCCATTTGACTAACTCATTCTCCTTTGGTTTGTTTATGATCCATTCTATCACCAGGACACTAAAATCAATTTTCACCATTCCCATCAGTCAAATCCTTGCCACATTCAACATAGTATCCTCCTTCTTAATTATCTTCAAATCATTCAAAATCTCAATTTGCTTGCTGGATATCTTAGTATATAAAAGAATAGTATCATGAATGAAAAGAAGTCCATCCACAATAAGCTTCTCCACCCATTCTTCTACTGCTTTACCTAGAAATTTGTACTTATTGATTTGATCAATAACCTCTGTACTCACACCCTTGGGAGTATTTGCAGTAGCATCTAAGGGTTGGGATGTGACAATATCAACAATATACTTAATATAAGTGGTCAAAATATTCACTTGGTCTTCCAAGAGTTCATTTTCCCTTTATTTTTCCTCCAACCTGGTAGCCATAATTTCTACCAAAAGTTTAGCATTGTGAATATCCCCCTAAATAGAAGGAGGTCCCAAACCCACTTTACTAACATGAAAATCATTAACAAACACCTCCCTCTCCTCTTTTCCATCATTGGTTCAACAATATCCACATATTGGTGCTTGGTGACTAGGTCAACCGTAATCCTTGACATCCTTTTAGCTTTCTTGGGGGTTGACTCCAGCTTAAGGAGCCTTGCAACAACATCAAACTCTGTATCTATGATTTGAGAATACCTCCTCTTGTTGCCAACTTTAGTTTTCAACGAAGCAGGAGTTGACAGCAATGAACAATCACCTATAGTAACATGTGGTATACTATATGTTTTGGGAGTACCATCTACTCCTTGTTGTTGTTGAGAGGGTGGGGGAGTCTGAGAGATTCCATCTTGAAATACATGAAGGGTCTGTGCAAATGGTGGAGGCATTGTATCTTGAGTTGGAGAGGGTGTTGTCTCCTTGTCGTCTTCATTATGTAGCAACTGCTCCTTCTTTGACAACCTATTAGCACAAGGATTCAAACATCTTTTAGTCTTTAATTTTCTCTTAGGGGCTTCACCGTTCTCTTCACATTATGCTTTCAACTATGTATTCTTTTTAGGATCCTCCCCACCATCATTCCCATCCTTGACTACAGATAGTGAGCTTGTGTTATGGGTAGTGACAACTTTATTTTGGCTAGAAGTACCTATAGAAACCTGTAGTTCCCCCATGATCTGCTCATTGTAAGAAGGAGAACCTACACCATGATCATTCACTTTAGATCTTAACCATTGTTGACTTCTATTCATCACAAAATAAGATCTATATTTAATATCTATCATTTCACTTATAGTCCAATCTATCTCAGGAAGGGGTTTAGTATTTTCAGTAGAGAAGGCATGGTCAATTAAGTCAGCATAATCATCTGCTAGGTTTGGAAGATCCCAACCAAGCTTGTAGATCCTCATTTGATCTAGGGTCAACCTTGACGAGTCTCTTCTCCTCACTTCATACTCATCTACACAGTCACCCCAAAAATATTCCAAGTGAGGCTGATATTCTCTTAACATGGGGAAATAAATATTTTTCTTCACAAAATCCTTGTTGTCAAAGAAGCTCCTAGATCCAAATGATGATAGGTGAAACTTGATAAGAAGTCTATCCACATTCTTAGCATTTTCTAGTTTGGTGCATGTATAATGAGTTGGCCTCAAAGGGAAGGGGTATCCCTTCTTCTTGGAATCATAATATCTATTGCTTGCAAGAGATGCCTGTCTGCATACCTCCAGGAATACAAAGTAGTCAGAAGCATATCTGGGCAGCTTCAGAGGAGGAAAATCAAAGCCACCTATTCTGAGGTAAGTGAATTTATCAAATTGAATAAAATAACTCCCAAACTGTATCACCCAGTTTGGTGCCTCTGTGGAGATTCTGAGCTAAGGGTTTTCATGAATTCTTCTCACCATTAGCATAAGGAAAACATCATTGACTCTCCTGTAATCTTTACTACCCTTCTATTCTTGTAATTGAGGAAAATAATCATACACCTGGGTGTCTTGAGTCATTCGGTTGGCTATGTTTAACCCTCGCCAAACTTGTTGGGTTGTGACTAGCAAGTATATCAAATAAGAACACATGTTGAATTTGGTGCCTCTCGTTGGGAAATTGACCAATTGGTCATGTAAATGTTCATTGATTATTTGGGACTAGTCTATATACTGCTTCCCCGTACAAATGACAAGAATAAACTAGCACATCCACTGAACAAATTCATTGCAATTATCACTTCCCACTACTCTATGTAACAATGTGATGATATCTGAAATATCATCCTTGAATAGGGCTCTGATTAAGTTCTTGGGCAGCTGTGACCCACCCTTCTTCTCTTTCTTGAGCCATGTAGTAGCAATAACATCCTTACATATTTTCTTTCCATTGAGGAAGTAATTCCAACCTATTTGTTGTGAAATATTAACATATTCAAGTTTCATTAGTAATCCCAATCTATCATTGATGTTATCTACATCTATACGCAGGATTTGGTTGTCCTAATTTCATGAGATTCAACATGATAGTTATGGATGCATGCCATGATTAAGTCTATTCATTAAACTGCTAGAGGAAAACCACCATCATGTGCTAGCCCGTTGTCTAAAGTTTTCTGGGCAATGGGTGTTCTTAGATTAGTGTTCATCCTTACCCAAAACTCTTTAAGGTCAATGTGACCCAAATCAATATCGTTAGCCCCTGATAATGTGTTCTCAATTATAAAGGAGATATCTAACCCTTGATATTTATATTTCATTTTCACAAATCTGAGTAACCAATCTGTGAGGCCGTTGATAATGACAAAGACCAAGGGTTTTAGGTTTGACAAGAGAAGGTTATGGTTAATGGTTGGAAGAAATGAGGTTTCACAAGTCATGAAAGGTACAAAAATTTGCAATGCACATCCCCACCAAAATTTATATTTCAACTAAAAAGAAGAAGGGGAAATGCACTCACCTTGAATGCGATGCTTATGGGAAGGAAAAGGCTAAATTAACTATGACCAGGCTCCAAATTGTGTTCTCAATAGAAAATGTGAATTACACCACAAGAAATGCTTACTTTATAAGTTAAATGAAGTGAATGGGGGTTACATTAAACACCTTCCCATAATAAATACATTCATGGCTCATCAAACCAAACCACTTTATCAGGAGTCTTAACTTTCCACGAACCATTCCTTTTAATTGGGGTGCTTTGTCGGCAAAAATGACACTCGCGGAACCTAACCATCAGCGAACCTTCCCTTCCACGAACTAAAATTCTAGCCTTCATGTTTACATAATCGGTGAAAAGTGGACTTTGTGAACTTTATCTCCTTCCAGTTATATGTGTTTATCACTTTATTGACAATTTCAGGAGTTTGTGAATCAAGCGATTGTCCGACAAACTTTTCAAGAGCTCAAAAATTTGTAATTGTCAGTGAAATGTTCCTTTCATGAACCTTCAAGCAAAGGCTCCGATGAACAAGACTTCCCCTTTATTGAAAAAAGGACTTAACATGAACCAAATGCAAGCTATCAAGTTATCAAACTCAAGAACTAGAGATGGATAATGAATCATGGGTTAAGTTCATGAGAGGTGAAAAAAGCCGATAAAGGAGACTCGACAAACAAATGACAAGACAAAACTAAAGGAAAGGTTATCAGAAAAATAGAAGGTTTGTGAACTTGAATTATTCCCAATAAAGTTTGTGGACTTAAATGTTTCTAACAAGGTTCGCCAACTGAGGATTTCTCTGATAAGATAGAAGAAAGACCAAGTTCAGGAAAACACAAAAACATTGATAATAAAGGACATTTAAAAAGGAACACTCCAAAAACTTTAAGTTCGAGAAATGAGGATTTTGTCAATAAAGGGGAGAAATACTTAAACTTAGCGACACAACATAAGGACAAGGAAAGGGAGATCCAAATGGAACAAGTTTGAGTTGTACAAGGACAAAGATCAAAATTGGGGCAACAAATAGATATCTACGAAAACTTCTTGTTGCATTTGATATGGTGGATAGCTTCATCATTAAAATAGTGTTAGTAGCATCTTTACTAAACAACTCTTTGGAATTAATTCTTTGAAACTTTTTTTGATCACCTGAGTATCCTCCAAACTTGAATCATTTTCTTTGAATATATTTATCTTTAGCACCATGCAACCCACAACAATTTCAGATTTGATATATTTAACTTACTTTAGAAGCTTTTTCAACTCAGTGGTGGCTTGCTTGATAACTTCAATCTTCCATTTGATACTTCTAATCCATACCATGGAATTATATTCATAAGGTTTTATAAGAATCTTCTCAAAGAGTAATGTTTTGACATTTATTTTTGACATTTCTTGAGTATCTTTAGCTACCAAAAGCCATATTGTTTCCTCTTTCTTGATTACTTGAAGCTCATCTTTTATTTCCTTTGACTTATCCATAATCATTGGCATAACTTAATTGATTCCTCAATGTACAAAAGCCTATCCAACATAATTTGTTCTACCCATGCCTCTGAAGCTCTCCCAAATGCTTGATATCTACTTAATTTCTCCATTGCATTTTTATCAACACCTTGTATAATTGTGTCATCTAAAGTTGAGAGTTCATCTAATGGTTGAATTAAAATGTTTAGAATAGTTTTAACACATTTGGACTTGCTCTTCAAGCTACTCTCTAGTAGCTTTCTCTTTTTCTATTCTATGTACGAGCTTGGTAGCTGAGATTTGGAAATTATGGATATCCCCTTCATGAGTTGAAGGGCCAAGATAATCACCTTAGACACCCGATAATCATCTTCTATAGATTCTTCCTTCTTATTATCAATAGGTTTGGCTATTTCTAGATATTGATTCCCTAAAGGATCAATCATCAATCTATAAGCAATTTAGACCTTCTTAGGTTTGGGGGTAGTCCCATGTAGGATCTTGGCCACTATATCAAAGTTTGACTCAATCATCTTCTGGTATTTTCCCTTTTTACAAATCACATCTTTCAACCATTGAGATGAAGAGGGAATTTTGGATGGGCTTAAACTAAAAGTAGAAGTGATAGGGGGTAAAATGGCTTTTGGAGATGCGGGCTCAAAAGTATCATCTTGATTGGGTGATGGGGGAGGAGACATGTGAACAACATTATCTATATTTGGAAGAGGTGGAGATGATGAAGATGGAGGCACTTGAGATGAAGCTGGGTTTTCCTGAGGAGTTATAGTCTCTTCTTGTGTCTCAGTTCATGCATCTTGATCACCCTAAGGTCTATTTACCTGTAACTTAGTTCTAGTCCCAGAATCATATTAGGCATAAGAGATCTTCAAATTACCCTTTTATAAATCTCTTCACCATTCCCTCCACTAGTTGCACTTGATCCCTCTTTGGAAATACTGACATTGGTTGTAGCTGTAGATGCTTCAACCAATTTCTCTATTTGTTTTTCCCCCCTAGATGAAGTTCTTGGAGGTTTGGTAGCAATATGCTTAGCTTTCTTGGCATCTATCCATTTCTTGGACTTACTTAGAACAAATAAAGACCTTTCTTTGATGTCTTTTATTTCCTTATCACTCCATTTGATTGGTGTAAGGAGTTCAAACTAAAGAGTGTCCAAGTAAACATTATCAATCATGTTTCTAAGCCATCATCTTCGATCCCTTCAACATCCCAACCCAGTTCATAATCTTTCATTTGTTGTATAGTTAATCTGGACCAATCCCTATTTCTTACTTCAAAATCATTTTCACAGTTGTCCCAGTAGTCTTCCAGATGAGGACGATGGAAATATTTAATTCCTAGGTACAAATTATCCTTTACATAACTTTTACTATCATATGGATACCTCATGCTATGGTAATGCATTGTCATCTTCACCAAGGATCTTTCTATATTATGTGCTTTAGCAGAAGATGGACAAGTGTAATAAGACAAACCTATTGGGAATGGATACCCTACCTTCTTCATGTCCCTACATTTCTTATTCACTAACTCCATTTGTTGACATAGTTCAATAAGAACCAAGTGATCACCTAGATATCTAGGTAATTCATATGGATACTCATCAAAACCAACTATCCTTATATAAGAAAACCTTAGGAACTAAATAAAATAACTCCCAAATTGTTTAATCAAGTTTGCAACTTCAAGGGAAAATCTTTGTTCCACATTAGCATCTAGTTCCCTAACAGTCAGCATGGTAAATGCATCATTTACCCTACCAAAGTTTTTGTTATTATTGTTCAGTTGCAATTGAGGGTAAAAGTCATAAATTTAAGCATTTTCATCATAAAATCCCACTTATTTTAGTTCAATCTAAGGGTGCATGTTGGCAGTGGCATAGTATGATGTCATATAAAATTCCTCAGTGTTTTGGAAATTTACCAATTGATTGTGTAGGTTATCACTTATTAACTTCCCCTAATATTGTATTGGGATTCCCACCCTATCACAGTGATAAATCGACACATCCAATATTCAAAAGTGTTGGTTTCTTTATCCCCATTCACCCTGTACAGTAGGGTAATGATATCAGATGCATCTTCATTGAAGTGTGATCTAAGGAGGACTTTAGGTAATTTGGATTTGCCTTTTCTTGGTTTCTTGAACCAAGCTTTAGCAATGTTATTCAAATAAGTATCATTTCTTCCAATAAAGTAGTTTGTTGCATGTTCCACATTCATGTCCACATATTCATTCGTAACAAGAAGCCTTAGCATGGTGCTTATTGAGTGCCCATCCAATTTTTCTCTCACCTGGTTATCTGCACTTCTTACTTCTTTTCCCTTAAGCTTATAGTGCTTGACATAGGATAACACCAAATCAATGCATTGGACAAAAGTTGGGAAACCCCTGACATGAGCTAGCCCACTTTGAAAAGCAGCCTTAGCCATTTTTAACCTTGTATTTTTAGACATACATAGCCAAACCTCTTCCAAGTTAATATGCCCTAACTTTCTATCTCCCACCTTTGATAAAGAATTTTCTAAAACTGACTCTCTCTCAAAGCCTTGGTAGGTGTATTTCATTTTGGGTATTTGAATTTTATTCAAGCAAGGGGGAAGTAAATCAAAATTTGGGAAGAGGAATTTGGATGGGTAAATGCAAATTCAAAAAAAATTAGGGTAATAGAATAACCAACTTTTTTGGCTAAATAAATATTCTAGAGCAATTAACTAAGGAATGAGTATGTTTACTTCCTTGGAGATGCCCGTTTTTGGAGGAGTCAATGAGCAAATTTGAAATGGTTGCAATAGAAGTAGGGTTTCAACATGCATGAATATCGGCTCCTTCTTCACTTTGGAAACAAGTGTTTTCTCAAATGGAATAGAAATTGCTTTAAAGCACCACATTTTCCTCTCTTTCCCCATTGTCGGAGGCTCTCCAGTGATTTGGAACAATCACACTCTTCTCTTTCTTCTTTCTCTTTATAGTTCCTTTTAAGTGTTGGGGATATAATGGGAACCAAGAACTTGTTAGAGGTTCCCTGGGTTCTAAAAACCTATGAAACTCCTAAATTCATTATCCCCTTTCTTTCTTTCTTTTATAAGTCTTTACTTTTTACCACGAGTTCCTAGTTATCGACAATCCACTGATAATCAAGAACTAATATGCTTCGTTGAATCTTTCAGAGTTTTAATGGATATAGGGAACTAAGATTCATCACTAAACTTTGTTGGAGGTTCCATAGGTTCCTAGAACCTATGGAGCTCCCCATAACTTTATTTTCTTGTTTCCCCCTTTAACATTTGAAGCTTCTCTTGATGTTTCATTGTCTTTCAAAACTCTAGGTGATATCGGGAACTAAGCCAAAGTTCAAAACCTTTAAAAGGTTCCATAGGTTCCTGGAACCTATGGAACTTCTAATATTCTTATGCTTTGAATTTCTTTTCTTCAATATTTGGTTATCAATGATTCATCGATGAGTAGGAACTAATAAGCCTTCTTCCAAAAACAAGAATCTTTTGGCAATTTGATGTGAGTTGAGAGCCAGTCATTAACTTGGAATTTTTTTTGAAGAGGTTCTATAGGTTCTCGGAACCTAGGGAACACTTGAAGGATCTTTGAAGGCTCAAAATTTCTTTAAGATAACACCATATGTTTCCTTTCAAAACTTTTGATGGTCGAGAACTAAAGGCTAACTTGGAAGTTTTCAATGATTTCTTTAGTTCCCAATACCATAAGAGTTCCTAGTAGCATAGAAAACACTAATAACTTCTCAAAAAGATAAAGAATACAAGTTTCTAACTGACTAGGAACCTGCAAAAAGGGAGTTCCTAGTAGCTTCAAAAGCTCTGACAAGTTCCCAATAGGGGTGAAAGCTTCAACAAAGGGAAAACACTTAGAAAATTTTCAAAAAATTCAGTAAAGACTTTGGAGACTTGGGAATTTCATACAAAGGTAAAAGAATACATGACTTCATGACATAATTTAAAAAAAAATGAAGACTTAGTGTCATAACCAAAGGTTAGGGTAACAATTTCCAATATTTATGGTTATGTCCATCTTAGGGAAAAAGCAAAAGTGTGGGAACAATTATCTTTATCCCTTTCAACAATGATAAATGCTATAGTTATTATGAGGGAGATATAACGATATATTATCAAATGAGGATAAAAGAGGAGGAATTATAAAAATAATACAGTCATAGAAAGATTCATTGGCCTTTGTGATCACTAGTAGAAAAACAACAATAAATGACTAAAAAAACTACTAAAAGTTGCATATAAATGACCAAGCTTGGTCATGTGACCATTAGTAGTTTATTGCCGGTCATTTATAACGCGACCAAATTTGTGACTAAACCATTTTTAGTCATTTATTGGTTGTTTTGATTGATCAATTTGGTAGTATATTTAGTCATTTTTATTCATTGATTTCCGTCCATTGGTAGTATATTTAGTCATTTGTATTAACTGATTTCCGTCCATTGGTAGTATATTTAGTCATTTTAATCATTATTTTTTCATCAACTGGTCATATATTTAGTCATAAAGGCAATGAAAAATAGGACAGAAATCAAGGGGAAGAAGCATCACCTCAAGATCACATCAACCATTTTGAAGCTTACACAATGAAACAACTCTGAGAAGGTAAAAACAACTTGTTTTATTGATAAAAAATGCTTACAAATAGCATACAGATCTGAAAATAAATTACAATGCTTTCTCTTTGCTAAAAAAACCTTCATGGTTACAATACATAGCTCAAAGAATGAGCAAGAAACTGATTTTTTGAGTTACAATGCAACGAAAGATAGAAAGAAGCTTGTTTCAACTTACAATTCTTTTCCAAAAGTGAAAAGAACTAATGAAAAATGAAAGTAAACTCTACTTTTGACTATCCTACGCTAGAGGAAAAGTAGGACATGTTTAAAATTCATTAAATGTTTCCTTTATGACTATTGCTAACTACTTCCTTGAACCTTGGGCGCTTGAATCTGCCTGTCTCATGCTTTGAATGCTTGGAAACTTCTTGGTGGCGTTGGAAAAAGACAAGTTGATCTTTTCAACTGTTATCTACTCCTAGATTCTTACACATGTCATCTTTATGTTCAAACTGCCTTTATAAATGCTCCAATTGCTGCTATATTCCTTCAAACTGGTCTCCAGCTCACCCAAACTACCTCAACAACCCTGTGCAAGATAATAGGACATGTGTGCAACTGTCTTTGATTGCTCAACAACCTCTTGGAGGCATAGGATAACTTCAAGGTTATCTTTGACACATGTTTTCTTGACTCTGTCTCGTGCCATTTTATTACTTCAATAACACATTTCCTGACTAAGACTATCACTTGGTAGACATCTCTATCTACTTCATAAGTGTTGTTCTTGTAGATGCTACCATGATTGTCTTATATTACTGTTATATTCAACTCCTCTCTTGAAGAGCCTTGAGGCTGGAATTAAATGCTTTTGTCACTAGATTAGAAATTCTCCTAGCTGCCTTTGATACTAACCTTGTAAACCCTTTAAGTCCACTGGTCCTTACACATATACATTGACTTTACTCTGATTGTGTAGATTGCTTTAGAGGAAGACTGTCATTCATAAAAATTGGTGGTTGGCCTCATTTAGGCATCACTGACCCTGCTACAACTTGTCATGGCAACCCTTTGACTATCCCCAAATGTCTTGGCATTCAACATACCCTACAATAACTTGCATTAACAAACACCTATCCTAAGGTCTGCCACTAGGTATCACTGAGCATAGAAGCACAAAGAAATTCATAGATGTCTTCTTCACAAATCCATGACTGTCCCATGAAGCTCATTGTCCTAGTTCAAGATTACACTATCATCTCTGTAGAGATCCTGTCTCATGCACCCAACTTACTCTAGTTCATAAGCGGCCACTTTGAATTGTTAATTGTAGCAATAAACTGTCCTTATCTCTGATGATTATGCCTCTGATGACTGTCATATTTGGTAGGATGCCTCAATTGTCATGGATGCCTCATCTTTGGTAGGATGCCTAAACTCAAGTAAAAAATGCAAGATATAAATTTGTCCAAAAGAACATTTTTTGGATCACTCCAACAATAAATAAACTGGGTGGGATTCTCCTACGCTCATATTTCAATCTACATATTAAGAGGCATTTGTATAGAGAATTGCCAAACAAGAAGAAATGGGATCAATAGAGCCTCTTACCTAATCTAAATCCGTGGAATTATGCTCATTCCATGCAGAAACTATGCATCTTGGGGCCCACTTTTTATTAAATCATATCCTTTGGCCGATGTAATAGTTACCTTTTGTATTATTAGATCAGGGGGACTTTAAAGCAAATCTCATCGATATGATCTGATCTCTTCGATGAGATTTATGATCGTCAATACAAATCTCTTTATTGAAAGGACTTCAAAACACCTTCTAATACAACAGAGTCTCCTCAATGTACTTCATGTTATTAAATGTGGATCCTTCCATTGGAGGGACCTTAAAACTTCTTATCCCGATATGTTATATTCTCCTCGATGATGTTCTTTTATACAAATTATTTTGTCGAAGAGACTTTAGAACAACTCTTACTGATATGGTATGGTGTCTTCGATGATGTTTTTTTTATCAAGGAGACTTGAAAGTAGCTCCCGCCGATATGGTGCAGTCTCTTTGATGATGCTTACAATCTATCATGCAGATTATTCTATTGGAGGGACTTTGTAGTATCTCCTACCGATATAGTATAGTGTCTTCGAACATGCTTCTTCATGCAAATTTCTTTATCGGAGGGACTTCAAAATGACTCTCACTGATATGGTAGAGTCTCCCCGATATAGGCTATTTCCTATTAGGACCCGATAGCAAATATGAGCTTAATAAGAAGATGACGATGGGAGAACATAATGGGATGCTTAAAGTGGCAGATTTATATGACGAACTGCGTGATAGGCTACATAAAGGAATCATAGTAAAATACTATTGGTCATTGGCTCGAGGTTAGGGTTTTAAAAGAAACAAGTCAACCCTATGTTGTGGTAAACTCATGCTCATACTCCTTCAGAACATGGAGTCAAGGGTATAAGTCCTGGTTGTAATAGATCTGTGATAAGAAAAGCAGTCAATTTATATTACCAAATTTGGTAATTTAGGAGTTGCATTTTCAATCCAAAGAAGAAGACAATTAGTGGATATATTGGTAATCACTGTTTCTATCATAGAATGCAGACAAAGAAGCAAAATTAAAATTGATCATGGTGGAAAGGGTCAAAAGAATTTTGAACTTATAAACCCTAAAGTATGACTAAGCCAGAGAAAATAGTAGACAGGGGGAGCAACACTACAAGTTGATGAGGAGATTTAAGTCAGGGGGTTAATTGACACGCACCTTTTCCATTGATGTCAAAGGGGGAGAATCGAAGCAGTAAAACATAGCATGATCCAGAACAACATGACAATACTAAAGTTAGGGGGAGCATAACAGTAAGGGGGGGCATGATAGGGAATTTGGATGCATGTTACAAGTTCAATTCCCATATGCTCCAAAATGTGTAGAAGAAACTACTAAAAAAATAGTTTGCTAAAATTAGAATTGCCTGTATGGTTCTGGTACTCAGTTGCCTATGTAAATATTGTAAGTTACACCAACCAATAACAAACTAATTATGATGTACATGCACTACCCATGCCATGAAGACTTAGTGAAAAGGAACCTCAAGGATTAGGTTGGTGAATTGGTTACAAAATTAGAAATTAATACCATACCCATGCATGATAACATGGAACACAAATAGGCAACTTCAAGATATGGTCTTTCTAAGGATAAATTTCTCAGCAAGTGTTGCACATAAAATTTTGGAGGTATTTGTAGAAACAAATTTTCATGAAATACAATATTTTATGATTTATCCCCTTAAGACTCCTTTTATTAGGTTTCATGCATGAACTAATACCTAAGAGAACATTCACCAATTTGTTGTTTGTCATTTGACAATAGCACTTCCTAAAAATTCTTTGATAGTTTAGTACAGTATGTTGCAAAAGCAAACGAGAGATGCATAAATATCCACTGTAACAAATAGAAAGAATAGATTGTTTAAGTGCTTACTACAGCATCAACAAGTAGTAGCAATGGAAGATTTAGAAAAAAAATCCAATAGTAAACAAATTATGTAAAGAATACAAACCAAATGGGCATAAAACTATCTAACAAACAAGGATAGGAGGATAAATTACACATTCTAGCACATTCAATGTTAAGGTTCACAAAAGTTTGAATAGTCCAGATCACTAGATGTGAAGATCCAAAGATAATTTACATTTTCCAATACATTAGATGTGAATGAGCATGTGCAAATAGATGTTTATAAGATGGGAAAATGAACATCACTATGACTAAGTAAAGTTTGTGGAGCAGACTAGCAAAAAGTACACCCAAGCAAACTAGGAACTAAAGATCAATTACACGTTTGAGTGCATTAGATGTTAAGGTTCAAAGATAAATTGCATATTCCTGTAAATTAGATATCAAGGTCCAAAGATAATTTGTATATTTTAGTGCACCCGATGTGAATGAGCAGTGAGAACATATGTTTATAAGATGGAAAAATGAGTGTATCATTGCAATTTGATTAAAAGTTGTGGAGCAGACTTAAAAAAGTATACCCAACTTCCAGAATTGCACATTTAAATGCATTTATCAGTCCTCGTGTCAACCCCACAAAAACCACTTATTCAAGCATGTTTACACCTGTACTCCAATTAATGCATTGTGTAAACAGATCTAGCACTACATACAATGTGCACCTCACCAAAAAACTCAATGTGTACTTAGTTAATATTTAGCATTATAGGATAACTTTATACTTTCTTGTAAATTTGCAACAGACCGCGAGGGAGATATGTTTACCACAGAATTGTACAAAAAGATAGTATTGAAAGTTAAAATTGTTATAAGCTTTCTATGAACTAATAAGGCATATTCACTTGAACTACAAATAGAACACAATCCTTCAATCACCCAATGCCTATTGCAAGTTCATGAACTAATATATAATACGATATTATACAATAATTTTTTTTATATTGAAATAAGCACAATATCAAGAAATTATAGTGAAAATCTGCATCATAACAACAGAAGAATAGAGGCTAGAAGGAAATGATCCAACAATTAATATCAGACAGTTGAAAGAACAACAACAAAACAAAGGCTGGAAGAAACAAATCTAGCACTACATACAACCAAAATTCGTAAAAAACAAATAACTTTGGCCATCAAAACAACATAAAATCCCACTATAAACAAGCTGAAGACTTCAGTTCTAGCATCCTCCATCATGCAATCAAAACCCCTGAAGTATAGAAGCAACATTATATACAGAAAGACACTAGCAAGAAAAAAAGACCATTGCAGCAGGGCTATGAGAATGAAGAAGACCGTCATAATCTCCACCGGTTTAGTCAGTGTGAAGACTAACACCAACATCCATTTGTGATATTATACAATAATGGTGCTACTTGATGTAGACCTTAACTATAGAATAGGAAACATTATCGTTAACATTGAAAACAATATACAACAAAAGAGTTAAAATGTTTTTGTTTTAGCTAACACACCAATGTCAATCAACAAATATGACTAGAGAATAGGGTTATTTGTGTGTACCCGCAACATAGTTTGTGAGGTCGACTTCCAGGCCATATCGAGGCAGCTCATGAGAGTAAGCAGCTGCCATTGTAACATCTCCAGCTGCAAGTGTTGCATATGCAATCTGTGCAACAATATCCTTGTTGCTCTTTTGTTCGAAAACCAGTCAAGGATCATACAAATTAACATACCCTTATGCTAAAAGCCCATTTGCCCAAAACCCGAAAAGGCATTTCTCAAGTAAGAGTCAGGAATCATACAACTTCTACCCACCCGACACCCCAAATAGATATTCTCTTCATATCAATGTGATTTCATACAATTTCTCTTATACCCATAACCCTAAAAAATTTATTTTCAAAAAATAAAGCTCCAGACACAAACAAATTTTCATATATCTAAAACCTTGAAATATATGTTTTTTCATAAAAGTAAAGAGTCGTGCATTTTCTCACGTATGCAAAGCCTTAAAATACATTTTTAACCAAAAACCTCAAGCAACCCAGGCACTGAAAATTTATCATATATTAATACCTCGCCTTCGCTTGAATTTGACCTGGTACCTGCACAATTTTTTTTGATCAAATAATGAATGAAACAATCAAGTAGAAAAAAAACACCACAAGATTTTTTTTGTTTTTTCCAGTATGAAACATTTTTTTTAGGTTTTTTGCCATGAAATTTTAATGGATCTCGTTGTTTACCATGGCTATTGTGATTTTCTTCTCCTGCAACTCTGACCAAATATAAAACCTTGAAATATATTTTTTTTTCATAAAAGTAAAGAGTTGTACATTTTCTCACATACGTAGAGCCTAAAATATATTTTTTAACCAAAAACCTCAAGCAACCTAGGCACTAAAAAGGATACAAATCGCACTACAAATCTGTACTTAGGCGTATTATATTTATTCTTGTCCTGATTTATCAAGCGGATTCTCTCTCTATAATTAGTCTTCCCCTCTACACAGATCTTAAATCAGCTAGAAGAACAAACTACAAAACCCTAAAACTCAACCCCATTTCGAAATATATCATATATAAATACCTTGTCTTCACTTGAATTTGACCTGGTACCTCTTGAAATAGGCCTTGGACTTGTGCACCTTGATAAACACCTGCACAATTATTTTTTGATTAAATTATGAATGAAACAATCAAGAAAAAAAAACACCGAAGGATTTTTCTACTTTTTCTAGTATGAAACATTTTTTTTAGGTTTTTTGCCATGAAATTTTAATGGATCTAGTTGTTTACTATGACTACTATGATTTGCTTCTCCTACAACTCTGACCAAATATAAAACCTTGAAATAGATTTTTTTTTCATAAAAGTAAAGAGTCATGCATTTTCTCAGGTACCCAGAGCCTAAAATACATTTTTTAACCAAAAACCTCAAGCAACCTAGGCACTGAAAAGGATACAAATTGCACTACAAATATGTACTTAGGCGTATTATATTTGTTCTTGTTTTGTGGTGGAGGGGCACCATAGTAAAATCTACTATGTTGAAATAAGGCCTATTTGGCCATGTCATCTTGTTCATGTTTTGTTTTCTAAAAACCTAGAAGTCTTTGTATTCCATTTGGCAAATAATGGACACATTTTGTATCTAATAGAATTTGAAAAGGTCAACAGGAGTCGGTTGGGATTCAGGGCAGTTGGCCTTCCATAACTGTTGAGCAACCGTTGATCTTCCAACTCTGGCTTAATAAAAGCACAGAGGAGCAACCGAGAGGGCAGTTCTGTAGATTCGAATATTGTGATTCAGAAATCAACTGAGCAATAATAACTTCTGTCCATCATCTTCTGTGTTTGATCTGTGTCGTAAATATTTCCTAACTGTTCATAATAGCTCTCTATTCTCTGCAATTGAAATAGTTTAGTCTAAATTGTCGAAGATAAGTCAATACCCATTCCACTTGTGGATTTCTGAAGAAATCAGTGGAATGGCATCAGTCTGTACATATTTCTATTTTTTTTTCCTTTCATTTACCTGTTTGGCGGGGCAGATGTTCCAGATTGAGGAGTGTGCACAGTAGCATGCCCTAGCATCTCTATGTGTTAGGCGTAGAGTGTAGATCAGACTATGTGAGAGTTGACAACCCTATCGGCATATCGTTGTGTCGTAGAGTCGTGGCCAAAGATGGTCACTAACCGCTAGTGGTGTTGTTGGATCGGGCCAACGAAGAGACAAGTTTTGGTGACGTAAAGGACTCTGGCTGATAGCAAAGAGAGGATGTTATCGGAGTATCAGGTTGATAATTCGTGGCTCCACCAATAGGCGTATGTCTTGCTGAAACCGTGACGACAAATGGTAATTTGTCATAGTTACATCAAAGTGACTAACATATCGGAGACACAAAAAGGAAGTTTGCCGAAGGTTGAAGTCACACCGAAGAGTGGTTGGTCAATTGGTGCATGGCTTAAGTTGGTAAGTGTTTGCCGATGATAAGGGTCACAACAAAGAGAGAAAGTGATCATGTATTAGAATTAACAAAATGATGGTTGTCGATAGTGTAGAGTCTCACTGAAGACAAAAGTCATCGACGTATCGGCGAAGTAGAACCTAAAGTAGCCGATAACACTTTTCTTTCTGATAGCCTCCTCATCATATTGGTATCAGATCCATAAAAGGTTCTGTTGTTGATCTGGTATATGTCAGCAGAGGAGAGTGAAGGAGCGAAGGAGAGGCTAGCAATATGCCTCCAAAGGGGATGACCACTGAAGTGGTCAAGAAATTTAAGGAGATGGAAGAGAAGATCAAAACTGAAGTCAGGGAAGCACTCCAAGCAGAATTGAAGGCACTTAAGATAGGAAAAAGGATAGATGAAGGTTTAAATGAAGAGGAAGAGAAAGAGGAAGAAGAAGAAGAGCAAGAAGAGGTAGAGGTATCAGCTGATCAAAGGCATTTCCTTGAAGCCATCAAGGCAATTGGCAAGAATTCTTCAGAGGCTCGAATGGAGATCCCCATGTTTAGTGGGAAGATGAATGCTGATGAAGTCATGGAGTGGATTGAGGCTCTAAACAACTATTTTGAGTACAAAGAAGTTCCTGAAAGTAAGAGAGTTAAGTTTGCAAAAACTAAACTCAAAGGTGTTGCCCTTACATGGTGGAATTGCACCCAAGGAGAAAGGGTAAAGAATGGGAAGAGTATGATCTCTTCGTGGAGCAGAATTCTGGAGAAGATCAAGTCCCAGTTCCTTCCATCTGACTACGAGGTGCAGATTTATAGGAAAATGCAGAACCTTAAGCAGAAAGATATGGATGTGGCTACTTACACCGAGAAGTTTCACAAATACACTCTTCGTTGTGGGTACATGGAGGATGAAAAAGCCAAGGGACCAATATTCAAGATGAGATAAGTTTATTGACCCCTGAAACTATGGAAAAATGCTTTCAAGTAGCATTAAGAGTTGAAGAGAAGCTGAAGAGGAAAGGTGAGTAGCAAGGTAGAGGAAGAGCTGGCATAAATTTTAGAGGCAAAGGCAGTTTTGGAGGAAGAAGTCCTAACCAGAGGCCTAATGGTGAGTCTAGCCAAGGAGAGCAAGTTGGGGACTCAAGTAGTAGAGGAGGCTATCGAGGAAGAAGGCCTAATGGAAGAGGTGGGACAAATGGATCAGGTAGAGGATCCAAGTTCTCCAATATGAGATGTTATAATTGTAATCAGATAGGACACCCAGCTTATAAGTGTCCAGAGAAGGCCTCAACTTCTCATGGTAATGAGAGAAGAACCACATTTACTCAAGAGGATGCAGGTAGTGTGACATCTCCTGAAGTGAATTTGACATCAGAGACGGGAGAAAATCTAATGATCAAGAGGACATTGCTCAAAGAACCAGTGCAAACTGAACCGTCACAAAGAAGAGCTTTGTTTAGAGTCAACTGCAAGATCCAAGGTAAGGTTTGTAAAGTTATAATTAACTCTAGTTCTACTGACAATATTATATCTTTGGAAGTAGTAGATAAATTCAAATTAGAAAAGATACCCCATAGCTGTCCATATAGGGTCAGTTAGTTAAACAAGGGACAACATATAATCATCAATGAACAAACATGGGTAGAATTCAGTATTGGGGGGTATAGAGACAAAATTTTGTGTGACATCCTTCCAATGGATGCTTGCCATCTTCGGATGGGCAGACCATGGTAGTTTGACAGAAAGGCTTATCATGATGGGGAAAAGAATGCTTACTCATTCCAAAAGGATGGTGTAACTTATAGGATACAGTCATTAGTAGAAGGGGATCCACAGCCTGTAGGATCTAGTATAATGGTGGTAGGAGAAAAGGAATTCCTTGAAACACTAGAAGAATTAGATGGAGTAGGTTTTGCTCTGGTTGTGAAACCTAAGGAGAAGAAAAGAGAAAATATGAGATAGATAGGACCTAGCGAGGTCAAAGAACTACTTGAGAGTTATAAGGAAGTAATTGCAATAGATATACTAGACTCACTACCACCTATTAGAGATATCAGCCATCAGATTGATCTCATACCGGGAGTTGTACTTCCCAATAAGGCAGCCTATAAGATGACCCCTCAACAGAATGAGGAGATAGCTAGGCAGGTTCAAGAACTTTTAGACAAGGGGTTAATTAGAAAGAGTTTGAGTCCATGTGCAGTCCCCACTATTTTGGCACCAAAGAAAGATGGGAAATGGAGACTATGTACTGATTCCAGGGCAATAAATAGGATAACCATCAGATACAGGTTTCCTATTCCTAGAATTGAAGACCTAATGGACTATTTGGGGGGTGCTACCTATTTCTCTAAGATAGACTTGAAGAGTGGGTACCATCAGATAAGGATAAGAGAAGGTGATGAATGGAAAACAACATTTAAAGCTAACGAAGGGTTATATGAATGGCTTGTATTGCCTTTTGGTCTATCTAATGCTCCTAGCACTTTCATGAGGCTAATGAATGAAGTATTGTAGGATTTCATAGGTAAGTTTGTGGTAGTATACCTAGATGACATTTTGATATTCAGTAAAAGTAAAGAAAAGCATTTGAAACATATAGAGATAGTCTTGAAGAGGCTGAAAGATCAGAAGCTGTTGATAAACTTGGACAAATGTGATTTCATGAAACAAGAGTTGATCTACTTGGGTTTTGTCATTTCCAAAGGTGATCTGAAGATGGATCCTTCAAAGGTGGAGGCTATTCTGAATTGGCCCACACCTAAGACAGCAGGGGAGGTAAGGAGTTTCCATGGTTTGGCCACATTCTATAGGAAATTCATTAAGAACTACAATGACATCTGTGCACCTATGTTGGAAACCATCAAGGGTGGTTGCAAGGTGAAGTTTGTGTGGACGAGAGAAGCAGATAGGAGCTTTGAGAGTCTGAAACAAAAAGTTACTAAATTCCCTGTCTTAGTGTTACCTGATTTCAATAAGGTTTTCAAAATTGAATGTAATGCAAGTGGGCTGGCCATAGGAGCAGTGTTGAGCCAAGAAGGCAGACCGGTGGCCTTTTTCAGTGAGAAATTGAATGAAGCTAAGAGGAAGTACTCCTCTTATGATTTAGAATTATATGCCTTGGTAC
Organism: Cunninghamia lanceolata; assembly: GCA_027924645.1. Lineage (NCBI taxonomy): Eukaryota > Viridiplantae > Streptophyta > Pinopsida > Cupressales > Cupressaceae > Cunninghamia > Cunninghamia lanceolata. The sequence continues at coordinate 5,995,604 of BSBN01001003.1, forward strand.
AAGCCCTAAAAAAGTGGAGGCATTATTTGCTTCCCAAAGAATTCATTTTGTACACTGACAATCATGCTCTCAGTTTTTTGAATGGATAGGAAAAGCTCAGCCATAGACACACGAAGTGGGTGGAAAGTCTTCAAGCATACACCTTCACCATCAAGCATAAGAAAGGGATAACCAATAAGGTTGCAGATGCTCTCAGCAGGAGGGTGTTGATAGTCCAAGAAGTGCAGTCGCAAAGCATGGGTGTTGAGTCACTCAAGGAATTGTATGAAGAAGATCAGGATTTCAGAGAAATTACAAGGTATGCAATGAATTTGCTAATACTTTTCATAGTGAGTTTTCAAATTTTACATTACAGAATGGACTATTGTTCAAAGGATGTCAGTTGTGTATCTCTAAATGCTCAATGAGGGATAATATTGTGAATGAAAAACATAGTGGAGGACTGGGTGGACATTTTGGGTTGAATAAGACTTTAGATCTGGTAAGGAGATTTTATTTCTGGCCAAGAATGCAATCTGACATCAGAAAATTTGTTGAAAGTCGCATAGTATGCCAAAGAGCAAAAGGAGTCTCGACCAATGAAGGATTGTATCAACCTTTGCCAATACCCAATAGGCCTTGGGAATGTTTGAGTATGGATTTTGTGATGGGGTTACCCAAAACAAGGGCAGGTTGTGACAGTGTGTTTGTAGTGGTAGACCAATTTAGCAAGATGGCTCATTTCATTCCTTGCAGGACCACTAATGATGCTAGCTACATTGCAGGTTTGTTCTTTAAAGAAATTGTCAGGATTCGTGGGCTACCCTTGAGCATTGTGTCTAATAGGGATAGCAAATTTGTAGGACATTTTTGGAGGACTTTGTGGAAAAGATTGGGAACAAATTTGTCTTTCAGTTCAGCCTATCATCCTCAGACTAGTGGGCAAACCGAGGTGGTCAATAGATCTTTGGGCAATCTCCTTAGATGCTTAACAAAAGAACATGGCAGCAGTTGGGATGTGATACTCCCACAAGCAGAATATGCTTATAATGACTCAACAAACAGGAGCACAGGTCTGAATCCCTTTGAAATTGTATATGGCAGTTACCCCAGGGGAATTTTTGAATTGAGAGACGTCTAGGGTTTGGACAAAAGGAGTGTTCATGTTGATGCATTTGCAGAAGCCATGAAAGAAATACACCAACAGGTCAGAGATACTTTACACCAGAATAGTCAGAAGATGAAGGCTCGAATGGATCAAAGGAGGGGGGATGTGCAGTATCGAGTAGATGACTCAGTCATGGTTCATCTGAACAAAAACAGGTTGCCAAAAGGAGGCCACAATAAACTGATGATGAGGAAGATTGGACCCTGTCATATTCTAGAGAAGTACAGTTCAAATGCTTACAAGATTGAGCTTCCTGATGATATTGCCCTTTCACCCATATTCAACATTGCTGATTTGACATTGTACAAAAGTCCTAATACAAGGGAGAATACTGAAGACCCTGTCCAGGAAAATGAAGACTGGATAAAGCACTTACCTTCTAGGGAGCCGCCAAAAATGGAGTACATTTTGGAAAGCAGAGAAGCCAGGAAGACAAGGCACAAAACATACTTTGAACATCTAGTTAAGTGGCAAGGGCTTCCAGATTCAGAAGCTGCCTGGATGCTGGAGGAAGACATTCTAAAGCAAGGCGGAGATGTACAAGAATTGGTCTCTAAGAGGACTTGAGACATTTTTCTTCTGGGGAGTATGGTGCAGGGGCACCATAGTAAAATCTACTATGTTGAAATAAGGCCTATTTGGCCATGTCATCTTGTTCATGTTTTGTTTTCTAAAAACCTAGAAGTCTTTGTATTCCATTGGCAAATAATGGACACATTTTGTATCTAATAGAATCCAAAAAGGTCAACAGGACTCAGTTGGGATCCAGGACAGTTGGCCTTCCCTAATTGTTGAGCAACCGTTGATCTTCCAACTCTGGCTTAATAAAAGCATAGAGGAGCAACCGAGAGGGGGGTTCTATAGATTCGAAGATTGTGATTCAGAAATCAATTGAGCAATAATATTTTCTGTGTTTAATCTGTGTCGTAAATATTCCTAATTGTTCATAATAGCTCTCTGTTCTCTGCAATTGAAATAGTTTAGTCTAAATTGTCGAAGATGAGTCGATAACCATTCCACTGGTGGATTTCCAAAGAAATCAGTGGAATGGCATCGGTCTGTACATATTTCTGTTTGTTTTTCCTTTCATTTACCTGTTTAGCGGGGTAGATGTTCTAGATTGAGGAGTGTGCACAGTAGCATGCCCTAGCATCTCTATGTGCTAGGCGTAGAGTGTAGATCAGACTATGTGAGAGTTGACAACCCTATGGTGTATCGCTGTGTCGCAGAGTCATGGCCAAAGACGGTCACTAACCGCTAGTGGTGTTGTTGGATTGGGCCAACGAAGAGACAAGTTCCGGTGACATAAAGGACTCTGGCCAATAGCAAAGAGAGGATGTTATCAGAGTATCAGGTTGATAATTCGTGGCTCCACAAACTACAAAACCCTAAAACTCAACCCCATTTCAAAATATATCATATATAAATACATCACCTTCACTTGAATTTGACCTAGTACCTCTTGAAATAAGCCTTGGACTTTTGCACCTTGACAAACACCTGCACAATTTTTTTTGATCAAATAATGAATGAAACAATCAAGTAGAAAAAAAAACACCACATGATTTTTTCTATTTTTTCCAGTATGAAACATTTTTTTTAGGTTTTTTGCCATGAAATTTTAATGGATCTAGTTGTTTACCATGGCTGCTATGATTTGCTTCTCCTACAACTCTGACCAAATAGGCTCTATTTCCTTATTTCTCCCTTTTGCTATGCCTAGAGCTTCTTCAATGCAAGCAACGTACCAAAACTCCTTTAAATCTCTACAACGTGGGTCGAGCTTTTAAATGTAACTAGAGGTGTAACTGAAACTTCTCTAGCCTTCCCCAAACTACCACTACATTTTTTTGGTCTCTACTATGCGCCATATTTCCTCTATCTTATGTAACATGCCTTGATTACTATGTTGCAACGTGGTAGGAAATTTGTCTAGAGCTTCTGCAATGTGGTGCCAAAGCTCCCTTTGTGATGCGTGAATCTCACAAAGTCAAAATTGAAAGCCTCCTCCATTTCACTTTTGGCGCCCATAGTTTCTTTTATTTTCTGCTATTTCCCGCCAATAATTTTCCAATTCCAAATATTTTTTTTAATTACCCACTTTAATATCATACTGTCTAATTTTTATGTCTGACTAATTATTTAGTCATTTTTATTTGTGTGACTAATTATTTAGTTGTGTTTTTTACCCGATGATCAAATTAGTCATTTATTTAGTCATTTATAGATGTGTTGCAAAAAATTGGTAGAATTTAGTCATTTTTAGTTGTCGTGACTAAAAGTTTTAGTCACGTAGTCATTTATTTGCCAAAATTCTGCTAGTGGATCTGTCAGAGATTGGTGGATGCAATCCCCAAAGATGGATAAAACACATTGACCAATAGAAGATTAGTATTTAGTAATATTGATGAATTTCTTGACCAATTTCTATATAATAAATCCTAGCTACTAACTAATTTCTAATCAAATCAACAATTGTGTTAGTTTCAAGATCAATTTCCTATTTCTATCAACATCATAGAAGATCGTCACTTGAATAGAAGCCCATTAATGTTTGAAAAGATGTGGTTTTGAAATGAGAACTTTTTAGATCAAGGTGAAATATGATGGAATTAGGAAGAAGTACAAAAGGATCAAATATGTCCACATTTTCCAAAAAAATGATACATCTCAAAGGATGTGTTGGCTAGTCAAATGACATGGTCAAGAGATGACAATTTCTAGCCATGCAAAGGACACATTAATGTTGGGAGAAATGAAGAGACACCTCTCTTGAAAGGAGACCAAGAATATCTCCCCAAGGTTTAATATAACTATGTCTTGGCTATACAAGAATAGCTTTAGAGGCTAATGTCCTACTATTTCACAAGGGGCTAAGGTGATTGATTAATATTTCTAGACTTTACTACAAACAAACTAGTTCTTTCCTTTAAAAAGATAGGCATTCACAAAATAATATGTCTTGAACTAAAAATAAATGTTGAATTCCCTCTTGGCAAGATATAGCAATTGAGAACAAGAAAGCCTACTCTAAACCTAAACTACTACTAATCTATCCGTGAGATAAAAAAAAAATAGCAAAAGATAAGGGGAGAGAGGAAAAAGAAAAGGAAAGGGGGAAAGAGAATGGATAGAAAGACATATTTTCTAGCCAAAAACGTAACCATCAACTTTTAGGCCTCCCCTAAAACACAAGAAACTACTCAAACAACCATCACTCTAGGCTCAACATGAAAGAATGAGTACATGCAATCTTCTAAGGAAAATGCATCTCTATTATGTAACAGGAAGTAACCACTATAATTTACATGTGTAAATTACAATCTAGTATTTAGAGAAATAAATAACAAATGATTATATTTGAAAACATAATATAGATGGTAGGAAGCAACCACCATAATATCATGCATAAATTGCAACCAACAAACCTAGTTCTAAAAATATATTAAATCTTAATAGTTTTTTTACAAAGAAACAACTCATATAAGATACAATGGTGATAATCCTTGCTAACAAGTTTAGATTGAAAGATAGAAAACTCCCCACTCAACTAACTACAAATAAGGAGACCCAATTTCAATTATTCTTAGCCCAACTCCCACTTTTTTCCTCTCACCCTAATCTTTTGTTATTTTTTATCATGTGGTTAGATTAGGACTAGTTTAGGATTAGAGTATGTCTCCTAGTGCTCCATTGCTATATCTTTCTATGTGAGCATTCAACATTACTATTTGGTTCTTGAGGAATATTATTTTGTGTGCATGGACATCTTTGTCTTAGGGAAATAGCTTCTTTGTGTGTGGTTGATATAGAAACATTTATCTATCATTGTAATCCCTTGTGAAATAGTAGGACATTAGCTTATGGATCTATCCTTGCATAGCCAATACTTGGTAACCCCAAACCTTGGGGGATCATCTCAATCTCATTTCAAGAGAGGAGGTATCCCTTGATTCCTCCTAACTTTAGTAAGTACCTTATATTGCCAAGAGATTAGCACTAGAAGGTGTCCCATCCTAACCATGTCATTTGACTAACCAATAGAATGATGCTAGGAGGACAAGTCTAGTTGTGTTAGAATGACAACTGGAACAAGATGCATAAAGTAATGGAGTATTTGAACCTTTGAAAACATTTTTGAAGAAAAATAATTAATTGTGAAAGATTTGGAAATTTTGAATTAGAAGGTGGTGATGAATTGGATTAACTTCAAGAGGAATATCATGAAGAAAAGGAACTAATGGAAAAGTATGAGGAAATATTATCCAAGGAGGACTTGTATACTAGAAGTCCAAGTCAAGAGAGACTTGTCTTAATGAAATAGATTTGAACACAAGATTACTCAACAAAGATAAGTAGAATATAGAAAAAAATCATCTCTAAGGGATAGCAGTAGAAAGCTTTTGATGGATCCAAAAGATGTCCAACTAGAAGTAGTCAAATTTCTTGGAAGCATTACCATGTTTCCTTGATACATCTAATGTAGAATTAAGAGGCCCTCCTATAGAACATTTTCCACATGATAAAATGAACAAAATGAGGAATTGATGGGTGCCATCATGAAGGAGGAAATAAACCTTGCTTTATCATAATTAAATATAGACGAAGAACCACGACTAGATGGGTTCCCCATGGATTTCTATAAAAAATGTTGTGGAATAATAGGTAGAGAAGTGGCATAAGTGGTAGAGGATTCAAGGAAATCTATGAAAGTGCTAAGGGATTTCAACACATCTCTCATAGTATTAATACCTAAAGGCTTAGCACTAGCTTCCTATGGAGAATTTAGAAACATCTCATTGTCGAACACAATTTATAAGATCATATTGAAGGTTATGATCAAGAGATTAACGATGTCTCTCCTTACCATCATTTTGGATGAGCAAAGTGGCTTCATTGCTAGGAGTGGATCATGAACAAGATCCTTGTGTCTCATGAAATTATTCATTTAGTGGTTTCAAGTCAAAAAGTATGGTGGTAAAATTTTATAATAGCAAAGCCTATACCAAAGTTGATTGGTGTTTCTTGATGAAGATCTTAGAAAATTTTGGCTTCTATCTTGAATGGAGGGAATAGATATATAGCTACATATCTAAGTTGAGATTCTTTGTTATAGTAAATGGAAACCTTGAAAGATTTCTTGAACCAACTAAGGGTCTCTACTAGAGACATCCCTTGTCACAATTTGTATTTGTAATTCTTATTGAATATTTGGGAAGATTGATTAGAGTGGCAAGCAGTAGATGGAAAATACTTTAGGTAGCAAGAGGCCTAAGTACTCCCACTTATCAAAAATTTGTTGATGACCTCATTTTACATGGGGTTTCTATCTATGAGGAGCTTCCATTATGAAGGTTACACTAGACAAGTATACAATGGCTTTGGGACAAATTGCTAACCAAGACAAGTCAAATATTTTTTGTTTTAAATGTAGAGACAAATAGTAAGAATTATTGGATTTAAGATTGGGTAACTCCCAAGAAAATATTTAGGGATGCCTCTTTTTAAGGGAGCTATGAAATCCTCTCATTAGTATTATCTCCTTGATTCTTGTAGAGCCAAAATATACATGTGGAAGGAAAGATGATTAACTCTCATTGGCCACATAACTATGTTGAGATTAGTAATTGTTTTCATTCCAATTTACATGATGTCATGCATATAGATGATTAAAAAGTCTATTGCAACCCTTGAAATCTCGATAAAGAAGTTTCTATCACAAGGAACAAGTGACAAAAATGGATACCTTTCATTAGTTGGGAAGCAGTTAGTACTCCAAAAGATAAATTTGTTGTTGGGATCTATGCTATAGAATAACAAAACAAAGCACATGTAGCAAAAATGATCTTGAAAATTATTAAAAATCCAACCTCAATATGATATAAAATTCCCCAAAATAAATTCTTGGATATGGATGAACCCTCTCAAATAATAGTCAAGAAAATCCTCCCTAAGGTTCACACATGTAGAATTTCATGTTGATTTGTAGACCACTAATTACTAATGACCTTAGGCAAGAATGTAGAATGGGTGTCTACCTAATTTTTGGTAAGATTCATAGAACAAATTACCTTAGGTCTTGTAGAGACTGTAGAGTTATCTAAAGCTTAAGATATTCTATTATAGGTTTGAGGCCTAAGGTACAAGACTATGTGCATTGTTGTTCAGTTGAAGGCTAGGATGAATGGAAGTGAAGAAATTTAGATAATTCTAGTATACACATCCCTTAAAGGCATATCCTATTGGAATAATTGAAAAAAGTTAAGGTGTTCATTGATGAAAATGAGGATTGGATTAAGTGGTTTTGTGCCAAGTTAGGAAGATGTTATGTAAATTTGGGGCATGTGGGTTCAACCAAAGGAAGCTCAACAAAGTAAGATAAAACATTTTCAACCCCCAATAGGAAGAGTAAAACTCAATTTTGACATAGTGGTGTGTGGAAACCTTGGAGTGTGTAGGTCCTAATTTGTTATTAGAGATTGCCTGCTAAAAAAATTGTCTCTAGGTACAAATAACAAAGTAGAAATATTGGCTCTTCTACTTGGACTCCAAGTTTGTGCAACCAAAGGAATCACAACAATACGAATAGAAGGGGACTCCATGATAATTGTTAATGCAATAAAAAAAAGGACACAATGAATTGGAAGCTTAAGACATTTTAGATTTGATTTTGTCATTGTTTGATAGATTGGGCTCTTTTTTTTAAATAAATCATTGTTCTCAATCTAAGGAAACAAAACAATGGATTTCCTAGCAAACTATGTTATTGATGACTCTCCCAAGGAAATATTTATCGACTCTCATGAAGCATGGGATAAATAAAAGTATGGCCCTTAAATTTTTGAACATCCTTCTTTTGATTAAGGGTAAATGCTTTTGACCAGAGCAATGAACCAAAAGACAAAGATCAAGAAGGGAACAACAGATTAATCAATCAACAACAAGGAACAACATGAAACATTCAACACAAAGGCTGAAAGAACAACATATCAGCAAGGAACATACAACAACTCCCAAAAAGGAACAAGTTACAACCCAACAATAAACTCAAGGAAGCTTAAAGCCGAAGTGCTCCAAAGAGCTTTACAATTTCCCAATGTTTCCAACTGTTGAGGTTTTGTGACTATTTTCCATCCTAGTTGAACATCCTTCTTTTGACAACAAACATAGAGGATCTATTTATTGGCGTGCATTGGAGCAAACTCACACATTCAAGATGGATCATAACATGCCCTCCTAGATTGTCAATACTCCTCTAATTGCACTATTTTCTATGCCATTCCATCTATATAGATTCCACTGGAAACACCGATGAAGATGACAACCTAAGCAAGATGATCACCAAAATTAGGGTTCTAATGAGAAAAGAAGAGACAACTCTACTAGGGAAATATGAGAATGGAATAGCTTCAGCCTTTTGCCTATGATCCCCACAGGTAGTGAGGGCCATCCAAGTAATTATTGAAACTGCTCTATTGGAGTAGAATTCTAGAAGGATCTATGGCATCGATATCCTCTCAACATTCTTGTGGAATGCCATGGATCTCATTTATGATGGCATCGTCAAAGACTTAGTAAACTACTACATGGAGAAAAATATAGATTGTGTGCCATTGTGTCCATTGATGAATAGAATCTACAAAGCTATGATGCAGACATCATGGTCCTTTCTATAGTATCTTAGGTGGCAAGCTTAGCAGTCATGACTGCGATACTATAGGTGATCAAAGATGGTCTATTGAGGGATTCATTGGATCACTTTTGGCAATTGATCAACTGGAGCAGACTTCTCCTTTCAGATCCACAATGTGAAAGGGTGAAATAATGTTGCTTGTGCTTTGTATTCCTTATCAAACATGAACCTTTTTGTAGGGGATACACACCGAGCACAAGTGAAGAAGAATGAAGAAAGCCAAAGTAGAACTTTTGTCTTTTTCCTTTTTTAGTTTGGGTACTTGTGGGTCCCTTTATGGATGCAATATAGTTGTGTAACAACCTCACTGTTCAAGGTGGCATGGTCAAAATGATGTAATGTTTTATCTTTTTAATATAATGGGTACATGTCCCAAATTCTAATTTTACAAGTTATTTACTAAAAATAAATAGAAAGATATAAATTGAATTTACATAGGGCAAATAAGTAGTTTACATCATCTTTAAATTATTAATAGTTTGCTTTGTATAATTGACAAAATGTGCTGAATTTGTTGAAAAATATTGATTTTAATAGCCAATTAATACTAAAAAGGTGATTTTAATAGACATGTAGTACTAAAAAGTGAGACACTATTTTATGGTCACCAATTTAATATTTAAAAAATTAAAATAGAGAACACACATTAAATTACTTTTGAGTTATAGATGCTCTATTCAATCCTCTTCTCTCCTCTAAATATTATGATTAGGTGTTTTCCTTAACAAAGATATACGTCACATAGATTAAATTCTTTTTAATGCATGTTGGTTTGTAGATGTGCATATTTTACTAACAATTTCTACCAAATCTAACATCACAAAAAGTAAAACCTCTAAAGTAAAAGGACACAAAACTGAATATTTTTTAAAAGACATTAAAACTAGAAACTGTGTTGAATGGATCACTATTAACTATTTAACTATTAATATTGAATGAATTGCTATTAAATATTAACCATTAAATAAGATAATTTATACTAAATAAATGGTCAAATGGACTTGCATAGAGAAGTAAGGTGTGACAAGTTTCAAGCTGGCACAAAGAGAAGTTTCTAATAAGATGATTTATACTAAATAAATGGTCAAATGGACTTGCATAGAGAAGTAAGTTGTGACAAGTTTCAAGCTGGCACAAAGAGAAGTTTCTAAGCCTTGGAAGGTCAAATAATGGGGCCGAAAATAGGGGGTACTCAAATCCATGTTTGGATACTTAACATCTATAATTTGTTTTCGTCGTGCCCATGTCTCACATGCTTCACAGCCACATAAAAAATTTGGTCTTCAGCAAAAAAAAATTTGCAAACTCCAAATGAAATTCATGCTTCTTTGAAATTCCTCTGCTTTCAAAATCACAGACAGGTGGAAGGAGAGGAATGAAAGGAGTATGCCCAAGAAATAGACTTGTCTTCGGGAACACTATTGTTTTAACATTTTCAATTCAAACAAAATTTGTCAAATCAAACTTTTTGATCCAATGGTTTATAGGAAAAGAGAAAAGAGTGGTTGAATTTTGTAGAATCTACTGTAGTCTGCTGCCCCACCCCAAAAATTAAAAAAAAAAGAATTGCGTGACTTTTGAAAAAACCTTTAATTTTGTTTTTTTATTAAAAATATTATATAACCTTTTATAAGTTTTAATGTTATGTTTTTAAACAAATTGATATAAATGTTTTGCAATTATAATGTACTGTCTACAACAGTAACCCAAACCTTATAAACTATATACTGTTACAGTAATGACTAATAATTAGTATAGATATCTTAAATAAATCTATTTAAAAAAATATCAAGAGATATCAATTTGAAGTTATGTTTTTGATTAAGTTTAGTTGGGAAAAGGGTGCCAGTCCCATACAAAAGAAGTTCAAGAGTACAACAAGAGAAACATTAGAGCATAAACCCTGATAATAACCCTAATTGGGTTAGGGAGTCAAAATTTGAAGTTATGTTATTTACTTTGAGTTATTTTATTTTACACTACAACTATTTTATTTACTATATACATGTATACATAAATTTTATTATTAAATATTAATGTTTTGGATTTATATTATACTTATTATTAAATATTAATATTTTGAGGGTATCAAATTTAAGATAAAAGATAATAGTTTTTGTTAACACGCTCACACCATTACACTCCACCCCTTACTGCTATTGTAGAATGCCTCTGAACATTAATTATCATTTAATGTGCTGAAAATTTAAAACCAATTACATCTTTTTTCAAAAATCAATTTTGTATTTCTAATAAAAAACAACATAAACCTGGAAACATTATAATGCAAAACCCAGCAGTGATGCCTAATAATTCTCATTCAATATAACATTACAAAACTGATTTTCAATATTGATTGAAAAATAATGAGTAATATTCTCAGTTGTAATCACCAATAGCCCTACAAAAAGCTTCCCTCTCCAAAAACTAAAAACAAAGTGTCCTTTAGTCCATACAATCACAATCACTGATCCATGGCAAAAGCTTCCCTCTCCAAAAAGCTATAAACAAAGTGTCCTCTAGTCCATACAATCACAGCCAGTGGTCCATGGCTATTGAAGCATGCTCCTTTTTTTTTCATAATTGTCTGTAGTAGCTCATTATTGTACCTGTAACCTGTCCTGCTAAAAAAAGAGTGTCCATTAGTCCATACAATCACAATCACTGATCCATGGCAAAAGCTTCCCTCTCCAAAAGCTATAAACAAAGTGTCCTCTACTCCATACAATCACAGTTAGTGGTACCATGGCTATTGAAGCATGCTCCTGTTCTTTTCATAATTGTCTGTAGTAGCTCATTATTGTACCTGTAATCTATCCTTTTGCTCTAACAAGATTCCAATAAGCAAAATATAATGGCTTGAAGCTGTATCCAGAGTAACATCACGAAGCAGAAATCAAGATGAGCAGCGTATGGATGTTGATGAGAAGGTTTACCAACAATTACCCAACTGCTCTGAGAAATGTAAAAATTATTCAAAATAGTTATGTACATATATTTCTAAAAGGATATAATGACAAAGCTTCTCGGAACTCAGACGCCAAGGAAAACCACCAACCGGGTAAATTTTTGCCATTTTTAACAATACTTATAAGTTATTTCTCTTGCTATGTCATTTCTTTGAAAATTTCATTCCCAGTTAGGGCTCATTTTGCCATAAGGAAATAATAAACTAAGTTTAGGGCAAACTCTTGTAGCAAATAATATAATATTGCTAGGGTTTCCTTTGTAAAAAAACAAAAAACAATAGAATAAACTTAGGGCTTTTCAGATTAGAAAATTAATAATTTAATGAGAGGAGAATGTGAGGAAATTGTTTCTTTTCTAATTTATTTATTTTCCTTTATTTTCTTGTGCATGGAATTTAAATTCTTCCCTCTCTTGCCTTTTGGTCTTGATTATTTTTGCCTTCCTATGAATTTTCTTTCATATTGAAAGAATTATTCCTTGGGGGTTTTTGATTTAATGTCTTGTGAAATTTATTTTTTTTTAAGGGGAGGGGTTGATTTTTTTATTTATAAAGGGAAGTGTGTTCCCTTGTAATTATTTCATTTTAATTGGGGTATTTATTTTATTCCCTAGTGTGTTTTAGTTATTTTTCTTTTTTAGCAATTTTACTATTATTTTACGAGAAAGAGTATTTTAATATTTTCCCTTCTCTATTAATTCGAGTTAGTTAATAAATATAATGCCGAAATTATATTTATTAACGGACTCAATTTTGAAATTTATTTTGGTGTAACTTAGTTATTTTATTATTTTATTTCAAGTTTTAATATTTTATTGCAAGTCCATTTGTTTGGCCTTGGTGAAGTATTTAAATTTTAATTTGTTCTTAAGTTTAATTATTATGTTTAAATTTTTCTTAATTTATTATTGGAGTTTTATTTTTAAAATGTTTAATTTGATTATTGAAAACGCGTTATGCTGTAAAAAATTTCCTAGACTCTAGGGTTTTAATTTTACGTCTTTTTAATAACTTTCATTTTTCCACTCCATTTTATCATGCGTCCATCATGCCATTATTTTTTTTATATTTATTATTTCAACTTCATTTTGATTCTGAGTTAAGGTTAGGTTTTTAATCTGACGTTATCACCTTCTCACCTAGGAAGCTTAGGGTTAGGATTAAAATTGTTCTAACCCTAAAAGCGGCATGCTTCGTGTCGCATACCCCCTAGATAGCTATCATCACGCAGGGGACTGCGTAGGGCAACGTACTTCCCTAAAATTTGTGGACTTGTTTACACCTTATGTGTATGGCCACCGAGAACGCATACGCGTGCAAGGGGGTTCCTAGGGATAGGTAGAAAAGTTTTTCGTAACTCGTGTCATGACCACATGACAAATGTGGATATGACACGTGTGTTGTGTGTCGTGACCGCATGGGAAATGTGGGCACGACAATATTCAAGAAAAGATTGGGTGGAAGAAGTCACACTCCAAAGTTCAAATGATGCTTAGTTGGAACAATCAAAATAAAGACAATAGAAAACCACTAATTGGCAAGAGTTATACCACTAGGAGGTGGAGGGGGGTCACAATCATTTGGTTCTCCATACATCAACGAGGTCCAGGTCATCAAGTACAACCTTCTAGCTATTGATCATACCCTATTCATTTTCTTCCTCGACAGGTTGAGTATCATGAATAGGTAAGATGACCAAATCCAGGTGAGAGAATTTGATAGAATCTGGCCAACTAGAAGCCCCTCGATCATGAGGCAAAGAGGAGGTTGATGGTGGGTGGGAGGGCTAAGACTAGTTGCAAGTAAATCAATCCTTGGTTCTTCTTGGAGGGGTTGGGAAGCACTTACTAAGAATCATGACCTCTCCGAGTAATTTGGTTGCATCCAAATCAACATCCATGGGACGGAGAGTGACCATTGTTGGAGGCTAGAGTTGGTGGTACCTTGGCAACCATACATTGGGTGCTACCCTAGTGGTCTAAGATCACTTGTAGGTGCACCTCTTCAAGTAAAACTTTGTTAGCTTGCACTTGAATCTATGCAAGAACATTGGAACAAATCATATCTTTGGTAAAAAGTGATAAATGCCAATATCAACAAATTAGCTAGTGAAAACAATAGAATTTCTATATTTCCAAATGTTGAAAAGAATTTTCACCCCGAAAGCAAATCTAGGTGAATTTAGCAAGAAATATAGGCCAATCTCCCAGCCAATGTGCCATGACAAAGGCTCAAATCTAAAAGGATTGAAAAAGTAATGAATCCAATTCTAAGCTTCTTGAGCACTAAGACAAAACTAGAAAAGGTGCTTGAGAGTAACCTATTGTCCATAGAATATAGGTAATAAGGATTGACAACTCCTAGATAAGTTAATCTAGTACTAAAGGGGAGGCCTTGATAAAGAATGCACCAAGCAAAATGCTCAAGCTTCTATTCAAGAATAGCTAAACAAATAGTTTGAAAATTGCATTGTCAAGAGCCCAACTAAGACTAGAGACTTGCCATCTATGGTTCAACTTAGGCACCATGTGAAGATATGGAGAGACCCAGGCATATTCCCGTGTAATCTTTGTAGTTAAAAATAGTGTGTTTGGGTAGTACCATTTTCAATCCTTCAACTGAGGTTTGATACATCTAACCCATATTTTGTGAAGCATATTAAGGGGAATTGAATCAATAGTAGTTTGGTAAGTCTCCAAATCTTAGTTAGAGAGCTTGTATTTCAATTTGGCCTCAAACAAGGAAAGAAATTTCTTAATAATCTTGAAAAGGGGATTATGTAGAGTCTTGATACCTCTATTATAGAACTTCAAAGCATGAATCCAAGAGGTCTTAGCAAGTGGATGGTCTTGACAAGAAAGAATAGGAGACCACCAAATAAACTGTTGATTGATAGATAATCCCTTACGGAGGTCATTGCCATCTCATGAGAGACAAGGTTTGGTAGCCTCTTAGATTTTCCATATGCTTTTAATAACAAAGGTTTCATGAATCTATTTAGGTTCCTTCTTTATAAGAAGATAATGAAGACCAAGACCCTTACAAGCTTGACACCCATATGGCACTCTAGAAAAAATACAATGTCTAATCAACACCTTCCATGCTATATTTCCTTCAAGGGATTTGATTATCTACTTAGCATATAATGCTAATTCTTAACATTAGATTGAAATCAACCTAAGGCCTCCAGAATCATGGAGTCAATAGAATTCCCAAGCCGCATAATGGAATCCTTTATTAGTATCAGAGGAGGCCTAAAAATCTCTTAGGAGTTTTTCAACCTTCATATAGGAAGTTTTCTAAGGAGCCCAACAAGAGGAGTAATAGACATGCATAACAGCTAAAATTTTGGAGCACTCCTAGAATTTCCCTACCAAGGAAAGAGGCTTAGTAATCCAGTAGGCCAATTTCTTCTCAATTATGTTAATAACTACTTGCCACAAGGAAAAAGGATATTCTTGAAAGACAATAGGAATGCTAAGGAATCTAAAAAATTATCCAAGATCAATCCACTTCTAGCCATAGAAGTTTAACCAAGAAGGCTTATTTAATAGAGATTGTCTTTAACATTGAGTTTTTTTCATTGAATACTTGATCTAGAAGCTTGATGGAAAACCTTTAGGCATTACAGGGCTTGTCTGATATTACTTTCTTTCTTTGAAAGGATAAGAAAAGAATCATCTGCAAAGTGACCATTGACAAGTTGCACTATGGAATCAAACAAAGATATAAATTTAACCAAGTTATGTGAAACATCATTAGCCAAGAGATAGCCAAAGTCTTTGCAGCAAGCACATAGAGAGCCAAAGCCAAAGGGCAGTCTTGGTTAATAGACTAGAAAAGACCAAAAGGGTTGGAGTAGAATGATGACCATTGATGGTAATGTAAGAAAAAACATCAACAAACAACATTTTCATTGAACGCACAAATTAGAGACAAAATCCTAAATTTTGAAGCATAGCAAGGGTAAATAGCCACTCAATGTGATCATAAGCTTTTATGAAATCATTTTGAAGACAAGAAAATGATCTAGGGGAAAATAATAGAAATATAATGTAATATACACAAGATCTTTACCTTAAATCACTATTTCTCCTCCAATAGAGAGGAATGGAGTTCACCATAGCTCCACTAGCTATGATCTTGATATGATATGATAATGATAGACTATTTAGATATGTCGATTGCTCATTCCAACATCATAACTTTGCATATTAATAGGAAGAGATCTATGATGATTTTGACAACATGATGTTACTTTCAAATGCAGATGATAATGGCTTGGTTGAGGCTAGATTTATAATAGATACTTGGATAATTGGATGGATGGCTAGGATTAAGAGGTACAATGGATGGCTGAGATTAAGAGGTGGAGGATTGGGGCATATCCTTATGTGAATGGTTGATATTAAGAGGTGTAGTTTGAAATGTGTGGCTAGGATGAAGAGTTAGTTTGACTTTTGTGTAAGTTATGTGACTCTCATTTATTGATTGTGGCAAGTGGATGAGGATGAGGACAAGTGAGAAATAATTAATTAAATAATAAAATTATTTAGTTAATTATGAGAGACATGTGATATGTGTGGATAAAATTAAATAAATAAATAAAATTTATTTAATTAGTTTGACTAGAGGGATCATGGATAAATTTAATTAAATAAATATGATTTATTTAATTAAATTAGGTAATAGAGGAAATTAATTAAATATTTTACAATTTCTTTAATTAATTTAAAACAGGATATGGTAAAGGGAACTCTTAGGATAAAAGTGTCGCAAAGTGTTGCAAGGTGATGCTGACAAGGGGATGTCTAGGTGATGTTAGGGATGTGGTCAATTTTAGGTGTCTAAATTTTGCCCCTCTTTGAGATGATGTTGCGACTAGAAGAAGTAACATCATTTCAAATAAATTTAAAACACAGCATTGGGTTGGAAAGGGATGCCCCAAGCACTTATATGAGTGACAAGGAGGAATGATGGAGGGATGGTATGCCCCCTTGAGAGTACAGGCAGGTTTGAATAACATGGGTATACTCTCAAAATGGTTGAAACAGATGGGTCAAGGAGATGGAGGAAAGATTAGGGATGGATGAAATGGATGTTCATGATATGTTATGCTGCATTGGGTGAGCAACCATATAGTTTGATATAGCACTAGACATTATGCACCAAGGTATAAAGACCAGGGTAACGATGTGTCTCATGTGTAAAGGAGCGACTCAAAAAAGATAAAGGTCACAAGAAAACATATGTCGTTGGGCACCATGATATGGAAGACCATGATTCGTGGTGACAGTATGTTGCAAGGATTGATATAAATGCAAGATAAAAATGATAAACACACACAAGCAAGCATGCACAAATGATAAAAAAATATAAACAAGGTCGTTTCCCCTGTCAAGCTAAAAACTAATGATTGATTGATTGGATAGTGTTGTTGGTCATGCGAATCAACACTAGAATTGATAGATAGATTTCTATACTTAAGCTAGGCTTATGTTCTTAAGAAAGAAATGATTGATTGGATTGATGATGATGATCAGGTTTTCAACAAGGATGAGAACAAAACCATTGGATACTTTTGGATGATTGGCTAGATTGGCATGGATTAAGGATGAATTGCACTTGGATTTTTTGGTATGTTATGATTTTTTTATTTTGGGGTTATTGGTGTATTGTGGGATGGGTTGCATTGGATTGCATGAGGATAGCCTAGGTACTAGATACCAATGACAAGGGAAAACCAAGTCTAGGGACAAGGATGGAAAGGAGGATTGTATGGATGGATAAAAGGATTAGATATAATGGATGCACTAGGATAGATGGGAGATTCATGGTAGATGGATGAAGGGCTTCAGGATGTGATCTCCAAGGACTATGTCACATAGGAATAACATGCCCCACTCTAGATATTATACTCAGGACTTTGCGTGACAATGCTTATGAGGATAAGGTGATGGGATTGATTGGAAAGGATTGGGTATATCAAGAAATGTCCAAAGCATTTTTCAAAAAATTTCCCCTGTCCTTATCCAGATCAAAGCAGGAGGGGAGGATGGATTGGAGAGCTAATGGGATAGGTACACAGATATAATGAATAAGGATGGATAATATAAGAGTGATTGAATAGGATGGGAAATGGTAGGATGGGATAGATGAGATAGCTTGCCCCCAAGTGTAAGGTACATAGATAATCTCTCTACTCATGAAACCCATAAATGGGTTTTCATCATGGTACTTATCTAAGGTGCCATCGAGGTAGTTTTGACCATTAGATGAAGGATTTCTCTTTACTATTTTGGTTTTTTATTTTTAAATATAGTGTTCTGTGGAGATCTGACGTGGTTGATAGAAAAGTGCTCAAAATCACATCAAGGAGATCCTCTACAAGTTTTGAGCTAATTCCAAGTCAAGGACTAGGTTACCCCTGAGGCGCACCACTTTTCTTAATCAACTTTGACCTTACATCAGATAGTTTCTAAATTTCACAAGCAACCTTTATTGATTGTTCACACCTAGTTTTACTAGCTATGATCCATTTTTATTAGGTGAAACCCTTCCAATTCGTCAATTTTGTTCCATATTTTGCATTGTTAGATTAGTAGCATGTTTTACACTTTATTCTAGTTTTTGCTCTATTTCTTGATAGATGGCGGTGAATAGAAATCATTAGTAGACCATCATATTCTTGCACAACAAGTTTCGGTCAGTTTTAGGTTAAGGTCAAGGTTACCTCTTGGGCAAAATACTTTTTCTTATATGGCATTGACCATGCCTCGGATCATCTCCATATTTCAACCACAACCCTTGTATTCGATTCTAAACATTTTCTTTAATTGCCATCTCTATTTGTAGGTGCATCTGATTCCTCTTTCTCACTATTAAGCATACTTTTGTAACTGAATGTTTCTATTTCTAGCCTTGTTGAATTTAGTCTATGGTCTTTTGTTAGACCTAGCTATAGTGTTAGTTGATTAAAGAGTAGTATTAAAGTGAAAAGACTTCATTTGCTATAATTACATACACATAAAAAGAATCCAAATCATTCACCAACATATATTTTATTTCTAGGTTCTTTCAGTTTAATCTCGAGCCATGTAGGAATAAACCTAAAATCAAAAGCTTTTAGTTCAAATTCAAACTTTCTTGCCTCACTTTCTATTAGTTATTATGAGCGGACTTAAAACATGTATGTTTATTCGAGACATGTTGTAATGCCATGATATTTATAGACATCCATTTGTGCAATGAAACATGATCTAGAAAATAGAGGACATCAACGAGAATTTGAACATTCACTAATTGAGTTAGCAAACTCCAAATGATGTTCCTAGGCAACACCTTGATAGGTTCAACTATTTTAAGGACGAAGGTGAAATAAATTTTCAAGTGCATATTTTGTCATGTCAATCCCATGTGGTAAAAAATCAAACTTGTACGACATACCGAGTTTCCAATTCAATCATGATCAAACTCATGGTGGTCAAAAGTGAACCCCAAAGTTTTTTTTGGACAACATAAGAATTGAGATGGTCATTTGATGAAGGCCATTAATATTATGGAGATGGCAAATTAATTTAGAACATCATCGTCACTCTTCCGTCATCAGTTCTAGGGTTAGGTATTTTCATTCCTTGCATTTATTCTTTTTGTATTTATTACAATTATTTGTCCCAAATCTAATCAATCTATGTCAATTACGCCTAATTGAGTTTATTTCTTTAATTAGCCTAAATTGTTTATGTAGAGTGTTTTTGTAATGGTGAGCTTTGCATATCTATGCCAATTCCCATTAATTATAGTCCCATTTCGATGGAATGGCTCAATACAATTACAAATCAAGAAATGACATGCTCTTGTGTAAAGCTAGGGCCATTCCTTGATCCGCTACTTATCTTCATTCCCATTCATTCCCATACATTGGACTGTATCTTATCCCCATATGTACATAGTCCCATTCATATGGCATTGGTATGCCTATCATTGCATCCCATGTGTAGACATTCATTCCTCACATCGACATTAAAGCATTCCATTACATCCCGGGTCAATCCTACGACATGAGATTGATCTCACATCTCACAAAATTCAAAAGTTGAAATTTAAATTTTTCTGACTCTCGCACCATGTCATTCCTGCCACGAGCCCACTTGGTACACATTTTTCTTGATTTATTCCTATATATTGGTATATAAAGACATTCATTGGATCATAATCCTAGAATTTTTAGACATCCTAATAGTTCAAGGAGCATTTATAACAGGAATCTTTTGATTTGGATCATCAAAAGGAGTTTAATTTGCATCAAAGTCATATTAGGACATCTTCATTGCTTGGGATTGTTGTCCCCAATCATTTCCATGATTAGAAATCCTATCCAATCAAGGGGATTGACCCCATGAGAACTTTCTCCCTTATGATTTGACAATTTCCCCAAGGCATTTTTAGATACCCACGGTCCATTAAAATGATTGGCAAGGAGAGGATTTAAGGTGAACTAGGCAACATCTACATGCACAGTAGTCCAATTTATATAAGTGGGTCACATAATAGATATGCATTATGTAGGGTTGACCTGTGTAGAGGTCAGACATTGCAATATCTATTTTGAGGCACTTACCAGAAAGAGAGGGCCCATTTTTCAGCCCCCAAGCTAATTGTAACATCCAAGTTCTAAAAACATAGTAAAACTGGAAAAATTACCATAGAGTAATTCAACAAGATAAAAATGAGATAGAGAAATTTTTTTCTTTTATTTAACTCAAACAAATATCAATAATTACAAGTTTTATCCTTTACAAAGAACAATATGTTAGGTCTCAAAAATGTAGGTTGCGAATCCTAAGAGGATGCCAGACTCTATGGTTAGATTATCAATGTTTTTGAACTAACGTGACGGAGTTAACCTTTAGGGTTTAATGACTTCCTGCACTTTAGGCACTACTATACCTAGGGGGGTGAACCTTGAAAATTAAAGCAGGTCAAATATAAGTGTTTTGACTAAGTTAATGGATCTACCTACAGTGGCAAATGGTGTAGAATAGATGAAACCTTGCTAACTAATTCTATATCTAATATATGAGGGACGATTCGTATAAATTGTATAATCAATATCAAGGTAAAAACTAATAAATGAATTTAATTATTAAAATAAGTAAGACCAGTGCCTTTGTTGGGTAAACAGAGTCAAATGGAAATCTAAGACTAGTGGCTTATAGTTGGCAATAACTCTAACTATTTGACACAATACTTTAGTTTATAACTTGTATAAATGTGCAGGGAAATGACCGACTGACTCTTCTTAATAATCCAATAGACAAAATCAGATTTCGTGTTATTACACCAGAAGGAATTTTAATCCTTTCTTGAAGGAACAAATTGAATGAAGTATACAAGAACAACAGATAATATCAACTTGGAGACAGAATGACAATCCTAATTATGTGGTTCTTCTTAATAATCCAAATCAACACTTCCAAATTACTGTGACTGACCAGAAGGATTTTAATTCCTTTTATGGAAACCAATTAAACCAATCACACAAATACAACAAATGTGCATTGACAAATTAAATATATACTTGATATATTAATTTGAATAACAAGGAAATATGAAACTAGAGACAACCAAATAACTGAATAACTTCAACAAACAATTGATGCCAGTATGAATCCACAGAATCAAAGATCTTCTATTAACTTCTTAAATGAAAAACTTGCAACATGGTCTTTGAAATATTGTAAGCTTCATATATTATTACCTACTGCTGATAATTTTTCAGCATCATATGTTCAACTTATATAGAAATACTTATGAAGAGACATAACTCTTCAAAATGTCTTTTGGGAATTAACATGATTAACGTAACAACAATAAAGATAACGATGCTTAAGCTCTATTCAACCACAAGTATATCTAAGCAATATGATTCAAATACTCTTGACTGCAATGTGTATCAATAAACTTAGTAGCATTCCTTGTGATCATGCCCATTGTCACCATTTTCGCTAGATGCTTGCAAGCTTCCCCAGATGCAGAGTCTTTATCTTTGAGAGCATTTAGAGCTTCATGTAAGATCACCTAGCACTCGCTACTCCATTCATCTTTGCTCTTTAACTCCTTGGCATCTCTAAACAACATGGGCACACCTACTTTTGAAACCTCAATACATTCTTTGGCATCTGTTTTAAGCTGGTCATAATATTTTTGATGTTGTTCAATCAATTCTTTTGCACTAGAAATACTTGCAGTGTCAGGAGCATCCCTACTCTATCTCTCATGGAGTTTTTCTTGAATCCTATTGTTTAGCCTTTCATGCTCTTGAGTCACCTTATAGTTTTCAGAGTAGATATCCCAAAATTTGTTCATCCAATGCATCATGTTATTGTGCCTATTCCGAAGCACTGTTGCAAGTGTATCACTCTGAATCTGAGCTATTTGATCAATAGACGGTGACTGGAAGCTTTTTGAACTCTCTCCTTGAGTTATCCTTTTAACTGTCCCTCCAAAGGTGTTCTTAACAGTGTCTTTCAAATAATCATTTTCCTTTGTTAATCTCTCACAACTCAGTTTATATGCATCTCGTTTTTTGATCAGCATCTGAGCTTGTGCTTTATTCAACTTTGCAACGTTAATGCCAATGTCTGCAGTGATCAAAGGGTCAGTTTCCCTTGCCTTCAAAGTCATGACATGCCCAAAAGCCTTTTCAGTGTCTATAATGGATGTCTTCTTATGATGAGGGTACAAGGCCCATATCATTAGTGAATTTTCATTGTTGTTATATTTGGTGCCCATATACACTTCTGTGACACCCTCAGGAGTGAGCTTATATTTTTCATCTGTATTATGCAAAAAACTATCAAACACCAAAGCAGAATTCAAATCAAGACCAGGGAATATCATAACGGCTGCTTCTCTGAGCAGTTGTCTACCCTTACTAGGAGTCATAGCTTGCAGTTCACTGTCCACTATTATTTTTAACATATCAATTAATTGTCTTTCATTGTCAACTATGACATTATCAACTGATTCCCTGATCTATTTACCCTTGCATTTATTAAAAAATGATTTAAATTCTTTAGAATGAATAAATTAATCATCAAAAATAAAAGAATCATATGCTACTTGTCTAGGATCCTCATCAGCATGTTGGGCATGTGGATTGATGAAGCCCAAATGTAACAGCTCAAACTCTATTGTATAATCGTCCATTATGTAGAGAGCCAATCTTGGCTTGTAACTATTTTCCTTTATCTAGGTCGCTGATTCAGAGGTTGCTCAGACAGTTGGTAGGAGTTTTGTAAGAGTCTTTTAGACTGCTACATTTAGGCCGCTGTTTTAAAAGGAGAGATACATACAAAGAAGAATGTATGATACATACGGAGATGTATGAACAATAAATAAATGGATTCCCTTTCTTTGTGGATGTAACCATTAAAATGGTGAACCACGTTAATTGTTGAGTGTCCTGTGAATCATTCTTCTACTTATGTCTGTGTTCAATTTTTCTTTTTCAATATCTATGTCTTTCTTTTTCTATGTTTTTTAGATTTACAATTGGTATCAGAGCTTTGTGTGAAGCTCGGTCCAGGAAATAGTCTGTGAGGACTTTTTTGAACTTGTAAAGAAATCAAAATGGATGATATAGAAAAATGGAAAATAGAGAAATTTACAAGACAAAACTTTGGTCTTTGGAAAGTGCATATGGAGTCTCTTATTATCAAACAGGACTTGTCACTCGGCTTACTGGGGAAAGCCAAAGGACAAGGTTCTATGAAAGATGAAGACAGGGAAAAACTGGATATGAAAGTGAGGGCAACTATATTTCTCTCATTGTCCAGCAATGTATTATTTAATGTCTCAACTGAGAGTACTACGAAAGAGCTTTGGGAAAAGCTCACCAACATGTATGTGATTGCTTCGGCTTTGAATAAGGTATTTATTATGAAGAAATTATATAACCTGAAAATGAAAGAAGGTGGGGTTATGTCAAATCATCTGAATGAATTTAACACCTTAGTTACTCAATTAACTTCAGTGGCTATAAAGTTAGATCTTGAGATTAAAGCAATTTTGTTGTTGTGTTCCTTACCAAATAGCTGGGAAGGTGTTGTGATGGCTGTGAGCACTTCTGTAGCAGCCAAAAGTACATTAGTTTTTTTATGACGTTGCAGCCACTCTTCTCAGTGAAGACATGAGAAGAAAAAATCAAGAACCCTCATCCGATGATGCTCTAATAGTTGTAAGTACAAGCAATAGGGGAAGAAGCCAAGACAGAGGTAGATACAACAACCAAAGAAGGTCACAATCTGGTCCACGGTCGAAGTCTAGGGGCAGACCTGGTGCGTGTTGGTTTGGTGGAAAACCTAGACACAATAAGAAGAATTTCTTGAACTACAAGAAAGCTCAAGGAAAAGTGAGCACAAATAATGAAACAAACACTGCATGTGATGGTGTTTTGGTCCTATCAACTAGTGACACAAATGCAGATTCGTGGTCCTTGATTCCGGCGCCTCATTTCATGCCACTTCATGCCGTAAAGCTTTCACAAATTTTCATGAAGGCACTTTCGGTAAGGTGTTTCTTGGTGACAATAAAGAATGTGACATCTTAGGTAAAGGTGATATAATATTGAATCTGAAAAATGGAGACAAATTAACTTTGACAGATGTTAGATATGTACCCATGTTAAAAAGGAATTTAATTTCAGTTAGTCAGCTTATAGCTAATGGCTGCAATGTTAAATTTTCTCTTGATTCATGGAAAATTACAAAGGGGCTTTTAGTAATGGCAAGAGGAAAGAAGCAAGGTAATCTCTATATTTTGGAATGTTTTGCTGAAGTGGGAGCTGCCTTGTTGGCTATGGATAGTGGGTCTGAAATATGGCACAAAAGGCTCGGTCATATAAGCCAAAAAGGACTTCAAGTTATGCCTCAGCGCAATCAGCTTCCAGGCCTCACCTCCATTGATTTAGAATTATGTGAACATTGCCTTTATGGTAAACAGTACAAGACTAGTTTCTTGAGAACGGGGCATGATAAGAAAACTACTCCGTTGGAACTTGTTCATTCCGACGTATTCGGTCTGACTCAGGTAACTTCTTTCAGTGGAAGTAATTATTTTGTAACCTTTCTTGATGACTGCACTCAAAAAATATGGATTTATATGTTGAATAGAAAATCTGAGGCATTTTCAAAATTTAAGATATTTAAGGCTGCTGTTGAAAATCAGATTGGGCATAAAATTAAATGCCTACTAATAGACAATGGTGGAGAATATTGTTCTTCAGAGTTTGATTCATTTTGTATAGACCATGGTATTCGACAAATAAAGACTATCCCTTATACACCTCAGGAGAATGGTGCAACTGAGAGGCTCAACCGCACGATACTTGAGAGAGATAGATGCATGCTCTCCAATGCTGGATTGGGAAAAGAGTTTTGGGCAGAGGCATGTAATACTGCAATGTATCTAATCAATCGAACTCCATCATCTAGGCTAGATTTTGACATACCTAAGGAGACATGGCTTGGAAAACAAATTTCCTATCATCATTTGCGGGTGTTTGGCTATGCAGCCTTTGTTCACATTCTAAAAGAACAGAGAACTAAGCTAGATTTCAAGTCAAAAATGTGTGTTTTTCTCAGCTATGGTGAAGATCATTTTGGCTTTCGTCTTTGGGATCCTATTGCAAAGACCATAATCTGTAGTCATGATGTTGTGTTTAATGAGAAGCATTTTCTAGGTTTGCAACCTTGCAATTCACCTCCGCCAGAATATGTTGATGTGGATTTGTTTGATAATGGTAAGGTAAATCAACCTACCATCACTTTTTCTCATCCACTAGTTACATCTGCTCATTATTACACCACAGTAACTTCAGTTTCTACCATTTCCTTGCCTTCGGTTGATTGCACATTACCCACATCAATCGCTACACATTCCAATGTTTCAACACTGCCAATTCCAAGTGATATGTAGCCATGGACTGGACCCCACAGTTCAACGTAGCCTCCCAATACACAATCGCTACCTTCGCAAGTTCCAACGCAACCCACTACATGTTTATCGCTGCCTCTTGAATAGTCAATGTAGCCTTTGTTTGATACAATGTTGCCTTTACCAAGTGCCACGCAGTCTGCAATCCACCAAACGCCGTCCCTTGTGCATAATTTGTAGCCTAAAAATATACATTCGCTGCCAAACACTGTCATCCCCATGCCTGTAGAAGGTGATGTTTCACAAGAATTTAAAGGTCAATTTTCAATACCGACAGGAACTTCAAGGCAGGGCAGTGTGACTGAGTCGAGCACTATAGGTGCACAGAGCAAGGTGCAGAGATAGGGGAGCTGGCCACAGGGTCATCTCCAATTAGAGGTTGATGATGTTCAAAACTTACTATAGAGACTAAATCTGGACTCTAATATACAGCCAGAGCAAGGTCTGAAATTGAGGAGGTCTATCCGTGAGAAGAGGAGACCTATGAAATATGAAGACTATGAGTTATTGCTCTCTGATTATGTAGAGCCGACAACATATAAACAAGCCTGCAAGCATGAAAATGCACGCAATTGGATGGCAGCCATGAACGAAGAAATGGAGTCATTGAGAGTCAATAACACTTGGGATTTGGTTCATCTTCCGCCAAATCGAAAGCCTCTCAAGAACAAATGGGTTTATCGTTTGAAAGACAAAGACAGAGGGAGTAAAAGGTACAAGGCTAGATTAGTTGTCAAGGGGTTTGATCAACAAAAAGGTATTGATTTTACTAAAAAAAAATTCTCTAGTTGTCAAAATGGACACAATTCGTGCTGTGTTGGGTTTGGTAGCTATTTAGGATTTAGAACTTGAGCAACTCGATGTGAAAACAACGTTCCTAAATGGAGACATTGATGAGGATTTATACATGGAGCAGCCTGAAGGCTTTGCTCAACCAAGTAAGGAGCATTTATTTTGCAAGTTGAAGTGGAGTTTGTATGGGCTGAAGCAAGCTCCAAGACAATGGTATTTAAAATTTGATCGCTTCATGACTAATAACAACTTTATTTGATGCGAATCAGACCCTTGTGTTTACTACAAGAAGCTAAATACTGGTGAGTTTGTCATCCTTTTGCTCTATGTTGACGATATGTTAGTAGCTGGTACTAGCGTTAAGATTATTGCTCAGCTGAAGCAACAATTGGCTCTTCGTTTTGCCATGAAAGACCTCAGACCAGCCAAAAAAATACTTGGGATGTACATATTTAGAAACATAAATAAAAGAGAACTTAGGTTGTCTCAAACAAACTACATTGCCAAAGTGTTGGATAGATTTAATATGTCTCATGCCAAACCGGTATCTACTCCTTTGGCTGATCATTTCTGCCTATCTTCAGCTATGTCTCTGAAAAATTAGGAAGAGGAAGAACATATGAGGTCTGTTCCATATACATCTGCAGTTGGTAGTATCATGTATGCAATGGTATGTACACATCCAGACATTGCACAAGCAGTCGCAGTTGTGAGCAGATTCATGAGTCATTCGGGCAAATTACACTGGCAAGCAGTTCAGTGGATTCTCTGTCTTTCTTTTTCTGTGTTTTTTAGATTTACACAGCAGACCCCTCCTCATCATGTTCTATACTAGGACACTGATAGCATTGCATTTTTTGTTTAGATATCATAGTTGCTTGTTGATGTGGCTCTTCTTCTTCTGCAGACCCCTCATCAGCAGAGGACAACAACTCTATCTCTGCAAGCTGTCTCTTCTTCTCATCTAATTCTCTATTATATTTCTCAATCACTAATTCAACCTCAGCTTCCTCCATATTTCTAATGATGTCATCATGTGGATAAGGGATATGAGTGTATCCACTGAGATTTTGTTTTCTTCTAGCAAGATCAATAAAACCCTCAGGATCAAATCATTTTCTTTCTTCTACACATCTCATGTTATAATGCATCAATTTATCCATGATGAGGCCATAACCTTCTTTAGATAACACAGTAAAATCCCCAAAGCACAGATTACTAGGCATGAAGGATTGCTTGTCATAGGATCTCAAATTCATCACATTAGAGCAATTCATTTGCCTAACTATCTCTAAGTAGGCAATCCTGTCAGGAACTGTCTTGGGCAATATAAACAGGGTGTCTTCAAAACCATAAACTCTGACCATGGTAGCATCCTCAAAATAATACGAATCTCCCTAGTTGTGAGTGACAGTAGGAGGACCACCAAAATCCTTTGGTCTGAGGAACCTCTTTATTTCATTTGACAGTGAATATTCACAAGGATGATTGAAATATCTATACAATATTTTTACACAGTGCTCTTCAAAATGAATATAACTAGAATGGGCAAACTTGTTGTCCCATATCCTCGTCCACATTTGCATCGGTGACTTCTATCCCCTCTGGTCCACTGGAGCCACTCTAAGTTCACTTGGCCATAGTCACTTTTCTTGGCCATAGTATAGTATCAAGTTCATAAGGAGTGAGTAATGCTCAAAAGAAACTGATGGGGCATTATTCTTGATGGTAGTTAAACTAGAATCAATTCTTCCAAAAATATAGGCAGCATAATCAAACTGCCTAGTATTGTGGCACTGGTTATTAGTGGCTATTACCATCAAAGGAATTGTCATAAAATCTGGGACCTCTAACCCTAGGACTTGGCCCACGAAGTAATATGTGTATTGTATGTATGGTTCAAATAATGACACATGGAATGGAGGTCCATCATTCTCATTGAAAGGCATTGTTTCCCCTTCTACCTTAGGCCTGTGGATAGGTAATCTCCATCCATTGTAAGTGGTATCCATTCTCCAGTATTCTTTATTCAAATCTTCATAGATTATGGGAACATTGCACAAATCATCTAGATCAAACACTTCACAAATAGCATTTTTAGATAAATGTACAACTGGCTCTCCTTGCGGATTGCATATGGCTTTGAGACCAGGGTTGTAATGTTTAGCCAGGAGTCTGAGGAGTTCTACATTTAGAAATACATCAAGAATGACCAATTTGCCTAAATTCAAGTGCCATGGATTAGACACTGGGACATTTATGAATCTCCTATTGTAATGGAATTTGAAAAGCTCATAGCCTCTTATTGGTGTCCAGACATTTCCTAGGTATTTACACTTGTCTTCTAGTTTCTCCACCTCTACCCTAAGTTGTGCAGACCTTCGGGCTTTAGGGGTTGATCCAGGCAATTGGTCAATTAAGTCCTGGTTTAGTTTCCTTTCTTTTGTTTTCTCATCAGGGCTTCTGTCAATTTTTCATTTTTTGGTCTTACTAGTTTCACCTGACTGTTTTCTACCCTTTCCTTTTACTGGAGTCTCCATTATAATTATGGATAGCAAATTCAAACTGTAACCTACTACATAGAGGTTTTTGTATATGTACTTGTGATCTGAGATGATGATTGGACTCTGCTGTTCTCCCCCTCAAGTTTCCCATTGTATGCCACTTTTAGACAATTCTTTCAAACTTAATTGCAGTGGTTTTGAATTGTTCTTCGGGGGTTTTCGTCTTGGTCTACAATTAATTGTCCTAGTGTATTAAGTCTTATGATCGTTATGAGATGTCACATCATCATAACTTCTCTTATTGGTAAGATTTTTGTAATATTTGGGCGATTTAATAGCTTCTTATAGTGCGAACATTTGCAGGCAGATCAATCATTGTGACCCTTTGCTTTGTCTCCTCGATGTCACCTTTTATAAAAATCATATATAAGTTTGTATCGGCAAGACATATCAATGTCTACCCGATATAGAATTTAGCATAGTTGTTGTCAGCCTGATTTACTCTATCGCCGTGGGAGTTACATCTTATTTTGATGTTTCAAGCATCTCTGATATGAATATCAACATGAGTCTTGTTGATGAGTGTGGCTACTATCATCATCAGAATAACGCATGCTATCAAATTGACTTAATTCAAACTACCCGATCGCAGTTGTTTCCCTGATATCTTTCTTATACCCTCCATCGTCATGACCATCGGTTCGACAAGACTCATAAGCTCTTCTTCTGACTTGTTTACTTTTGCCGATGGTTTTTATCCCTCATAGACGTTGGCGTGACTTAGGCTGAAATAATGTTGTTTTATCACCGAGACATCGCAACATCAGAGATACCTTAATTTCTCGCCCCGACGTGCATCTCTTCCCGATGATCATTAGTTTAGTCGGTTCCATGGGTAGTTTGGGAAGAGTCATGCCGAAATCCTTCATCGGTATGATCTATATTATTGGGGGATTTTTTGAGTATTGCCCGATAGTGTTTTCTTATACCGATAGTTGGTGTGATTGGGAATTTTCTTTCCAACGAAGGGTCATCGGTGTCACTCCTTTCATCAGAGATTTCTAAAATTCTCTCTCCGACCAACATTCTCTTGCCGATACACATATAGCCCGTCTCAAAGATCATGGATTGGTACCAATAAAATATCAAAGTCTAACCAAAATTAAGGAGCTGAGGCCCTTCATTACATTACAGTTTGAGGGGTGAGAGAATCATTTGTGATGAAAGTCATGTGATTTTTATGGGATATATCAGCTATTATTATGATTTTGGGTGTATGATTTTCTTATTTGGTTGGACATGGGGTGGGTAGGAACATAGGAAAATTTTGAAATTTTCCTTTCCCAACACAATACATTATGAAGTCTTTCTCAAAGACAAAGTTTACAATGTAAATCAATTACATAGACAATTTGGAATAAATATTGCTGCTGAATATCTAACAATATTTACGTAAATAGTCTAATCACCAAGCCATGATATTGGCTTCCTTGACAAGGATAAGTTTAAATATCATAATTATTTAGTTGGTTCATAATCGTTCTTAGGGTTAACCTATTACCCTTGGAAAATACAATTTCACTAAATAATCATATAACAACCCTAGGATATTTAGGTTCTTATTCGACCAATGGTTTAACTCATCCATGGTTAGAAATAATTTAACTCTTGCAAAGATAATAACTCCTATTTCAAGAACATAAATATTCAAATCAATTCTAAGTGATGCCATTACCTTCACTTCTCATATACTCATAAAGGAATTCTATGTAAAGTTTGTAGACATTGTCTTTCGACATAAAATAGGCATACTATAAAACTATACTCGCCAAGATTATTTGTATAGATAATATGGAAGATCTTGTGGCATTTAGTAAATTTACTAAACTATCCTTAGTTAATCGATAACTCAATAGGTTTACCATAATTGACATAAGTCACTTAGACTCTAGTTTCTATTGGTAAGGAATCATTCTTGACCATGTATTTAACCAAGAATGGCTTCAAAAGATATTATTTTCTATTTGATACTCAAGACCACACTACTCACAGTTTGGTAAGTTTTCCCTTAATAATTAGCCTCTACTAATTCTTTCGAATTACTTTTCAAGACTAACTTATATCTACACAGTCGGTTGTCCTCAAAAAGAGACTCAATCAAGTATGAGACTGGTTCACTAGTTTCATAATAACTATGTTATTCTTAGTGAAATAGATACTAATAGAATCATTTGGTTCCTAAACTCATATTATGACAAGCATCATGGTTTTATACAAAGGCACGGGGTCGGCCTAATTAAATCATTAGATAGATTACATTATCAACATAAGAATCAGCCTTACCAGGCTACATCGACTCCCAAGCTTTAAACTAAAATAGAATAATAGTTATACAATGACTCACTATACCCTCCATATACAGTTGACTCATCTCATCGAACTACTTTGAAACTAAGAAGAGAGACATAGCCGGCTCATCTTCATCGAAACATTTACAGTATAAGCTTGAGGATTTGGATGATTGTCCAAGACAAGAATACATTAAATCTTTCATTATTTTCTACATGCATAGAAATGCAAAAGCATTTACCTGAAGTGGCGCTTTACACAACAAGGATGGCAGATTGAATACACTGCAATCTTCCTAAGAATCGTTCTCTGCTACCCGCAGTCCCTCTTCTATCCTTAATTACCAGACTCTACCCTCCAAGAATCCAACGACTATCAAAGTTGTGGTTACTTAAGAGCTCCAAACTGACTCATTAATGAGTTGTGCCACTAAGCACTCCACTCAAGACAGTTAGAAACTCATTCATAAGAATGGTTTTTAGTCTCCAGTGAAGACTCAACTGCTAGCTATAAAGGTCCAATCGACACCATATGTCGATCTTTGCAAAATTTGCTAAGATGAGTGAGTGAATGTGGCTGGTTATACACCACTCCCCATCAATGAGGCCACCAACTCAATAATAGAAAGAGAGCAATCAATTACTCTTAAAGAGTAGTTTGATCCATCATGGTTTAACATTAAAGGCTCTCCTCAATAGATGCCTATGACTGCATAATTAAAAACCATAGTAATTAATCACAAGGTATTACCTGATTCGACTCATAAACATATTATATTTGATTATATCAAATATTATTTTCATATCATTATCTCTATTTGATTATTATGATATAATCAATAAAAGAATAATACTAAATAAAGGATTACGAAAAATGTGATCGGGTTGAGCTAGTCTCCCCATCACGTTCCATTGACAAAAACATGTCATCTTAACTTGACGATAAAGTCTTAACATTAAGAATCTATTATAACACTACAAGTGACTTAATAATAATAAGACAACTATTTTACGACAATAGCGTTGTATTATTTAGGTTAAATGTAAATAGTCACAATTCATACACAAACAACATCGTTAACGTTATCAATGACTAAGATGACTTACTATGACTTAAAAAGATTGCATAATATCGACTACTTGTCGATTTGGTTTAAAAGTAATACAACAAGACAAGACTTACCTCTTACGACACATTGGTTCACGTTTTCGTTAAACACTTATACTCGATTTGGCAAATAAACCACTCATAACCCAAGGTCTATATCTCTCTCCTCGAAAGATACTCTCTCTCTTCTCTAAGAGTCATCCGAGAATCTGTATTCCTATTTCAACTTGTAACCAAACAATATATGATCAGTGTATCATTATTCAAATAATTCAAATAATAAATCAAATCTCATAATGCAATTATTAAATTGATAATAATATAATCTTTTCTATAATTTCATAAATAACATTCAATACAATCCATGTCTTTCCTTGTCATTAATCTAATCATCATAATTAATTTACGTATGTCCAAGTAAAAGTAAAAAGTAAAGCAAGGCAAAAATTGGGGATGTAACACTAATCAACTCTATAAATTATCAACTTCCACACCCCACTTCGACCCAAGAACTAAGTACACTCACTCTTAGAGTTGATTTCATAAAATAATATTAATTTAATATTTACATACTTTATCATTCCCATATCTCATTTATTTAAATCTAGGGTGATGCATTTTTTTTTAATTAGCATAAATTAACATTAGGTAAAGTGTGTTTTCCATTTATAATTTTATTTCTCTGCAAACATCTAAATCATTATTGAATGCACAAGACAAATGAGAGGGGGGTGAATCAGTTGTATCAAAAATTTCCAACCCACACAAACATTCAGATCCACATTAACCTTTAAACATGTTATGATGATTAAGCATGAAAAACAAATAACAGAAACTAAATCATAATAGCACCAAACACAAAACAACACCAGATTTTATGTGGAAAACCTAAGAAGGGAAAAACCACAATGAGGATTAGCTCACAATATAAAGTAGTAGCTCAACACTGAATTACAAAAAGGCTCACTGGTAGAGGGTTCGCTGCCAAGAAGAAAGAAAGAAAGGATCACTGCCAAAGGACTCACTGTCTAGAAGAAGGAGATAGAAGAGAAGGCTC
The DNA here is from genome assembly GCA_027924645.1 of Cunninghamia lanceolata. Classification (NCBI taxonomy): domain Eukaryota; kingdom Viridiplantae; phylum Streptophyta; class Pinopsida; order Cupressales; family Cupressaceae; genus Cunninghamia; species Cunninghamia lanceolata. Next base: position 6,029,219 of record BSBN01001003.1, read on the forward strand.
ACTACCAGGGATGAATTGATATAATTGCATCTAACCTATGCATGGAGTTTAGTTGGACAATGAAGCTCAATATTCATCACAACACAAACAACACCTTTGCAGCAACACTTAAAAATAGTAGACACCTTCTGCTCACTGCATCTAGTACCCTAACACATGAAAGCTCTCACTGCATTGATCAAATTTACATAACATACATCATATCCATCGCGCATGCATACACTAACGAATCCTCGACACTTATTTATACCATCATCAACCTTGAAATCATTCTCCAAGGTCAGCAACACATCTTAACCCATGAAATTCAAATTAGTTCTAGACCAAAACATTCCCGCGGAGGAAAGAAATGAATGTGGACCACATCATGCCTTAGCACAGACCTAAATCCACTCTTACATGCTTCATCACGCTTTCACAATCAACGAAGCATAACCGCAATTAGTGTAAACAACTAAGTCGGCCAAACTTGTGTTAACACTATGAACTTTTAAGTGCACGCTTCCTCAAGACCAACATACAACATATGAATCACACACCAAGCTTTTAGAACATGATCTAGAAACATCCACAAGCACCTAAAAACCAACAAAATCTTTTGCAACATCTTTTACCTGAAGAAAGTTCACACTGGAGCACTTAGATTACTCTATCATCAACTAGAACTCAAGAAACCATCAACTGCAACTCAAGAAACAAACTTATAAAGCACCAAACCATGAACCACTTGAACTAAAGAAAGATATAGACCTTATAAGCATAAATCCATAACCGCAAAGCTAGAAACAAATCTGTGGAGAAATGTGGAACAAAATAGTTTCTCCCAAACACTTCTGCACAACTCATAAACACTATCCGCACACTAGTGAACATAACTTTCTCTACACAATGAATTGGAGCACGAAATCTAGAACATAGCATCTCTGAACACCTCTAAACAACATATTCAAACCACAAAAGCAGATCTTCAATAAGGAATAAATGCAGAGCAAAACCAAAACATTACTCTGTTAAGTCAGAACACATCTTCAACACACTATTTCCTTTATCAATCAAATTTTCTCAAAAGCACTTGGAACCCAACCAATAGAATCATATTCTTAACATATTTATCACTTCTACAAGGCAACCAAAACACCTTTAGCAATAGCTCGTATCCTCATCTCTGCACAACACAAACTACTCATACTCTTGACACAGTTGACACCAATGACAACACAAGCTTGTTGACATCAATGACAACACCAATTAGCACAAACTTGTAACAATCTCCCCCTTTGTCATTGATGGCAACACATAATGTGAAAAACCATCAAGACACAAATCTGTACCAGCTTCTTTTCTTTCTTACTCCCCCCCTTTCTTTTGCACATCTTACTCTCTTTCTATGATCACCGATTCTTTTCTTTTACACATTGCTCTCTCTCCCCCTTTGACATCAATGGAAAAGGGAGACACACCTCTTCTTTCACTCTTATCAAGTCACATGATCTTTTCTTTTCACTGCTCTAAATACTCCCCCTTAGGAGTGCACACTAAACTGTATCAACTCTTACTCCCCTTGACTACAACAATCATCATGACCACTACCTGCTCCCCTGATAGGTAGCCTCTAACATCAGTCCAGAAAAGAATGAATCTTGAAATCCACTAGACTAATGCACCTCCTTATGCATCTAGTTCAAAGGAGGGGCAATAACCCCTAACTTTTCCTGGAGATACTCAAATGTATCCTTAGGAAGAGCCTTAGTGAATATGTTAGCAACTTGATCCTTTATAGGCGCATACCCAAGCTTCACTTCATTCTCTGCAACCTTCTCTCTTAGAAAGTGATACCTAATTGAGATATGCTTTGTCCTTGAATGCATCACTAGATTCTTTGAAATGTTAATAGCACTTGTATTATCACAAAAAATAGAAATTGGCTCATCATACACAACTTTGATATTCTTCAAGGTTTGTCTCATCATAACACCTGTGTGCAACATGATGCTGTAGCAATATACTCTACCTCTGCAATAGATAAAGATGTTGAATCTTGTTTCTTACTTAGCTAAGACACCAATCTGCATCTAAGAAAGAATGCACCACCACTTGTACTTTTCATGTCATCTACACAACTAGCCCAATCTACATCTGTATAAGCACTTAAAGTAAAGTCAGTATCTTTTGGATACCACAAGCTATGATCTGAACTGCCCTTTAAATATCTAAATATCCTCTTAATGGCCATAACATGTGACTCTCTAGGATCTGCTTGAAATCTAGCCACAAGACAGACTGCATGCATAATATCTGGTCTAGTAGCAGTCAGATATAGTAATCCTCCAATCATTGATCTGTACTTGCTCTGATTAGCCTTAGGAGATTCATCATTCTTGCTCATCTTACAACCAGTAACCATAGGAGTACAAACTAGTTTACAATCTTCCATTCCAAACTTCTTTAACAACTCTTTTACATATTTTGACTGAGAAATAAAAATACCCTTATCTGTCTGATTGATCTGTAAGCCAAGGAAGAAATTCATTTCCTAACACATTGACATTTCAAATTCTTTCTACATCTCATCTACAAAACTTTTACACATACCTTCATTTCCACCAAATATTATATCATCTACATACACTTCCACAATCAGAATTTGATCTCCACTTACTTTGATATACAAATTGCTATTTGCAGAACCTTTATTGCATCCTTACTGTAATAAGTACTTGTCTATCCTTGCATACCAAGCTCTAGGGGCTTGTTTCAATCTATAAAGTGCCCTCTTGAACTTGCAAACCATATCTGGCTTATCTGACAACTAGAATCCTTTCGGTTGCTCTATGTAGACTTCCTCTTCCAACTCACCATTCAAGAAAGCAGACTTCACATCCATTTGATATACTTTGAAATCCTTATGTGCTGCAAAATCCAAAAAACATCCTAATGGCCTCCATTCTTGCCACCAGAGCATAAGTTTCCTCATAATCTATTCCTTCCACTTGTGAGTAGCCTTTACACACAAGTCTTGACTTGTTCCTTACCACTTCTCCATTCTCATTCAATTTGTTTTGGAATACCCACTTAGTTCCAATTACATTTTCAGGTTCTTTGGTCTTGGGACAAGTTTCCAAGTCTGATTCTTCTCAATCTACATTAGTTCTTCTTCCATAGCCTTGATCCAATACTCATCCTTGCATGCCTCAATCGTCGTTTTAGGTTCAACTTTAAAAAGTAAACATAGATTTACGTGTTCTTCATCATCTCTCCTTCTTGTCAATACACATTTGCTCATATCACCAATGATCTAGTCTTCAGAGTGATGCTTTTGTACATACTTGGGAGTTTTAGGGATTCTTTTTGGAGCTTCTTGTTCTTCAACCTGTACTTTTTTTTCTTTAGTTTCTTCTTATTCTCCACAAGAAGACTCATCTGATTCATATCCATTAACCTCTAAAATCTTTTGTTTATCTTCATCAACCTTAACATTAGCACTTTCAATAATTTTTCTTAGCCTTTTGTTGTAACACCAGTAAGCTTTGCTTCTAGTAGAATACCCAAGAAAGATACCTTCATCACATCTTGCATCAAACTTTCCTAGTTCTTCACCTCTTCTGATATAACATTTGCTTCCAAAAACTTTGAAATATTTAACAGTAGGAATCCTTCCATACCATAGCTCATAGGTATTCTTTGTGTCATTTTCTCTTACTTGTACTATGTTTTGTATGTAGACAGTAGTATGAATTGCTTCTCTCCAGTAGACTTCTAGTAGGTTTGCTTCTTTTATCACCATCCTTGCAGCTTCTTGGATAGTCATGTTCTTCCTTTCAACCACCCCATTCTGCTAAGGAGTCCTAGAAATAGATAAATGCCTCTTTATCCCATGATCCTCACAAAAACATGTTAAACTCATTAGAAGTAAATTCTCCACCTCTGTCAGACCTCAAACATTTGATCTTCATATCCATTTCATTTTCAACCATTTCTTTAAAGGCTTTAAACTTATCTAGGGCTTCTAATTTTTCCTTAAGAAAAGTGACTCATGTCATTCTAGAGCAATCATCAATAAATAACATAAAATACATGTCACCTTGAAAACTCCTTACTCTGGTAGGACCACAAAGATTTGTATGTACCAATTCCAACAGTTTGGTAGATGACTGATCCTTGACTTTGAAGTTTCTTCTTGTTTGCTTTCCAATTTGACATTCCTTATAGACAACATTGATGGGCTTTGTAATCTTTGGCAGATCTCTCAAAGCTTGAACTGAACTAATCCTTACTAGGCTATCAAAATTGATGTGACACAATCTCCTATGCCATAGCCAACTCTCACTAGTATGAGTCATAAAGCAATAACTATCACCACCTTTGAGATGATAAACATTTCCACCTGTCCTCTTTCCGGCAACAATCATTGTTCCAGATCTTTTTCTGATCTCACAACCATCATCTTGAAACATAAGATTGTAACCCTTGCTGCACTTCTATTCAATACTCAAGAGATTATGTTTTAAAACTTTGACATAAAAAACATCATCAGTGTTATGTTTTCCATCAAAACTGATTGAACCTTTTCCATAAATCTTAGTAGTTGCATCATCACTAAACCTAACTACTCCACCATCATATTTTTCAAGTTTAACAAACTTACTCTTATCACCTGTCATATGATTTGAGCATCCACTATCAATGATCCAGTCATCTAAGTTTTCTCTTCTAGCATGAAAAGCAGACATTACAGTGCCTTCATGGTTAGTAGTTGCCTCTGGACCCTTTTTCTTCACACAACTTCCAAAGTTAGTAGAAACAATTTCATCTCTTAGGGCTATGAATAAGCATTCATTACCATTATCATCCTCATAATCAGATTCATCATCGGATATACTTGCATCTTCTCTAACATAGTAACTTTTCTTAACCATCTTACCTTTGTTTTCCCTATTCTTAATTCTTAGAGCTCTATTTGGACATCTTGAAGCATAATGACCTATTTTTACACAATTGAAACATATAAAATGCAACTTACCACTGAACTTTCTAGTACCCTTTTTCATCCTTCTCACAAAGTTAGCTTCCACTTCATCAAGGTCTTCCAGATCTGATTCCACAGTCTTCTTTGATTTGCTAGCCTTAAAAGCAGTCTCATCCTTTGCAATTCCACTAGTTGTGCCAAACTCCCTTATTTCAAAAGTAGTTAAGGTGCCAAGCAACCGATCTTTGGTAAACTGATTCAAATTTTGTAATTCTTCAATAGCAGAGACCTTATGACTGTAATATTTAGGAAGAGTTCTAAGCACCTTCAATATCACTTCTTGATCATCTATATTTCCATCAAGTTCTTTGATGCCATTGACAACTTCATCCACCTTCTATAAGTAGCTTGTAATGTTTTCATCTTTAGACATTCACATGGTCTCAAATGTAATCTTCAAGTTCTGCATTTTAGCTTGTTTGACCTTATCATCTCCTTCATAAACACTTTCCAACTTTTTCCAAATCTCATTAGCAGTTTTTAAATTCACAACTTTCACTAACTCAAAATTAGTAAGACCACTTAAAAGAGCATGTTTTGCTTTACCATCTATTTTAGCAGCTTTGATCTCATCATCAATATTTATACCATTCTCAGGTACAATGTAATTAGACCTAATAGATTTCTAGATCTCATAACCAAGAGCAATTAGAAAGGCTTCCATCCTTACCTTCCAAAGAGCATAGTCTGATCCATCAAACAAGGGAATATCCTTCTTGTGCGCCATCCCGGACCTACCTCAAGCTGTTAAGCTTTCTTCAAAGGAACCTTGCTCTGATACCAATTGTTGTGTGTACAAGACAATTGAGAGGGGGGGTGAATCAGTTGTATCAAAAATTTCAAACCCACACAAACATTCAAATCAACATTAACCTTTAAACTTGTTATGATGATTAAGCATGAAAAGTAAATAACATAAACTGAATCATAATAGCAGCAAGCACAATACAACACCAGATATTACATGGAAAACCCAAGAAGGGAAAAACCACAGTGAGGATTAGCTCACAATATAAAGTAGTAGCAACATCAAATTACAAAAAGGCTCACTGCTAGAGGGCTCACTACCCAGAAGAAAGAAATAAAGGATCACTGCCAAAGGACTCACTATCCAGAAGAAAGAGATAGAAGAGAAGGCTCACTGCCAACGATGAACTGATATAATTGCATCTAACCTATGCATGGAGTTCAGTTCCAATGAAGCTCAATATTCATCACAACACAAACAACACCTTTACAACAACATTGAAAAATAGTAGACACCTTCTGCTCACTGCATCCAGTATCCTAACACATGAAATCTCTCAATGCACTGATCAAATTCGTATCACATACATCATATCCATCACACATGCATACACTCATGAATCCTTAACACTTATTTATACCATCATCAACCTTGAAATCATTCTCCAAGGTCAGCAACACATCTTAACCCATGAAATTTAAATTAGGTCGGGACCAAAATATTCCCATGGAGGAAAGGAATGAATGCAGACCACATCATGCCTTAGCACGGACCTAAATCCACTCTTACACACTTCATCATGCTTTCACAATCAACGAAGCATAACCACAATTAATTTAAACAACCAAGTTAGCCAAACTTGTGTTAACACTATGAACTTTTAAGTGCACGCTTCCTCAAGACCAAAAGATGACATGCAGACCACGTACCAAGCTTGAACATGATCTAGAAACATCCACAAGCACTTGAAAACCAACAAAATCTTTTGCAACATCTTTCACCTGAAGAAAGTTCACACCAGAGCACTTAGATTACTTTGTCATCAACTGCAACTCAAGAAACCATCAACCACAACTCAAGAAATGAACTTGTGGAGCACCAAACCACAAACCACTTGAGCTAAATAAAGATATAGAACTTATAAGCATAAATCCAGAATCGTAAAGCCAGGAATAAATCTGCAGAGAAATGCATAGCAAACCAGTTTCTCCCAAACACTTCTGCACAACTTAGAAACATTGTCAGCACACTGGTGAACACAACTTTCTTTGCACAATGAACCGAAGCACCAAATCTAGAACATAGCATCTTTGAATACCTCTGAACAACATATTCAAACCACAAAAACATATCTTCAATAAGGAATAAATGCGAAGCAAAGCCAAAACATTACTCTGTTAAGTCAGAACACATCTTCAACACATTGTTTCCTTTATTAATCAAGTTTTCTCACAAGCACTTGGAAACCAACCAACAAAACCATATTCTTAACATCTTTATCACTTCTACAAGGCAATCAAAACACCTTCAACAATAGCTCATATCCTCATTTCTGCACAACACAAACTATTGATACTCTTGACATAGTTGACACCAATGACAACACAAGCTTGTTGACATCAATGACAACACCGTTTAGCACATACTTGCAACATAAATTTGGAATTTAAGTTTGTGTGTAACAAAATCAAAATCAAATGAAAACAAAAAATCTAATAGAGCCAAAATGACACATGTGATCCAAAAACTTCTCACCGTAGAGCCAAAATGACACGTGTGATCTAGAAACTTCCCACCATAGAGCCATTGTAGAAAATGTCAAATGGGAGAAAAACAAAAAGCAGAACAAGGGAGTCAGAAATCAAACAAAAATTCAAAATTGGGAAGGTTGTTGAGGTTGAGGAGCCCGAGGGAAAATAGAGAGATGAATTAAAAAAACAAGGCCATTGAGGTTGAGTAGGCATGGCTTAAAGTTGATGGCCATATGGTTGTATTTAGGCATTTTTGCCATAAAGTACAATCAACGTTTTAAAAAGACTTTATCACATGAAAGGACAGATTTTGGACAAACTCTCAAAATTTATATAGAATTATAATTATATATATGTACATGTGTGTGTGTTGGAATACAGTGGACCACTGAGAGCGGGGGGGGGGGTGAATCAGTGTTCTAATAAAATTAACTTTACTACTTCTTTAAACTCTTGTAAACACTATTAAGTTAGAACATCAAAGCACTTAGAAAACCAAATAATCACACCAAACACATCATAACACAAGGATGTATGTGGAAAACCCTAAAAAGGGAAAAAACACTGTGTGAAGAGTTGATTGGGTTTATTTGACCAATTCAACCTCACAAAAAAGATCACCATTAGGTCTCATTGACCAAATCTCACTGATTTCAATTTAGGGCACCAACCCTAGGAGCACCAACCCCTTGCAAGTTTAGGAGCACCAACTCCAATGCAAATAGATTGAATATACAAAGTACTACTCTATTTACATTGACATCATAGCTTATAGATGGATTTTGTAACTCTCTCATTCAATCACCTCTATGAGAAGATATTCAAAATCAATAACACACTCTTCCTTTACCAATTATTCAAAGAATGATTCTTCAAAAATCCATCATCCACCGAACACAAAAATGCACTACTTTGTTTACAATGAAATCACATATTCAAAATATATAGACAAATAAAATTGATTTATATAGATACATCACCTGCAACATACAGTCACTAAACCCAAGACACATTCACATCAAAAACCCTCTTCTTCTTCAATTATGCAAATAATATTTCTTCAAAAACTCCATCAATCTCATTATAGATCAAACATGAAACACCTTCAACACACACTTATGTATTCAACCCTTACACACTTCTGCATTCATTTCTCTATCAATTTCAAACCCTCAGTTCATGTGAACATATCAATATGTCTTCAAACATTTACTATCACCTTCTATTAATATTTTTGCAAAGGGTTCATCAGCAACCCTACACAATAGAAATTTTCTCTATTTATCATTACAAATCACCTTTCAGATCCACGAGGCACAAAACAAAAATTAGGTTTCAAACTTCCTAACCATCGAATGAAAAATAATTAACAAAACTATCTCAACTGCTCTCAAACAGACCATACGGTTAGATGCCCATCAAATATCATGCACCAGGGAATAGCCGTTACAATTTGAATGCTCGTCGTTGATGAAGGTCTTCGAGCCCTCGAGAACTTAAATGTGCATTGTCAATTGCAACTTTGGTGCCTTTGTTTTCAAAAGAACCTCCGTCGGGATGGAAGGCACTGGTCACCACTAGGGTGAGGGGCTGATCATTCCATGGGAATGATGACTTAAGTTATTACTTAAGTCATAGGCAACTGATGACTATAAGTCACCTTTAAAACATAACAAAAACAAACCTGTCATAAAATAAGCCTTTGCTTTTAAGTCCTTAGGGTTTTAGTACTTTAGGTTTTAGGTCTTCAATAGCAACCCCTAATATGCCATTAAAAATGATCCTTCTCATTTGCAAACAACCTATGTCATAGAGGATAAACTAGTGATATATAACATAGAAGCTCATTTGGTCTTAAAGTAATCAAAAACTTTGCTCTTGAAACAAGCAACCATACTCATGCAAAGAAAGACTTCAAGATAACCCTTTTGTTTGTAGAAGCAACCATAATGTACCACCACAGATCCTTGACTAGTGTTGTTAACTTTAACCATTGCAAGCAATCTCTTATTGCAGAGAGTAATCTAGATGACATCATTGTGTTGCTAAGATATAGGAATCTTGAAACAAGAAACACAAGACACATGAAGTAAATACATGACAATCTTCTCAACCAAGTCCATGTGTTGCAGAGACAATTCTTACAGTGCAGAGAAGGACTTCAAGATAAGTAGAAAAGAGACAGAAACAACATAAGAATATAAAGTCAAAGATCCCTCTCTTCTACAACCAAACTCTGCAGATTCACAATGTTGCTATGAAAAAGAAATTTCTTTAATCTTGAAACAAAAGAAGAAACTTCTTGAATTAGGTCCAGATTAATCATGCACTAAACATATCAACTGATGTCATTACAGATGTGATGCAACCACCCAAGCATCCATCAAGTATGACATCAAACATAACTGCACATCACTCAGACTTTCTACATTACCTGCCAAATCTCCTTAATGCCAATGCCATTAGTAGTGCTCATCCATCATTGTCCCTTCATCTCTAGATGCTTCTAGCGTATATATATATATATATATATATATATATATATATATATATATATATATATATATATATATATATATATATATATATATATATATATGGCTGAGTGTACTAACTATACTCACTCTTAGAGTTGATTTCCTAAAATAATATTGATTTATTTACATGATTTTTCATTCCCAGATCTTATTTATTTAATCTAGGGTGATGCATTCTTTTTAATTAGTGTAAATTAACATTAGGGAAAGTGTGTTTTCCATTTGCAATTTTATACCTCTGCAAAGATCTAAATTTGCAATTTAAGTTTGTGTGTAACAAAATCAAAATCAAAAGAAAACAAACACTCTAATAGAGCCAAAATGACACGTGTGATCTAGAAACTTCCCACCATAGAGCCGTTGTAGAAAATGTCAAATGGGAGAAAAATAAAAAGCAAAAGAAGGGAGTCAAAAGTCAAAGGAAAATTCAAAATTGGGAAGGTTGTTGAGGTTGAGGAGGGAGGGACAATGCAGAGATGAATTGAAAAAACAAGGCCATTGAGGTTGAGGAGGTAGGGATTAAATTTGATGGTCGTATGACCGTATTTAGGCATTTTTGCCATAAAATACAATCAACATTTTAAAAAGACTGTATCACATTCAAAAGGAGAGATTTTGGACAAACTCTCAAAGTTTATATAGAATTATAATTATATATATACACATACGTGGGTGAGTGTAGGATCATCATGGGCCAAACAATACCTTTAAGTGGCAATGAAAATACTAAAAAATAGACTTAAGTAACTTTCACGTGAAAATATGAATGGATTATCTACACAATTTGGAAAATATGTAAGAATGGAATTTGTAGAGAATTGAATGTAGTTTATGGGCTACTATATTTTTGTATTTGGTGAAAAATGAATATTTCAATGAAGTGTTATTAAAAGTTTTGGAAAAAAAATAAAAAGTGGGTGTCTATTCAGCCAACCTAAGTATGAGCAAAAAAAAGAGTATTTAAATATAAGTAAAGGCCACACGCCCGGATGTGACACATATTTTTTGAACTTTTTTTCCAAGAAAATAATTAGTTATAAATTTTTTACTATGACTTTTTAAAAATATTAAAAAGTATTTGTCCGACAAACCTAACTTGATAAAAAATATGGAATTCAAATTTTTTTTTAAACTATAGCCAGAAAAGCATAGAGTGTGATCGATCTTTTAGATTTGAAAAAGGTGAAATGGTTTGAAAGTTATTGATGTTTTTTAATCAGTGTGTCCATCATGATTTCAGACATACTCTATGTAGAAAATTATTAATAATTATTAAAAAATATTATAATCAAGTGTATCCTATATTTTTAGAATATTGATAGTTTCTTGAATAAACCCTTTTCATTTCATCAAATTTGGATTAAAGAAGTCGTCAACACAAAGGGTGAAGTCACACAAAGAGAATGAAACCTCTAAATATGTTAGAGTAGAGGAAAAGTCAACCTTGACTCTCCCAAGCCTAAACCCAAGTCATTCCCAAGGCTAAACAATTTTATGTGCAAGTAACTGATATCTGTTACAAATGAATACCCATTAGAACAGATATCAGGTATATAGAATGGATATTCATTACCTAGATAACTATTAGAAGCTAATATTGAAGGCTTTCAGCCTTTAGGTAACGTATATCCATTTCTGGAAACTGATATCTATTCCTGGAAATGGATATCTGTTACCAAAAAGCCCAAAATGACTTTATTTATATGTATTGGCTAGAGAATGGGATAGCAAGTTGGATTTACAAATGACTTCTCCAAAATCACCAAGAGGGATGCTCAAGCGTATGAAATTATGGACTCCTCACTTAGACAAGTGCACAATTCTGGTTTTCACTACTATATTTTTTAAGATTTCCTCATCACACCTATATTAAGGAGTTTGGGTTTAGACAAACTAAGTCTTCCACAATATTTCGTTGAATTATTTAGACCTTTGGATAACAAGAAAGACCCAAATGAAAGACACAATTGGAGAGACTAGTTCCTAGATGAAGGATACATTGCTATATAGTTATTTGGCTCTAGTTTCATGTCCCACAAGTTTCTAATTTGGGTCCCATCGAGGATCACATAGCTAGAAGTAGTTTGGTAAATGAATAATGTAAACTATGAGATTTTTAGAAGTCATAAGAGAAAAGGAATTCTTCCCTCTCAAGCCAAATTCTCAGACATCAATATATTGGGAAGGAAGGTTATGATAGAATCTTTGACATCATATACAAAAAATATATGAAGTTTGTAGAATTAAGAGCATATTATCCCAAAGGTTTCATTCATATGATCAAGGAGTGGGTTTGCATGGAAAGATTTGAACATCAATATAATGAGTCTGAATACCTTATTAGGAATTTTAAGGATAAGGTAGAAAAGGATCCGAGAAAAAAAGATGGTATAGAATAAAATTGGGTGAGGCAAGGAGGATGAAGAATGATCATAATTTTAAAGGATTCTATGTAGAGATCCAAGACACTATTGAGAGAATAAATGTCATGTTGAATAATGTCGAAACTTTAAGTATCACACCCCCAAAGATTAAACCAACTGAAGTCCATGCACCATTGATGGATTCCACTGATATTTATAGCACATGGGATGAAGCTAAATAGTAGAGTGACACTCTTGATTCAAGATGGTCAAATGCTAAGGAGTTGCTAGTATAAGGAACTTTTGATGTACCACAAGAAAGGGACAAATTAAATAGATCATCAATAGCCTTTGATTCCCTATAGTGAAATAGAGAGGTTTGACAAATTTGACCCTTTGGGAGGTGAAATCACAAGTCATTAAGACATTTGAACACACATGGAAACTTTAGGTTAGTGCCCCTTGTGATGTCACAATGCTGGGAGACCTCGAAGGTGAAGATCTTGTTAATGTTGTGAGGGCCAAAATATGTGAGAAATATATGTCTGATGATCAATTCACCAAAATAGAAGAGTTCAAGAATTTCATTCATAAATTAAAAACCCATGCTATAAATGATTTAACTACTAGACAAGAATTTACCAAGGCCCTTGGCCATTATCCTGATTTGATAAAGAGAATCAATCTTTGAGGTGGATATCAACAACATTACACATTAAACTAGGCTAGGAGGTTCGTGAGAGAGAGTGGGTGCTTGTTGTTTCTAGGATGATACATATCCTCATCATTTGAATTTTACACTTTGAGAAGGAATAATGAAGGTAGGAATGTCTTGCAAAACATAGAGCAAGCTAGAAGATTTTATTCAAGTTCAAAATATTGCCCCCACTAAGAAACCCTAACATTATGGCTATTACCCCCAAACATGACAAACCTCAAATTTTTTATGACTCTTAGGGATTGATTAGTCAATTGATTGTTAAGATAGTGACTGCCACACTTGCCCCTAAAGTTGCATTTCTTGCAATTCATATTGCTTAGTTTAGTGAGGTTGTGATGAAAAAGTTACAAGAGGATTATGATGCATTACTATAGGATGTCATAAGGTTAAATAACAAGCTTAGAGAGGAGAAAGCCAAATCTAAAAATTACTTGCATCAAATAAAGTCATTGAGTTCAAGAGTAGTTATGCCTCCTCTAAGTGTTCCCCATTAAGGCTCCCAATCCCAAGGAGACATTATTATATTGGTGGAACAGGTCAAGTCTTTGTAGGAAGAGAAGAAGCAATGGAATACTCAAGCAAAGAAAGAAATTGAAAATCTTGATAATGAAATTCTCAAAGCTAGGGTGTCCAACTTAGTAAGGTTAACAAATGACCTTTGGGAATGCCATGATAACTTGAGGAAATCTATTGAATATGTGCATAATGCGAGGGCCCCAAATTATCATAACTAAATGTTAAATGGATCCCAAAAATAATGGTCATAAAGATCATTTACAAATGTCAAGTATGATCTAAGGAAATCAAACAAAATTACAACTATGTTTGAGGTGACTTAGAAGTTGTTTAGTGATGTCTTTACCTTTTTGAATAAGCTACAAATACTTTTGTGGGATAAGAAAGATGAATTTCAAGCATCAGTCAATTATGGAATTCCTAGTGCCATAGATCCCAATAGGTAGGTAAAGTAACTAGGTGTCTAGAAAGGTGATTTTACGGATCTGATACATGTGGGTTAATCCTATTTTGTAAGGGGATAATTGAGAAGTTTATTATAATTTATTTTGATGACATTTTGATTTTTAGTAGAAACTTGGAAAGAACATCCATGACATTTGAAAACAGTGGTTGATACACCTAGAGTGGAAAAGCTATTTATAAATCTCGAGAACAATGAATTTTGTAGAGATGAGTTGGTTTTCCTTGGAAATATGATTTCAACAGATGGAGTGAGCATGGATCTAAAATGGATTAAAGCTATATTTGGATGGCCTCTCCCTCAAAACATAACAGAGGTGTGGACCTTTAATGAATTAGTAAACTTTTATGAGAGATTTATTAAAACTTTTTTGATGGATTTGGAGCAAAATAAAGCAAATTTGGGAATTGGTTTTTTCAGGTGCCAATAGAGTGTTGAGTCAAGACGGCAATCCAATTGCCTATTTTAGTGAAAAACTAAATGATGCCAAAAAAGATAAGGAACTTATAATAGAGAATTGTATGCAATTGTTAGACATTGAAATAGTAGAGGTACTACCTATTGCATAGAGAATTCATTTTATTGATAGACTATCAAACAAATAAGTACATAAATTCCCAATCCAATTTATCCCATAGGCATACAAAATGCATCCCATTTCTTAAAAATATTATACATTTATAGTGCAACATGTGAGTGGAAAAATCAAGATTGTGGTTGATCCTTTGAGTAGGAGACAACACTTACTTGTTACAATGATCAATGCGATTGTTGGGTTTGAAGAAATGCAAAAGAATATGTAGTTAGTCCCTATTTCAATAAATTATTTTGCTCTCACCATTCTAGCAAATGCAAGTGAAGATTTTTATGATGAATACTTTATTAGTTGATGTATTTTTGTTAAAGGAGGTCCAACTTTGTGTTCCTATTGGGTCTAGGGGGAAGATGTTGACTAGGGAATGGATTAAAATGGTCTGCGAGGTCATTTTGGGCTTTGATAGAGGAATGAAATCAATAGGATTGTTCTACATGTAGACTTTATCAATTTTGAAAAGGCAGACAACTAAACATTGGTTTATATAAACCCTTATTGGCGCTTGAAGGACCATGGGTTGACATTTCTATGAATTTTGTCTTGGGGTTGCCTCATTTAAAGAAGTAACGATTCCATTTTGTTATGGTGGATTGATTCTATAGAGATGGCCCACTTTACTCTATGCAAGAAGACTACTAATTTGTTTTTTTAAGAGGTTATCTACTTAACATGGACTACCCAAAATTATCACAAGTTAGTGGGATACATAATTTCTTAGTCACTTGTCAAGTATTTTGTTGAGAAATATTGACAATGAATTGTAGTATAGTTCAACCCTATCATGTTAGCCATCTTCACCTTTGTGTGCAATAACATATGACTAATCATTTATCGACCCATATGCACTGGCATCTCTCCTAATCTCACCCAAAGCACTCTAATTCCCTTACCCTTTGCTTTTCTCTATGTGCTACAACTTGCACATAGTTCCTAATTACCCATGTACATGCCAATAGTTAGCAAGAACACTCAACACACAAAGTTGACTTCGAAAAATTGATACTTCAATATCTCAATATATTCATATCGATATCTTAGTGTCTCTCTTGGTATATTTCAAAATGTACACAACATGGGTACATATGTAGGTGCATGTCCCCTAGCATCACCCAACCTATTAATATCATCATGCATAATTACAAAGATAACACAAACTTGCTTACAATAAATTGCAAGTCACATGCATCCCAAAATACATTATGTCCTTAAATACCCTCTATGCACGATTATCTCCTATCCATATCTATGTGCAAGCATGTTGCTTAGCTATGTGCCTCCTATCTATAGTTAGGTGATATTATAATAAAGTATATTTTGACACCATCATCCTCCTAGTGCAATTATGTGTTCTATCCTCAAAACACTATATTCTTTAAATATAGAACAAAAATATACATTACAATAAAATTGGCAAACTGAAACAATACACTCATATGATGAAAGAGAAACGAAAAATCCTCCAATGTACACAAGCTCAAGTGTATCTTTTAAACTTGTATTCTAGAATGGATCATTCCATCATGCAAGGATAGGTGCTAAGCACACCCTTATATGTGCCACAACAAGCCCGGTTTGTTGTAATCTATATTTATCAGTGGACTCTCATATTTTAACTACAGATAGAGTAGACTTATCGCTTTTATATGCACTTTTCAATTTGTTGGCATATTTAGCAACTTTTTTGTGACTACAAAGGCGTCAGGAACAAATATTCGTTATGGTTTGGTATTACCAAACCAAAACGGATATTTTGGCCAACCCTTTCAAAAAGTCAACTATCCCTTTCGTGATCTTAACTAAGTAAAAACACATTTTTCCCCCTATTGCCATCATTTGGCCCGTAATGATCTTGCACTCACCCATATATATATATAATTTTACTTATACTAAAGTATGTCATAGTATTTTAAGAGTACCTTTGAATGGATAAGTGTCATAAAAATATTGCTTGACAGGGAATGTCAACCGTCAAATTTAGACGCTCTAGAAGGGAGGGAAAATGGAGAGATGAATATAAAAAAATAATGCCGTTGAGGTTGAGGAGGGAGGGAAAATGGAGAGAGAATTTGAAAAAAACAAGGTCGTTTTAGGAGGGAAAAAGTAAATGAGGAGAGCAGAAGGGTTGGAAATCAATTCTTTACGACTTGCCTGGTTACTAATTAGTTGACCTAATCCTTAAGTCGTACCTTACATCAGTACTCTTGAGCGTTTAATTATTTTCCTTATCATCCGACGGTCTAAAACACAGCTGTCAGCAGCAGGCGTAAAAGTCGCGTCAGTTCACTAACTGCAACAGTGTGTCCGTTTACATTCCGTTGTCCGTAGCATTGCATTAGAGAGTCGACAGCAAGTGAGAGAGGGAAGTTGCATTGCTTTTTAAGCGCCCCTGTAGTCAATGTGTTGATGGGCAGCTACAAATAATATATTTTGAAGGGTAAGGGAGTAAAAGTTTTAGGGTTTGCTCCTACGCAGGTGTAAAAGTTTTAGGGTTTACTCCCACTCTGCTGTTTTTGCTTCTCAACATTATTTTTCAGATATGGCATAGTTTATCCACTCTCATGCTTCCCTAAACTTGTTCCTTATTTATATGCACCACAACGATCCCTTTTCGTCTATCTTACTCTATATCTTTCACTAAAGGGCTTAGAAGGAAATGGATAAAAATATCGTGGAGGTAAAATTAGTTTTTTCATTTTTAGGGCATGTTTTTTCTTCTGCATTCTTTGATATGCACAGAAAAAACATACCCGGTATTTTCCTTACCTCGACGATGTTTTTTATCCATTTCCTTCTCACAGCCCTTCAAATTTAAGGAACAACCACGCGAGCAGGGAGGCGGTAGCACGGGAGGCAGAGCGGGCAGATAATTTTCTTGTTAATCTAGGTATTCTTCACTACTCTTGTTAATTTTCTTTAGCATGTTATAAAAAGAATTCTACGTAGTACATAGCTGGGTCTGGTTTGTTTGAAGTTTGAATAGCCAAGTAATATACAGCAAGAAGAGAATGGTTCGAGACAAATTGAAGCCAATGTCGAATAATGCGATTGACATAGAGCGGATAAGTTACCTGAGTATTTGTTTGTCGGTTCATGGGGAAAACTCTACCATGTCGATCATTTTGATTGATGGAGTTTACATATTTATTTAACATTGAGTGGATTTTGTAAGGCTAATAATATTCGCCACAAAAGATTCAGGATAGACAAAAGTTTCATGTGGAGTAAGGCAGTCTGCCCTTATCTGTACTCCTAGGTGTGGAGAGTTGCAGAAGGGAAAGAGAGTTACCCAAGTCTTCTAGGGTAGGAAAAAGTTTGGAGAGGAAAGCATTTTATGCTGAAAGAACAATCTCAGGGAGAGTTTGGATGGATAATAGATCACGTTGTGCAGAAAAATTTCGGAGTATAGGTGGAGTAAGGCAGTCTGCCCTTATCTGTACTCCTAGGTGTGGAGAGTTGCAGAAGGAAAAGAGAGTTACCCAAGTCTTCTAGGGTAGGAAAAAGTTTGGAGAGGAAAACATTTTATGCTGAAAGAACAATCTCAGGGAGAGTTTGGATGGATAATAGATCACGTTGTGCAGAAAAAATAGATATGGGAAATGGTGCTGGACACCTGGGTTCCGAGTATAGGTGGAGTAGGCTTGTCAGGGAGAGTGCCGAAAAGGGCACTGTGCAAAATAAAGGATGTGTAAGAAAGTCATTGTTCGGGGAAAGAGAGATGTGTTGTAAATCCAGCTCAAAGGCATCCACGAGTAATTGGAGGAGTAGGGTAGAGTGGATTTCTTCTTTAAAACTAGAAAAGGATGAAGAGATGATTAGACAAGGTACTCACAGAACTGATTCAGGAGAATCAATGAATGAGTTAAGGAGGAGTGTTTTCTGGAGTAGGTTCTCATAAGGAGGAAACATGGCAAAGAGGAAATCAGAAAAGTGGTGTAGAAAAATCATGGAACAAATCAGAGAAAAACAATATTACAAGGTATTGTACAGCAGAGACCCAAGAGCAGGATAAATTTCAAAAGGGCACTGAGAAACTTGGGTTTGATATTGGTGCAAATCATTACACACTGCAATTCCAGAACACAGTCCGGAAGGCCAACCATAAAACTGATGCCAAGACATCATTGCCTGATAGGAGTAGTGTGCAATGGTCTTCTACGATAGGATCCACCAACCTGAAAGAAGTAGCAGAAGAGAGTACCAAGAAATCTGGCTTTGAGGTGTTTATGAATGATTCAGGTAATTTCCAGCAGGCTTCTATCCAAAAGCAGACTTAATTGGTTTTGTTGAAAAAAGGGGAGGAGAGTTCTGGTGCGGGTTTGATCTCAGATGACTATCCAAGGGACCAATTGGATCAAATGGTGCCAAACGAGGGAGGACCCTGTTTACATCGGGTGCCATCTGATAATTTAAGGAAGATTATGGGGTGGAGTTGTGCTACAAAGTTGGGGTTTAAATGAGAAATCAGATAATTCAACACTGAAATCAGGTTCAGGAAGACCATCAACTGAATCCCAACATAGTGAGGAATGGTTTCCTATTCCAGATTTGGAAGATCAGGAATGCATTGTGAAGGATAAATCACATAAGGACAAAAAGGAAATGGCAGCCAAAAGCAAGTCAAATGTTCTGATTTCCAGTACAGAAGGCAATATAGGTGCTAGTTTAAAGGAAGCTGAGAAAACTCAAAAATAAAAAGCACGAAAATCTGCCCAAAAAGGGCTATAGAAGAATCCACAGATGAGTCACAATTAACAAGGAGGCATGTTTCAAGTACTGCAAATAAAGGGCATGAATGGCAGGAACGAGCAAAAGAAGAGGTTACAGATGTTATTACAGATTCTGGGAAGACCAAAGGTAGCCACCAAGGAAAGGGGCAAAATGCTGCTATCAATTGGTCATTGGAAGGAACGTCAGCAGATGAATCAACATTGTCTAGTGGACCTGTTTCAAGTCGATTGTACGAAGAATGTGATAGATTGGAGAGAAAAAAGGGAAAAACAGCTTTTGTAGACAAAGATGAATTGGATGAACACAGGGACACTGAAAGGCTAATTCAAAGTTAAGAAATTGAAGAAAAGAATAAAATGAACAAAAAGATAAAGCGAAACAAACAAATTCCCAAGGAAACTTCTGTTTCATGGGAGGAAGCACTCATACTTGAAAGAGAGCAGAGACGAGAGGATGAAAAATTTATGTGAGAGGCCCTTTCAGAGGCTAGAATGGCTGCAGATGCCTGGGTAGTACCTATAGGTGCTGTTTTGGTTCAAAATGGAAGAATCATTGCCCGAGCCCACAATTTGGTAGGGGAGACCAGAGATGCAACTGCACATGCAGAAATGCTTTGCATTCGTTATGCATCAAGTCAACTTAGAACATGGAGGCTTGCGGAATCAACTCTGTATGTGACATTAGAGCTATGTGCCATGTGTGCTGGGGCCATTCTTCAGGCTAGGATTGGGACTGTAGTCTCGGGAGTTCCTAACAAGCTTTTGGGAGCTGATGGCAGTTGGGTCAGCCTTTTTCCCAACCAAGGTGAGGAAAAGATGCATGCCACAAGTGAGGAGCATCCTCCTACAGGTGGCCCAGTTCAGCCGTTCCACACTGTGAAATCGTGGCTCTGGCATAATAACAAACAGAGGGATTTCTCCTGTGCAGGGAAAAGGTGCAAGGGAAAGGTCGACCGTGTGTTTCCTTTCCAGATTGAATATGAATAAACTGCATCCTCTACAGCCGTTTTGAGGGAACTTGAGCAAACAGGTGGAGCAACATTTTCAGCCCCAAACCCAAACTTAGAAGAGGCCTTTGATTGCCTAAAGAAGATGACAAGCCCAACAATTAGATGGTAAAAAATGGTCAGGTCTGTCTGGTAACACAACATTAAATTCAATGCAAGAGTTCCAAGAAAAACCTATGATTTTTGTTGCTTGTGCAGTTTGCAAAGATGTGGAAGGGCGGTAGGCTGAGACGGTTAAAGTACCTCAGGCCTGAGATCAAACAAGAAGCATTTTGAGCAAGTGAGCATTCCTTTTTGGGTAGCAGGTTTTTCTCATATCCAATTCTATCTTTCTGTACCCTTCCTGAAGCATTTCTTGCTCTAAATTGGACAGATACGTCTATCTATTTCCTGAATGAAGGTATTGTTGTGTGTGGGCAAAATGGGTTCTACTTAGAATGATGGATTATTGTTTTCTTGTCAAGTTTATATGCACAGAACTTAACTCTACATGTATTTGGTGCAGGCAGAGGTGTGTATTATGACTCGATCTCATAATTGGAGATGACCAAGGGTTCGGGTGCCATTATGAAGATGACGAAGGCTAATGACACAGCACTTTGTAACATATAAAAATTTGCGTTTTGGTCACAGTCATTTCTTAGGGTCTCACCTTCTTCTGAAGGCTTAAGAGATGGTTATGGGATACATAGTAATTGCCATTGCTTATGGTCTTTATCTTGTGTTATTTCTTATGCATTTTTCAAAATGTTAAAAAGGTTTGCTAAATTTAAAGTTTAAAACAACTTGAATAGTTATGATTTTAACACCAATATTACAAATCATAAATTACTTCTTTTGTAAATGGCAGCTAGCTACTTCCCTTAGAAGCAGTTCCCAATGGACATAATCTTTAACTCAAACATACGCCATCCAAAGACATGACAGAATATTGCCCAAAGACATGACACATAATATTGCCGCCCATAGATGTGATGCATTATATTGTCCATAAACCCAACACATTGCTTGTATAAAAAATCAGTTGCACTTGATATGATGACCATGTATCATAAACGTTGTTACAATTCTTTTTATCGATGTGCTAAAATGACCTTGATTCACACAATAATAAATCCCAAAAGGAACAAAATAATTTAATTAAAAATTTTAAAAACAAAATAAAATCATTTAAAATAGAAGTACGTGTGTTTGTTGTGTTGTAGGTGTCTTGGGTCTACTAGAAGAAGGTATAGGCTAGGTAGTTGTGGGCTAGGTTAGGGGAGGTCGCATGAGCTTCCACCTTCACATGGTTGGCCTTGTCAATAAAGAATGAATATTCTCGAAGCTAAGGGAGGCTCTTTTTTATTAGTCCAATTTAATTGTAACATTTAAAGTAAAATGTTGTCATTGCAACCTTAGTTATTTCAGATTGATTGCATAGTGGAATTATAAAAATAAACAAAATCATCATTTCAAATCTCATTTGTTAATAACTAATTTTGATAATTATATTATTAACAACGATATTAAGGGAATCATAAATTATTCTCGTAAATAAATACATTCAAATTGAAATTAAAAAAAGGAAAAATAAAGTGAAACTAACAATCACAACAACGTTACTTTCACAAGCCTCTCTTTAAAAATAGATAGTTTGCAATATGAGATTGTTGACGGATAGACACCACAAATAGAGTTACCATAAGATTCTAGAAGTCACCCCATGGGAATTCGCCAAACACAATATCAACTTATAATTTATAAATGTATTACCTTTGTATGAAGATTAGCATATGCATGTTCACACATGAAAAATTACATTAAATATTTAAAAAAGAGTAAATTACAAATGATGTCATCATACTTACAAATTGTTCTTGATAAATGTCTCTTACAAGCTTTGGACATTTAGCTCCCATCATATCCTTATATGCACATACTTTGATATATTTGCATGAGCCCTGCTTTTATCATACCTATCTGTGCACCTACTCCAATATAGTTGCTATCCATCTAGATTTGATCTTTTGCCAACCTATTTATCATACCTATTTGTGCACCTACTCCACCATTGATTTACATGCAACCTATTATCCCTACACCTATAGCTGTCCAAGGTCTACCTTCTCTTCCACCATATGGTTGTCCTTCTCATATACTTGCATCTATGTGGGGATCTTGCCCATACATCTCCTTTAAATAATGAAGCCCTTTGTAAAGATGATTATCATATCCATGTTCATCTTAATACTTTGCCCGAGAAAATCACATCTATCTTCTAATCTATTTCTTTGGGTAGTATGGACATAATTTTTTCCACAATTAAGCTTCCATCACCACCTGCTATTCATGACAACTATCCTTTACTCATCATTGCAACTTATCACAACACTAGCATCAAATAACCTTCATTGATGATGGATGATGCTTTAACGTTTGCACCACCCGATGCTTGACCAAGGTCCATGTTGACCCCACTTCATTAGGTAAGACATAAATTTGTAAAGTACGCATTCTAAAGCAAAAGTTACTAAAGTAAATAATCCACTTAATTACACCATCTCAAGTAAAAAGATAGATCTTCTATAAATCAACATTAATATTATTACATCTTACAAATCCACGTGCTATAACTAGGGGTTAGTACTATAAAAGAATATACCATATGCATCTTAGGCGCTCATGCCATAAGTCATCTTAAATAATAAGGTACATTAATCAAGTACAATACAAGAATGAATAATAAATCAAACATTGTCTGTAGCCGCCACTAACCCACATGGTCATCCGTAAGCTGAGAGCTAGGAACATGGCTCAGGCATTTTTCTGCCCAACCATGAAGCAACTACACTTCCCTAAATTCTTTCATAACATGAAGGAAACCTAGCCCTACACGAAATGCCTAGCAACCTGAAAACAACTGGCAGGAGGGAACATTTGATGCACCCTGATGTGTGAATGTAGATCTAAATGATGATGTGCAATATCTCACAACAAGATGTGGTAGAGAAATATATAAATAATGTTTTGCTAGACAATCTTTATCTATTTCAATGAACATGGCTTCGCTTAAGCATTTAAAATAGTTATGGTCAAATCTTGAAAAAGAGGAAAAGCTTTCTTTATTTGCCCACATTTGACATCCTAGCCCAAAAGTAACCCAAAACACACACAAAAGATAAACTACTTTCTTTTCAAAGCAAATTGATTACACATACTTTTGCCTAGAAACAATCACTATTTCTTTACTTTTGCTCAATCAACGAGAATACATTTTCAAGCATTAAAATCAATAAAGAACATTATTTGTTCATTCCAAATACATATAGAAGTTGTAAAATTGGTTATATTTCTTATCTCTTTTGTCACTCATGATTTATCAAAAATAAAATAATCTACATCTAGAATTGCATTACCCCAATCAGGTTTATAATTCCATGCAATTAAATTTGTAACAAGGATTTAAAGAGATATATAATACTGACCAATAAAACATCTTTTGAAAATGATGGCATAAGTATAAAAGACAGTTTAAATATATCCTAACTTGGCTACATGAATAAATTAATCTGTTACAGGAATACAGTCAAGTTTGTTGCAATAGGACAAAAATAATAGTCTGCGACAGGAAAAATATAAACGGTGACATGAATAAGTAACTGTTGCGACAAGAATAAAACTATGACATAAATAATAAAATGGCGACAAGAATAGTGAAAAGCAGGCCGACAACATGCTATCACTAAGTTTTCTTTAAACATAGGCCGAACAAGAAGATAACCACCTATGAATAAAAGAATATGAAGGAGGAAAAAAAAGGTCTTCAAGCTGTTTTTAAAAGGAAATACAGAGGCAATTATAATGGATAAACAGACCGAATTAAAATAGTTTAGATGAAGCATAAAGGCTGGAGATGGTTTCATTAGACAGAGAGGAAGAATACATAGGTCGGACGTAAGCAGGTCGACCACAAAATAGGCAGTTAAAACCTTCAAAGAGGTTGTTTCAAGTTGTTCTAAAAAGCTTCGGCGGTTGACAGAAAGCTCAGGCTGCTAGAGTTTAATGAGGTTGATCCTAAACAAAAATCAATTAAATCATAACCAAAACCTGCATGTGAATGCACAGGTAGGATAAACTATATAAACAAGCCAATTTAATTCAAGCTACGAACATAGAGCAATCGATCTTTTACCAGCCAAGAACCAAAACTAGAACACAGGTGTTTAATCTTACTAATTGGCGACAGGAATCATTCTAAGGCGGCAGAAAATTTAAACAAGGCATAAATGGTGATCAACAACTAGGCCAACCAAAGTATTACTAGACCAGAGAAAAATTAAGATGCAAGCTAGTATTTAATATTGGTTTTAACAGTATACACAACCAAAGCTTTTGCAATATAAATCAAAGAAAAATACTCGATTTCACTTGCTTTGCTCAAAAGGTCGATTTCTGCCTCCTAATGCCGATCACTCCCTCTTCTCTTGTGCTTCTTTCTTGCCTTCTGTCCTTGATTGTTGATGATGATGCCTCTGCTGTGCGTTTTTCCTTTTTTATGAATATCCTCCCCTATTAATAATAATCTCCTTGTATATTTAGATTAAGCACTTTTTATTGATAACTTTCAGTTTATCTTGTGTTTGCATGGCGCTTGACATCCAATACCACCAATTTGATTGAAATTTAAAATCTAAATTACCATCGCTCTCTTGCATGACAATAGATTATTTTTATATTTAGATTTCTATTTATAATATATATTATTAAAAATAATTATTTATCTTTAAAATACTACATATTTATTTTAAGTCTACCAAGAATATTATATATATTTATTATTCAAATCATTTAAATAATTGAAAAAACACTTCCAATACTTATTAATAAATCAAAGTAAACAACTTATGCAATTTTAATGTATCTAAGTCAAATTAACATAATAAATACATGGTTAACTATGCATTTCAAGTGAACATTCTATAGCAATGAAGACACCTATTTATCTAATCATTAAACATCAATCACATTCATTTACTATATAAAATACTCAAACAAGACTGCAACCACATAACGATGCATAATAAGCCAATCAAAGATGCAATATGACATGCAATTACGTGAGTGTGTGCATGCATTGGGTTTTATCCATCATGCCAACTCTTTCTTGGCGGCTAGAACATCTCTACTTCAACCATGTTCTCGGCTTCAACATTTTTCTTGCACTCAGTTGCACTTAGATTTCCATCAATAGGTTAGTCCTTATAATCATAGCCGAAGCAAAAAAAATGTACATCCATAATCGTACCAATAATATTCAATTATTAAATTGACTTTCAAATTTATGCATTTATAACATTAACGACAATTACTTTCACACACGTGGAATCACTCATAGTAAAATGTCTAAGAATCTAAATTATAATAAAGTCCAAAAATGAGATGTGACAAAATTTCTATTGGCGGCTTTGACAATGTTTGTCAAATTCATGCGGAACCTTCACTCTTCCTATCCTTGTTGGCCACATCGGTCGTAACACATTATTCCATGATATGCAAGAAGATTTGTCATTTTGCATTCACTTAGGTAGACCTTGGATCCATGCCATGCAAGCCATGCCTTCGACCCTTCATCAATCACCCAGATTTATTCATTAGGGCAGAGTTTGGACTATCTTATTTTGTGTGCATCCCTTCCAACATCATATCCCACGACTATCACCCTTTACCTTCAACGCTTGATCCGATCCTTCTCCTTTGAACACTTTCCTCTTTTACCTTCCCAAACGTGTTATTACCTTCTCCTTCTCCATTTCCTCCTCTCCCTTCATTGCTTCCTCCTCTCTTTCCTAAGTTCCACCTACTCGTTAGCGATAACTCTAAGAAAAGGCCCTTCAAATTTTTTTTATAAATCTTCGTGAATCTTGGCTAAGGATATTAATTTTCATGGCGAATCTATCGATTTTTGAAAAAGGTTATTTTTTTGGCGAATTTATCAATGTTACTAGAGATTTGTATAAAATTTTGACGGATCCTGACAAATACTAGCTAAAGGAATTAATTATCATGGTAGATCCTTCCTATAAAAACTAATATCTTCATCAGCGTGGCACCCCCATATATTCATTTATTTTTTCCTAATGCTAAAGCGGAAGCCCGGGGGCAATAGCCACCGATGGGGACAAGGAGCAACACCACTTTGTGAGGGCCACAGGGCACAAGTCGGGAACATGCTAGAGCACATGTGTACTGAACATTTTTAGTCTCTCCCACTATAAAAAATAAGACACTAAATATGAATGAATCTACAATTCATGTCACCCTATTGATCGGATGGCTGTGATTTGATTCCACCCTTCACCTTCAATGCTTGATCCAATCCTCCTCCTTTGAACACTTTCCTCTTTTACCTTCCCAAATGTGTTATTACCTTCTCCTTCTCCATTTCCTCCTCTCCCTTCATTGCTTCCTCCTCTCTCTCCTATGTTCCACCCACTTGTTAGGTTTAACTCTAATAAAAGGCGCCTCAAAATTTTTATAAAATCCTCGTGAATCTTGGCTAAGGATATTAATTCTCATGGTGAATCTATCATTTTTTAAAAAATGTTAATTTTCTTGGCGAATTTATGCACATTACTAGATATTTGTATAAAATCCCAACGGATCTTGATGAATACTAGCTAAAGAATTTAATTACCATGGTAGATCCTTCCTCTAAAAATTAATATCTTCATTAGTGTGGTCCCCTCATATATTCATTTCATTTATCCTAATGCTAAAGCGGAAGCCCGGGAGCAGCAGCCATCGATGGGGACAAGGGACAATGCCACCTTGCAAGGGCCAGCGGCACAAGTCGGGAATAAGCTGGAACGCATGCATACTGAACATTTTCAAACTCCCTTGCTGTAAAAAATAAGACACTAATATGAATGAATCTAAACTTCATGTCTTCATATTGATCGGATCATTGCAATTTGATTCCACAAGTTTATAAAGACACGTGTTGTGAAAACCATTTTCTTCGCCCAAAATTTATTTTGGTCTGTCAACCAATATCTAATTTGCAACCTAGAATAAATTTTGGGTAGTGCAAACAATTGTTGATAGATGTGCTTATAACCCATAGAATCAAATCACAATCATTGATTAATACCTAATCGTGCGACCCAAATTAATTTTAGGGAAGAGTAAATAGCTTTTATGACATATGGTTATAAACTTGCAGAATCAAATCACAACTGTTAGCTCATAGTGGAAATCAATGGTGGGAAATGAATGCCCTATTCCTTCATGCATTCGAACCATAGAATTGCCCTATTATCTATAGGGGCCTCAATGGTTCATGATACCTATAGGCCCATGGGGGTCAATAGAAAGTCTAAGTTGCATTGTTAATAAAATCTAGGTCACATCAATTACAAGAGCTTTAGATAATCCTACTCACTATTGGCACACAACAAGAGCAAAAAGCTTAAGATTGTTGTCGTCTCAGTTGGAGACCACCAAACATAAGAGCCATTGAGAGCATTATATATTTAGCAAATATATGTTATGAATTGCAGACAAGATCTCAATTTATTATCCATGCAAACTTTAAAAATGATATTAGTACATGAACCATGTGTTACTTGTAATTTTTGTAATCATTAGTTTTGAGGCCATAGATGCCCTAGATTTTAGAGGCCATGATAACAAAGGAGTGAAACAGTCACATTCATCGTTCAATGGTCTTGTTGTTGCTAAACCTATTTATATACAATTTCTATGTGAAAAATCTTACCAAATGTCAATTTGGGTGCTGCCACAATAATGGGTTACACTTTCTGGGACATCCTAATTTTTTATGAAGTCACATATTTTTAGAAAATATAATGATTTAAGCCTTGAAAGGTTCCATTTAAAGGATTTTAATTGAAGAGGGTTTGATCAAACCCCCTTAGATTCAAACCCCCTTGGATAGAACTCCACTAGTTTTAAACCATACCTATTATGGAGTCTCCTCTACACCTATCAAAATGCTGATAAAAAACCACTTTTGATTTACCTTTTGAGGGATCAAATGAATTTATTTAAAATTTATGTTTTGTAAGTATGTAGACCTTATTATAAGCTTCCCAAAAAGTATAATTTTAAATATATTTAATTTGATTATTATATTTATTTTTTATTTCTTATGAATGTAGGTTTTTCACTGAACATCAAGTTCTCTGTTCTACACACATGGAAAATTAGTAAATTATTGAAAAAAAATTCTAAAAAATATCTATGCCCTAGGTATTGATGCCCTAGGTATTGACGTCCTTGTTTCAACAAAAAAAGAAAAATTAAATTTTGATACATACAGAAAAAGTTATGTTTTACGGAATACACCTATGTCTAAATTATAATTAGTTTGACTTCAAAACTTAATTAAAAAAATATTCAACAAAACATTATGAAACCAAATGCATGCCCTATATATCGGTGTTACCAATCTAAATTCAAAAGAATCATAATTTTATCTTTTGTAGAAAAAAAGTTATGTGCTACAGAATACACATCACTTTAAAAAAATGTTGTTTACTATTAAAACTAGTTATCAAAGGAGACACAAATTTTTTTACAATTTAATTCTAATTTTTTTTTTATAAATATATTTAGAATCTAAAAATAAAATCTCACAAATCACTAGTTCACATCATCTTCAAATTCCTAACATTTTAGCAAATATATGTGTTAGAAAGTGAAGATTTAGTTCAAAATATTGATTTCAATGTCAAGTTTGGCCAAAACATGTAACCCATTATCGTGGGATGACCCATTTCAAAGTGAATATGGCCCCAAAAGCAAACAGAAATTTAATAGTAATGGCAATATGCCCCCAAAATAACTGAGAATGTAACATTAATGGATAATATGGTTAAGGCTTGTAATTTGATATTATAAACTTCACGCAATTAGGCTCCAATCACGCACCATTTATTGTGGAGAAACAACTCAATTTTAAAGTTTAATGAAATAATGCTTATGTGAATTAACCTGCACTAAATTGATTTTTCATAAACAATGGTGATTTAGTCCTTGTTAGC
Organism: Cunninghamia lanceolata; assembly: GCA_027924645.1. Lineage (NCBI taxonomy): Eukaryota > Viridiplantae > Streptophyta > Pinopsida > Cupressales > Cupressaceae > Cunninghamia > Cunninghamia lanceolata. The sequence continues at coordinate 6,058,720 of BSBN01001003.1, forward strand.
AAGTAATGTAGAGGAGATACTAGTCTGGAGATCCAGTCCTTAGTCAAGTCTTTGTAGTCAGTTTATACTGCAGTCAAGTAGCTAGAGATTGACAGCATAATATAAAGAATACCAAAATAGGGCATCACATACTCATCAGAATAAGACAATACAGAATTACCCAGTACCGACATACCTTCATATATATATAGCAATCAAATGAGTACATCATCTATCCATCCTCTGGAAGGTCTAAGTCTCTGCCTCATCAGTTACATTCATGACTTCTATGTGATTCTTACATCAAAATATATCATACTCTTATGCTCCTATATCTTATCATCATATCCTATATCTATATATATACTATATCTATTACATATAGGGATGTGTTTCTTTTCAGCTCCGACCTCTGCATAGTGTATGGCAACTTTCGGTTGGCTATCTTTTATGCTCTGCACCCTGCTAACATCATCCCCCCTGCAAAATTATGTCTTGTCCTCAAGACATGCAAAATCAACTACTAGGTAGGATAGTCTTATAGATTTGCTTGAGTTGTGTTAGACTGGTGTCCCATATTTGATTCTTGGCTTTAGCCAACATAGCTATTTGTCATATTTTTATGTATGTTTCCTCTACTTCTATACTTGCCTGTATTTTTATGGTCTATGTAGTTTGTTTGACATCTTAAAAATTGTCGGTTAAGTCAGCCAGTCTCAGGTTGACCACTTCCCTCAACTATTTTATTTGGCCCTTTATTTGATCCCTTTGATCTTGGAGCTGTTGGTGTTGGTTATGTAGTGTCTTAACTTGTGCTCTTATTACTCCATTCTTATCCACCAGAGGGTCATACTGAGATGCCACATTTGTGATTTGCAGTTCTAGAGTGTCCATTTGATCTTTTATTGCTTTTGTGGACTGTGGCCATTTTAAACAAAACTGGTAGAGGATATTGGCCTCTACAATGCTTTGTTGTATATTCTTGATTTGTATTTCTAACTGAGTGTGTACCTTGACACACTTAGTCATCATTTCCGCAAGTCTTTTCTTATTCAATTGTTCAGTTACCTTCTTCTCCAGCTGGCTAGAGTACTCCTTAAATCCCTATGTTAACTATTTCAGTTGCTTCGGCAAGGGCAAGGTGGTATCTCTATGTGTCTTCGACACCTCCTTGGCTAATGTATCCACTACATCTTGTAGGAGTTCACTCCCTTCCACATGTTGCTTCAAAATTTCTGCCTTAGCAGAGGAATGGAACACATCTCCCAATTGTAGCTTCTGTAGTGGGGATATTCTGACAAGGTTTATTTGGCCTTCTACCACCAGTAACTGTAGCAACTATGGGGTCAAGATGGGCGTTATTTGTTTTTGTTTTTCCAAAAATTCTTTGATTGACTCAATTAAAGATGACGAGGCCTTCAAAATATCATTTTGTTCTGATTCCCTTTGTTCCTCTATGTTCTCATTTCTTCCTTCTTCTTTATCCTCTGAATTCTCTGTTTGTTGTTCGATGTTCCTCTCCTCCATCCTTGTGTTCTTTGAAGGAGGTACCTCTTGTGTAGGAGCTTCCAACAAAATTTTCTCTTGGCTTGTCTCTGCTCTGTCCTATCGTCCCTTTACTGGTATCTCAATGTTGTGTGGAGGTGATGGTGTTGGCTATTGTTGTTCTTGTTCTTTGATAGACTGATATATATTTGTTGTCACTTCTTTTGTCTCTTCTTGTATTTTCTCTTCTTCCTTCTTATTTCCACTCATGAGGGTGTCTACTCTTTGTTTTCTCCTCATCTCCATGGCTTGTTATATCAATCTGTTCTTCTATTCAGGCGACAATGTGTCACTGAGCTTATTAATGGCATTTTGCCTTATTTCTTCCTCCAATTGGGGTGCCTTATTTCTCCTATCTGTTAATGCTTCTATTAAGCGATCCAAAAATCCTTCCATTATTTCATCAAATGTATTTTCCTTATCCATCATGGATTGTATCATTGTTGTAACTATCATTTATTTATTCTCTACAAATGAATACACATATAAAACAATAGTTCTTTCAGCATACCTACATTTTCCATGGCATTGATCAGTGCCTCTAGGTTATAGAGCTCTTGTGCTAGTTCCTCTAATTCTTGTTCTGCCAGTTCTTCCTCCAATTTCCGTTGTGCTTTCTTTCTTTTCTTAAATTTGGACTCTTGCTCCTCCCCTTCTTCTGACTCAATAACCTCCAGTATTTCTTAAGTTTTTTTTTCTCTTTACTGCTTATGCCAGGGAGCCTTCTTCTGTGTTTTCTTCTTCATTCTAGAAAACACTTATGATGCTTCTCTCCCTCCAGATGACATGGTAGAAGATGATGGTGCCTATGATGTTGTCCTCTCTGATCTTCTCACAATCGAACACTCTTTAGTGGGTAGAGGAGCTAATGTGGCCAGTTTTACAGCTGATGTGGTTCCTTTTCTTGGAACTCCCCACTGTTTATGTAGATTCTTTGTTCTTGTCTAGGTGTTCCTCAACCTATTTTTATGTTGTTTCTCCATCACTTCTGAATAAGTGTCATATCTTTCTGCACTTGCATCCTTGGGTTTGCTGAGTAGATTTTGTGCGTAGGCATTAGCTTCTGCTACAGTTATCTCATAGGGTAATTGAGGTACCCATGCTATTCTTGGCTCCACTGCCTCCATGTATGTGAAGTCCTTATCAATCAAAATGTGACATCTTTTATGTGTTGCTTCACTATTCCATAAGGGATTCTGCCCCTTGCCCTCATCTCTTCTTGTTGGGTTTTGAAAAATCCCCAATATGTGGCACTATATGCTTTGGTGTCAAAAAATTGAGCTATATATCTTTTAAGCTCTAACCCTACCAATATATTTTGTTTCCATTGCTTCCCCTTATGCCTCATCAACTCATTCAAAAAATAGAATGTAAGGCAAATAATTAAAGTACCATACTGGAAGTTATAGTTTGAGTCCTTAATCTTTTGCAAGTTCTCCAGGAGCTGTTGGCGCATCACCTCACAAAGGTCAAAATCCTTGCCCTCCTTCACCATCTGGTAGGCAGTATGAATTGCGGTGGCTGTGGTCGAACCCTCTCGGTTGGCATAATAGACCTTGTATGCAATGCCCATGGTGGCATATTTCACCCTCGGATCTGTGATATCCTTCACATGAATATTTCTCCTGTCTATTGTAGCTCTGGTTAATTCCCTCACTTGATCTATTATAATAGCCTTCATTGCCAGTAGGGACCCTACAGAACTTAATCCTATGACTACCCTAATGGCCTCCTTTTTTATTCTATAGGGTTTGTCCAGATATATAAACTCATCATGCACTCTACTTAAAATGATCCTTACCCATTCGTGGGTATCCATGAAGTCAGGGAAGTCCTTCCACACATCCAGTTTCTTTGCTGGTATGTTTGCATATTTAGGTAGATACCTTGTATCTCCCAATAATGTGTCCCTCAACTCTTCAAATTTCATATGGTTGATCTCCACCAAGGTGTTATGAATGTATTTCCTTACATCCTTTGTGTAGACCACATTTTTTGGCACATTTTAGAATGCGTTGTCTTTGTCGACCTCTAGGGCTTTCTAGGGGCATTTCTTGAACTTTGACTGAGGCTTGTGTGTGATGTCGATTAGATCAGGGGTAGCCATTATGTATTTGTTGGCTTCCTGTGTTCTTATACTCCTCACTGCTACGTTCGCTGCTTGATTCTTCTCTCAATGTTCAAATTTTACCAAAGTATGAATGAAAAGTGAGGTTCCTTGGTCAAGATTAGGGTTAAATATCTTCGCATCCTTTGCATTCTTGTCACTGTCTTCAGTCTGGTTAACTTTTTCTATGTGTGCTTCTTCGATTAATGATCCCAAAGGAATGTTGACAGTCTTGTTATCATTAGCAAATGATAGATCTTCTTTTTGGGAGTCTATGATACTATTTGCATCTACAAACCATTACAACCCTAAAAGTGCATTTAAATCTTCTCCTTGATCCTTAGTGGCTACAACAATGAACTATAAGACTTGTTTGACACCCATTACGTTAACTTTCACTTAGTTCCATGTTCCCATTGTCTGCATATTGAACCATCTGCCAAAATAATGTTGTAAGTTGTCTCTATCAACTTATGTCTTTCTAACTGCTCCCACAAATTTTTTGTGATCATGTTGACATCTACTCCCAGGTCTATCATGACATTCTGAACCTTTCTATGATTGATGTGAACATCCCCCATAAAGTGGTTTTGTCTTCCATTCTCTATCTGTTCTTCCCATCCTTCAAAGTTGACTCTTCTGACCTTGCTCTTTATTCTAATATTTAGAAAATTGCTTCAGTTTCTCAATAAGTCTATTTGTTGTGTCAATTGGGCTAGTTTCTCGAGAGTTTCTACTTCTCCTTCGGTGACAAATTTCTTGCATCACTTCCCCTTATCTTGCTCCTTCTTTATTGTTTGTTTGGCTTCCTTCACAACTTCTTGATGTTGTTTCTTAGTGGGAACAAATTCTTCTTCCTCACTATCTTCCTCTTTTGTCTCAATGACATATTGTCTTCCGGTATTTGTTCATTGTCTTGTCAGTACCATAAATTTCTCTTTCTTTCTTTTTCTATCTTGTATGGTATGTTTTGGCTTGCTTCTCTAGTAGTACTCTTCTTCCTCTATAGATTTAGATGAAGATGTGTTTGTTTCCTCCCTATTATTCTTCTGGCAAGTCCTTGATCCTTGATCCTTGACCCTTTGGTGCCCTTCTTATGATCCTAGCTCCTTTTTGATTATTTAGGTTTTGTAGCTCATCACTCTTAGATTGTGGTTGTGCATTTTGGAAGTACTGTTGTGCTCTCTCACAAGAAAATAGATCATGCTCTGTACTACTACAAAATGAACACTGTGTTTCCTTTCAACCCAACATTCATTAGCAAAGTGTCCTAGCTTACCGCAATTGCTCCGTACTTCTTTGATTTCTTCCATGGCCTCTGCCTCCTCTATCATCATTATTATAGTTGTTTCCTTAGGATTGGCTGCCAGAGTTTGAATTTTGTATTGTATTGACATTTCTCTGATTTTTCCAATTTGGTTGTTTGTAGCCATGATCATGTGAGTTTCTTTCTACATATGACATGTCATTACTCTCCGCTGAGTTTGTGTACCATGTTTCATCTTCTTCATCAACAAGTTCTCTTTTCCTCCAGAAGTTTTGTGAAGGACAATCTGGTGTTTCATGGTCATCCCATTCTCCACATAATTCACAATATACTGAATTGATTCTTTTTGTTTTTACTTTGATGTCTACTTTTATCGCAGCAGCTTGTCTTTCACTTTTCATCCTAGGGCATTCATTTCTCAAGTGACCTTCGCTTATACAATATGATCACCAAATATTAGGTCTTTGCTTTTGTGTATTCTCCTCTTGTTTAGCTAAAATTTCCTGCCTTAGCTTCAATTGTTTTAATTCTAGTTTTAGCTTTTCCAGTTCTAAGTTTTCTTTCATCTTATCTTGTCTACACCAAGATTGAGACTCTATCTAATAGGCTAGTGTCATTGTTTCTGCATGTCTCAAATATACTTCCATCTAGGGCTAACCTTATTTTAGGGCTTATTCCAAAAATAAACCATTCTATCTTTTGTTTCTCAATCAATGGCTCCTCCTATTTCCTAGTTGTCTCCTTAAATCTTCTATCAAAGTCCTTTATTGATTCTCTATCCAGCTGCATCAAATCTCTCATCTTACTTACCCCTTCTGTTGGAACATCCAAAACTCCAAAATTCTCCAAAAATAGTTTCTTGATCTCATCCCAATCCTTGTCACTATTTGGGCATGTCTTTATATACCACTTTAATGCTTCATTCCGCAAGGTGCCTATGAAGTCAAATAGCTTTATTTCATCTCTTCTTACTCCCTTCCAGTTCCAAATAGACTCCAAAACAAAAACGTGCTCTGCTTCTTTAGTAGTGTCCTTCTCAATGATTGGTAACTTTATAGGAATATCCGTGATTGGTTTTCTCAATGTCTTCGGTACTTTACAATAGTTTTCCTCTGATCTTCTCATTTGGTTAGGTTGTCTTCTATCAACTCACTTTCCTTCTCTCCCCTTATCTCTCTGTAGTTGGATATCAAAGTACTCCTCTCCTAAAACCTCTATAAAATTACTTTGAATCTCTATTATTCTCTCTATTTCCTTGTTTGCTTGACTATCTTCCTTCTCAACTAAAATTATCTTGACTTTATATGGCACTCAAGGTGACTCATGGTCCCGGGGTTGTGTCTCTTCAAATTAGGGGATTCTCTTCTCTTTCTGAATGGCATCATGTCAGCATCCGGTGATGATTCAAATAACCTTCCAAAACCCTCAAAACTCCTCTCAATGTTTACCACATCTTCTCGTCCTTCTCTTATCTCCTTTATGCTTCATAAAATTATCTCCTCTATATATTCCTCATCTATCTTAAAAATCTCTGGTGTTAACTCATATGTTCCGACAGTCTGCGACATAAACCCTAGCTTGCCTGTTTCTTCTTTTTCCCTTATGCATTCTTCTCCGGCAGCACCCACCATGGCATGCTTTGCAACATTCTCCATTTCACACTCTATCTCTTCTCCTTTTGACCTCCTTTCTTTGACATCACCCATATTGGCACTCTCAATAGCATCCTCCATGACATGCTTATCTTTTTCTTCCCTTACGGCAATACCCTCCGTGGCGTGCTCTTCAAATTCTTCTTCCTTTTCTTCCACAATTTTTGTTATCCTCTCTTTTTCCATCTCTTGTGCTCTTTCCTTCCTTCTACAATAACGTTCTTGTTGTTCTTGAGTTTGCTTCAATCTCTCTTCTCTGCTTATCTCCATTCCGGCTTTGATTTATTCACCGATCTCTCTTTTCCTTCGCTTGTCCCCTTTCACCATGGGTTTTCTTGATTTGGTGTTCCATTAGTCCTCTTATATCCCATGGAATCCTTGTTTGAAGAGTCACATAATTTGAAAGGTCCTTGCTGACCCTACCCCCTTTCCACTCGTCATCCTCTTAAGTGCCTTCCCCCTCTCACAGAGGTATAAACTTAAGAAGACCTGAATTCCTCCGAAACTTGAAAATTTTCTCCACCAACCTTGCCTTCTTTCCTATCTGAACTTTGCGCTTTTCCTTTGGATTTTTGCCCTTTCAATTTTTAACTACCTTCTTCCAGGGTCCCGACAATGGAACCAAAAGTTAGCAAGAAATGTAGAGGAGATACTGGTCCAGAGATCTGTTCTTCAGTCAAGTCTTTGTAGTCATTTTAAACCCCAGTCAAGTAGATAGAGTAGCAAAACATAAAGAATACCAAAACAAGGCATCACATACACATCAGAATAAGACAATACATAATTATCCATTACCGATAAACCCTCACATATATATATTCACATCAATTAAATGAGTACATCATCCATCCATCCTCTAGTAGGTCTATGTCTCTACTTCATCAATTACATTCATGACTTTTATGTCATTCTTACATCAAAATATATCATATATCATACTCTTATGATCCTATACCTTATCATAATATCCTATATCTATATATATACTATATCTATTACATATAGGGATGTGTTTCCTATGGACTCCAACCTCCGCATAGTGTGTGGAAGCTTCTAGTCAGCTATCCTTTATACTCTGCACCTTGCTAACAGTCCCCTTTATAGGTTGCCATATTTGCCAAAAATGGTGGCCCTAATTTCAACTATTCGCCATTTGGAAAAGATTTTCCACTAAAAAAAGTTGAACTGCAAGTCGTCCTCATCCACGACATCCACTTTTGATTCCTTCTGTGCCTTTGACCAACATCGTTCCTCCCCCTCACCGATGCCATCCACCTAGAGCCACGAGACCATCAAACCCTAAACCCATTTACCAGAGACTCAAGCCTCTTCCTCCTCACCATCCTCTTTCTTCCCATCCTTCTACTTCCTCCACTTCCACCATCCTTTTACCATTTGTGTTGATCCCACCCTTTCTTCTCCTTAGGATATGCTCATAGACAATACTTTAGTACCCCTCCTTAAGGCCTTTGCTAGTGAGTTTCCTTCGCAACCGCTTTCATCTCTTAATCTTCATGTGATTCATTCTCCTCATCCTCCATGTTTATTTAATGTTGTTCCACATCCACCTCCTACTGTATTTGACTCCATCGCTCATGTTCCATATCTCATTTCTACCTTCACTCCACCAATTGACGTAAATGATTTCATTGATACTTCGTTCTCTTATAATGACCTAACAGATGACAAGCCTACACTAGGTGGTGCTTAGATGCCTACCATTTCACTCTCTTACCTTTTTTTACCTATATCTTTTCTTTTTGTGCTTATTGTCCTCTATCTATGCGTGCACGAGCCATCATGTCATCGCTCTTGGGGGTAGTGTTTGATGTTGCATCTTTATCCTTGTTGTCCTCTATCTATGTGCGTGAACTATTATATACCACCACTCTTGGGGAGACAACATCCAATGTTGTGTATTTGTGCCTGATGCCCTCTATCCCTGTGTGAGTTATTATGCCCCCACTCATGTGGAGGCAACACTCAATGTTGTGTTGTGATTTGCTTGCCTTTTTTGTTGATTCCTCTTCATTTCCTTGTCTTTTCTTCTATTTCCTCTTCATGTTGTCTGTCCTTCACGTGTATTTACTCTTTATGTTGTTTCTTCTCACCTTTGTTCATTCTTCCTTGCTCAACATGGGGATGATGCCAAGTATTCGGGACTCGACACCCATTTTCTTGTTGACCAAATTTGAACTTCCCTTCTTTCTCTTTCCTTTTCTTTCTTTGCTAACATGTCAATAGAGGACAACAAGCCATAATTTCTTATTATACATCTACTATACGGATCAAGACTATGTCCACGTGGGTTCATGTCATGTCCCATTAGGATTATTGTATCCTTTCTTGGTTTGCATTTGATTCACACATAACAATAAGTTTCAAAATGACCAAAAACTATTAAATACTATTTTTCAATAATTATTTTTGATAATTTTATAATATTAACAACAATATTATAGATCATAATTTACTCTCATAAATAAATACAATCAAATTGAAATTAAAAAAAATGAAACTAACAATCACAATAACATTGCTTTCGCAAGTCACTCTTTAAAAAGACATAGTTCACAAAGGACATAATCACAATTGGTAATATGAATTTGTTGATAGACAAAGATCACAAATAGAGTTACAATAACATTCTAAAACTCACTGGGGTGAACTTGCCAAACATAATATAACCTTATAAATGTATTAATCCTTTATATGAAGATTGACAAGTACATAAATTTACACGTGAAAAATTACATAAGTTATTCTTAAAAGAGTGATATGATAAATTGCAAATGATTGTCTCCATATACACCTTTTACCATTTTACCTACCCTGGACCGATAGTTATCCTTCCCATGTTGTAGTCATCCCTTCCAAACACCACATTTAATTCTTGTAGCTATCCTCAGGTGTAGTGAACTCTTCTTGCAATTTATAGATAATATTAAATTAAAATCACCACCCTTGGATGCTCCTCTCTTGACTTAGAATTTTCCCTAGAAAATTGAGCCTCCTTTGGTGTAGATTTAATGCCGGCCCCCTTGGGTGTATAGGGTGGCGGCCTCAACCTCATCTCCTATAACCTCCAAAATTAAATGCGAGATTCCTTGACATCGAGATAATATGTTTCTACCCTTCTCTTGCTTAAACTCTTAGTAAAAAAACTACAAATACCCCCTCCTCTCCCTCATTTTAACATTGCAAGCTATCGATTTCCTTCTATTTGTTTTTTATGAGATAAATCTTCTCTTGAATTATGATTCTTGGAGAAATAGATCTCTAAAGCAGTGTCATGGCTTTTGTGTGAAGCTCTGTAATAATTTTTTGAGGTTTGTGGATGTTATTGCAAGCATTTTTCTGTACCTTAGTCTTGATTTTACCTAGTTTCCACAATGCTAGTGTGTATTCCCTTCCATTCCCATTAGTTTTTCCATCTATTTTGTTGGAAGTTTTTGCCCTTTTTCTTTCTCTCTGCATCTCTTTCCATCACCTGGTTCCTTGTTTCCATTTCTGTGTTCAATTAGGGTTTCTATTTACATGTGTTTATGGCATAGATCTATTTTTCATATTTTTCCATTATCATATCGTGTGGACCATGTAATACCCACAGGGGGACTAACTAAGGTAGACTCCCCTTTAAACATTTTGTTTTGCATAGTTTCCTTTATCGATTTGTGCTGGTAGGTCATTTACAAAGTGTTATGTGGAGATTTGACGGGGTTGATAGAAAAGTGCTCAAAATCACATCAATGAGATCCTCTACAAATTTTGAGCTAATTCCAAGTCAAGGAATTTGTTTCCCCTGAGGTGCTTCACTTTTCTTAAGAAACTTTTACCTTACATTAGATACTTTTTAGATTTCACGAGCAACCTCTATTGATTTTTTATGCCTAGTTTTACTACTTACAACCCTTTTTATTAGGTGAAACCCTTCCAATTCATCAATTTTGTTCCGTCTTTTGTATTGTTAGATTAGTAGCATGTTTTATATTTTATTCGAGTTTCTACTATATTTCTTGATAGACCGCGGTGAAGAGAAAGCATCAGTAGACCGTCATATTCTTGCACAACAAGTTTCTGTTAGTTTTAAGTTAAGGTCAAGGTTGCCCCTTAGGCAAAATACTTTTTCTTAGATGGCATTGACCATGCCTAAGATCATCTCCATATTTTAGCCACAACCCTTGCAATAAATTCTAAACATTTTCTATAACTGCCATCTATGTTTGTAGGTGCATCTAATTCCTCTTTTTCATTATACTAAGCATACTTTTGCAACTGTACGTTTCTATTTATATCCTTGTTGAATTTAGTCTCTGGTCTTTTGTTAGGGGTGTGTGCATGAAGATGGGGGTCCAAAAAGTAGCCACCCCACTCTTTAGTGCTAGGAAACCATAATGCAATTGCATTTTCTACTACTAAATAAAGTGAAAAAACATAGTCCCACGGCCTCACTTTTTTAGTTCCATTTTCCTATTGCATCCGAAACATGACTAGGGATTTAATGCGAGCACGTGCTGAAAGATTTGAAGGAGAATACCATCGAACACAATGTCATGTCACCAATCCCGCCATTGACGAGGGCAACTGAAGAAGGTAGGGTTTCATCAATTTTCTTCATTTCAAAACAAAATGAAGTTATTTTTCATTGTTTTAATTGAATTTTTCTTTTTAAATTTTTAGTTAATGAATCATTTCAAAACCCGGATCCAAATGTTGAAATGTTAGGAATACCAAGTAGAAGATATCAATTAAATGTAGATAAAGATTAAATAGAGGAATGAAAAATACACAGAAATAAAATAGGGAGAGACAATTTTAACGTGGTTCACCCAAACTCAGGCTACATCCACCAACAGAGAGTCCAATATTATTATCCAACAAAAAAAGAACCGATTACAACCAACAATCTCTTGCAACTAAATACCACTGCAATATGTTACAATAAAATATCAGCGTACTTCATCGAGCATCTACGTGCACTACAACATATCTTATGGGGAGCTTCCAAGTCTCTCTTTGTATCTCCTATTTTGGGGAAATATATTGCACATATGTGATAGAAGTTGTCCTAGGGGGGTAATGATATAAGTCCTCCTTCTTCACTCGTTTGCTTTTCATGCATTTCGTTTCTCTTTTTGGAGAGGAGTCTTGTTCCCATTGGGTTTTCTCCTTTACTCCACTTTATGAGAAAATTTGTATGTGGGTACCTAACATGGCTTAGTAGCTGGGACCCATATCCTTGTATCTATTGCACTTTTGTAATATCCCCAAGTATTACCTAAGGGGGGGGGGGGTGTTATAGTGATTAATTTATCTATCCACTATAGCTTAATTGTACTTAGGTTGATGAGGTTAGAAAACCTCTTGTTTAACTGAATGTGCAACCTTTTACCAAGTTCTTTGGTAAACCTCATGTGCATACCTTTTGAGGTTGGAAGACTTTCCATGTCACCTCAAAAGGCACTTTGTAGTCATCCAACACTTGTCACACAAGGTTGTTGGTTTGCACATTCCAGGTGATCCAAAAGTTGACACCTTTATAGGACACTTGTCTACTTGTTTGTGCCACATCATGGGGCACTTGTCAATCCACGTGCAATGTGGATTGCCTCTTCCATGCCTATATAATGAGGCATTCTCATTTGTAAGTGAGGTCAATATAAGTTTATGCTCAATTAGGTTCAGCAATATCATCAATTTCTTATCTCATATTATTGATTTCCATATTGTGAGAGTGATTCAAGTGTTGCAGAATATCCTTGACTATTCCAACAATTGATACTTCAATGATCACCGAGGCAACTTCATCCAATGAGAACATGGAGATAGGGACCATTTATAGCCCTTGTAGTAAGCTTGCTACCAACGATTTTTCTACTTCCACCATCTCTACCAGCAAACTTTATCCTCCACATTTTCCACCCCTCGATCAAGACTGACAAAATCATAAAGAATATAAAGTAAAAGCTTCAAATTAAAAGTCAAAAGCATATACAGTCAAAAATCAAGGAAAGCGTATCAAAGAAATATGGGTCCTAAAACAAAATGGACCAAGAAAATCAAATGAAGCAAATTATTCAAATATAACAATCTATCAAAATCAACCAAAGCACCTTGCATATAATAGGTGCCCACCACCTTATAATTTGTACAAGTATGTTGGTCCTAATCACCATTCTAGTTCCACATCCAAAATTAGTAGTTCCAATCCACCTTCCATAAATTCACTATCTCAATTTTGGCGAGTCAAAAATTTGCCAGACCAATCTACATTGCCAACCTATTTATCCAAATCAAATACATCACAAGTACCTAATTTCACATCTAATGCCCCTCTTCCAAATCTAAAATCGCATCTAAAACCAAAAAAATTAAACTCTCAAATTTGTCGTGTTGTAGCAACAACGCTTCACTACAAGGGATATGATGGTACTCTATCGAAATGTAAACATTCGAGATAAGGCCAACTTAGTTATTGACGAAGATCACACAAAAATCAAATTATTTTCCAAGAGCACTTTAATCCTAACAAAATAGTTACTCTGAGCAAGACATTACTGGCATGTTATGACAAGGCATGTCTACATTGATTATCTCAAGAAAACATGGACATGTGAAGACCCTTTGAGTATCAGATTATCAATGTTATCCAATCATCTCAACATATTTTCAAAACAATTAAACAATCAAAAAGAAAATTTAAAAATCAAAATAGTAAAGATAAATATTTCGTCCAATGGTGAAAACCATTTTCATGGAACCTTAGATAAGTACCATGATGAAAACCCTTCCATGGGCATCATGTGTAAATCAATTGTTGATGAGCTTTGCACTTGGAGGCAAGTTGTCTCATCTATCCCATCCTATCTTTCTTCTATCATCCTACTCCATCATATCCATATATCCTTGCTATCATTCCCCTTCATCAACCCTACTTGACTTTGATCTTGATAAGGACTGAGGCATGATTTTTATACATGCTTTCATAAATGCTTGACATAGCAATTCCTTTTGCAACGTATCCTCTAACCATCTTGTTGTAGCCTATGCAATCCACTTTATCCCTTTAGTTGGACAACATCCTAACAAAATTTGCAAAGTAGGGACATGTTCTTCCTTTGTGACGTAGTCCTTGGAGGTTATTGTAGACACCTAAAATTGACCTTATCCTTATGACACTACTAACATCACCTAGACATCCATTCTTGCGATATTTTCATCCTAGGACCCTTCCATGTACAATTAATTGAATAAATTATATTTATTTAATTAATTAAACCCAGTTTCTCCTATCACCAAATTAATTAAATAAATTATATTTATTAAATTAAATTTGTCCAACTTTACGGGCTCTAGTTAAATTAATTAAAAAAATTATTTATTTAATTAATTTAATTTTCCTACATCACTCCTATACTATAATTAATGAAATAATTTTATTTAATTAATTATTCTCTATCTAACTTGCACAAAAATATAAACATAACTAACTCCATCTACACTTTTCATTTCATCTCTTAGTCTTAGCAGACCCCATGAAAGTAGGTCATATCCTTCCCACATCCAAGATCATATAAATATCACTATCAATCAAGTCATTTTCTCCTAGCTAGTTTTGAGTAATCAAGTACTGTTATACTACTAGTGTGAGTAATCAACACTATCAATATCAAATAAAATTATCAAGCATCATTGGAGCATATCCACCATTCGTCATGGTGCAAAAAAGACTATTGTGGTAACATTGTTTTGTTATTTTTTGTTTGATTCCTTTACTCTATTGCTCAATTCAATGTGATGTAAGTGTGAAATAGGAGCTTTCATTGTGTATTGTTTCCATTTTATATTTCATATTTTTAGCATCATACAGTTACATCCAACACCTTCAATCCATCTACTATCCCTCTTCCTTTCCATCCACTATTAGTAATCCCTTCGCCCATCCATCCATCATCGTTCCTCCTTCCCATCCATTATCCATAATTCCTTGATCCATCTATCCAATCTCTCATGCCTGTCATCCTAAATCACCCTATCTCCCATCCTTGTTTCTAGATTGGATATGCCTTTGTCTCTTGTGAGCATATGGAGACAACAATCCCATCTGAAAGTAGTCCATTGCAGTCATCAAAACCAACTCCAATGTAGCTATCCAATACACCCATCTCAAGGAATCCCAAAGCAATAAAACCATGACAATTAATCCACCACAAGCAATCCTAATCCATACAAATCTTGCCAACCGATCTATCCAATCATCTAAAAGCATCCATCATTCCCACATCAATAATGCTATCATCATCATCATCAATTCAATCATTGATTTTCAGCTTGACCAGGGGCAACATTGTGTTCATGTTTGTCTTTGTATCATTTTATGCATGCTTTCTTGCTTTTCTCGTGTGTTTTATCATTTTATCTTGCATATGCATCGATCCTTGCAACATAGCTTCCACAAAAACATCTCGATCTTTCATACCATGGTGTCATAGGCATATGCTTGCTTGCAACTTTAATCCTTTATGTATTTGACACATTGTCACCATGGTCTTTATAGATCATGGCGCATAACTTCTAATGCTATATCAAACCTCTGGTTGCTTACATCAACTCAAGAGCCTACCCGTGTCCTTCAAACCTGCCTATCCTCTCCAAGGGGCATCATCCCATCTTCCTTTTTATAAGCTCCATCATTTTCATCCTTCCATCTATGTTTTACTCTTCTTTGAAACAACATTGCTTCTCTTTGTCTTAACATCATCTCAAAGAGGGGCAAAATGTAGACACCTAAAATCATACCAGGATCTAATTCGCTCAAAAATAAGTCTGGATTCCCTAAATTGACCAATTTATCCCTAAACCATCCCAATTGTCCTGATTCTTATCAATTATTCCCTCATCATCCTGGTTTATCGTATTATCCCAATTATCCCAATTTTAGGACCTTATTCCATCATTTTTTCAACTATCCCTATTTTCCCTAAATCTTAATCATTTTTCCTTAAATCCTAAATCATCTTCCTAAGTCCTAAAATCCCCTTCTCACACATGATTTAATTAATTTATTAATTAAATCATTCATCTAACTACCTAAAAATTAACAAAGGAAAATAAAAATTATTTTTATTCTCATCTGCTTATGTCATAACTATCCAATAACCATCTCCCAAAAATAATTAAAATTAATTAAAAATATCAATTTATCTCCTCCCTCCATTCTCTGACTACCCAACCAACTTAATATAAGCCATCAATTTCTCATCAGATCCTCACAGTTGATCATCCTTTTTGAAGGTCTATAAATTGACCTATTAGGAGTCCATTTCATCAATCAACTATCCTGCAATGCCATGTTGCCACTGTGAGCATGCAATTCATCATTTGGAGCAAAACCACCCCAACGGTGCAACAAGAATCATCGTTTGGCAAACTTGTTTGTTTATTCATTTGTACGTTTGATTTCTTTCTTTAACTGAGGTCACATTTAATATAGATTAAGGTTTTGAAATTGCATTTGAAATCTTTATTTTTGGTCTATATTTTGTGTTAATAGTATTGTAATGAGTGGAAATGGAGAGAAGTGGCATATCACGGAATGAGCCTAGCTTTACATAGTAGCATGTAATTTGTCGATTTGTAATTGTATTAAGCAATTCCATCACAACAACACTGACACTATATTGGAATTGGCATGGGTATGCAAATTTCACCATTACAATAACAGTATACATAAATAATCCAGCCCAATTAAGGAGATGCAATTAATTAGGCATAAATTAACCCATATTGATTGGAGTTGGTACAAGTAGTTGTAATAAATACACAAAAATGAAATGCAGGGAATACGAGCACTTAGTGTTGGAATTGATGATGGAAGAATGATGTGGATGATGTTCTAAACTAAATTCTCACCTCAAGGATATTAATGGCCTTCAACAAATGACTAACTCAAGCTTTGTGTTGCCTCAAAAAACTTTGGAGTTTGTTTTTCACTGCCTCGAATTTAATCATGACCATTGCAAACTTAATCAGACATACAAACTTGATTATATACTAGATCAGATTGACTTGATAGATTTATGCACTTGAAAACTTATTTGCCTCCGTCTTTCAAATTGTTGAAGCTATCGAGGTGGTTTCTCGAGATACCCCTTTGGATTTTGCCAACTCAATAGGTGAAAAAATTCTCCTCAAGATGTCCTCTATTTTCTAGATGATATTTTAATGCACAAATGGATGTCTTTACAAAACCAAGACATTGCAACATGTCACATAAACATACATGTGTTAACTCAACTCATAATAATTAGAAAAAAGGGGCAAGAAAGTTAGAATTTGAATCTAAAGTTGTTTGTTTTAGATTTATTCCTACATGCCTTAGGATTGAAATAGAGGATCCTAAAAAGAAAATAGTTGTATCTGCTTGATCCCCTGACCTTTGTGAAGCATCCAATTTGGCTTGAAGAACTTTAAATTTATTCAAAATTGAGATGATACCCTTAGCATTAGGAATACTAGTAATCATTAACCTTGTCCTCCACATTTGTAACATATTGCTGGATTCCTCATATTTCTTGTGCATTTCCACCACATCCTTCTTGAAATTCATGAGATAGGTAGCCATGTCATTGTTTAGCTTCTCCATGGGATTACCAGTTGAATCTTCTTTAACCTTTAACTCTTCAACCAATATGTGTTTGAAGGCATGTTTGACAACAACATCTAGTAGGTTGGTTTCAGTTTCATCATAAATGTCCACCCCTAAAGAAACACAGGAGATCATGAGATCCAACAAGTAAGATCTATTACTTTTAGCTACATTCTTTAAATCATTCAAACACTGTTTCACCATGGTTAGTTTCCATTCCATTGAATTTAGCCATTTGACTAACTCATTCTCCTTTGGTTTGTTTATGATCCATTCTATCACCAGGACACTAAAATCAATTTTCACCATTCCCATCAGTCCAATCCTTGCCACATTCAACATAGTATCCTCCTTCTTAATTATCTTCAAATCATTCAAAATCTCAATTTGCTTGCTGGATATCTTAGTATATAAAAGAATAGTATCATGAATGAAAAGAAGTCCATCCACAATAAGCTTCTCCACCCATTCTTCTACTGCTTTACCTAGAAATTTGTACTTATTGATTTGATCAATAACCTCTGTACTCACACCCTTGGGAGTATTTGCAGTAGCATCTAAGGGTTGGGATGTGACAATATCAACAATATACTTAATATAAGTGGTCAAAATATTCACTTGGTCTTCCAAGAGTTCATTTTCCCTTTATTTTTCCTCCAACCTGGTAGCCATAATTTCTACCAAAAGTTTAGCATTGTGAATATCCCCCTAAATAGAAGGAGGTCCCAAACCCACTTTACTAACATGAAAATCATTAACAAACACATCCCTCTCCTCTTTTCCATCATTGGTTCAACAATATCCACATATTGGTGCTTGGTGACTAGGTCAACCGTAATCCTTGACATCCTTTTAGCTTTCTTGGGGGTTGACTCCAGCTTAAGGAGCCTTGCAACAACATCAAACTCTGTATCTATGATTTGAGAATACCTCCTCTTGTTGCCAACTTTAGTTTTCAACGAAGCAGGAGTTGACAGCAATGAACAATCACCTATAGTAACATGTGGTATACTATATGTTTTGGGAGTACCATCTACTCCTTGTTGTTGTTGAGAGGGTGGGGGAGTCTGAGAGATTCCATCTTGAAATACATGAAGGGTCTGTGCAAATGGTGGAGGCATTGTATCTTGAGTTGGAGAGGGTGTTGTCTCCTTGTCGTCTTCATTATGTAGCAACTGCTCCTTCTTTGACAACCTATTAGCACAAGGATTCAAACATCTTTTAGTCTTTAATTTTCTCTTAGGGGCTTCACCGTTCTCTTCACATTATGCTTTCAACTATGTATTCTTTTTAGGATCCTCCCCACCATCATTCCCATCCTTGACTACAGATAGTGAGCTTGTGTTATGGGTAGTGACAACTTTATTTTGGCTAGAAGTACCTATAGAAACCTGTAGTTCCCCCATGATCTGCTCATTGTAAGAAGGAGAACCTACACCATGATCATTCACTTTAGATCTTAACCATTGTTGACTTCTATTCATCACAAAATAAGATCTATATTTAATATCTATCATTTCACTTATAGTCCAATCTATCTCAGGAAGGGGTTTAGTATTTTCAGTAGAGAAGGCATGGTCAATTAAGTCAGCATAATCATCTGCTAGGTTTGGAAGATCCCAACCAAGCTTGTAGATCCTCATTTGATCTAGGGTCAACCTTGACGAGTCTCTTCTCCTCACTTCATACTCATCTACACAGTCACCCCAAAAATATTCCAAGTGAGGCTGATATTCTCTTAACATGGGGAAATAAATATTTTTCTTCACAAAATCCTTGTTGTCAAAGAAGCTCCTAGATCCAAATGATGATAGGTGAAACTTGATAAGAAGTCTATCCACATTCTTAGCATTTTCTAGTTTGGTGCATGTATAATGAGTTGGCCTCAAAGGGAAGGGGTATCCCTTCTTCTTGGAATCATAATATCTATTGCTTGCAAGAGATGCCTGTCTGCATACCTCCAAGAATACAAAGTAGTCAGAAGCATATCTGGGCAGCTTCAGAGGAGGAAATTCAAAGCCACCTATTCTGAGGTAAGTGAATTTATCAAATTGAATAAAATAACTCCCAAACTGTATCACCCA
Source organism: Cunninghamia lanceolata (assembly GCA_027924645.1). Taxonomy (NCBI): domain Eukaryota; kingdom Viridiplantae; phylum Streptophyta; class Pinopsida; order Cupressales; family Cupressaceae; genus Cunninghamia; species Cunninghamia lanceolata. The sequence goes on from BSBN01001003.1 coordinate 6,078,002, forward strand.
GTTTGGTGCCTCTGTGGAGATTCTGAGCTAAGGGTTTTCATGAATTCTTCTCACCATTAGCATAAGGAAAACATCATTGACTCTCCTGTAATCTTTACTACCCTTCTATTCTTGTAATTGAGGAAAATAATCATACACCTGGGTGTCTTGAGTCATTCGGTTGGCTATGTTTAACCCTCGCCAAACTTGTTGGGTTGTGACTAGCAAGTATATCAAATAAGAACACATGTTGAATTTGGTGCCTCTCGTTGGGAAATTGACCAATTGGTCATGTAAATGTTCATTGATTATTTGGGACTAGTCTATATACTGCTTCCCCGTACAAATGACAAGAATAAACTAGCACATCCACTGAACAAATTCATTGCAATTATCACTTCCCACTACTCTATGTAACAATGTGATGATATCTGAAATATCATCCTTGAATAGGGCTCTGATTAAGTTCTTGGGCAGCTGTGACCCACCCTTCTTCTCTTTCTTGAGCCATGTAGTAGCAATAACATCCTTACATATTTTCTTTCCATTGAGGAAGTAATTCCAACCTATTTGTTGTGAAATATTAACATATTCAAGTTTCATTAGTAATCCCAATCTATCATTGATGTTATCTACATCTATACGCAGGATTTGGTTGTCCTAATTTCATGAGATTCAACATGATAGTTATGGATGCATGCCATGATTAAGTCTATTCATTAAACTGCTAGAGGAAAACCACCATCATGTGCTAGCCCGTTGTCTAAAGTTTTCTGGGCAATGGGTGTTCTTAGATTAGTGTTCATCCTTACCCAAAACTCTTTAAGGTCAATGTGACCCAAATCAATATCGTTAGCCCCTGATAATGTGTTCTCAATTATAAAGGAGATATCTAACCCTTGATATTTATATTTCATTTTCACAAATCTGAGTAACCAATCTGTGAGGCCGTTGATAATGACAAAGACCAAGGGTTTTAGGTTTGACAAGAGAAGGTTATGGTTAATGGTTGGAAGAAATGAGGTTTCACAAGTCATGAAAGGTACAAAAATTTGCAATGCACATCCCCACCAAAATTTATATTTCAACTAAAAAGAAGAAGGGGAAATGCACTCACCTTGAATGTGATGCTTATGGGAAGGAAAAGGCTAAATTAACTATGACCAGGCTCCAAATTGTGTTCTCAATAGAAAATGTGAATTACACCACAAGAAATGCTTACTTTATAAGTTAAATGAAGTGAATGGGGGTTACATTAAACACCTTCCCATAATAAATACATTCATGGCTCATCAAACCAAACCACTTTATCAGGTGTCTTAACTTTCCACGAACCATTCCTTTTAATTGGGGTGCTTTGTCGGCAAAAATGACACTCGCGGAACCTAACCATCAGCGAACCTTCCCTTCCACGAACTAAAATTCTAGCCTTCATGTTTACATAATCGGTGAAAAGTGGACTTTGTGAACTTTATCTCCTTCCAGTTATATGTGTTTATCACTTTATTGACAATTTCAGGAGTTTGTGAATCAAGCGATTGTCCGACAAACTTTTCAAGAGCTCAAAAATTTGTAATTGTCAGTGAAATGTTCCTTTCATGAACCTTCAAGCAAAGGCTCCGATGAACAAGACTTCCCCTTTATTGAAAAAAGGACTTAACATGAACCAAATGCAAGCTATCAGGTTATCAAACTCAAGAACTAGAGATGGATAATGAATCATGGGTTAAGTTTATGAGAGGTGAAAAAAGCCGATAAAGGAGACTCGACAAACAAATGACAAGACAAAACTAAAGGAAAGGTTATCAGAAAAATAGAAGGTTTGTGAACTTGAATTATTCCCAATAAAGTTTGTGGACTTAAATGTTTCTAACAAGGTTCGCCAACTGAGGATTTCTCTGATAAGATAGAAGAAAGACCAAGTTCAGGAAAACACAAAAACATTGATAATAAAGGACATTTAAAAAGGAACACTCCAAAAACTTTAAGTTCGAGAAATGAGGATTTTGTCAATAAAGGGGAGAAATACTTAAACTTAGCGACACAACATAAGGACAAGGAAAGGGAGATCCAAATGGAACAAGTTTGAGTTGTACAAGGACAAAGATCAAAATTGGGGCAACAAATAGATATCTACGAAAACTTCTTGTTGCATTTGATATGGTGGATAGCTTCATCATTGCAATAGTGTTAGTAGCATCTTTACTAAACAACTCTTTGGAATTAATTCTTTGAAACTTTTTTTGATCACCTGAGTATCCTCCAAACTTGAATCATTTTCTTTGAATATATTTATCTTTAGCACCATGCAACCCACAACAATTTCAGATTTGATATATTTAACTTACTTTAGAAGCTTTTTCAACTCAGTGGTGGCTTGCTTGATAACTTCAATCTTCCATTTGATACTTCTAATCCATACCATGGAATTATATTCATAAGGTTTTATAAGAATCTTCTCAAAGAGTAATGTTTTGACATTTATTTTTGACATTTCTTGAGTATCTTTAGCTACCAAAAGCCATATTGTTTCCTCTTTCTTGATTACTTGAAGCTCATCTTTTATTTCCTTTGACTTATCCATAATCATTGGCATAACTTAATTGATTCCTCAATGTACAAAAGCCTATCCAACATAATTTGTTCTACCCATGCCTCTGAAGCTCTCCCAAATGCTTGATATCTACTTAATTTCTCCATTGCATTTTTATCAACACCTTGTATAATTGTGTCATCTAAAGTTGAGAGTTCATCTAATGGTTGAATTAAAATGTTTAGAATAGTTTTAACACATTTGGACTTGCTCTTCAAGCTACTCTCTAGTAGCTTTCTCTTTTTCTATTCTATGTACGAGCTTGGTAGCTGAGATTTGGAAATTATGGATATCCCCTTCATGAGTTGAAGGGCCAAGATAATCACCTTAGACACCCGATAATCATCTTCTATAGATTCTTCCTTCTTATTATCAATAGGTTTGGCTATTTCTAGATATTGATTCCCTAAAGGATCAATCATCAATCTATAAGCAATTTAGACCTTCTTAGGTTTGGGGGTAGTCCCATGTAGGATCTTGGCCACTATATCAAAGTTTGACTCAATCATCTTCTGGTATTTTCCCTTTTTACAAATCACATCTTTCAACCATTGAGATGAAGAGGGAATTTTGGATGGGCTTAAACTAAAAGTAGAAGTGATAGGGGGCAAAATGGCTTTTGGAGATGCGGGCTCAAAAGTATCATCTTGATTGGGTGATGGGGGAGGAGACATGTGAACAACATTATCTATATTTGGAAGAGGTGGAGATGATGAAGATGGAGGCACTTGAGATGAAGCTGGGTTTTCCTGAGGAGTTATAGTCTCTTCTTGTGTCTCAGTTCATGCATCTTGATCACCCTAAGGTCTATTTACCTGTAACTTAGTTCTAGTCCCAGAATCATATTAGGCATAAGAGATCTTCAAATTACCCTTTTATAAATCTCTTCACCATTCCCTCCACTAGTTGCACTTGATCCCTCTTTGGAAATACTGACATTGGTTGTAGCTGTAGATGCTTCAACCAATTTCTCTATTTGTTTTTCCCCCCTAGATGAAGTTCTTGGAGGTTTGGTAGCAATATGCTTAGCTTTCTTGGCATCTATCCATTTCTTGGACTTACTTAGAACAAATAAAGACCTTTCTTTGATGTCTTTTATTTCCTTATCACTCCATTTGATTGGTGTAAGGAGTTCAAACTAAAGAGTGTCCAAGTAAACATTATCAATCATGTTTCTAAGCCATCATCTTCGATCCCTTCAACATCCCAACCCAGTTCATAATCTTTCATTTGTTGTATAGTTAATCTGGACCAATCCCTATTTCTTACTTCAAAATCATTTTCACAGTTGTCCCAGTAGTCTTCCAGATGAGGACAATGGAAATATTTAATTCCTAGGTACAAATTATCCTTTACATAACTTTTACTATCATATGGATACCTCATGCTATGGTAATGCATTGTCATCTTCACCAAGGATCTTTCTATATTATGTGCTTTAGCAGAAGATGGACAAGTGTAATAAGACAAACCTATTGGGAATGGATACCCTACCTTCTTCATGTCCCTACATTTCTTATTCACTAACTCCATTTGTTGACATAGTTCAATAAGAACCAAGTGATCACCTAGATATCTAGGTAATTCATATGGATACTCATCAAAACCAACTATCCTTATATAAGAAAACCTTAGGAACTAAATAAAATAACTCCCAAATTGTTTAATCAAGTTTGCAACTTCAAGGGAAAATCTTTGTTCCACATTAGCATCTAGTTCCCTAACAGTCAGCATGGTAAATGCATCATTTACCCTACCAAAGTTTTTGTTATTATTGTTCAGTTGCAATTGAGGGTAAAAGTCATAAATTTAAGCATTTTCATCATAAAATCCCACTTATTTTAGTTCAATCTAAGGGTGCATGTTGGCAGTGGCATAGTATGATGTCATATAAAATTCCTCAGTGTTTTGGAAATTTACCAATTGATTGTGTAGGTTATCACTTATTAACTTCCCCTAATATTGTATTGGGATTCCCACCCTATCACAGTGATAAATCGACACATCCAATATTCAAAAGTGTTGGTTTCTTTATCCCCATTCACCCTGTACAGTAGGGTAATGATATCAGATGCATCTTCATTGAAGTGTGATCTAAGGAGGACTTTAGGTAATTTGGATTTGCCTTTTCTTGGTTTCTTGAACCAAGCTTTAGCAATGTTATTCAAATAAGTATCATTTCTTCCAATAAAGTAGTTTGTTGCATGTTCCACATTCATGTCCACATATTCATTCGTAACAAGAAGCCTTAGCATGGTGCTTATTGAGTGCCCATCCAATTTTTCTCTCACCTGGTTATCTGCACTTCTTACTTCTTTTCCCTTAAGCTTATAGTGCTTGACATAGGATAACACCAAATCAATGCATTGGACAAAAGTTGGGAAACCCCTGACATGAGCTAGCCCACTTTGAAAAGCAGCCTTAGCCATTTTTAACCTTGTATTTTTAGACATACATAGCCAAACCTCTTCCAAGTTAATATGCCCTAACTTTCTATCTCCCACCTTTGATAAAGAATTTTCTAAAACTGACTCTCTCTCAAAGCCTTGGTAGGTGTATTTCATTTTGGGTATTTGAATTTTATTCAAGCAAGGGGGAAGTAAATCAAAATTTGGGAAGAGGAATTTGGATGGGTAAATGCAAATTCAAAAAAAATTAGGGTAATAGAATAACCAACTTTTTTGGCTAAATAAATATTCTAGAGCAATTAACTAAGGAATGAGTACGTTTACTTCCTTGGAGATGCCCGTTTTTGGAGGAGTCAATGAGCAAATTTGAAATGGTTGCAATAGAAGTAGGGTTTCAACATGCATGAATATCGGCTCCTTCTTCACTTTGGAAACAAGTGTTTTCTCAAATGGAATAGAAATTGCTTTAAAGCACCACATTTTCCTCTCTTTCCCCATTGTCGGAGGCTCTCCAGTGATTTGGAACAATCACACTCTTCTCTTTCTTCTTTCTCTTTATAGTTCCTTTTAAGTGTTGGGGATATAATGGGAACCAAGAACTTGTTAGAGGTTCCCTGGGTTCTAAAAACCTATGAAACTCCTAAATTCATTATCCCCTTTCTTTCTTTCTTTTATAAGTCTTTACTTTTTACCACGAGTTCCTAGTTATCGACAATCCACTGATAATCAAGAACTAATATGCTTCGTTGAATCTTTCAGAGTTTTAATGGATATAGGGAACTAAGATTCATCACTAAACTTTGTTGGAGGTTCCATAGGTTCCTAGAACCTATGGAGCTCCCCATAACTTTATTTTCTTGTTTCCCCCTTTAACATTTGAAGCTTCTCTTGATGTTTCATTGTCTTTCAAAACTCTAGGTGATATCGGGAACTAAGCCAAAGTTCAAAACCTTTAAAAGGTTCCATAGGTTCCTGGAACCTATGGAACTTCTAATATTCTTATGCTTTGAATTTCTTTTCTTCAATATTTGGTTATCAATGATTCATCGATGAGTAGGAACTAATAAGCCTTCTTCCAAAAACAAGAATCTTTTGGCAATTTGATGTGAGTTGAGAGCCAGTCATTAACTTGGAATTTTTTTGAAGAGGTTCTATAAGTTCTCGGAACCTAGGGAACACTTGAAGGATCTTTGAAGGCTCAAAATTTCTTTAAGATAACACCATATGTTTCCTTTCAAAACTTTTGATGGTCGAGAACTAAAGGCTAACTTGGAAGTTTTCAATGATTTCTTTAGTTCCCAATACCATAAGAGTTCCTAGTAGCATAGAAAACACTAATAACTTCTCAAAAAGATAAAGAATACAAGTTTCTAACTGACTAGGAACCTGCAAAAAGGGAGTTCCTAGTAGCTTCAAAAGCTCTGACAAGTTCCCAATAGGGGTGAAAGCTTCAACAAAGGGAAAACACTTAGAAAATTTTCAAAAAATTCAGTAAAGACTTTGGAGACTTGGGAATTTCATACAAAGGTAAAAGAATACATGACTTCATGACATAATTTAAAAAAAAATGAAGACTTAGTGTCATAACCAAAGGTTAGGGTAACAATTTCCAATATTTATGGTTATGTCCATCTTAGGGAAAAAGCAAAAGTGTGGGAACAATTATCTTTATCCCTTTCAACAATGATAAATGCTATAGTTATTATGGGGGAGATATAACGATATATTATCAAATGAGGATAAAAGAGGAGGAATTATAAAAATAATATAGTCATAGAAAGATTCATTGGCCTTTGTGATCACTAGTAGAAAAACAACAATAAATGACTAAAAAAACTACTAAAAGTTGCATATAAATGACCAAGCTTGGTCATGTGACCATTAGTAGTTTATTGCCGGTCATTTATAACGCGACCAAATTTGTGACTAAACCATTTTTAGTCATTCATTGGTTGTTTTGATTGATCAATTTGGTAGTATATTTAGTCATTTTTATTCATTGATTTCCGTCCATTGGTAGTATATTTAGTCATTTGTATTAACTGATTTCTATCCATTGGTAGTATATTTAGTCATTTTAATCATTATTTTGTCATCAACTGGTCATATATTTAGTCATAAAGGCAATGAAAAATAGGACAGAAATCAAGGGGAAGAAGCATCACCTCAAGATCACATCAACCATTTTGAAGCTTACACAATGAAACAACTCTGAGAAGGTAAAAACAACTTGTTTTATTGATAAAAAATGCTTACAAATAGCATACAGATCTGAAAATAAATTACAATGCTTTCTCTTTGCTAAAAAAACCTTCATGGTTACAATACATAGCTCAAAGAATGAGCAAGAAACTGATTTTTTGAGTTACAATGCAACGAAAGATAGAAAGAAGCTTGTTTCAACTTACAATTCTTTTCCAAAAGTGAAAAGAACTAATGAAAAATGAAAGTAAACTCTACTTTTGACTATCCTACGCTAGAGGAAAAGTAGGACATGTTTAAAATTCATTAAATGTTTCCTTTATGACTATTGCTAACTACTTCCTTGAACCTTGGGCGCTTGAATCTGCCTGTCTCATGCTTTGAATGCTTGGAAACTTCTTGGTGGCGTTGGAAAAAGACAAGTTGATCTTTTCAACTGTTATCTACTCCTAGATGCTTACACATGTCATCTTTATGTTCAAACTGCCTTTATAAATGCTCCAATTGCTGCTATATTCCTTCAAACTGGTCTCCAGCTCACCCAAACTACCTCAACAACCCTGTGCAAGATAATAGGACATGTGTGCAACTGTCTTTGATTGCTCAACAACCTCTTGGAGGCATAGGATAACTTCAAGGTTATCTTTGACACATGTTTTCTTGACTCTGTCTCGTGCCATTTTATTACTTCAATAACACATTTCCTAACTAAGACTATCACTTGGTAGACATCTCTATCTACTTCATAAGTGTTGTTCTTGTAGATGCTACCATGATTGTCTTATATTACTGTTATATTCAACTCCTCTCTTGAAGAGCCTTGAGGCTGGAATTAAATGCTTTTGTCACTAGATTAGAAATTCTCCTAGCTGCCTTTGATACTAACCTTGTAAACCCTTTAAGTCCACTGGTCCTTACACATATACATTGACTTTACTCTGATTGTGTAGATTGCTTTAGAGGAAGACTGTCATTCATAAAAATTGGTGGTTGGCCTCATTTAGGCATCACTGACCCTGCTACAACTTGTCATGGCAACCCTTTGACTATCCCCAAATGTCTTGGCATTCAACATACCCTACAATAACTTGCATTAACAAACACCTATCCTAAGGTCTGCCACTAGGTATCACTGAGCATAGAAGCACAAAGAAATTCATAGATGTCTTCTTCACAAATCCATGACTGTCCCATGAAGCTCATTGTCCTAGTTCAAGATTACACTATCATCTCTGTAGAGATCCTGTCTCATGCACCCAACTTACTCTAGTTCATAAGCGGCCACTTTGAATTGTTAATTGTAGCAATAAACTGTCCTTATCTCTGATGATTATGCCTCTGATGACTGTCATATTTGGTAGGATGCCTCAATTGTCATGGATGCCTCATCTTTGGTAGGATGCCTAAACTCAAGTAAAAAATGCAAGATATAAATTTGTCCAAAAGAACATTTTTTGGATCACTCCAACAATAAATAAACTGGGTGGGATTCTCCTACGCTCATATTTCAATCTACATATTAAGAGGCATTTGTATAGAGAATTGCCAAACAAGAAGAAATGGGATCAATAGAGCCTCTTACCTAATCTAAATCCGTGGAATTATGCTCATTCCATGCAGAAACTATGCATCTTGGGGCCCACTTTTTATTAAATCATATCCTTTGGCCGATGTAATAGTTACCTTTTGTATTATTAGATCAGGGGGACTTTAAAGCAAATCTCATCGATATGATCTGATCTCTTCGATGAGATTTATGATCGTCAATACAAATCTCTTTATTGAAAGGACTTCAAAACACCTTCTAATACAACAGAGTCTCCTCAATGTACTTCATGTTATTAAATGTGGATCCTTCCATTGGAGGGACCTTAAAACTTCTTATCCCGATATGTTATATTCTCCTCGATGATGTTCTTTTATACAAATTATTTTGTCGAAGAGACTTTAGAACAACTCTTATTGATATGGTATGGTGTCTTCGATGATGTTTTTTTTATCAAGGAGACTTGAAAGTAGCTCCCGCCGATATGGTGCAGTCTCTTTGATGATGCTTACAATCTATCATGCAGATTATTCTATTGGAGGGACTTTGTAGTATCTCCTACCGATATAGTATAGTGTCTTCAAACATGCTTCTTCATGCAAATTTCTTTATCGGAGGGACTTCAAAATGACTCTCACTGATATGGTAGAGTCTCCCCGATATAGGCTATTTCCTATTAGGACCCGATAGCAAATATGAGCTTAATAAGAAGATGACGATGGGAGAACATAATGGGATGCTTAAAGTGGCAGATTTATATGACGAACTGCGTGATAGGCTACATAAAGGAATCATAGTAAAATACTATTGGTCATTGGCTCGAGGTTAGGGTTTTAAAAGAAACAAGTCAACCCTATGTTGTGGTAAACTCATGCTCATACTCCTTCAGAACATGGAGTCAAGGGTATAAGTCCTGGTTGTAATAGATCTGTGATAAGAAAAGCAGTCAATTTATATTACCAAATTTGGTAATTTAGGAGTTGCATTTTCAATCCAAAGAAGAAGACAATTAGTGGATATATTGGTAATCACTGTTTCTATCATAGAATGCAGACAAAGAAGCAAAATTAAAATTGATCATGGTGGAAAGGGTCAAAAGAATTTTGAACTTATAAACCCTAAAGTATGACTAAGCCAGAGAAAATAGTAGACAGGGGGAGCAACACTACAAGTTGATGAGGAGGTTTAAGTCAGGGGGTTAATTGACACGCACCTTTTCCATTGATGTCAAAGGGGGAGAATCGAAGCAGTAAAACATAGCATGATCCAGAACAACATGACAATACTAAAGTTAGGGGGAGCATAACAGTAAGGGGGGGCATGATAGGGAATTTGGATGCATGTTACAAGTTCAATTCCCATATGCTCCAAAATGTGTAGAAGAAACTACTAAAAAAATAGTTTGCTAAAATTAGAATTGCCTGTATGGTCCTGGTACTCAGTTGCCTATGTAAATATTGTAAGTTACACCAACCAATAACAAACTAATTATGATGTACATGCACTACCCATGCCATGAAGACTTAGTGAAAAGGAACCTCAAGGATTAGGTTGGTGAATTGGTTACAAAATTAGAAATTAATACCATACCCATGCATGATAACATGGAACACAAATAGGCAACTTCAAGATATGGTCTTTCTAAGGATAAATTTCTCAGCAAGTGTTGCACATAAAATTTTGGAGGTATTTGTAGAAACAAATTTTCATGAAATACAATATTTTATGATTTATCCCCTTAAGACTCCTTTTATTAGGTTTCATGCATGAACTAATACCTAAGAGAACATTCACCAATTTGTTGTTTGTCATTTGACAATAGCACTTCCTAAAAATTCTTTGATAGTTTAGTACAGTATGTTGCAAAAGCAAACGAGAGATGCATAAATATCCACTGTAACAAATAGAAAGAATAGATTGTTTAAGTGCTTACTACAGCATCAACAAGTAGTAGCAATGGAAGATTTAGAAAAAAAATCTAATAGTAAACAAATTATGTAAAGAATACAAACCAAATGGGCATAAAACTACTAACAAGCAAGGATAGGAGGATAAATTACACATTCTAGCACATTCAATGTTAAGGTTCACAAAAGTTTGAATAGTCCAGATCACTAGATGTGAAGATCCAAAGATAATTTACATTTTCCAATACATTAGATGTGAATGAGCATGTGCAAATAGATGTTTATAAGATGGGAAAATGAACATCACTATGACTAAGTAAAGTTTGTGGAGCAGACTAGCAAAAAGTACACCCAAGCAAACTAGGAACTAAAGATCAATTACACGTTTGAGTGCATTAGATGTTAAGGTTCAAAGATAAATTGCATATTCCTGTAAATTAGATATCAAGGTCCAAAGATAATTTGTATATTTTAGTGCACCCGATGTGAATGAGCAGTGAGAACATATGTTTATAAGATGGAAAAATGAGTGTATCATTGCAATTTGATTAAAAGTTGTGGAGCAGACTTAAAAAAGTATACCCAACTTCCAGAATTGCACATTTAAATGCATTTATCAGTCCTCGTGTCAACCCCACAAAAACCACTTATTCAAGCATGTTTACACCTGTACTCCAATTAATGCATTGTGTAAACAGATCTAGCACTACATACAATGTGCACCTCACCAAAAAACTCAATGTGTACTTAGTTAATATTTAGCATTATAGGATAACTTTATACTTTCTTGTAAATTTGCAACAGACCGCGAGGGAGATATGTTTACCACAGAATTGTACAAAAAGATAGTATTGAAAGTTAAAATTGTTATAAGCTTTCTATGAACTAATAAGGCATATTCACTTGAACTACAAATAGAACACAATCCTTCAATCACCCAATGCCTATTGCAAGTTCATGAACTAATATATAATACGATATTATACAATAATTTTTTTTATATTGAAATAAGCACAATATCAAGAAATTATAGTGAAAATCTGCATCATAACAACAGAAGAATAGAGGCTAGAAGGAAATGATCCAACAATTAATATCAGACAGTTGAAAGAACAACAACAAAACAAAGGCTGGAAGAAACAAATCTAGCACTACATACAACCAAAATTCGCAAAAAACAAATAACTTTGGCCATCAAAACAACATAAAATCCCACTATAAACAAGCTGAAGACTTCAGTTCTAGCATCCTCCATCATGCAATCAAAACCCCTGAAGTATAGAAGCAACATTATATACAGAAAGACACTAGCAAGAAAAAAAGACCATTGCAGCAGGGCTATGAGAATGAAGAAGACCGTCATAATCTCCACCGGTTTAGTCAGTGTGAAGACTAACACCAACATCCATTTGTGATATTATACAATAATGGTGCTACTTGATGTAGACCTTAACTATAGAATAGGAAACATTATCGTTAACATTGAAAACAATATACAACAAAAGAGTTAAAATGTTTTTGTTTTAGCTAACACACCAATGTCAATCAACAAATATGACTAGAGAATAGGGTTATTTGTGTGTACCCGCAACATAGTTTGTGAGGTCGACTTCCAGGCCATATCGAGGCAGCTCATGAGAGTAAGCAGCTGCCATTGTAACATCTCCAGCTGCAAGTGTTGCATATGCAATCTGTGCAACAATATCCTTGTTGCTCTTTTGTTCGAAAACCAGTCAAGGATTATACAAATTAACATACCCTAACCCTAAAAGCCCATTTGCCCAAAACCCGAAAAGGCATTTCTCAAGTAAGAGTCAGGAATCATACAACTTCTACCCACCCGACACCCCAAATAGATATTCTCTTCATATCAATGTGATTTCATACAATTTCTCTTATACCCATAACCCTAAAAAATTTATTTTCAAAAAACAAAGCTCCAGACACAAACAAATTTTCATATATCTAAAACCTTGAAATATATGTTTTTTCATAAAAGTAAAGAGTCGTGCATTTTCTCACGTATGCAAAGCCTTAAAATACATTTTTAACCAAAAACCTCAAGCAACCCAGGCACTGAAAATTTATCATATATTAATACCTCGCCTTCGCTTGAATTTGACCTGGTACCTGCACAATTTTTTTTGATCAAATAATGAATGAAACAATCAAGTAGAAAAAAAACACCACAAGATTTTTTTTGTTTTTTCCAGTATGAAACATTTTTTTTAGGTTTTTTGCCATGAAATTTTAATGGATCTCATTGTTTACCATGGCTATTGTGATTTTCTTCTCCTGCAACTCTGACCAAATATAAAACCTTGAAATTTTTTTTTTTTTCATAAAAGTAAAGAGTTGTACATTTTCTCACATACGTAGAGCCTAAAATATATTTTTTAACCAAAAACCTCAAGCAACCTAGGCACTAAAAAGGATACAAATCGCACTACAAATCTGTACTTAGGCGTATTATATTTATTCTTGTCCTGATTTATCAAGCGGATTCTCTCTCTATAATTAGTCTTCCCCTCTACACAGATCTTAAATCAGCTAGAAGAACAAACTACAAAACCCTAAAACTCAACCCCATTTCGAAATATATCATATATAAATACCTTGTCTTCACTTGAATTTGACCTGGTACCTCTTGAAATAGGCCTTGGACTTGTGCACCTTGATAAACACCTGCACAATTATTTTTTGATTAAATTATGAATGAAACAATCAAGAAAAAAAACACCGAAGGATTTTTCTACTTTTTCTAGTATGAAACATTTTTTTTAGGTTTTTTGCCATGAAATTTTAATGGATCTAGTTGTTTACTATGACTACTATGATTTGCTTCTCCTACAACTCTGACCAAATATAAAACCTTGAAATAGATTTTTTTTTCATAAAAGTAAAGAGTCATGCATTTTCTCAGGTACCCAGAGCCTAAAATACATTTTTTAACCAAAAACCTCAAGCAACCTAGGCACTGAAAATGATACAAATTGCACTACAAATATGTACTTAGGCGTATTATATTTGTTCTTGTTTTGTGGTGGAGGGGCACCATAGTAAAATCTACTATGTTGAAATAAGGCCTATTTGGCCATGTCATCTTGTTCATGTTTTGTTTTCTAAAAACCTAGAAGTCTTTGTATTCCATTTGGCAAATAATGGACACATTTTGTATCTAATAGAATTTGAAAAGGTCAACAGGAGTCGGTTGGGATTCAGGGCACTTGGCCTTCCATAACTGTTGAGCAACCGTTGATCTTCCAACTCTGGCTTAATAAAAGCACAGAGGAGCAACCGAGAGGGCAGTTCTGTAGATTCGAATATTGTGATTCAGAAATCAACTGAGCAATAATAACTTCTGTCCATCATCTTCTGTGTTTGATCTGTGTCGTAAATATTTCCTAACTGTTCATAATAGCTCTCTATTCTCTGCAATTGAAATAGTTTAGTCTAAATTGTCGAAGATAAGTCAATACCCATTCCACTTGTGGATTTCTGAAGAAATCAGTGGAATGGCATCAGTCTGTACATATTTCTATTTTTTTTTCCTTTCATTTACCTGTTTGGCGGGGCAGATGTTCCAGATTGAGGAGTGTGCACAGTAGCATGCCCTAGCATCTCTATGTGTTAGGCGTAGAGTGTAGATCAGACTATGTGAGAGTTGACAACCCTATCGGCATATCGTTGTGTCGTAGAGTCGTGGCCAAAGATGGTCACTAACCGCTAGTGGTGTTGTTGGATCGGGCCAACGAAGAGACAAGTTTTGGTGACGTAAAGGACTCTGGCTGATAGCAAAGAGAGGATGTTATCGGAGTATTAGGTTGATAATTCGTGGCTCCACCAATAGGCGTATGTCTTGCTGAAACCGTGACGACAAATGGTAATTTGTCATAGTTACATCAAAGTGACTAACATATCGGAGACACAAAAAGGAAGTTTGCCGAAGGTTGAAGTCACACCGAAGAGTGGTTGGTCAATTGGTGCATCGGCTTAAGTTGGTAAGTGTTTGCCGATGATAAGGGTCACAACAAAGAGAGAAAGTGATCATGTATTAGAATTAACAAAATGATGGTTGTCGATAGTGTAGAGCCTCACTGAAGACAAAAGTCATCGACGTATCGGCGAAGTAGAACCTAAAGTAGCCGATAACACTTTTCTTTCTGATAGCCTCCTCATCATATTGGTATCAGATCCATAAAAGGTTCTGTTGTTGATCTGGTATATGTCAGCAGAGGAGAGTGAAGGAGCGAAGGAGAGGCTAGCAATATGCCTCCAAAGGGGATGACCACTGAAGTGGTCAAGAAATTTAAGGAGATGGAAGAGAAGATCAAAACTGAAGTCAGGGAAGCACTCCAAGCAGAATTGAAGGCACTTAAGATAGGAAAAAGGATAGATGAAGGTTTAAATGAAGAGGAAGAGAAAGAGGAAGAAGAAGAAGAGCAAGAAGAGGTAGAGGTATCAGCTGATCAAAGGCATTTCCTTGAAGCCATCAAGGCAATTGGCAAGGATTCTTCAGAGGCTCGAATGGAGATCCCCATGTTTAGTGGGAAGATGAATGCTGATGAAGTCATGGAGTGGATTGAGGCTCTAAACAACTATTTTGAGTACAAAGAAGTTCCTGAAAGTAAGAGAGTTAAGTTTGCAAAAACTAAACTCAAAGGTGTTGCCCTTACATGGTGGAATTGCACCCAAGGAGAAAGGGTAAAGAATGGGAAGAGTATGATCTCTTCGTGGAGCAGAATTCTGGAGAAGATCAAGTCCCAGTTCCTTCCATCTGACTACGAGGTGCAGATTTATAGGAAAATGCAGAACCTTAAGCAGAAAGATATGGATGTGGCTACTTACACCGAGAAGTTTCACAAATACACTCTTCGTTGTGGGTACATGGAGGATGAAAAAGCCAAGGGACCAATATTCAAGATGAGATAAGTTTATTGACCCCTGAAACTATGGAAAAATGCTTTCAAGTAGCATTAAGAGTTGAAGAGAAGCTGAAGAGGAAAGGTGAGCAGCAAGGTAGAGGAAGAGCTGGCATAAATTTTAGAGGCAAAGGCAGTTTTGGAGGAAGAAATCCTAACCAAAGGCCTAATGGTGAGTCTAGCCAAGGAGAGCAAGTTGGGGACTCAAGTAGTAGAGGAGGCTACCGAGGAAGAAGGCCTAATGGAAGAGGTGGGACAAATGGATCAGGTAGAGGATCCAAGTTCTCCAATATGAGATGTTATAATTGTAATCAGATAGGACACCCAGCTTATAAGTGTCCAGAGAAGGCCTCAACTTCTCATGGTAATGAGAGAAGAACCACATTGACTCAAGAGGATGCAGGTAGTGTGACATCTCCTGAAGTGAATTTGACATCAGAGATGGGAGAAAATCTAATGATCAAGAGGACATTGCTCAAAGAACCAGTGCAAACTGAACCGTCACAAAGAAGAGCTTTGTTTAGAGTCAACTGCAAGATCCAAGGTAAGGTTTGTAAAGTTATAATTAACTCTAGTTCTACTGACAATATTATATCTTTGGAAGTAGTAGATAAATTCAAATTAGAAAAGATACCCCATAGCTGTCCATATAGGGTCAGTTAGTTAAACAAGGGACAACATATAATCATCAATGAACAAACATGGGTAGAATTCAGTATTGGGGGGTATAGAGACAAAATTTTGTGTGACATCCTTCCAATGGATGCTTGCCATCTTCGGATGGGCAGACCATGGTAGTTTGACAGAAAGGCTTATCATGATGGGGAAAAGAATGCTTACTCATTCCAAAAGGATGGTGTAACTTATAGGATACAGTCATTAGTAGAAGGGGATCCACAGCCTGTAGGATCTAGTATAATGGTGGTAGGAGAAAAGGAATTCCTTGAAACACTAGAAGAATTAGATGGAGTAGGTTTTGCTCTGGTTGTGAAACCTAAGGAGAAGAAAAGAGAAAATATGAGAGAGATAGGACCTAGCGAGGTCAAAGAACTACTTGAGAGTTATAAGGAAGTAATTGCAATAGATATACTAGACTCACTACCACCTATTAGAGATATCAGCCATCAGATTGATCTCATACCGGGAGTTGTACTTCCCAATAAGGCAGCCTATAAGATGACCCCTCAACAGAATGAGGAGATAGCTAGGCAGGTTCAAGAACTTTTAGACAAGGGGTTAATTAGAAAGAGTTTGAGTCCATGTGCAGTCCCCACTATTTTGGCACCAAAGAAAGATGGGAAATGGAGACTATGTACTGATTCTAGGGCAATAAATAGGATAACCATCAGATATAGGTTTCCTATTCCTAGAATTGAAGACCTAATGGACTATTTGGGGGGTGCTACCTATTTCTCTAAGATAGACTTGAAGAGTGGGTACCATCAGATAAGGATAAGAGAAGGTGATGAATGGAAAACAACATTTAAAGCTAACGAAGGGTTATATGAATGGCTTGTATTGCCTTTTGGTCTATCTAATGCTCCTAGCACTTTCATGAGGCTAATGAATGAAGTATTGTAGGATTTCATAGGTAAGTTTGTGGTAGTATACCTAGATGACATTTTGATATTCAGTAAAAGTAAAGAAAAGCATTTGAAACATATAGAGATAGTCTTGAAGAGGCTGAAAGATCAGAAGCTGTTGATAAACTTGGACAAATGTGATTTCATGAAACAAGAGTTGATCTACTTGGGTTTTGTCATTTCCAAAGGTGATCTGAAGATGGATCCTTCAAAGGTGGAGGCTATTCTGAATTGGCCCACACCTAAGACAGCAGGGGAGGTAAGGAGTTTCCATGGTTTGGCCACATTCTATAGGAAATTCATTAAGAACTACAATGACATCTGTGCACCTATGTTGGAAACCATCAAGGGTGGTTGCAAGGTGAAGTTTGTGTGGACAAGAGAAGCAGATAGGAGCTTTGAGAGTCTAAAACAAAAAGTTACTAAATTCCCTGTCTTAGTGTTACCTGATTTCAATAAGGTTTTCAAAATTGAATGTGATGCAAGTGGGCTGGCCATAGGAGCAGTGTTGAGCCAAGAAGGCAGACCGGTGGCCTTTTTCAGTGAGAAATTGAATGAAGCTAAGAGGAAGTACTCCTCTTATGATTTAGAATTATATGCATTGGTACAAGCCCTAAAAAAGTGGAGGCATTATTTGCTTCCCAAAGAATTCATTTTGTACATTGACAATCATGCTCTCAGTTTTTTGAATGGATAGGAAAAGCTCAGCCATAGACACACGAAGTGGGTGGAAAGTCTTCAAGCATACACCTTCACCATCAAGCATAAGAAAGGGATAACCAATAAGGTTGCAGATGCTCTCAGCAGGAGGGTGTTGATAGTCCAAGAAGTGCAGTCGCAAAGCATGGGTGTTGAGTCACTCAAGGAATTGTATGAAGAAGATCAGGATTTCAGAGAAATTACAAGGTATGCAATGAATTTGCTAATACTTTTCATAGTGAGTTTTCAAATTTTACATTACAGAATGGACTATTGTTCAAAGGATGTCAGTTGTGTATCTCTAAATGCTCAATGAGGGATAATATTGTGAATGAAAAACATAGTGGAGGACTGGGTGGACATTTTGGGTTGAATAAGACTTTAGATCTGGTAAGGAGATTTTATTTCTGGCCAAGAATGCAATCTGACATCAGAAAATTTGTTGAAAGTCGCATAGTATGCCAAAGAGCAAAAGGAGTCTCGACCAATGAAGGATTGTATCAACCTTTGCCAATACCCAATAGGCCTTGGGAATGTTTGAGTATGGATTTTGTGATGGGGTTACCCAAAACAAGGGCAGGTTGTGACAGTGTGTTTGTAGTGGTAGACCAATTTAGCAAGATGGCTCATTTCATTCCTTGCAGGACCACTAATGATGCTAGCTACATTGCAGGTTTGTTCTTTAAAGAAATTGTCAGGATTCGTGGGCTACCCTTGAGCATTGTGTCTAATAGGGATAGCAAATTTGTAGGACATTTTTGGAGGACTTTGTGGAAAAGATTGGGAACAAATTTGTCTTTCAGTTCAGCCTATCATCCTCAGACTAGTGGGCAAACCGAGGTGGTCAATAGATCTTTGGGCAATCTCCTTAGATGCTTAACAAAAGAACATGGCAGCAGTTGGGATGTGATACTCCCACAAGCAGAATATGCTTATAATGACTCAACAAACAGGAGCACAGGTCTGAATCCCTTTGAAATTGTATATGGCAGTCACCCCAGGGGAATTTTTGAATTGAGAGACGTCTAGGGTTTGGACAAAAGGAGTGTTCATGTTGATGCATTTGCAGAAGCCATGAAAGAAATACACCAACAGGTCAGAGATACTTTACACCAGAATAGTCAGAAGATGAAGGCTCGAATGGATCAAAGGAGGGGGGATGTGCAGTATCGAGTAGATGACTCGGTCATGGTTCATCTGAACAAAAACAGGTTGCCAAAAGGAGGCCACAATAAACTGATGATGAGGAAGATTGGACCCTGTCATATTCTAGAGAAGTACAGTTCAAATGCTTACAAGATTGAGCTTCCTGATGATATTGCCCTTTCACCCATATTCAACATTGTTGATTTGACATTGTACAAAAGTCCTAATACAAGGGAGAATACTGAAGACCCTGCCCAGGAAAATGAAGACTGGCTAAAGCACTTACCTTCTAGGGAGCCGCCAAAAATGGAGTACATTTTGGAAAGCAGAGAAGCCAGGAAGACAAGGCACAAAACATACTTTGAACATCTAGTTAAGTGGCAAGGGCTTCCAGATTCAGAAGCTGCCTGGATGCTGGAGGAAGACATTCTAAAGCAAGGCAGAGATGTACAAGAATTGGTCTCTAAGAGGACTTGAGACATTTTTCTTCTGGGGAGTATGGTGCAGGGGCACCATAGTAAAATCTACTATGTTGAAATAAGGCCTATTTGGCCATGTCATCTTGTTCATGTTTTGTTTTCTAAAAACCTAGAAGTCTTTGTATTCCATTGGCAAATAATGGACACATTTTGTATCTAATAGAATCCAAAAAGGTCAACAGGACTCAGTTGGGATCCAGGACAGTTGGCCTTCCCTAATTGTTGAGCAACCGTTGATCTTCCAACTCTGGCTTAATAAAAGCATAGAGGAGAAACCGAGAGGGGGGTTCTATAGATTCGAAGATTGTGATTCAGAAATCAATTGAGCAATAATATTTTCTGTGTTTAATCTGTGTCGTAAATATTCCTAATTGTTCATAATAGCTCTCTGTTCTCTGCAATTGAAATAGTTTAGTCTAAATTGTCGAAGATGAGTCGATAACCATTCCACTGGTGGATTTCCAAAGAAATTAGTGGAATGGCATCGGTCTGTACATATTTTTGTTTGTTTTTCCTTTCATTTACCTGTTTAGCGGGGTAGATGTTCTAGATTGAGGAGTGTGCACAGTAGCATGCCCTAGCATCTCTATGTGCTAGGCGTAGAGTGTAGATCAGACTATGTGAGAGTTGACAACCCTATGGTGTATCGCTGTGTCGCAGAGTCATGGCCAAAGACGGTCACTAACCGCTAGTGGTGTTGTTGGATTGGGCCAACGAAGAGACAAGTTCCGGTGACCTAAAGGACTCTGGCCAATAGCAAAGAGAGGATGTTATCAGAGTATCAGGTTGATAATTCGTGGCTCCACAAACTACAAAACCCTAAAACTCAACCCCATTTCAAAATATATCATATATAAATACATCACCTTCACTTGAATTTGACCTAGTACCTCTTGAAATAAGCCTTGGACTTTTGCACCTTGACAAACACCTGCACAATTTTTTTTGATCAAATAATGAATGAAACAATCAAGTAGAAAAAAAAACACCACATGATTTTTTCTATTTTTTCCAGTATGAAACATTTTTTTTAGGTTTTTTGCCATGAAATTTTAATGGATCTAGTTGTTTACCATGGCTGCTATGATTTGCTTCTCCTACAACTCTGACCAAATAGGCTCTATTTCCTTATTTCTCCCTTTTGTTATGCCTAGAGCTTCTTCAATGCAAGCAACGTACCAAAACTCCTTTAAATCTCTACAACGTGGGTCGAGCTTTTAAATGTAACTAGAGGTGTAACTGAAACTTCTCTAGCCTTCCCCAAACTACCACTACATTTTTTTGGTCTCTACTATGCGCCATATTTCCTCTATCTTATGTAACATGCCTTGATTACTATGTTGCAACGTGGTAGGAAATTTGTCTAGAGCTTCTGCAACGTGGTGCCAAAGCTCCCTTTGTGATGCGTGAATCTCACAAAGTCAAAATTGAAAGCCTCCTCCATTTCACTTTTGGCGCCCATAGTTTCTTTTATTTTCTGCTATTTCCCGCCAATAATTTTCCAATTCCAAATATTTTTTTTAATTACCCACTTTAATATCATACTGTCTAATTTTTATGTCTGACTAATTATTTAGTCATTTTTATTTGTGTGACTAATTATTTAGTTGTGTTTTTTACCCGATGATCAAATTAGTCATTTATTTAGTCATTTATAGATGTGTTGCAAAAAATTGGTAGAATTTAGTCATTTTTAGTTGTCGTGACTAAAAGTTTTAGTCACGTAGTCATTTATTTGCCAAAATTCTGCTAGTGGATCTGTCAGAGATTGGTGGATGCAATCCCCAAAGATGGATAAAACACATTGACCAATAGAAGATTAGTATTTAGTAATATTGATGAATTTCTTGACCAATTTCTATATAATAAATCCTAGCTACTAACTAATTTCTAATCAAATCAACAATTGTGTTAGTTTCAAGATCAATTTCCTATTTCTATCAACATCATAGAAGATCGTCACTTGAATAGAAGCCCATTAATGTTTGAAAAGATGTGGTTTTGAAATGAGAACTTTTTAGATCAAGGTGAAATATGATGGAATTAGGAAGAAGTACAAAAGGATCAAATATGTCCACATTTTCCAAAAAAATGATACATCTCAAAGGATGTGTTGGCTAGTCAAATGACATGGTCAAGAGATGACAATTTCTAGCCATGCAAAGGACACATTAATGTTGGGAGAAATGAAGAGACACCTCTCTTGAAAGGAGACCAAGAATATCTCCCCAAGGTTTAATATAACTATGTCTTGGCTATACAAGAATAGCTTTAGAGGCTAATGTCCTACTATTTCACAAGGGGCTAAGGTGATTGATTAATATTTCTAGACTTTACTACAAACAAACTAGTTCTTTCCTTTAAAAAGATAGGCATTCACAAAATAATATGTCTTGAACTAAAAATAAATGTTGAATTCCCTCTTGGCAAGATATAGCAATTGAGAACAAGAAAGCCTACTCTAAACCTAAACTACTACTAATCTATCCGTGAGATAAAAAAAAAATAGCAAAAGATAAGGGGAGAGAGGAAAAAGAAAAGGAAAGGGGGAAAGAGAATGGATAGAAAGACATATTTTCTAGCCAAAAAGGTAACCATCAACTTTTAGGCCTCCCCTAAAACACAAGAAACTACTCAAACAACCATCACTCTAGGCTCAACATGAAAGAATGAGTACATGCAATCTTCTAAGGAAAATGCATCTCTATTATGTAACAGGAAGTAACCACTATAATTTACATGTGTAAATTACAATCTAGTATTTAGAGAAATAAATAACAAATGATTATATTTGAAAACATAATATAGATGGTAGGAAGCAACCACCATAATATCATGCATAAATTGCAACCAACAAACCTAGTTCTAAAAATATATTAAATCTTAATAGTTTTTTTACAAAGAAACAACTCATATAAGATACAATGGTGATAATCCTTGCTAACAAGTTTAGATTGAAAGATAGAAAACTCCCCACTCAACTAACTACAAATAAGGAGACCCAATTTCAATTATTCTTAGCCCAACTCCCACTTTTTTCCTCTCACCCTAATCTTTTGTTATTTTTTATCATGTGGTTAGATTAGGACTAGTTTAGGATTAGAGTATGTCTCCTAGTGCTCCATTGCTATATCTTTCTATGTGAGCATTCAACATTACTATTTGGTTCTTGAGGAATATTATTTTGTGTGCATGGACATCTTTGTCTTAGGGAAATAGCTTCTTTGTGTGTGGTTGATATAGAAACATTTATCTATCATTGTAATCCCTTGTGAAATAGTAGGACATTAGCTTATGGATCTATCCTTGCATAGCCAATACTTGGTAACCCCAAACCTTGGGGGATCATCTCAATCTCATTTCAAGAGAGGAGGTATCCCTTGATTCCTCCTAAATTTAGTAAGTACCTTATATTGCCAAGAGATTAGCACTAAAAGGTGTCCCATCCTAACCATGTCATTTGACTAACCAATAGAATGATGCTAGGAGGACAAGTCTAGTTGTGTTAGAATGACAACTGGAACAAGATGCATAAAGTAATGGAGTATTTGAACCTTTGAAAACATTTTTGAAGAAAAATAATTAATTGTGAAAGATTTGGAAATTTTGAATTAGAAGGTGGTGATGAATTGGATTAACTTCAAGAGGAATATCATGAAGAAAAGGAACTAATGGAAAAGTATGAGGAAATATTATCCAAGGAGGACTTGTATACTAGAAGTCCAAGTCAAGAGAGACTTGTCTTAATGAAATAGATTTGAACACAAGATTACTCAACAAAGATAAGTAGAATATAGAAAAAAATCATCTCTAAGGGATAGCAGTAGAAAGCTTTTGATGGATCCAAAAGATGTCCAACTAGAAGTAGTCAAATTTCTTGGAAGCATTACCATGTTTCCTTGATACATCTAATGTAGAATTAAGAGGCCCTCCTATAGAACATTTTCCACATGATAAAATGAACAAAATGAGGAATTGATGGGTGCCATCATGAAGGAGGAAATAAACCTTGCTTTATCATAATTAAATATAGACGAAGAACCACGACTAGATGGGTTCCCCATGGATTTCTATAAAAAATGTTGTGGAATAATAGGTAGAGAAGTGGCATAAGTGGTAGAGGATTCAAGGAAATCTATGAAAGTGCTAAGGGATTTCAACACATCTCTCATAGTATTAATACCTAAAGGCTTAGCACTAGCTTCCTATGGAGAATTTAGAAACATCTCATTGTCGAACACAATTTATAAGATCATATTGAAGGTTATGATCAAGAGATTAACGATGTCTCTCCTTACCATCATTTTGGATGAGCAAAGTGGCTTCATTGCTAGGAGTGGATCATGAACAAGATCCTTGTGTCTCATGAAATTATTCATTTAGTGGTTTCAAGTCAAAAAGTATGGTGGTAAAATTTTATAATAGCAAAGCCTATACCAAAGTTGATTGGTGTTTCTTGATGAAGATCTTAGAAAATTTTGGCTTCTATCTTGAATGGAGGGAATGGATATATAGCTACATATCTAAGTTGAGATTCTTTGTTATAGTAAATGGAAACCTTGAAAGATTTCTTGAACCAACTAAGGGTCTCTACTAGAGACATCCCTTGTCACAATTTGTATTTGTAATTCTTATTGAATATTTGGGAAGATTGATTAGAGTGGCAAGCAGTAGATGGAAAATACTTTAGGTAGCAAGAGGCCTAAGTACTCCCACTTATCAAAAATTTGTTGATGACCTCATTTTACATGGGGTTTCTATCTATGAGGAGCTTCCATTATGAAGGTTACACTAGACAAGTATACAATGGCTTTGGGACAAATTGCTAACCAAGACAAATATTTTTTGTTTTAAATGTAGAGACAAATAGTAAGAATTATTGGATTTAAGATTGGGTAACTCCCAAGAAAATATTTAGGGATGCCTCTTTTTAAGGGAGCTATGAAATCCTCTCATTAGTATTATCTCCTTGATTCTTGTAGAGCCAAAATATACATGTGGAAGGAAAGATGATTAACTCTCATTGGCCACATAACTATGTTGAGATTAGTAATTGTTTTCATTCCAATTTACATGATGTCATGCATATAGATGATTAAAAAGTCTATTGCAACCCTTGAAATCTCGATAAAGAAGTTTCTATCACAAGGAACAAGTGACAAAAATGGATACCTTTCATTAGTTGGGAAGCAGTTAGTACTCCAAAAGATAAATTTGTTGTTGGGATCTATGCTATAGAATAACAAAACAAAGCACATGTAGCAAAAATGATCTTGAAAATTATTAAAAATCCAACCTCAATATGATATGAAATTCCCCAAAATAAATTCTTGGATATGGATGAACCCTCTCAAATAATAGTCAAGAAAATCCTCCCTAAGGTTCACACATGTAGAATTTCATGTTGATTTGTAGACCACTAATTACTAATGACCTTAGGCAAGAATGTAGAATGGGTGTCTACCTAATTTTTGGTAAGATTCATAGAACAAATTACCTTAGGTCTTGTAGAGACTATAGAGTTATCTAAAGCTTAAGATATTCTATTATAGGTTTGAGGCCTAAGGTACAAGACTATGTGCATTGTTGTTCAGTTGAAGGCTAGGATGAATGGAAGTGAAGAAATTTAGATAATTCTAGTATACACATCCCTTAAAGGCATATCCTATTGGAATAATTGAAAAAAGTTAAGGTGTTCATTGATGAAAATGAGGATTGGATTAAGTGGTTTTGTGCCAAGTTAGGAAGATGTTATGTAAATTTGGGGCATGTGGGTTCAACCAAAGGAAGCTCAACAAAGTAAGATAAAACATTTTCAACCCCCAATAGGAAGAGTAAAAATCAATTTTGACATAGTGGTGTGTGGAAACCTTGGAGTGTGTAGGTCCTAATTTGTTATTAGAGATTGCCTGCTAAAAAAATTGTCTCTAGGTACAAATAACAAAGTAGAAATATTGGCTCTTCTACTTGGACTCCAAGTTTGTGCAACCAAAGGAATCACAACAATACGAATAGAAGGGGACTCCATGATAATTGTTAATGCAATAAAAAAAAGGACACAATGAATTGGAAGCTTAAGACATTTTAGATTTGATTTTGTCATTGTTTGATAGATTGGGCTCTTTTTTTTAAATAAATCATTGTTCTCAATCTAAGGAAACAAAACAATGGATTTCCTAGCAAACTATGTTATTGATGACTCTCCCAAGGAAATATTTATCGACTCTCATGAAGCATGGGATAAATAAAAGTATGGCCCTTAAATTTTTGAACATCCTTCTTTTGATTAAGGGTAAATGCTTTTGACCAGAGCAATGAACCAAAAGACAAAGATCAAGAAGGGAACAACAGATTAATCAATCAACAACAAGGAACAACATGAAACATTCAACACAAAGGCTGAAAGAACAACATATCAGCAAGGAACATACAACAACTCCCAAAAAGGAACAAGTTACAACCCAACAATAAACTCAAGGAAGCTTAAAGCCGAAGTGCTCCAAAGAGCTTTACAATTTCCCAATGTTTCCAACTGTTGAGGTTTTGTGACTATTTTCCATCCTAGTTGAACATCCTTCTTTTGACAACAAACATAGAGGATCTATTTATTGGCGTGCATTGGAGCAAACTCACACATTCAAGATGGATCATAACATGCCCTCCTAGATTGTCAATACTCCTCTAATTGCACTATTTTCTATGCCATTCCATCTATATAGATTCCACTGGAAACACCGATGAAGATGACAACCTAAGCAAGATGATCACCAAAATTAGGGTTCTAATGAGAAAAGAAGAGACAACTCTACTAGGGAAATATGAGAATGGAATAGCTTCAGCCTTTTGCCTATGATCCCCACAGGTAGTGAGGGCCATCCAAGTAATTATTGAAACTGCTCTATTGGAGTAGAATTCTAGAAGGATCTATGGCATCGATATCCTCTCAACATTCTTGTGGAATGCCATGGATCTCATTTATGATGGCATCGTCAAAGACTTAGTAAACTACTACATGGAGAAAAATATAGATTGTGTGCCATTGTGTCCATTGATGAATAGAATCTACAAAGCTATGATGCAGACATCATGGTCCTTTCTATAGTATCTTAGGTGGCAAGCTTAGCAGTCATGACTGCGATACTATAGGTGATCAAAGATGGTCTATTGAGGGATTCATTAGATCACTTTTGGCAATTGATCAACTGGAGCAGACTTCTCCTTTCAGATCCACAATGTGTAAGGGTGAAATAATGTTGCTTGTGCTTTGTATTCCTTATCAAACATGAACCTTTTTGTAGGGGATACACACCGAGCACAAGTGAAGAAGAATGAAGAAAGCCAAAGTAGAACTTTTGTCTTTTTCCTTTTTTAGTTTGGGTACTTGTGGGTCCCTTTATGGATGCAATATAGTTGTGTAACAACCTCACTGTTCAAGGTGGCATGGTCAAAATGATGTAATGTTTTATCTTTTTAATATAATGGGTACATGTCCCAAATTCTAATTTTACAAGTTATTTACTAAAAATAAATAGAAAGATATAAATTGAATTTACATAGGGCAAATAAGTAGTTTACATCATCTTTAAATTATTAATAGTTTGCTTTGTATAATTGACAAAATGTGCTGAATTTGTTGAAAAATATTGATTTTAATAGCCAATTAATACTAAAAAGGTGATTTTAATAGACATGTAGTACTAAAAAGTGAGACACTATTTTATGGTCACCAATTTAATATTTAAAAAATTAAAATAGAGAACACACATTAAATTACTTTTGAGTTATAGATGCTCTATTCAATCCTCTTCTCTCCTCTAAATATTATGATTAGGTGTTTTCCTTAACAAAGATATACGTCACATAGATTAAATTCTTTTTAATGCATGTTGGTTTGTAGATGTGCATATTTTACTAACAATTTCTACCAAATCTAACATCACAAAAAGTAAAACCTCTAAAGTAAAAGGACACAAAACTGAATATTTTTTAAAAGACATTAAAACTAGAAACTGTGTTGAATGGATCACTATTAACTATTTAACTATTAATATTGAATGAATTGCTATTAAATATTTAACCATTAAATAAGATAATTTATACTAAATAAATGGTCAAATGGACTTGCATAGAGAAGTAAGGTGTGACAAGTTTCAAGCTGGCACAAAGAGAAGTTTCTAATAAGATGATTTATACTAAATAAATGGTCAAATGGACTTGCATAGAGAAGTAAGGTGTGACAAGTTTCAAGCTGGCACAAAGAGAAGTTTCTAAGCCTTGGAAGGTCAAATAATGGGGCCGAAAATAGGGGGTACTCAAATCCATGTTTGGATACTTAACATCTATAATTTGTTTTCGTCGTGCCCATGTCTCACATGCTTCACAGCCACATAAAAAATTTGGTCTTCAGCAAAAAAAAATTTGCAAACTCCAAATGAAATTCATGCTTCTTTGAAATTCCTCTGCTTTCAAAATCACAGACAGGTGGAAGGAGAGGAATGAAAGGAGTATGCCCAAGAAATAGACTTGTCTTCGGGAACACTATTGTTTTAACATTTTCAATTCAAACAAAATTTGTCAAATCAAACTTTTTGATCCAATGGTTTATAGGAAAAGAGAAAAGAGTGGTTGAATTTTGTAGAATCTACTGTAGTCTGCTGCCCCACCCCAAAAATTAAAAAAAAAAGAATTGCGTGACTTTTGAAAAAACCTTTAATTTTGTTTTTTTATTAAAAATATTATATAACCTTTTATAAGTTTTAATGTTATGTTTTTAAACAAATTGATATAAATGTTTTGCAATTATAATGTACTGTCTACAACAGTAACCCAAACCTTATAAACTATATACTGTTACAGTAATGACTAATAATTAGTATAGATATCTTAAATAAATCTATTTAAAAAAATATCAAGAGATATCAATTTGAAGTTATGTTTTTGATTAAGTTTAGTTGGGAAAAGGGTGCCAGTCCCATACAAAAGAAGTTCAAGAGTACAACAAGAGAAACATTAGAGCATAAACCCTGATAATAACCCTAATTGGGTTAGGGAGTCAAAATTTGAAGTTATGTTATTTACTTTGAGTTATTTTATTTTACACTACAACTATTTTATTTACTATATACATGTATACATAAATTTTATTATTAAATATTAATGTTTTGGATTTATATTATACTTATTATTAAATATTAATATTTTGAGGGTATCAAATTTAAGATAAAAGATAATAGTTTTTGTTAACACGCTCACACCATTACACTCCACCCCTTACTGCTATTGTAGAATGCCTCTGAACATTAATTATCATTTAATGTGCTGAAAATTTAAAACCAATTACATCTTTTTTCAAAAATCAATTTTGTATTTCTAATAAAAAACAACATAAACCTGGAAACATTATAATGCAAAACCCAGCAGTGATGCCTAATAATTCTCATTCAATATAACATTACAAAACGGATTTTCAATATTGATTGAAAAATAATGAGTAATATTCTCAGTTGTAATCACCAATAGCCCTACAAAAAGCTTCCCTCTCCAAAAACTAAAAACAAAGTATCCTTTAGTCCATACAATCACAATCACTGATCCATGGCAAAAGCTTCCCTCTCCAAAAAGCTATAAACAAAGTGTCCTCTAGTCCATACAATCACAGTCAGTGGTCCATGGCTATTGAAGCATGCTCCTTTTTTTTTCATAATTGTCTGTAGTAGCTCATTATTGTACCTGTAACCTGTCCTGCTAAAAAAAGAGTGTCCATTAGTCCATACAATCACAATCACTGATCCATGGCAAAAGCTTCCCTCTCCAAAAGCTATAAACAAAGTGTCCTCTACTCCATACAATCACAGTTAGTGGTACCATGGCTATTGAAGCATGCTCCTGTTCTTTTCATAATTGTCTGTAGTAGCTCATTATTGTACCTGTAATCTATCCTTTTGCTCTAACAAGATTCCAATAAGCAAAATATAATGGCTTGAAGCTGTATCCAGAGTAACATCACGAAGCAGAAATCAAGATGAGCAGCGTATGGATGTTGATGAGAAGGTTTACCAACAATTACCCAACTGCTCTGAGAAATGTAAAAATTATTCAAAATAGTTATGTACATATATTTCTAAAAGGATATAATGACAAAGCTTCTCGGAACTCAGACGCCAAGGAAAACCACCAACCGGGTAAATTTTTGCCATTTTTAACAATACTTATAAGTTATTTCTCTTGCTATGTCATTTCTTTGAAAATTTCATTCCCAGTTAGGGCTCATTTTGCCATAAGGAAATAATAAACTAAGTTTAGGGCAAACTCTTGTAGCAAATAATATAATATTGCTAGGGTTTCCTTTGTAAAAAAACAAAAAACAATAGAATAAACTTAAGGCTTTTCAGATTAGAAAATTAATAATTTAATGAGAGGAGAATGTGAGGAAATTGTTTCTTTTCTAATTTATTTATTTTCCTTTATTTTCTTGTGCACGGAATTTAAATTCTTCCCTCTCTTGCCTGTTGGTCTTGATTATTTTTGCCTTCCTATGAATTTTCTTTCATATTGAAAGAATTATTCCTTGGGGGTTTTTGATTTAATGTCTTGTGAAATTTATTTTTTTTTAAGGGGAGGGGTTGATTTTTTTATTTATAAAGGGAAGTGTGTTCCCTTGTAATTATTTCATTTTAATTGGGGTATTTATTTTATTCCCTAGTGTGTTTTAGTTATTTTTCTTTTTTAGCAATTTTACTATTATTTTACGAGAAAGAGTATTTTAATATTTTCCCTTCTCTATTAATTCGAGTTAGTTAATAAATATAATGCCGAAATTATATTTATTAACGGACTCAATTTTGAAATTTATTTTGGTGTAACTTAGTTATTTTATTATTTTATTTCGAGTTTTAATATTTTATTGCAAGTCCATTTGTTTGGCCTTGGTGAAGTATTTAAATTTTAATTTGTTCTTAAGTTTAATTATTATGTTTAAATTTTTCTTAATTTATTATTGGAGTTTTATTTTTAAAATGTTTAATTTGATTATTGAAAACGCATTATGCTGTAAAAAATTTCCTAGACTCTAGGGTTTTAATTTTACGTCTTTTTAATAACTTTCATTTTTCCACTCCATTTTATCATGCGTCCATCATGCCATTATTTTTTTTATATTTATTATTTCAACTTCATTTTGATTCTGAGTTAAGGTTAGGTTTTTAATCTGACGTTATCACCTTCTCACCTAGGAAGCTTAGGGTTAGGATTAAAATTGTTCTAACCCTAAAAGCGGCATGCTTCGTGTCGCATACCCCCTAGATAGCTATCATCACGCAGGGGACTGCGTAGGGCAACGTACTTCCCTAAAATTTGTGGACTTGTTTACACCTTATGCGTATGGCCACCGAGAACGCATACGCGTGCAAGGGGGTTCCTAGGGATAGGTAGAAAAGTTTTTCGTAACTCGTGTCATGACCACATGACAAATGTGGATATGACACGTGTGTTGTGTGTCGTGACCGCATGGGAAATGTGGGACAATATTCAAGAAAAGATTGGGTGGAAGAAGTCACACTCCAAAGTTCAAATGATGCTTAGTTGGAACAATCAAAATAAAGACAATAGAAAACCACTAATTGGCAAGAGTTATACCACTAGGAGGTGGAGGGGGGTCACAATCATTTGGTTCTCCATACATCAACGAGGTCCAGGTCATCAAGTACAACCTTCTAGCTATTGATCATACCCTATTCATTTTCTTCCTCGACAGGTTGAGTATCATGAATAGGTAAGATGACCAAATCCAGGTGAGAGAATTTGATAGAATCTGGCCAACTAGAAGCCCCTCGATCATGAGGCAAAGAGGAGGTTGATGGTGGGTGGGAGGGCTAAGACTAGTTGCAAGTAAATCAATCCTTGGTTCTTCTTGGAGGGGTTGGGAAGCACTTACTAAGAATCATGACCTCTCCGAGTAATTTGGTTGCATCCAAATCAACATCCATGGGACGGAGAGTGACCATTGTTGGAGGCTAGAGTTGGTGGTACCTTGGCAACCATACATTGGGTGCTACCCTAGTGGTCTAAGATCACTTGTAGGTGCACCTCTTCAAGTAAAACTTTGTTAGCTTGCACTTGAATCTATGCAAGAACATTGGAACAAATCATATCTTTGGTAAAAAGTGATAAATGCCAATATCAACAAATTAGCTAGTGAAAACAATAGAATTTCTATATTTCCAAATGTTGAAAAGAATTTTCACCCCGAAAGCAAATCTAGGTGAATTTAGCAAGAAATATAGGCCAATCTCCCAGCCAATGTGCCATGACAAAGGCTCAAATCTAAAAGGATTGAAAAAGTAATGAATCCAATTCTAAGCTTCTTGAGCACTAAGACAAAACTAGAAAAGGTGCTTGAGAGTAACCTATTGTCCATAGAATATAGGTAATAAGGATTGACAACTCCTAGATAAGTTAATCTAGTACTAAAGGGGAGGCCTTGATAAAGAATGCACCAAGCAAAATGCTCAAGCTTCTATTCAAGAATAGCTAAACAAATAGTTTGAAAATTGCATTGTCAAGAGCCCAACTAAGACTAGAGACTTGCCATCTATGGTTCAACTTAGGCACCATGTGAAGATATGGAGAGACCCAGGCATATTCCCGTGTAATCTTTGTAGTTAAAAATAGTGTGTTTGGGTAGTACCATTTTCAATCCTTCAACTGAGGTTTGATACATCTAACCCATATTTTGTGAAGCATATTAAGGGGAATTGAATCAATAGTAGTTTGGTAAGTCTCCAAATCTTAGTTAGAGAGCTTGTATTTCAATTTGGCCTCAAACAAGGAAAGAAATTTCTTAATAATCTTGAAAAGGGGATTATGTAGAGTCTTGATACCTCTATTATAGAACTTCAAAGCATGAATCCAAGAGGTCTTAGCAAGTGGATGGTCTTGACAAGAAAGAATAGGAGACCACCAAATAAACTGTTGATTGATAGATAATCCCTTACGGAGGTCATTGCCATCTCATGAGAG
Source organism: Cunninghamia lanceolata (assembly GCA_027924645.1). NCBI lineage: Eukaryota > Viridiplantae > Streptophyta > Pinopsida > Cupressales > Cupressaceae > Cunninghamia > Cunninghamia lanceolata. The sequence goes on from BSBN01001003.1 coordinate 6,110,483, forward strand.
ACAAGGTTTGGTAGCCTCTTAGATTTTCCATATGCTTTTAATAACAAAGGTTTCATGAATCTATTTAGGTTCCTTCTTTATAAGAAGATAATGAAGACCAAGACCCTTACAAGCTTGACACCCATATGGCACTCTAGAAAAAATACAATGTCTAATCAACACCTTCCATGCTATATTTCCTTCAAGGGATTTGATTATCTACTTAGCATATAATGCTAATTCTTAACATTAGATTGAAATCAACCTAAGGCCTCCAGAATCATGGAGTCAATAGAATTCCCAAGCCGCATAATGGAATCCTTTATTAGTATCAGAGGAGGCCTAAAAATCTCTTAGGAGTTTTTCAACCTTCATATAGGAAGTTTTCTAAGGAGCCCAACAAGAGGAGTAATAGACATGCATAACAGCTAAAATTTTGGAGCACTCCTAGAATTTCCCTACCAAGGAAAGAGGCTTAGTAATCCAGTAGGCCAATTTCTTCTCAATTATGTTAATAACTACTTGCCACAAGGAAAAAGGATATTCTTGAAAGACAATAGGAATGCTAAGGAATCTAAAAAATTATCCAAGATCAATCCACTTCTAGCCATAGAAGTTTAACCAAGAAGGCTTATTTAATAGAGATTGTCTTTAACATTGAGTTTTTTTCATTGAATACTTGATCTAGAAGCTTGATGGAAAACCTTTAGGCATTACAGGGCTTGTCTGATATTACTTTCTTTCTTTGAAAGGATAAGAAAAGAATCATCTGCAAAGTGACCATTGACAAGTTGCACTATGGAATCAAACAAAGATATAAATTTAACCAAGTTATGTGAAACATCATTAGCCAAGAGATAGCCAAAGTCTTTGCAGCAAGCACATAGAGAGCCAAAGCCAAAGGGCAGTCTTGGTTAATAGACTAGAAAAGACCAAAAGGGTTGGAGTAGAATGATGACCATTGATGGTAATGTAAGAAAAAACATCAACAAACAACATTTTCATTGAACGCACAAATTAGAGACAAAATCCTAAATTTTGAAGCATAGCAAGGGTAAATAGCCACTCAATGTGATCATAAGCTTTTATGAAATCATTTTGAAGACAAGAAAATGATCTAGGGGAAAATAATAGAAATATAATGTAATATACACAAGATCTTTACCTTAAATCACTATTTCTCCTCCAATAGAGAGGAATGGAGTTCACCATAGCTCCACTAGCTATGATCTTGATATGATATGATAATGATAGACTATTTAGATATGTCGATTGCTCATTCCAACATCATAACTTTGCATATTAATAGGAAGAGATCTATGATGATTTTGACAACATGATGTTACTTTCAAATGCAGATGATAATGGCTTGGTTGAGGCTAGATTTATAATAGATACTTGGATAATTGGATGGATGGCTAGGATTAAGAGGTACAATGGATGGCTGAGATTAAGAGGTGGAGGATTGGGGCATATCCTTATGTGAATGGTTGATATTAAGAGGTGTAGTTTGAAATGTGTGGCTAGGATGAAGAGTTAGTTTGACTTTTGTGTAAGTTATGTGACTCTCATTTATTGATTGTGGCAAGTGGATGAGGATGAGGACAAGTGAGAAATAATTAATTAAATAATAAAATTATTTAGTTAATTATGAGAGACATGTGATATGTGTGGATAAAATTAAATAAATAAATAAAATTTATTTAATTAGTTTGACTAGAGGGATCATGGATAAATTTAATTAAATAAATATGATTTATTTAATTAAATTAGGTAATAGAGGAAATTAATTAAATATTTTACAATTTCTTTAATTAATTTAAAACAGGATATGGTAAAGGGAACTCTTAGGATAAAAGTGTCGCAAAGTGTTGCAAGGTGATGCTGACAAGGGGATGTCTAGGTGATGTTAGGGATGTGGTCAATTTTAGGTGTCTAAATTTTGCCCCTCTTTGAGATGATGTTGCGACTAGAAGAAGTAACATCATTTCAAATAAATTTAAAACACAGCATTGGGTTGGAAAGGGATGCCCCAAGCACTTATATGAGTGACAAGGAGGAATGATGGAGGGATGGTATGCCCCCTTGAGAGTACAGGCAGGTTTGAATAACATGGGTATACTCTCAAAATGGTTGAAACAGATGGGTCAAGGAGATGGAGGAAAGATTAGGGATGGATGAAATGGATGTTCATGATATGTTATGCTGCATTGGGTGAGCAACCATATAGTTTGATATAGCACTAGACATTATGCACCAAGGTATAAAGACCAGGGTAACGATGTGTCTCATGTGTAAAGGAGCGACTCAAAAAAGATAAAGGTCACAAGAAAACATATGTCGTTGGGCACCATGATATGGAAGACCATGATTCGTGGTGACAGTATGTTGCAAGGATTGATATAAATGCAAGATAAAAATGATAAACACACACAAGCAAGCATGCACAAATGATAAAAAAATATAAACAAGGTCGTTTCCCCTGTCAAGCTAAAAACTAATGATTGATTGATTGGATAGTGTTGTTGGTCATGCGAATCAACACTAGAATTGATAGATAGATTTCTATACTTAAGCTAGGCTTATGTTCTTAAGAAAGAAATGATTGATTGGATTGATGATGATGATCAGGTTTTCAACAAGGATGAGAACAAAACCATTGGATACTTTTGGATGATTGGCTAGATTGGCATGGATTAAGGATGAATTGCACTTGGATTTTTTGGTATGTTATGATTTTTTTATTTTGGGGTTATTGGTGTATTGTGGGATGGGTTGCATTGGATTGCATGAGGATAGCCTAGGTACTAGATACCAATGACAAGGGAAAACCAAGTCTAGGGACAAGGATGGAAAGGAGGATTGTATGGATGGATAAAAGGATTAGATATAATGGATGCACTAGGATAGATGGGAGATTCATGGTAGATGGATGAAGGGCTTCAGGATGTGATCTCCAAGGACTATGTCACATAGGAATAACATGCCCCACTCTAGATATTATACTCAGGACTTTGCGTGACAATGCTTATGAGGATAAGGTGATGGGATTGATTGGAAAGGATTGGGTATATCAAGAAATGTCCAAAGCATTTTTCAAAAAATTTCCCCTGTCCTTATCCAGATCAAAGCAGGAGGGGAGGATGGATTGGAGAGCTAATGGGATAGGTACACAGATATAATGAATAAGGATGGATAATATAAGAGTGATTGAATAGGATGGGAAATGGTAGGATGGGATAGATGAGATAGCTTGCCCCCAAGTGTAAGGTACATAGATAATCTCTCTACTCATGAAACCCATAAATGGGTTTTCATCATGGTACTTATCTAAGGTGCCATCGAGGTAGTTTTGACCATTAGATGAAGGATTTCTCTTTACTATTTTGGTTTTTTATTTTTAAATATAGTGTTCTGTGGAGATCTGACGTGGTTGATAGAAAAGTGCTCAAAATCACATCAAGGAGATCCTCTACAAGTTTTGAGCTAATTCCAAGTCAAGGACTAGGTTACCCCTGAGGCGCACCACTTTTCTTAATCAACTTTGACCTTACATCAGATAGTTTCTAAATTTCACAAGCAACCTTTATTGATTGTTCACACCTAGTTTTACTAGCTATGATCCATTTTTATTAGGTGAAACCCTTCCAATTCGTCAATTTTGTTCCATATTTTGCATTGTTAGATTAGTAGCATGTTTTACACTTTATTCTAGTTTTTGCTCTATTTCTTGATAGATGGCGGTGAATAGAAATCATTAGTAGACCATCATATTCTTGCACAACAAGTTTCGGTCAGTTTTAGGTTAAGGTCAAGGTTACCTCTTGGGCAAAATACTTTTTCTTATATGGCATTGACCATGCCTCGGATCATCTCCATATTTCAACCACAACCCTTGTATTCGATTCTAAACATTTTCTTTAATTGCCATCTCTATTTGTAGGTGCATCTGATTCCTCTTTCTCACTATTAAGCATACTTTTGTAACTGAATGTTTCTATTTCTAGCCTTGTTGAATTTAGTCTATGGTCTTTTGTTAGACCTAGCTATAGTGTTAGTTGATTAAAGAGTAGTATTAAAGTGAAAAGACTTCATTTGCTATAATTACATACACATAAAAAGAATCCAAATCATTCACCAACATATATTTTATTTCTAGGTTCTTTCAGTTTAATCTCGAGCCATGTAGGAATAAACCTAAAATCAAAAGCTTTTAGTTCAAATTCAAACTTTCTTGCCTCACTTTCTATTAGTTATTATGAGCGGACTTAAAACATGTATGTTTATTCGAGACATGTTGTAATGCCATGATATTTATAGACATCCATTTGTGCAATGAAACATGATCTAGAAAATAGAGGACATCAACGAGAATTTGAACATTCACTAATTGAGTTAGCAAACTCCAAATGATGTTCCTAGGCAACACCTTGATAGGTTCAACTATTTTAAGGACGAAGGTGAAATAAATTTTCAAGTGCATATTTTGTCATGTCAATCCCATGTGGTAAAAAATCAAACTTGTACGACATACCGAGTTTCCAATTCAATCATGATCAAACTCATGGTGGTCAAAAGTGAACCCCAAAGTTTTTTTTGGACAACATAAGAATTGAGATGGTCATTTGATGAAGGCCATTAATATTATGGAGATGGCAAATTAATTTAGAACATCATCGTCACTCTTCCGTCATCAGTTCTAGGGTTAGGTATTTTCATTCCTTGCATTTATTCTTTTTGTATTTATTACAATTATTTGTCCCAAATCTAATCAATCTATGTCAATTACGCCTAATTGAGTTTATTTCTTTAATTAGCCTAAATTGTTTATGTAGAGTGTTTTTGTAATGGTGAGCTTTGCATATCTATGCCAATTCCCATTAATTATAGTCCCATTTCGATGGAATGGCTCAATACAATTACAAATCAAGAAATGACATGCTCTTGTGTAAAGCTAGGGCCATTCCTTGATCCGCTACTTATCTTCATTCCCATTCATTCCCATACATTGGACTGTATCTTATCCCCATATGTACATAGTCCCATTCATATGGCATTGGTATGCCTATCATTGCATCCCATGTGTAGACATTCATTCCTCACATCGACATTAAAGCATTCCATTACATCCCGGGTCAATCCTACGACATGAGATTGATCTCACATCTCACAAAATTCAAAAGTTGAAATTTAAATTTTTCTGACTCTCGCACCATGTCATTCCTGCCACGAGCCCACTTGGTACACATTTTTCTTGATTTATTCCTATATATTGGTATATAAAGACATTCATTGGATCATAATCCTAGAATTTTTAGACATCCTAATAGTTCAAGGAGCATTTATAACAGGAATCTTTTGATTTGGATCATCAAAAGGAGTTTAATTTGCATCAAAGTCATATTAGGACATCTTCATTGCTTGGGATTGTTGTCCCCAATCATTTCCATGATTAGAAATCCTATCCAATCAAGGGGATTGACCCCATGAGAACTTTCTCCCTTATGATTTGACAATTTCCCCAAGGCATTTTTAGATACCCACGGTCCATTAAAATGATTGGCAAGGAGAGGATTTAAGGTGAACTAGGCAACATCTACATGCACAGTAGTCCAATTTATATAAGTGGGTCACATAATAGATATGCATTATGTAGGGTTGACCTGTGTAGAGGTCAGACATTGCAATATCTATTTTGAGGCACTTACCAGAAAGAGAGGGCCCATTTTTCAGCCCCCAAGCTAATTGTAACATCCAAGTTCTAAAAACATAGTAAAACTGGAAAAATTACCATAGAGTAATTCAACAAGATAAAAATGAGATAGAGAAATTTTTTTCTTTTATTTAACTCAAACAAATATCAATAATTACAAGTTTTATCCTTTACAAAGAACAATATGTTAGGTCTCAAAAATGTAGGTTGCGAATCCTAAGAGGATGCCAGACTCTATGGTTAGATTATCAATGTTTTTGAACTAACGTGACGGAGTTAACCTTTAGGGTTTAATGACTTCCTGCACTTTAGGCACTACTATACCTAGGGGGGTGAACCTTGAAAATTAAAGCAGGTCAAATATAAGTGTTTTGACTAAGTTAATGGATCTACCTACAGTGGCAAATGGTGTAGAATAGATGAAACCTTGCTAACTAATTCTATATCTAATATATGAGGGACGATTCGTATAAATTGTATAATCAATATCAAGGTAAAAACTAATAAATGAATTTAATTATTAAAATAAGTAAGACCAGTGCCTTTGTTGGGTAAACAGAGTCAAATGGAAATCTAAGACTAGTGGCTTATAGTTGGCAATAACTCTAACTATTTGACACAATACTTTAGTTTATAACTTGTATAAATGTGCAGGGAAATGACCGACTGACTCTTCTTAATAATCCAATAGACAAAATCAGATTTCGTGTTATTACACCAGAAGGAATTTTAATCCTTTCTTGAAGGAACAAATTGAATGAAGTATACAAGAACAACAGATAATATCAACTTGGAGACAGAATGACAATCCTAATTATGTGGTTCTTCTTAATAATCCAAATCAACACTTCCAAATTACTGTGACTGACCAGAAGGATTTTAATTCCTTTTATGGAAACCAATTAAACCAATCACACAAATACAACAAATGTGCATTGACAAATTAAATATATACTTGATATATTAATTTGAATAACAAGGAAATATGAAACTAGAGACAACCAAATAACTGAATAACTTCAACAAACAATTGATGCCAGTATGAATCCACAGAATCAAAGATCTTCTATTAACTTCTTAAATGAAAAACTTGCAACATGGTCTTTGAAATATTGTAAGCTTCATATATTATTACCTACTGCTGATAATTTTTCAGCATCATATGTTCAACTTATATAGAAATACTTATGAAGAGACATAACTCTTCAAAATGTCTTTTGGGAATTAACATGATTAACGTAACAACAATAAAGATAACGATGCTTAAGCTCTATTCAACCACAAGTATATCTAAGCAATATGATTCAAATACTCTTGACTGCAATGTGTATCAATAAACTCAGTAGCATTCCTTGTGATCATGCCCATTGTCACCATTTTCGCTAGATGCTTGCAAGCTTCCCCAGATGCAGAGTCTTTATCTTTGAGAGCATTTAGAGCTTCATGTAAGATCACCTAGCACTCGCTACTCCATTCATCTTTGCTCTTTAACTCCTTGGCATCTCTAAACAACATGGGCACACCTACTTTTGAAACCTCAATACATTCTTTGGCATCTGTTTTAAGCTGGTCATAATATTTTTGATGTTGTTCAATCAATTCTTTTGCACTAGAAATACTTGCAGTGTCAGGAGCATCCCTACTCTATCTCTCATGGAGTTTTTCTTGAATCCTATTGTTTAGCCTTTCATGCTCTTGAGTCACCTTATAGTTTTCAGAGTAGATATCCCAAAATTTGTTCATCCAATGCATCATGTTATTGTGCCTATTCCGAAGCACTGCTGCAAGTGTATCACTCTGAATCTGAGCTATTTGATCAATAGACGGTGACTGGAAGCTTTTTGAACTCTCTCCTTGAGTTATCCTTTTAACTGTCCCTCCAAAGGTGTTCTTAACAGTGTCTTTCAAATAATCATTTTCCTTTGTTAATCTCTCACAACTCAGTTTATATGCATCTCGTTTTTTGATCAGCATCTGAGCTTGTGCTTTATTCAACTTTGCAACGTTAATGCCAATGTCTGCAGTGATCAAAGGGTCAGTTTCCCTTGCCTTCAAAGTCATGACATGCCCAAAAGCCTTTTCAGTGTCTATAATGGATGTCTTCTTATGATGAGGGTACAAGGCCCATATCATTAGTGAATTTTCATTGTTGTTATATTTGGTGCCCATATACACTTCTGTGACACCCTCAGGAGTGAGCTTATATTTTTCATCTGTATTATGCAAAAAACTATCAAACACCAAAGCAGAATTCAAATCAAGACCAGGGAATATCATAACGGCTGCTTCTCTGAGCAGTTGTCTACCCTTACTAGGAGTCATAGCTTGCAGTTCACTGTCCACTATTATTTTTAACATATCAATTAATTGTCTTTCATTGTCAACTATGACATTATCAACTGATTCCCTGATCTATTTACCCTTGCATTTATTAAAAAATGATTTAAATTCTTTAGAATGAATAAATTAATCATCAAAAATAAAAGAATCATATGCTACTTGTCTAGGATCCTCATCAGCATGTTGGGCATGTGGATTGATGAAGCCCAAATGTAACAGCTCAAACTCTATTGTATAATCGTCCATTATGTAGAGAGCCAATCTTGGCTTGTAACTATTTTCCTTTATCTAGGTCGCTGATTCAGAGGTTGCTCAGACAGTTGGTAGGAGTTTTGTAAGAGTCTTTTAGACTGCTACATTTAGGCCGCTGTTTTAAAAGGAGAGATACATACAAAGAAGAATGTATGATACATACGGAGATGTATGAACAATAAATAAATGGATTCCCTTTCTTTGTGGATGTAACCATTAAAATGGTGAACCACGTTAATTGTTGAGTGTCCTGTGAATCATTCTTCTACTTATGTCTGTGTTCAATTTTTCTTTTTCAATATCTATGTCTTTCTTTTTCTATGTTTTTTAGATTTACAATTGGTATCAGAGCTTTGTGTGAAGCTCGGTCCAGGAAATAGTCTGTGAGGACTTTTTTGAACTTGTAAAGAAATCAAAATGGATGATATAGAAAAATGGAAAATAGAGAAATTTACAAGACAAAACTTTGGTCTTTGGAAAGTGCATATGGAGTCTCTTATTATCAAACAGGACTTGTCACTCGGCTTACTGGGGAAAGCCAAAGGACAAGGTTCTATGAAAGATGAAGACAGGGAAAAACTGGATATGAAAGTGAGGGCAACTATATTTCTCTCATTGTCCAGCAATGTATTATTTAATGTCTCAACTGAGAGTACTACGAAAGAGCTTTGGGAAAAGCTCACCAACATGTATGTGATTGCTTCGGCTTTGAATAAGGTATTTATTATGAAGAAATTATATAACCTGAAAATGAAAGAAGGTGGGGTTATGTCAAATCATCTGAATGAATTTAACACCTTAGTTACTCAATTAACTTCAGTGGCTATAAAGTTAGATCTTGAGATTAAAGCAATTTTGTTGTTGTGTTCCTTACCAAATAGCTGGGAAGGTGTTGTGATGGCTGTGAGCACTTCTGTAGCAGCCAAAAGTACATTAGTTTTTTTATGACGTTGCAGCCACTCTTCTCAGTGAAGACATGAGAAGAAAAAATCAAGAACCCTCATCCGATGATGCTCTAATAGTTGTAAGTACAAGCAATAGGGGAAGAAGCCAAGACAGAGGTAGATACAACAACCAAAGAAGGTCACAATCTGGTCCACGGTCGAAGTCTAGGGGCAGACCTGGTGCGTGTTGGTTTGGTGGAAAACCTAGACACAATAAGAAGAATTTCTTGAACTACAAGAAAGCTCAAGGAAAAGTGAGCACAAATAATGAAACAAACACTGCATGTGATGGTGTTTTGGTCCTATCAACTAGTGACACAAATGCAGATTCGTGGTCCTTGATTCCGGCGCCTCATTTCATGCCACTTCATGCCGTAAAGCTTTCACAAATTTTCATGAAGGCACTTTCGGTAAGGTGTTTCTTGGTGACAATAAAGAATGTGACATCTTAGGTAAAGGTGATATAATATTGAATCTGAAAAATGGAGACAAATTAACTTTGACAGATGTTAGATATGTACCCATGTTAAAAAGGAATTTAATTTCAGTTAGTCAGCTTATAGCTAATGGCTGCAATGTTAAATTTTCTCTTGATTCATGGAAAATTACAAAGGGGCTTTTAGTAATGGCAAGAGGAAAGAAGCAAGGTAATCTCTATATTTTGGAATGTTTTGCTGAAGTGGGAGCTGCCTTGTTGGCTATGGATAGTGGGTCTGAAATATGGCACAAAAGGCTCGGTCATATAAGCCAAAAAGGACTTCAAGTTATGCCTCAGCGCAATCAGCTTCCAGGCCTCACCTCCATTGATTTAGAATTATGTGAACATTGCCTTTATGGTAAACAGTACAAGACTAGTTTCTTGAGAACGGGGCATGATAAGAAAACTACTCCGTTGGAACTTGTTCATTCCGACGTATTCGGTCTGACTCAGGTAACTTCTTTCAGTGGAAGTAATTATTTTGTAACCTTTCTTGATGACTGCACTCAAAAAATATGGATTTATATGTTGAATAGAAAATCTGAGGCATTTTCAAAATTTAAGATATTTAAGGCTGCTGTTGAAAATCAGATTGGGCATAAAATTAAATGCCTACTAATAGACAATGGTGGAGAATATTGTTCTTCAGAGTTTGATTCATTTTGTATAGACCATGGTATTCGACAAATAAAGACTATCCCTTATACACCTCAGGAGAATGGTGCAACTGAGAGGCTCAACCGCACGATACTTGAGAGAGATAGATGCATGCTCTCCAATGCTGGATTGGGAAAAGAGTTTTGGGCAGAGGCATGTAATACTGCAATGTATCTAATCAATCGAACTCCATCATCTAGGCTAGATTTTGACATACCTAAGGAGACATGGCTTGGAAAACAAATTTCCTATCATCATTTGCGGGTGTTTGGCTATGCAGCCTTTGTTCACATTCTAAAAGAACAGAGAACTAAGCTAGATTTCAAGTCAAAAATGTGTGTTTTTCTCAGCTATGGTGAAGATCATTTTGGCTTTCGTCTTTGGGATCCTATTGCAAAGACCATAATCTGTAGTCATGATGTTGTGTTTAATGAGAAGCATTTTCTAGGTTTGCAACCTTGCAATTCACCTCCGCCAGAATATGTTGATGTGGATTTGTTTGATAATGGTAAGGTAAATCAACCTACCATCACTTTTTCTCATCCACTAGTTACATCTGCTCATTATTACACCACAGTAACTTCAGTTTCTACCATTTCCTTGCCTTCGGTTGATTGCACATTACCCACATCAATCGCTACACATTCCAATGTTTCAACACTGCCAATTCCAAGTGATATGTAGCCATGGACTGGACCCCACAGTTCAACGTAGCCTCCCAATACACAATCGCTACCTTCGCAAGTTCCAACGCAACCCACTACATGTTTATCGCTGCCTCTTGAATAGTCAATGTAGCCTTTGTTTGATACAATGTTGCCTTTACCAAGTGCCACGCAGTCTGCAATCCACCAAACGCCGTCCCTTGTGCATAATTTGTAGCCTAAAAATATACATTCGCTGCCAAACACTGTCATCCCCATGCCTGTAGAAGGTGATGTTTCACAAGAATTTAAAGGTCAATTTTCAATACCGACAGGAACTTCAAGGCAGGGCAGTGTGACTGAGTCGAGCACTATAGGTGCACAGAGCAAGGTGCAGAGATAGGGGAGCTGGCCACAGGGTCATCTCCAATTAGAGGTTGATGATGTTCAAAACTTACTATAGAGACTAAATCTGGACTCTAATATACAGCCAGAGCAAGGTCTGAAATTGAGGAGGTCTATCCGTGAGAAGAGGAGACCTATGAAATATGAAGACTATGAGTTATTGCTCTCTGATTATGTAGAGCCGACAACATATAAACAAGCCTGCAAGCATGAAAATGCACGCAATTGGATGGCAGCCATGAACGAAGAAATGGAGTCATTGAGAGTCAATAACACTTGGGATTTGGTTCATCTTCCGCCAAATCGAAAGCCTCTCAAGAACAAATGGGTTTATCGTTTGAAAGACAAAGACAGAGGGAGTAAAAGGTACAAGGCTAGATTAGTTGTCAAGGGGTTTGATCAACAAAAAGGTATTGATTTTACTAAAAAAAAATTCTCTAGTTGTCAAAATGGACACAATTCGTGCTGTGTTGGGTTTGGTAGCTATTTAGGATTTAGAACTTGAGCAACTCGATGTGAAAACAACGTTCCTAAATGGAGACATTGATGAGGATTTATACATGGAGCAGCCTGAAGGCTTTGCTCAACCAAGTAAGGAGCATTTATTTTGCAAGTTGAAGTGGAGTTTGTATGGGCTGAAGCAAGCTCCAAGACAATGGTATTTAAAATTTGATCGCTTCATGACTAATAACAACTTTATTTGATGCGAATCAGACCCTTGTGTTTACTACAAGAAGCTAAATACTGGTGAGTTTGTCATCCTTTTGCTCTATGTTGACGATATGTTAGTAGCTGGTACTAGCGTTAAGATTATTGCTCAGCTGAAGCAACAATTGGCTCTTCGTTTTGCCATGAAAGACCTCAGACCAGCCAAAAAAATACTTGGGATGTACATATTTAGAAACATAAATAAAAGAGAACTTAGGTTGTCTCAAACAAACTACATTGCCAAAGTGTTGGATAGATTTAATATGTCTCATGCCAAACCGGTATCTACTCCTTTGGCTGATCATTTCTGCCTATCTTCAGCTATGTCTCTGAAAAATTAGGAAGAGGAAGAACATATGAGGTCTGTTCCATATACATCTGCAGTTGGTAGTATCATGTATGCAATGGTATGTACACATCCAGACATTGCACAAGCAGTCGCAGTTGTGAGCAGATTCATGAGTCATTCGGGCAAATTACACTGGCAAGCAGTTCAGTGGATTCTCTGTCTTTCTTTTTCTGTGTTTTTTAGATTTACACAGCAGACCCCTCCTCATCATGTTCTATACTAGGACACTGATAGCATTGCATTTTTTGTTTAGATATCATAGTTGCTTGTTGATGTGGCTCTTCTTCTTCTGCAGACCCCTCATCAGCAGAGGACAACAACTCTATCTCTGCAAGCTGTCTCTTCTTCTCATCTAATTCTCTATTATATTTCTCAATCACTAATTCAACCTCAGCTTCCTCCATATTTCTAATGATGTCATCATGTGGATAAGGGATATGAGTGTATCCACTGAGATTTTGTTTTCTTCTAGCAAGATCAATAAAACCCTCAGGATCAAATCATTTTCTTTCTTCTACACATCTCATGTTATAATGCATCAATTTATCCATGATGAGGCCATAACCTTCTTTAGATAACACAGTAAAATCCCCAAAGCACAGATTACTAGGCATGAAGGATTGCTTGTCATAGGATCTCAAATTCATCACATTAGAGCAATTCATTTGCCTAACTATCTCTAAGTAGGCAATCCTGTCAGGAACTGTCTTGGGCAATATAAACAGGGTGTCTTCAAAACCATAAACTCTAACCATGGTAGCATCCTCAAAATAATACGAATCTCCCTAGTTGTGAGTGACAGTAGGAGGACCACCAAAATCCTTTGGTCTGAGGAACCTCTTTATTTCATTTGACAGTGAATATTCACAAGGATGATTGAAATATCTATACAATATTTTTACACAGTGCTCTTCAAAATGAATATAACTAGAATGGGCAAACTTGTTGTCCCATATCCTCGTCCACATTTGCATCGGTGACTTCTATCCCCTCTGGTCCACTGGAGCCACTCTAAGTTCACTTGGCCATAGTCACTTTTCTTGGCCATAGTATAGTATCAAGTTCATAAGGAGTGAGTAATGCTCAAAAGAAACTGATGGGGCATTATTCTTGATGGTAGTTAAACTAGAATCAATTCTTCCAAAAATATAGGCAGCATAATCAAACTGCCTAGTATTGTGGCACTGGTTATTAGTGGCTATTACCATCAAAGGAATTGTCATAAAATCTGGGACCTCTAACCCTAGGACTTGGCCCACGAAGTAATATGTGTATTGTATGTATGGTTCAAATAATGACACATGGAATGGAGGTCCATCATTCTCATTGAAAGGCATTGTTTCCCCTTCTACCTTAGGCCTGTGGATAGGTAATCTCCATCCATTGTAAGTGGTATCCATTCTCCAGTATTCTTTATTCAAATCTTCATAGATTATGGGAACATTGCACAAATCATCTAGATCAAACACTTCACAAATAGCATTTTTAGATAAATGTACAACTGGCTCTCCTTGCGGATTGCATATGGCTTTGAGACCAGGGTTGTAATGTTTAGCCAGGAGTCTGAGGAGTTCTACATTTAGAAATACATCAAGAATGACCAATTTGCCTAAATTCAAGTGCCATGGATTAGACACTGGGACATTTATGAATCTCCTATTGTAATGGAATTTGAAAAGCTCATAGCCTCTTATTGGTGTCCAGACATTTCCTAGGTATTTACACTTGTCTTCTAGTTTCTCCACCTCTACCCTAAGTTGTGCAGACCTTCGGGCTTTAGGGGTTGATCCAGGCAATTGGTCAATTAAGTCCTGGTTTAGTTTCCTTTCTTTTGTTTTCTCATCAGGGCTTCTGTCAATTTTTCATTTTTTGGTCTTACTAGTTTCACCTGACTGTTTTCTACCCTTTCCTTTTACTGGAGTCTCCATTATAATTATGGATAGCAAATTCAAACTGTAACCTACTACATAGAGGTTTTTGTATATGTACTTGTGATCTGAGATGATGATTGGACTCTGCTGTTCTCCCCCTCAAGTTTCCCATTGTATGCCACTTTTAGACAATTCTTTCAAACTTAATTGCAGTGGTTTTGAATTGTTCTTCGGGGGTTTTCGTCTTGGTCTACAATTAATTGTCCTAGTGTATTAAGTCTTATGATCGTTATGAGATGTCACATCATCATAACTTCTCTTATTGGTAAGATTTTTGTAATATTTGGGCGATTTAATAGCTTCTTATAGTGCGAACATTTGCAGGCAGATCAATCATTGTGACCCTTTGCTTTGTCTCCTCGATGTCACCTTTTATAAAAATCATATATAAGTTTGTATCGGCAAGACATATCAATGTCTACCCGATATAGAATTTAGCATAGTTGTTGTCAGCCTGATTTACTCTATCGCCGTGGGAGTTACATCTTATTTTGATGTTTCAAGCATCTCTGATATGAATATCAACATGAGTCTTGTTGATGAGTGTGGCTACTATCATCATCAGAATAACGCATGCTATCAAATTGACTTAATTCAAACTACCCGATCGCAGTTGTTTCCCTGATATCTTTCTTATACCCTCCATCGTCATGACCATCGGTTCGACAAGACTCATAAGCTCTTCTTCTGACTTGTTTACTTTTGCCGATGGTTTTTATCCCTCATAGACGTTGGCGTGACTTAGGCTGAAATAATGTTGTTTTATCACCGAGACATCGCAACATCAGAGATACCTTAATTTCTCGCCCCGACGTGCATCTCTTCCCGATGATCATTAGTTTAGTCGGTTCCATGGGTAGTTTGGGAAGAGTCATGCCGAAATCCTTCATCGGTATGATCTATATTATTGGGGGATTTTTTGAGTATTGCCCGATAGTGTTTTCTTATACCGATAGTTGGTGTGATTGGGAATTTTCTTTCCAACGAAGGGTCATCGGTGTCACTCCTTTCATCAGAGATCTCTAAAATTCTCTCTCCGACCAACATTCTCTTGCCGATACACATATAGCCCGTCTCAAAGATCATGGATTGGTACCAATAAAATATCAAAGTCTAACCAAAATTAAGGAGCTGAGGCCCTTCATTACATTACAGTTTGAGGGGTGAGAGAATCATTTGTGATGAAAGTCATGTGATTTTTATGGGATATATCAGCTATTATTATGATTTTGGGTGTATGATTTTCTTATTTGGTTGGACATGGGGTGGGTAGGAACATAGGAAAATTTTGAAATTTTCCTTTCCCAACACAATACATCATGAAGTCTTTCTCAAAGACAAAGTTTACAATGTAAATCAATTACATAGACAATTTGGAATAAATATTGCTGCTGAATATCTAACAATATTTATGTAAATAGTCTAATCACCAAGCCATGATATTGGCTTCCTTGACAAGGATAAGTTTAAATATCATAATTATTTAGTTGGTTCATAATCGTTCTTAGGGTTAACCTATTACCCTTGGAAAATACAATTTCACTAAATAATCATATAACAACCCTAGGATATTTAGGTTCTTATTCGACCAATGGTTTAACTCATCCATGGTTAGAAATAATTTAACTCTTGCAAAGATAATAACTCCTATTTCAAGAACATAAATATTCAAATCAATTCTAAGTGATGCCATTACCTTCACTTCTCATATACTCATAAAGGAATTCTATGTAAAGTTTGCAGACATTGTCTTTCGACATAAAATAGGCATACTATAAAACTATACTCGCCAAGATTATTTGTATAGATAATATGGAAGATCTTGTGGCATTTAGTAAATTTACTAAACTATCCTTAGTTAATCGATAACTCAATAGGTTTACCATAATTGACATAAGTCACTTAGACTCTAGTTTCTATTGGTAAGGAATCATTCTTGATCATGTATTTAACCAAGAATGGCTTCAAAAGATATTATTTTCTATTTGATACTCAAGACCACACTACTCACAGTTTGGTAAGTTTTCCCTTAATAATTAGCCTCTACTAATTCTTTCGAATTACTTTTCAAGACTAACTTATATCTACATAGTCGGTTGTCCTCAAAAAGAGACTCAATCAAGTATGAGACTGGTTCACTAGTTTCATAATAACTATGTTATTCTTAGTGAAATAGATACTAATAGAATCATTTGGTTCCTAAACTCATATTATGACAAGCATCATAGTTTTATACAAAGGCACGGGGTCGGCCTAATTAAATCATTAGATAGATTACATTATCAACATAAGAATCAGCCTTACCAGGCTACATCGACTCCCAAGCTTTAAACTAAAATAGAATAATAGTTATACAATGACTCACTATACCCTCCATATACAGTTGACTCATCTCATCGAACTACTTTGAAACTAAGAAGAGAGACATAGCCAGCTCATCTTCATCGAAACATTTACAGTATAAGCTTGAGGATTTGGATGATTGTCCAAGACAAGAATACATTAAATCTTTCATTATTTTCTACATGCATAGAAATGCAAAAGCATTTACCTGAAGTGGCGCTTTACACAACAAGGATGGCAGATTGAATACGCTGCAATCTTCCTAAGAATCGTTCTCTGCTACCCGCAGTCCCTCTTCTATCCTTAATTACCAAACTCTACCCTCCAAGAATCCAATGACTATCAAAGTTGTGGTTACTTAAGAGCTCCAAACTGACTCATTAATGAGTTGTGCCACTAAGCACTCCACTCAAGACAGTTAGAAACTCATTCATAAGAATGGTTTTTAGTCTCCAGTGAAGACTCAACTGCTAGCTATAAAGGTCCAATCGACACCATATGTCGATCTTTGCAAAATTTGCTAAGATGAGTGAGTGAATGTGGCTGGTTATACACCACTCCCCATCAATGAGGCCACCAACTCAATAATAGAAAGAGAGCAATCAATTACTCTTAAAGAGTAGTTTGATCCATCATGGTTTAACATTAAAGGCTCTCCTCAATAGATGCCTATGACTGCATAATTAAAAACCATAGTAATTAATCACAAGGTATTACCTGATTCGACTCATAAACATATTATATTTGATTATATCAAATATTATTTTCATATCATTATCTCTATTTGATTATTATGATATAATCAATAAAAGAATAATACTAAATAAAGGATTACGAAAAATGTGATCGGGTTGAGCTAGTCTCCCCATCACGTTCCGTTGACAAAAACATGTCATCTTAACTTGACGATAAAGTCTTAACATTAAGAATCTATTATCACACTACAAGTGACTTAATAATAATAAGACAACTATTTTACGACAATAGCATTGTATTATTTAGGTTAAATGTAAATAGTCACAATTCATACACAAACAACATCGTTAACGTTATCAATGACTAAGATGACTTACTATGACTTAAAAAGATTGTATAATATCGACTACTTGTCGATTTGGTTTAAAAGTAATACAACAAGACAAGACTTACCTCTTACGACACATTGGTTCACGTTTTCGTTAAACACTTATACTCGATTTGGCAAATAAACCACTCGTAACCCAAGGTCTATATCTCTCTCCTCGAAAGATACTCTCTCTCTTCTCTAAGAGTCATCCGAGAATCTGTATTCCTATTTCAACTTGTAACCAAACAATATATGATCAGTGTATCATTATTCAAATAATTCAAATAATAAATCAAATCTCATAATGCAATTATTAAATTGATAATAATATAATCTTTTCTATAATTTCATAAATAACATTCAATACAATCCATGTCTTTCCTTGTCATTAATCTAATCATCATAATTAATTTACGTATGTCCAAGTAAAAGTAAAAAGTAAAGCAAGGCAAAAATTGGGGATGTAACACTAATCAACTCTATAAATTATCAACTTCCACACCCCACTTCGACCCAAGAACTAAGTACACTCACTCTTAGAGTTGATTTCATAAAATAATATTAATTTAATATTTACATACTTTATCATTCCCATATCTCATTTATTTAAATCTAGGGTGATGCATTTTTTTTTAATTAGCATAAATTAACATTAGGTAAAGTGTGTTTTCCATTTATAATTTTATTTCTCTGCAAACATCTAAATCATTATTGAATGCACAAGACAAATGAGAGGGGGGTGAATTAGTTGTATCAAAAATTTCCAACCCACACAAACATTCAGATCCACATTAACCTTTAAACATGTTATGATGATTAAGCATGAAAAACAAATAACAGAAACTAAATCATAATAGCACCAAACACAAAACAACACCAGATTTTATGTGGAAAACCTAAGAAGGGAAAAATCACAATGAGGATTAGCTCACAATATAAAGTAGTAGCTCAACACTGAATTACAAAAAGGCTCACTGGTAGAGGGTTCGCTGCCAAGAAGAAAGAAAGAAAGGATCACTGCCAAAGGACTCACTGTCTAGAAGAAGGAGATAGAAGAGAAGGCTCACTACCAGGGATGAATTGATATAATTGCATCTAACCTATGCATGGAGTTTAGTTGGACAATGAAGCTCAATATTCATCACAACACAAACAACACCTTTGCAGCAACACTTAAAAATAGTAGACACCTTCTGCTCACTGCATCTAGTACCCTAACACATGAAAGCTCTCACTGCATTGATCAAATTTACATAACATACATCATATCCATCGCGCATGCATACACTAACGAATCCTCGACACTTATTTATACCATCATCAACCTTGAAATCATTCTCCAAGGTCAGCAACACATCTTAACCCATGAAATTCAAATTAGTTCTAGACCAAAACATTCCCGCGGAGGAAAGAAATGAATGTGGACCACATCATGCCTTAGCACAGACCTAAATCCACTCTTACATGCTTCATCACGCTTTCACAATCAACGAAGCATAACCGCAATTAGTGTAAACAACTAAGTCGGCCAAACTTGTGTTAACACTATGAACTTTTAAGTGCACGCTTCCTCAAGACCAACATACAACATATGAATCACACACCAAGCTTTTAGAACATGATCTAGAAACATCCACAAGCACCTAAAAACCAACAAAATCTTTTGCAACATCTTTTACCTGAAGAAAGTTCACACTGGAGCACTTAGATTACTCTATCATCAACTACAACTCAAGAAACCATCAACTGCAACTCAAGAAACAAACTTATAAAGCACCAAACCATGAACCACTTGAACTAAAGAAAGATATAGACCTTATAAGCATAAATCCATAACCGCAAAGCTAGAAACAAATCTGTGGAGAAATGTGGAGCAAAATAGTTTCTCCCAAACACTTCTGCACAACTCATAAACACTATCCGCACACTAGTGAACATAACTTTCTCTACACAATGAATTGGAGCATGAAATCTAGAACATAGCATCTCTGAACACCTCTAAACAACATATTCAAACCACAAAAGCAGATCTTCAATAAGGAATAAATGCAGAGCAAAACCAAAACATTACTCTGTTAAGTCAGAACACATCTTCAACACACTATTTCCTTTATCAATCAAATTTTCTCAAAAGCACTTGGAACCCAACCAATAGAATCATATTCTTAACATATTTATCACTTCTACAAGGCAACCAAAACACCTTTAGCAATAGCTCGTATCCTCATCTCTGCACAACACAAACTACTCATACTCTTGACACAGTTGACACCAATGACAACACAAGCTTGTTGACATCAATGACAACACCAATTAGCACAAACTTGTAACAATCTCCCCCTTTGTCATTGATGGCAACACATAATGTGAAAAACCATCAAGACACAAATCTGTACCAACTTCTTTTCTTTCTTACTCCCCCCCTTTCTTTTGCACATCTTACTCTCTTTCTATGATCACCGATTCTTTTCTTTTACACATTGCTCTCTCTCCCCCTTTGACATCAATGGAAAAGGGAGACACACCTCTTCTTTCACTCTTATCAAGTCACATGATCTTTTCTTTTCACTACTCTAAATACTCCCCCTTAGGAGTGCACACTAAACTGTATCAACTCTTACTCCCCTTGACTACAACAATCATCATGACCACTACCTGCTCCCCTGATAGGTAGCCTCTAACATCAGTCCAGAAAAGAATGAATCTTGAAATCCACTAGACTAATGCACCTCCTTATGCATCTAGTTCAAAGGAGGGGCAATAACCCCTAACTTTTCCTGGAGATACTCAAATGTATCCTTAGGAAGAGCCTTAGTGAATATGTTAGCAACTTGATCCTTTATAGGCGCATACCCAAGCTTCACTTCATTCTCTGCAACCTTCTCTCTTAGAAAGTGATACCTAATTGAGATATGCTTTGTCCTTGAATGCATCACTGGATTCTTTGAAATGTTAATAGCACTTGTATTATCACAAAAAATAGAAATTGGCTCATCATACACAACTTTGATATTCTTCAAGGTTTGTCTCATCATAACACCTGTGTGCAACATGATGCTGTAGCAATATACTCTACCTCTACAATAGATAAAGATGTTGAATCTTGTTTCTTACTTAGCTAAGACACCAATCTGCATCTAAGAAAGAATGCACCACCACTTGTACTTTTCATGTCATCTACACAACTAGCCCAATCTACATCTGTATAAGCACTTAAAGTAAAGTCAGTATCTTTTGGATACCACAAGCTATGATCTGAACTGCCCTTTAAATATCTAAATATCCTCTTAATGGCCATAACATGTGACTCTCTAGGATCTGCTTGAAATCTAGCCACAAGACAGACTGCATGCATAATATCTGGTCTAGTAGCAGTCAGATATAGTAATCCTCCAATCATTGATCTGTACTTGCTCTGATTAGCCTTAGGAGATTCATCATTCTTGCTCATCTTACAACCAGTAACCATAGGAGTACAAACTAGTTTACAATCTTCCATTCCAAACTTCTTTAACAACTCTTTTACATATTTTGACTGAGAAATGAAAATACCCTTATCTGTCTGATTGATCTGTAAGCCAAGGAAGAAATTCATTTCCTAACACATTGACATTTCAAATTCTTTCTACATCTCATCTACAAAACTTTTACACATACCTTCATTTCCACCAAATATTATATCATCTACATACACTTCCACAATCAGAATTTGATCTCCACTTACTTTGATATACAAATTGCTATTTGCAGAACCTTTATTGAATCCTTACTGTAATAAGTACTTGTCTATCCTTGCATACCAAGCTCTAGGGGCTTGTTTCAATCTATAAAGTGCCCTCTTGAACTTGCAAACCATATCTGGCTTATCTGACAACTAGAATCCTTTCGGTTGCTCTATGTAGACTTCCTCTTCCAACTCACCATTCAAGAAAGCAGACTTCACATCCATTTGATATACTTTGAAATCCTTATGTGCTGCAAAATCCAAAAAACATCCTAATGGCCTCCATTCTTGCCACCAGAGCATAAGTTTCCTCATAATCTATTCCTTCCACTTGTGAGTAGCCTTTACACACAAGTCTTGACTTGTTCCTTACCACTTCTCCATTCTCATTCAATTTGTTTTGGAATACCCACTTAGTTCCAATTACATTTTCAGGTTCTCTGGTCTTGGGACAAGTTTCCAAGTCTGATTCTTCTCAATCTACATTAGTTCTTCTTCCATAGCCTTGATCCAATACTCATCCTTGCATGCCTCAATCGTCGTTTTAGGTTCAACTTTAAAAAGTAAACATAGATTTACGTGTTCTTCATCATCTCTCCTTCTTGTCAATACACATTTGCTCATATCACCAATGATCTAGTCTTCAGAGTGATGCTTTTGTACATACTTGGGAGTTTTAGGGATTCTTTCTGGAGCTTCTTGTTCTTCAACCTGTACTTTTTTTTCTTTAGTTTCTTCTTATTCTCCACAAGAAGACTCATCTGATTCATATCCATTAACCTCTAAAATCTTTTGTTTATCTTCATCAACCTTAACATTAGCACTTTCAATAATTTTTCTTAGCCTTTTGTTGTAACACCAGTAAGCTTTGCTTCTAGTAGAATACCCAAGAAAGATACCTTCATCACATCTTGCATCAAACTTTCCTAGTTATTCACCTCTTCTGATATAACATTTGCTTCCAAAAACTTTGAAATATTTAATAGTAGGAATCCTTCCATACCATAGCTCATAGGTATTCTTTGTGTCATTTTCTCTTACTTGTACTATGTTTTGTATGTAGACAGTAGTATGAATTGCTTCTCTCCAGTAGACTTCTAGTAGGTTTGCTTCTTTTATCACCATCCTTGCAGCTTCTTGGATAGTCATGTTCTTCCTTTCAACCACCCCATTCTGCTAAGGAGTCCTAGAAATAGATAAATGCCTCTTTATCCCATGATCCTCACAAAAACATGTTAAACTCATTAGAAGTAAATTCTCCACCTCTGTCAGACCTCAAACATTTGATCTTCATATCCATTTCATTTTCAACCATTTCTTTAAAGGCTTTAAACTTATCTAGGGCTTCTAATTTTTCCTTAAGAAAAGTGACTCATGTCATTCTAGAGCAATCATCAATAAATAACATAAAATACATGTCACCTTGAAAACTCCTTACTCTGGTAGGACCACAAAGATTTGTATGTACCAATTCCAACAGTTTGGTAGATGACTGATCCTTGACTTTGAAGTTTCTTCTTGTTTGCTTTCCAATTTGACATTCCTTATAGACAACATTGATGGGCTTTGTAATCTTTGGCAGATCTCTCAAAGCTTGAACTGAACTAATCCTTACTAGGCTATCAAAATTGATGTGACACAATCTCCTATGCCATAGCCAACTCTCACTAGTATGAGTCATAAAGCAATAACTATCACCACCTTTGAGATGATAAACATTTCCACCTGTCCTCTTTCCGGCAACAATCATTGTTCCAGATCTTTTTCTGATCTCACAACCATCATCTTGAAACATAAGATTGTAACCCTTGCTACACTTCTATTCAATACTCAAGAGATTATGTTTTAAAACTTTGACATAAAAAAATCATCAGTGTTATGTTTTCCATCAAAACTGATTGAACCTTTTCCATAAATCTTAGTAGTTGCATCATCACTAAACCTAACTACTCCACCATCATATTTTTCAAGTTTAACAAACTTACTCTTATCACCTGTCATATGATTTGAGCATCCACTATCAATGATCCAGTCATCTAAGTTTTCTCTTCTAGCATGAAAAGCAGACATTACAGTGCCTTCATGGTTAGTAGTTGCCTCTGGACCCTTTTTCTTCACACAACTTCCAAAGTTAGTAGAAACAATTTCATCTCTTAGGGCTATGAATAAGCATTCATTACCATTATCATCCTCATAATCAGATTCATCATCGGATATACTTGCATCTTCTCTAACATAGTAACTTTTCTTAACCATCTTACCTTTGTTTTCCCTATTCTTAATTCTTAGAGCTCTATTTGGACATCTTGAAGCATAATGACCTATTTTTACACAATTGAAACATATAAAA
Organism: Cunninghamia lanceolata; assembly: GCA_027924645.1. Lineage (NCBI taxonomy): Eukaryota > Viridiplantae > Streptophyta > Pinopsida > Cupressales > Cupressaceae > Cunninghamia > Cunninghamia lanceolata. The sequence goes on from BSBN01001003.1 coordinate 6,134,366, forward strand.
TGCAACTTACCACTGAACTTTCTAGTACCCTTTTTCATCCTTCTCACAAAGTTAGCTTCCACTTCATCAAGGTCTTCTAGATCTGATTCCACAGTCTTCTTTGATTTGCTAGCCTTAAAAGCAGTCTCATCCTTTGCAATTCCACTAGTTGTGCCAAACTCCCTTATTTCAAAAGTAGTTAAGGTGCCAAGCAACCGATCTTTGGTAAACTGATTCAAATTTTGTAATTCTTCAATAGCAGAGACCTTATGACTGTAATATTTAGGAAGAGTTCTAAGCACCTTCAATATCACTTCTTGATCATCTATATTTCCATCAAGTTCTTTGATGCCATTGACAACTTCATCCACCTTCTATAAGTAGCTTGTAATGTTTTCATCTTTAGACATTCACATGGTCTCAAATGTAATCTTCAAGTTCTGCATTTTAGCTTGTTTGACCTTATCATCTCCTTCATAAACACTTTCCAACTTTTTCCAAATCTCATTAGCAGTTTTTAAATTCACAACTTTCACTAACTCAAAATTAGTAAGACCACTTAAAAGAGCATGTTTTGCTTTACCATCTATTTTAGCAGCTTTGATCTCATCATCAATATTTATACCATTCTCAAGTACAATGTAATTAGACCTAATAGATTTCTAGATCTCATAACCAAGAGCAATTAGAAAGGCTTCCATCCTTACCTTCCAAAGAGCATAGTCTGATCCATCAAACAAGGGAATATCCTTCTTGTGCGCCATCCCGGACCTACCTCAAGCTGTTAAGCTTTCTTCAAAGGAACCTTGCTCTGATACCAATTGTTGTGTGTACAAGACAATTGAGAGGGGAGGTGAATCAGTTGTATCAAAAATTTCAAACCCACACAAACATTCAAATCAACATTAACCTTTAAACTTGTTATGATGATTAAGCATGAAAAGTAAATAACATAAACTGAATCATAATAGCAGCAAGCACAATACAACACCAGATATTACATGGAAAACCCAAGAAGGGAAAAACCACAGTGAGGATTAGCTCACAATATAAAGTAGTAGCAACATCAAATTACAAAAAGGCTCACTGCTAGAGGGCTCACTACCCAGAAGAAAGAAATAAAGGATCACTACCAAAGGACTCACTATCCAGAAGAAAGAGATAGAAGAGAAGGCTCACTGCCAACGATGAACTGATATAATTGCATCTAACCTATGCATGGAGTTCAGTTCCAATGAAGCTCAATATTCATCACAACACAAACAACACCTTTACAACAACATTGAAAAATAGTAGACACCTTCTGCTCACTGCATCCAGTATCCTAACACATGAAATCTCTCAATGCACTGATCAAATTCGTATCACATACATCATATCCATCACACATGCATACACTCATGAATCCTTAACACTTATTTATACCATCATCAACCTTGAAATCATTCTCCAAGGTCAGCAACACATCTTAACCCATGAAATTTAAATTAGGTCGGGACCAAAATATTCCCACGGAGGAAAGGAATGAATGCAGACCACATCATGCCTTAGCACGGACCTAAATCCACTCTTACACACTTCATCATGCTTTCATAATCAACGAAGCATAACCACAATTAATTTAAACAACCAAGTTAGCCAAACTTGTGTTAACACTATGAACTTTTAAGTGCACGCTTCCTCAAGACCAAAAGATGACATGCAGACCACGTACCAAGCTTGAACATGATCTAGAAACATCCACAAGCACTTGAAAACCAACAAAATCTTTTGCAACATCTTTCACCTGAAGAAAGTTCACACCAGAGCACTTAGATTACTCTGTCATCAACTGCAACTCAAGAAACCATCAACCACAACTCAAGAAACGAAATTGTGGAGCACCAAACCACAAACCACTTGAGCTAAATAAAGATATAGAACTTATAAGCATAAATCCAGAATCGTAAAGCCAGGAATAAATCTGCAGAGAAATGCATAGCAAACCAGTTTCTCCCAAACACTTCTGCACAACTTAGAAACATTGTCAGCACACTGGTGAACACAACTTTCTTTGCACAATGAACCGAAGCACCAAATCTAGAACATAGCATCTTTGAATACCTCTGAACAACATATTCAAACCACAAAAACATATCTTCAATAAGGAATAAATGCGAAGCAAAGCCAAAACATTACTCTGTTAAGTCAGAACACATCTTCAACACATTGTTTCCTTTATTAATCAAGTTTTCTCACAAGCACTTGGAAACCAACCAACAAAACCATATTCTTAACATCTTTATCACTTCTACAAGGCAATCAAAACACCTTCAACAATAGCTCATATCCTCATTTCTGCACAACACAAACTATTGATACTCTTGACATAGTTGACACCAATGACAACACAAGCTTGTTGACATCAATGACAACACCGTTTAGCACATACTTGCAACATAAATTTGGAATTTAAGTTTGTGTGTAACAAAATCAAAATCAAATGAAAACAAACAATCTAATAGAGCCAAAATGACACGTGTGATCCAAAAACTTCTCACCGTAGAGCCAAAATGACACGTGTGATCTAGAAACTTCCCACCATAGAGCCATTGTAGAAAATGTCAAATGGGAGAAAAACAAAAAGCAGAACAAGGGAGTCAGAAATCAAACAAAAATTCAAAATTGGGAAGGTTGTTGAGGTTGAGGAGCCCGAGGGAAAATAGAGAGATGAATTAAAAAAACAAGGCCATTGAGGTTGAGTAGGCATGGCTTAAAGTTGATGGCCATATGGTTGTATTTAGGCATTTTTGCCATAAAGTACAATCAACGTTTTAAAAAGACTTTATCACATGAAAGGACAGATTTTGGACAAACTCTCAAAATTTATATAGAATTATAATTATATATATGTACATGTGTGTGTGTTGGAATACAATGGACCACTGAGAGCGGGGGGGGGGGTGAATCAGTGTTCTAATAAAATTAACTTTACTACTTCTTTAAACTCTTGTAAACACTATTAAGTTAGAACATCAAAGCACTTAGAAAACCAAATAATCACACCAAACACATCATAACACAAGGATGTATGTGGAAAACCCTAAAAAGGGAAAAAACACTGTGTGAAGAGTTGATTGGGTTTATTTGACCAATTCAACCTCACAAAAAAGATCACCATTAGGTCTCATTGACCAAATCTCACTGATTTCAATTTAGGGCACCAACCCTAGGAGCACCAACCCCTTGCAAGTTTAGGAGCACCAACTCCAATGCAAATAGATTGAATATACAAAGTACTACTCTATTTACATTGACATCATAGCTTATAGATGGATTTTGTAACTCTCTCATTCAATCACCTCTATGAGAAGATATTCAAAATCAATAACACACTCTTCCTTTACCAATTATTCAAAGAATGATTCTTCAAAAATCCATCATCCACCGAACACAAAAATGCACTACTTTGTTTACAATGAAATCACATATTCAAAATATATAGACAAATAAAATTGATTTATATAGATACATCACCTGCAACATACAGTCACTAAACCCAAGACACATTCACATCAAAAACCCTCTTCTTCTTCAATTATGCAAATAATATTTCTTCAAAAACTCCATCAATCTCATTATAGATCAAACATGAAACACCTTCAACACACACTTATGTATTCAACCCTTACACACTTCTGCATTCATTTCTCTATCAATTTCAAACCCTCAGTTCATGTGAACATATCAATATGTCTTCAAACATTTACTATCACCTTCTATTAATATTTTTGCAAAGGGTTCATCAGCAACCCTACACAATAGAAATTTTCTCTATTTATCATTACAAATCACCTTTCAGATCCACGAGGCACAAAACAAAAATTAGGTTTCAAACTTCCTAACCATCGAATGAAAAATAATTAACAAAACTATCTCAACTGCTCTCAAACAGACCATACGGTTAGATGCCCATCAAATATCATGCACCAGGGAATAGCCGTTACAATTTGAATGCTCGTCGTTGATGAAGGTCTTCGAGCCCTCGAGAACTTAAATGTGCATTGTCAATTGCAACTTTGGTGCCTTTGTTTTCAAAAGAACCTCCGTCGGGATGGAAGGCACTGGTCACCACTAGGGTGAGGGGCTGATCATTCCATGGGAATGATGACTTAAGTTATTACTTAAGTCATAGGCAACTGATGACTATAAGTCACCTTTAAAACATAACAAAAACAAACCTGTCATAAAATAAGCCTTTGCTTTTAAGTCCTTAGGGTTTTAGTACTTTAGGTTTTAGGTCTTGAATAGCAACCCCTAATATGCCATTAAAAATGATCCTTCTCATTTGCAAACAACCTATGTCATAGAGGATAAACTAGTGATATATAACATAGAAGCTCATTTGGTCTTAAAGTAATCAAAAACTTTGCTCTTGAAACAAGCAACCATACTCATGCAAAGAAAGACTTCAAGATAACCCTTTTGTTTGTAGAAGCAACCATAATGTACCACCACAGATCCTTGACTAGTGTTGTTAACTTTAACCATTGCAAGCAATCTCTTATTACAGAGAGTAATCTAGATGACATCATTGTGTTGCTAAGATATAGGAATCTTGAAACAAGAAACACAAGACACATGAAGTAAATACATGACAATCTTCTCAACCAAGTCCATGTGTTGCAGAGACAATTCTTACAGTGCAGAGAAGGACTTCAAGATAAGTAGAAAAGAGACAGAAACAACATAAGAATATAAAGTCAAAGATCCCTCTCTTCTACAACCAAACTCTGCAGATTCACAATGTTGCTATGAAAAAGAAATTTCTTTAATCTTGAAACAAAAGAAGAAACTTCTTGAATTAGGTCCAGATTAATCATGCACTAAACATATCAACTGATGTCATTACAGATGTGATGCAACCACCCAAGCATCCATCAAGTATGACATCAAACATAACTGCACATCACTCAGACTTTCTACATTACCTGCCAAATCTCCTTAATGCCAATGCCATTAGTAGTGCTCATCCATCATTGTCCCTTCATCTCTAGATGCTTCTAGCATATATATATATATATATATATATATATATATATATATATATATATATATATATATATATATATATATATATATATATATATATATATATATATATATATATATATATATATATATATATATATATATATATATATGGCTGAGTGTACTAACTATACTCACTCTTAGAGTTGATTTCCTAAAATAATATTAATTTATTTACATGATTTTTCATTCCCAGATCTTATTTATTTAATCTAGGGTGATGCATTCTTTTTAATTAGTGTAAATTAACATTAGGGAAAGTGTGTTTTCCATTTGCAATTTTATACCTCTGCAAAGATCTAAATTTGCAATTTAAGTTTGTGTGTAACAAAATCAAAATCAAAAGAAAACAAACACTCTAATAGAGCCAAAATGACACGTGTGATCTAGAAACTTTCCACCATAGAGCCGTTGTAGAAAATGTCAAATGGGAGAAAAATAAAAAGCAAAAGAAGGGAGTCAAAAGTCAAAGGAAAATTCAAAATTGGGAAGGTTGTTGAGGTTGAGGAGGGAGGGACAATGCAGAGATGAATTGAAAAAATAAGGCCATTGAGGTTGAGGAGGTAGGGATTAAATTTGATGGTCGTATGACCGTATTTAGGCATTTTTGCCATAAAATACAATCAACATTTTAAAAAGACTGTATCACATTCAAAAGGAGAGATTTTGGACAAACTCTCAAAGTTTATATAGAATTATAATTATATATATACACATATGTGGGTGAGTGTAGGATCATCATGGGCCAAACAATACCTTTAAGTGGCAATGAAAATACTAAAAAATAGACTTAAGTAACTTTCACGTGAAAATATGAATGGATTATCTACACAATTTGGAAAATATGTAAGAATGGAATTTGTAGAGAATTGAATGTAGTTTATGGGCTACTATATTTTTGTATTTGGTGAAAAATGAATATTTCAATGAAGTGTTATTAAAAGTTTTGGAAAAAAAATAAAAAGTGGGTGTCTATTCAGCCAACCTAAGTATGAGCAAAAAAAAGAGTATTTAAATATAAGTAAAGGCCACACGCCCGGATGTGACACATATTTTTTGAACTTTTTTTCCAAGAAAATAATTAGTTATAAATTTTTTACTATGACTTTTTAAAAATATTAAAAAGTATTTGTCCGACAAACCTAACTTGATAAAAAATATGGAATTCAATTTTTTTTTTAAACTATAGCCAGAAAAGCATAGAGTGTGATCGATCTTTTAGATTTGAAAAAGGTGAAATGGTTTGAAAGTTATTGATGTTTTTTAATCAGTGTGTCCATCATGATTTCAGACATACTCTATGTAGAAAATTATTAATAATTATTAAAAAATATTATAATCAAGTGTATCCTATATTTTTAGAATATTGATAGTTTCTTGAATAAACCCTTTTCATTTCATCAAATTTGGATTAAAGAAGTCAACACAAAGGGTGAAGTCACACAAAGAGAATGAAACCTCTAAATATGTTAGAGTAGAGGAAAAGTCAACCTTGACTCTCCCAAGCCTAAACCCAAGTCATTCCCAAGGCTAAACAATTTTATGTGCAAGTAACTGATATCTGTTACAAATGAATACCCATTAGAACAGATATCAGGTATATAGAATGGATATTCATTACCTAGATAACTATTAGAAGCTAATATTGAAGGCTTTCAGCCTTTAGGTAACGTATATCCATTTCTGGAAACTGATATCTATTCCTAGAAATGGATATCTGTTACCAAAAAGCCCAAAATGACTTTATTTATATGTATTGGCTAGAGAATGGGATAGCAAGTTGGATTTACAAATGACTTCTCCAAAATCACCAAGAGGGATGCTCAAGCGTATGAAATTATGGACTCCTCACTTAGACAAGTGCACAATTCTGGTTTTCACTACTATATTTTTTAAGATTTCCTCATCACACCTATATTAAGGAGTTTGGGTTTAGACAAACTAAGTCTTCCACAATATTTCCTTGAATTATTTAGACCTTTGGATAACAAGAAAGACCCAAATGAAAGACACAATTGGAGAGACTAGTTCCTAGATGAAGGATACATTGCTATATAGTTATTTGGCTCTAGTTTCATGTCCCACAAGTTTCTAATTTGGGTCCCATCGAGGATCACATACCTAGAAGTAGTTTGGTAAATGAATAATGTAAACTATGAGATTTTTAGAAGTCATAAGAGAAAAGGAATTCTTCCCTCTCAAGCCAAATTCTCAGACATCAATATATTGGGAAGGAAGGTTATGATAGAATCTTTGACATCATATACAAAAAATATATGAAGTTTGTAGAATTAAGAGCATATTATCCCAAAGGTTTCATTCATATGATCAGGGAGTGGGTTTGCATGGAAAGATTTGAACATCAATATAATGAGTCTGAATACCTTATTAGGAATTTTAAGGATAAGGTAGAAAAGGATCCGAGAAAAAAAGATGGTATAGAATAAAATTGGGTGAGGCAAGGAGGATGAAGAATGATCATAATTTTAAAGGATTCTATGTAGAGATCCAAGACACTATTGAGAGAATAAATGTCATGTTGAATAATGTCGAAACTTTAAGTATCACACCCCCAAAGATTAAACCAACTGAAGTCCATGCACCATTGATGGATTCCACTGATATTTATAGCACATGGGATGAAGCTAAATAGTAGAGTGACACTCTTGATTCAAGATGGTCAAATGCTAAGGAGTTGCTAGTATAAGGAACTTTTGATGTACCACAAGAAAGGGACAAATTAAATAGATCATCAATAGCTTTTGATTCCCTATAGTGAAATAGAGAGGTTTGACAAATTTGACCCTTTGGGAGGTGAAATCACAAGTCATTAAGACATTTGAACACACATGGAAACTTTAGGTTAGTGCCCCTTGTGATGTCACAATGCTGGGAGACCTCGAAGGTGAAGATCTTGTTAATGTTGTGAGGGCCAAAATATGTGAGAAATATATGTCTGATGATCAATTCACCAAAATAGAAGAGTTCAAGAATTTCATTCATAAATTAAAAACCCATGCTATAAATGATTTAACTACTAGACAAGAATTTACCAAGGCCCTTGGCCATTATCCTGATTTGATAAAGAGAATCAATCTTTGAGGTGGATATCAACAACATTACACATTAAACTAGGCTAGGAGGTTCGTGAGAGAGAGTGGGTGCTTGTTGTTTCTAGGATGATACATATCCTCATCATTTGAATTTTACACTTTGAGAAGGAATAATGAAGGTAGGAATGTCTTGCAAAACATAGAGCAAGCTAGAAGATTTTATTCAAGTTCAAAATATTGCCCCCACTAAGAAACCCTAACATTATGGCTATTACCCCCAAACATGACAAACCTCAAATTTTTTATGACTCTTAGGGATTGATTAGTCAATTGATTGTTAAGATAGTGACTGCCACACTTGCCCCTAAAGTTGCATTTCTTGCAATTCATATTGCTTAGTTTAGTGAGGTTGTGATGAAAAAGTTACAAGAGGATTATGATGCATTACTATAGGATGTCATAAGGTTAAATAACAAGCTTAGAGAGGAGAAAGCCAAATCTAAAAATTACTTGCATCAAATAAAGTCATTGAGTTCAAGAGTAGTTATGCCTCCTCTAAGTGTTCCCCATTAAGGCTCCCAATCCCAAGGAGACATTATTATATTGGTGGAACAGGTCAAGTCTTTGTAGGAAGAGAAGAAGCAATGGAATACTCAAGCAAAGAAAGAAATTGAAAATCTTGATAATGAAATTCTCAAAGCTAGGGTGTCCAACTTAGTAAGGTTAACAAATGACCTTTGGGAATGCCATGATAACTTGAGGAAATCTATTGAATATGTGCATAATGCGAGGGCCCCAAATTATCATAACTAAATGTTAAATGGATCCCAAAAATAATGGTCATAAAGATCATTTACAAATGTCAAGTATGATCTAAGGAAATCAAACAAAATTACAACTATGTTTGAGGTGACTTAGAAGTTGTTTAGTGATGTCTTTACCTTTTTGAATAAGCTACAAATACTTTTGTGGGATAAGAAAGATGAATTTCAAGCATCAGTCAATTATGGAATTCCTAATGCCATAGATCCCAATGGGTAGGTAAAGTAACTAGGTGTCTAGAAAGGTGATTTTACGGATCTGATACATGTGGGTTAATCCTATTTTGTAAGGGGATAATTGAGAAGTTTATTATAATTTATTTTGATGACATTTTGATTTTTAGTAGAAACTTGGAAAGAACATCCATGACATTTGAAAACAGTGGTTGATACACCTAGAGTGGAAAAGCTATTTATAAATCTCGAGAACAATGAATTTTGTAGAGATGAGTTGGTTTTCCTTGGAAATATGATTTCAACAGATGGAGTGAGCATGGATCTAAAATGGATTAAAGCTATATTTGGATGGCCTCTCCCTCAAAACATAACAGAGGTGTGGACCTTTAATGAATTAGTAAACTTTTATGAGAGATTTATTAAAACTTTTTTGATGGATTTGGAGCAAAATAAAGCAAATTTGGGAACTGGTTTTTTCAGGTGCCAATAGAGTGTTGAGTCAAGAAGGCAATCCAATTGCCTATTTTAGTGAAAAACTAAATGATGTCAAAAAAGATAAGGAACTTATAATAGAGAATTGTATGCAATTGTTAGACATTGAAATAGTAGAGGTACTACCTATTGCATAGAGAATTCATTTTATTGATAGACTATCAAACAAATAAGTACATAAATTCCCAATCCAATTTATCCCATAGGCATACAAAATGCATCCCATTTCTTAAAAATATTATACATTTATAGTGCAACATGTGAGTGGAAAAATCAAGATTGTGGTTGATCCTTTGAGTAGGAGACAACACTTACTTGTTACAATGATCAATGTGATTGTTGGGTTTGAAGAAATGCAAAAGAATATGTAGTTAGTCCCTATTTCAATAAATTATTTTGCTCTCACCATTCTAGCAAATGCAAGTGAAGATTTTTATGATGAATACTTTATTAGTTGATGTATTTTTGTTAAAGGAGGTCCAACTTTGTGTTCCTATTGGGTCTAGGGGGAAGATGTTGACTAGGGAATGGATTAAAATGGTCTGCGAGGTCATTTTGGGCTTTGATAGAGGAATGAAATCAATAGGATTGTTCTACATGTAGACTTTATCAATTTTGAAAAGGTGGACAACTAAGCATTGGTTTATATAAACCCTTATTGGCGCTTGAAGGACCATGGGTTGACATTTCTATGAATTTTGTCTTGGGGTTGCCTCATTTAGAGAAGTAACGATTCCATTTTGTTATGGTGGATTGATTCTATAGAGATGGCCCACTTTACTCTATGCAAGAAGACTACTAATTTGTTTTTTTAAGAGGTTATGTACTTAACATGGACTACCCAAAATTATCACAAGTTAGTGGGATACATAATTTCTTAGTCACTTGTCAAGTATTTTGTTGAGAAATATTGACAATGAATTGTAGTATAGTTCAACCCTATCATGTTAGCCATCTTCACCTTTGTGTGCAATAACATATGACTAATCATTTATCGACCCATATGCACTGGCATCTCTCCTAATCTCACCCAAAGCACTCTAATTCCCTTACCCTTTGCTTTTCTCTATGTGCTACAACTTGCACATAGTTCCTAATTACCCATGTACATGCCAATAGTTAGCAAGAACACTCAACACACAAAGTTGACTTCAAAAAATTGATACTTCAATATCTCAATATATTCATATCGATATCTTAGTGTCTCTCTTGGTATATTTCAAAATGTACACAACATGGGTACATATGTAGGTGCATGTCCCCTAGCATCACCCAACCTATTAATATCATCATGCATAATTACAAAGATAACACAAACTTGCTTACAATAAATTGCAAGTCACATGCATCCCAAAATACATTATGTCCTTAAATACCCTCTATGCACGATTATCTCCTATCCATATCTATGTGCAAGCATGTTGCTTAGCTATGTGCCTCCTATCTATAGTTAGGTGATATTATAATAAAGTATATTTTGACACCATCATCCTCCTAGTGCAATTATGTGTTCTATCCTCAAAACACTATATTCTTTAAATATAGAACAAAAATATACATTACAATAAAATTGGCAAACTGAAACAATACACTCATATGATGAAAGAGAAACGAAAAATCCTCCAATGTACACAAGCTCAAGTGTATCTTTTTAACTTGTATTCTAGAATGGATCATTCCATCATGCAAGGATAGGTGCTAAGCACACCCTTATATGTGCCACAACAAGCCCGGTTTGTTGTAATCTATATTTATCAGTGGACTCTCATATTTTAACTACAGATAGAGTAGACTTATCGCTTTTATATGCACTTTTCAATTTGTTGGCATATTTAGCAACTTTTTTGTGACTACAAAGGCGTCAGGAACAAATATTCGTTATGGTTTGGTATTACCAAACCAAAACGGATATTTTGGCCAACCCTTTCAAAAAGTCAACTATCCCTTTCGTGATCTCAACTAAGTAAAAACACATTTTTCCCCCTATTGCCATCATTTGGCCCGTAATGATCTTGCACTCACCCATATATATATATAATTTTACTTATAATAAAGTATGTTATAGTATTTTAAGAGCACCTTTGAATGGATAAGTGTCATAAAAATATTGCTTGACAGGGAATGTCAACCGTCAAATTTAGACCCTCTAGAAGGGAGGGAAAATGGAGAGATGAATATAAAAAAATAATGCCGTTGAGGTTGAGGAGGGAGGGAAAATGGAGAGAGAATTTAAAAAAAACAAGGCCGTTTTAGGAGGGAAAAAGTAAATGAGGAGAGCAGAAGGGTTGGAAATCAATTCTTTACGACTTGCCTGGTTACAAATTAGTTGACCTAATCCTTAAGTCGTACCTTACATCGGTACTCTTGAGCATTTAATTATTTTCCTTATCATCCGACGGTCTAAAACACAGCTGTCAGCAGCAGGCGTAAAAGTCGCGTAAGTTCACTAACTGCAACAGTGTGTCCGTTTACATTCCGTTGTCCGTAGCATTGCATTAGAGAGTCGACAGCAAGTCAGAGAGGGAAGTTGCATTGCTTTTTAAGCGCCCCTGTAGTCAATGTGTTGATGGGCAGCTACAAATAATATATTTTGAAGGGTAAGGGAGTAAAAGTTTTAGGGTTTGCTCCTACGCAGCTGTGGTTTACTCCCATTGTACTGTTTTTGCTTCTCAACATTATTTTTCAGATATGGCATAGTTTATCCACTGTCATGCTTCCCTAAACTTGTTCCTTATTTATATGCACCACAACGATCCCTTTTCGTCTATCTTACTCAATATCTTTCACTAAAGGGCTGAGAAGGAAATGGATTAAAATATCGTGGAGGTAAAATTAGTTTTTTCATTTTTAGGGCATGTTTTTTCTTCTGCATTCTTTGATATTTCTTTAAAGAATGCAGAGAAAAAACATACCCTGTATTTTCCTTACCTCGACGATGTTTTTTATCCATTTCCTTCTCACAGCCCTTCAAATTTAAGGAACAACCACGCGAGCAGGGAGGCGGTAGCAGGGAGGCGGTAGCAGGGGAGGCAGAGTGGGCAGATAATTTTCTTGTTAATCTAGGTATTCTTCACTACTCTTGTTAATTTTCTTTAGCATGTTATAAAAATAATTCTACGTAGTACATAGCCGGTTCTGGTTTGTTTGAAGTTTGAATAGCCAAGTAATATACAGCAAGAAGAGAATGGTTCGAGACAAATTGAAGGCAATGTCGATGGGTTTGAATAATGCGATTGACTTAGAGCGGATAAGTTACCTGAGTATTTGTTTGTCGGTTCATGGGCAAAACTCTACCATGTCGATCATTTTGACTGATGGAGTTTACATATTTATTTAACATTGAGTGGATTTTGTAAGGCTAATAATATTCGCCACAAAAGATTCAGGATAGACAAAAGTTTCATGTGGAGTAAGGCAGTCTGCCCTTATCTGTACTCCTAGGTGTGGAGAGTTGCAGAAGGGAAAGAGTGTTACCCAAGTCTTCTAGGGTAGGAAAAAGTTTGGAGAGGAAAGCATTTTATGCTGAAAGAACAATCTCAGGGAGAGTTTGGATGGATAATAGATCACGTTGTGCAGAGAAAATAGATATGGGAAATGGTGCTGGACACCTGGGTTCCGAGTATAGGTGGAGTAAGGCAGTCTGCCCTTATCTGTACTCCTAGGTGTGGAGAGTTACAGAAGGGAAAGAGAGTTACCCAAGTCTTCTAGGGTAGGAAAAAGTTTGGAGAGGAAAGCATTTTATGCTGAAAGAACAATCTCAGGGAGAGTTTGGATGGATAATAGATCACGTTGTGCAGAAAAAATAGATACGGGAAATGGTGGTGGACACCTGGGTTCCGAGTATAGGTGGAGTAGGCTTGTCAGGGAGAGTGCCGAACAGGGCACTGTGCAAAAGAAAGGATGTGTAAGAAAGTCATTGTTCGGGGAAAGAGAGATGTGTTGTAAATCCAGCTCAAAGGCATCCACGAGTAATTGGAGGAGTAGGATAGAGTGGATTTCTTCTTTAAAATTAGAAAAGGATGAAGAGATGATTAGACAAGGTACTGACAGAACTGATTCAGGGGAATCAATGAATGAGTTAAGGAGGAGTGTTTTCTGGAGTAGGTTCTCATAAGGAGGAAACATGGCAAAGAGGAAATCAGAAAAGTGGTGTAGAAAAATCATGGAACAAATCAGAGAAAAACACTATTACAAGAGATTGTACAGTAGAGACCCAAGAGCAGGATAAATTTCAAAAGGGCACTGAGAAATTTGGGTTTGATATTGGTGCAAATCATTACACACTGCAATTCCAGAACACAGTCCGGAAGGCCAACCATAAAACTGATTCCAAGACATCATTGCCTGATAGGAGTAGTGTGCAATGGTCTTCTACGATAGGATCCACCAACCTGAAAGAAGTAGCAGAAGAGAGTACCAAGAAATCTGGCTTTGAGGTGTTTATGAATGATTCAGGTAATTTCCAGCAGGCTTCTATCCAAAAGCAGACTTAATTGGTTTTGTTGAAAAAAGGGGAGAGTTCTGGTGCGGGTTTGATCTCAGATGACTATCCAAGGGACCAATTGGATCAAATGGTGCCAAACGAGGGAGGACCCTGTTTACATCGGGTGCCATCTGATAATTTAAGGAAGATTGTGGGGTGGAATTGTGCTACAAAGTTGGGGTTTAAATGAGAAATCAGATAATTCAACACTGAAATCAGGTTCAGGAAGACCATCAACTGAATCCCAACATAGCGAGGAATGTTTTCCTATTCCAGATTTGGAAGATCAGGAATGCATTGTGAAGGATAAATCACATAAGGACAAAAAGGAAATGGCAGCCAAAAGCAAGTCAAATGTTCTCATTTCCAGTACAGAAGGCAATATAGGTGCTAGTTTAAAGGAAGCTGAGAAAACTCAAAAATAAAAGGCACAAAAATCTGCCCAAAAATGGGCTATAGAAGAATCCACAGATGAGTCACAATTAACAAGGAGGCATGTTTCAAGTACTGCAAATAAAGGGCCTGAATGGCAGGAACGAGCAAAAGAAGAGGTTACAGATGTTATTACAGATTCTGGGAAGACCAAAGGTAGCCACCAAGGAAAGGGGCAAAATGCTGCTATCAATTGGTCATTGGAAGGAACGTCAGCAGATGAATCAACATTGTCTAGTGGACCTGTTTCAAGTCGATTGTACGAAGAATGTGATAGATTGGAGAGAAAAAAGGGAAAAACAGCTTTTGTAGACAAAGATGAATTGGATGAACACAGGGACACTGAAAGGCTAATTCAAAGTTCAGAAATTGAATAAAGAATAAAATGACCAAAAAGATTAAGCGAAACAAACAAGTTCCCATGGAAACTTCTGTTTCATGGGAGGAAGCACTCATACTTGAAAGCGAGCAGAGACGAGGATGAAAAATTTATGAGAGAGGCCCTTTCAGAAGCCAAAACGGCTGCAGATGCCTGGGAAGTACCTATAGGTGTTGTTTTGGTTCAAAATGGAAGAATCATTGCCTGAGCCCACAATTTGGTAGAGGAGACCAGAGATTCAACTCCACATGCAGAAATGCTTTGCATCAAGTCAACTTAGAACATGGAGGCTTGCGGAATCAACTCTGTATGTGACAATAGAGCCATGTGCCATGTGTGCTGGGGCCATTCTTCAGGCTAGGATTGGGACTGTAGTCTGGGGAGCTCCTAACAAGCTTTTGGGAGCTCATGGCAGTTGGGTTAGCCTTTTTCCCAACCAAGGTGAGGAAAAGATGCATGCCACAAGTGAGGAGCATCCTCCTACAGGTGGCCCAGTTCATCCATTCCACAGTGAAATCGTGGCTCTGGCATAATAACAAACAGAGGGATTTGTCCTGTGCAGGGAAAAGGTGCAAGGGAAAGGTCGACCGTGTGTTTCCTTTCCAGTTTGAATATGAATAAACTCCATCCTCTGCAGCCGTTGTGAGGGAACTTAAGAGCAAACAGGGGGACCAACATTTTCAGCCCCAAACCCAAACATAGAAGAGGCCTTTGGTTGCCTAAAGAAGATGACAAGCCCAACAATTAGATGGTGAAAAATGGTCGGGTCTGTTGGAGCCAAGCTGGTAACAACAACATTAAATTCAATGCAAGAGTTTCAAGAAAAACCTATGATTTTTGTTGCTTGTGCAGTTTGCAAAGATGTGGAAGGGCTGTAGGCTGAGACGGTTGAAGTACCTCAGGCCTGACATCAAACAAGGAGCATTCCTTTCTGGGTAGCAGGTTTTTCTCATATCCAATTCTCTCTTTCTGTACCTTTGCTGAAGCATTTCTTGCTCTAAATTGGACAGATACCTCTATCTATTTCCTGAATGAAGTTAATGTTGTGTGTTGTTAAAATGGGTTCTACTTAGAATGATGGATTATTGTTTTCTTGTCAAGTTTATATGCACAGAACTTAACTATGTACATGTATTTGGTGCAGGCAGAGGTGTGTATTATGACTCGATCTCATAATTGGAGATGACGAAGGGTTCAGGGGCCATGATGAAGATGACGAAGGCTTGTTGGAGGAAATAATTTAGGTCAATTAAAATGACCTAGCACCTTGCAACATGTAAAAATTTGCGTTTAGTAATAATAAAAAATCATTTTGATGGAAGGGGTTAACAACCCCCTTCTAAGGGCCCAAAAGGAATGGCCGTTGGCCACCGTCATTCCTTAGGGTCTAGTGTTCTTTTGAAGGCCTAAGAGATGGTTATGGGATACATAGCCATTGCCATTGCTTATGGTCTTTCTCTTGTGTTATTTTTTTACATTTTTCAAAATTTTAGAAAGGTTTGCTAAATTTAAAGTTAAAAACAACTTGAATAGTTATTATTTTAACACCAATATTACAAATCAGAAATTACTCCTTTTATAAATGGCACCTAGCTACTCCCCTTAAAAATAGTTCCCAATGGACATAATCTTTAACTCAAACATAACGCTGTCCAAAGACATGACAGAATATTGCCTAAAGACATGACATGTAACACTTTAGATAGACATGACACATAATATTGCTGCCCATAGACGTGATGTCGCCCATAAACCTGACACATTCCCTGAATAAAAAGTCATTTGCACTTGACACGATGACACATGTATCTCAAACATTGTTACAATTCCTTTTATCGATGTGCTAAAGCGACCTTGATTCACACAATGATAAATCACAAAAATGACCA
The DNA here is from genome assembly GCA_027924645.1 of Cunninghamia lanceolata. Classification (NCBI taxonomy): domain Eukaryota; kingdom Viridiplantae; phylum Streptophyta; class Pinopsida; order Cupressales; family Cupressaceae; genus Cunninghamia; species Cunninghamia lanceolata. Next base: position 6,151,141 of record BSBN01001003.1, read on the forward strand.
ACATAATTTAATTAAAAATTTTAAAAACAAAATAAAATCATTTTATTTAAAGTATTGTCTTTGTTGTGTTGTAGGTGTCTTGGGTCTACTCGAAGAAGGTATAGACTAGGTAGTTGTGGTTCTAGGTTAGGGGAGGTAGCATGAGCTTCCACCTTCACATGGTCGGCCTTGTCAATAGAGAATGAATATTCTCAAAGCTAAGGGAATCTCTTTTTTATTAGTCCAGTTTAATTGTAACATTTAAAATAAAATGTTGTCATTGCAACCTTAGTTATTTCATATTGATTGCACATTGGAATTATAAAAAATAAACAAAATCATCATTTGAAATCCCATTTGCTAATAACTAATTCTGATAGTTATATTATTAACAATGATATTAAGGGAATCATAAATTATTCTCGTAAATAAATACATTCAAATTGAAATTTAAAAAAGGAAAAAGAAAGTGAAACTAACAATCACAACAATGTTACTTTCACAAGTCACCCTTTAAAAATAGATAGTTTACAATATGAGATTGTTGACGGATAGAGACTGCAAATAGAGTTACCATCAGATTCTAAAAGTCACCCCACGGGAATTTGCCAAACACAATATCAACTTTTAATTTATAAATGTATTACCTTTGTATGAAGATTAACATCTGTAGGTTCACACATGAAAAATTACATAAAATATTTAAAAAAGAGTAAATTACAAATGACGTCACCATACTTAACAAATGTTTTTGATAAATGTCTCTCACAAGCTTTGGAGAGCAATTTAAGAAACAACTTCTAATTATAAATTGAAAATAACCAAGTATGTGCTTATATATATATATATATATATATGATATACATATACCAAATTGAAACCCTAATTTTATTGAGAGAGAATGTAATAGATAAAGATTAAAGGTTGCAGAGAAGGGGTAGGTCAAACCCCTGTCGGCCCTATGCAGTTGGCCAAGGGTTGACTTGTTTGGCTGCCTGCATGAGCTGACCGCAACATCTAAAAAGGGGACGACCTGCCCATGCAGGTCATGGCCTCCCCTTTAGGGATACGACTTTCATGTGCAAGCCAGGGGGTATGCCATGTGCAAGCGCGCCCCCCCCTCGAAAAAAAAATAAAAAGAAAGTTTTATTTTATAATTTTTTAACTAAAACATCTGTTATATTTATATATATACTTTTCTTTTTCTAATTTGTTTGAATATATATATATATATATATATATGCACATAAATATATATGTATTTTTTTGAAAGAATCCCTACACATGCATACACTTGTTCGTTCAATGGGCATGAGAGAAAATGAACGAAAAAGCATCAAAAAATTTCTTTTCCCTTTGGAGGAATGCCAATCCTCCTACAAAAATGTGTTTCTAGCCAGAACCTCTCGACAATCTTTCTCCCTCTCCCAAAAATAATCCCTTCCCCCATGAATCCATGAAGATAATTTCTCCAATCACTAGAGGAGTTTTCTCCTCCTATGCAGGGAAGAAAAATTGTACAGCTAATGACTTGCAAGCTCTGTGAAATAATTCAATCAATCCTCAATTCATGAAATCCCTAGATTCTTCAGTTTCTAAAAAAAATTAATTGTTTTTATTTAATTTTTAAATATTCATTAACACTTGAATTATTTTAAACTTAGCTTTATTTAATTATTTATTAATCATTTAATTATTTTACTAATACTTGCCAATTAAATTTATTTAATAAAAATGGTGCTCATTTAATTATTAAATACTAGGGTTATATATTATACACTTTAATCAATGGTTGATAAACAATTAAAGAATTGAATTTAATCTTGAATCAACAATGAAGTTGGTGGCCAATTTTTATAAATGAACTTAGTCAATTAATAAACAACAAACTACTTTAAGTTATTTGCTCTCCAAAAATTATGTCAAACTAATTTATTTATTACTTAGCAAAGTTTGGACCACTTCTAACATCTTTATATTTTACTTAATAACTATAAATTAATATCTCCTATCCATTGAAAATCTATCTATATGTGATAATTCAATAAATCAACGAAATTAATTAACTTAAAAATAAAATTGTTTTAACAGACTAGTGATCGAATGAGGGTTCCGACATACTTTCCCCCTAAAACTTTGCATTGCGCGATGCAAAATCATGCACAAAAAGGTTGTTTCAAAATGAGTTTTGCATACCTATTTTAAATTCTTCCTTGCAACTTGCCTTTTGGACCCAGATGTCGAGTATCTTGAATGCATTCTTCGTTTTTTCGGTTCACCTCAAAAGTTTTACTCCATCTTGTTAAGGATAAAAGGAAAATGATACACTATTCTAGGTTAGGAAAATGATAACATTTTAGTCAATCTGGATACTCAAGAACTAGCCAATATAGGCCATTCGTCCAATTCGGGACAGCCAATTCGGACTCTTCTTTCTTATGGGCTTTCTTGTCCATACGGGACATCCTTTCCTGTAGCCAAACGGGCTCTTCTATCCTAACAGGATAGGGATCATATTTTTGCCATATAGGCTTAAGTACAAGCATATAAATGGTGCTTTGGCTAGAGACTTTTGACCCCTTTGGGACCAATGCGAGTCCAAGAGTCACTTCTTGTAGACCACAGTTCGCCCAAATAAAGTACTACATTGAGGGTGTCATACAGGGAATAATTATACCAAACTTCTACACCTCAGTTTTTGACCAATGACAGGTACGAGTAATCCACCCCAGTGATTCTTCTGAGTATCAGAGACTTACATAAATTTATTACTATTTTAAAACGTTAAATACAAAAAGAATACCAATTTCAAATTTAGAACCATCCTTGCTATTTAAGAAAAAGGTGATCGATCGAGGTTCACGAATAAGAAGATCAAAATGATTTCAATACTATTCATCATAATCATCAATACCCAGATATGATTAAGGGATTACTAAGATCATAGATGAAATAAACAACATAAAAAGGGCTCATGAAAGCTTTAATAGAAGTACCTAATCAATCACTCAATTTTTGTAGGCACGACGTGCTCTAGACTAAAAAAATAGAATTTTTAACAAAGGTGATAAGTTGAGTATAAACATTGACCAAGAATCTTACGAGCAAGCATACATTAAATTTTAAGTAATCACCATTCCTATGCAGTTCAAATTGAATTACACTATATCATTATAGACCATCAAAATAGTTTAGTTAAGGATAGTTTTAACATAAAGAACCTTAAGGATGTATGACTAACAATCTAATTCTTATTTTTTAAATTTTAGAAAGGTTTGCTAAATTTAATGTTAAAAACAACTTGAATAGTTATTATTTTAACACCAATTTTACAAATCAGAAGTTACTCCTTTTATAAATGGCACCTAGCTACTCCCCTTAAAAACAGTTCCCAATGGACATAATCTTTAACTCAAACATAACACTGTCCAAAGACATGACAGAATATTGCCCAAAGACATGACACGTAACACTTTAGATAGACATGACACATAATATTGTTGCCCATAGACGTGACGTCGCCCATAAACCCGACACATTCCTTGTATAAAAAATCATTTGCACTTGACACGACGACACATGTATCTCAAACATTGTTACAATTCCTTTTATCGATGTGCTAAAGCGACCTTGATTCACACAACAATAAATCACAAAAATGACCAACAGAATTTAATAAAAAATTTTAAAAACAAAATAAAATCAATTTATTTAGAAGTATGTGTCTTTGTTGTGTTGTAGGTGTCTTAGGTCTACTAGAAGAAGGTATAGACTAGGTAGTTGTGGTTCTAGGTTAGGGGAGGTCACATGAGCTTCCACCTTCACATGGTCGGCCTTGTCAATAGAGAATGAATATTCTCAAAGCTAAGGGAATCTCTTTTTTATTAGTCCAGTTTAATTGTAACATTTAAAGTAAAATGTTGTCATTGCAACCTTAGTTATTTCATATTGATTGCACATTGGAATTATAAAAAATAAACAAAATCATCATTTGAAATCCCATTTGCTAATAACTAATTTTGATAATTATATTATTAACAATGATATTAAGGGAATCATAAATTATTCTCGTAAATAAATACATTCAAATTGAAATTTAAAAAAGGAAAAAGAAAGTGAAACTAACAATCACAACAACGTTACTTTCACAAGTCACCCTTTAAAAATAGATAGTTTACAATATGAGATTGTTGACGGATAGAGACTACAAATAGAGTTACCATAAGATTCTAAAAGTCACCCCATGGGAATTTGCCAAACACAATATCAACTTTTAATTTATAAACGTATTACCTTTGTATGAAGATTAACATATGCAAGTTCACACATGAAAAATTACATAAAATATTTAAAAAAGAGTAAATTACAAATGACGTCACCATACTTACAAAATGTTCTTGATAAATGTCTCTCACAAGCTTTGGAGAGAACAATTTAAGAAACAACTTCTAATTATAAATTGAAAATAACCAAGTATGTGCTTATATATATATATATGAGATACATATACCAAATTGAAACCCTAATTTTATTGAGAGAGAATGTAATAGATAAAGATTAAAGGTTGCAGAGAAGGGGGAGGTCAAACCCCTGTCGGCCTGCTATGTAGGTGGCCAAGGGTCGACTTGTTTGGTTGCCTACATGAGCAGACCGCAACATCTAAAAAGGGAACGACCTGCCCATGCAGGTCATGGCCTCCCCTTTAGGGAGACAACTTGCATGTGCAGGCCGGGGGGGTATGCCATGTGCAGGCGCCCCCCCCCCAAAAAAAAAAAAAATAAATAAAAAATAAAAAAAAATAAAAAGAAAGTTTTATTTTATATTTTTTTAACTAAAACATCTGTTATATTTATATATATACTTTTCTTTTTCTAATTTGTTTGAAATATATATATATATATATATATATATATATATATATATATATATATATATATATATATATATATATATATATATATATATATATATATATTTTGAAAGAATCCCTACACACACACACACCTGTTCGTTTAATGGGCATGAGAGAAAATGAACGAAAAAGCATCAAAAAAATTTCTTTTCCCTTTGGAGGAATGCCAATCCTCCTACAAAAAAGTGTTTCGAGCTAGAACCCCTCGACAATCTTTCTCCCTCTCCCAAAAATAATCCCTTCCCCCATGAATCCATGAAGATAATTCCTCCAATCACTAGAGGAGTTTTCTCCTCCTATGCAGGGAAGAAAAATTGTACAGCTAATGACTTGCAAGCTCTGTGAAATAATTCAATCAATCCTCAATTCATGAAATCCCTAGATTCTTCAGTTTCTAAAAAAAATTAATTGTTTTTATTTAATTTTTAAATATTCATTAACACTTTAATTATTTTAAACTTAGCTTTATTTAATTATTTATTAATCATTTAATTATTTTACTAATACTTGCCATTTAAATTTATTTAATAAAAATGGTGCTCATTTAATTATTAAATGCAAGGGTTATATAGTATACACTTTAATCAATGGTTGATGAACAATTAAAGAATTGAATTTAATCTCGAATCAACAATGAAGTTAGTGGCCAATTTTTATAAATGAACTTAGTCAATTAATAAACAACAAACTACTTTAAGTTATTTGCTCTCCAAAAATTATGTCAAACTAATTTATTTATTACTTAGCAAAGTTTGGACCACTTCTAACATCTTTATATTTTACTTAGTAACAATAAATTAATATCTCCTATCCATTGAAAATCTATCTATATGCGATAATTCAATAAATCAATGAAATTAATTAACTTAAAAATAAAATTGTTTTAACAGACTAGTGATCGAATGAGGGTTCCGACATACTTTCCCCCTAAAACTTTGCATCGCCTGATGCAAAATCATGTACAAAAAGGTTGTTTCAAAATGAGATTTGCATACCTATTTTAAATTCTTCCTTGCAACTTGCCTTTCGGACCTAGATGTCGAGTATCTTGAATGCATTCTTCATTTTTCCTGGTCACATCAAAAGTTTTACTCCATCTTGTTAAGGATGAAAGGAAAATGATACACTATTCTAGGTTAGGAAAATGATAACATTTTAGTCAATCTGGATACTCAGGAATTAGCCAGTTCGGGCCATTCGTCCAATTCAGACTCTTCTTTCCTATGGGCTTTCTTGTCCATACGAGACATCCTTTCTTGTAGCCAAACAGGCTCTTCTATCCTAACAGGATAGGGATCATATTTTTGCCATACAAGCTTAAGGACAATAATATAAATGGTGCTTTGGCTAGAGACTTTTGACCCCTTTGGGACCAATGCGAATCCAAGAGTCACTTCTTGTAGACCACAGTTCACCCAAATAAAGTACTACATTGAGGGTGTCATACAGGGAATAATTATACCAAACTTCTACACCTCAGTTTTTGACCAATGACCAGTACAAGTAATCCACCCCAGGGATTCTTCTGGGTATCAAAGACTTACATAAATTTATTACTATTTTAAAACGTTAAATACAAAAAGAATACCAATTTCAAATTCAGAACCATCCTTGCTATTTAAGAAAAAGGTGACCAATCGAGGTTCATGAATAAGAAGATCAAAATGATTTCAATACTATTCATCGTAATCATCAATAACCAGATATGATTAAGTGATTATTATGATCATAGATGAAATAAACAACATAAAAAGGGCTCATGAAAGCTTTAATAGAAGTACCTAATCAATCACTCAATTTTTGTAGGCACGACGAGCTCTAGACTAAAAAAATAGAATTTTTAACAAAGGTGATAAGTTGAGTATAAAGATCAACCAAGAATCTTACGAGCCATACATTGAATTTTAAGTAATGACCATTCCTATGCAGTTCAAATTGAATTACACAATATCATTATAGACCATCAAAATAGTTTAGTTAAGGATAGTTTTAACATAAAGAACCTTAAGGATGTACAACTAACAATCTAATTCTTTTATCCCTTCTAGAATTTTTATTCATGAATGTCCACAAGCACATTTTGAATTATATATTGACCATCATCTTTAACAGGGTTATAATCTTTTTGACAAGTAGAGAAAAAATAGTACCTTACACATTAATAACCTAATCATTCTTCTACAACTTAGAACCATTTTCTTACGAACAAATACATAATAATAAAAAGGAAAAACAAGTTTTCAATTATTTTTAATATGTTATCATCCTACTATTCTTTCTTCAAGTATACCTAACAGTAAGAAGGATCAACTCGATCATCAGGGGATAATAAATTTGAGGGTACAACGACACATTCAAATTACACTAAGGGTATGCAAGTAACAACAAAAGAATTCTATCCTTGATCCTAACCCTGATTTTCATTATCTACCTCCTTGGTTTAAGTAAAGGTTATGTGTTTATCCAGATGGAATAGTACTACATATACCATCCAAAAGATCATAGAAAAGTTATCATGATTATAAGTCTTACTTGTGTGATGTAAGTTTAATCGTCAATTAGGCAACACCCTTTGAAAATAATGTAGACTATCTATATGCATTTAGGTTTAAGTAATGCTTCTGCAAGATCTTAAAGGCTTTTGTCCAACTAGAGTTAAAATTTTCAAGCCTTAAGTGAATGAAATTACAAACTCAAATTTCAATTACTTCAGGTTAGAATTCACAAACTTTAGTCAAAATTTACTATGGAAAGACAAATGATAAAATAATTCCAATTGTTAGAAAAATCACAACAAAATCTACTCAATTTCTACTCAAATCAATCATTCATGTAATCATCATAGAAATAATGCATAAGTACACAAAATGTGGGTATAATTGCGAGAATGAAAGGCAATCAAGCATGCACCAATGTTTAGGAGTTTCAAAAGATTTTCCTCAAGAAATCATCGCTTATGATTATTAAGGTATGACGACATAGTAGTGGGTTTATACATCCTTATTTAATGTTTACTAGGCTTTCATATCATAAGTCACTTTTGGAAAGAGGGATTTCTTCAGGCTCCTCTTCCCCATCTGAGTCTAATAGCACAAACTTGGTGGTGGCATGCTCACTTAGGTACTCTTCTATCTTCTCTCTACTCATAAGAGGCACATTTCATCCACATCCAAAGGGCATGACACGATTCACCGAGGGTTTACCTAGTTTAACCTCTAAGGTTATTATTCCAGTGATCGAGATTTGTGAATGTTTCTCCTTTTCTAGTTTAATTCGGTCAAGAGCAACAACAAAAGTTTCAGAATTGGAGATCCAAGCTCCTCCTTTGTAGCTCATTTTTTCTTCTATATTGATCAGGGTTTGAGGTTGTTTAGTTTTCTTTGCCTTCCTACACTTTTTCTTTGTTTTTGGTTTTCCCATTTCTACATTCAAAATCATCATCACAAGATTAGGTTTGATAAACATAATGCCAATTATTTTTAGTAACTTCTACAAGGAAGACTCATAGGCCCAAGTGTTCAACTTGTGATCTGATACCACATGTAGAGACCCTCCCAAAATTGAAAAGAAAATACATAAATACATGTACATATAAAAACACACAACTTAAGATAGACGATAATTAATTTTCAAAAAGACTTGGAAAAAACATTGTTGCGAAACCTCTTCTAAACAAGATAATATTTAATCATCACATAATCCTGGTACCTGCGTACCAAGAACATCTTTTGTTACCCATACTACCTACATACCCTGTATCCACGAGATCAAGGTACACGAGTATTCGGTTCACTATGAGTCGATATGTAGTTCTGGTTGTTTTATGTTTATGTAACTTCTTGAGTGGGTACGCAACCCTTTCTAGGGCCCAATTTCCTGAGACAGTTCTTTGTCGGCTGCCACCCACTCATGTGAAACTGGGACGAAATCAGATAAAAAGAAAAGCAAACACTTAGAGTGGGTGTTTGATGTTTAAGTTTTGTTTATATGATATAGTTTACCTAAGACTCACATGTTCAAGAAAGAATTCTGGTTTGCTTAGATTGAACAGTTTGGATTGCAGGAACCCTTATTGTTTTCTATATTGCCAAGATCCACAAAGGCGAAGTACACGACAGGAAAAACTCTTGATCTTATTATTGTGAAACATTATGATCCCAAATCTCATATTTACCAAGGTTAGCAACTACATCTCCAATTACCCAAAATATACATACTACTGGTCCACTGGAAATTCCCTAATTACTAAAATAGACTAGAACTAGGGTTTTTAGATGTTGTTCCCATATGTGCTAAAACTATATATTCTCATCATTAGTTCCCTAGGTAGATATAATTTAATGAGTATATGTCTATTACATAAGCTCCCTAAGATGCATTGGAAAAACCTTAATTAAGCCTCACATGATGATGAAACCCACTAACAATTTTGAAGTTGGGGTCATGCCTATATATTTTCAAACTTTTCTCTAATATTTATTATCCATAAATCTCACTCCTCGATTCTAAGAAAATCATTGGATACTCTAATTTAAAAACATCATCTATATTTACACACATTAATGTACTAGTAGATATATAATCACAATTGCACGATCTAATCTAATGACTTCTAATATTTCCCCAATTCCTCTTTTGAGAGTGCGTTCCCTCACCAAAGAGATGTTCCTAAAAGAATAAGACCATTAGGCGATTCCAAAAACAAGGAAAGGAGATATGTTCTAAGACAGATGAATTTGATTAAATCTTGTTAGTTTGGTGCCCGACAGAGATTACCCGTCCCTCGAACTTAATCATCGAGATGTTCCTTATTACTTCCTGACGGTTTATGGGGATGCTGCCCAGATGTCGTTGTAGCTATGTTAGGGATAAGTGCAGTAGTTCAACGCGATGACATTACTTGTAAACGCGAACCACAGGCACCGTCAAAACTGAACACTATGTTTGGTTTTTGGGTTTCTCTTTATTAAGTTGATGTAATCGAAAAGAATGGTAAAATATTGTAACAACATTATGCTTTATTCCACACATTTACAAACCATTTCTAGGAGAAAGGTTAAAAAATTGTTGTTCACATTCAACTAATTGCAATCAAAGTTGGAAAATCATCGCAAAAGAAACTAAATTAACATAGTTGTTCACCTTCAACTTAAATTACTACGAAGTGTTGAGAAAATAATACATTTGTAAGAATTCCTAGCTTTATAGTTTTTTAACTAAAATTTGTGAATTAAGCATAGTAATTGTAGTAAAACTTAATGATTGGCTAAAGTCTGTTTTACTTTTAACTTAGTTGTTTGATTGAGATTGGATCAATTTGTTCAATTACCATTTGATAAAATTGGACATTATAACTATCTAATTTATTCTCACAATTCCATATTGAATAAAAGAAGAACAATTTGTTAATTTTTAACACCTATACTTTATCTATAGATTGTAATTCAACTTTAATACTAAGTAACAAAATGTATATCTTAATAAAATTTTGCTTTCCATTGTAAACTAATTAAATTCAATAAGAATATTGTAAATTTGCCCTTCCATTGCAACTATTTAACTTAATAATAATTAAACTCAACAAGGATAAATTTGTCCATCCATTACAACTATTTAACTTAATAATACTTAAATTTAATTAAACTCAACAAGGATAAATTTGTCCATCTATTACAACTATTTAACTTCGTAATAGTTAAAACTAATTAAATGATAAAATCCATTGTAAACTAAAAGATAAAATCCATTATAGACTAATTAAACTAAAAGATGAAATCCACTGAGATCTAATTATACTAAAAGATAAAATCCATTTATCTACAACTAGGAAATTACTATTTGTTACTTTGTCACCCAACATTTGAAAATAAAATCAATTAAGTAATTAGCTAACAAATTTATTTACAAGTTCATTTAACCATCATTTGGCATGGATATATATAATTTAATATTAAACTGATCCAAATGAAATTATATATATATATATATATATATATATATATATATATATATATATATATATATATATATATATATATATATATATATATATATATATATATATAGTCTTACAAAATGAAACATTGCAAAGACTGATTAATTTAACTAATTACTAATAAATTAAGACTTAAATCTATTTATTCAATTTGAAACAACCAAGAGATTACTAATATTACTAAATTACTAATTTAAATTTAAATAATTTAATTGACTATAAAAATTAACTAATGAATTAAATCACAAATTTATTTAAATCATCTAACATTTTATCCATAAGAAAAATAACCCTAATGCTCATTTCACATAATTACTGATATTAATATGTATATATACTCTAACTTCTAATTATAAATTGAAAATAACCAAGTATGTGCTTATATATATATATATATATATATATATATATATATATATATATATATATATATATATACCAGATTGAAACCCTAATTTTATTGAGAGAGAACAAAATAGATAAAGATCAAAAGTTGCAGAGAAGGGGGAGGTCTAACCCCTATTGGCCAAGTGCCGACTTGTATGAGCAAGCCATAGCCCCTAAAAAGGGGACGATCTGCCCATTCAGGCCATGGCCTCCCATTTGGGGAGACATCCTGCATGTGCAGGCCCCGCTCTCTCAAAATTTTAATTAAAAAAAGTTTTATTTTATATTGTTTTTTAACAAATACATTTGTTATATTTATATATATATATACTTTTCTTTTTCTAATTTGTTTGAAATATTAAAAAAACATAAATATGTGTGTGTGTGTGTGTGTGTGTGTGTGTGTGTGTGTGTGCTTCCACAATATATATAAAGTATTTATACATATGATTATATATTTTAGAAAGAATCCATGCATGTACACACAATATATACACAGATATATACGTATTTTTTGAAAGAATCCCTGGATGCACATATAGTATATATATATTCTTTCTAAAATATATAATCATATTTATAAATACTTTATATATATATATGAAAGAATCCCTGTAACCTGCTCATTCTTTGACCCAGAAAGATTTTGGAGAGGGTGTGAGAGAAAATGAATGAAAAAGCATCAAAAGAATTTTATTCCCTTTGGAGGAATGCCAATCCTCCTACAGAAAAGTGTTTCCAGCTAGAACCCCCCGACAATATTTCTCCCTCTCCCAAAAATAATCCCTTCCCCCATGAATCAACAGGGATAATTTCTCCAATCATTAGAGGAGTTTTCTACTCCTATCCAGGGAAGAAAAATTGCATAGCTAATAAAATGCAAGGCCCGTGAAATAATTCAATCAATCCCCAAATCATGAAATCCCTAGATTCTTGAGTTTCTAAAAAAAAAATATTTTTATTTAATTTAAATATTCATTAACACTATAAAAAATTAGGAAGTAGAGCAGACCGTGAAGGGCGATTCGACAGTTAACTTCAAAGGGAAAAAAGAGGAGGTTCGTGGGAATGGCGAAATTAGCGATTTGAAGAAGACACTGGTAATCGACATCTTGACAGAGGTAGAGGAGGAAAGCATATTGCTTGTGAATTCGGCCATCATTTGCCGATTTATCGAACCTAGGCTTGGTCAGGAATAGATTCTTCGATGGACAACCATGAACTGGAACGCCCATCACATTGTCAAGTTTATGCCTAACGGTATTTATGACTATTTTTCTATCCAAGGATGATCGAGAAGATGTGTTGCAAAAAGGTCTTTAGAAAATCGATGAATTTCCTCTTTACATGCATAAGTGGGTCCCTAGATTCAATCTGTGATTGTTTGAACCTTACAATGAACCAGTATGGATTAGATTGTATGATCTCTTACTTGAATTCTAGTTCGAAGATTGTTTGGAAAAAATCAGTTGATCTTTGGGTACATTGATTGACATATATGTGGATATCTTTGAAAACAACTCATACCTATACTCTAGGGTATGTGTGGCGGCAATTTTTCCAATCCCTCCTGACATAATTCTCAGATCCAACAGCGGGGAGTGGGTGCAAAAGATGGAAATCAAGGAGAAAAAACTCTTTTGCTCATTGTGCAAAAGAAGAAATCATCTAGACGATTGCCACAAGAATGGTAAAAAGAAGACTGACATTCTAGAAAGGTGAAGCCCTAGAAAGGTGGCGGATGGAATTCCTCTAGCACCCTCCTCATGATTGCCTGAAGGGGTGGCACCTCCATTGGGAGGTTCAGAGCTATATAAGAACAAGGAATATACTAAAGAAGACTAGGAGGATGTTGGGGTGGCAACATCAAGTGGCCACTACTCCACTGTCAAGGCGATCTCCCCCCTTCAGATGGTTGCGCATGGGGACCCAGAATTGGAGATGGAATATGAGTCTACATTGAGTCCAGACTCGAAGGAGGTGGACTTTGATGAGTTTGGCACCATTGATCTGAGATGCATTTCCCAATCTACCTCCCAAATTCTAAAATGCAACATTGGGGTCAACAAGAAGAGGGGGTGGAAAACTTTCAAACAAATTAGAGAAGAGAAGGCAAATGAGAAGGGTCTCACTAGTGTCAAGGATTTTTTGAAAAGTACTAAGGGAGGAAACCCCTCCCTTAGGAATCCATGAAGATCATTTCATGGAATGTTAGGGACTTAAATACCCCTAACAAGTGGTGCTTTGTCAAGCGTCAGATAGATGTAGGTATGGCAGATATCACTATTTTACAAGAAACCAAAATTGATGTTGGAGATCGCCCACTGTATGCTCCATTCCACAATAGGCGGGGCTCCATTTTCATGGATGCTCAGGGATCGAATGGTGGCCTTGGGGTTGATTTGGAGATGCCACAATGTAGATGTAGGTGTTTGCATTCTGGGGACACAAATTGGATGATGCTAAAGGTACTTTGTCATAAAGTTTCTCTAAATTTTTCCTTGTTAATATTTATGGGCCAACTAAAAACTAAGAAAAACAACGCCTATGGCAAAGTTTATAATCCATAGTAGAAAACAATCAAGATTCAAAATTGATTCTGGGTGATGACTTCAATGCGATCCTAAGACTCGAAGAAAAAAGTGGGGGCTGCAATTGGAGTCTCAGGCTATGAAGGATTTTCATCGCTTTGTGGAAACTTTGGGATTGAATGAAGTTCTTATAAAGAATGGATTACACACCTGGACCAATCACCAGTCGGGCTTTACCAACATCTCAGAGAAACTCGATAGATTTTTCTTCAATGATTCCTGGCTTACCTCCCCGCATGACATGGTTGCTTGCATTCTTCCCATCTCAGGTTCAGATCACTTCCCAATGGAACTAAGTATAAAATTTGATATGAGGCCAACAAATAGTTTGTTTAAGTTTGAGAAAATGTGTCTACGCAGACTAGACTTAATACCACTCATGGAATCCTGGTGGATGAAAGCTCCCAAGCGAGTAGGGATGAAAAGCTACAAGTTCATGTGTAAACTACAGTACCTAAAAACTAATCTGATAGCTTAGAATAGATCCTCATTTGGGAACTTATTTGAGGATAAGACAAGGATTGAAGGAGATATCAGAGACTTGAATGAATGAAGTATCCGAGATGGAATGGGACAAGCAAATTTTGCAAAGGAAAAGGCCCTACTCGTACGATTCTTGGAAGTCCTGGCCAGAGAGGAAGAGTACTGAAGAGCTAAATCAAAGGAAGTTTGGCTGGAGGAAGGAGATTTAAACACTCGCTTCTTGTACAATTCAACGAAGGTTAGAAAGTTGTGAAACAAAATAACTTCTATTCAAGATTTGGAGGGTCAGACCCACTCGGACACTGCCAATACCCAAAGGGTAGCGACTGAGTTTTTCCAAAATCTTCTTGGCCCTATTGAGGCCTTTGACCATCTTCATTTAAGTGATGCCCTGGAATGCATCCCAAAGCTGATTACTACTGAACAAAACAAATTGCTCTTGATGGCCTTCATGGAGGAAGAAATTAAAGAAACCATATTCGAGATGCATCTTGATAAGGCACCAGGACCTGATGGGTTTCCAACCTTGTTTTATCAAAAATATTGTCACTTTTTAGGGAAGGACATACTGGAAATTGCGGAAGAATTCAAAAAGAGCAAGAGGTTTGTGAAGGAATTGATTGCACAATGGAATTATAAAAAATAAATAAAATCATCATTTCAAATCCCATTTGTTAATAACTAATTCTGATAATTATATTATTAACAATGATATTAAGGAAATCATAAATTATTCTCATAAATAAATACATTCAAATTGAAATTTAAAAAAGGAAAAAGAAAGTGAAACTAAAGGTCACAACAACGTTACTTTCACAAGTCACTCTTTAAAAATAGGTAGTTTGCAATATGAGATTGTTGACGGACAAACAATACAAATAGAGTTACCATAAGATTCTAAAAGCCAGCCCACGGGAATTTGCCAAACACAATAAAAACTTATAATTTTTAAACGTATTACCTTTGTATAAAGATTAGCATATGCATGTTCACACACGAAAAATTACATAAAATATTTTAAAAAGAGTAAATTACAAAATATTCTTGATAAACGTCTCTCACAAGCTTAAATGATGTCACCATACTTACAAAATATTCTTGATAAATGTCTCTCACAAGCTTTGGAGAGACCAATTTAAGAAACAACTCACTTTGCGTCACGATGCCTACATACGAAAACAACTCGCTTTGAACATTATTATTGTTTGATACGGAAACAACTTGCTTCGAACATGTTTTACAAGTGACATAACATTTCCCTTTTGTGAACACTTACAATGGTGAAATTTGCATGAGCAGGTCATTTCCCATTTGGTGGTGTGCTCATTTCGAGGAAGAGCCTTAATATATATGAATATCAACAAATGATTCAATCTTGTGCAAAATTGGGCTCATTCATGTAGCCTTTACCTATTTATATGTGTATGTGTAGATTTAGCCCCCATCATATCATTATATGCACATACTTTGATATATTCTCATGAGACTTGTGTTTATCATACCTATTTGTGCACCTACTCCAATATAGTTGTTATCCATCTAGATGTGATCTTTTGTCAACCTATTTATCATACCTATCTGTGCACCTACTCCACCATTAATTTACATGCAACCCATTATCCCTACACCTATAGTGTTCCAAAGTCTACCTTCTCTTCCACCATATGGTTGTCCTTCTCATATGCCTACATCTATGTGGGGATCTTGCCCATACATCTCCTTTAAATAATGAAGCCCTTTGTAAAGATCATTATCGTATCCCTGTTCATCTTAACACTCTGCTCGAGAAAATCACACCTATCTTATAATCTATTTCTCCAAATAGTGTGGACATATATTTTCCCACAATTAAGCATCCATCACCACTTGTTATTTATGAAAACTATCCTTTACTAATCATTGCAACTTCCCACAACACTGACATCTAATGAACCTTCATTGATGATGGATGATGCTTTAACATTTGCACCACCCGATGCTTGACCAAGATCCACGTTGACCCCACTTCATTAGGTAAGACAAAATTCTATTGGCAGCTTTGATGTTGTACATCAAGATTCATGCGGGATCTTCACTCTTCCTATCCTTGTTGGTCACATCGGTCTTGACACATTATTCCATGATATGCAAGGAGATTTATCATTTGGCATTCACTTAGGTAGACCTTAGATCCATGCCATGCAAGCCATGCCTTTGAACCTTCATCAATCACCCATATTTATTCATCAGGGTAGAGTTTGGACTATCTTATTTCAAGTGCATCCCTTCCAACATCATATCGCACAAACATCACCCTTCACCTTCAACTCTCGATCCGATCCTCCTCTTTTGAACACTTTCCTCTTTTGCCTTCCCAAATGTGTTATTACCTTCTCCTTCTCCACTTCCTCCTCTCCCTTCATTGCTTCCTCCTCTCTTTCCTAAGTCCCACCCACTCTTTAGTGATAACTCTAAGAAAAGGCCCCTCAAAATTTTTATAAAATCGTCGCAAATCTTGGCTAAGCATATTAATTTTCATGGCAAATCTATCATTTTTTGAAAAAAGGTTAATTTTCTTTGGAAAATTTATGCACATTACTAAAGATTTGTATAAATTCTTGACAGATCCCGACGAATACTAGGTAAAGGAATTAATTACCATGGCAGATCCTTCCTCTAAAAACTAATATCTTTGTCAGTGTGGTCCACCCATATATTCATTTCTTTTTTCCTACTACTAAAGATGAAGCCCGAGGGCAGTAGCCAATGATGGGGACAAGGGGCAACCCCACCTTGCGAGGGCCAGGGAGCACAAGTCAGGAACACGGAACACATGCATACAAAACATTTTCAAACTCTCTTGCTATAAAAATAAGACAATAAATATGAATGAATCTACAATTCATGTCACCCTATTGACCGGATGGCTACGATTTGATTCCACCCTTCGCCTTCAACGCTCGATCCAATCCTCCTCCTATGAACATTTTCCTCTTTTACACTCCCAAATGTGTTATTACCTTCTCCTTCTCCATTTCCTCCTCTCCGTTCATTCCTTCCTCCTCTCTTTCCTAAGTTCTATCCACTCGTTAGCGATATCCCTAAGAAAAGGCCCCTGAAATTTGTTACAAAATCCTCACGAATCTTGGCTAAGGATATTAATTTTCATGGTGAATCTATCATCTTTTTAAAAATGTTAATTTTCTTGGCGAATTTATGCACATTACAAGAGATTTGTATAAAACCCTGACAGATCCTAACAAATACTAGCTAAAGGAATTAATTACCATGGCAGATCCTTCCTCTAAAAACTAATATCTTCATCGGTGTGGTCCCCCCATATATTCATTTTTTTCCTACATTGCTAAAGTGGAACCTTGGGGCAGCAGCCACCGATGGGGACAAGGGACTACGCCACCTTGCAAGGGCCAAGGGTACAAATCAGGAACATGCCAGAACACATGCATACTGAACATTTTCATACTCTCCCGTCGTAAAAAATAAGACATTAAATATGAATGAATCTACACTTGATGTCGCCCTATTGATCGAATGGATGCAATAAGAACACGTGTCACGAAAACCGTTTTCTTCACCCGAAATTTATTTTGGTCTGTCGACCAATATCTAATCATGCATCCTAGAATAAATTTTGGGCAGTGCAAAAAATTAACGATTGATGTGCTTATAATCCGTACAATCAAATCACGATCGTCCATTAATACCTAATCGTGCGACCCAAATTAATTTTAGAAGAGTAAATAGATTTTATGACATATGGTTATAAACTTACATAATCAAATCACAGTTGTTAGCTCGTAGTGGAAATCAATGGCGAGAAATGAATGCACTATTCCTTCACACATTCGAACCATAGAAATGGCCTACTATCTATAGGGGCCTCAATGGTTCATTATACCTATAGGCCCATGGGGGTCAATAAAATGTCTAAGTTGCATTGTCAATAGAACCTAGGTCACATCAATTACAAGAGCTTTAGATGCTCGTACTCCCTATTTGCACACAACAAGAGCAGAAAGCTTAAGACCGTAGTCATCTCAGCTAGAGACCACCAAACACGAGCCATTGCAAGCATTATATTTAGCAAATATATGTCACAAATTGTAGACAAGAACTCAATTTATTATCCATGCAAACTTTAAAAATGATATTAGTACATGAACCCTGTGTTACCTGTATTCTTTGTAATCATCATATTTGAGGCTTTATATGCCCTGGATTTTAGAGGTCGTGATAGAAAAGGATTGAAATAGTCATGTTCATCATTCAATGGTCTTGTTGTTGTCAGATCTATGTAGAGACCCTCAAAAATTGAAAAGAAAATACATACATACATACATATAAAAACACACAACTTAAGACAGACGATAATTAATTTTCAAAAAGAATTCATTGGAAAAAATTTGTTGCAAAACCTCTTTTAAACAAGATAGTATTTAATCCTCACATAATCCTAGTACCTATGCAATGGGAACATCCTTCATTACCCAGATGTCCTACATACCATGTATCTACGGGATCAACGTACACGAGGATTCAATTCGTTGAGTCGATATGTAGTTTTGGTTGTTCTATGTTTATGTAACTGCTTGAGTAGGTACGCAACCCTTTCTAGGGCCCAGTTTCCCCAGACAATTCTTCATCGACTGCCACCCACTCAAGTGAAACAGGGACATAATCAAATAAAAAGAAAAGCAAACACCTAGAGTGGGTGTTTGATGTTTAAGTTTTGTTTATATGATATAGTTTACCTAAGATTCACATGTTTAAGAAAGAATTCTAGTTTTCTTGGATTGAACGGTTGGGATTGCAAGAACCCTTACTATTTCTATATTTCCAAGATCCACGAAGGCGAAGTACACGACAAGAAAAACTCTTGATCTTATTGTTGTGAAACATTATGATCCCAAATCCCATAGTTACCAAGGTTAGCAGCTATCTCTCCAGTTACCCAAAATATACATACTACTGGTCCACTGGAAATTCCCTAATTACTAAAATAGACTAGAACTAGGGTTTTGAGATGTCATTCCCATAGGTGTTGAAACTATCATTTCTCATCATTAGTTCCCTAGGTACCTAGGTATAATTTAATGAGTATAGGTCTATCGCATCAGCTCCCTAAGATGCATTGGAAAAACCTTGATTAAGCCTCACATGAGTGATGGAACCCAATAACAATTTTTTAGTTGGGGTCATGCCTATTTATATTCAAATGTTTCCCCAATACTTATTATCCATAAATGTATCACTCCTTGATTCTAAGAAAACCATTGGATACTATAATTTAAAAACATCATCTATATTTACACACATTAATGTACTTGTAGATATATAATCACAATCACACGATATAACCTAATGAATTCTAATATTTCCCCGATTCCTCTTTTGAGAGTAGGTTCCCTCACCAGAGAGATGTTCCTAAAAGAATAAGACCATTAGGTGATTCCAAAAACAAGGAAAGGAGATATTTTCTAAGACAGATGAATATGATTAAATCTTGTTAGTTTGGTGTCCGAGGGTGATTACCCGTCCCTTGAACTTAATCATCGAGATGTTCCTTATTACTCCCCGATGGTTTATAGGGACGATGCCCAGACATTGTTGTTACAGCTATGTTAGGCATAAGTGTAGTAGTTCAACGCAATGACATTACCCATAAACGCGAACCATAGGCACCATCAAAACTGAACACTACATTTGGTTTCTCTTTACTAAGTTGATGGAAGCGAAAAGAAAGATAAAACATTGTAACAACATTATGCTTTATTCTGCACTTTTGCAAACCATTTGGAGAAGGTTAACAAATTGTTGTTCACATTCAACTAATCACAATCAAAGTTTGAAAATCATTGAAAAAGAAAGTAAATTAACATAGTTGTTCACCTTCAACTAATTACTACTAAGTGTTGAGAAAATAATACATTTGTAAGAATTCCTAGTTTTATAGTTTGTTAACTAAAATTTATGAATTCAAGATAGTAATTGTAGTAAAACCTAATGATTGGCTAAGGTTCATTTTACTTTTAACTTAGTTGTTTGATTGAGATTGGATCAATTTGTTTAATTACCATTTGATAAAATTGTACGTTATAATTATCTAATTTGTTCTCACAATTGCATATTGAATAAAAGAACTAATGCAAGAAGCTTCACTCCTCTCGCTGAAACACTCACAAACTCAAAACACAACAAAAGAGATTCTCTGCTCACAAATCTAATTCTCAGATACGATACAAAGATTGCAATCAACAATAAACACATTCAAAACATTTATTAACATTCTTGTTCAAAACATAAATACACACATCTGCAAACAACAATTTACATTATCAGGCATTAATGGCCTCTCTCAAATGCACACAAACATTCTATTTCTTTCTCTAGTGAATCCTATCTCCTCTTGGCAGCCTGCACCCTCTATATCTTCCTTCTATGGGAGTGAACTCATTGCCATATCTCCATCTTCATTCCCAGGCAGTGAACACTCTAACTCACTACAATTTCTCTAGTCGTTTCCTTCACATTTTTAATGTACTCAATTTGGCATATGCTCTTTGTCTTCCTTCTAGGTTGAATTCTCTTTGTGTTGATCTACATACCTATTCTCCTTGCCTTCACTTTGCACAACACACAACACCTTGTTTTTTCCTTCAGAGGCCAACCCCTCCTCTTCTCTTGTGCGCTAGTTTTTATAATAACCAAATTTCATTCTTTTGTTTTCAGACTGGAAAGTGAAGGGACATGGTTGCAAAGATGTTTAAATCTCAAACAAAACAAAACATATAGTTCCAAAATTTTTGTTGCCTTGGTCAAGCCACGTCATCCGATGAAGACCAACGGTCACACTTAATAGTGTTAGAACAACTACCAAGCACCATATGGATCATCGTACTTCTCCATCCATACATGGATTGTGGCAAAATATCAACTCCCTTATGCTACCCATGGCCCTCTAAGGCATTTTTTACATAACTATCATGCATAGCTGGGTACTCTGCTGGTATGCCATGAAATTTTAATACTCGACTAGTTTATGAAATCGATGCTAAGCACCTTCAGCCATGGTACCAAGTAAATATGGTTTGATTTCAATAATTTTCTTCACAGACTCTGAAAAAATACATCCTCCAGGTTGGCATGAGAATCAACAACAACAATAATATCCTCTTTGAATATGGTGGTTCTTCCAACTGATTGTCAGAGTCCTTTAAAGATCTAGCCAATTTCTTATGCTTAAGGGCTCTGGGTCAGTGGTCAACGAACATGATTACAACAAATGAGTTGAAAAATCATCTGCACTTTTGGTTTTGCAAGACCAAGGTGGGTGTACCCTTTATGAAATCTAAAGGTATTTCAAAAATGGTCATGATGTTGTATTAAAACAAAAGGTTCTCAATAACATTTTACCAAGGAAATGACTGATTCCATCAAGACTGGCTTAGTCCATTGGTAATACAATTTAGACCATGATTGAGAACATATATTTATCCAAATATAATCTTAAGATAATAATAGAAATAGAAATGATTTTGATTGTTTGAGATAGATCCAAATCAATACATCGGGCTAGTGAGAGATCGGTGCCTAATCCAATGGGCTACAGAGTCGAAGTTATGCACAATGAATGTATCATTCAGGAAATATTATTTCATCATAAAATAGACCAACAACATTAATACCTTGCATTAATACCCCCTTTACTTTTGTTTAAGGTGAAAAATGAAGAGGATTTGTTTAGGGTTGATTTTGATGGTTTATGTTGATCCTCCTTTCACCACTAAACATGCAAGGACTTCCAGCTGAGTAGAGGAACCTACTATAGATCTTTTGTCACTTGGAATATAGGGGAAGATTGGAATTGTATGATTTTGTTATTCAATTAAGCCCAATTATGCTCAAAACCATAATTACATGAATTCGTGAACAAACAGACAAATTACAGAAAATGATCGCATACAGAGATATCAAATGACAATCAAATACATACCAGATTTTGAAGTTTGAAAAATGGAAAAGTCAAGGACTAATGAGCGGGCACCCAAGTCTAGTACCACATCTTTTGTCAAGATCTGGAAACCTTGTCTGCAACTTGTTCCTGATGTTCTGGAGATTTTCCTGTTGCGGGATGCCAAATCTGCAAATACAAACAAAAGAACAACACAAATTCTGCTCTGCAACACAATGAATACCTTGAATCACTTTTACATCATCTTGTCAATCAAAATTACCATCTAATATCTATCTAGTTTACAAATGAATCACTAATCATGCTTATATATGCGACTACAAACATTCCCGCTAAGAATTTCATAATTTAAACTTATCGTGTCAGCATTGGACCTAAATAACGGTCATAAACTGACACTTTGAAATTGGTCCTAGCCTAAAATAGGGTAGGACTAGGGCGCAGGTGTCTGAGTCCTCCCCCCTATTTCAGGCAGGATTTAAGTTAAGTGCATCCCCCGAGTACTATTTTCCATGAAACTTTAGGGTTTTCTCATTGGGAGTCACCAAAATCATGCAAGATGTTCTAAATGCATTCTAAAGGACTTGGGAGCTAAACCATAAGAGGGAAAAGCCCCCAAGGGGACATTTTCAAACGTAACATTTAGCCCCCACTTTAATGTATGTATAAACGCAAGGCCAATACATGCATTAAAGTACGGTCAACAAGCACAAAAAACACTCCAAGCACGGAGAAGACATGCCAATCACAATTGAAGACAGTAACAGACATGCAAAACATGGAGAAGATAGTTACAGTCACGCAAAACATAGAGAAGACAACATTGAAGATGCGCAAAACACAGTGAATGCAGTGATGATTTTCTTTTTCTTTTTCATTTTCATATATATGAGATGCAGATGCAAGTACAAGGAAAGTAAACACACCACCCATAATGCAGGAGGGACTCATATCTTTAAGACTACATATGGGGCAACAGACACGCAAAACAAATCAAGCACACCATATGAATCTAACACGCCATAAAAATCCCAAAGACTATGCTTGGGAACAAACACACAATACACACACACTTGGAAGACACGGAGAAAACACAACAGACAAGCGATGGAGTGTTCTTATTTCTAGGTTCATCACCATCTTAGGCACATTACATGCACACACCAACGATTGGGCTTTGCCACAACAATCACCAAAGACACGCTTAAGGGTTGAGTTAGTCACAGAACCGCTCCTCGCCTCCACAGAGGATTTTTTGAAAATGACAGGATGTGCACTCTCCATGAGAAATACACCATCCCCGCCTCTGTAGAGGGCTTAAGAGAAAAAGGATATGCGCGATATCCTACCTCCATAGAGGGCTTAAATAATTGAAATAGATTTCAAACAAATCTTAGAGTGCAGGAGGGACTCATCGTCACCAGTCTTGAAGACTGCACCTGAGAACAAACACACTTTGCTAGCATCTACAATAGACAACTTACCTTATATATGCCCCCACCTTAAGGTGGTTGATATCATGTAATGATATCAAGCACGTTAAGGTAGGAAGAAAACACACAAGGGAACACGAGCTCTCACAAAGCCCATGCCCCATGGAGGTGACATGTACTTTACGATCGCCAAATGTTCCCATAAACACATTCCTGCAAGAAATGTGTTAGCATCCATATAATCATGCAAAAAAACAATGCATATGATCATTCATAGAGAGCCAAGGTTATACTACAAATTTGGAGACTGAGTATAATTGTTGGGCTATATCGCATAAATCTCAAAATCGAGTGTAACCAAGGTGAGATTCAAAGACAAACAAAGTGCGTGGAGCAGTAGTATTGTTATGGTTTGTAAGTATGATAAGACAACATCAAGATCACACAGAGTGATTCTACTAGCCAAGCATCAGATAATATATATATCAACCCCATCGTCATGTATGGACTTGGTCCATTTTTTTATTTCTCGCTGAAGGGACACTAGGTCCATATCAGTATAATATGTTTTTCGTCATCCACCTGCTAGATAGAAACACTAGAGGAAGGGATATAATAAATCGAGAGAGGAGAAACAAGTGCCTTAGGTAAAATCAAGTAGGAGGGTGCCCCAAGTCACCAACCGCAAAGCTGTGTTCGTAAGACACAACACACAACAATGAAAATAGAGGAGAAACAATATAGAAGAATGATGATACAAATAGGAGAAGGTCACAATAGAGGTGGTCTCCTAGTATCCTGGACCTTACAAGAGAATCAAGGGTCATCCCAGGAGGCCTAAACAACACATAACATATCACAGGGGAAACACAACATGAGAGATAAAGGGTTAGGAATACTTACCTATAGGGACAACCTAACTAAGGGTTGTCATCAAGCAAATCATCATCATCTTCCCACTCCTGAATATTAGAGGAAAGTGGGACATAAGGTACCATAGCCCAACTCTTATTCTTGTCCTCAAGTTGTCCATTCTTAAGATCTTCTTTGTTTGATTCAATGTTTGGTGAGATGTTTTCTTGTTGAGATGCAATTCGTTGGGCATAAGATTGTTGTCTCCTCCTCCTTTCTTTTGCTTGTCTATTTCTTTTTGTCTTACCAATTATCTCTTGTAAGATAGTGTTTTGCTCTTTCGTAGGTTTTTGTGTTTTAGAGGAGGAAGCACCAGGATCAAATCTCATTTGTCTAGGTGGAATGTTTTGTTGTCAATGACTACCTCCCGATCCTTGTAAGGATGGTGGGGGAGGAACTTCAGCATAGTGTCCTTTTCCTTTAGGTCTAGGATTCTCTTCAAATGTGGGTTGTTCGTCTCTTGTTTTTTTGTGTATATAAGGATCGGCCACTTGATGTAATAGTTTTTTTTTGTAGTTTCTATAGCTCAAGAAGTTAATATCTGTGCATGGCTTCGGTTCCATTTTAGATTTTTCCCAAAAGTAATCCAGTGTAAAGTGTTGTTTTGTAACCAAAGGTTTATACTTATTACGAGGAATAATAAGCACTTGTCCATTCAAAGGAGATTTTACACAGTTATGAATTGTTGAAGGGACAACGTTCATAGAATTTAACCATGGATGTCCTAATTTTATGCAAAAAAGATTAGAAATGGGGACAACATCAAACCATTGTTCTACAGATTTCTCAAATAAAGTGACCAATAAAGATATTTTCCCAAAAGTGTTTATAAAGGTTCCCTTATGTGTCTTAATCATCATATCTGAAGGGTCATAAAAGCCTTGTATCAATCAATGTGAATAGAGGAACTCTTCCATGGCTACACTAGTCATACAATTAAGATTAACAAGGGTTCCATCCACAGGATTTCCCATTATTTTCACAGTGATATAAAGAGGTCCTTCAGTGTCTCCAGTTGTTCTATCATGAGGTGTAAACACAATTTAAGGTTCAAGGACCTTTCTTTTCATGTAAGGCCTAGGAGGGAACCTATTGTTGTTGTTGTGATTAGAAGCCATGTGTTTAAGTTTTCAAATCAATGTAAGATTAGGTTTTAAAATCTTTTCAAAAGTTATGCAAAAGACAAGTACAAAACTATGTAAAAATGACCCAAAATGCTTTATTTTTTCAACTTTTTTCAATGCAAATAAGTGAAAGAAAAGGTGTTGTAAGGAAATTGATGAAGTGTAGAAAATAATATGTCTAATATCATTCCAATAAATCAATAATATCCTTCACAAAATGCTTTTGATGCAATCTGGAATGATGACAAGTCAAAACCTAGTGAAAATACACTAAAATGTGCAATTTTTCACAAATTTTCAACGCAAAGACCCAATAAAAGAGGTGTTGTAAAGAGTTTTAGGATGTGAAGAAGATTATAGAAATAATATCAGTCACCTAAAGCCATAAAATCCATCAAAACACACTTGGAGTGCAAATCTAGGTTAAACCCTAGGGCAAATATAGTCAAAATATGCAATTTTTCACCAATTTTCAATGGAAAGGCCTAATAGAAAGGGTGTTGTAAATAATTTGAGAAGGGGAAGTAGATAATAATCCTAATAACAACCAATTAGTGTAGAAATATCCTTTACAACACACCTAGGATGCAAATCTAGAGAGACGATAAGGCCAAAATCTAGTGAAAAATCAAGGTTTTCAAACTCTAGGCATGAAATTTTGCAACAAATTACCACTATGATGCAACACTATAGTTAGAAATCAGTCCTAATGAGTGTTTAAAAAGGGTAGTAAAATATGAAACAAGATTTTGACTACAAACCCTAGCTAATGCAAAACTAGGTTATATGGAAAAATGCACAATTTCAAACAATTTTTATCAATTTAAGCATGAAAATGCAATCTAAATGAATGATGAATGAATAATTTATGTATTTTTAAATCAGATCTGATAATAATGACAGAAATTTAAATGAAATTAAATGCAAACTAATGCAAATTATATGAAAATGCAAGCTAAAAATGCCAATTTTTTTCAAATTTTCAAAATTTTTCTTTTCTTTTTTTGTAATTTTTCAAATGCAATAAGATGAAAAATGAAATAAATGAATGAAATGAATGTAAATATGAAGCACAAAACTCAAAAAGGTGCAAAATTCATTAAAAACATGGGTTCATCAAAATGTTTAAGGTGAAAAATGAAGAGGATTTGTTTAGGGTTGATTTTGATGGTTTATGTTGATCCTCCTTTCACCACTAAACATTCAAGGACTTCCAACCGAGTAGAGGAACCTACTACAGACCTTATGTCACTTGAAGCATAGGGGACTTTTGGAATTGTAAGATTTTGTTATTCAATTAAGCCCAATTATGCTTAAAACCCTAATTACATGAATTCGTGAACAAACAGACAAATTACAGAAAATGATCACACACAAAGATATCAAATGACAATCAAATGCATACCATATTTCAAAGTTTGAAAAATGGAAAGTTGAGGACTAAAGAGCGGGCGCTTGAGTCTAGCACCACAACTTTTGTCGAGATCTGGAAACCTTGTCTGCAACCTGTTCCTGTTGTTCCAGAGATTTTCCTGTTGCAGGATCTGGAGGACTAATGAGTGGGCGCTTGAGTCCATGTCCCTATTTTCTTCTTTGATCTGCAATTCCAATAGTTTGCACTACTCTCCTACAACTCCACTTTTTTTGCTTTCGTAACATGTAACGTGCAATCATAGAAAAATGGGTTGGGGGTTGTGGTGTTTAGAGGCTTGCCTCAGTCAAGCCTCGGTGAGACATTCAAGTCCTCCGAACACTGTTGTCAAATAAAGAGTGCATATCCCTGCGGGATAGAGGTAAAATGAAAATGATAAATGATTGAAAACATAATTGATATCACCTTCTAGTGAAGATCTCATGGGAGGAAGATGCTCTTCATGCCATGAGGAGATGGATGCCAAATCTGAAAATACAAACACAAGAACAACACAAATTTTGCTCTGCAACATAATGAATGCCTTGAATCACTTTCACTTCAGCTTGTCAATCAAAATTGCCATCTAATGTCCATCTAGTTTACAAATGAATCACTAATCATGCTTATATACGCAACTACAAACATTCCCACTAAGAATTTTGTAATTCAAACTTACTGTGTCGTCATACGACCTAAATAATGGTCATAAACTGACACTTTGAAATTGGTCCTAACCTAAAATAGGGTAGGACTAGGGTGCGGGCGCCCAAGTCCTCCCCCTATTTCATGCAAGATTTAAGTTAAGTGCATCCCTTGAGTACTATTTGCCATGAAACTTCAGGGTTTTCTCATCGAGAGTCATCACAATCATGCAAGATGCTCTAAATGCATTATAAAGGACCCGAGAGCTAAACCTTAAGAGGGAAAAGCCCCCAAGGGGACATTTTCTAACGTAACAACTTGATATTATAGAACTATCTTTTGAGACCACAATGCAGACAAAGTTAACATAATATCTTCCGAGCAAATTAATCCTCTCCTTGAGAGATAGCCATAGAAAATATACACATTACAGAAAACTGTAAGGATGGACTATAATATCCTTGATACTCAATATTCATATTAACTTCATGCAAATACAATATGGAGAAAGTTCCATAACTAGTGCAAAATGTGTTCAACTTAAAAAAAAAAATATTATATTTAAACATAAGTTGAAATACAAATTCTCTTCTATTTGCAATGAATTACAACACAAAATGCACCACTATCCTCCAACTAAAGATTTTTGAACCCTCACAAAATAGCCTTGATTTCCCATTTATAGAAACATGCGAGAAAACAAGCTTCAGACCATGTACATATGTCACATTTTCATTTGACAAATTTTTACTCATCTTGTCCCAATAGAATATGCCAAATGGCATCTTAAGGCACAACAAGACAAAAACACATTTCCCTCTACACTACAGTCGGAAACAACCTGGTGGTCATATCAAAAAATCAAATAATTTCCCAGAGAGGGAGTGACAACTACTTTGTTACTTGTCCCACTCTTGCCCGTAGAAAAAAGGTCATTATAACATAATGATCCTCTATCAGTGTGGCTGAATATATGCATGTAGTGCTCACACACCCTTCACAAGAGAATACCTACAAGAGACAAAATCCCTGGCAGCTCAAATGTTGGTGTTTTATGCAACGCACCACGCTCCAGGAACATGAACATCACTCCCCATCTTTTAATAGGAAGTCCCCTCCCACATCAATCCTTAGGCTATATGTGGAAACCACACACAACAGACTCTGGTAGTACCAAAATCGTAGCCAAAAAGGAAGAAACAACAATCGTAGCTTGCCCCTCCACTTCCGCTTGTTTCACCCAGGAGGATAGCACTCCTATTATTGCCTAAGGTCTATTAGGACTCATAGTGCTAGGGGAGGGGAAGAGAGAACAATGATGTCTCTCTACCTCCAATCCCTGTATAGAAACTCACAATAGCATTGATTCACTATAGTTGCCAGATAAGAAACCAAATCCCCCAGCCTGATGAAACCGAAGGATTGCATGGAAATGAAGGCAATACAGTGCTAGCTGGCCTATCCCTTGAATTTTGCTTGAACCACCCATACCTTAGAAAAATGCACCTTCGTCCTTGACTCTGTAAGCACAGAGCATTAACCAAGAAAAAAGAGACATATCTCCTAAGATATGGGATAGTAAACACAACATGATATGATGAGACATAATTCGCTTGGCTTTCTAAACAAGAGAAGATGTAACCAAAGGTAGAGGAGGATTATCTATTTATAGAAAAAAATGGATATCTATGCCTCCCTCATTTCTTGCTATACCCAAGTAATTTCAATATTTCTAGTAGTACAATACTCCCGCTTCTAATTAGAAATTTTGGGGATTATGTCATAGCTACTCGATAAGGGAATGGAGGTGTTGTCATTACATCAATTTTTATCACCTATGGGCTCTGTAAGTACAAAACTCAATCACAACATCTATTTCCAATAATGAGAGAGCCACACTTGGTTTCTCAATCTCAACACCCTCTCATTCTCAAACAATTCACACATACCTCGCTTAATTCCAACATTAGGTGATAATCCTAACAAACCCTTGCGAAAATGACATCCCGCCTAAGCAGAAAAATCATCTTGTACAATGGTGGCCCAAAAGTGGTGTCAAGACCCTCTAATCAGTAGCAAGACAAGACCAAGAACATGCCTAATCTCTAGCTTCCCATGCTTCAAGTTAACAGCCTGATCTCATCATTTACTGTGTTCTTCCACTCTGTCGACCCATTCAATCCCAGCCACTTAATGCATTCAATGATCCAAATCGACAGCCATCAGAAATAGTTGGCACACCTAGAGGAATTCATTTACTAGCATTGAACTCCAACTATGGATTTACATCAATCAATGGTCATTGCAAAAATTTGAAATTCCTCAAGTGAAGACCAGCTGGCATGAAAAATGCATGGATCCTATCCGCCATGGTGGCACTTCGCTTCCTCGCACTGACTCACTTGGGACTATGGTGAAATCCCTGGCCCTGGTAAAATACTTTCACTTTTTGCCATGACAGAAAGTGAACACACCATGGCCGACATTAGATCCTTCGTTGTCTCGCCAAGAGCCCTAAATACCTTCCACAAAGGTAGGAATCCTGGCGAAATGCCAAGTTAGCATCTGAAATACCCTCACAGACTCCACAGTCCACACTTACTTTTATCCCTCTAGAAAATGCACTGTCTATGTGGGCCTTACCACATCAGACAACAACTCAAGTTTTGCGACCTCTCGCAGAGACCTTAGAATGGTCCCAGCGGAAAAAAACCTTTCCGCAAAACACCACTGAAAAATAGAACCCTTGGCCATTTCATCTTCACCACTCTATGTGGAGTACTATGAACCTTCAGCGAAGAAGAAACCTTCAGCAGAATAGAATGCAATACGAGACACGTAAGGAGACATGTACATCCCCGCGACCTCGCGAGAGGCTATCTTGAAGCTTGGTGAAGGCATTTCCTCTAGTGAAATATAATAATAACCATGGGGCGCACTGACTGGGCATGACTTAAACTCAATTTCGACACATGTATATAAGTTGTTTTAAAAGAGGAGTCGCACTAGGTCAAACGAACAAAGAGGACATGGCTCAAAAGTACACCTACTATCCAACATAAAGATAGAACATTATTTTAAATGAATTGGATATTCGATAAAGTTTAAGGCCATGGGATAAAAAGGTAACCCTAGGTGCGAGGGCCAGTAATCCAACGACAAAGGATACTTAAGTGATAACTTAAGTGATTGGGAATGGGCCATGATCAATCAACAGAGGATTAAAAGGAGAGGATACAAAGGCAAATGCAATAAGACTCTAGGCTTTAGGGTTTTACAAGGGTTTTAGCAAGCTTAGGGAAAAAGCACCAAGGGCTAGGGCATGCATCAAAATGCAGATCCAAACAGAAT
This sequence comes from Cunninghamia lanceolata, assembly GCA_027924645.1. Taxonomy (NCBI): domain Eukaryota; kingdom Viridiplantae; phylum Streptophyta; class Pinopsida; order Cupressales; family Cupressaceae; genus Cunninghamia; species Cunninghamia lanceolata. The sequence goes on from BSBN01001003.1 coordinate 6,182,336, forward strand.
ATAAAGCTAGAGTAGTGGTCCCTTTCTACACATGGGCTGAGATATATAATGCCTGATTTTCCTTACATAGAAACCATACAGCCAATACAAACAAAGACATTGCTTTATGATGAGGCCCATTATTCTTTGTAAATAATGACAAATTGTATATGTCATACAATTCACATACCATTGTCTAGAAGGCAAAAGAAATGAAACTCCATATCTCACAAGTTCCAAGACCTATCAAGATCCATTTCAAGTTTATGCAGCCATGATAGGACTATCATGACGCAGAAAACTAACTTTTGATATAACTTTTTTCCAAGAGATCAAATTATTTTAAAACTTGTCAAGGTGTGCATGTCAACAATACCTAGATTCCTGCCAAGCCATTATGTACGAAACTTTATGGAACTAAAGATTTTAAAGTTTTACCAATCTGTCAACACAAGTCATGAAACAATTACATCTTGGAAACTTGAAGGAGTCTGCTCACAAAACCTTTGTCATCAATTCTAGGATGGAGTCAAGAATCTTCTTGTAAGAGGATTCGATGTGAAACCTCACCCATCCACATGAACAATTGTTTTCATGAAGAATGCCTCTTGTGTGCACCCACGTATAGCAAAAACTCAATTTGGTCAAATATGATCATTCCACCTATACTCCAAGGATGAGAGATGCCAACAAAGACCCAAACAAATGAAACTAAAAGAAAACAAATTAAAATTATTTTAGGTAATGTCAATTTCTTGTTCGCCTGAGATGCTCCTGCATCAGACATGCCAGGTAGGAAATTTTGTGAGTAGGACTCACAAAATGGAGTTGGGTAATAGAACTACCCTTTCAGGTTCTAAACAACCTGCAAGGAACTCCATAGATGAATTAGGATGAAAGAATTTCTTCTGCCACCTCTTTCAGCATTTCATTGGGACACATTCAGTCCTCCACCAAATGTGCACCTTCTTCTTCCTCTTCCTCCTTGTGGACTCATGTACACCACAACCTGACCTCCTCCTCCAAATACTCTCTACTCTCCTTTCCTCCTTCATGGGAACCATCCCACCATCAATCGACCACCTCCACAAAAATCTTCTTGCTCGCTCTTCTACACACAAGTCGATATGAATGAATTTATGGAAATTAAAGATTTCCATATCCTCCCCTATTTTTCCCCTCATCATACTCTTCAATTTCTCCTCTTATAAATGAAGGTAAACAAAAATCATGATTGAATTCACAAATTTTTGGAAAATACCTTGTCCTTCTTTGCTGATGTGACACCTTCCTCTACATCCTTTGCTGCGATGTTTTCATCTTCCATCATCATTCTCATGTCTTTAACTACTGCAACATATTTCTCTCCTTCATTTGCTGTGATCTTCTCAAACCATTCGCCCTCTATCGCTGCAATTTGTGCCAACAAATCTTCTTCGCCAACAAAGATTGCAATCAATAGCATATGCATTCAAAATATTTATTAACATTCTTCTTCAAAACATAAATACACACATTTGCAAACAACAATTTACATTATCAGTGATCAATGGCCTCTCTCACATGCACATAAACATTCTATTTCTTTCTCTAGTGCATCCTAGCTCCTCTTGGCAGCCTGCACACTCTATATCTTCCTTCTATGGCAGCAAACTCATTGCCATATCTCCATCTTCATTCCCAAGAAATGAACACTCCAACTCACTACTCTTTCTCTGGTTGATTCCTTCACATTTGCAATGTACTCAATTTGGCATATGTTCTCTATTTCCGCTCTGGATCAACTCCTCTTTGTGTCGATTTGCACACCTATTCTCCTTGACTTCACTATGCACATCACATAATGCCTTGTTCCTTCCTCCAGAGGCTGACCCCTCCTCTTCTGCTGCGCACTAGTTTTTATAATAACCAAATTTCACCCTTTTGTTTTCAGAATGGAAAGTGAAGGGACACAGTTGCAAAGATGTTTAAATCTCAAACAAAACATATGGTATGACATGAAATTTCAATACTTTGGCAGTGTATGAGATCGATGTTAAGCACCTTCAGCCATGGTACCAAGTAAATATGGTTTGATTTCAATAATTTTCTTCACAAATTGTGACAAAATACATCCTTAACGCTGGCATGAGAATTGACAACAACAATAATATCCTCTTTGAATATAAAGATGGAGTAGTGGTCCCATACTACACATGTGGGATGAGATATATGATGCTCGATTTGTCTTGTATAGAAAACATACAGCCAACACAAACAAAGACATTGATTTATGACGAGGCCCATTATTCTCTGTAAATAATGACAAATTGTCTATGTCAAACAATTCGCATACCTTTGTATAGAAGGAAAAAGGAATGAAACTCCATATCTCACAAGTTCCAAGACCTATCAAGATCCATTTCAAGTTTATGCAGCGGCGACAGGACGGTCATGAAACGGAAAACTGACTTTTGATATAACTTTTTACCAGGAGTCAGATTCTTCTTAAAAATTGTCGAGGTGTGCATGTCAACATTTCCTAGCTTCCTGTCAATCAATTATGTGCCAAACTTTATGGAACTCGACATTTTAAAGTTTCACCAATCTGTCAACACAATTCACGAAACAATTATATCTTGGAAACTTGAAGGAGTCTGCTCATGAAACCTTCATCATTAGTTCTAGGATGGAGTCAACAATCTTCCTATAAGAGGATTCAATGTGAAACCTCACCCATCCACCTGAATAATTGTTTTTGTGAAGACTAATTTTTGTGTGCCGAAACCCAAGTATGGTGAAAACCCAATTTGGTCAAATCTAATCATTCCACCTATACTCCAATGCTGAGAGATGCTAACAAAGCCCCAAATGAACCAAACTGAAATAAAATAAACTAAAATTATTTTTGGGTGATGTTGATTGCTTGTTCACCCAAGATGCTCTTGCATCAAGAACAATTTGTTAGATTCAATGTAGCTATACTCTATCTGCTTGATTGTAATTCAACTTTAATTTTAACTAAGTAAAAAAATGTATATCTTAATAAAATTTTGCTTTCCATTGTAAACTAATTAAATTCAATTAAAATATCATAAATTTGTCCTTCCATTGCAACTATTTAACTTAATAATAATTAAATTCAACAAGGATAAATTTGTCCATCCATTACATCTATAATAATTAAAACTTACTTGACTAATTAAGCTCAACAAGGATAAATTTGTCCATCCATTACATCTATAATAATTAAAACTTACTTGACTAATTAAGCTCAACAAGGATAAATTTGTCCATTTATAGACTAATTAAACTAAAAGATGAAATCCAGTGAGATATAATTATGCTAAAAGATAAAACCCATTTATCTACAACTAGGAAATTACTATTTGTTACTCTGTCACCCAACATTTGAAAGTAAAATTAACTGAGTAATCAACTAACAAATTTATTTATGACTTCATTTAACCATCATTTCCCATATATATATATAATTGAATATTAAACTAATCCAAATGAAATTATATATTATATATACATACATATACATACATACATATATATATATATACATACATATATATATACATACATACATATATATACATACATACATACATATATATACATACATACATACATACATATATATACATACATACATACATATATATATATACATACATACACATATATATATATATACATACATACATATATATATATACATACATATATATATATATACATACATATATATATATATATATACACATACATATATATATATATATACATACATACATACATATATATATATATATATATATATATATATATATATATATATATATATATATATATATATATAAGTACATGCATTAAATTAACTAATTACTAATTAATTAAGACTTATATCTATTTAATCAATTTGAAACAACTAAGAGATTATTAATATTACTAAGTTACTAATTTAAATTTAAACAATTTAATTGACTATACAAATTAACTAATGAATTAAATCACAAATTTGTTTCTCTAACTTCTAATTATAAATTGAAAATAACCAAGTATGTGCTTATATATATATGATACATATACCAAATTGAAACCCTAATTATATTGAGAGAACGAAATAGATAAAGATCAAAGGTTGTAGAGAAGGGGAAGGGCCAACCTGCATGAGCAAGTCCCCTAAAAAGGGGATGGCCTGCCCATGCAAGTCGTGGCCTCCCCTTTGGGTAGATGGCCTGCATGTGTAGGCCGCGGGGGTTTGCCATGTGCAGTCCCCTACTCCCCCAAAATTTTAATAAAAGAAAGTTTTATTATATATATATATATATATATATATATATATAACCCAGAGGTATCCCCTACCCCTTTTGGGATGTTACGACTCTGCCCAGTGACACTTTGAGGTGAGTAGAGGTGAGACTAATCCTTTGGAGGCTACTGAGATGGCCTGCACACCTCTAACAACCTTGCTATTACAAGCAGCGAGAATCAACCTTGGGACCTATATGGGAAGAACCCAAAGCCCTTAGCCAACTACACCATTTTTTTTGGATACATCAAAATGGCACAAGGGGACCATACCCGGAACCAACAAAAAACTAGACTAAAGAACAAACAATCAAATCAAACAGACATCAAAATTGGCCTTAAGCCAAGCACATGTATGTTTAGTATGAAAAAGGGGGAAGATGTTCAAATGGTGTTTATAAAGGGTTTGTGTTGATCCTCCTTTCACCACTAATGAGCGGGCGCCCATGTCCAAGCCCTAGTTTTCTTCTCAGATCTGCAATTCCAACAGTTTGCACTGCTCTCCTGCAACTCCACTTCTTTTGCTTTTGAAACTTGTAACCTGCAATCATAGAAAAGTGGGTTGGGGGTTGTGGTGTTTAGAGGCTTACCTCGGTTAAGCCCTGGAGAGACTTTCAAGTCTTCCAAACACCATTGTCAGATAAAGAGTGTAGATCCCTGCGGAATAGAGGCAAAATCCAAATGATAAATGATAGAAAACAAAATTGATATCACCTTGTAGTGTAGATCTCACATAAATGAAGGCTCTTCAATCACATGAGAAGATGAAGCCAAATCTGCAATCACAAACACACCAACAATGCTCTGCTCTTGCAACAATGAATATCTTGAAATCACAAGTATGCCAAAAGTTCACAATCATATTCTAGTTTACAAATGAATCACTAATCATGCTTATATATGCAACTACAAACATTCCCGCTAAGAATTTTGTAATTCAAACTTAGGATGTCAGCATAGGACCTAATAACGGTCACAAAACTGACACACAAAAATAGGTCCTGACCTAAAATAGGGCAAGACTAGGTTGGTTTTATCATAAGTCCACCCCCTAAGTCCCATTTGCCATGAAACCTCAGGGTTTTCTCATCGGGAGTCAAAATTATCATGCAAGATGCTCTAAATGCAATTTAAGGACCTAGGAGCTAAACCTTAAGAGGGAAAAGCCCCCAAGGGGACATTTTCTGACATAACATTTAGCCCCCACTTTAATGTATGTATAAACGTAAGATCAATACATGCATTAAAGTATGGTCAACAAACATAGTAAACACGCCAATCACAATGAAGATAGTAATAGACACGCAAAGCATGGAGAAGACAGTTACAATCATGCAAAATGCGAAGAAGACAACATTGAAGACATGCAAAACATAGTGAATATAGTGAATGCAATGATTATTTTCTTTTTCTTTTTCTCATATATAAAATGCAAATGCAAGTGCAAGGAAAGTAAACACACCACTCATACTACAGGAGGGACTCATCGCCACCGGTCTTTAGACTGCATATGAGGCAACAGACACGCAAAACAAATATCAGAGTGCTGGAGGGACTCATCGCCTCTAGTCTTTAAGACTACACTTCAGAACAAACACTCCATGCAAATCCCAAAGCATAGGAGGGACTCATCACCACCGGTCTTTAAACTATGCTTGGGAACAAACACGCCATACACACACATATGGAAGACATGGATAAAACATGACAGACAAGCGATGTAGTGTACCTATTTCTAGGTTCATCACTATCTCAGGCACATTACAGGCACACACCGACGATTGGACTTCACCATAACAATCACCGAAGACACGCTTAAGGGTTAGCATAGTCTCAGAACCACTCCCCGCCTGCTCGGAGGACTTTTTGAAAATTGCAGGATTGTGCAATCTCCTTGAGAAATACACCATCCCCACCTCACATGGAGGGCTTAAAATAAAAAAAGATATGCACGATATCTCGCCTCTGTAAAGGGCTTAAGTGATTGTAGTAGATTTCAAGCTTTACAAACACACTTTGCTAGCATCTAAATCAAATAGCTTACCTTATATATGGTGGTTGATATCATGTAACAATACCAAGCACATTAAGGTAGGAAGAAAACATATAAGGGAACATGAGCTCTCGCAAAGCCCATGCCCCCTAGAGGTGACATGTATTTTACAATCGCCAAATGTTCCCACAACCAAACACACAATTTCCTATAAGAAAAGGTGTTAGCATCCATATAATCATGGTAAAAAATAATGCATGAACATCATCACATCAAGAGTTGAGGTTATACTACGGATTCAGAGACCGAGTATAACCGAGGGGCTATACCGCAGAAATCTCAAAACCGAGTGTAACCAAGGTGAGATTCAAAGATAAACAAAGTGCACGGAGAAGATGTATTGTTATGGTTTGTTAGTATGATAAGACAACATCAAATATTATATGGAGTGATTCTACTAGCCAAGCATCAAATAATATATATCAACCCCATCGTCATGTATGGACTAGTTCCATTTTTGCTTACTCACTGAAGGGACATGTGGTCCGTATTATTATAATTTGTTTTTCATCATCCACCAACTAGATAGAACCACTAGAGGAAGGTAAACAATAAATCAATAGAGGAGAAACAAGTGCCTTAGGGACAGCCATGTAGGAGGGTGCCCCCAAGTCACCAATCGCAATGCTATGTCCATAAGACACAACACACAACAGTGAAAATAGAGGGGAAACAATATAGAAGAATGATGATACAAATAGAAGAAGGTCACAACAAAGGTGGTCTCCTAGTATCCTTGACCTTACAAGAGTATCAAGATTCATCCCAAGAGGCCTAAACAACACATAACACATCACGGGGGAAACACAACACAAGAGGGGAGGTCAAATAAATGAGCCGATTATGCTATGACATAGGTGACCACTAGGGTTAGAAATACTTACCTATTTCATCCTAATGCTAAGAACATACATATCTAGGAAGAGGCCACCCTTGAGAGTAATTATATTTTTTGTTACAATGAGTGTGGCTTAAAGATGGAGAAATATTTACTCGATTCAAAGGGATGCTTCCTGGCGGACAATTCTTGTATATCAGCCCAGGAAATCTCACATGTTGTTTTGGTCTTGTTGAAATTGCATTAACATTGAGCTTAGGGGGATGAGAGGCTTTCTTTTCTTTAAAAGGATTATATCCAATGCCGCTTGAGTAATGTCTTGAAGCAGATTCTATAGGTACTCGAATCCCTTGTTGATTTACACCACATTCATTACCTACATAGTCGCAGTTGTTATAAAGGATTTTAAATCCTCGATCGTAGAGGGATGTCAATTCCCTAGAAGATGGTGAAGCCTCACAGGTCTCATAATTTGTAGTAGAAGTGAGATTATTATCTTTATTTTCTATCAAGGAAGCTTTAGGTTTCTCAAGTTCTTCAAAAGATTGCTTAGATGAGATCAATAACACTTTTGATGTGTCAGGGCTATTAAATTTATATTCCCCTATATTGCAAGGATTAAAATCTAATGAAACCCAATCATCACCAAAAAGTGCATTCGATGGTTGAGGGTCTTGCACAATGTTATCTGTGTCAAGAGGCATTGTTTAATGAACTTGTAAGTTGTTTAGACTCGTATGATTGTTAACTCATTTTTGTTTTTCAATATGTAAACAACTATCCGGCTCAGGATTGGCTTTCCAGGTGTATAGCTTATTTTGATAGATCAACTTAAGTGATCAATGCAAGGTGGACATAATTGCCCCCATGGCATGAATCCATGATCTACCTAGAATCATATTATATGAGAGAGAACCCGGCATAACATGAAAAAGTGTATCTAATGTCACATGTCCAAGCATTGCAAGTAAAATTGTCGTGCCCACAATTTGTTTTGTAACATTGTTAAAGCCATGAATGCTAGTGTTATCTGGTTTTATTAAAGATGTGTCAACCTTGATTTGGTGTAGTAGGTTAATGCTACAAACATTAAGAGCTGATCCATTGTCAATCAAAACTCGTTTTATCAATTTTTTATTTATTGTGACAATGATCATAAGTGGATCATTTCCATCTAAGTTTGTTGATGGTATTTCATGTGGTTGAAAGAGGATATCTATTTTTGTCGCATTCATACAATCTAATAGAGTTGCTACATCATTCGGCTTAGCAGTAGGTGGTAAAGCCTCTTGGAGCATTGCATGGTATGTAGGCGAAGTTTGTATTAAATCCCAAAGAGAGATCTTATCCGAAGTAGCATGAAGTTGCTCAACAAGATCATATTCTTGACCACTTTTATGAGTAAGACGAGGGGGTGGAGGGAGCATAGGTTGAGAACATGGAAGAGAGACAGGCACACACAATTTTTGCTTACTTTGCTTGTTATTACGGGTGTTGTATGTGTGATCAATTATGGGATGTTGCGGCACATTTTGAACATTTGGACTAATTTATTTTGCAACTTTATAGAGGTAATTAGGAGGTTGATAAGAATGTGGAAGACCTCTAATATTGAGCACTGGGTTAGGAGGTGGTTGTTGAGCACCTTGAACTGTAATCGCCGGTTTCAAGCAAGAAGGTGCAATAAGTGCCCCCTACACAATACTCTTAGGAATATTACTACAAAGTCTATTAATGAAGATTGAATTAACATTGTTTTCCTCTTGATTATACCGAACATCTATCCCTAAAGGATTTAATGTGAGAGACCTTTTCTCATCCACTAATGCTACATCTTGGCTAGGGAGAGCATTAGAATGAGAGGAAGGTACAGTGTTGTCAGGAAGGTTAGGTGTTGTATCATTGATAAGGATATCCAAAGTCTTCTCATCTAAGGTTCTTGGACATTCAACTATAGGAGAAGAAGGATAAGTTATGGAATCATCTTCATCATCATCATCATCATCATCATATGTTTGAGCTATTGATTCCAAGGCATTAAGAGAAATTTCACACTCATCATTCTCAATGTGTTTTGTTAATTCTTCTACTACCCAAGGGTATTTACTCATGAGATATATGAAGCTGTCATAATCAGATACATAGTCAAGGATTTCAAATGAAGAGCATTTAAATATATCCTTGTGATACATAGCTTGTATATAAGTGAGAACATGAGTGTTCAGATTAAGAAATTTGTAGAAATTATCAAAGTTTTTGATATATGCATGTAAAGATACCAAAGAGAAATGAGATGAAGATACCATGGTGAAATATCAATGTAAAATCAGATTTTAAAAGCTTTTCAAAAGTTATGCAAGGTGAAAATGACCTAAAATGCTTGATTTTTCAACTTTTTTCAATGCAAAGAAGTGAAAGAAGAGGTGTTGTAAGGAAATTGATCAAGGGAAGCAAATAATATGTTTAATATTAGTCTAATGAAGCAATAATATCCTTCACAACACACCTTTGATGCAATCCTATAATGATGACAAGTCAAAACCTAGTGAAAATACACTAAAGACATGTAATTTTTCACGAATTTCAATGCAAAGGCCCAATAGGAAGAATGTTGTGAGGAATTTGAGAAGGGGAAGTAGATTATAACCCTAATAACAGCTAATTAGTGTAGAAAAATCCTTCACAACACGCTTGTGATGCAATTCTAGAGAGACGATAAGGCCGAATCTAGTGAAAATGCAAGGTTTTCAAACCCTAGACATGAAATTTTGTAAGAAAGCCACTATGATGAAACACTGCAGTTAGAAATCAGTCCTAATGAGTGTTTTGAAAGGGTATTAAAGTCTGAAACAAGATTTTGACTACAAACCCTAGCTAATGCAAAACTAGGTTATATGGAAAAATGCACAATTTCAAGCAATTTTTATCAATTTAAGCATGAAAATGCAATGTAAATGATTGGTGAATGAATAATTTCTGTATTTTAAATCAGATATGATGATAATGATAGAAATTATATGAAATTTAATGCAAATGAATTCAAATTATTTGAAAATGCAAGCTACAAATGCCAATTTTTTTAATTTTTTCCAAAATTTCATTTTTTTTTTGTAATTTTTCAAATGCAATAAGATGAACAAGGAAATGAATGAATGAATTAAATGAATGTAAATCTGAAGTACAACACTCAGCAAGGTGCAAAATTCAAAAGAACATGGGTTCTCCAAAATGTTTAGCATGAAAAAGGGGGAAGATGTTCAAATGGTGTTTTTAAAGGGTTTGTGTTGATCCTCTTTTCACCACTTAACATTCAAGGACATTCAACCAAGTAGAGAACTCTACTACAGATCTCATGTCACTTGGAACATAGGGAAAGACTGGAATTGTGTGATTTTTTGTTCAATTAAGTCTAATTATGCTCAAAACCCTAATTTCGTGAAATCGTAAACAAATGGACAAATTACAGAAAATGATTGCACAAAGATATCAAATGACAACCAAACACATACCATCTTTTGAAGTTTGGTGTGCAAAAAAGTTAGGGACTAATCAGCGGGTGCCCTAGTCCAGTGCCTCAATTTTTGTCAAGATCTGGAAATGTTGTCTATAACCTGTTCCTGTTGTTCCAGAGATTTCACTATTGCGGGATCTAGAGGACTAATGAGCGGGCACCCAAGTCCAAGCCCTAGTTTTCTTCTTAGATCTACAATTTCAACAGTCTACACTTCTCTTCTACAACTCCACTTCTTCTACTTTTGAAACCTGTAGCCTGCAATCACAAAAAACTGGGTTAGGGGTTGTGTTATTTAGAGGCTTGCCTCGGTCAAGCCCCGGAGAGACATTCAAGTCTTCTGAACACCGTTGTTAGATAAAGAGTGCGTATCCATCCGGGATAGAGGCAAAATTGAAATGATAAATGATAGAAAACACAATTGATATCACCTTGTAGTGTAGATCTCACATAAATAAAGGCTCTTCAATCGCATGGGAAGATGAAGCCAAATCTGCAATCACAAACACACCAATAATGCTTTGCTCTTACAACAATGAATATCTTGAAATCACAAATATGCCAAAAGTTCACAATCATCTTCTAGTTTACAAATGAATCACTAATAATGCTTATTTATGCAACTACAAACATTCTCGCTAAGAATTTCGTAATTCAAACTTAGGATGTTAGCATAGGACCTAATAATGGTCACAAAACTGACACACTAAAATAGGTCCTGACCTAAAATAGGGTAGGACTAGGGCACGGGTGCCCAAGTCCTCCCCCCTATTTTAGGTAGGGTTTATCATAAGTGTATCCCCTAAGTCCCATTTGCCATAAAACCTCAGGGTTTTCTCATTGGGAGTCAAAATTATCATGCAAGATGCTCTAAATGCAATTTAAGGACCCGGGAGCTAAACCTTAAGAGGGAAAAGCCCCCAAGGGGACATTTTTCAACATAACAAGGTAAAATAACAAACATTAATTATATGGTATCACTAGCTCCATGCCTTCGATCTTGCTAGCTTCTTTTTCCACTGCAGACTCCACATGTGCCTTTGGTAATGCCAAAAGAGGGTCTGTCATCCTTCTATTGAAGCTGTAGATTTCCTGTAACAAGGTTAAAAAACTGCTAACTTCAAGCATCCTCATCTCCTTATCGTCACCCACAATCCATACCACAAAGGGGATCCATGGGCCGTTATAATGCATTGTCAATGCTGGCCAGATTCCACTGTCTAGACCTTGGCCTATCCTCGATATCGCCCTGGCAAGCACTGCTTCCATTCCAATTTGCCACCGAGCTCTCACCATCTTTTGCATCATCCATTTGACTGTCAACTTATCCTCCCACACCTGCAGCATCCATGTCATGGCCATCACCGCTATGTCACTATTGACATGAAAATTGTTGTTCGCCAACAAGAAATGAGAGCCCAACATCCCTTTAACTGCCTCTAGAGCTTCATCGTCAGGGATATTGAAAACCTTCTTAAGGCGTTGGTCAGAGACCTTGCCTCTGAAGGCCATTTGTCTCTCCTGAGCATCCAATCCAATCGTTGTCTCCATTCTTTTCTGCTAAGCTTTGAGCCTTACCTATAGGACATAAAGACCCAGTGCCGCTACTTCGTTCCACAATGAAGTCTCTGCCACACATTAATTCTATTGGCTTATCACACTACTGGAAATATCCTTTGAGCGTGTGAGGGGAGTGGATTTATCTGCTTAGACTCCTGAAGCAGATCTAAATCTTGTGTCGATGACTTGTTTTGACAGCCTATTTGCCTCAACATTGCCTTCTCTAAACACATGGGAAATTTTGAAATCATCTCAGGAATTAATCCCTTCCCATATTTGCCTAATAAAACCTTGAATTTTCCAATTGGGAATCTATTTTTTCCTAATGGCATTGACTATGATGAGGGAGTCGCCTTCTAGGTGTAGTTTGCGCTATCCTTTTCGCCTACATAAATCCACTTGTAACCATGTTGCTTGTTCCTCTGCTTCATTATTAGTTCTTGGAGGAAGTGGACAAACCACCTCAACTAGAATTGCACCTGTGTGATCTCGCAATAGGCAACCCACTCCTAAAGGCCCCAGATTGCCTTTTGCAGCCCTATCAAAATTTACCTTCACCCAGCCTTCATCTAGAGGTCTACACTTAACATCCTTTCATTTATTACCAGTAGACTCAACTATGGGGTGCCCATAAACGGGGGAACATTTGTTATATATATACTTTTCTTTTGTTAGTGTAGGTTTTTATTTCCTAGATGGGTTATTTATTTTTCCTATATTCCTAGGTTTTTCCTACACTTCTAATTAATCTCGCTTAGGTTAATAAAGCATGTCTTATTAGATGAGTGGTTGCGAGGTGTCACCTTCCTACATGTGAGCATCCATTAGCTATCTTGGGAAGATACTTTGCTATCTTTAGTCCGATAGATGGTTGCTCCTCATTGGTCGGTGTTGCCACCTCCTCTCTCTTCCTTGTCTATATAAGCATGCTACCTGGCTTGTATTTGGCATCGTTTGCTTTTGCATCCTCTTAATGCTATTTTGCTTCTAGCATTTGCATTACTCTCTTAGAGACTAACTCTGTGTTGCTATTTTGATTTCATATCATTTGCATTCATAGTTTTAATATCTATTCTTTGCACTAGTTTTCTAGGTTATTAATCTTTTCAGATTCTAACATGGTATCAGAGCTATTCTATGTGCAAGAGTAGATTTCAGTTTCCATATTTGAGAGATTCAGGGGGGGCTAATAAATCTTATTATAGTTTTTTGAAGAACCCAGTATGCTCTTCTCTTGCATCTTCGGATGATCTTGAGAATCAGAAAAGTTTGACGGAACTTTTTTTAATCTCTGGGGTTGCACATGTGTTTTATGAAATCTGGGTGATTGCAGCATTTCTGGTTATACTTGCAGCATTTCCAGCTGTTCCAACGTGTCCAGGAGGCTTGAGAAAGTCAGATTTGGCTTTCGTTTCACCAAAATCGGAGATCGTCATACACAGTTGCGGAACCAGGGTTTTCGAGCTCAAATCTGACAACCAGCTTGCATATTTGGTATTTTGAATCAATATTACAGGTTCCAGCATCAGATTCATCAATTGCATGTCATTTTTTGGTTGTTGGGGTCATTTTTTGTAGCTAAAGGCGTTCATTTTACACTGGAGCAACATTGTTTGTGTATTTGCAAGAAAAATGCCTTCTGGGTTTTGTTCGCAGCACAGAAAAACCATCTGGGTATCTTTCCATTTTTGCATGCATTCTGTATATTTTACAAAAATGCGCTCAGAAAGCTACAATAGGACCCCTCTCCATTGGTAGCTGCAGTTTTGAAGATAGTTTTCAAATGCTCCGTTCTTGCTCATATAGACTCCTTTTCCCAAGAATTTTTTTTTGATTTTAGCTATTTTTTTGTTTTCTATGCACTAGTGTAGTCATTTTTTGATTTTGATGCCAAGATTTTTCAGAAATTACAGATTCTCAGTCGTGACATTGCACGGTTCTCGTTTTGGGAACTTCGGAGGATCATAACTTTCACATACGACCTTGTATTGAGGCGATTCTTTTTTTGAAAGTGCATGATTTTTTGAGTAGATCGCAGTGGTGCTATTTATTTCTCTAGATATTATGCCAAAGTTATATTTTCAGCATATGCTCTTCATGAGGGTTTTGTAATACATTGAAATCAAGACCACTTAGTATTTGTTGCTAGTGGTAGTTGTAAACGCACTAATATAAAGTGCCAAATCATATTTTCTTGGGGGGGTTCTTTGATTGAGTGAAAAGGGGGGGTTGTCTTGGTTGGGTTCTCTTCTTTTCGACACTTCTTCTCTGCATTTCTTCATCATGGATCAAACAAATCTACCTATCCTAACTCCATACAATTACTTTGAGTGGAAATCACACATGACAATTCACTTAAGGAAAGCTGGATTAAATAGGATAACTATGGGACTTGAAACTGAACCTGCTAAAGATGAAGATAAGCCTAAGTGGTTTAACAAATGTGATGAGGCCTATGGAACATTGTGTTTGTCTGTTTCGCTTGATTTGCTCTTTCACATTGAGTCTTTGAATACACCAAATGAAATCTGGACAAAGCTAGAAACACTATTTGGCACACAAGATTCAATGAGGGGTCATATGTTGGAAAATAAACTAATTAGTTTAAGTCCAGGCAATTTCAACACAATCTAGGATTTCTTCACCAAATTGAAATCACTAAGGTTGCAGTTAAAATAATGTGGAATTGAAAAGAAAGATGAACAACTGATTCTTAGTATTCTATCTAAGCTAAGTTCAGAATATTCTGTGTTTGTTTCTACTTTCTATGCTACTAAGGGTGCACTTGGTACTCAATTCACCATGCCATCTTTAGATGATTTTGCTGTCAATCTCACTCGGGAACAGGACAAGCTAATCCAGATGGGCACTCTTAAGTCCTCTAAGTCACATGCCTTGGCTGCCAACCAAGGCACAAAAGAATAGAAAGGACAAAGTAGTAACAACAATAGTAAGGATAAGAAACAAAAGAATAGCAAGGAGAAGAAGGATCATATAACGGTTGCTTCAAAAGCAACTAATGAGACCCAATATTCCAAGGGCGACAAGCCTAAGAAAGAGAGGGTCCAATGTGCCTATTGTAAAAGACCTGGTCATGATGAACATAAATGTCTGAAGAAACAAATTGATCACTTGACACACATTCTTGAGAAGAATAATATTAGTGTTCCTGAGTCTATCAAACAGAGTTCTAATGAGGGGTCTAATAAGGCAAAAGAAAATAGCAAGGGAAAAGGAAAGGGCAAGGCCCTTGTTGCAGTTGCTTCTTCACCATCCACTTGGGATCTTGATTCGGGTGCTTCGCACCACATGGCATCATCTAAGGAAGAACTTGCATCCTTGGAGCCGTGTACTATGCCTTCTATTTTGATGGGTGATAACACTCCTGTTGAGGTGTGTGGGAGAGGGTCTGTTGATGTGGGGGATGGCACATTCCATGATGTTCTTTGTGTGCCCTCATTATCAACTAATCTCCTATCGGTATACCAGATCACTCACACAGGTTCAGGCAAGCGGGTTGAGTTCACTTATGATTCAGTGGAGATTCGTGAGTTGCATAGTGGTTCTACAGTTGCAGTTGGGAGAGCAGATCATCAGTCACGGCTCTATCTATTTTCTCACTTTGTTCCTGATCCTTCTTCGATTATTTTGCTCACTCATTCTAATGATATGAGTAGATTATGGCATGAGCGGTTTGGCCATCTTAACTTCCGCTACTTGCAGCAGCTCAACCAGCAGAGCATGGTCACAGGGTTGCCTTCAGTTCAGTTTTCAGGTGGTGTTTGCCAAGGTTGCATTCTTGGTAAGCATCCTAAGGAAAAGTTTGACAAAGGTAAGGCATGGAGAGCTTCACAGATACTAGAGTTAGTTCACAGTGATTTGGCTGGTCCATTTCAGCATCCTTCTTTCAGCAGGGCTAGATATGTCCTCACATTCATTGATGACTTTTCTCGAAATACTTGGGTGTACTTTCTCAAATAGAAGTCAGAGGTATTTGATCATTTTCAGGACTTCAAGACTTTTGTAGAGAAGCAATCTAGGAAAGCCATCAAAGTTTTGCGCACTGACAATGGTGGTGAGTATGTCAACCATCGGTTTGAGAGGTTTTGCACTTCAGAGGGGATTGATTTGCAACATTCAATTCCATACAATCCTTAGCAGAACGGTGTTGCAGAATGAAAGAATAGGTCCTTGAAGGAAATGGCGAACTGCATGATTCACTCCAGATCTCTTGCACCACAATATTGGGCAGAGGCCATTAACTATGTTTGTTATATCCAGAACCGTGTTCCTCACCGAGCCTTGAAGGGAGTCACTCCTTTTGAAGCTTGGAGCGGTCGGAAACCATCAGTTAAGCACTTTCAAGTTTTTGGTTCTCCTGCATGGGCCCAAATTCCTATAGAGAAACGCAAGGCCTTGGATCCGCAGAGCAGACCTTGCATATTTGTAGGTTATCCTGATGGTGTGAAGGGTTATCGATTGCTCCACCCTACTACACATGAGTTGTTCATTGAGAGGAGTGTTCCGTTTGAGGAGGGCTCTTCGAGCTCACTTTCTATCACTTCTCCAACTCCTTCTACTTTGACATTGGAGTCACTTGGGATACATGACAGATCTTCTGATGAGTCAGATTCACCTGAGCAGTCTTCTACCTCCACTTCTGATTCAGAGAGCGATTCAGAGGACTCACCTCCTTCCTCTCCTAGTCATCATTAAGAGGTTGATGATTCTCCTCCAGATTCTCCATCTTCTGGTCCACTTTGGGCTAGACAGACCTTGCAGTCTGTAGGTGATTGGGTTGGGGATCCATCAAACACCAGGCGGACTCATTCACAGTTCCAGGATGCTCCACATGTCTTCATTGCTACTGCCTCAGATCCACAGTCTTTTCATGAGGCTTCTGGTATTCTTGAGTGGGATACAGCTATGCAGGAGGAGTATAGTTCCTTGATGAGGAACCACACTTGGGATCCTGTCCCTCTTCCTAAGGGAAGAAAACTTGTTCGATGTAAGTGGATCTATCAGACAAAATTTGTAGCAGATGGGTCGGTTGACAAGCATAAGTCTCACTTGGTCGCCAAAGGATTCTCCCAGGTTCCTGGGATTGACTACTCTGAGACTTTTGCGCCAGTTGCCCAAATGAATTCCATCTGACTTATTCTTGCCATTGCTGCAGCTAATCGTTGGGAAGTCCACCAGATGGATGTGAAGAGTGCTTTTCTTCACGGCGACCTTCAGGAGGAGATATACATGGAGCAGCCACAGGGGTTCCTTCAGGATTCTTCACTTGTGTGCCGTCTTCAGAAGTCTCTCTATGGCCTCAAACAGGCTCCTCGGGCCTGGTATGCCAAGATGGACTCATTCCTTCTATCAGTTGGGCTCACTCGGTTCCATTCTGATCCCAATGTCTACATTCTGCAGCAGGATGATTCACTCCTATTTCTGGTTCTGTATGTTGATGACTTGCTGATCACAGGGAGTTCTTCATCCACCATTGGGGCTGTCAAAACTGCCCTTCATGACCGATTTTTGATGATTGACTTGGGCTTGTTGCATTACTTTCTCGGGATTGAGATCTACCAGTCTGCTTCCGGGATCACCATCAACCAGTCCAAGTATGCTCTAGATTTGCTCTCGAGGTTTCATATGGCTGACTGCAAGCCTGCTCCGACTCCCTTTCTTTTTGGAGTCAAACTTGAGGCTCAGTGTTCTTCTCCACTTGTTGATGGCACTTTGTACTAACATCTTATTGGGAGTCTCATTTATCTGACTCATACGAGACCTGACATTTCATATGCTGTAGGCATGGTTTCTCAATTCATGCAGGAGCCTCATGAGTTGCACTGGAAAGCAGCCAAGCGGATCCTTCACTACATTCAGGGTTCTCACAGTTTTGGGATTCACTACGCAGTGGGTATTGAGCTTGACTTGGTGGGCTACACAGATTCAGATTGGGCGGGCGATTCTCAGGATCGCAAATCTACTTCAGGTTACAGCTTCTCACTTGGTTCAGGTCCTGTTTGTTGGTCGAGCAAGAAGCAGTCTGCTATTGCTCTATCTTCTACTAAGGCCGAGTATCGGGGGGCTGTGAATGCTGCCACTGAGGCCATTTGGCTTCAGAATCTTCTCACTGAGTTTGGCATCCAGATCATACGGCCATCAGTCATATTTTGTGACAACTAGAGTGCTATTCAGATCTCACGAAATCCGGTCCATCATCAACGGACCAAACACATAGAGGTTCACATGCACTACATCCGGGAGCTCATCCATGGTCATGTCATCGACCTTCGCTACTGTCTAACTTCCGAGCAGGTTGCTGATATCTTCACCAAACCCTTCACTGAGAGCAAGTTCCTTCATTTGAGAGCTTTGCTGGAGGTGCAGGATGCTTCATCTTCTGGGGGGGCTTTTTCCTCTCACTCGGAGTCCTGACTCTCTCTATTTTTGGGGGGGTCTCTTTTCTGTCTCTTTGGGGGGGAATTTTATGTACATGGGTACCTCATCAGGCTTGATTCGCCGGGACCCATTTCTACATCCACCTAAGCTTTGCTTATGGGGGGTGTTAGTGTAGGTTTTTATTTCCTAAATGGGTTATTTATTTTTCCTATATTCCTAGGTTTTTCCTACACTTCTAATTAATCTCGCTTAGGTTAATAAAGCATGTCTTATTAGGTGAGTGGTTGCGAGGTGTCACCTTCCTACATGTGAGCATCCATTAGCTATCTTGGGAAGATACTTTGCTATCTTTAGTCCGATAGATGGTTGCTCCTCGTTGGTCGGTGTTGCCACCTCCTCTCTCTTCCTTGTCTATATAAGCATGCTACCTGGCTTGTATTTGGCATCTTTTACTTTTGCATCCTCTTAATGCTATTTTGCTTCTAGCATTTGCATTACTCTCTTGGAGACTAACTCTATGTTGCTATTTTGATTTCGTATCATTTGCATTCATAGTTTTAATATCTATTCTTTGCACTAGTTTTCTGGGTTATTAATCTTTTCAGATTCTAACATCTTTTTCTAATTTGTTTGAAATATTAAAACACACACACACACACACACACACACACACACACACACACATATTTGAAAGAATCCTTGTAACCCGCTAATTCAATGGTTAGCCCAGAAAAGATTTTGGAGATGGTATGAGAGAAAATGAACTAAAAAACATAAAAAAAAATTCATTCCCTTTGGAGGAATGCCAATCCTTCTGTAGAAAAGTGTTTTCAGCCAGAACCCCCCCAGCAATGTTTCTCCCTCTCCCAAAAATAATCCCTTCTGAATCCACGAAGATAATTTCTTCAATCACTAGAGGAGTTTTCTCCTCCTATCCAGGGAAAAATTGCACAGCTAATAAAATGCAAGGCCCGTGAAATAATTCAATTAATCCCCAATTCATGAAACCCCTAGATTCTTGAGTTTCTAAAAAAAATTAATTGTTTTTATTTAATTTAAATATTCATTAACACTTTAATTATTTTTAACTTAGCTTTATTTAATTATTTATTAATCATTTAATTATTTTACTAATACTTTCTAATTAAATTTATTTAATAAAAAAGGTGCTTATTTAATTATTAAATAGTAGGGTAATATATCATACACTTTAATCAATGGTTGATGAATAATTAAAGGATTGAATTCAATCTCAAATCAACAATTGAGTTAGTGGCCAATTTTTATAAATGAACTTAGTCAATTAATAAACAACAAACTACTAAGTTATTTGCTCTCCAAAGATTATTTATCATACTAATTTATTTATTACTTATCAAAGTTTGAACCACTTCTAACATCTTTATAATTTACTTAATAACTATTAATTAATATCTCCTATCCATTTGAAAATCTATAGATCTATATGCCATAATTAAATAAATCAATGAAATTAATTAACTTAAAAATAAAAATTATTTTAACATTGACTAGTGATTGAATGAGGGTTGTGACACCTATTTATATACAATTTCTAGGTGGAAAATCTTGCCAAATGTCAATTTCAAAGTGAACATGGCCCCAAAAGCAAGCGGGAATTTAATAGTAATGGCAATATGGCCCCCAAACTAATTGGGAATGTAACATTAATCGAAAATATGATTAAGGCTTGTAATTTGATATTATAAACTTCTCACAATTAGGCTCCAATCACACACCGTTTATTGTGGAGAAACAATTTGATTTTAAAGTTTAATGAAATAATGCTTATGCAACACTAAACTAAATTTTCGTAAAAAATGATGATTTAGTCCTCTTTATAGGTTGCCCTATTTGCCAAAAATGGTGGCCCTAATTTCAACTATTCGCCATTTGGAAAAGATTTTCAACGAAAAAAAGTTGAATTGCCACTCATCCTCATCCACTTTTGATTCTTCCCGTGCCTTTGACCAATGTCATTCCTCCCCCTCACTGATGCCATCTGCCTAGAGCCACGAGACTAGCAAACCCTAAACCCATTTACCAGAGACTCAACCCTCTTAATTCCATCCTAATCATCTTTCCAATTAATTAAATAAATTATATTTTTTAAATTTCTCTTATCATTTATCTTCATCTTTCATCATAAGCCAACATGTGTGCATCTTTTATTTGAAACATGTGTGGTAGTACAACTTTTATTTAATATCTTTCACATGTAGTACTTTTTATGTACATAATCACACATGTGCCTGATCTTTTATTTGACTTGTCATCTACACATTCACCTATGATTATCAATTCATCTCACCGTTCACATAGCCACCAAATCTCTACCGTTGATTGATTTTGGTTGAGGTCTATATAAACACCCTCTCATTCCATACAATCTACAACATCCAGCATTTTCATAGTGTCCACATTATCCTAAGCATATTGAACATTTGAGTTTTTATTAGCATCCATTGAGCACATTACCATTATCATCCATCCATCATGGCAGCTTTGATCTTCATGATTGTTCATTGTTGAGAAGCAATCCACATCACAAACAAGGAATCATACAATCTAGGTGATCTTGTTCTTGAATTGCATGCATTTGATTTCACTTGGATTTGATTTTTTGATGGTGATAGGATTAGGTTTTGATTTACATGCTTGATCTTATTGACTTCATTTTTACCTATCCACATTTTGGCACGCTTGGTGGGACCCACGTCCTTGATTAACTTTGCATTTGAAGTTGTTTTTGTGAAGTTTACATTTTTCGGAGCGCTTACGCTAATTCACAGTCACGTTTGAGCAGAAACCAGTCACCTTCAGAATTTTTGTGTCACTTTTGAGCAAACAATAATCACTTGCGGTCGTCTACAGCTCACTTTTAATCGAAAACTAGTCACTTCTGGTTGTTTTGGTCGCTTCCGATAGTATAACATTTTATGTTAACATTTGATCTTACAGGGTATTTTGCAGGATTTTTGTTGATCAATCAAGGGTTTTTTAATCTGTGTTTTGCATGATCCTAATCATCATATTATCATCTGCCAATCAATTTGATTAGGGTTTTGATTTTACTTGAGCTAATACCCTTGGTTTTGCAAGATCTCATCAATTATCATTCTAGGGTTTCCAATTGATCAATTTGTGGTTACAGGGTATCTATCTGATCATATTTCATCCACTGGATTTGTCATTCTAGGGTTTGCAATCTCCAATAGTCATTTCTTTCATGATCCTAACCCTAGTTTTACAGAAATAGAGATTTTTCACGCATCCAACAAATTTAGGTCGCTTTTGAGCAATAACTAGTCCCCTCTGATTTTTCTATGTCACTTTTGACTGATATTTGATCGCTTCTGGTAGAATTTGCATCGCTTACGATCAACAGTGGATCACCTCAGGTAACTGTGTGTCACTTTCAGTTCTATCATTCACAGTTTGGTTTTTCTTGGCTACTAATCATCTATTTGTGTAGCATCTTATCGTTTTTCCAAGAAAAGGAGGTTGTGAAACTACTAAGATATCTGTTGCAGCTTTGATCGGTCCAAGACATATCATTTTTATCACTAATTTAGGAACATTTGGATTTGGTGTTTAAAAGGAACCATTGTTTGCTCCGTGCTTGTTTTATCTTTTTTGCTTACATGTGTATGTGTGTAACCCAAATTTAACAACAAAAGTATCCTCTCCCCTTGTCTATCAAATAGATCTTGGGTGTATGAGAACTTGTTATTATCTTTAGAGGGCCTGCCTTCCCAGTGTGAGAAGGGGTACAACCCAAGTGGTAACGAGCTAAAGCTAAGCTCTTCCAAGCCGCTATATAAGAAAAGTGTTTGTGTCAAAAGCCACAAACAACGGGTGTTGTTGTGTTACACCGATGAATGTTTCCCCCAAAACCCCATTGAGCATAACCTCTTTGGGTTAGGAAGCCTCCATTAACAGATGTGAATCGCTGCACATGTAGCCACTCGAACGGATGCCCTTATTAGCAACCTTTGTGTAGTGGCCAAAATCCCTCTATTTGTTGATGTAGAAGGCGGAGCCTTTGAAGCCGCACCGATTCTCGTGGTTCTTAGTAGAGATAGCAGAGACAATCCTAAGGTTTGTGAGCCTTGGGAAACTCAGAACTTGGTATGCGTGAGAAGTGAGTGCCGTGGAGGGGAGCCGGTGCTACCAAGATCCTGAAGCTATCCACTTTGAATAAGCATGGCAAGGGGATTCAACAAATACAGTCCTTGCAAGCCTAGGACTGTACATGTTTGTGAATGTTGTGAGTGTGAGTGATTGAAATCATTGTTGTCTTGCTAAAATTCACCAAAACACACCTTTTGTCAGACTTAAACCGCTTCTGAACTATAACTACTCACTTTTGGCAAACCCGAATCACATTTAAACAATAGTAGTTCACCTTTGAACTGAAACAACCCACTTCTGGCTAAACTGCATCGCTTGTAAACAACAGAAAATCACTTTTGAACTCAAACTGCTCACCTCTAGTAAACCTAGTCGCTTCTGGTTAACACTGCACACTGTCATCTGAAACTATCCAGATCACTTTTGAGCTATTAGTCCTCGCTTTTGGCTTTTTCTGAGTCATAGTTGAGCTATTACTTATCGCTTCTGGTCTAACATCATCAATCCGTATCAACCAAGCCCAATCTGTTGCACTTTCAGATTCCTTAGCTCTGTCATCAGCTTCCAAACATTCCTTTGATAATCTACAACTATCTGAACATCATCTCCTATTTTGAGCATACAAAATCATTGGACTTTTTGAGCTTTCCATCCTCTTAAGACCCCCAACCAACAATCAATCATCAAAACAATCAACCCAACAATAGAAAACATCATCCCTTTGGCTTTATTTAGCCTTAGTAACATCAACAAACATCATCATCAATCAACTTTTCCCTTGAGTTTGTGAGCTATCCTCTAGGGAAGTTTATCCAATCAATCAACCAACAAAGCAATCCTATCAAACAATAACCTAAGCAATCCAAGCACCCAACCAACAACCAAACAACTACCAAACAACAACCCAATCAACAAACCAATCAACAAGCAACCAAAACTATCAACAAACCATCAACTTTTGGGTCTCAACCTTGACAAACTAGTCCAATCTCCATCATCAACCATCATGCCTCAAACTAGGAGCCAATATAGAGCTGAAATGGAAGCTAAATTACACGTTGAAATGGAAGCCAAAATGCGACAATCTCGATCAACTCCCCTCAAAGATGCAACTCAATTCACAATCGATATGCCTCCTCACATGTTTATACCCGTAGGATACACCGTTGGACAATCATCTTCAGGCCAAGTGCAACATCACCCATTTACAGTGACCTATGAAGAACAATCCCAAGATGATTTATCTGAATTTCAAGAGACACACATATGGGACCAAGTTGATAAGCTTATTTTATCTGATCCGGATCGTCATTTCTTGCAATTAGCTCAAATGGGAGCCAAGTTACCAAGCAACTTTGACATATCCTCCAT
The DNA here is from genome assembly GCA_027924645.1 of Cunninghamia lanceolata. Classification (NCBI taxonomy): domain Eukaryota; kingdom Viridiplantae; phylum Streptophyta; class Pinopsida; order Cupressales; family Cupressaceae; genus Cunninghamia; species Cunninghamia lanceolata. Next base: position 6,206,501 of record BSBN01001003.1, read on the forward strand.
TCGTAAACAAGATCCTAACACTCCCACTATTGTTGCAAAGGGACCATCCACCATCGCCACACCATCTCATACCATATCCATGCAATCTCATCCACCTTCCAATCCATCTCCTTCATTGCCTATTGCTACACCATCAAGCCCACCACGTCTGAAGTACACCTTAGAATCTTTGATAACTCCAACTGAGGTACTCCCTTACCTTTCACAAAATTTGAGCTTTCCCCCTTTCCATGTCTCACAACACACCCCTGCTCCTACCATGACCGTATCCATGCCTCAAACATCAAAAGTTGTCCATGTTTCACAAGTACAAACTCCACAAGTTTCACAAGCTCTCCCAATATCACAAACTCCACAAGTTTCACAAGCTATCCCAATACCACAAGCCTTTCCAATATCACAAGTCTCACAGCCATTACAAGTTCCTACTCCTATTGCATCACATGTGGAATCCACACCCAAACTAATATCCCTACCACTTCTAATATGGTCTCCATGATTTCCACAAATGCATCCAACACACTATACAATTCCAATGCCAATCTCATTGACATGAGTGACCAACATATTGTATCACAAGGCAATCCTAGTACCACTCTCCCTTATGTTGATCAACTTGCATCACTTAATCCACCTCCATATAATCCTTCACAAAACGTCAATCCATCTTATGCAACCCAAGTATTACCCATTGTCACCCAACATATGACATATAACAATCCATCTCAAGGTACTCATGTTGTCCAAAATACAAACCCAAATGTCCATCTTTCTTCGTCCACCAATCCTTCCATTGGTTATCATAATGCAAATCCAACCTCCAATCCACAACCATTGATCAACATCAATCCATCCTCTAGTTCCCATGTGATGCAAAATCTTGGAGTCAATCCATCGCAATATACCCAACCACCACTTCTGTCTCAAGGACATCAATCATCAAACACATACATGCCGTATACCAATCCTTCGGCATATAATGTGAGCACTCAACCTCAACATATGGTCATACCCTCATACACTACACCTCAACAACAATACACATCATACTACATTCCACCTCCAACCCATCAACACCCTTTGCAACAACAACTATCTCAAGCAGATATTGAACAAATGGTTCACAAGGTAGTAGGACAAAACAAGAAGACATTTTCCTTGGGAGATATATGCCCTTATCCATTTGACAAGACACTTCACATGCCACCTTTTCTACCACATTTTGAAATCCCACAATTTGACAAATACAAAGGGAAAGGTAATCCGGATGACCATCTTAGAGCATTCTATGTTGCATGTCTCGATGTCACTCAGGATGACATAAATCTCTTGAGACTATTCCCCCGAAGCTTAGCGGGACAAGCTCTTGAATGGTTCTCTCACCTACCTCTGGGAATCAAGACTTTTGAGGAATTAACAGACAAATTTTGATCCCATTTCTCTTTCAACATTGAACATGAGGTGAATATGAATGATCTTGTCAATAACAAACAACGCAATGGTGAAACTTTCTCATCATTTACCCAATGATGGCATAACATGGCTAGAAAATTATCATGGCAAATATCTGAGAAACAACAACTTGACATCTTTGCCCAAAATCTTCATCCCGAGCTCTCATTCCAATTGGAATTGCAAAGTGGTAGCACCTTTGACGAACTCATCTCTGAAGGAACCACCATTGAGCGAGCTTTAATTGCTAAGGGCACCATCAAAATTTTCAAAGACAACAAGGACAATCCTCAATCTTCAAATGACAAATCCCGCTTTTGGAACAAAAACAAAAATGTTGTTAATGACGGCATTGTGGATGCAAAGAACATACAAACAGTGAAAGCTCCCATTAACATTCAAGCCGCATCTACAACTAATACACCTTTTCAACGAAATCAACTAAGAGCAAATCCGACACCTAGATGACAATTTACTCCCTTAGGGGAACCCATGGAGGTAATCTTTCACAAACTTGTTCAAGCGGGAGATATCACATTACCTGAAGCTCCACCCAAAGTAGAACCTGTCTTCAAAGCTCCTTGGTACAAGGAGAACGAATATTGTGAATACCAGAGTCAAAGGACATAACACAAATGGTTGCATGCGTTTAAAACATGTCATTCAAGATTGTATCGATCAAGGTCTTGTTAAAATCACAACACCAACATCACAACCGACACATCAATCAACCTCGAACTATGATCTAGATGCTTTCAAAAATCCACTTCCACTTCATGACAAGGCAAGTAATCCTCATATCGAGAATGCTATTCATTACAACTACGAGTCATCCACGATTGGCTGCATTGACCATGCTTGTATTTCTACCATCACCATCCAAGGTAAAGCACCTGATTATGCTGTAACTACTAGAAGAGCCCGTGTTACCATTCAAGGAGCACCTATCAATCCTCCTTGATCGCCTTCTAGTTATAATATCCTTGATCACCTTGGCAAAACTCCCACACACATTTCCATCCTAGTGTTGTTATGCATCTCTCCTGCTCATAAAGCTATCCTTGAAAAAGCATTGCAAGAGTCTTCGGTGCCCAATGATATCGATACCACACAATTTCAATCTATAGCTAGCATTGTAGCCCCTTGCCATCTCACCTTCTCCGATAAATATCTCCGACCATCCATTAACCCATCACATAATGAAGCCCTCCCCATAGAAGTATTTGTAAACCAATGTCGTATTAAACGAATACTAGTGGATGGTGGAGTTGGTCTTAATATATGCTCTTTAAAACTAATAAAACAATTAGGATATTCTAAGAAGAACATTGATACTTCCAAGGTCATTACCATCAAAGCATATGATGATGCTGAGAGAGATACTGAAGGAGTCATCTATTTGCCTATCCAAGTTGGTCCTGTCACTACTGACACCCGCTGTCAAGTTCTTGATATTGAGCTTCCCTAGAACATCATCCTTGGTTGTCCATGGCTCCATGCCCTTAAAGCTGTTCCTTCCACATACCATCAATGTCTCAAGTTTCCATACAATGGTGTTGAAGTCACCATCCATGCTGATCCCAATCCATTTGAGTTTTGTCACGCCTTTCAAGCCAAATATAAAAATCCTAATCGTATCCTCATAAACACTGAAGCTTATCCATCTTCATCCTATGTTGATCCATCCACCTTACTCAAGCCTTCATCTAGCCAAGCTATTCCAAATCTCTGTATCAAGTATGCTCAACAAGGTCTAGACGAATACACACTGCAAGAATCTTGTTGTGTTGGAACTCTCCCCTTATCTCCCAAATCCCATGGTAAACCTTCCAAAAACATCACGTGTATTTTTGATATGGAAGCTAGACCTTCTTTGGTAGGAGAGACTTCTAACTTGGATACCATCGACGACTCCCCCCTTCATATCACTGACCTTTTCCAGGAAAACTCCATCATCATGATTTCTACAACCCCTTCTGCTCCATCTGATAATGAACTCAAGTCTAGTTCCCAAAACACCCCTAGTCCCATTTTCAATCGCATGCTTCCACAAGCTAAAGATGTTGGTAATTTCTCCATGCATCCTAAGTCCCCCATTTTTCATCACAAACCAAATCGCATTCCCAAAACATGTGTAGCCATTCCACCTCCATCAACCTACGAATGTCAAAAGCATGTGACCATACACCTCCCACCATCCAATTTACCTCTGTTACTTCCAACTCCTAACATTCCACTATCCTATAAATTGTAAAAGCATGTGACCATACACCTTCCACCATCTAATTTACCTCCACTCCTTCTAACTCCAAATATCCCTCCATCTTCCTTAACTCCATTACTCCCAATGCCTAATTATGCCCCTATCAATAAGCACCCTTATAATCCTAATCATGACCAACAAATGTGTTAGGTCTCAAAAATGCAGGTCGTTAACCCTAAGAGGTTTCCAGGCTCTCTTGACGTTTTTGGCTAACTAACATGGGGTAGATATGGATAAACCCCCTTCACTTCAGGCTCTGCCAGACCTAGGTGGGTAAACCTGTAATTAATAAAGCAAATAAAAAGATGATCACTACTTTGATCAGAATTAATCTAACTATTAATAATGGCACAAATTATAAAACAGATGAAAAGACAACAAGTTAATTCTAAATGATCTAAATTGTAATGCTAAAACAATAATGCAATCTAATTAAGTAAATTTGAAGTGAATTTGTATAAGTGATAATGAAAACACTAGACCAGTGCCTTATTGAATATAGAGTCAGTATGATCATGAAATAAATGACTGTATGTTTGGTAAAAACTCAAACTATCTGGCATGAAAGAATAGGTATGTAACTTATACAACCCTGCAAGGAAATAGTTAATATTCCATACTTATATATCCAATTGATAAAATCAAATTACCTACATTCATCTAAAAGAATTTAATCCCTCTTTGAAGGAACCTATCATAATAATACTGCAATTGTAACAGATTTATCAAAAATTGGAGACAGAATACAAACCCTAACTATATGACTCTTCTTACAGATCCATGACAATGTCTTCACAGTTACTATGACAGATTTAAAGGATTTAATTTTGAAAGCAGAAACCAGTTAATCTTATCACACTATAACAACAAATGTGTATAGACAGCTTGAAGATATCTTGATAACTCAAATTGAATAACAGAGAAAACTTTGAAAGGAGACAGTCATATAATTGAATAAATTAAATAGATAGTTGATACCGAAATCTGCAGTTACTGCTTCATGTTCACAGACTTGACTTCATTAGAGAATGCTTACACATGGTCTACCAGAAATAAAATATATTAAAAGTGAACTAGCATTGCTATTCAAATCTAATCTACAGTATCCCCTGTTCTATTCTATAATCTCTCCCTCTTTCCCCCTATTATGGTCTTGGTAATCTCTTATAAAGAGCGGCATACAAGCTTCAGACCAGTTACAATAGTTGTGACGGTTGCTAACCGAACAACAGTATTTGTTCTAATAAAATAAATTCAGGAAATTTAATACTCGCCATTAATCGTGAAATGGATAACCATTTTAGGGTGAAACAAAGATCTTTAACTGTAGTTCTGCTTAATATCCTTCAAGGGTTTCTTTATTATTCCTAAAAAGACAAGATAAAACACAAATTAATCTTTGATCAAATGATCGAAACAAATTTATTTAAACATATGTATTTATTTAGATAATTATTTCCCTTATCGATAATTTATCAGTTCCTCAAGATCCTTTCGTGGGTGTTTTTTATAACTTGATCCCTGCTGTGTATATCCTGCAAAAACCCATATTTCAAATGTCAGAAGAATATCTTAACCATTCAGATTTTAATGTCATTTTAGGGTTTCTATTTTTGTATATGTTGTTATGTGTTTGCGTGGTGGTAGAGTACTTGAAGTGGACATTAGCGTGACACAGCCATCAAGAAATTTTTTGGTAGTTATATCGATCAACGAAGTTAGACCGATAGAAGTTTTCATTGGCGTAAGGTGCATTTTGTTTCACCGAAGGTGTAATGCAAATGTATATCACAAATGTATCTTGAGAATGTATGTGACAATGTACATTGTGTTGGATACAAAAGGTGACTGGTAGAAACGGTAAAGAGAACCGATGATAACAAGTCATGTCTTGTATATACAATAGTTTGACATATCAGTGTGAATGGTAATATCGGGTAGACAACGTGATGTTAAACCGACAATGAAGATCTCACTGATCGAGTCATATTGGGTTGACAAAAGAAAAGGAATTCCAACTGGAGGTTCATTGGTACAGCAAGATTTGAGTTCACCGATGTTTGGAGTTTCACTGATGGTGATAGTTCAAAGGGTCATCTGTGAGATTGGGGTGTATCGGTGAAAGAGCTCTCAGGTGTGTTGATAACTAATGTCTTACCGACAAGTGAGAAGTGTGGAGTTTCTCATCGGCATGAGTCACAACGTCGGGGTGACCCATTCAAGAAAGGCCGATGATATTTTTCTGGTTGATGGGAGTCCACAAGCGAGAAGTCGAAGTTGCATGGTGGCATTGGCCTATCGACCAATGGATTTTTAGGTTCACCGATAATGTGTTGTCTTGCCGATAGTTGAGCGGTTCATGTGGTTCAACAAGTTGAACGAGTTCATAATTTGATTTGTTTTGAAGCTTCCATATATGCTCACATACTAAAATATTTGGATGATTGAAACTTAATATTTGCCAAAAAGTAGCCTCAGAATTTCAGTCCCAACAAAATGCACACATTGTGTAGACATGAAGCTTCCACTCATTCCACCAACCCCACTTCCATCATGCCTATGGGATTCAAAAATAAACATTGGATGCCTCTACCTATAAAACCAAAACCCCTACCAAGAATCCTAAATATCCTCGTGCCTTAGGGCATCAATGCGAAGAATCAAATCAAAATCCATCCAAAAAGCTATCTAGCCCATAACTCCACAAGAAAAGTCCATGACCAAAATGGTTTGGGTTCCTAAGCAAACAAGCAAGAAAGCCAAATGAGGCATCCTCCTCTCCTACATCTCAAAAATCCCAACCATTCCCTTCCATCCAAAATTTCCACTTCCATTCAAAAGTTTCAAATATCCCAAAAATCCCACAAGTCAAGCAAAAATTATACAAATACTAAGTTTATGTGGGTACCTAAATCACTCCACCATCCATCTCCTAAGGGCCAACATCTTCATTACTTCCTACACCACCTTCCAATTAAAAGCTTCAATGTTTATCACGATGTGTGCAACCGTTGGACATGGTTCCATTCCATCCCGCAACATTTCCACATACCTCCATCTCCCCATCCTTCACCCATTATCCTACATATCTCCCCAATCACCTTCCTATGGTCCATGCTTTTGTATAAACCTATCCATTCATCCATCCTTGCATAATCCACTTCATAATCCACTCTCTACCTACTCCATCTCCCTTTTATGCAAAACCCTTACCAACATCTATGAGTATAATGACATGGTCCATGCGATGACATTCATCTCCAATGGGACTACCAACATTCATAGCACTAGATACTTCAGTCCCTCCTATCCATTACCATGGTGAAAACTTGGCAAACAGGCGCCATGATGTGTAATTGTCATGCTAAAAAAAATAGTAAAGATAAATAATTTGTCCTTTGGTGAAAACCTGGTAAACAGGCGCCTTGGATAAGTACCATAGTGAAAACTTGGCAAACATGTGCTATGTATAGAGACCAACCTCCATCATTTACCTAGTTTGTTTGATCATTGCTTTCCATAACATCATCCACTATCTTGCTTCCATAATCCACATCATAATCCACTATAGTTCCTATTTAAACATCGCAATCCATTATCCCTTATCCATCCATAATAAAAGCCTTCTTGCCCTTACCTTTGTCATGCTCATTGTCGTAGTTTGGACTTTGTTGGGGTTAAGATATCATTTGGCACCTTAGCATACTATCCACATAAACATATTCATCGCAACCTCTCCATAATAAACTTCATCCCACACTGGGGGCACTTATCAAGCCTTATTTGGAAGTGGATATTTAAAGCTTTAGCTCATATCATCTCATCCATAGCTCATATTTAAAGCTATAGCTCATATCATCTATATCTTGGTATGTTGCGATGAAGTTCGGAATGGGGCATGGTCATATAGCTTTCGTATGCTGTGTCTGTGGGATGATCTTATTCTCTTCCTATGCGTATTGGTATCTTGTACATGTTGGGATTAACATCTTGTATATTAATATCTTTTGCATCTGAGAAGCTAAATAGTCTCTTATGCATTGAGACTATTCTATGCTAAGACTAGTTCCATACATATAACCAACAAGGTGTCATTATGTGTAGTGGAGATAAACACAAACCTTTGCTTGAAGAGTCAAAGTCCATCTTGGGAACACTAGCTGCTATTCATATCTTGTGTATGTTGGTTCAACATTTTGACTTCATACGTCTAGACAAGATTGTAGCATGCTAGTTATGCATTAGATACCTCGACACCTTAGTCTTTTATACTCTGGTGCATAATATCCATATGCCATATCAAACATAAGGATTGCATTTCTCTACTTTTTGAGCAATTATGTCAAAGTTGTCATATCACTTATCCATTCCATCATAATCCTATATAATCCTCAACCAAGATCAATCATTTCTTCATCATCATTCTTCATTTCCCTCATCTTCATCCTACAAAACAAGTGTGTTAGAGCCAAACCCTAATTCTAAAACCCAATTTCTTCTAAGCCAAACCCTAATTCTTCTATACCAAAGCCTATTTTCTTCTAAACCATCCCAATTTATCCTGCCCAACCCCCATTTTCTTTGTGTCCACCTTGTTTCTAGCCCGTCATCTTATCGCAAGCCAACCCAGCCCTTCCTGGTTAGCCTGGCTTACCTCTTGAGGGGGCATCACCTGCCAGTTACACTGGGGCATAACCTTGCTTATCGAGCGAATCATTGTATCTTCTTTGACACAATGTTCTAACGAACATTGTATCAAAAAGGGACAAAATGTAGACACCCAAAATTGACCTAATTATCATTAGTATCAAAATATCGCATTATCACATCTGCATTTGCCTAACACACTTGAGCATTTTCTCTATTTTCTCTAAATCACCTATTTCTTCTATTAATTAAATAAATTTGAATATTTATTTAATTAATTCATTATCTATTTTCTTCTATTTTCTCTAATCTATAATTAAATAATCTTTAATTATTTAATTATCTCTCTATCCTATCTATTTTAATTAAATAAATCTTATTTATTTAATTAAAATTCCATCTTAATTCCATCCTAATCATCTTTCTAGTTAATTAATTAAATTTTATTTATTTAATTTCTCTTATCATTTATCTTCATCTTTCATCATAAGCCGACATGTGTGCATCTTTTATTTGAAACGTGTGTGGTAGTACAACTTTCATTTAATATCTTTCACATGTAGTACTTTTTATGTACACAATCACACACGTGCCTTATCTTTTATTCCACTTGTCGTCTACACATTCACCTATGATTATCAATTCATCTCAACCGTTCACATAGCCACCAAATCTCTACCATTGATTGATTTTGGTTGAGGTCTATATAAACACCCTCTAATTCCATACAATCTACAACATCTAGCATTTTCATAATGTCTACATTATCATCCTGAGCATATTGAGCATTTGAGTTTCCATTAGCATCCATTGAGCACATTATCATTATCATCCATCCATCATGGCAGCTTTGATCTTCATGATTGTTCATTGTTGAGAAGCAATCCACATCATAGACAAGGAATCATACAATCTAGGTGATCTTGTTCTTGAATTGCATGCATTTGATTTCACTTGGATTCGATTCTTTGATGGTGGTAGGATTAGGTTTTGATTTACATGCTTGATTTTATTGACCTGATTTTTACCTATCCACACCCATTTTCAAGAAAGCTATAGCACTTTTGATTATCCAAAATGATGAATGATTCACATTTCCCTCTTTTAAAATAAGACCTTTTTCCCCAACTCTTTACATTCCATTCTCATAAAATAAAACAAATACTTCTAAATAAACATAATAAAATATTATGTATTTTCGACACAAACCCCCCTTACAAAACAATAAATAAATAAATATTTGAGCATTACGGATTTTGTTTCCATTCTTAAGGAACCTAGGTCACTCTACCTAAAAAATCTCATTAAAACATCAGTATATTTAAAAACATATAGTCGAAGCAAATAAATATTTAGCTTAATAATTTCTAACATCCATTAACCACATAATCTAACATCCCAAAACAATAATATTTATTTTGTGGAAATTAAGCATATAATCATCAATATTTCATAACCATTTATTTTATTAAATAAATTTATTATTTCATTTAAACAACTAAATAATTAATATCCACACATTTACTTCCATAATCCAAATAATAATATCCATAGTCCATCAATACACACACACACACACATCAAAAATATACTATCAAGTTTAATATCTAGAATAATATTAACTAGGCCTCACATGTGATCTAGAAACTTCCCACCATAGAGTTGTTGTAGAAAATGTCAAATGGGAGAAAAACAAAAAGCAAAAGAAAAGAGTCAAAAATCAAAGGAAATTTCAAAATTGGGTTCAGGCTGTTGAGGTTGAGGAGGGAGGGAAAATGGAGAGATGAACTGAAAAAAACAAGGCCATTGAGGTTGAAGAGGTAGGGCTTAAATTTGATGGTCGTATAGTCGTATTTAAGCATTTTTGCTGTAAAATACAATCAACATTTTTAAAAGACTGTATCACATGAAAAGAGAGATTTTGGACAAACTCTCAAAATTTATATAGAATTATAATTATATATATAGGTGAGTGCACTAAGTATATTGACTCTTAAAGTTGATTTCCTAAAATAATATTAATTTATTTACACACTTTATCATTCCCGGATCTCATTTATTTAATCTAGGGTGATGCATTCTTTCTAATTAGCATAAATTAACATTAGGGAAAGTGTGTTTTCCATTTACAATTTTATTCCTCTACAAACATCTAAATTTGCAATTTAAGTTTGTGTGTAACAAAATCAAAATCGAAGGAAAACAAACACTCTAATAGAGCCAAAATGACATGTGTGATCTAGAAACTTCTAGCCATAGAGCCAAAATGACACATGTGATCTAGAATCCTCTCACCATAGAGCCGTTGTAGAAAATGTCAAATGGGAGAAAAACAAAAAGCAGAAGGGAGTCAAAAGTTAAAAGAAAATTCAAAATTGGGAAGGCTGTTGAGGTTTAGGAGGGAGGGAAAATGCAGAGATGAATTGAAAAACAAGGCCATTGAGGTTGAGGAGGAAGGGATTAAATTTGATGGTCGTATGGCCATATTTTGGCATTTTCGCCGTAAAATACAATCAACATTTTAAAAAGACTGTATCACATGAAAGGAGAGGTTTTGGACAAACTTAAAGTTTATATAGAATTTTATATCATAATGCATAATTACAAAGATATCACAAACTTGCTTACAATAAATTGCAAGTCACATGCATCCCAAAATACATTATGTCCTCAAATACATTCTATGCACTATTATCTCTTATCCCTATCTATGTGCAAGCATGTTGCTTAGCTATGTACCTCCTATCTATAGTTAGGTGATATTATAATACAAAGTATATTTTGACACCATCATCCTCCTAGTGCAATTATGTGTTCTATCCTCAAAACACTACATTCTTTAAATATAGAACAAAAATATACACTACAATAAAATCGGCAAACTAAAACAATACACTCATATGATGAAAGAGAAACAAAAAATCCTCCAATGTACACAAGCTCAAGTGTATCTTTTAAACTTGTATTCTAGAATAGATCATTCCATCATGCAAGGATAGGTGCTAAGCACACCCTTATATGTGCCACAACAAGCCCGGTTTGTTGTAATCTATATTTATTAGTGGACTCTCATATTTTAACTACAGATAGAGTAGACTTATCGCTTTTATATGCACTTCTCAATTTGTTGGCATATTTAGCAACTTTTTTGTGAGTATAAAGGCATTAGGAACGGATATCTATTATGGTTTGGTATTACCAAACCAAAACGAATATTTTGGCCGACCCTTTCAAAAAGTCAACTATCCCTTTCGTGATCTCATCTAAGTAAAAAACACATTTTTCCCCAATTGCCATTGTTTGGCTCGTGATGATCCTACACTCACCCATATATATATGGTTTATATATAATTTTACCTATACTAAAGTATGTCATAATGTTTTAAGAGCACCTTTGAAGGTATAAGTGTCATAAAAATATTGCTTGAAAGGGAAAGGGGGGCAAGATGGAGAGATGAATATAAAAAAATAATGCCGTTGAGGTTGAGGAGGTAGGGAAAATGGAGAGAGAATTTAAAAAAAAAACAAGGCCGTTTTAGGAGGGAAAAAGTAAATGAGGAGAGCAGAAGGGTTGGAAATCAATTCTTTACGACTTGCCTGGTTACTAATTAGTTGACCTAATCCTTAAGTCGTACCTTACATCGGTACTCTTCAGCATTTAATTATTTTCCTTATCATCCGACGGTCTAAAACACAGCTGTCAGCAGCAGGCGTAAAAGTCATGGCATAGTTTATCCACTGTCATGCTTCCCTAAACTTGTTCCTTATTTATATGCACCACAACGATCCCTTTTCGTCTATCTTACTCAATATCTTTCACTAAAGGGCCGAGAAGGAAATGGATCAAAATATCGTGGAGGTAAAATTAGTTTTTTCATTTTTAGGGCATGTTTTTTCTTCTGCATTCTTTAATATTTCTTTAAAGAATGCACGAAAAAATATACACTGTAAATGGAAAAATTCATTTTCCTTACCTCGACGATGTTTTTGATCCATTTCCTTCTCACAGCCCTTCAAATTTAAGGAACAACCACGCGAGCAGGGAGGCGGTAGCAGGGGAGGCAGAGCGGGCAGATAATTTTCTTGTTAATCTAGGTATTCTTCACTACTCTTGTTAATTTTCTTTAGCATGTTATAAAAAGAATTCTACGTAGTACATAGCTGGTTCTGGTTTGTTTGAAGTTTGAATAGCCAAGTAATATACAGCAAGAAGAGAATGGTTCGAAACAAATTGAAGGCATTGTCTATGGGTTTGAATAATGCGATTGACTTAGAGCGGATAATTACCCGAGTATTTGTTTGTCGGTTCATGGGCAAAACTCTACCATGTCGATCATTTTGACTGATGGAGTTTACATATTTATTTAACATTGAGTGGATTTTGTAAAGCTAATAATATTCGCCACAAAAGATTCAGGATAGACAAAAGTTTCATGTGGAGTAAGGCAGTCTGCCCTTATCTGTACTCCTAGGTGTGGAGAGTTGCAGAAGGGAAAGAGAGTTACCCAAGTCTTCTAGGGTAGGAAAAAGTTTGGAGAGGAAAGCATTTTATGCTGAAAGAACAATCTCAGGGAGAGTTTGGATGGATAATAGATCACGTTGTGCAGAAAAAATAGATATGGGAAATGGTGCTGGACACCTGGGTTCCGAGTATAGGTGGAGTAGGCTTGTCAGGGAGAGTGCCGAAAAGGGCACTGTGCAAAATAAAGGATGTGTAAGAAAGTCATTGTTCGGGGAAAGAGAGATGTGTTGTAAATCCAGCTCAAAGGCATCCACGAGTAATTGGAGGAGTAGGGTAGAGTGGATTTCTGCTTTAAAATTAGAAAAGGATGAAGAGATGATTAGACAAGGTACTGACAGAACTGATTCAGGAGAATCAATGAATGAGTTAAGGAGGAGTGTTTTCTGGAGTAGGTTCTCATGAGGAGGAAACATGGCAAAGAGGAAATCAGAAAAGTGTGTAGAAAAATCATGGAACAAATCAGAGAAAAACAATATTACAAGGGATTGTACAGTAGAGACCCAAGAGCAGGATAAATTTCAAAAGGGCACTGAGAAATTTGGGTTTGATATTGGTGCAAATCATTACACACTACAATTCCAGAACACAGTCCGGAAGGCCAGCCATAAAACTGATTCCAAGACATCATTGCCTGATAGTAGTGTGCAATGGTCTTCTACGGTAGGATCCACCAACCTGAAACAAGTAGCAGAAGAGAGTACCAAGAAATCTACCTTTAAGGTGTTTATGAATGATTCAGGTAATTTCCAGCAGGCTTCTATCCAAAAGCAGACTTAATTGGTTTTGTTGAAAAAAGGGGAGAGTTCTGGTGCGGGTTTGATCTCAGATGACTATCCAAAGGACCAATTGGATCAAATGGTGCCAAACGAGGGAGGACCCTGTTTACATCGGGTGCCATCTGATAATTTAAGGAAGATTATGGGGTGGAGTTGTGCTACAAAGTTGGGGTTTAAATGAGAAATCAGATAATTCAACACTGAAATCAGGTTCAGGAAGACCATCAACCGAATCCCAACATAGTGAGGAATGGTTTCCTATTCCAGATTTGGAAGATCAGGAATGCATTGTGAAGGATAAATCACATGATAAGGACAAAAAGGAAATGGCAGCCAAAAGCAAGTCAAATGTTCTCATTTCCAGTACAGAAGGCAATATAGGTGCTAGTTTAAAGGAAGCTGAGAAAACTCAAAAATAAAAGGCACAAAATCTGCCCAAAAATGGGCTATAGAAGAATCCACAGATGAGTCACAATTAACAAGGAGGCACGTTTCAAGTACTGCAAATAAAGGGCATGAATGGCAGGAACGAGCAAAAGAAGAGGTTACAGATGTTATTACAGATTCTGGGAAGACCAAAGGTAGCCACCAAGGAAAGGGGCAAAATGCTGCTATCAATTGGTCATTGGAAGGAACGTCAGCAGATGAATCAACATTGTCTAGTGGACCTGTTTCGATTGTATGAAGAATGTGACAGATTGGAGAGAAAAAAGGGAAAAACAGCTTTTGTAGACAAAGATGAATTGGATGAACACAGGGACACTGAAAGGCTAATTCAAAGTTCAGAAATTGAAGAAAAGAATAAAATGACCAAAAAGATAAAGCGAAACAAACAAGTTCCCAAGGAAACTTCTGTTTCATGGGAGGAAGCACTCATACTTGAAAGAGAGCAGAGACGAGAGGATGAAAAATTTATGTGAGAGGCCCTTTCAGAGGCTAGAATGGCTGCAGATGCCTGGGAAGTACCTATAGGTGCTGTTTTGGTTCAAAATGGAAGAATCATTGCCCGAGCCCACAATTTGGTAGAGGAGACCAGAGATGCAACTGCCAATGCAGAAATGCTTTGCATTCGTTATGCATCAAGTCAACTTAGAACATGGAGGCTTGCGGAATCAACTCTGTATGTGACATTAGAGCCATGTGCCATGTGTGTTGGGGCCATTCTTCAGGCTAGGATTGGGACTGTAGTCTCGGGAGCTCCTAACAAGCTTTTGGGGGCTGATGGCAGTTGGGTCATCCTTTTTCCCAACCAAGGTGAGGAAAAGATGCATCCCACATGTGAGGAGCATCCTCCTACAGGTGGCCCAGTTCATCCGTTCCACACTGAAATCGTGGCTCTGGCATAATGACAAACAGAGGGATTTCTCCTGTGCAGGGAAAAGGTGCAAGGGAAAGGTCGACCATGTGTTTCCTTTCCAGATTGAATATGAATAAACTCCATCCTCTGGAGCCGTTTTGAGGGAACTTCAGAGCAAACAGATGGACCAACATTTTCAGCCCCAAACCCAAACTTATAAGAGGCCTTTGGTTGCCTAAAGAAGATGACAAGCCCAACAATTAGATGGTGAAAAATGGCCAGGTCTGTTGGAGCCAAGCTCGTAACACAACATTAAATTCAATGCAAGAGTTTCAAGAAAAACCTATGATTTTTGTTGCTTGTGCAGTTTGCAAAGATGTGGAAGGGCTCTGGGCTGAGACGGTTAAAGTACCTCAGGCCTGACATCAAACAAGAAGCATTTTGAGCAAGTGAGCATTCCTTTCTGGGTAGCAGGTTTTTCTCATATCCAATTCTCTCTTTCTCTTTCTGTACCCTTGCTGAAGCATTTCTTGCTCTAAATTGGACAGATACCTCCATCTATTTCCTGAATGAAGGTAATGTTGTGTGTGGGCAAAATGGGTTCTACTTAGAATGATGGATTATTGTTTTCTTGTCAAGTTTATATGCACAGAACTAAACTTTGTACATGTATTTAGTGCAGGCAGAGGTGTGTATTATGACTCAATCTCATAATTGGAGATGACGAAGGGTTCTGGTGCCATGATGAAGATGACGAAGGCTTGTTGGAGGAAATAATGTTGGGTTAATTAAAATGACCTAGCACCTTGTAACATGTAAAAATTTGCGTTTAGTAATAATAAAAGATCATTTTGATGGAAGGGGTTAACAACCCCCTTCTAAGGACCCAAAAGGAACGACCGTTGGCCACGGTCATTCCTTAGGGTCTAGCCTTCTTTTGAAGGCCTAAGACATGGTTATGGGATACATAGCCATTGCCATTGCTTATGGTCTTTCTCTTGTGTTATTTTTATGCATTTTTCAAAGTTTTAAAAAGGTTTGCTAAGTTTAAAGTTAAAAACAACTTGAATAATTATGATTTTAACACCAATATTACAAATCAGAAATTACTCCTTTTACAAATGGCAGCTAGTTACTTCCCTTATAACAATTTGCAATGGACATAATCTTTAACTCAAACATAATGCCATTCAAAGACATGACATGATATTGCCCAAAGACATGACATGCGACACTTTCGATAGACATGACATGTAATATTGCCGCCCATAGATGTGACACATTATATTGCACATAAACCCGACACATTGCTTGTATAAAAAATTGGTTGCACTTGACACGATGACACATGTATCACAATTGTTGTTACAATTCCTTTTATCGATGTGCTAAAGTGACCTTGATTCACACAACGATAAATGACAAAAAATAATTTAATTAAAAATTTTAAAAACAAAATAAAATCATTTTATATAGAAGTACGTGTCTTAATTGTGTTGTAGGGGTCTTAGGTCTAGTAGAAGGTATAGACTAGGTAGTTGTGGGTCTAGGTTAGGGGAGGCCGCATGAGCTTTCACCTTCACGTGGTTGGCCTTGTCAGTAGAGAATGAATATTTTCGAAGCTAAGGGAAGCTCTTTTTTAATAGTCTAGTTTAATTGTAATATTTAAAGTAAAATGTTGTCATTACAACTTTGGTTATTTTGTATGGATTGCATAGTGGAATTATAAAAAATAAACAAAATCATCATTTCAAATCCCATTTGTTAAATATAGTTGCTATCCATCTAGATTTGATCTTTTGCCAACCTATTTATCATACCTATTTGTGCACCTACGTCACCATTGATTTACATGCGACCTATTATCCCTACACCTATAGCGGTCCAAGGTCTACCTTCTTTTCCACCATATGGTTCTCCTTCTCATATACCTGCATCTATGTGGAGATCTTGCCCATACATCTTTAAATAATGAAGCCCTTTGTAAAGATTATTATTATATTAATGTTCATCTTAACACTTTGCTCGAGAAAATCACATCTTGTAATCTATTTCTTCAGGTAGTATGGACAATTTTTCCCACAATTAAGCTTCCATCACCACTTGTTATTCACTAAAACTATACTTCACTCATCATTGCAACTTATCACAACATTGACATCAAATAACCTTCATTGATGATGGATGATGCTTTAACGTTTGCACCACCCGATGCTTGACCAAGGTCCATGTTGACCCCAGTTCATTAGGTAAGACAAAAATTTGTAAAGTATGCATTTTAAAGCAAAAGTTACTAAAGTAAATAATCCACTTAATTGCATCATCTCAAGTAAAAAGATAAATCTTCTATAATTCAACATTAATATTATTACATCTTACAAATCCATGTGCCATAACCAGGGGTTAGCACTATAAAAGAATATACAATATGCATCTTAGGCTCTCATGCCATAAGTCATCTCAAATAAAAAGGTACATTAATCAAGTACAATACAAGAATGAATAATAAATCATTGTCTCTAGCTGCCACTAACCCACATGGTCATATGTAAGTCGAGAGCTAGGAACATGGCTCAGGGGTTTTTCCGCCCAACCATGAAGCAATTACACTTCCCCAGATTCTTCCATAACACAAAAGAAACCTAGCCCTGCATGAAATGCCTAGCAACCTAGAAACAATTGGCAAGAGGGAACATCTGATGCAACCTGATGTCTGAATGTAGATCTAAATGATGATGTGCAATATCTTACAACATGATGTGATAGAGAAATATATAAATAAAGTTTTGTTAGACAATCTTTCATCTATTTCAATGAACATAGCTTGGCCCAAGCATTTAAAATAGTTACGGTCAAATCCTAAAAAAAAGGAAAAATTTTCTTTGTTTGCCCACATTCGGCATCCTAGCCTAAAAGTAACCCAAAACACACACAAAAGATAAACTACTTTCTTTTCAAAGCAAATTGATAACACATACTTTTTCCTAGAAACAACCACTAGTTCTTTACCTTTTGCTCAATAAATGTAAAAACATTTTCAAGCATTAAAATCAATAAAGAACATTATTTGTTAATTCCAAATACATATAGAAGCTATAAAATTAGTTATATTTCTTATCTCCTTTGTCACTCATGATTTATCAAAAATAAAATAATCAACATCTAGAATTGCATTACCCCAACCAGGTTTATAATTCCATGCAATTAAATTTGTAACAAGGATTTAAAGAGATATATAATATTGACCAATAAAACATCTTTTGAAATGATGGCATAAGTATAAAAGACAGTTTAAATATATCCTAACTCGGCTACATGAATAAATTAATTTGTTACAAGGATACAATCAAGTTTGCTACAGGAACATAGAGTTTGTTGCAACAGGACAAAAACAATAGTCTGCGAAAGGAAATAAATAAATGGTGATAGGAATAAGTAACTATTGCGACATGAATAAAACTGTGATAGAAATAATAAAATGGCGACAAGAATATCTAGTGAAAAGTAGGCCAACAACAGGCTATCACTAAGTTTGCTTTAAACATAGGTTGAACAAGAAGATAACCACCTATGAAGAAAAGAATATTAAGGAGGAAAAAAAAGATCTTCAGGCTATTTTTAAAAGTAAATACAGAGGCAAATATAATGGATAAACAGACCGAATTAAAATAGTTCAGACGAAGTTTAAAGGCTAGAGATGGTTTCATCAGATAGAGAGGAAGAATACATAGGGCAGACGTAAGTAGGTCGACCACAAAACAGGTAGTTAAAACCTACAGAGAAGTTGTTTCGGGCCGTTCTAAAAAGCTTCGGTGGTCGACAGAAAGCTCAGGCTGCTAGAGTTTAATAAGGTTGATCCTAAACAAAAATTGATTAAATCGTAACCAGAACCTACATGTGAATGCACAGGTTGGGTAAAATATCTAAACAAGCTGATTTAATTCAGGCTACGAACATAGAGCAATCAATCTTTTACTAACCAGGAACCAAAACTAGAACATAGGTGTTTAATCTTACTAACTGGCGACATGAATCATTCTAAGGTGGCAGAAAATTTAAACAAGGCATAAATGGTGATCAACAACTAGGCCAACCAAAGTATTATGTAAACCAGAGAAAAATTAAGATGCAGGCCAGTATTTAATCTTGGTTTTAACACAACCAAAACTTTTGCAATATAAATCAAAGAAAAATACTTGATTTCACTTGATTTGCTCAAAAGGTTGATTTCTGCTCCCTAATGCTGATCGCTCCCTCTTCTCTGTGCTTCTTTCTTGCCTTCTGTCGCTGATTGCTGATGATGATGCCTCTGTTGTGCATTTTCCTTTTTTATGAATATCCTCCCCTATTAATAATAATCTCCTTGTATATTTAGATCGAGCCCTTTTTATTGATAACTTCCAATTTATCTTGTGTTTGCATGGCGTTTGGCGTCTAATACCACCAATTTGATTGAAATTTAAAATCTAAATTACTGCCGCTCTCTTGCATGACAATAGATTATTTTTATATTTAGATTTCTATTTATAATATATATTATTAAAAATCATTATTTATCTTTAAAATACTACATATTTATTTTAAGTCTACCAAGAATATTATATATATTTATTATTCAAATTATTTAAATAATCGAAAAAAACACTTCCAATATTTATTAATAAATCAAAGTAAACAACTTATGCAATTCTAATGTATCTAAGTTGAATTAACGTAATAAATACATGGTTAACTATGCATTTCAAGTGAACATTCTGTAGCAATGAAGAAACCTATTTATCTAATCATTAAACATCAATCACATTCATTTACTATATAAAATACTCAAACAAGAAGTTAGAAACCACATAACAATGCATAATAAGCCAATCAAAGATGCAATATGACATGAAACTACGTGAGTGTGTGCATACATCAGATTTTATCCATCATGCCAACTCTTTCCTGGCGGCTAGAACATGTCTACCTCAACCATGTTCCTACCTTTGACATTTTTTCCTGCACTTAGTTGCACTTAGATTTCCATCAATTGGTTAGTCTTTCTAATCATAGCCGAAGCAAAACAAAATGTACATCCATAATCATACCAATAATATTCAATTATTAAATCAACTTTGAAATTTATGCATTTATAACATTAACGACAATTACTTTCACACACATGGAATCACTCATAGTAAAACAATCATCGTAAAATGTCTAATAATCTAAATTATAATAAAGTCCAAAAATGAGATGTGAAAAAAATTCTATTGGCGGTTTTGACGATGTCTGTCAAAATTCATGCGGAACCTTCACTCTTCCTATCCTTTTTGGCCACATCGGTCTTGACACATTATTCCATGATATGCAAGGAGATTTGTCATTTGGCATTCACTTAGGTAGACCTTGGATCCATGCCATGCAAGCCATGCCTTCGACCCTTCATCAATCACCTAGATTTATTCATCAGGGTAGAGTTTGGACTATCTTATTTCGTGTGCATCCCTTCCAACATCATATCCCACGACTGTCACCCTTCACCTTCAATGCTCGATCCAATCCTCCTCCTTTGAACACTTTCCTCTTTTACTTTCCCAAATGTGTTATTACCTTCTCCTTCTCCATTTCCTCCTCTCCCTTCATTGCTTCCTCCTCTCTTTCGTAAGTTCCACCCACTCGTTAGCGATAACTCTAAGAAAAGGCCCCTCAAAATTTTTATAAAATCCTCACGAATCTTGGCTAAGGATATTAATTTTCATGGCAAATCTATCGGTTTCTGAAAAAGGTTAACTTTTTTGGCGAATTTATGAACATTACTAGAGATTTGTATAAAATCCCGACGAATCCTGATGAATACTAGCTAAAGGAATTAATTACCATAATAGATCCTTCCTTTAAAAACTAATATTTTCATTAGCATGGCCCCCCCATATATTCATTTCTTTTTTCCTAATGCTAAAGCAGAAGCTTGGGGGAAGTAGCCACCGATGGGGACAAGGGGCATTGCCACCTTGTGAGGGCTATGGGGCACAAATTGGGAACATGTTGGGACACATGCATACTGAACATTTTTAATCTCTCCCACTGTAAAAAATAAGACACTAAATATGAATGAATCTACAATTCATGTCACCCTATTGATCGGATGGCTACGATTTGATTCCACCCTTCATCTTCAACGCTCAATTCAATCCTCCTCCTTTGAACACTTTCTTCTTTTACCTTCCTAAATGTGTTATTACCTTCTCCTTCTCCATTTCCTCCTCTCCCTTCATTGCTTCCTCCTCTCTCTCCTAAGTTCCACCCACTTGTTAGTGACAACTCTAAGAAAAGTCCCCTCAAAATTTTTATAAAATCCTCACAAATCTTGGCTAAGGATATTAATTCTCATGGCGAATCTATCATTTTTGAAAAATGTTAATTTTCTTGGCAAATTTATGCACATTACTAGAGATTTGTATAAAATCCCGACAGATCCTGATGAATACTAGCTAAAGGAATTAATTACCATGGTAGATCCTTCCTCTAAAAACTAGTATCTTTGTTAGCGTGGTCCCCCACATATTCATTTCTTTTTTCCTAATGCTAAAGCGAAAGCCCGGGAGCAGCAGCCACCGATGGGGACAAGGGACAATGCCACCTTGCAAGGGCCAGGGGCACAAGCTGGGAATAAGTTGGAACACATGCATACTGAACATTTTCAAACTCTCTTGCTGTAAAAAATAAGACACTAAATATGAATGAATCTACACTTCATGTCACCCTATTGACCGGATCGTTGCGATTTGATTCCACAAGTTTATAAGAACATGTCACGAAAACTGTTTTCTTCACTTGAAATTTATTTTGGTTTGTCGACCAATATCTAATTGTGCAACCCAGAATAAATTTTGGGAAGTGCAAACAATTGTTGATAGATATGCTTATAACCCATAGAATCAAATCACAATCATCGATTAATACCTAATCATGCGACCCAAATTAATTTTAGGGAAAACTAAATAGCTTTTATGACATATGGTTATAAACTTGCAGAATCAAATCACAACTATTAGCTCATAGTGGAAATCAATGGCGAGAAATGAATGCCCTATTCCTTGATGCATTCGAACCGTAGAAATGTCGTACTATCTATAGTGGCCTCAATGGTTCATGATACCTATAGGCCCATGGGGGTCAATAGAAATTCTAAGTTGCATTGTCAATAAAATCTAGGTCACATCAATTACAAGAGCTTTAGATGCTCCTACTCACTATTTGCACACAACAAGAGCAGCAAGCTTAAGATTGTTGTCGTCTTAGATGGAGACCACCAAACACAAGAGCCGTTGCAAACATTCTATATTTAGCAAATATATGTCACGAATTGCAAACAAGATCTTAATTTATTATCCATGCAAAATTTAAAAATGATATTAGTACATGAACCATGTGTTACCTGTAATCTTTGTAATCATCAGATTTGAGGCCATATATGCCCTGGATTTTAGAGGCCATGATAACAAAGGAGTGACACAGTCACGTTCATCATTCAATGGTCTTGTTGTTGCTAGACCTATTTATATATAATTTCTATGTGGAAAATCTTACCAAATGTCAATTTCAAAGTGAACATGGCCCCAAAAGCAAGTAGGAATTTAATAGTAATGGTGATATGCCCCCAAAATAACTGGGAATGTAACATTAATGGAAAATATGATTAAGGCTTGTAATTTGATATTATAAACTTCTCGCAATTAGGCTCCAATCACGCACCATTTATTGTGGAGAAATAATTCAATTTTAAAGTTTAATGAAATAATGCTTATGCGAATTAACTAGCACGAAACTAAATTTTTGTAAACAACGGTGATTTAGTCCTTGTTAGCAAGAAATTTAGAGGAGATACCAGTCTGGAGATCTGGTCCTCAGTCAAGTCTTTGTAGTCAGTTTATACCCTAGTCAAGTAGCTAGAGATTGATAACATAATATAAAGAATACCAAAACAGGGCATCACATACTCATCAGAATAAGATAACACAAAATTACCCAGTACCGATAGACCTTCATATATATATATATATATATATATATATATATATATATATATATATATAGCAATCAAATGAGTACATCATCTATCCATCCTCCGGAAGGTCTAAGTCTCTACCTCATCAGTTACATTCATGACTTCTATGTCATTCTAACATCAGAATATATCATATATCATAGTCTTATGCTCCTATATCTTATCATCATATCCTATATCTATATATACTATATCTATTACATATAGGGATGTGTTTCCTATCGGCTTCGACCTTCACATAGTGTGTGGTAGCTTCCGATCGGCTGTCATTTATGTTCTGCACCCTACTAACATCATCCCCCCTGCAAAATTATGTCTTGTCCTCAAGACATGCAAAATCAACTGCTAGGTAGGTCAATCTTATATATTTGCTTGAGTTGTGTTAGACTGGTGTCCCATTGATTCTTGGCTTTAGCCAACATAGCTAGTTGTCCTTCTACTTTTATGTATGTTTCCTCTGCTTCTATACTTGCCGGTATTTTTATGGCTTGTGTAGTTTTTTTGGCTTCAGAAAAACTATCGATTAAGTCAGTCAGTCTCAGGTTGACCACTTCCCTCAACTATTTTATTTGGCCCTTTATCTGATCCCTTTGATCCTGGAACTGTTGGTGTTGGTTATGTAGTGTCTCCACTTGTGCTCTTATTACTCCATCCTTATCTGCCAGAGGGTCATGCTGGGCTGCCACATTTGTGATTTGTAGTTCTAGAGCATCCATTTGATCTTTTATTGCTTTTGTGGACTGTGGCCATTTTTGTTGTTATATGGAGCCTAACCAGACTCGGAGGTTACATTTTCCCCACTTTTATTGGCACGGTTTCCCCCCAAATTCCTACGGGGTCAAGGGGCAGTGCCCCTTGCGGGGGTTTGGGGGCAGCGCCCCCAAGACAAGGTCAAGGGGCAGCGACAAAAAGCTTGATAAAAGCGGCTAAGGGTTAGGGTTTTGATATATTGTATTGTAGCATTTGCAGCGGTATTGAGTTGCAGGGATTGTTGATTGTAATCGGTTTGATTTACTAGATAATAATATTGGACTCTCTATTTAGTGGATGTAGCCCGAGTTTGGGTGAACCACGTTAAAACTTGTCTCTCGCAGTTATTATTTCTGTGTATTTCCATTCCTCTATTTAATCTTTATTTGCATTTAATTGATATCTTCTGTCGGCTAACCCTTACAAGTGGTATTAGAGCGGGTTGTGTTTGATTATCCTCTGCAGGAAGGTCTCACGGTTGAGTGGGAGCAATGGCGAACGAGGGTAAATTGAAGCTTGATAAATTCAATGGGCAGAACTATCAGTTATGGAAGATGCAGATGGAGGATTACCTCTATCAAAAGGATTTATGGAGGCCGTTGGAAGGAGTAGCCAAGAAACCGGCAACAATGTCTGATGAGGATTGGAATCTTCTTGACAGAAAGGCACTAGGAACCATTCGGTTGTGCCTGGCACCATCGGTGGCATTCAATATAACGGAAGCGAAGAGAATAGATGGTCTGATGAAAGTTTTGGCTAAATTGTACGAAAAACCCTCAGCCTCAAATAAGGTATTTCTCAAGAAGCATTTGCTTAATTTGAAAATGGTTGAAGGTGGATCTGTGACAAGTCATTTAAATAAATTTAATACGATTGTCAGTCAATCGACTTCTGTAAATGTAAAACTTGATGAAGAAGTTAGAGCTCTCTTGATATTATGTTCATTGCCTGAAAGCTGGGATAGTTTGGTAATGGCAGTTAGTAACTCTGTTTCTGGTTCAAATACCCTAAAATTTGATGATGTTGTTGGTGTTATTCTGAGTGAGGAAATTCGTAAGAAAAGCTCAGGTGGATCCATATCAGGCAGTGTTTTAAATGCAGAAAGCAGGGGCAGATCAAAGGAGAGAGGAAAAGGTTCTGGAGGTCATGGGAAGTCACGAGGAAAATCAAATGACAAAATATCCCAAACCAGAGGACAGAAGGATTGCTGGTACTGTGGGAAACCAGGTCATCTGAAGAAAGATTGCTGGTCTCGAAAAAACAAAGGAGATAAACAAGAAGGCAATAAGGAAGCAAATGTGGTAAGTAATAAATCTGAAGATGACGCTTTGATTCTTTCCCTAGATAATGCTGATGATTCATGGGTTTTAGATTCAGGGGCCTCATTTCATGCTATGCTGCATAGAAGTTATTTTCTTGATTATGTCCAAGGGGATTTTGGGCTGGTTTATTTGGGAGATAACGAACCCTGTCAGATTGTTGGAAAGGGAAGAATCAAGATTAAATTGCAGAATGGGAATCATTGGCTACTACAAGAGGTAAGGCACGTTCCAAGGCTCAGTAGGAATTTAATTTCAGCAGGGCAACTAGCTGAACAAGGTTGCATTGTTACATTTACTGATAAAAATTGGAAGGTTTCAAAAGGTGCCTTAGTAGTAGCAAAAGGTGTGAAAGTAGGCACCTTATATCTTTGTACAGGTCATACTGTTCCTTCTACTTTAGTTGTTGCAGAGAAAAAACAAACATGTTTAGGAACAGTTGCTACAGGTTCGCAGGAAGAGACTGAAACAGTTGCTGCAGGTTCTGAGACAACGCTGTGGCATAATAGACTTGGGCATATGAGTGAAAAAGGTATGAAGGTACTTCATTCTAAAAAAGTTTTACCAGGTCTAAAATGTATTAATATGGATTTCTGTGAAAGTTGTGTGTATGGTAAACAAAAGAGAGTCAGTTTTCTCAAGGATGGGAAGCAAAAGAAAAATAAAAAGTTGGAGCTTGTGCATACAGATGTATGGGGACCAACTCAGGTATCTTCTCTCGGTGGCTCTCGGTATTATGTTACATTCATAGATGATGCAACTAGGAAGGTCTGGATTTATTTCCTTAGACAGAAATCTAATGTATTTGAAACATTTAAGAAATGGAGAAGCTTGGTTGAGAATGAGACAGGTAAAAGATTAAAATGTCTCAGATCTGATAATAGTGGTGAGTATTGCAACAAAGAATTTGAGGATTATTGTTCCTTTAATGGAATTCGTAGGCAGAAAACAGTTCCAGGGACTCCACAGGAAAATGGAGTGGCTGAACGCATGAATAGGATAAAAATGGAGCGTGCAAGGACCATGAGATTGCATGTTGGGCTGCCTTTAAACATGTGGGCAGAGGCTGTCAACACTGCTGTATATTTAATTAATATAGGTCCTTCAGTTCCTTTGGGCTGTGGTATTCCAGAGGAAGCATGGATAGGTAAGAAGGTGAGCTATTCTTTTCTCAAAACCTTCGGATGTGAAGCATTTGTACATGTAGATTCTGAAAATAGAACCAAGCTGGATGCAAAATCAAAAAAGTGTACCTTTGTTGGATATGGCATCGATGAATTTGGTTATAGGCTTTGGGATTTTGAAAATCAAAAAATTGTGAGAAGCAGGGATGTTATATTCAATGAGAAGGTGTTGTACAAAGATCAATTGCAGTAGCATGAGAATAAAGGAAAGGATTATGTGGTGTTGGATGATACTCCAAATAGTGATGTTCCAGTGGTTCCTCATGCTCTACAACAGCAACCAGAAATACCACAAACTCTAGTGAATGTTAGACGGTCAACAAGGCTAAGTGGACCTCTTGAAAGGTTTTCTCCCTCTTTGTATTCTATTTTGTTAACAGATGCTGGTGAACTAGAAGGGTATGATGAAACTATGCAGGTGGATACACAGGTTCAATGGGAGCTTGCAATGAAAGAAGAAATGGACTCCTTGCTGAAAAATCAGACTTGGGAATTATGTAAGTTACCTGCAGGTAAAAAGGCTTTACCAAACAAATGGGTTTACCGACTGAAAGAGGAAGATGGAGGTAAGAAAAGATTTAAGGCCAGGTTAGTTGTAAAAGGATTTGCACAGAAAAAGGGCATTGATTTTGATGAGATATTTTCTCTGGTTGTCAAGATGACTTCTATTCGTACTGTTTTAAGTATTGTCGCTACTGAAGATTTGCTTTTGGAACAACTAGATGTGAAAACTGCCTTTCTCCATGGTGATTTGGAGGAGATATACATGGAACAACCCCACGGATTTGAGGTCAAAGGTAAGGAGAAACATGTGTGCAGATTGAAGAAGAGTTTGTATGGTCTGAAACAAGCACCTCGGCAATGGTATTTGAAATTTGATAGTTTTATGGTTGAGCAAGGCTACAACAGGTGTAATTCTGACCGTTGTGTTTATTTTAAGAGGTTGGATAATGACAGCTACATTATTTTATGTTTATATGTTGATGACATGCTTGTAGCTGGGTCTAACATGGATCACATAAGAGAGTTAAAACAACAGTTAGCATAGTCATTTGATATGAAGGATTTGGGGGCAGCAAAACAAATCCTTGGTATGAAAATTTGCAAAGATAGGAAGAACAAAAAATTGACTCTATCTCAGGTTGCTTATATTGAAAAGGTGTTGTAGAGATTCCATATGGAGAATGCAAAAGCTGTCTGCACACCTTTGCCTAGTCATTTGACTAAGGAGATGTGTCCTACTACACAAGAGGAGGAAGAGAAACTGTCTAAGGTACCATATGCTTCAGCTGTAGGAAGTTTAATGTATGCCATGGTATGCACGAGACCAGATATTGCACATGCTGAAGGAGTCATCAGCAGGTATATGAGTCATCCCGGATTGGAGCATTGGAATGCGATAAAATGGATTCTCAGATATTTGAGAGGTACATCCAATAAACACTTATGTTTTGGGGGCTCTAATACTGATTTAGTAGGTTATGTAGACTCAGATTTGGCAGGAGATATTGATACCAGGCGGAGTACTACAGGTTATGTCTTTACTGTAGGTGGAGCAGCAGTGAGTTGGATTTCCAGGTTACAAAAGGTGGTTGCTTTATCCACCACAGAGGTAGAATATGTAGCTGCAACACAGGCAAGCAAGGAGATAATATGGCTGCAATCTTTCATGGAAGAATTGGGCAAACAATAGGTTAATAGTTATTTGTATACAGACAGCTAGAGTGCCATACATCTTGCAAAGAATTCTGCCTTGCATTCAAAGACCAAACACATATAGTTGAGGTATCACTTCATTCGGTTAGTGTTGGATGATGGACAATTACAGTTGGAAAAGATACATACAGATGATAATCCAGCGGATATGTTTACAAAGGCAGTGACAAGGGAGAAGCTGAGCTCCTCTTCAGCTTCGGTTGGTCTTCTTGACTGAAAACAACAAAAATAGAACAGCAGAGTCCAGGGTGCTTATTTCCAGTGGGAGCTACAGGGTCAGTGGTGTTATGATCAGTCTCCAAGTGGGAGATGATATGGTGTGGAGTCTGATCAGTCTCCAAGTGGGAGATTGTTGTTATATGGAGCCTAATCAGACTTGGAGGTTACATTTTCCCCACTTTTATCGGTGCAGTTTCCCCCCAAATTCCTATGGGGTTTGGGGGCAGCGCCCCCAAGACGGGGTCAAGGGGCAGCAACAAAAAGCTTGATAAAAGCGGCTAAGGGTTAGGGTTTTGATATATTGTATTGTAGCATTTGCGGCGGTATTGAGTTGCAGGGATTGCTGATTGTAATTGGTTTGATTTACTGGATAATAATATTGGACTCTCTGTTTGGTGGATGTAGCCCGAGTTTGGGTGAACCACGTTAAAACTTGTCTCTCGCAGTTATTATTTCTGTGTATTTCCATTCCTCTATTTAATCTTTATTTTCATTTAATTGATATCTTCTGTCGGCTAACCCTAACAATTTTAAATAGAACTGGTAGAGGATATTGGCCTCTACAATGCTTTTTTGTATATTCTTGATTTGTATTTCTAGCTGAGTGTGTACCTTGGCACACTTATTCATCATTTCCGCCAGTCTTTTCTTATTCAATTGTTTAGTTACCTTCTTCTCCAACTGGCTAGAGTACTCCTTAAATCCCTATGTTAACTATTTCAGTTGCTCCAACAAGGGTAAGGTAGTATCTCTATGTGTCTCCAACATGTGCTTGGCCAGTGTATCCACCACATCATGTAGGAGTTCACTCCCTTCCACATGTTGCTTCAAAATTTCTTCCCTAGCAGAGGAATGGAACACATCTCCCAATTGTAGCTTCTGTAGTGGGGATATTCTGGCAAGGTTTATTTGGCCTTCTACCACTGGTAGCTGTAGCAACTGTGGGGTCAAAATGGGCATTATTTATTTTTGTTGTTCCAAAAATTCTTTGATTGACTCAATTAAAGATGACGAGGCCTCCAAAATATTAGTTTGTTATGATTCCCTTTGTTCCTATGTGTTCTCCTCTCTTCCTTCTTCTTTATCCTCTGAATTCTCTGTTTGTTGTTCCTTTCCTCCATCCTTGTGTTCTCTAGAGGAGGTACCTCTTGCGTAGGAGCTTCCAAAAGACTTTTTGCCTGGCTTGTCTCTACTATGTCCTATCCTCCCTCTACTGGTATCTCAATGTTGTGTGGAGGTGATGGTGCCAGCTATTGTTCTTGTTCTTTGATAGACTGATATATCTTTGTTGTCACTTCTTCTGTTTCTTTTTGTATTTTCTCTTCTTCCTTCTTATTTCCACTCATGAAGGTGTCTAACCTTTGTTTTCTCCTCAGCTCCATGGTTTGTTGTTGTATCAATCTGTTCTTCTCTTCCAATGACAATGTGTCACTGAGCTTATTAATGGCATTTTGCCTTATTTCTTCCTCTAATTGGAGTGCCTTATTTCTCCTTTCCCTCAATGCTTCTATTAAGCTATCCAGAAATCCTTCCATTATTTCATCTAATGTCTTTTCCTTATCCATCATGTATTGTATCATTGCTATAACTATCATTTGTTTATTCTCTACAAATGTTTCCTCATATAAAACAACAGTTTCATTCAACATACCTACATTTTCCATGGCATTGATCAATGCCTCCAGGTTATAGAGCTCTTGTACTGGTTCCTCTTATTCTTGTTTTGTTGGTTCTTCCACTGATTTTCATTGTGCTTTTTTCCTTTTCTTCAATTTGGACTCTTGCTCCTCCCCTTCTTTTGACTCAATAACCTCTGGCATTTCTTGAGTTTTTTTTCTCTGTGACTGCTGCTTCTGTCAAGGAGCCTTCTTATGTGTTTTCTTCTTCATTCCAGACAACACTTCTTATGTTGCTCTCCCTCTAGATGACATGGTAGAAGATGATGGTGTCTGTGATGTTGTCCTCTCTGATCTTCTCACTGTCAGAGCCTCCTTAGTGGGTAGAGGAGCTGATGTGGCTGGTTTTATAGTTGATGTGGTTCCTTTTCCTAGAACTCCCCACTGTTTATGTAGCTTCTCTCTATTCTTGTCTAGGTGTTCCTCAGCCTATTTTTATGTTGTTTCTCCATCACTTCTGAATAAATGTCATATCTTTTCGCACTTGTATCCTTGGGTTTGCTGAGTAGATTTTGTGCATAGGCATTAGCTTCTACCACAATAATCTCATAGGGTAATTGAGGTACCCATGTTGTTCTTGGCTCCACTACTTCCATGTATGTGAAGTCCTTATCAATAAAAAATGTGATATCTTTTATGTGTTGCTTCATTATTCCATAAGGGATTTTGTCCCTTGCCCTCATCTCTTCTTGTTGGGTTTTGAAAAACCCCCAATATGTGGTACTATATGCTTTGGTGTCAAAAAATTGAGCTATATGTCTTTTAACCTCTAATCCTACTGGTATATTTTGTTGCCATTGCTTCCCCTTATACCCCGACAACTCATTCAAAAAATAGAATGTAAGGTAAATAATCAAAGTACCATACTAGAATTTATAGTTTGAGTCCTTAATCTTTTGTAGGTTCTCCAAGAGTTGTTGGCGCATCACCTCACAAAGGTCAAAATCCTTGCCCTCCTTCACCATCTGGTAGGTAGTATGAATTGTCGTGGCTGTAGCCAAACCTTCCCGGTTGGCATAATAGACCTTGTATGCAATGCCCATGGTGGGATATTTCACCCCTAGATTTGTGATATCCTTCACATGCATGTTTCTCTTGTCCATTGTAGCTCTGGTTAATTCCCTCACTTAATCTGTTCTAATAGCCTTCATTGCCGGTAGGGGCCCTACGACACTTAAACCCGTGACTACTCTAATGGCCTCCTTTGTTATTCTATAGGGTTTGTCCAGATATATAAAATCATCATGCACTCTACTTAAAATGATCCTTACCCATTCGTGGGCATCTGTGAAGTCAGGGAAGTCCTTCCATACATCCAATTTCTTTGCTGGTATGTTTGCATATTCAGGTAGATACCTTGTATCTCCCAATAGTGTGTCCTTTAGCTCTTCAAATTTCATATGGTTGATCTCCTCCAAGGTGTTATGAATGTATTTCCTTACATCCTCTATGTAGACCACATCAGTCGGCACATTTGAGAATGTGCCGTCTTTGTCAACCTTTAGGGCTTTCTAGGGGTATTTCTTGAACTTTGACCAAGGCTTGTGTGATGTCGATTAGCTTAGGGGTAGCCATTTTGTATTTGTTAGTTTCCTGTGTTCTTGTACTCTTCACTGCTACATTTATTGCTTGATTCTTCTCTTAGAGCTCGAATTTGTTTGACTTTTTCTATGTATGCTTCTTCCATTGATGATCCCAAAGGAATGTTGACAGTCTTGTTATCATTAGCAAATAATAGCTCTTCTTTATGGGAGTCTATGATACTGTTTGCATCTACAAACCATTGCAACCCTAAAAGTGCATTGAAAGCTTCTCCTTGATCCTTCATGGCTACAATAATGAAGTATAAGACTTGTTTGACACCCATTAGGTTAACTTCCACTTGGTTCCATGTTCCCATTGTCTGCATGTTAGAACCATATGCCAGAATAATGTTGTAAGTTGTCTCTATCAACTTAGGTCTTCCTAACTGCTCCCACAACTTTTTGGTGATCATGTTGACATTTCCTCCCAGGTCTATCATGACATTCTAGAGCTTTCTATAATTGATGTGAACATCCACCATAAGTGGTTTTGTCTTCCATTCTCTATCTGTTCTTCCCATCCTCCAGAGTCTTCTAACCTTGCTCATTCTAATATTTAGAAAATTGCTTCAATTTCTCAATAAGTTTGTTTTGTTGTGTCAATTGGGCTAGTTTCTTGAGAGTTTCTACTTCTCATTCAGTGAAAAATTGCTTGTATCGCTTCTCCTACTCTTGCTCCTTCTTTATTGTTTGTTTGGCTTCCTTCACAACTTCTTGATGTTGTTTCTTAGAGGGAACAAATTCTTCTTCCTCCTCACCATCTTCCTCAAGTCTGTCTCAATGACATAATGCCTTTCGGTATTTGTTCCTTGTCTTGTCAGTACTGCAAATTTCTCTTTCTTTCTTCTTCTATCTTGTTTGGTATGTTTTGTCTTGCTTCTCCGGTAGTACTCTTCTTCCTCTGTAGATTCAGATGAAGATGTGTTTGTTTTGTCCCTATTATTCTTCTGGAAAGTCCTTGCTCCTTGACCCTTTGGTGCCCTTCTTATGATCCTAGCTCCTTTTTGATTATTCAGGTTTTGTAGCTCATCTCTCTTAGATTGTGGTTGTGCATTCTGAAAGTACTGTTGTTCTCTCTCATAAGAAAATAGATCATGCTCTGTACTGCTACAAAATGAACATTATTTTTTCCTTTCAACCCAACATTCATTAGCAAAGTTTCCTAGATTACTGCAATTACTCCCTACTTCTTTGATTTCTTCCATGGCCTTTGCCTCCTCTGTCATCATTATTATAGCTATTTCCATAGGATTGGCCTCTAGAGTTTGAACTTTGTATTGCATTGAAATTCCTCTATTTTTTCCAATTTGGTTGTTTGTAGCCATGATCATGTGAGTTTCTTTCTACATAGGACATGTATTACTCTTCGTTGAGTTTGTGTACCGTGTTTCATCTTCTTCATCAGCAAATTCTCTTTTCCACTAAAAGTTTTGTGAAGGACAATCTGGCATTTCATGGTCATCCCATTCTCCACATAATCTACAGTATACTAAATTGATTCTTTTTGTTGTTGCTTTGATGTTTTCTTTTATCGCGGCAGCTTGTCTTTCACCTTTCAGCCTAGGGAATTCATTTCTCAAGTGACCTTCTCTTGTATAGTATGATCACCAAATATTAGGTCTTTGCTTCTGTGTATTCTCCTCCTGCTTAGCCAAGAACTCCTGCCTTAGCTTCAATTGTTCCAATTCCATTTTTAGCTTTTCCAATTCTAGGTTTTCTTTCATCTTATCCTATCTGCACCAAGATTGAGACTCTATCTGATAGGCTAGTGTCATTGTTTTTGCATGTCTCAAATATCCTTCTATCTAGGGCTAAACTTATTTCAGGGCTTATACCAGAAATAAACCATTCTATGTTTTGCTTCTCAGTCAATGGTTTCTCCAATTTCCTAGTTGTCTCCTTGAATCTTCTATCAAAGTCCTTTATTGATTCCCTATCCAATTGCATCAAATCTCTCATCTTACTTACGCCTTCTGTCGAAACATCCAAAACTCCAAAATTCTCCAAAAATAGTTTCTTGATCTCATCCCAATCCTTGTCACTATTTGGGCATGTCTTCCTATACCACTTCAATGCTTTATTCCGCAAGGTGCCTATGAAGTCAAATAGCTTGATTTCATCTCTTCTTACTCCCTTCCAGTTCCAAATAGACTCCAAAACAAAAATGTACTCTACTGCTTTAGTAATGTCCTTCTCAAAGATTGGTAACTTGACAGGAATATCCATGATTAGTTTTCTCAATGTCTCTAGTACTTTGCGATAGTTTTACTTCGGTCTACTCCTCCGATTAGGCTGTCTTCTATCAACTCACATTCCTTCTGTTCCCTTATCTCTCTGTAGTTGTATATCAAAGTACTCCTCTCCTAAAACCTCTACGAAATTACTTTGGATCTCTTCTATTCTCTCTACTTCCGTGTTTGCTTGACTATCTTCCTTCTCAACTAAAATTCTCTTGACTTTACATAGCACTCGAGGTGACTCATGGTCCAGGGGTTGTGTCTCCTCAAATTAGGGGATTCTCTTCTCTTTCTGAATGACATCATGTCCCCATCCAGTGATGATTCAAATAACCTTCCAAAACCCTCAAAACTCCTCTCAATGTTTACCGCATCTTCTCCTCCTTCTCTTATCTCCTTAATGCTTCAAAAAATTATCTCCTCTATATATTCCTCATCCATCTTCAAAATCTTTGGTGTTAACTCACATGTTCTGGTAGTTTGCGACATAAACCCTAGCTTGCTTATTTCTTCTTTTTCCCTTTCACATTCTTCTCCAGAAGCACCCACCATGGCACGCTCTACAACATTCTCCATTCCACACTCTATCTCTTCTCCTTTTGACCTAATTTCTTTGACAGCACCCCTATTGGCGCACATAGTAGCATCCTCCATGATGCGTTTGTCTTTTTCTTCCCTTCTGGTAGCACCCTCTACAGCGTGCTCTTCGAATTCTTCTTCCTTTTCTTCTGCAACTTTTGTTATCCTCTCTTTTTCCATCTCTTATGCTCTTTCCATCCTTCTGCAATAATGTTCTTGTCATTCCCAAGTTTTCTTCAATCTCTCTTCTCTGCTTGGCTCCATTCCGACTTTGATTTCTTCGTCGATCTCTCTTTTTCTTTGCCTGTCCCCTTTCCATGGGTTTTCTTGATTTGGTGTTCCATTAGTCCTCTTATATCCCATGGAATCCTTGTTTGAAGAGTCACATCATTTGAAAGGCCCTTGGGGACCCTACCCCCTTTCATTCATCATGCCCTTCAGTGCTTGCCCCCTCTAATAGAGGTAGAAACTTAAGGATACCTGAATTCCTCCGTAACTTGAAAATTTTCTTTGCCAACCTCGCCTTCTTTTTCTCCAGAACCCTGCACTATTCCTTTGGATTTTTGCCCTTTCAATCTTTAACTACCTTCTTCCAAGGTTTCAATAATGGAACCAAATGTTAGCAAGAAATGTAGAGGAGATACCTGTCTGGAGATCCGTTCCTTATTCAAGTCTTTGTAGTCAATTTATACCCTGGTCAAGTGGCTAGAGATTAATAGAAAAACATAAAGAATACCAAAACAAGGCATCACATACTCATCAGAATAAGACAATACAAAATTATCCAGTATCAGCATACCCTCATTCATATATATATATATATATGATGCACAAAGGATGTTTAAACTTCCTACCAACCAAACCCTCACTCACCTTTCACCAAAACCAGAGTTTATTAGTACTTCCTTTGTAACTTGACTTCTAGCCTTGTAGCCCTCTAGAACGGTCTGTCAGGGCATAACTTCCACATAGGGCATCATCTTAAGGGAACAAAGGCATTTTGGAGTACCCAATTTGCTGTTTGTCAACATATTTAAAAATGAAGATAGGTTGTTTCAAAATATGTGTCTCAAAACTGAGAATGTCTTCGTGCAACTAGGCTTAATTAGGCCACTTTTACAAAGGAACCCTATGATATTTGCACTCCAAATTTCCCAAACCAATTCTAAACCTCTCCTCACATCACAAATGATCTAATTTCACCAATTTTATCAATTGAAGCAACTTCTAGATGTCTATTCTATCCAACCTACTCTCCTAGGCCTAATACATGAGGATATTAGGCATGGATTTGACAAATCTCTACCCTAACTCCATTTTCTAACCATACGACTACCAAAATCATAAATTCTACCCTATTTAATTCCATTCCATCGATTCTGAAGGAATCTCACTGGTGGAACGGCCTATGGATCCATAAAACTAGCCTTCAAACCCTAAATCAAGGTTTCAGAACTGTTCTCAGGAAAAGCGTTATAAATTTCTTCTCACTCAATGGATTCCCTTCAAACTAATTGCAAAACGTAGAAAACTCACCCCTCTATCACATTCAATAAGTTGCAAAACTTCATAGTGTCGTACAGAACAGTATCACGGCCTGGAACAGTGAAATTACAGGAAAATAATAGGAAAAATAGAGTTTTATTCAAATTTTTCCTTCAAAACCTTCTCCAACCCCTCTCCTTGAGGTATGTGAGGCTATTTGAACATGTTTTCAACTGAATCCAATGGTCTACAACTATCATTCAAACTATGTGATTGTTTAGCCTTTCTCCTAATGCATTATTAGTCAAGTTGCAAAGTAACTCTTACATTATTTGGCATTATTTGACAAAACATGACTCAAAAACATAAAAATTGGTCCTCATTGACCTTATTACATCCATTGGGTGACAAAACACCTCAACCTTGCACTAGAACATCATTGACAATCACAAGGCCAAGATTGGCCATGGTGCTCCTGCACCATATACAACCGAGGTGAAATTTTTTTTATCCTCCTGTTGAAATGAGCTCTTGAACAGAGGTTCCATGTTCCTTGATGCCATCTTCTATCATCCAGGTAGCATCCTCATTGGGAAATCCAAGCCATTTAACCAAGTGTTCATTGTATACCTTGTTCCTTGTTCTCTTGACCTCCCTTGTGTCCAATATGGCTTCAAGTTTCATTGGTTGACTAGGTGGAAGGTCTCTTATCCAATCTTCATCATCAGCTCTAGCTACACCTATTTCTTTCCCTACAAAAGAAGATCCTTTAAAATGATAAAGATCAACAAAATTGAAAATGGGTGAGATAGCAACTCCAGGAGGGAGTTCTATCTCATAGGCATTTTGTCCAAACTTATGGACCACCTTGCAAGGTTCAATCTTTTTCATCATCAGTTTGGTGTATTTTCCCTTAAGCAACCTCTCCTTCCTCAAATGTGCAAGCACCATATCCCCTACTTTGAACTAAACATCTCTCTTCTTCAAATCAACCTTCTTCATGTATTTCTCCACACTCTTTTGAAGAGTCTCCTTCACTTGTTGATGAATGTCATGCATTGCCATTGCAAAGTCTTCTTCTTGTGCACTTCTCTACTCCATTCCCCTTAGATCTCTCAATTCATGTATCCCTCTTGGGCTCAAGCCATATACAACTTCAAAAGGGCTCCTTCCAATACTTCGGGTGATTGAATCATTGTATGCATATTTTGCTTGAGGAAGTATGAGATCCCATGACTGTCCATGTTCCTTGGTAAGGCACCTCAACAAGTTACCCAATGACCTATTAACAACTTCAGTCTGCCCATTTGTTTGTGGATGGTAGGCAGAACTATAGGTTAAATTTGTTCCCAACTTTCTCCATAAGGTCCTCCAAAAGTGACCTATGAACTTAGAGTCTCTATTAGATACAATAGTTAGAGGAAGTCCATGGATCCTTACAATCTCTTTGAAAAACAAACTAACAATATGAGATGCATCATTAGTAGTCTTACAAGCAATGAAATGTGCCATCTTACTGAACCCATCAACAATAACAAAGACATTGCCATACCCTCTTTGTGTCTTGGGTAGTCCTAAAACAAAGTCCATGCTGATTGACTCTCAAGGATGGTTAGGTACTGACAATGGTTGGTAAAGACTTGCATTGGAACTTGATCCTTTAGCTGTTTGACACACCCCACAACCCTCTACAAACTTATTAACATCTACATGCATTCTTGGCCAATGGTAGAACCTCTTAACCTGCTCCAAAGTCTTGTCATACCCAAAGTGTCCTAAACTTCCACAATTCTTCTCTTTGATCAGATTTGCTCTCATGGAGCATCTTGGTACACACAACTGAGCACCCTTGAATAGTAAACCATCTTGCAATGCAAACTCTGAAAATTCACTGTGAAAAGTGTCCTGGGACTTATTACAAACACCAAAAACATCCTTGAAATCTTTATCATCTTGATACATACCTTTTAGTGCATCAATTCTCACACTTTGAAGCTTGATCTCTTGCACCATCATAAACCTTCTACTCAGGGCATCAACAACCTTGTTTTCTTATCCTTTCTTATGCTTTATTGTGAATGTGTAGGCCTGCATATACTCCATCCATTTCATGTGTCTTTGGCTCAATTTATCTTGGTTGTTCAAAAAGCTAAAAGCATGGTTATCTGTGAAGACAATAAACTTCTTTAGCAAGAGGTAGTGCATCCACTTCTTGAGGGACTGCACCATGGCATAGAGTTCAAGATCATATGAGGAGTACTTCCTCTTAGCTTCATTTAGCTTTTCACTGAAAAATGCAACTGGCTTTCCATCTTGACTTAAGGACCGCACCTATGGCATACATTCAATTGTGAACACCTTGTTAAACTCAGGGAGTGTGAGGATAAGTTGTTGATCCACCCTTGTCTTCAAGTATTCAAAGCTCTTTTGTGCCTCATCAGTCCATTGGAACTTAGTCTTCTTCCCTCCTTTGATAGTGTCAATGATTGGTGAACAAATGTGGCTAAAGTTCTTGATGAACTTCCTATAGAAGGAAGCCAATCCATGGAAACTCCTGACCTTTGCTACTACTCTAGGGGTTAGCCAACTGAGTATGGCCTCTACCTTTGAAGGATCCATCTTGAGTGTACCCTTGGAGATCACAAACCCAAGATAGACAAGCTCCTCTTTCATGAACTCACACTTCTTGAGATTAATCATCACTTCTCCTCATTCAACCTCTTCAATACCATGTCTAAGTGCTGCAGGTGCTCTTCTTTTGTTGTGTTGTATACAAGGATGTCATCTAAGTATACCACCACAAACTTGCCTATGAAATGTTTAAGGACTTCATTCATGAGTCTCATGAATGTGCTCGGGGCATTTGATAACCCAAATGGCACCACTAACTATTCATATAGACCCTCTTTAGTCTTGAAGGTAGTTTTCCATTCATCTCGTTTCCTTATCCTAATTTGGTGGTAACCACTCTTTAAATCTATCTTTGAAAAATAACATACATCTCCTAAACTATCCATTAGATCCACAATCCAGTGTATAGGGAATCTATACCTGATTGTAATCTTGTTGATTTCTCTTGAATCAGTGCATAGTCTCCACTCTCCATCCTTTTTGGGTGCTAAGACTGTGGGTACAACATAGGGGCTCAAACTCTTCCTTATAAGACCTTTGTCCAGCAGTTCTTGAACCTGATATCTGATCTCTTCATTCTGTTTTGGTGTCATCTTGTATGCTACCTTGTTTGGCAAGCTTGCACTGGGTATAAGATCAATATGATGACTCACATCCCTTATGGGAGGCAATGAACTAGGGAGCTCCTTCACCACTATATCTTCATACTTGTCCAATAGGTCCTAAACTTCCTTTGGTATCCTTTCTACATCTGCTTCTGCCATGTCTGATATAGGCTTGCCAATGATGGCATATCCAACTTCTTCCTCATCCAAGGTCTTCAAAAAATCTTTCTCCTTTACCACCATCACACTTGGTCCTTCATGGGATGCTCCATCCTCTTCTTTCAGGGGTGTAAGAGTGTATGACACTCCATCCTTCACAATCATGCAGGTGTTCTTCTCCCCATCATGATTGGCCTTTTTGTCAAATTGCCATGGCCAGCCTAGGAGCAAGTGGTATACATCCACGGGGATGATGTCACACAAGATTTTGTCTTTGTAGGCACCAATATTAAACTCCACCCAAGTCTACTCATTCACAAGCACTTGTTAACCCTTTTTAAGCCATGATACTTTGTAAGGCGTAGGGTGAGGGCTCCTCTTCATTTTTAGCTTCTCTACCATTTCCAAAGACACAAGATTATCAGTAGAACCAAAATCAACAATTAACTTACATACCTTTCATTGTGCTTTGCAAGTTGTCCTGAATAAGGCCTTCCTCTATGGGGGCTCCTTGGTGGTTGGCACTTTGAGCAATGTCCTCCTTATCATCAAGGACCCTCCTACCTCCGGGGCTACATGTACAGAAGGTAAGTTCACACTCTCTTGGTCCTCCTCTTGCACAATTTGGGTTCTCCTCTCTCCTCCATGAGAACTTGCACCTTGTTTGTCCGGGCACTTCCAAGAAGGGTGACCAAATTGGCTACATTGATAGCACTTACCTGAGAAGGTATTAGACCCTCTCCCTTGGCTACCAAATCTTCCTCTAGTGTTAGACCTTCTACCTCTAAAACTACCCCTTGACTCACTTGTTTGCTCTTGTTGTCCACTTGATTCTCCTTGCTACTTTTGGAATTGTGTCCTTCCCCCAAAGTTGCCTCTGCCTCTATTATTCTATCCTTTGCCCCTAGCCTGTTGTTCTTGTCTTCTTTTGATCTTCTCTTTTGCCCTCACTGCCAATTGGAAGCATTCTTCCACATTTCTAGGGGTAGCAAGACTTAGTTCATCTTGGATATTAAACCTAAGCCCATTCATATACCTTGCAAGTTTTTCAATCTCATCTTCATTATGTCCTATTCTCATGCTCAATTTATGGAATTCCTTAGTGTAGGCTATTACATCCATCTCTTTTTTCTTCAAATTCTTCAACTTTCTAAAGGTTTGGATTGCATAGTCATTTGGTAGGAATTGATTCTTCACCTTGGACACCATCCTGTCCCATGAACTAATCTTTGCCTTGCCTTTTCTCATCCTCTCTGCCTGAACATAGTTCCACCATGTAAGGGCTGGTCCCTTCAACTTAGTCTTTGCCAATTTGACCTTTCCTTCTTCTCGTACCTCTTTGTATTCAAAATAGTTATCTAAGGCATCTATCCAATCTAGCACTTCATCATTATTCATCTTCCCATTATACATGGGTAACTCCATTTTGACATTAAGGCTCTCCCCTTTCACAACCTTCAGCACCTTTAGAAAGCTTTTATCTTCTGGGTCCATCTCTTCCTCATTGGATCCCTCTTGAGGGCCTTCATTCTCACCCTCATTCTCTTCTTGGTCACTCTCTTCCTCAGTGACCCTGCCTCTTCTTAGGTTTTCTTCTAGGGTTGTAAGTCTAGCTAGGACTCCATCTTGTGATTCCTTCATCATTCTCACTTCTCAAGTGAGGACTATATTGCTTCTAGGAGGCATCTTGCAACTACTCCTTCACACTTCAACCTTCTTCTAGTTTCCCAATCAGAACCTTTGCTCTGATACCACTTTGATGTAGAGGGGATGTTTAACCTTCCTACCAACCAAACCCTCACTCACCTTTCACCAAAACCAGAGTTTGTTAGTACTTCCTTTGTAACTTGACTTCTAGCCTTGTGGCCCTCCAGAACAGTCTGTCAGGGACAAATTCCACATAGGGAATCATATCAAGCGAACAAAGGCATTTTGGAGTACCCAATTTTTTGTTTTCAACATATTTCAAAATGAAGATAGGTTGTTTCAGAATATGTGCCTCAAAACTGAGACTGTCTTCCTGCAACTAGGCCTAATTAGGCCACTTTTACAAAGGAACCCTATGATATCTACACCCCAAATTTCCCAAAACAATTCTAAACCTCTCCTCACATCACAAATGATCCAATTTCACCAATTTTATCAATTGACACAACTTCTAGATGTCTATTCTATCCAACCTACTCTCCTAGGCCTAATACACGAGGATATTAGGCATGGATTTGACAAATCTCTGCCCTAACTCCATTTTCCAACCATACGACTACCAAAATCATAAAGTCTACCCTACTCACTTCCATTCCACTGATTTTGAAGGAATCTCACTGGTGGAATGGCCTATGAATCCATAAAACTAGCCTTCAAACCCTAAATCAGGGTTTCAGAACTGTTCTCAAGAAAAGCATTATAACTTTCTTCTAACTCGATGGATTCCCTTCAAACCAATTGGAAAACGTAGACAACTCACCCCTCTATCACATTCAATAAGTTGCAGAACTCCACAATGCTGTATAGAATAGTATCACGACCTAGAACAGTGAAATTACAGGAAAATAATAGGAAAAATAGAGTTTTATTCAAATTTGTCCTTCAAAACCTTCTCCAAACCCTCTCCTTAGGGTATTTGAGGCTATTTGAACATGTTTTCAATTGACTCCAATGGTCTACAACTGTCATTCAAACTATGTGACCATTTATCCTTTCTCCTAATGCATTATTAGTCAAGTTGCAAAACAACTCTTACATTATTTGGCATTATTTGACAAAACATAACTCAAAAACATAAAAATTGGTCCTCATTGACCTTATTACATCCATTGGGTGACAAAACACCTCAACCTTGC
The DNA here is from genome assembly GCA_027924645.1 of Cunninghamia lanceolata. Taxonomy (NCBI): domain Eukaryota; kingdom Viridiplantae; phylum Streptophyta; class Pinopsida; order Cupressales; family Cupressaceae; genus Cunninghamia; species Cunninghamia lanceolata. Next base: position 6,248,494 of record BSBN01001003.1, read on the forward strand.
ACTAGAACATCATTGAAAATCACAAGGCCAAGATTGGCCATGGTGCTCCTTCACCAATATATATATATATATATATATATATATATTCACATCAATCAAATGAGTACATCATCCATCCATCCTCTGGTAGGTCTAAGTCTCTGCTTCATCAATTACATCCATGAATTCTATGTCATTCTTACATTAGAATAGATCATATATCATACTCTTATGCTCCTATATCTTATGATGATACCCTATATCTATATATATACCATATTTATATTACATATAGGGATGTGTTTCCTGTGGGCTCCGACCTCTGCATAGTGTGTGGAAGCTTTCGGTCAGCTATGCTTTATGCTCTGCACCCTACTAACAGTCCCCTTTATAGGTTGCCCTATTTGCCAAAAATAGTGGCCCTAACTTCAACTATTCACCATTTGGAAAAGATTTTCCACTAAAAAAAAGTTGTATTGCCACTCATCCTCATCTACGACATCCACTTTTGATTCCTCTTGTGCCTTTGACCAATGTCGTTCCTCCCCCTCATCAATGTCATCTTCTTAGAGCCATGAGACCAACAAACCCTAAACCCATTTACCAGAGATTCAATCCTCTCCCTCCTCACCATCCTCTTTCTTCCCATCCTTCTACTTCCTCCACTTCCACCTTCCTTCTACCATTTTTGTTGATCCCAACCTTTCTTCTCCTTAGGATATGCTCATAGACAATACTTTAGTACCCCTCCTTAAGGCCTTTGCCAGTGAGTCTCCTTCACAACCACTTTCATCTCCTAATCTTCTGTGACTCATTCTCCTCATCCTCCATGTTTATTTAATGTTGTTCCACATCCACCTCCTACCATGTTTGACTCTATCACTCATGTTCCAGCTCTCATTTCCACCTTCACTCCACCAATTGATGTAAATGATTTCATCGATACTTTGTTCTCTAATGATGACCTAACGGATGACAAGCCTACACCAGGGGGTGCTTAGATGCCTACCGTTTCACTCTCTTACCTTATTTTTTACCTATAGCTTCTCTTTTTGTGCTTATTGTCCTCTATCTATGCGTGCATGAGCTATCATGCCATAGCTCTTGTGGGTAGTGTTTGATGTTGCATCTTTATCCTTGTTGTCCTCTATCTATGTGCGTGAGCTATTATATATCACCACTCTTGGGGATACAACATCCAATGTTGTGTCTTTGTGCCTGATGCCATCTATCCCTATATGATTTATTTTTCCCCCACTCATGGGGAGGCAACACTCAATGTTGTGTTTTGATTTGCTTGCCTTTTTTGTTGATTCCTCTTCTTCATTTCCTCAAGTCTTTTCTTCTATTTCCTCTTCATGTTGTCTATCCTTCACGTGCCTTTCCTCTTTATGTTGTTTCTTCTCAACTTTATTCATTCTTCGTTGCTCAACATGGGGATGATGCCGAGTATTCGAGACTCAACACCCATTTTCTTGTTGACCCAATTTGAACTTCCCTTCTTTCTCTTTCCTTTTCTTTCTTTGCTGACATGTCAATAGAGGACAAAGAGCCATAATTTCTTATTATATATCTACTATAAGGATCAAGACTCTATTCACATGGGTTCATGTCGCGTCCCATCAGGATTATTGTATCCTTTCTTGGTTTGCATTTAATTCACACATAACAATAAGTTTCAAAATGACCAAAAAATATAAAATAATATTTTTCAATAATTATTTTTGATAATTTTATAATATTAACAACAATATTACAGATCATAATTTACTCTCATAAATAAATACAATCAAACTAAAATTTTTAAAATATGAAACTAATAATCACAATAACATGCTTTCGCAAGTCACTCTTTAAAAAGACAGATAGTTCACAAAGGACATAATCACAATTGGTAATATGAATTTGTTGATAGACAAAGATCACAAATAGAGTTACAATAAGATTCTAAAATGCACTAGGGGGAACTTCCCAAACATAATATAACCTTATAAACATATTAATCCTTTATATGAAGATTGACATGTACATAAATTTACACGTGAAAAATTACATAAGTTATTCTTAAAAGAGTGATGTGATAAATTACAAATGATGCAGATGATTGTCTCCATATAAACCTTTTACCATTTTACCTACCCTGGGCTGGTAGTTATCCTTCCCATGTTGTAGTCATCCCTTCCAACACCACATTTAATTATTGTAGCTATCTTCATGTGTAGTGAACTCTTCTTGCAATTTATAGATAATATTAAATTAAAATCACTGCCCTTGGATGCTCCTCTCTTGACTTAGCATTTTCACTAGAAAATTGAGCCTCCTTTGGTGTAGATTTAATGCCACCCCCTTGGGTGTATAGGGTGGCGGCCTCGACCTCATCTCCTATAACCTCCAAAATTAAATGCGAGATTCCTTGACATTGAGATAATATGTTTCTACCCTTCTCTTGCTTAAAATCTTAGCAAAAAAACTACAAATACTCCCTCCTCTCCCTCATTTTAACATTGCAAGCTATCGATTTCCTTCTATTTTTTTTTTATGAGATAAATCTTTTCTTGAATTAGCATTCTTGGAGAAATAAATCTCTGAAGCAGTGTCATGGCTTTTGTGTGAAGCTCTGCAATAGTTTTTTGAGGTTCGTGGACGTTACTGCAAGCATTTTTCTCTACCTAGGTCTTGATTTTACCTAGTTTCCACAATGCTAGCATGTATTCCCTTCCATTCCCATTAGTTTTTCCATCTATTTTGTTGGAATTTGTTGCCCTTTTTCTTTCTCCCCGCATCTCTTTCCATCGCCTAGTTCCTTGTTTCCATTTTTGTGTTCAATTAGGGTTTCTATTTACATGTGTTTATGGTTTAGATCTATTTTTCATCTTTTTCCATTATCATATCATGTGGACCATGTTTTAATACCCACACGGGGACTAACTAAGGTAGACTCCCCTTTAAACATTTTGTTTTGCATGGTTTCCTTTATCAATTTATGCTTGCAGGTCATTTACAAAGTGTTATGTGGAGATCTGACGGGGTTGACAGAAAAGTGCTCCAAATCACATCAAGAAGATCCTCTACAAATTTTGAGCTAATTCCAAGTCAAGGACTTTGTTTCCCCTGAGGTGCTCCACTTTTCTTAAGCAACTTTTACCTTACATTAGATAGTTTTTAGATTTCACGAACAACCTCTATTGATTGTTGATGCCTATTTTTACTAGTTACAACCCTTTTTTATTAGGTGAAATCCTTCCAATTCATCACTTTTGTTCTATCTTTTGCATTGTCAGATTAGGGGCATGTTTTACATTTTATTCTAGTTTCTACTACATTTCTTGATAGATCGCGGTGAAGAGAAAGCATCAATAGACTGTCATATTCTTGCACAACAAGTTTCTATCAGTTTTAAGTTAAGGTCAAGGTTGCCCCTTGGGCAAAATAATTTTTCTTAGATGACATTGACCATGCCTGAGATCATCTCCATATTTCAGCCACAACCCTTGCATTCAATTCTAAACATTTTCTATGACTGCCATCTATGTTTGTAGGGGCATCCAATTCCTCTTTTTCATTATATTAAGCATACTTTTGCAACCGTATCTTTCTATTTATAGCCTTGTTGAATTTAGTCTTTGGTCTTTTATTAGGGGTGTGCATGAATATGGGACTCCAAAAAGAGGCCGCCCCACTTTTTAGTGCTAGGAAACCATAACGCGATTGCATTTTCTACTGCTAAATAAAGTGAAAATACACAGTCCCACGGCCTCGCTTTTTTAGTTTCATTTTTCTATTGCATCCAAAACATGACTAGGGATTTAACACGAGCATGTGTTGAAAGATTTGAAGGAGAATACCATTGAACACAATGCCGCGTCACCAATCCCGCCGTAGATGAGGGCAACTGAAGAAGATAGGGTTTCATCAATTTTCTTCATTTCAAAACAAAATGAAGTTATTTTTCATTGTTTTAATTAAATTTTTCTTTTTAAATTTTTAGTTAATGAATCATTGCAAAACCCCGATCCAGATGTTGAAATTCTTGCTAAAGGGCAACCTCAAAATCTTCAAATTTTGCCTTCACGTCCTCATCCTCCTCGTGACACCCAACAAAATTATATAAGCCAAATCAAAGAAAACAAAAAACAAATTCAATCCTTAGTTAAAACATTCAAAAATATGAATAAAAGCAACAATCACAGGAGAACCCTTGCCACTTCATTAGAGTCGATTATTTCTCATATTGACTCAGTTACAAAGCAAGTCACTGATTGGAAGGACTATAGGGAGGAGTGTCAACAATTCTGCACCAATAAATTATCATACAAATAAGTCAAAGAAAAGAAAATTTCAAAAGGTGATCTATGTGCACTTTTCATCAATCCTAAAATCAACAACCATCACATGAGAGTTGCAAAAAATTCCTAATTCATTAGTGCGTGCATGAAAAAATATCCCAAAACTTTTGGGATAGATGGTACATGGCCTTTGATGACCTCCATTGTAATAATAATGAGGTCCCCAAATATTTTTTGAGGAAACTCTATTGTGAGTTTGTCCTCAAGGACATCCCAAACTACTATGACATCCTAGAGTTCTAGAATATAGGTAGTGGCTCTACATAGGATAGAGAGGGTGTACATCATGCCTAGGACCATCCAATGAGACCCATTATGAGGCCACAACATATCTCACTCCCTTCGACTTTGAAGGAGAGTGTTGAGGTGGAGACACTGCATTCCTTGAGTTCCCTCACCCAGACTTTAGCAAAGCATGGCGGTGATCTTTCATAGGCTGGAGAGGGTGAGAGTAGTACGTGTCATCAGTCCCCTATCTTTGTTGGTCATGTGGGGCATTGTGTGATGTTGGGACCCAGGACGCTACTCAAGATGCAGACATTCTAGAGCATCAAGACAATGTGACACAGGGGCAACAACATGTGATGGACACATCCATATTGGATAATATTCTTCTCACAGATGACCTCTTACAACATACATTTGGTATTGACTCCGAGGTAATTTTTTACAAGTTTTTGCAATTTAATATATTTGTTTTTGAAATCTCTAATTAATTATATGAGTAGATATTATAAGTCAAAATTAATGTATGTAATTATCTACACTATGAAATTCCAGAGTCAAAGTATTCATCCTGCATCTGTAAGCTGCCCAGTGCAGGGTTATGAGAGGAGGTCTAGTCAATAGGTATGTAATTTATCACAAAATCGTAAATATAGTACATGTAAATTTTTTGTCATATATCAATGGTAATCTTATTTAGATACAATTTGATGATGAATAGGTGGATGTTGGAGCATCACCATCAAGACGATTTCCTTGGTCCCCAGGTAGAGCCACTTTCACTGAGGTAAATTCTACCATTTCTAATCATTATGCATTTAAATAATGTTATGTATCTATTTTTCTCAAATAACCTTGAACTCTATTTCTAGATGTTGAATACGCATACTCCTCATCTTCGTCAATTAGCGGAGGTGGGCATTGCTGCAACTATTTTGTTTGCAAATCCTTTGACCGAGGTATGAGCCAATAACATGTAAATGTCATTTTGTATTTCTTGTTTTATCTCACATCATTTAATATACATAAATGATATTCATGTTTACTTAAATTTGCTTCTTCATGCTTCTCATAGGATGTCACAACTCCTACCTGTCCAGCTAAATAAGAAGAAAGACAACAAATGATCAAGAGGGATCACTAGTTGACGGTAAGTGATTGATTATTTATGTCATGTTATATATTTTAAATATTCTCTATATTAATGTGGATATTGTTTGATTGTATTAACAGGTGGAACTTTAAAAATCTCTATTGAGGAGGTCTAGTCGACGGACGATAGAGGATGAGTCATTGACTGGTTCACCATCTTCATAGCCTAGAAAGAGCTTTCAATTATTTGATAACATTCCATAGGAGATTTAATTTTGGGATATTTTGTTACATATGCCTATTTGACTTTGTAAACATACTTTTGTATGTTATTGATGCATATAATTGTATATGCATGTATGGCTTTATTTGTACATGCCTATATGGCTTGATATATACACTATATGTTATTTTCATGACATTATGTATCTATGAGATTATGTATATTTTCATGACATTATATTTTTATGACATTATATATATTTTCATGACATTATATATATGTTGACAACATCCTTGCAAAGTATATTTTGTGCATATATTGCAATCATTGCATTCCATGAGACTGCATTTCTTTATGGCATCATGTCAAACAATTCACATGCCTTGTCTATGCTTCCACACTTTGCATGTGTGTCTACAAGTGTAGATGCAAATAGAACATGCGACAAAATTCCTATATCCTTTATGCTTTGATGGTTGTCCACACCCTGTTCTAAAGATCCCATTTTGGCATAGGCAAGGAGGATGTTGGATAATGCTGTGGAATTTGGCTTGACACCTGCCAATTGCATTTGCTTGAAAGTTTCTTTAAAATCTTATCAAAAAATCCATTTTGTGCATATCTTGCAATCATTGCATTCCATGAGACAACATTTCTTTGAGGCATCATGTCAAAAAATTCACGTGCATTGTCTATGCTTCCACACAAGTTGCATACATGTCTACAAGGGCAGTTTCAAATACAACACTTGACAAAATTCCTATATCCTTTATTCTTTGATGGCTTCCCATACCTTGTTCCAAAGATCCTAATTTAGCACAGGCAGGGAGGATGATTGCAAAGTTTATGGAATTTGGTTTTACACGTTCCAATTGCATTTTATTGAAAGTTTCTAAAGCCTTTTCAAAAAATCCATTTTGTGCATATCTTGCAGTCATTGCATTCCATGAGAGGGCATCTCTTTGAGGCATCATGTCAAATAGTTCACGTGCCTTGTTTATGCTTCCATACTTTGCATACATGTCTACAAGGTAGCTACAAATAGAACATCTGATAAAATTCCTATATCCTGTATGCTTTGATGGTTGTTCACACCTTGTTCCAAAGATCCCATTTTAGCATAGGCAAGGAGTAAGTTGGATAAGGTTGTGGAATTTGGCTTGACACCTACCAATTGCATTTGCTTGAAAGTTTATTTAAAGCCTTATCAAAAAATCCATTTTGTGCATATCTTGCAATCATTGCATTCCATGAGACAACATTTCCCCCGTGTTTATGTCAGCTTGTGTTGGACTTACAACATTCCTTCACTTGTGATGCGCATAACATGCTATAATTGTACATGCTTACAACAAGTGATTCATGCTACAATGAAGCATAACATGATGAAATAAGAAGATGCATATTCACAATACTTAAGAATACGTAGTAGTGTTGCTCATGTCATCAATACATGGTATATCCCTTACTTTCTCATGCAAATCCAGATAAACTATGTTTTCATCTTCACATACATGTCTTACAACATGTGACAATAAACCACTACAAGTTGTATATGTCCTTAACAACAAGTATACATGTGATACACCATCCCAAAACATGCATTGACTTAGGTGATTGGTTCTTTTATTAGTGGTGGTGTTCATTTTGGACATAAAATAATAATGGTTATTTTTATACAAATTATTCATGGAATTTGTAATTTGCAATCTTGTTCTTTATGCCTATTCCTTTTGTAATTTGAAACAAAAGATGGAATTCTTACCCACATTCTATGCACCTACATTAGTGACCAATTTACTTTAACACATAGGGAGAGAGACATAGAGAGAACAATGATGATGAAAACCAGGGTCTTTGCTTATGAATAAGACATCTTCTTGTTGCTGCTACAATCTTAGGACTATCACAATTTTGCATGCTTTTGACAATGATAATGAGGGTTTTGGATGCTCAAAAAGGCTACCCTCCACTCATGACACCCTCATAGTATCCTCATAATGCTTTCCTTGATGATCTAATGACTAACTCAATAGGATAACTTCATGGATTCATTAGAAAAAGGAAAGCCCATGATGTAATACTAAAGACAAGAACCCTAGCAGCCATAGGTAATATCCCTACACATAAACATTAATCAAATATACATGGAAGAACATGAAACCACAATGTAAGTCTAAAAAGATGAAATTTAATCCATTTTGAAACTTCTACCATAGCTGAAATAGTTAAAACAACAGTAGAACCTTCCATTTTTCTAAAAATGATCATAAACCCTAGTTTGATAACCATTTCATGTGATTTTTGTAGCATGTTCTTAAGGTGTGTTTTGCCATTATGTTTTGTCTACTTAAACACTAGATACATGTGCCTACAAGATTATATTTTGTTGTTTTAGATAATGTTATCTATCCCATTATTATATTTTTCTTGTGCTAACATGGATTGGAATGGGTTCATCATCTTCAAGACTGTTTGAACCTTTGATTAATGCCCTACAACAAATTGGATCAAGTGAGAACATCATATCAACCTAAGAAGAGTAGAGGAAACACCTAAAAATAGAGATCACAACATAGCTTTTAGTTTAGTTTCATCTACTAGAAAGGTGTTAGGATTGAATTTTTGCATTTGACATCTCCTGGAGCCAAACAAATGGCATCAACACATCTAGGTGGACAGGTAAATGCTAGGGGAGGTGTATTTTCTGTGGTGAAGCCTCTTGGTCATTCTCGACTACATTGGATGGAGACAGTCTCTTAAGAGCCCTAAGACAAAAAAGGTGTTAAACTTTGGACTGACTTTTTTGTCAAACCATGACACCTAAGAACATCTTCTTTGCATGTATAGGTGGATGTCAAGTCCACCTACAAATACCTACCTCAGTTTTTTTTAAATCAATTTCATTTTCCTGTGGTGGCAAGGAACACATTGTTTCAAAATGCTTCAGTTTCATGCAATGGAAAGGTGCTAGGAGTGAAATTTTGCATTCCACACCTCGTGGGGCCCAACGAAATGCGATAACACATCAGGGTGGGCAAATAAACCCTAGGGGAGGTCTCTTTTCATTTTCTAAGTGCCCCAGACATTCTAGGCTACAGGCTACTAGCAAAGTCACTTAAGATCCCTGAGAGCAAAAGACTCCCAAACTTTGACGGAGCGGTTCTCAGAATTTGTGGCAGTTGAGAATGTTTTGTTTAGACTTACAGGTGCACATGGGGTCTGTCCATAATAATCTCTCTATTTTTGTCAACTCCATTCCATTTGACTGTGCCGAAATTAAACACATTCTTGCAAAATGCTTCAATGGCATTCAACACAACCTTGTTAGGAGACATATTTTTCATTATGCTCGTCGTGGGGCCCAATGGACTGTGCCAACATGTTAGGGTGGTAGTTAAACACTAGGGGAGGTCTCTTTTCATTTGCCAAGTGCCCCAAACATTCTGGGTTGTAGGCTATCGACAAAGTCACTTGAAATCCTTGAGAGAAAAAAACTACCAAACTTTGACGGATTGGTTCTCAGAATTCATGGCACTTGGGAATGTTTTGTTTAGACCTATAGGTACATGTGGGGTCTGTCCATAATAACCTCTCTAGGTTTTTTCAACTCCAATCCGTTTGACCCCGTCGAAATCAAACGCATCCTTGCAAAATGCTTCAGTGGCATTCAACACAACCTTGCCAAGAGCCATATTTTTCATTCTACTCATTGTGGGGCCCAACGGATTGTGCCAACACATCGAGATGGGTGGGTAAATGATAGGGGAGGTCCCTTTTCATGCATCAAGTGCCCCAGACGTTTCAGGTTGTAGGGTACCGGTAAAGTCCATAAACGTGACTTTGTCGGTAGCCTCCAACCTGGGACGTCAGGGGCACTTAGCGCATGAAAAGATACCTCCCCTAGCGTTTACCCACCCACCCCGATGTGTTGGTGTAGTTCGTTGGGCCTAATGACAAGCCGAATGAAAAATATGGCTCCTGGCAAGGTTGTGTTGAATGCCACTGAAGCATTTTGCAAGAATGTGTTTAATTTCGGCACGGTCAAATGGTTTGGATTTGACAAAAACCAAGAGAGGTTATTGTGTACAGACCCCACATACACATGTAGGTCCAAAAGGAACATTCCCAGGTGCCACAAATTCTGAGAACCAATCCGTCAAAGTTTGGGAGTCATTTGCTCTTAGGGATCTCAAGTGACTTTGTTAGTAGCCTACAACCCGAAACATCTGGGGCACTTGGTGCACAAAAAGAGACCTTGTATGCAACACTGATGCTGTATGTTGTGAATGTATTCCTACATTTTTGTATGATGAGTTAGGAAAAGTGCAAGGACATGTGTCAAATATGGAGCTATAGAGAATGGTTGGTTCCTTCTTGAACTTATCTAGTCAAACACGGCTAAAAAAGATGCTTTGGCCAAAGCTTGTCAGTCAAATTAGTAATAGTTACTATTTTATGTTTTATTTCTCTCTTTTCCATATCATAATATTAGATCAATATATGCATTTGAAACATGTTATAGAGATGATAGATATATCATGCTGCACCAGATTCCTTCACGCATGCCAGCTTTAGTTAGCTAGGCCCCTTGCGAATGGTTAAGATTCTCCATTCAAGAGAAAGACTAGGGAGGTGTGAGCTTCATGGTTGGGTGGTAAATCACCTTGATGATGCTCTCTCTCTTTGCCAGATTTAGTTTCGAAGATATGGTATGGTATCAAAGACATTGTATGGTGCAATGTTCTTTTGTATGAGCCTATATGGCTAGATATTGTAAAGGCATAGTCCTTTTTATGAAGCTATTTGATTAGCTGATGTATTGAATCATATTTGATTATATGGATGAAAGTATTTTGCATGAGTTGTATTATTTATGGGAAAATTTTAATTCTTCCCTTTTTCCGCACTATCTTATGAGAATAATATTATTTTATTCTAGCTTATTTGAGTGGTTCTTACATGTGGTATCAGTGCATTCTGGGTTTATCACTCAGGCCTCGAGTCTTCTATGCTTTAGGTTGCATTGTAGTAATGTGAACCTGTTTGATGACCTAAAGTCATAGGTGCATCAAGTGTTTTGACAACCCTAGTTATGGGTCGGAGATTCCTTAGATGGGTTGCTTGTCATTTCTTAGATGGTTCAGTTTAGAACCAAGAAGAAGAACAGACGATGCATTATCTTATGAGAATAATACTATTTTATTCTATTTTATTTGAGTGGTTCTTACAATGAAGTAAATTCGTGATTTGTGTCACTTTGTCTACATATTTAATTTGTAACTATTTTGAAATAAAAAATATTTTCATCATTTTAGTTAGTTTTCATAAATTTTAAAATCATTTTTCTATTATTTGATAGTGAGTGACATTATACCATAACAAATAAATTTTATTATAAATAATTTTTTTCCAAGATTTATTGGAATTAGATCATTAACTCCAATAACTTGTGCATGGATATTTTTGTTATTTTTAATTAAATATTTTATGTATTATTAGATTTTTAATTTGTACTAGCAAAGATTTAGACCTACATTTTATCATAATGCATTTTTCTTTGCCTATTTATTGAAATGTATTTTCTTTTTGAAACAAGGACATTGATGTAGAGTGCAATGTAATTTATTATTATTTTTACTTGGTTTGTTATTTTTCCCAGTTTCTTGAATAAAGTTCTTGCTTATAAAATAAATAAAAATATAATATCTAAAAAACATTATATATTATTTTTTTTGAAAGCTAATTTCAAGGCTATGTGTTGGGAATTAAGGTGTCTCAACCTTGGTAATTCCTTGCATTTATTTATTGTAATGTATTTATTTATTTAGCCTATGTTGTAATTTTGTTGCACATCCTATTTTGTCATTTAGTGTGAAGTGGCACGATGAGTTGTCACTCCACTTGTAAGATGACTAGGATGGTCAACTCACTCTATGTGGAAATAGACGTCTCCTTTGTGTGGTAGAGGTTTTCTACCATGTGTCGGCTTGACTAGTGTGTAAGTGAATCTTGACCGAAACGGTTATGACAGATTCCTATGACAGAATCTATGACGCGTAAGAGTCAGAAATAGAAGATTCTATGACAGGTGAATACAAGTGTCAAAGAGCATCTTTGGGTGCCCAAGGTGGGTTATGACATGTTGTAAGAGGAATATGCTATTTTTAGTCAATGTATGACATATTCTCTTACAATTGTAAGTAGTGTTAGTATGACGGATTCTATGACAGTCGTAAAATGCGTAAGAGCATCTGTCATTGCCTATCTTGGGATTAGGCACCCATATTGGGATGGGGTGATGTGACAAGTGTCATGACCATGCTGCAGTGTTGGACAAGTGTCCCTAGGCATGGGTTTTGGGCCATGAGGCCAAGTTGGACGCCCATCTCAAGGAAAGTACTTTTTTGCCTTGTAAACTTCTATTTAAGCAGGTGCTTGGAGAGGAGATGTATGATGTGATTGACAGGTACTATTATGCTGCTGGATTGTCTCTAGATATGAGTGTTGAAGACTCCTATAAAGACTTACATTGCAAGTGTGTTGTAAACTTCATTGTTTAGATAATACATTGTGCAGGTTTTGTAGTGTGGGGTTTTTCACCTGTAAGGGTTTTCCCCACGTTATATATCTTCTCTCTCTCTCTCTCTCTCTCTCTCTCTCTCTCTCTCTCTCTCTCTTCTATCTTACATTCTTGTGTTGTGTATTATTGCAATATCTCTGTTTTTGAGTTAATAACACTATAATTGTAAAGGTTAAAAAGAATTTGCACACATCTCTCCTCATTAGATTAGTGTAGGAAGTGATTTCTGCACACCTAGCTTCCTTTCAGTTGGTATCAGAGCTTGATCACCTTTGGTCCTAGTTGTTGGGTAGGGGTTTTTTGAGCTGATCTTAGATTGATTGGGAGTCTATGCAGAGTATTCTATAATCTTGTTGCAGGAAAGAGATGGTAGGCACATCCAGAAGATTAGAGGTGGAGAAGTTTAACGACACAAATTTTAAGTTATGGAAACTTAAGATGGAAGACATGCTTGTTGATTAAGACCTATGGGAAATTGTTTCTAGTGTAAAACCAACTGCAATGGCACAAGCTGATTAGGATCTCAAAGATCAGAAGGCCAAGGGTCTCATAAGACTCAGTCTAGCTGATTCTATCTCTTAAATGTCCATGAGGAGAAGACCATGAAAGATCTTTGGAAGAAGCTGGGAGATGTTTATCAGGCCAAATCCCTAGTGAACAAGCTTTTTCTGAGAAAGAAGTTGTATTCTCTGAGGATGGAGGATGGAGGGTCTATTGCAGATCACCTGAATGCTTTCAACATGTTAGTTGCACAGTTGACTTCCGTTGGTGTGAAGATGGAGGAGGAGGATTGTTGTATGACCTTGCTTTGTTCTTTGCCAGACTCGTGGGATCATCTTGTTATGGTTATTGGGAGCACCACATCCACTTTCAAAATGGATGAAGTGGTATCTTTGTTGTTATTTAAAGAGATGTAGAGAAAGTCCTCTAAAGAAACCAAAGAAGCTCTTGCGGTTTGTGGAATACCCAAGGAGAAAGGGAAAAGGAAGGACAGAAAAGATGAGAAGGGTAGATCCAAATCCCGTGAGAGATACAAATCTCCTGGAAAGTCCAAGGCTTTCTATTGGAACTATAGAAAAACTGGGCATTTCCAAAAGGAATGCAAAGAGGAAAAGGAAAAGAAGAAGAAGAATGTCCCATACTCAAGTTCTGACAAGTCACAAGATGATGGTGATGCCTTCATCGCAACCCTGACCACCCATGCATCTGGTGATGTGTGGTTGATTGATTCTAGTGCATCATTCCACATGACCTTGCATTGAAGCTGGTTTACAAAGTATGAAGAGTTTGATGGTGGAAGAGTGTACCTGGGTGACGATTCTCATCTAAAGATTATTGGTCCCTGATGGACAAGTGAAGGGGATCACTGGGGTCATGCACATCCCAGGCTTGGCACAGAACCTATTTTTTGTAAGTAAGTTGAATGATGTAGGTGTGCAGGTTGTCTTTTCGAAGGACGGATGTAAGATGACCAGAGGATCTATGGTGCTTGCGAAGGGTACTCGGAGAGGTACTCTGTTTCAACTGGAAGCATGCACTTCACAGTGTAATAGTTCTTCTGACTTGAAGAAAAGAGCTGCAGTCACTTCATCCCCACCATTGGAACCGGCAGTGAAAAAGTCTATCGTAACAAACTCTGATGGTAGTGCATTTTGGGTACCCAAGGGTGCTCATGCTTTGGAAGTTAAGCTTCCTGCTGAAAAGACAATGTTATGACATATGATATTTGGCCACATTGGTGAGAAGGGTCTTAGAACCTTGAAAAATAAAAACCTCGTTGAGGGGTTAAATGATTGTAATCTCGAGTTTGACTTTTGCGAATATTGTATATATGGAAAGCAAAATCGTGTTCAATTTTACTCTAGTTCTGACAAGTCTTCTGGTGCATTGGACTTTATTCATTCTTATGTGTTTGGTCTTGTTAATGTTCCTTCGATTTCCAAATCTATATATTTTGTATCTTTCATAGATGATTATAGTAGGACATGGATTTATTTTCTCAGAAGCAAGTCTGAAGTCTTTAGTCAGTTCAAATAGTTTAAAGCTTTTGTTAAGAATCAAACTAGTAAAAATATTAAGTGTTTGAGGACTGATAACGGTGGTGAGTTTGTTCGGCAGAGTTCGATAAGTTCTGTAAAGAGCAAGGCATTGAAAGACATAAGACAACTCCATACACCCCGCAACAAAATGGAGTTGCAGAGAGGATGAACAAGACACTGATGGAGAAGGCTAGGAGTATGCTTAGTGGAGCAAGCCTCGAACAAAAGTTTTGGACTGAAGCTGTAGCCACTGCTTGCTACTTGGTAAATAGGTCTCCTACATCAGCTCTTGTTGGTAAGACACCTATGGAGGTGTGGTCTAGTAAGAAGCCTTCAGTTAGAACAAGGTTATTAAGTGTATTTTCATTGGCTATGGTGTCGGTGTGAAAGGATACAAGCTTTGGGATCCTGTGGCTGAAAAAGTGTTGTATAGTAGAAGTGTTATTTTCAGAGAGACAACAATTTCTTCCATTGTTCTATAGCGAAAAGAAACATAAAAGAAAGAGGATGTGGTTCAGTTTCCTTCTACCCCTAAGAAGACTGAACCGACCGATCCTGTGAGACCTGATGATGAGGAGAGCTCTAGCAGATCTGAAAGCTTAGAAGAAGAAGTAGAACCTCAACCTTTGCCTTTGGGGAGGTCTACACGAATAAGGAAGCAACCTGATAAGTTTGGTTATTCATTGCTTGATTCTAGTTGTGATTTTGCCTTGCTTACTAACATTGATGAGCCTAGAACTGTGATAGAGGCTATGGGCATGAAAGATGTAGGTTCCTAGAAGGAGGCCATGGAAGATGAGATGGTTTCCTTGGAGAAGAATAAAACTTGGGACTTGGTGCCTTTGCTTGAAGGACGAAAACTTGTTGGATGCAAATGGGTGTTCAAGAAGAAATTTGGTGCAGATGGCAGTGTTGAAAAATACAAGGCCAGACTGGTTGCGAAGGGGTACTCACAAGTGGAAGGAATTGATTATGGTGAAATTTTCTCTCCCGTTGCAAAGATGACATCTATTCAGTTCCTATTATCTCTTGCAGCAACTTATGACTTAGAGGTGGAGTAGATGGATATGAAAACAACTTTCCTTCATGGTGATTTAGAGGAAAAGATTTACATGTCACAACCATAGCATTACATAGAGAAAGGTAAAGAAAATTTGGTTTGCAAACTAAAGAAGTCTTTGTATGGTTGGAAGCAGTCTCCTAGGATGTGGTATATGAAATTTGATGCCTTTGTGTTGTCGATTGGATTTTTGAGATCAAAATCATATCATTGTGTGTATTACAAATTTGACAATGATCGCATTCTCATTACTGCATTGTATGTTGACGATATGATGTTAATTGGGAATGGTAAGAATATGATTTCTGATTTGAAGTCTCAGTTGTCAGTACAGTTTGAGATGAAAAACTTAAGGGCAGCCAGGTACATTCTGGGAATGGAAATTAGAAGAGATAGAGCAAACATAAAACTTTGGTTAAGCCAGAGTAAGTATGTGAAGACTGTGTTGGATAGATTTAGTATGGAAGATTATAGACCATTGTGTGTTTCTGTTTCATTGGGGACAAAGTTATCTGTTAATGATTGTTCAAAATCTCCTTCTAAGGTGGAGGACATGAGGAGAGTACCTTATGCTAGTGTTGTTGGCAGTTTGATGTATGCCATGTTCTGCACAAAACTAGACATTGCCCAAGCAGTGGGAGTCCTTAGTCGATTTATGGCTAATCCTGGACTGGTACATTGGGATGCAGTAAAGAGAGTGCTCAGATATTTGAGGGGTACTTCTGAGTATTCCATATGCTATCATGGTAATTCTACAGGACCTCCGCATTCTGTTTGCATTCGTGGATTTGTGGAATTTGATTGGACAAGTGACATTGACAGCAGGAGATCCACCAGTGCTTACGTGTTTACTATGTTCGATGGTGCAATTAGTTGGATGAGTAAGCGGCAACCTGTGGTCACTTTGTCCACGACGGAAGCTGAGTATATGGCAGCAACTCATGCTTGTAAATAAGCCATTTGGCTTAAGAGATTGTGTTCAGATATTGGTGTTGATGCAGGACAGACTACTATCTGTTGTGACAATCAGAGTGCAATTTGCATAGCAAAGAATCCAACTTTCCATGCCAGAACAAACCATATTGATGTATAGTTTCACTTCGTGCGAGACATGGTAGAGGACAGAAAGGTGAATTTGGAGAAGGTAGACACTTTGAAGAATGTTGCAGATGCATTGACGAAACCAGTGGGCATAGAGAAGTTCAGATGGTGTTCAGAGTCTATGGGCCTCTCGGCCTATAGCAGTTAAATCCTGTTATTTCTATTGGCTCTTATAAGGTGTTCGACAAGTGGGAGAATGTTGGGAATTAAGGTGTCTCAACCTTGGTAATTCCTTGCATTTATTTATTGTAATGTATTTATTTATTTAGCCTATGTTGTAATTTTGTTACACATCCTATTTTGTCATTTAGTGTGAAGTGGCATGACGAGTTGTCACTCCACTTGTAAGATGACTAGGATGGTCAACTCACTCCATGTGGAAATAGGCATCCCCTTTGTGTGGTAGAGGTTTTCTGCCATGTGTCAGCATCTTGACTAGTGTGTAAGTGAATCTTGACTGAAACGGTTATGACAGATTCCTATGACAGAATCTATGATGCGTAAGAGTCAGAAATAGAAAATCCTATGACAAGTGATGACAAGTCTTGAAGAGCATCTTTGAGGAAGGCATCTTTGGGCGTCCAAGGTGGGTTATGACATGTTGTAAGAGGAATATGCTATTTTTAGTCAATGTATGACAGATTCTCTTACAATTGTAACTACTGTCAGTATGATAGATTCTATGACAGTCGTAAGATGCGTAAGAGCATCTATCATTGCCTATCTTGGGATTAGGTGCCCATATTGGGATGGGGTGATGTGACAAGTGTCATGATCATGTTGTAGTGTTGGACAAGTGTCCCTAGGCATGGGTTTTGGGCCATGATGCCAAGTTGGACACCCATCTCAAGGAAAGTACTTTTTTGCCTTGTAAACTTCTATTTAGGAAGGTTCTTGGAGAGGAGATGTATGATGTGATTGACAAGTACTGTTATGTTGCCAAATTGTCTCCAGATACAAGTGTCAAAGACTCCTGTAAAGACTTGCATTGCAAGTGTGTTGTGAACTTCATTGTTTAGATAATACATTGTGCAAGTTTTGGAGTGTGGATTTTCACCCGTAAGGGTTTTCCCCACGTTATATCTTCTCTCTCTCTCTCTCTCTCTCTTTTGTCTTACATTCTTGTGTTGTGTATTGCTACAATATCTCTGTTGTTGGGTTAATAACACTGTAATTGTAAAGGTTAAAAAGAATTTGCACACATTTCTCCTCATTAGATTAGTGTAGGAAGCGATTTCTGCACACCTAGCTTCCTTTCACTATGTACATGTATAATCTTGTCTCTAGATGATTTCATTCAAGGACCCCATATGCATGATGTAAATTTGATTATTTGGAATTAGAAAAGTCCAACATGTGGTTAGGAGAAGAAAAGGGTTCCACATAAGTAGGTGCACCTTTCATCAAAATATATTTAATAAAATATAGTTCGATCAAATCCCTATTAGATCAAAACAAGGTTGGATTAACCTTCTAGTGTCTTCAATGTCTTCAATGAAAGCACAACACAATAGATCAATATTTCCTTCCTACTTGATTGGCTAGTGTACATCTAGCCAGGTAGGTAGGAGAATTTGATTTGTTCCACTCCTACCTCCAAGCACACAACTTGAAGAAGGTATTTCATTTAGTATTCTATCAAAATTGAAAAAAATGGGTCTGTTGCCTTCTTTTATATGAAAATGATGTGGGTTCTTCAATTGAATAAGATTTAATCAAATTCTATTCCATAAAACTATATTAGATCAACCCCCATCCCACCACACAATGCCACATCTAGTGCCATAGGTGTGTTGACTAGGTTAAATAAAAGGTCATTTGATAGATCTTATCTTTGATCAAATTTATGTAAGTTTAGATGGGATTCATTTTGAAATTTTCATTTTGGTCCAAAAGTGGGACTCATTAATGTACTTTCATCCTAAGACAATGTTACTTACACCATGCCTTTGGAACTTGATAAGTAGGCCACAGACAAATTCCTATGGTTAGTGCTCTGAGATCATGGGCCAATACTATTTATGACCAAGATACTCACTCCAATGAAAATGGAATATTAACCCACACAAAAATTCTCGTGGTTAGTGTCATGTACACATACAATCTTGTCTCTAGGTGATTTCATTCAAGACCCCAATGTGTATGATGTAAAGTTGGCTATTTGGAATTAGAAAAGTGCAACATGTGGTTAGGAAAAGAAAAGGGTGCCACATAAGTAGGTTAAAATAAAGCAACTTCAATCAAAATATGTTCAATAGAACATAATTGGATTGAACCCCTATTGGATCAAAATAAGTTTGGATCAAACACTTAATGTCCTCAATGTCTTCAATAAAAGCAAAACACAACAAATCAAGATTTCTTGCCTACTTGATTAACTAGTGTATCTAGCTAGGTGGGTAGGAAATTTTAATTTGTTCCACTTTTTCCTCCAAGCACACAACCTGAAGAAGGTGTTTCATTTAGTTTTCTAGTAGAAATGACAAAAATAGGTCCCCCACTTTATTTTATATGAAAAGATGTGGGTGCTTCAATTGAATAGGATTTAACCAAATTGTATTCTATCAAACTATATTAGATCAACACCCATCCTACCACATGATACCATGTAGTGCCATAGGTGTGTTGACTAAGGACCTCATTTGATAGACCTTATCTATGATTGAATTTATGCAATTTTAGATGGTATTCATTTTGCCATTTTTATTTTGGTCCAAAAGAGGGACTCATTTATGTACTTTTATCCTAAGACAATGTAGGAGTCACCTAAACTAAAATTCATCAAGTGTTTGTAGGTTTTCTTAGGCCTACTAGGATATTATGGAAAGTTTGTTAAAGATTTGGTAAAAATGTAGGCCCTTTGATAATGCCACTAAAAAATAATTCCTTTGTCTAGGCTACAAATGCTAATGTACCATTCCTTGTACTCAAAGTTTCTATGTGTTCCACTCTATTTTTGGCCATGCCATATTTTTCACAAACCATTTTTTCTAGAATATGATGCTTCAGAGACATGTGTGGCTGTTGTTTTAATTCAAGAAAGTTGGTCACTTGCCTTTAGTAGCAAGAAACTAATAGGGTGCAATCTAGCTAAATTTACATATGAAAAAGAGGATGGATATCCTCCATGTTGTTTAACAATGGTGTCCTTACCTCTTAGCCACAAACTCCAAATCAAAATGGATCATCATAGATTGAAATATTTCTTGCAACAAAAAGGTGTCCTACCTTTAACAACAAAAGTGGTTGACTAAAATACAAAAGTGGTTGACTAAAATACAAGGTTATGACTATGAGATCATTTATAAAAAGGCAAAAGAAAATGTTGTGGCTGATGTATACTCACATAAATATGAAGAGAATGTTACATTCATTTTCACTTTTAGTAGTACCAACCTAGATGGAAGAGATTAATTAGGGACAGGAAGCTAATCCAAAAATTTAGGCTATCATCCACTAGTTGGGACAAGATTCTTAGTCTATGTTGGGTTTTAATAGAATGGAAAAGTAAAAAAATATCATGAAAACATGTATTTATGTCCCAATTCCTATCTCAAGCCTTAGTTTCTCATGGAACTTCATTCCTCCCTACTACAAGTCACTCAAGTTTTAAAAAAAACACATGAGAATCTTAAGCATGACTTCTTTTGGGATGTTCTTATGTAGGATGAAAAAATCATTGTGGTAGAATGTGATGTTTGTTAGTGCAACAAAAAGGAAACCACTAAATTGCCAATTATCTACAACCCTTTCCTTTTCCTTACATGGCTTTGACATATTTTTCTATCAATTTCATTTTGGGTTGCTAAAGTGAGGTGGTGAATAGGTCATTTTGGCCTTTGTTGATTGTTTGACTAAGTATGCACATTTGTGCTTTTCCTTTCCCTCACACCCAATATTGTAGCTTAACCCTTCTTGGATACATTCTTCAAGTTTCATGGTATTCCCTACTCCATTGATAGTGGGATTTTGATCCTCCCTTCACTAGCAACTTTTGGTAGGAATTGTTTAATTTGTAGGGAACTCAAGTGAACATGAGTTCAAACTATCATCCTCAAACTAATAGCCAAATTGAGGTGGTCAACAAATGCCTCAAGACTTACCTATGATGTTTTGTGTCTAAATAGTATTAAAGGTAATGGTCAAGGTGGTTTCTTCTCATTGAATGGTCATACAATACCACTTATAATAGTGCATCCAAGATAACCCTATATGAGGCTCTCTATGGTCATCCCCCACCTTATTTGGATATTTATATTCTAGGTCCTTCTATGGTTTAGGTAAATGACAACTCCCTTGCCCAAAGGGAGGAAATTCCTAGGTTCCTTAAGGATAATTTGGAATAGGCATAGAACCACATGAAGCATTAGGTGGATTGACATCAAATAGAGTGTACCTTTATAGTTGGTGATTGAGAGTTTATATGGCTATCCTTGCAAACATCCTTATGTGACAAGGTGGGTCCAAAAATTAATGGCCCTTATCAAATGGTGCAATGCATAGGAGAGGTGGCATATAAACTTACTCTCCCTTCCTCTTCAAAGATCCACCCATTTTTTCATGTCTCTTACCTCAAAAGAGTGATTGCGCATGCTACAAGAGTGCCAATAGAACAACTCACATTAGATGGGGAGGGATCCATTTTTAGAACTAGAGGTTACATTGGAGAAAAATACCAAGAAATTTCACACTCATTCTATTGAAGATGTTTTAGTCCAATGGAAGGTTCTAAAGCTTGAAGATGCCACATAGGAGCCACCAACATTATTTCCAATGATATGGAAATAGAGATGAATGAATCTTTTTATAGCCAATGATGTTATGGAACTTGGTTTGGGTTTGCAGGTGGCTGATGGCAATATGAAACTATCTTGTACTACTATTTATGTAGGAGGCACCTTACTATACTTCAAACCATACAAAACATAAATACATGTTGATGGTGTTTTTAGCACACAACAACATAGATGAAATACAAGGTATCTCACCTCTCTTGGAAAGGTATCCTATCCTATATAAGACTACCCCAAGGTTTATACAGCTAGGTCGTAGCTTGCAGGAATAACTTCAGTGGAATGTTTCAGCTGTACCAACAATGGGACTTACATGCAATTGATAGGATTTAATGAAACTATGACAGCAAAGTGTGCAAGCAACCCTATGATACTCTTAACGGATTTGTGAATATGATTACTTCTTATAACCTAACTCTAACAAATACTTATAAAGAAAATGCAAAAGGTATAGGGTTAAAAGGAAGTATGAAACCTAAGTGACAATCACAATATGGATAAAATGCTACAGATAGACAAACACTTTCAATATACCACCTCCTGTTTAACCAGGTTAAGAAACCACAATTTTGTAGAAAATAATGCAATCTTCAATGGAGACTTATGATTTTCAAATTACATTCATTTATTAAACACCCAGAAAATGGTGTAGCTTAACTAATGAAATGCAATTGAACTAGATTCAATAACAAGGCCCAAGCTAACTATGCACAACTTACAATCGGCAAGCACTAATAGTATGGACCAAAGCATTCATCAAATATCTTAGCATTTACCCATCATTGCAAAAACACGTCTAATTAACTTCAAATTGATATGAACCATGAAATTCAAAAGAGATAACACAAGAACGCAAATTCCCCGCAACCTGCAAAACTTGCTTTGTTTTGATCACAATTTGGGCAGAGTCTCAACAATTCAGTATCAAGTCTTTTTTATAAATGAGAGAAAATGAGACCCTTTTATAGACAAGGCACCATACCGAGTTTTTCATGGACGGTGGAAATTAACTCAACACCAAGGGTCCAGATTTACACAACATTTAATGAAATACATCAGTTTGTTACAGTTTCGGATTTATTTTTGTCTTATGAAAAAAAGACAAAATACAACCTCTAAATACATTTAATCTAGACAAAATGAATACCCATTTGGTTTTATATGACAAAGAGCCAATTTAAAAGATAAAGAAAGTCAATATGAAGTCATTTGGCCCTAAAAAATTAGAGCTATGTGGAATGATGGGATTCACATATTGGCTGGATCATGTCACTGTTCATCATCATCCAAGTTGACTTTGTTCTTTTCAGCTTCTCTATTGATGTAGGCCATGTAGGCTTCCAAGGCTGGGTTGATATCTGCTGATTGAGGATCTCTAACATAATCAATTCTAAATTTTATAGATGGTCAACCTCTCGTGAAAATTTACAATACACTGCTTCTCTGGATCTTTTATGTCTTCTGAATTCTCTGAACTCAACCCTTAAGTCTCTTACCCTCTCTAGTTTTCTGATCATGTTGAGGGGTGAATCCCCACGAATGATATGACACAATTTATCTTTACATTCCTGAGCATCTACTAGAGCTATGTCATCTAGATCCATGTTTGTGCAGGCTCGCAGTACATCATTAGCCAATATATTACATCCAAAATTTGGACTCTAGCTGGTTTCGAGGAATTTCTTTGCTCTGTCAAAGACTTCTCTTCTTAACCCTATCAACTCCAGCCACTGTTTTGGCATGTGCAATCTATCCCGAGTCAAAATATTTTCTGCCATTAAAACTTTGTCTGCAATCTAGTCCTTACCGGATCTACGGAGGTTTAGCTGGTCACCAGACATGTGAAGTGAGGGCCATTTCTAGTGCTAATAGTGTTTTAATACTTTTGCAGAGTTTTCATCCCTTATTGGATTAGTGGGGTTTTTATCGCTCATAGGATATATGCAGTGAGGACTACTTTTAGCGCAAGCTCCTATGTAGAGTAATTTTAGTGTAAGACAGTTCTAGCTTCCTTGGCAGAGTGTTCGCCTCACACTGGATTGTGGGATTTCTAGGCTTCACATGATTGGCGCAGATTTTGTCACCCACTGGAGATGTCTAGTAAAGGATGATTTTGACGCAAAAAGAACCTAGATGTTCAACGTTTAGCTAGCGGGCTTTTTGCTAGTTGATGAATTTGAGGGAGTTTCAGGTGTCAAGGGATATGTCAGGTAAGGTCAAAATTTAGTGCAATCTAATGATGAGGGTTTTTAGTGCTAGACTGATATGTGTTTAGCATGCGGGGCTTCGAGGGTCAACGGGATCGGCGGGGCTTTCAGCCTCCACCGGATATATCCGACAGAGAATGTTTTCAGTGCTAGGGGCAACTTATATGGACTCCATGGTTTTGCGGGAGATTTCGATGGAGGATGATAGCAGAGATTTAGGACTTAAATGTATATATCCACCTCCACTAAGTTTTCATACAAATGTCGTTTGGGGCTTCAATAGAGTAAACTCAATGTGTAATAGACAACGCTTTTAAGGCATTTCGAGTGTGTAGATTCTAAGTTTTTCAAGGGACTATCAAAGCATTTTCTAAACAAAATATCGAAAACCGTTAAGAGACTAACCCTGTGTTGATATATATATATATATCCCTTTTAGACAAAACCCAAATTAAACCCAACGACGACTATTCTGAAATATTTTCATCAAATACTCATGTGAAACTGAATAAAATGGCATCATGCAATCCTAATCTTTTGACACACTAAAAACCCTAACACATGCGAACCAAAAACAAGACTTAAAGCTTCGAACACCTACTTGCAACTATGGAGATGAGGGCAACAAGGGTCGAATTCTCACAGCTGTCAAGGCGCTCCGAAATCGTTGACAAATCACCGAAATAACTCAGGATTCTTAAGCAAACATAGTGCTTCAAGCGTCTAAATGTAGAATAAACCAAAAACAATGAATTTCAAGCCATTTATACTCCCAAATGACCCGCCATTAATGCCGGGTACGAGAACAGGGTGTCGCGCACTCTGTGGGATTTCAACGTTGATAGGATTTGCGGAGTTTTTAGCCATGACCGGACATATCCGGTGAAAATCTATTTTCGCGCAGATCCAGTCAAGTGCCTTTTAAGTGCAATAGCTTGATGTATATTTCGGTCGGGCTTTCGTCAATCACCAGACATGCGGGGATTTCATCGATCACCGGACATGTCCGATGAAGTCACATTTTAGCGCAAATCCAGTGACTTCGACATTTGGCACAAACTTGCATTTGGAGGCGCCTAGCGCTAATATCCGGTGTCGGGGGATATCAACGCAGATGTAGTGAACTGCATTTTTAGCGCAAAACAACTAAAAGGGGCATGAAGTTTGAACTTAATATATTCAACCCAATTAGACTCAGTTTCAAAAGGACTCAATGGTGTTATCATTCCAATTTTATGCAATCAAACCCAAAATATGCAAACTGACCCATCAAGACATTGAAACATCACTTCTTTCAAGCAACTTACAAACACTCTAGCCAAACCGAAAAGGTAAAGCAAAAAGCAAAGTGGGTCTCCATTTAGTAAAATGGGGCATGTGTGCAAGGCACAACAATATCCACCTTTTAAAACAAAATAAAAAATGAATATATACACTTTTATCCTTTCATTTCAAATGACAAAAATAAGATTCCTTTGTAAATAGGTAATTCTATTTTTATCTTGAAGATTTTAGTGCATGGTATCTTTTCACATGATCAAGATGCTTATCTACTCTTTCAACTCACTTTCATTTGCCTTCCCTAAAGTCCTAGCACATTAACTACAACAACTTGTGGACACTTCAAACTCTTCCCTTTCATCCATAAACCCATTCTATACATTTGCCAGGGCTTCACATGTTTTATTAACCCTTTAGAAAAGTATTGAAACATGAACCCCACTTCTATCTTTTTCTTTGAGGTTTTACATGGTTTAGTGGGCAAAATCCGTGAAAGATAAATTTTACAAAAATATTGAAACATGGACCCTACTTCTATCTTTGAGGTTTTACATGGTTTAAGGGAGAGGGGCCAGTGGCCGCCCACCCTAACTTCGCGCACGTCAAGCACATAGCTAGACATATTGAATTTCGACGATTTTTTTTGGCTTTTTCCATATGTGACCGAAGAGCTTAAAGTTATTCTTTCAGCTTCTGGGCACTTTTAATTGAGGATCAAATAATTAAAAACATAGCGGTTATTGGGACGTGGGCGACAAGTGGCCCCTCTCCCTTAGTGTGCAAAATCCTTGAAAGAGACAAATTTTACAAAAATATTGAAACATGGACCCTACTTCTATCATTTCCTTTGACGTTTTACCTGGTTTAGTGGGCAAAGTCCGGGGGAAAAGACATCTGCGGTCCTTTGTGCAAAGTCGGTGAAAGAGATGGCAAGATGCTTCTGCGTTTTCCCCGCAGGAAGATTATCCCCTCATTGTCTGCTACGAACTTTGCTCGCAATTCAACATCATCTTCTCTGCATCAGACCATTAGCCTTTTGTCTTTCAAGCATTTCTTATCTGTTTTCCTTGTTCTGTCCGCCTCAAATTTATGGCAGACTCAGCCTCAGCCTGGTAGGAATTTCAAACACCAACCGCTTTTATCAAAATTCATCTGTGTTTCAATTTGTTTCCATGGCTGTCTCTTCTACCACTGGTGGACAACTCAAGTATGGCCTACGAAATGATTCTGATGGCCTAAGAATTGTTCTACCTACTTCTGCTTTTGATAAATTAATACCATCTGCTTCTACTTCTGTTCCATCCTCATCTGGATCGAAGCACATGCCCTACGATGTATTCATAAATCATTGTGGACAAGATGTGAAACATACGCTGGCCAGCAGTATCTACAATTCCCTAAATGCCACGGGACTGCTAGTGTTTTTAGACAAAGATGAGCTGAAGAATGGGGATTTCTTCCGTAAAGTTCTAGAAGAAGCCATGGCTAGTGCTTCACTTCATATAGCCATTTTTTCTGAGCACTATGCACAATCTCCCTGGTGTTTGGACGAGCTGGCTAAAAACCGGCACCAAAATTATCCCCGTTTTCTATCATGTTCAACCGGCTACTTTAAGATGGGCGATTAAAGGAAAAGGAACGTATGCAGATGCCTTATCTAAGCATGAAAGGAAGAGCAGGTACACCTCAGCTACTCTTCCTAAGGCATTTACCTTATCAAATATTCTCAATTATCGTTTATTCTTTCCCCCTTTTTATTTGTCATATATAGGGGAGAGGAGCTAATAGTTGAACAGCGTCCAATTGTTGTTGTAGTTCATGTGAGTATAGGAACCATTACTTGTGAGTATAGGAGCAAATAGTTGAACACTCTATATACTATATATTGTCAATGATTATTCCACAAGTAAATAGAAAAAGACCAAATATTGAACATAAGTATTTACAATTGAATGAGAGTTTAAAAAAGCAACAAATCATGTGATGCCACATCCACCAAAAAAACATGACTTAATGCACAACTATTGGTCAGATTTTTTTTTTGCATGTTTTTTGGACACCTCAACAAAAAACATGTTGATGTGGCATCATATTTGACGATGTGGACCCAAAACCTTAGTTATAAGCAGGGGCCTTGCCAAGTAAGCTGCTGTAAAAATTTTAGAATAATTTGAAATTACCACGTATGATTTTGAGAAGTGTGAAATAGAGCTGAGTTAAATTTGTTCTGTTGTGCTTGTATGTTGTTCCACCTGTTCAACAATATTGGGAGCCATGCATTGAAAAGGGCACTCCAAAGTGTTTCATTTTGGTTTGGCGACATCACTAAAAATAGTGGGTACGTACCAAAAATACTTTTCTTTCTTGCAAAACTTAACATTAACGCCTGTTTAGACTTTTATTCTTATTTCTAATGGTAAAATACTTGTGATTTTTACTTGTCCTTTTAGATGTAAAGCCTGCCTCCCTAATCATCTTTTCAGATCTTCAATAGCATGCAATTTGGTTCTTTTTATTCGTAGTCTGTTCTACTTTTTAATGGTGCTCCACTTCTTCAGTGACGAGCAGGAAAAGAAGAGCAGATACACTTCAGAACTATGTTACCAGAAATGTGACGGCAATGTAATGGAAAACGAGATTTTTGCGTAGAAGAAACGGTATATGTATATTAAATTTTTTTAAAAATATAAAATAAACAAAAACTTAAAAATGTAAACAAATATGTAATAAAAGTTAAAAATCAAAAGGCTCAGTTAAAAAAAACCAAAAACCAAACAATTTTATAGAAAAAAATAGAAAAAAAAATCTTTAATTAAAACTGCTTAGTAAAAAATCCAAAAAGACCAAACACTTTTATAGAAAGAACAATCTTCCTGTTGTAGACAGAAAAACGGCCGTTGAAACGGGAAATGCCGTTTCGTAACGTTGAAACGTGAAACATCATCCGTTGCGTTTCTGGTAACTATGCTTCAGAACAACTACAATGCTGGAAATGGCCCCTCCATCAAGCTTCCTTTCTTATTGGTGACATCATTAATAATCATGGGTAAGTTGGAAATAATCTTCTTCCTCTATTTGCTTCTGCACTCCTTAAATATCATTCACTTGAATGAATAAACAGTCAATAACAATTTTACACCTCATTCACCACAAAAAGTTTTAACCTTCTTACCTGCAAATGAGTAGATTTGGAGCAAGTGAAAAATGACAAATATATATATGTTTATTTAAAATTGACAGTTAATTTACTATTTCTGTGTTTCTGTGTATATTCCAAACTATACAATTCTATGAAGGACAATAGTAAAATAAATAAATAAAAGTCACTACAAAAATTGCTTGACAAGCATTGGTGACCGTCAAATTAAAAGCCTGCCCTGTGCTATATTTTTTCAGATCTTCCCTAGCATGCATTTTGGTTCGTTTTATTTTTAGTTCATTCTAGTTATTTAATAGTGTTTCATGTGTTCAGAGACGAGCAGAGGGTGGTAAAGAATGTGGTGAATCATGTAATGAAAGAAATGAACAACGTGCAATTAGAGGTTGCCAAGCATCCGGTTGGTTTGGAAGAAGCTGTGGAAAATTTTGACAGGATTGCAGTTCAATCTGCTGGGCCAATACAAATTATGGGAATCTGGGTTTGGGTGGTTTTGGAAAAACCATTCTTGCAAAGGAACTCTATAATAAGAAATGCTCGACCAAGGATAAGTCAAGTTTTCTTTTCGATCTTCGAGATGCTGCAGTGAAAGGGCTGTTGCATGAGAAACAGAAAAAACTTCTGGAGGACCTTGACTTCAAAGATGTATCTTTTGACAATGTAGATGCAGGCAAAGAGATCCTAAAAAGCCGTTTGAGATCTGTTCCTGTGTTTATTGTTTTAGATGATGTGGATCATACAGACCAACTTGAAGCTCTTTTGCCAGCAAAGGAGAGTCTTGGTCAGGGAAGTTTGATTATTGTTACCACACGGGAGAAAAATATTCTTACATCATGGGGCGTCTCCACCATTTATAAAATGGCAGCTCTGGAAGCCATTCATGCCAAGCAGCTTTTTTGTTGGCATGCATTCTTACAGTCCTCCCCACTGCCCGGATTTAAAGGTCTCGTAGAGAAATTCTTGAATGCCTGCCAAGGACTGCCTTTGTCGCTCAAGGTGTTAGGGGGACAGCTTTATGGCAGGTCTGATGAGGATTATTGGCAGCGTACATTCAGCAAATTTTCCCAAATATCGCACAAGGACATCAAAGAAAGGCTTAAAGTTAGCTATGATGCGCTAGAGCAACAAGACAAGGAGATGTTCTTGGATACAGCGTGTTTCTTCATTGGACAGAGAAAAAGTGTGGCCATTGCAGCATGGGATGCATCAGAGTGGGATGGACTGCTCGGTTGGGAAACACTTTTCAATAAGTGTCTCATTGAGCTGGACAAAAATGGTTATATAAGAAAGCATGATCACTTGAGAGATTTGGGAAGGGACATCACAAATGGACAGTCACCCTTTCGCCTTTGGTCTCCAAAGCAGACTATCCAAATCCACTCTTCACAGGTGAAGTCAGAGCTTTTTTTCATGGCTTCTTTAATGATGGCATGGGAACCAGCTCCTCCCGAGTTCTATTGCTTTAAAATGTTTCTTACTTTTACTGTTGACTACTTAGGAAGCAATACAAATCCGAGGAATGGTAAACGCAATTGGGGACAATTGTTACACTCGGCAAGGGAAGATCATCATACACACCAACCAAGGAGAGAGTAGCCTCGTGCCCCGCTCGCTTGGATTGAAGATTTTTGTTGGTAATGGAGATTTTTTAAGTCAGGAACATAGCGATCTATCAAGAGAACTGGTATGGCTTCGGTGTACTCAATTTGAGCACAAAAATATTCCATCATGGCTTTCATTGAAAAAATTAAGAATTTTAGAACTTTTCAACTCTCGGAACTTACAAGATTTGTGGGAACGTGATGTGGATGTAAGTATCTTGTTTTATGGTTCTTTAAAAATGTTCTTTGGAGATATTTTTAAATTTATCCTATGTTAATTGTATCCAAAATTGGCTGCAGCCTCCTTTGCAGCTAAGAGAGTTGGTTGTTCAGAGATGTGACAGTTTGCAAGGATTTCCAAGGTCAATAGGACATCTCAAAAATTTGAAAAAGATATTAATAGGTAAGCAGTATTTCTATTGTAATACAATGAGCGGCCTCACACAGGAATTTTGTCATCTCCAATTGCTGGAGCACCTAGAGATACAATGGTGTAGAAATCTGTTATCTCTGCCGAGTAATTTCGGCGAGTTGACAAATCTGCAACACTTAAATTCGAATGGTTGCACCAAGTTGAAGATGTTGCCATATTCTTTTAAGAATCTGGCACTCCTGGAATATCTTAATTTAGAGGGCTGCCATGAGCTCATCATCAAGTCAGAGTTACATGTTCTGGAAAACATGACAAAGCTCAGGTATTTGAATCTTGCTGGATGTAGGAAATTGGAAGAGTTGCGCCTTCCAGAAGTGACTTCCTTAGCAGAGCTCTATTTAACAGGAACCAGCTTGAAGGAACTGCCAGATAACATCTTTCAGTTAACCAAGTTAACCGAGTTGGAGATAGGGAGTGAGTTCTTTACAACATTACCAACTTCTCTTGGGAATTTGTCTTCTTTAACTAGACTTAGAATCCAAGGGTGTAAGAAGTTGGAATCTTTACCAGATTCTCTGGAGCATCTTAATTTCTTAAGATATTTAGATATACGTTCCTCAGGAGTGAAATGTTTACCAAAATCATTTATCCATCTTCAACATCTGACTTTAGAATGCACCCCAATCAGCGAGTTGAGTTTTGGGTTAGGGTGCATGCTCAAGACGATATATCTAAGGGGCACGGAAGTGTCCAAGATTTCAATTTCTGGAGATTGTTGTCCCTTCCTTGAGACTCCTAGTCTTTATTATAATAAGGATTTAAGGGAGTTGGAAACCTTGCCAGCAACATTGAAGACCGTAGTTGTTTATGGATGTAATGTCCTGAAGGACATTAGAGGTGTCCGTGGCCTGAAAAACCTTCAGAAGCTGGAGATAGAGAAATGTGAAGAGTTAGACGAGCTTCCATGTTTTGCAGAATTAGTGTCTTTAGAAATTTTCAAATTGAAAGGTAGCAGCAAGGTGAAGAAAATAGCAGGTCTACAAGAGTTGAGATCATTGCGGGAGCTGAGAACAGAGTTAGATGAGCTTCCAAGTCTTGCAGAATTAACCTCTCTAAAAATATTTAAATTGCAGAAGTGCCACAAATTGGAGAAGATAGAAAGCTTAAGACGTTTGAAATCACTGGAGGATCTCGAGATAAGCAACTGCCCAGAATTGGAGGCGCTTCCAAGTCTTCCAGAAATTACTTCTCTAAAAAATTTCAAGTGAAAAAATGCCACAAATTGGAGAAGATAGAAGGTTTAGGAAATCTGAGATCACTGGAGAGGCTGTACATAAGTGACTGCAGTATTAAATGGGCTTCCAAGTCTCTCAGAATTAACTTCTCTTATAGAATTTGATTTGAGAATGTGCCACAAATTGGAGAAGATAGAAGGTTTAGAACGATTGAGATTGTTAGAGAAGTTAGAAGTATGTGCCCGCTGGAAGGCGCCATGTATAGTCAGCTTGGAGCAGTGTGAGAGATTGGAGTCACTAGTAGTCGTAACAAATGACAGATCGGATTGTTAGAGATTAATGAATAATTGTAAGACTGTAAGTGCTGGCAGTTTACTTTTGTGTTGTCAATCAATTGCTGTAGATGTGTCAACAAGAGTTGTAGAGGTGTCAGTTAGTTTGAGTTAGATGTCAAGTTAGATTCCTATTTTGTAGGGAGTTGTTGAGCTCCTTTCCTATTATAAATTTGTAATATCTTTGATGAATAATAGATGTTGCATTTGTTCTGTTCATATTTGTTCTCTTTATTATTTCCTCAATATTTTATCATGGTATCAGAGCCAAGTTGGGTGTGACTCCATCATGGAAGTGCCCAAAAAGATGAAAGCATCTTATATGAAATTCAGTTTTCTGTAGGAAGTGTTGTGCAGTCCTCCTTTCTCTATTCTCTGCTTTTAATATTCTGAAGTTGAAGATACTATTTGCAAAAGTGCTTCCACCGCCCTACTGGTTTCTACGTTGCAGCTTCATCAACGGTTGAAATTGTTTTTATGTTTTTATTTGGGTGGAAGTTGCAGAAGAAACCCTACACTCTCTACCTCCTCAGTTTTTGTTTGCTTGCTGTTTGTTTCTTCTGTCCAAGAGAAGATACATGAATATGGAGGAAAGTGTATGCAGTGACTGAATTAAACTTTGTTAGCTGTATAAAGATCGGCCATTTGTAAAGCCAATGCGTGGCTTTGACCGGGAGCTATTTACTGTCATTTCTTTCTTCAATTTGATGTTGAATCTTTGTCGCTGTCAACTCTTAACTAGATTGTTCATGGATATTTCCTATGTGCATAGGCTAAATTTGGTGGACTGTTATTTCTTTTGTCTGTGGTCAAATGTGTATACTATGAAGGCTAGTTCATTGAAAGGAGGAGCGTGGATTAGTCAGAGTGCTGTGGCTTCTTCCATCAGATCATGACCTTGGTTGATTGTGCTCACACTAGGGTTGCACTCGCGTCTGCTCTCCACTGCAATACTCTACAGTTTGCCCATCTGTTTTCCTGTAATAATAGTTGGGGTGGATGCGAGATGGCGGAAGGGCCTTGAGCACTGACTATATAATTCAGGTTGGCATGTTGGCTGGAGTTTCAAGCTTGGTGCTCATTATGTTTGGCACGATTGGAGGATAATTTTGGTCACTCTTCTCTTGAGAAAGGGAGTGAGAGTTCTGATGGCAGGATGCCTTGCCATGTTAGTGACAGCATTTGCTGACACGATAGATGAGATGGGATCATCAAAGCACATTTAGAAAAGGTTGTCAGAGGAAATATGGGTTCCTCGACATACCTCCATTTATGGTGTTGGAGGAGGAGTGGTGCATGAGATCTTAGAGGAGCAATGTTGTGCTCATGTGAGAGTTGGAGTTATTTTAAGTTATTCATTAAGAGGGGATGTTAGAGATTAATGAATAATTGTAAGACTGTAAGTGCTGGCAGTTTACTTTTGTGTTGTCAATCAATTGCCGTAGATGTGTCAACAAGAGTTGTAGAGGTGTCAGTTAGTTTGAGTTAGATGTCAAGTTAGATTCCTATTTTGTAGGGAGTTGTTGAGCTCCTTTCCTATTATAAATTTGTAATATCTTTGATGAATAATATATGTTGCATTTGTTCTGTTCATATTTGTTCTCTTTATTATTTCCTCAATATTTTATCACGGATGTTGAACCATTCATCAGTGAAATACAGGTAATAGAAAATAGTTGAATTAGAAATATGAATGTGTATTTTTTATTATGACTCTATTCTTAAATATCATCCACTTCAACAGTCAAAGGTCAATTTTGGCCAATAAAAATAGGACAAATTTTTACCATTTTTTATTGTGAATAAGATGTAAAAATTGCTATTGATTGTTTGACCATTAAAATGGATGATATCTAAATAAAGTGGTATAAGGACTATTCTTAAGTATCATCTGATTTTGTGCTGCCTTTGCTTTTTGCAAACAATGTGAAGAAATGGCCAAGGGAAGTGATAATATTCACGAGGGCAATGTCTGATGTGGGCTCGCTGAAAAACTTGTTTGAAGAGTTACCAAATGTCTCTGTTCTCGACTACTCTGAAATTCGAACAGATGGAAGCATGAATTTGAGGAGGCCGGAGAGTTCAGCCAATGCCAATGCCATTTTGATATGTTATATTATAGATTGTGATTATCCCGACATATGCTTCAGAATATTTGAGCAAGGAGTCGGTCATTTTATTACTCAATTGAGTAGAGGAAAATGGGTATGGATGGGCGTCTTCACACAAGCTTCCTCTTGGCTTCGGTCAAACCTACACAGTATTTATATAGAAATAGAAAGTGAAGGTGGACTTCAGTTTCGTCTTGGCTTGGGATCCAGCGAGGACAAAGTCAAAGTAAAAGTGGAAGAGGTATGGTTAGTGATGGACGAAAAGGGGAGAAAACGAGAGGCTTTTTCGTTTTATTATAAAAAACTTAAGTGTTACTTTTTTTTTTTTTTTTTTATATCATTTATAAGATCCTTTTGCAATTTGAGATGGGAGTATAAGTTTATGTTGATACATTGGTTATTTAAATGTGGGACTTAGTCTCAGTCTAGGGCCTAAATTTGACGGCCGTATAACTATATTTAGGCATTTTTGTTGTAAAATACAATTAAAATTTTAAAGAGATTGTATCACATGAAAGGAGACATTTTGAAGAGATTGTCAAAATTTATATAGGATTATGATGATATGTATATTTGGTTTATATATAATTTTACTTATATTAAAATATGTTATAGTATTTTAAAGGCACCTTTGAATAGATAACCATCATAAAAATTTTTTTTGACTCCCACACAAACAATTAGTGTAATTTAGGCTTAGAGGGCCATGTTTTGTGTGGCCAAGTGGGCCATTATGTGGGAATTTGTCCACATGATGTAATGATAGCTTGTGGGTAGGGTGTACTAGTTAGGTAAGAGCAAATGGTATGTGATGTTGGTAGATCCCAATGAGTCTTTGTAGTGGTCAAGAATCATTAAGCGGATCTTTAGGATTTAATTGTGGACACCTTGGGTATGCTTGAGAGTGTGCATGTTTTTATTCTTTTAATTCAAGAGCTTTTGAATCTTTGATTTCCCCATATTTGGTTGGGCAATGTAAGCTTGTGGTAATGAATTAGAAGGATAGGTGGCAGGTTGAGTTGGCCATGGGTGCTAAGGTTGTAGTAAACTCCCTTATGTGTGGATGTGTGTTAGTAGGTCTTGGAACCTTCACCACTACTGTGGATTTATGTTTCCCACCATTGGGATCTTACAAGATCATCCTTGGCATGGAAAACATGACATCCATCAAGTTATGAACAATTACCATTGTAAGGCAATTGAGTGTGACAATGATCTTGGTGTCCTTGTTATAATAGCTAAGCTTTAGAAACCCATCTCTCTATATGATTTTTGTGATGCGGTTGAGATGAAGTATGTGGAAAGAATGTTAGATGTTTGTTATCATCATGAGTGGTCGTTTGGGGAGTGAGCACTATCATGAGGTCTCTCTCAATGATCATACCCTTCTAAGAGAGTTCATGAATGTGCTTCTTAGTGTTATCCCTAGTATATTACCGAGGCAAGATGTTGACTTCCACATTTATCTTGTTCTCAGAGTAAATCCCATCACTCATGCACCTTACATGATGACTATACATGAGCTTAGTGATCTCAAACTACAACATGATGAGCTATTAAAGAAGGGTCATATTCATCCTAGTGTATCCCTTTGGGGTACACATGTCATCTTCATGAAGAAGGATGGATCTCCTTCAATCTCTATCCTCCCTAGTTTGTACTTAATACAAAGTTAGAGCCCTAGAATTATAAATAACCTGATAAAGATAATTGTCTATGGGGAGGGTAGAGACAATAAAGTTATGTTCAGGACTAATATAATTTGTAATTTTTATTTGAATTATAAATTATAAAAAATAGTAAGACAATAAATATTAATAGTTCTAAATATATTTTAATGTCCTGTTAAAAATTTATTTTAAATAAACATATTTGATTTAAAATTTATAAATTTCAATGTGTGTATTGTGAAGTCTAATATTTGATAAAAATTATAAATTTCATATGTTTTTTATAGTTTAACTTTGATAAGTTTATCATGGTTTTGACAATTTTGTAGATTTTTTTGAATTTTTTTCCCTTGTCGAACTTGATTGGAATTTTATCTTGCCAAACACAAAAACACTTGAACCTTGTGAAATAGCTTATAAAGATTGGACGCTATAAATATTGAGATCTGATGCTTATTGTACTTCTAGAAACATGTTTGCTATTTCTTATCAGTTCACTTGTTTCTCAAAAGAATATTTTGGTTTTGATTAATCCTTTTCTTAGGTTAAAATACAGGCTTAACCTACGAATCACCTGAGTGGTCAAGTCTGCTAGATTTGTGGGGATGATGTCAAGCTAACTGCCGACAACAATCTATTTTTACAGTGCACTGAGTGTGCCTTTCCTGTGTGCAGGCCTTGCTATGATTATGAGTGGAAAAATAGAAACAATCCCAGCCTCAGTGTGAGACCAAATATCAGAGGCATCCAAGTTTGAGCTTTTGTGGATCACTGTCTATTTTGAATATTAAACTTTAAAAGTCAAGATTTTAGAAGAGTTCAGTAAACATAGACAAAGTATTGGGTTTCTAATTATATGCATTCTTTGTGGGGTCTAATTTAAAGAGGACTCAAAGATGCATTGCTTTTAGCTAAACTCATTTCTCTCTCTGCCTTCCAAATATATTGACTATGGATTATAATTACCTGCAAACATGGTGTATCTAGGTGGAAGGTGATGAAGAAGAGGTTGCTGGGGGCTTGGGGAATGAGAAACATTACATGCTGCCTGGTAGCAGAAATGAAAAAATAGAGGATTCAGAGGCAATATTGCATTGGAATATGAGCTACAACCAAGGGGAGTATTGAAAAAACAAAGTATTGGAAATGAAACAGAGTGCAGCAAATACAAAACACTTAAATATATTATTGCACAGAAAATCTCCAGAATCTTTCTTAGTTACAATGGTAGCCTTGCTACTATTTTTATAACATTCATAGAAATCTCCAGAATATCTTAGAATGACTAAGAGAAGTGTCGAAAAAGGAAAGATCTAGAGGTTTCTACTTAGAGATGGAAGTTTCCATATTCTGGAACATTCCATAATAAATATTATCTCCAACATTCTGGAACATTCTATAATAAACATTATCTCCAACACCCCCCCATAATGTTTATTTGGAGAAGATAATTACAAAAGATTATTATATAGCAACTTCCTTGAGATTTAACAAGTCTCTAAATTTGATAAATTTCACTTCAGGTAGTGCTTTTGTAAATATGTCAGCAATTTGATTTTCTGTTCCACAAAATTTTAACTCCACCACTTGATCTTCTATCAGATCACGAACAAAATGATGATGCACTTCTATATGCTTTGATCTAGCATGATAAATTGGATTTTTTGCTAGCTTGATAGTACTTTGATTATCACAGAATATAGTAGTTGGACAAACTTGTGGATGTTGTGTTTCTTCAAGTAGTCTTCTAAGCCATAATGCTTCTTGAGATGCCTTTGATGAGCCAACATATTCAATTTCTGTAGATGATAGTGATACTGTTGCTTGTTTCTTGCTGCTCCAAGAAATTGGTCCTGACCCAAGATGAAACATGTACCCTGAAGTTGATTTTCTGTCATCAATATCACCTGCATAATCAGAATCTGTATATCCAACTAATGTTGTCTCTCCTCCATATTTGTACTCAATTCCAAGTTGATAAGTGCCTTTAATATATTTTAATATTCTCTTAGCTGCTTTCCAATGCTCAATGTGTGGATCTGACATGTACCTGGATACAATACCAACTGCATATGCAATGTCTGGTCTAGTTATGGTGAGATACAAAAGACTCCCAACTAATTGTCTATATAATTGTCCATCTACCTTCTTTTGAGTAGAATTAGCACTCAACTTTAAGCCTACTTCACATGGTGTATTAGATGCTTTACAGTCAGTCATATTAAACTTTTTCAATACATCAAGAGCATATTTGGTTTGAGATAACATGATTCTTCCTTCTTCTTACCATACTTGCATACCCAGAAAATAGTGCATCAACCCTAAGTCAGTTATTTCAAAAGCTTGTTTGAGTTGATCCTTGATTATTTCAATATTATGTGTGTGATCCCCTGTAATAATCAAGTCATCCACATACAATACAATAATAACAACTTTATCATCACTATGTTTTACATACACATCTGGATCAGCTTTACTTCTTTTAAATCCTGCATTTATAAAGTACTCATTTATTTTGGAGTACCATGCCCTTGGTGCTTGCTTAAGACCATATAATGATTTTTTTAATCTGCACACTAGATGTTCTTCACCACTTTTAACAAATCCAGGTGGTTGTTGCATGTAAATTTCTTCTTGAAGATCACCATGTAGAAAGGCACTTTTTTCATCCATTTGATAAATTTTCCAACCAAATTTTGCAGCTAGAGCAACTATTGTACGAATTGAACTCATTTTAGCAACTGGAGCAAAGGTTTCAGTATAATCAATACCTTCTATTTGTGAGAAGCCTTTAGCCACAAGTCTTGCTTTATATTTTTCAATAGCTCCATCTGATGTGAACTTTACTTTGTAGGTCCACTTGCAGCCAACCACACTTTTACCTTTTGGAAGAGTTGTCAATTCCCAAGTTCCATTTTTCATCAAAGAATTGTATTCATCTTGCATTGCTTCTTCCCATTCTTATTTCCCTTTTGCTTCCTCATATGTATTTGGAGTGTCAACCTGCATCACCTTAGTCATAAGAGCATAGTTAGCAAACATATTTCTAGGGCCTTCTTGGTATATTTCTTGAATGCTTCTAGTCTTCTGTGTGTCTTCATCATCACTTTCACTTGATGCTTCAATTTGTGTTCCTTCTCCTCCTGTAGAAGATTGCACACCTTGATTTTGAGCATTAGTATAAGTAGACTTATCTTCTTCAATCAATATTGGAAAGTAAGATAATGTAGGAGAATGTTCACTTTCAATATCTTCATCAAACCATACATTCCTTTTGATATAAATTTTATTTGTTTTAGGATTATATAACCTATATCCTTTTGATTCCTCACTATACCCAACCATTATGCACTTCTCACTCTTTCTTTCTAACTTGCTCCTTTTTTCATCAGGGATGTGGGCATATGCATTGCATCCAAAGACTCTAAAATGAGATACTATAGGCTTCCTACCACTCCATGCCTCTTCTGGTGTTATATTCAAAATTGCCTTAGTAGGTGTTCTATTCAAAATGTAAACTGCAGTACAAATTGCTTCAGCCCAGAATTTAACTTCTATATTTCTAGAGTGAAGCATGCACCTAGCCATTTCTATTATAGTTCTATTCTTCCTTTCTGCAACTCCATTTTGTTGGGGTGAGTAGGAGACTGTTGATTCCTTCTTTATACCATGTTGTTTACAAAAATCTAAAAAAACTTTGTTCATATATTCCATACCTCTATCTGTTCTTATTATCTTCAGAGATCTTCCACTTTGATTTTCAGCCAATGCCTTAAACTCTTTAAAC
The DNA here is from genome assembly GCA_027924645.1 of Cunninghamia lanceolata. Taxonomy (NCBI): domain Eukaryota; kingdom Viridiplantae; phylum Streptophyta; class Pinopsida; order Cupressales; family Cupressaceae; genus Cunninghamia; species Cunninghamia lanceolata. The sequence continues at coordinate 6,287,689 of BSBN01001003.1, forward strand.
TTATCAAACACTTCATCCTTCTTTTTTAAAAAATAAACCCAAATTCTTCTAGTATAGTCATCAATAAAGGTCAGGGCATACCTTGATCCTGCAAGAGATGGTGTTCTGAAAGGACCCATTACATCACTATGAACCAAATGTAAAGGAGTCTTTGCTCTCCATGATTTACCTTGTGGGAAACTTTTCACATGTTGCTTTCCCATAGCACATCCTTCACACACCTTGTGACTTGATGAGATTTTTGGAAGCCCATGCACCATATATAGTTTCTCCATAAGCTTGAGGCTTTGATAATTGACATGTCCCATACGCTCATGCCATAACCTGCTCATATCATTATATTTGGCAATAGCACACATATTCTTATTTCCACATTTAGAAGTAAATTCTTGAAACCTATATAATCCATTCTCCATTTTACCAATTGCAGTCACTTTGTAGTTATTACTCACATCCTTGATCAAATATTTGTCATTGTAGAATTCTACCCCTGATTTGCAATTTGAGATACAGAAAGAAGATTTGTCTTCAATTCTGGAACTAACTTCACATTTTTGAACACACCATTATCTACTTTAACATTTCCAGTTCCTTTAACTTCCAAAGCACTGTTATTCCCCAAATATATTTTTTCTGGATTGTTATCATTTCTTAGTGATGCAAATTGTTCTTTATTATAACACATGCTGTGTGGCCCCAAAATCAATAACCCAGTCATCTTTATAAGAATCATTTGCTTTAAGTGCAATACAGAGAGCATTACTTTTAGAATCAAAATTTTTTGTAAACTTATTTGTCTTCCTTTCTGTATCTTTGATCCTCTTATAGCATTCATTTGCTTTATGACCCAACTTACCACAGTAATTACATTTCCATTTGCTTCTATTATAATCCTTGGCTGGAGTATACCTATTGTCATACTTCTAATTTTTCTCTCTTGAATGATTTTCTTGTGTACTTCTGTAATTCTGTTTCCCTCTTATTATGAAAGCTTCATCATTAAATGACTCCCTTTCTTTGATTTGACGTTTTTCTTCTTGCACTAATTTAGCACATAACTCTTCATATTTTATGCTCTTTAATTTATCAGCAGTATCTAGCCCTCTTATAAATGATTGATAAGATCCTGGGAGACTTTGTAAAACTATTTGCACAAAATCTTTTTTCACCTATATCCTTTCCAAGAGAAGCAAGTTCATTTCTCTTTTCCTTTAATTTACTTAGATGGGGAACTAGCTCTTGTGAATTTGATAATTTCATGTTGTATAGTTCTGCAGTGAGGGTTAGAATCCATACATCACCTGAATTTTCATATTTAGTTTTCAAAATATCCCACACTTTAACTTCACTTCTTTCATTGCGAACTTCTGGAAAAACTTCTTCTGAAAGTGTAAGCTTGATCAGTGCTGTTGCCCTCTTATCTCTTTTATCCCAATCTTCTTGATCTTTTCCATTGTTTGCTGGTCTTTTTTCACTACCATTAACAATTTCAAAGCAATTTTGAAGCGTTAGAAAAATCTCCATACGAGACACCCAATCATAATAATTTTTTCCATTTAATTTAATTGTAGGTAAAGGAATACCAATTGAATCCATTGTATCAAATTCCCTCTTTTTAAGATGAGAATTAAAATCAGAAATCTCTCACCAATTTCTGCTGATTTGATTCTTCTCTTTGCTGCAATATTTTTGTTTCTTCACCACAAACAATGGTGATCAACCTCCAATCACACAACCTGCATAATGCACAGCCAACACTGCAAAAAACACAGATTACAGCCCCAAGATTTGAGAGGGCTCTGATACCATATTGAAAAAACAAAGTATTGGAAATGAAACAGAGTGCAGCAAATACAAAACACTTAAATATATTATTGCACAGAAAATCTCCAGAATCTTTCTTAGTTACAATGGCAGCCTTGCTACTATTTTTAAACATTCATAGAAATCTCCAGAATATCTTAGAATGACTAAGAGAAGTGTCGAGAAAGGAAAGATCTAGAGGTTTCTACTTAGAGATGGAAGTTTCCATATTCTGGAACATTCCATAATAAATATTATCTCCAACATTCTGGAACATTCTATAATAAACATTATCTCCAATAGGGAGGATGTCCCCCCAATATCTATGAGGTAGGAGACTTCTCAAACTCATTGCCCTGCTCACCAATGATCAATTGGTTGGTTCAGGCGTGTGTTTGTAATATGCACTGCCACATGGGTTGTTTTTCCCATATAAGCTCATATCATTCTTTTAGACTTGACTCTTCCATGGCTATGTTTTCTTATTGGCGTTAATATATGGACTGAATTTCATTTAGTCAATTGTAGGTGTCAGGATAATTGACTGAATCTCATTTAGTCAATTAGAGGTGTCTGGATAATTGCCAGCATTACACTTCGAACAACATTATTTTGGTTTCTCAGTGCACTAGCTTCAATGTTTTTGAAGTTAACAATACTCTGCCTTCTGTTTCAGGTTATAAACTTTTTGGCTACACATCCAACTAAATACCAACTACCACGAACATATTATAAGTTTTGCTGATAGATGTATTTCAGGTTGGCAAAGTATACTTGAATCAAGTAGGAAGTTTTTTGAGAGGTACCCAGGTCAATGCAAATTCCTGTATATGTGAATATTATTGTGTGTTTTCTATTTTGATCGGTCATTTGTCATCACCAAGTTAAAATATTATGTTTTATAATTTAAGTGGTGTTGTTCTAGGCATCAACAATTAAGCTAAAAATGTTGATTTGATGGGAGAACATGATTAACCAAGAACAAATGTGGTAGATGTCTGATTAAAGGTAATATTTATGCCTTCTTTCTGTGACAGGCTAGTAAACACTCTTTATCATCTTTCTCACGTTGGTATACCAATATCAAATTAAATTCTTTAGACTCTTCCTTTTAGGTTAGAGTTTTGTGCTTTGCACCAAATTTGGCTCTTGTTTTTGTGTGTGTATATTCCTACTGTGTTTATTGTTTCTATAATGGCTGTGGCCTCTGACTTTTTTTAATACATTTAACATGTTATAATTGCACTGGGATTTTTTTTGCAACAGCAGTTTTAACCTCAGCAAGGAACTCATAACCTCGTTCTATGTAATTGACAACTTAGAGAGTGATTTCATTTTAATTTAACTGTGCTAGACCTATCTGTTCTTTAAATGGAAAAGGATACCTGCATCTCACTTTATGTTAATTTGGGTGTATATTGCAGTATTCTTTATAATCAAGTATTACTTTTACAGTTAGAAAACAAGATAGAATGCAATTAGTATTGATGAAGAGGATTTGTTATTGCAGGTTTATGAAAATTACGTGGAAATACTACTATGTTATTTATTCATCTGGGGTAAAAATAACATGTCGATGACATAAAGATTACATATTTGTACATAACCATCCAAAAACAATAAGATTACATATTTGTACATAACCATCCACAAAAAAATAAGATTACATACTTGCATGTAACATGTTGTTGTCTTTCTATACCAGATTTCACATGGTACTTTATTTGTGAACGTGACACCTAGCTTAATTTTATTTTTACATGTTATTTAATGGAAAAATATACTAGTACAGTTGGCTGCTTTGTTTATAGGTTCTTATTTTAAACTTATAAAAAATTCAAATTTTTCTTGCATGTGAATGATTTTTCAAATTTTGTACATCATATTTAGTGGTTTGTCACTTGCTCGGATAGTTTAAACTGCTCCTCCATACAGGTTTTAATATCCTAAGGAATATACTACAGTTCTTAATGCTGAGCATTAATTTATTCATCTGGGTAAAAATTACGTGGAAAAACTATTATGTTAATTTATTCATCTGGGTAAAAATAACATGTTCAATAATAAGAACAAAATGTGGATGAAGTCCCTTCTACTTTGGTAAAGATTCAAACTATAATGTGTCTTTTCTGTAGATTTTGTAGAACACTTACGTACATGCTTTTGGCTACCATTGCCTCATGATTTCAATTAAAATAGGACCTTAGGTTTATATATTTGTTTAACAGTTCAACCAGGTTATGCTCGATAAAGTCAATAGTGTTATTTAGGAACTTTTGTGGTTGGCATCTTGTTGAGTTTGGAAGAGGAAGCAGCTGGTTTGGTGTTCATGATGTAGTCCATATAATTCTCTTACTACAGTTTTGGTCATTCTGTTACCATTTTGCTCCCTATGTTTGACTTAACATATAATATCAAAGCAAGGTGCTTAGCAATTTCCTCTCAAGAAGTTTCATGGCATGTAAGTTATATTTCTTTCATGCCAATTTTCTTTTAAAATGTAGAATGTTATTTTGGGTGTGTTTTTTGGCCCCAAGCCACTAACAAGCCATTTCAATGGTGATGTCACCATCATTGCGTGTTGCTGAGCTTGAAAATGCTTTTTCTTTTTCTTTTCCTTTTCCTCTTCTTTTTCTTTTTCATTTATCAAACTAATCATTGTCTTGATTTACTTCATTCTCGAAGAGTTGTAGATACATTGGAGGAATTATCTTCAATTAGATGTCAAAGGAGGGTAGATACTACCTAAAGAAGATTGAATCCTTCTTGAAAACACAGATTTTAAAAAAAAAGACCAACCATCTTTGTGGCCTCATAATAGAAGTAATGTTAATGAAATTAACATTTCCTCCCTCTATTGATCTTATGTGAACAATATCATGTAATGGACACTCCTTTATGTTTCAAGAGAGTTTAATATACAATACAATCCCCTGAGCTCATTTCATGACTAGGACTTGAGCAATTGTGAGGTTAGGGTTAGGTCATGACTATTTCTAGAGTTAATTGTTGAATTAGAGTTGTGATATGAGGATCTCTTACTCATAGGGTGCACCTTTTCTTAGATTGTCTGACCTACGCAATGAAACTTCTATATGTAGTAAGGCGTAGCTTGAAAAGTAGTATGTATCAAAAGATTTACAAACTTTTTAATTGGAGCTTCACAATTTTGACCTAGTATATATTGATTCCATTCACATACGTAACTGGTATAGTTGGTGTATTATGTTGTAATATGTATGCCTGGGCTCTAAAACATTGAATAAATATCACTACATTCCTATGAGCATTTGGTCAAATAGATCTAATCATAGCATCATATTGATTTGTGTAATGTGATTATGTTGGAACTATTCTAGTGATGTGTGGTTATAAGGATGTTGTATAAATGTGAGGTTTAGGAGGTGATCTTGTGGTGCAATAAGATTGGTTTGATTAATAGTAATTTTAAGGTTTAAAGTATGTAGGTATGGGATTAGGCCTCTTTAATTTGTGCTCTTTATTGTTTGTTTTGATGAGACTAGTTTATATATACTTGCCCATCGTTTGTTGGGTTAGACATACACAAAGCACTATGCACAATAGGTGGGATAGTCACTATCAAGCTTGGGAATACTTTCGGATGAAAGACATCACCAAAGGAGTTTCTATTATGTCAAAATCAACCCAACTTTGATGTGGCCACATAACTAATGGGGAAATGTGAAACCAAGTCATAATAATCATCT